>CM030891.1:22746209-24049959 GCA_018136845.1 Heterotis niloticus
GTGTTCGTCAAATCTTGCCATTTAATATTGTATTGTTCTTTCGTTGAGTTCTTCTTTTTCATCTTTCGTTAGGGGTCGCCACAGCGGATTGACCGTTTCCATGTCTTCCTGTCCTCTGCATCTCTCTCCGTCACACCCACCACCTGCATGTCCTCCTTCACCACATCCATAAATCTTCTCTTAGGCCTTCCTCTCTTTCTCTTGCCTGGCAGCTCCATCCCTAGCATCCTTCTCCCGATATATCCCGAATCTCTCCTCTGCACATGTCCAAACCAACGCAATCTCGCCTCTCTGACTTTGTCTCCAAACCGTCCAACCTGGGCCGACCCTTTAATATACTCATTCCCAATCTTGTCCATCCTCGTCACACCCAATGCAAATCTTAACATCTTTAACTCTGCCACCTCCAGCTCTGCCTCCTGTCTTTTCGTTGAGTTAATGCTTAAAATTCGTTTAAACTTGGTCCATGTTAGGGTGTAGTAATACTTTACAGTTTGTAAATTCATATTTTGGTCATTCATTACTGCATAAAATCATTTCTGATAAACCTGTGCTTGGAATGAATGTTTTTACATTTTTTCTTGTGTTGGGTTAATAAATTGGTGTTTTTTTGTGTTTTTTTTTTTGTTTTTTTTAATTCTGGCTTTATTTCTTTCATTTTAAAATTTCAAAATCCCTCTCATCCTACAGAAAATTTGGTTTTATTACAGGGTCTATCAAAAACTGATTTGGACACCCGTTCAACGTGTGAAAGCAACACGAGGCCCTGCTGGCATGTCAGTATCGCACAACAGATTATAACTGCATCGGCCTGCTGATGCTAAGAAGGGACTTGGATTATCTGGCAGACAGCGGCCTGTCAGGATTTGTCGTCTAGGTGGCGAGATGAGCTGTATTTCCATGCCAACGCTAAGTTTACCTTCCAGGTGTAAATAAGATGCCGTTGCCCTGTTTGAAAGTTTCATAAGAGTTGATGGTTGCTAGTGTTTGGCTGCTGTGCATTTCTCATTCAGCTGGCAGTGTCAGGTGGATGGACATTTGTAAGCTGTGGCAGCATAAAGTTAACTATTTATGACTTCTCTGCTTTATGTGGGGGAAAAAAATCATGTGACTCAAAATAAAATAAATCAGAAATATGTCAACAGTAGCTACAGTTTGCATTTACATGTATTTACATCATTTAGGCAGCTAGGATTTGTACAGCTGGGTAATTTTACTAGATATTTGAAGCAAGTACCTCGTTCAAAACAGCAAGATTATTTAAACAATACTTACTAGTAGCATAACAGCAAGCAAGCTCTTCATTTTGTACATGAAGGTCTTTTCTGAGACATTTGAAAACAAACAAGTTTCTAAAACTGGATTGCATTCCTTCATTATCTTCCTTCTTCGAACATTTTAAAATAAACTGATAAACTAAAAAAAGAATGGAGAACTGTTCTTACCCCAAGGGTCTTGCTTCTTATTTCCACAAATAGCACTGGTATGTGAAGTGCTATTCTAACCTGAATATAGCTGTGCCCTTTCAATAAAAACTATTTTCGCCTGTATTTATGGAGTTATAAACACTTTTAATAGCATACACTAAATTCAGCTTGCGTGCATGAATGTTGGTGTTTCCAGGAACAAAAACTCGGAGCAGCTTTAGCCTTGTTTGTCCAATGTCTGTTAACAGTCGTCGGTCTGAAATGTGCAAGCGGACCTGGCGCATCCGGTAGTCCCAGAAACCCGAGACAAAAGCTGAAAAACGTTTACTTTCGACGACTTGACACTCCGGGATTAATTCTAGTGCTTGACAGAAGCGCAATACGAGCTAGAATATTAAACGTTACATTAAACCTCTCCGTTCGGCGTTTGAACAGGAAAACTTGAGAAATGAGTGGACGGACACAGCTGTGATATTTTAGGAAGGAGACGTTTCGGGCAATTCTTTGTCTTTCGTTAAGATGTGAGGGAAATTTCCAATGTGAAAATGTAGAAAACTTTTTATTTTTTTATTTTAAAAGTGTTTAATTGCGCATTGTTGTAGCTAATAGTTGATCCGGCGGTTTCCACGTCCACAGCTGCGTCGTCCGTGTGCGGGCCCTGCGGTCGATTCGTGTTGCCTGGCCGATGAGTCCGGCTGACTCCGCCCTCGATTACTCGGGCTGATGACGTTGCGGTCGGCGCTGCGCTCGCCCCTCAGAGCCCATGGCATCGGGAGCGCGGAGGCGCCGGAGACACAACTTCTCGCATAGTGGACGGCGCGGCTCTGCGCTCCTCTTGTACTCCGTCTACGCAAGGAAGCGAACCGTTCGAGCTTGGAACAGTTTGGAGTTGTAGCTCACTTCGTGCTTCTTCTTCTCCTCCTCTCTCATAGCACCCGGAGAAAGTGCTGCGTCCGAAGGTTGGCTCGTTGAGTGGGGGGCTGGAAAGTGTCGGCAGTTGCGCGAGTTGCCGGGACCCGCCGCCCGCAGCCATGGCGCTCCGCGCAAGGGCTCTCTACGACTTCAGGTCCGAGAACCCCGGCGAGATCTCGGTGAGCGAGAACGAGATCGTGACCCTGTACTGCGAGCAGGACATCGAGGGCTGGCTGGAGGGGGTCAACAGCCGCGGGGAGCGGGGGCTCTTCCCCGCGTCCTACGTGGAGATCCTGAAGAGCCCGGCGCCGAGCTACGGTGGCGCGCCCGACGGCTACCAGAGTGCGCGCTACGCCAACGTGCCCGGCACCGGCTATGATCCCCCATACAGGGCGCACATAACGGAGGAGAACATCTCCAGGGCCGCAGCCGGCAGCTTTAGCAGTTTCTCAGCTCCCGCACAACATCAGCAGCAGCAGCAGCAGCAGCAGCATCAGCAGGCGCCCAGTTACCAGCCGAGCCAGGGGAGCGACGACGACTGGGACGACGACTGGGACGACAGCTCCACCGTGGCCGATGACCCCGGTGGCGTCGGGGGCGGTTATCCGGACTACGACGGAAACGGCCTCTCGGCGGGAGCGAACTACAGCATGTCGACATCCTCGATGCCCCGGGGCGGCGCGGCTCCTCAGGCCAAGAGCTCGGCCACCGTGGGCAGAAACCTCAACAGGTTCTCCACCTTCGTCAAGTCAGGCGGCGAAGCCTTCGTGTTGGGCGAAGCGTCAGGTTTCGTAAAGGACGGGGACAAGATCTGCGTCGTCATGGGCCAGTATGGCCCCGAGTGGCAGGAGAACCTGTACCCGTTCGTGTGCTCCATCGACGACCCCACAAAGCAAACCAAATTCAAGGGCATGAAGAGCTACATGTCGTATAAACTGACGCCGAGCCACACGCAGAGCCAGGTGAACAGAAGGTATAAGCACTTCGACTGGCTCTACGCCCGGCTCGTGGAGAAGTTCCCGGTGATCTCGGTCCCTCACCTGCCCGAGAAGCAGGCCACTGGTAGATTTGAGGAGGATTTCATCTCAAAACGCAGGAAAGGTCTGATATGGTGGATGAACCACATGACCAGCCACCCAGTGCTGGCACGCTGTGACGTCTTCCAGCACTTCCTCACCTGCAGCAGCACGGACGAGAAGGCCTGGAAGCAGGGAAAGCGGAAGGCGGAGAAGGACGAGCTGGTGGGCGCCAACTTCTTCCTGACAATCAGCACGCCTGCAGCACCGCTTGACCTGCTGGACGTGGAGAGCAAGATCGACGGCTTCAAGAGCTTCACCAAGAAGATGGACGACAGCGTGCTGCAGGTCAGCACCACCCTCAACGAGTTTGCCCGAAAGCAGGTGGCAGGGTTCAAGAAGGAATACCAGAAGGTTGGGCAATCCTTCAAAATCCTCAGCCAGGCCTTCGAGCTGGACCAGCAGGCATTCTCTGCCGGTCTAAACCATGCCATCGCTTACACAGCTGATGCCTACGACGCTATTGGAGAGTATTTTGCTGACCAACCCAGGCATGACGTCGACCCGGTGCTGGACCTCCTCACTCTCTACCAAGGGCATCTTGCTAACTATCCAGACATCATTCATGTCCAGAAAGGTAAAGTTTAACCACAGCTCGTCCATTTTCTTATCTCCACACGGATCTGCCATTGTTCTCCACCTTAGCCGCTGCACGTGTGACTTTCTCGTCACTTAATTTCTGATCTGTTGTTCTTCAGTGAACTACGCTGCAATGACAGGCAGGTAGGTGGCGCAGTGGTGAGAGTTGACACTTCTCCCTCGAAGGACCCGCGATCAGAGCCGACCTCCTGCTGCCGTACCCTTGAGCAAAGTACTTACCCTGAATCGATGCGGTAAAAACGGTACAAAATCATAAAGTGTCACACGTTAGCTGCTTTCGAGAAAAAGCATTAACCAAATAATAAAGGTAAATTTTATAATGGTTCCATGTAGCCATTAGCAACTTCTGTTGATGTCAAGACAGATCTGAGAAAATTGACTCAGTCACTCTATTGAAGATGTTTTTTTTTCTTTTCCCGTTTATATTAAATCATAATATGGCAAACCCAGCGTCACCTGGGATTTCCCATGGCAGCTGTCAGGTTTATTTAGAACAAGAAATACATAATTGATCAGGCTGCCATCACAGTTCTTTTAACTTTTTCACTAAACCTTATCACTTCTTGTCATTGGGGAGGAGTTCAGTTTAGGTCAAGGCAGAAATAAACCGTGACTCTCAGCAGTTGTTCAGGGCGCATGAGAGCAGGGTGGGGCACCAGAGTTAAGTTTGTGGTTTAGTGAGTCGACATAAAGGGGTGAACGACGATACGGCACGAAGGCCGCAGATGGGAATTGTGCGCGGTGGTCTGCCTCCCGCTTTAGCACCAACAGACGTTTTTCTCAAACACGATAAAAGCGGCGCCAAACGCACATGCCGCACTTTTAATAAAGTACATATTAGCGTTTTAAGCAACCGTTTGTATTTTGGTTTTTTCTGTCTGTGTTGTTAGCACAGCAAGTGTTTCCTCATTGAAACATTTGTGCGTTGCTGTGAAAAGTGACAGCGCAGGTGGGGCCATGCTGGCGCAGACGCCGACCGACCGCAAACTTCGGTGCGCAGCTCCTTTCACCTCCAACTGCACCGATGCTCGTATTACCGTTACGTTCTACCGCGAGCCAATATCTTGTTTATACAGCTGAACTCCTCCTGCTTTCCGGCTCAACGGGTTACAGGGTACGAGGCCGCGTTGACCTTCGCGGCGCCTGCTGACCCGCAGAATTCTGCTGCGCCGGATCGACGCGCTTTGTGCATCTTGCCGCGTCTGTCTTTAAAATGGGTCCAAACTGCAGCCGCTTTTCATTTCAAATGAACCGTTTAAAATTGGAACGAGAGGTACGGTTTTTGCACGTTGCGAGGCGTTATTAATTGGTGACCGTGTGGTCCATTGACCTGTGCCAGAGGAGCACATGACCCGCGTTGTCCTTCCGCAGCCTAAAGATCCCCTTGCTGCTCCAGGTTCTCCTGGGAGGAAATATGCTAATCCGGAGTAGTTTCTTCTCAGTACTGATGAACATACGCCAGCATGGTGCTGGGTCTGTTATTATGGTGTCATTATGGATGTTTCCGCGCACGAGTCTTTTGTTCAAGCACCCGGCCCCCTCTATTCTCCACGCGTGCGTTGGAGCGGGGGCCTGGCCCTGCTGCGACCGAGTGATTACACGCCATGCTAACCTTCTGCACATCTTGGCTCATGGCTGGTTTAAATGGCTCTTCAAGAGAACCATTAAAGAAGTCCGGAAGAAGATGAGGAGTCAGCATCGCTGCATTCGTGAGGATAAGGACTGTAAAACTGAGAAGCAAAACATTTACATTTATTCATTTGCCTGGCACTTTTCTCCAAGCAACTTATCATGTTAAGATGATTTATCCTTATCTTCTCGTAGGGATTTTTTTAAATTGTGGGGGGAAAAAAAAAAATTTTTAACGTCAATGTCTTGCTCAAAAGTTCCCGCTGCAGGAGGTCAGTCGAACCTGTGGTTGCTGAGTCCAGAAAGCTGTGCCCGCTACACCCCATGCCGCCCCACAACTACTGAACCGTGAATTAATATTACAAATAAGCAAGGGTACAGAGTGAAATATGGGAGGCAAAAACATAACAGTTAAAGTTTCGGTCAAGTTTTTTTGCACCGGGTTTTCACGTTGACGTTGAACTGTTGGTTCTGCATGATCGCTGGTAAAACCAGCATTGCTAAGGTTCTCACAGCTCGCATTTTAGCGGCTCTTATTTGTACTCAGTAGCTAGACACAGCTCACACTTGTTTTTCCTTCTTGTTTAAACTTAAAAACATATAGATTTTGCAGATTTATCTCTGAAACTTTGTCTACTTTGAAACCGGGTTCACTCAGGAGTTTGTCTTCAGGCAGGCTGCTTTGTCACGTAGGGTGGAAACGGCATTCTTCTCTGTGTTCGTGGTTTAATTTCGCAGCTACTGTCCTGCACATTTTATTTACTAGCGGAGAAATTGAATAATTAATCTTAACCTCGTAGGACTGGGCAGTTCATCTGTGGATTCAGACGCAAAGTGCGTTTGGAGCACCAGTTGGAAATGCGGTCTTTTATTCCTGGTGGTCGTAGGCCGTGCTTTGTGTTTTATCCGAATTTGGCCGGTTGACATATTGTTCATCAGCCAGCTGAAATAACAACTTTTTGCCCTCGGTGAGTGGTGATTCTAGTTCACCCTGTAATGGGATGTTCTTCAGATCTTGTAGATGGCTGATTTGATCTCTTCCAGGCTATGGTTGAGGATTTATTTCACCAAAATGGATTTAGAGCGAGACGGTTGATCGGCAGTCGGTCCCAAATTGACCTCCGAGGAAATCACACCTATTGATCTGTGGAACAGTTTCAGTAGTGGATGCTGTAAATAGTGACGTTTTCAAGATTGTTTTGCATAAACAAAAAAGTGCAGCGCAGATGGTGAACTGCAGAAGGAGGATTGAGCTGCAGTTTGTCTCTGGCATGTCTGTGTCCAGTGCTGCTTTGTTGTTTCCCCCTTTATTTCAGAAAAGGACCTGCTGAGATCTTTCTCAAAAACACCTTTCTTTCCCCCCCGGGTTCAATATTTCACAACCGCTAAAGAGTTTTAATTTTTTTAGATCGTACCTGTGTTTCATCACACATGGTTTTATTCATCTGGCATAGCTGTAGCTTTGCTTAGTTGTACATTTTGGTATCAGGAGGCCAATTTAATCGTGTTAGTTCTCAGCTTCAGGTCTGTGTGGAGTACACCTGTATGGTCTTTCAGGTCTGTCTGTGAACCCCTGCGCTGTATTGAGTTACAAGCATGCGGAGTGTCCGCTTTTTCAGGCTCGTCTCTGGGCTCCAGCTCTGTGCCGTGAAGACAGATGAGATGAAGGGTGACGCCGGTTGTGTATAAGGTGAAATCCATCTGGTCCATAAATGTACCTCTTCTGCTAATGCAGGGGAGAACTAAAAAGAAAACATGTGGGTATAAAAATTCCATTTTGTTTTTGGAATGCAGTGTTCAACTGTAATATTAGTACACCTGCCTTTACTTGTAATAATTTTGTATAAAATTATAAATATGCTGTGGCATGCAGCAGCCTAAGCCTCACCCACACTTGCGGACTCATGGACGAGGGCTCAGTAGGGGGAAATGAGCGCCAGGTGCTGCAGGTAACCTTCCACTCCCTTTACAGGAGACCGTGGGATTGAGAAGGGAGGGAGGGTTTCAAAGGCGGCAGTGTGATTCCGTGTTACATCTAATAGGGCTTTTCCCTTTCCTTCCTTTCTTTTAGCAAGAGCTGTAGAAATAAGAATAAAAACTAAAATTACTAGTTCTGTTTATACAGTGAGTTTTTTTTCCTTCTACTGCATGTGCTGAAGGGGTTGGTTTGTCAATTTGTACGTAGATGGAGGAATATGGGATGTGAGAAGATGCTTTCTGGATGCCTGGTTGCTGGGAATCTGAATGGTTGTTGAACTTGCCATTGTTCTTATCCATTATGTAGTTGGTTGCTTAAATTGACGCTGTTGCCTTTGGATAAATAATAATACTAATAATAATTATAGGACCAAAAATAAAGACCTGTAGCTGAGCCTTTTGAGACATTGGCCTTGTGTGTGTGTAGAGTGGTGTAGTACAGCAGAAAATTTATGTTTTTGTATTTCACCATTAGAGAAGACACTACATTTTGTTCTCTTTCATACATCTACGTAAGGCAGAATGACAAAGTGAACCTTGAACCCATGAATAATAACTGTTTGTATTTGGGTTCTGAACCTGCAATCCACTGTCTAGCAGTAAATATATTTTTCAGTACGTTTGGTTTCAGTTAGAAAAAATTTACAGTCCACCCATGGCTATGATAATCTGCTTTACAGTGTGACTTTGGCACTGTGTGCTTTGGATCTGAACTTTTAATGCAGGATTATCTCTTGAAGTGGATCATCGAAGTTCCTTTGAACCGCCGTTCCTGGCAGGACCTGTCAACACCTTCCGTTCTGGGGACAGTTGCGTCCAGAGCTATGGGTGTTTATGGAAAGGGGCCACTGGGGTAATTGCTGTGAGAGCTTCTTCATGTCACACTGTCCAGTGCACCCCCAGGAGGAGCAGAGGAAATGAGGAAATGGTGCAAAGTGGACCGGACTCTTAGAGTCTCGCTTTCAGCACCATGTTTCCTGGTTGGATTTACTAAACAGAGATGGGTCACATGTGCATCCTTTGTCAGGTGCTTGGCACAGAGGCACTCTCTTTTATGACTGGGTTTGTGTGCTGGTTTTATTCTCTGGTTTGACTTTGCTTTGGATCTTCTCTCTCCCAGATTATCAGTGTTTCATTATCCTCAGTAGGGAGCTGGGGGTCCTGTTCCCATCTGCCAGAAAGGACCGTTCCCTACCTGTCCAGTCCAGCAAACCACAATGAACATAGTGGTACCCAAGTCTTTTGCTTTTCTGAGGGGTATAATGCTTTACTGCCTGCACTTTGCCCCACTTAGCTGTGAGAAATACGGAACTCAGTGTCACCATTGTGGCTGCAGGTTGTGTATGTGTGCGCGAGAGAGAGAGGGAGGGATAGAGCGAGACCTCATTGTTGTCTCTTTAACCTTTTAAAGCACTTTGAGCTACAGACCACTGTATGAAAGGTGCTATACAATTAAATGTTGTTGTTATCTATGAAAGCTTACAATAAAAATCCAAACCAAGCACAGTTAAAATAAGCATAGCTTAATATTCCAAATGCTCTCAATGTTTTGTGAATCCTTATGGAATAAAGAAACACCAGTGTCTCACCATGGATCACTTTTCCTGAAAGGAGATGAGCTTCATTCTGAAAGAAAGACAAGAAGGTGAATTACAGTGACCAGGGTGCCAGACCCCAGTGAACAAAGCTTTACTTTCTCTGGGCTTTGGCTTGACATGCTGCATTGTCATTTTTTCAGTCCATTCAAAGTCATATGTACATGTTTGTTTGGATTTTTTTCTTGGATCCATGGCAGATGCATTTGTTAAAACAGTTTGTAACTTTCAAAGTTCACAAAAGTTTTTTCTCATGTTAAAACCATGTGCATTTATGCTGTACTGCAGTGCATTTCTGAGAATAAGAGCCAGTAAAGGTTTATAGACACAACACTGCAAACTGTAATCTACGTGTACAACAAAGCTAAACCAGATTTCTTTGAAAATGTAGTAGGTTTTTATGTAATGATACAAGCATCTTTATTTTCATGATCAGAAACAAGGTGAAGCACTCCGGTAAAGCGAGTAGAAGTTAAAATGCAGGACATGGCCAGAGCTGCATTTTATGAAGGGTCTAAGTCCTGTTGGAACAGGGTGTTTTTCCTGACTGTCAAAACAGACTGTGTGTGTGCGTGCGTGCATGTGTGCGCGTGCACACGAGCATGTGGTCAGGCTCCCTACATTCATCTTGGTCTTCATTTTTCAGCCCTGGGGGGTGAATGACCTTGTGTCCCTCCATCCAGGCCTTTACATCTGATTTCTCAAAGCAACTCACTAGTTTCCATTAAGGAGAGGCTGTGGCCTCAGGACGTGTCAAGCAGTACTTTGCAGCCTCCCACCGCTCACCACAAAGGGCCAAATGTGGGCACGCAGTTCACAAGCTTACGCACCAGCCCGGCAGTTACATAACCTCCGTGGTATTTCGCTTTTTTTTTTTTTCTCCCTGCTTTTCTGTAGCCCTCTGTACCGCCACTGGTTTCTGACCGGGTTTGTTCCACAGCTAAATAAGACCGAAAGCTCAGCAGGCCACTGTACAACTTGCCACTTCTGGCTTTAGAGATAAGACTGGGGTGGGAGGGAAGAATATCCAAGCCTAGAGACAATTTTGATTTATGTGGTGTCTCTGTTTTGATGTGGTCTTTGAAACGCAGACAGTACCGGGTGTAGATTTTCTGGAGCGTCGTCATTCAAGGGAAGGTTCATCCAAGAGAGCTTGGTCTTGAAGAAAATGTGCATGGCCTCCTCTGACCTTCTGCAGGGCTTCACAGTACAGTCAGAAGTCAAAGGCAGCCGCTTGGGCAGATTGCCGGTCGTCACGGGGGTTCCTGCATAAAATCAGTTTGCGCAGCTTTGGGTTGTAACTTTGGCCTTGAATGCTTCCGAGCCCTTAAGAACGTCTTCCTGGCAATGCTATGTGGAGCTGCTGCCTGAAATCCCTCAGCCCCCCCAGTAACTGTTCCTCTCTTCCTTCCACATTCTTCTCACAGAGACAGTCAAGACCTTTTTACGTGTAGGAAGCTCCCTGGCAAGTCTTTCTGCTTACCCAAAACGCATGACGGCAACCTAACATGGGGGGCAATTTCACAATGTGTGACTGAATAAAGCTTGCATCTAAAAATACTCCACAAGTAAAGGAGTTGGAAATTGTATTTAAACACAAGTTTAAGTTTTATGCAGCCAGAAGAGAAGCTGAACTTCACCAGGCTAGCGAACCACAACCAGTGGACTGAGAACAGGACTGCGACTTCTTTACTTACCCCCCAGCATTGTACTTAGATAATTAAAAATGACAGATCTTTCTGTTCCCGGTTTCCTGGTTGTCATCAGCCATCTTTCACCAAATTTGCTCCAGGTTACTCTAGAAATGAGCGGATTGGCTGCCAACGTACTTGCAGCGAGTGCCGTCTGCTCCAACGTGAAACTTGGCCAAATGTGGATTGGTACAAGTTGAGGAGTTAAGCTGCAGATACCTTTAATCGGAGGCAGACAACAGAGCCTTTCATACAGAAGCAATTTAGTTTGCATGCCTTGCTCAAAAAAATACATGGAAGTTTATTTGAACTTTGAACTTCTGCTCAATAGATACTCAGCAATGAGAAGCAGCATGACTGCTAAAGGTAGCAGCAGCCCTGCATGTTATGCTGCTACACCACCATACTGTACCCCTAACTTATGTGTGGATCTACAAATTTTGACATCATTGATAAGAGCAGTTACTACCATTACTCATAGTGACTTCAGGTAGCTTATAATTTATCCTGCTTATTATTTTGTGAGGAATTCCTCATCTGCTGTCTCTGTGTTCATTATTAGAATAGAATATCAGTCTTCAAGGAACGACTCTAGGTTTGCCTTTGTTGCTCGGTGTAAATAACTCGCTGAAGAAAAGGAAGAACTTTCCCCTCAAGTGGAAAGTCCTCATTGGGTGCTGCCTTTGTGTGAATATCCGTAGATGTGCTCGAAATATAGACTGATTTATTGTTTCTATGACTGCCTCTTGATCTTGGGGTGAGTGAATTCTGGTCAGAGGTGACCGATGATTTAATGCCACGTGATTGAGAGCATGATGTGACACTGTGATGCGGTGTTGTGTGTGGTAGCGGGTCACTGCGGAACAGCCTTGCACAACCAAAATTACCCAATAAATACCCTGGCCTTCAAAAGTTTGGAATCATTATGAAATCTAACAATTTTTTAAAAGATTTGTTACTTTTTTTATTCAGGTGCCATTAAATTGATTAAAAAAATATAGCAAAGACATCTTATGTTGCAAATGGCTGTTACTGCTTTAAATGACTGATTTACAATTTATTTACATTTGACTGCAAAGCCCCAGTTTCAGCAGCCATTTCTCCAGTGTCCTACTACTGGGAAATTATATTAGTCCATTTTTATTAATGACACTTAAATGATAATAGGTTCTTATGGTAACCTTTGTAATTGTGTTAGCTCAAAAACCTGTTATTCCGTTCAAAAATGCAAGTAAATTGTCTTTCCTTGGGTTGCAAGATACTGGCATTCCAAACCTTTTTTTTTTTTCCCCTCAAAATGGCCAAAACGGAACAGGTTTTTCAAGAAACACTTTGGTCTATTGTTTTACGAAATTAAGGTTATTCCATGCATCAGACCGGCAAGAAAGTTAAAGTTTAATGCAAAGTTGTCCCCTGCTGTCTCGAGAACAGGGGGACAAACCTCATCTAACTGGGGTAGAAGAACAACCAGAAGGGCCAGACGCACAGCTGCACAAGAGAATAACAACATCAAAGTCTGCAGTTTGAGAAACGGACGCCTTACGAGTCCTCAGCTGGCTGCTTCTTTAAATAGTACACATATACATATTTCATCATACTGCTGACAAATGGCTTGGAAGTAATCATTTTTTCTTTGAGAGACAGCTATTGCTGGCTTTGCACTGTATTGAATTTACAGCAGATGCGTTTTTTTTTTTTTACGTGTCAGGGGTTAGTTAGAAATAGACTACTTAGTCACACAACCACTCGATGGAATGAAACTGCTGAAATTACCTAGTAATGACCTGTCAATGCCCTTCGTGCCCTGACTCATTGTTCTGCTTCACTACAGCTCAGGGTTCTCATCGGCAGTTTTAGAAGCAGAACATCAGGAGGTTTGAGAAGAAGCACTAAAGCAGTGTCAAAGGTTACTAGATGATCTCTCCAGAAAGGGTCCTTGTGGCTATAAACCAAGACATGAGCGGACAGCATTAAAAAAAAAAAAAAAAAAAAAAAAAGATGAAACATGAATGTATAAACCATGATATTGTCATGGGGGAGAAGGGTAATGCACGACGGTATCAGAGAGCTGACCCTCCTTTTCACCTCTGCAGCTGTGAGGTAGGACTAACATGACATCGCAGGAATATGAGGCATGGGTACTCCCCGGTGAGTTGTAGCTCAGCATCGCGAGCTGGGAGTTAGAAAACACACACACACACACCTCTTGCAGAACTGAGTTCCATCGCCAACATCTCGATTGCATCTCAGAGGCAATTAGCTTGAGTCCTTGACTAAAATAATGACAGATTTGTAGCTATGGTAACTATTGTTTGCCGGTCACTACGATGCCCTTTGGCATCGGTGGAAGTATGTTGAATATATACAGTAGATTGCGTGCAGTGCTACCTGTGGAAGCACACTGGCTAATGCTGGGTTACTAAAACAAGGGCATCGCGATGAATATGTGATCTGTAATTCTAAATCATTGTGTCCTTGGCTTGGAAATTGCCTATGTAGCCATGAATAAACATCGCGGTTGCCAAGGATGCTGGTCTCAACCCCAAAGCACAAGAACGCCTTTATATCGGTCGGCCTTCCAGCTGTTACAAACGGCAATTTTTTTTTTATCTTTCATAGCAGAGGAATCTCTAAAGCACAAAATGAAAGAATGAACGATTTACTTAGTCTGAAATTACATAGTAAATATTTAGAAGTGAAAAACCTTGAAGGGAGAATGCTAGGAAGAGGACAGGACGCGGTATCACTAAGGTCAGATGTTTTTTCTTATGTTCGCTAAACCGTTATGCCTCTTTAACTGCAAAAGGTTTATTGTTCCAGGTGAACAATGAAATCGACCCGAAGAACTGACAGGCATCCGTGTATTCACGGCTTTCTGTGCGCTTTAAAGACACCGTGGGTCAGCCCCTGGGTTTAGAGGGACAAGTTTGAACTTGTTGGGAGGGAAGTTAGAAAGTTCACGCCCTCATCCTGCTTTCATGAAATCGGCTTCTTCGTATGCTTTCAGCGTTCGGTAATGTTGTGAATCTCATTTTGGTCGTAAGGAGAACCACGCTGAAGTCACTGGCTGAGACGTGTCCTCAACCATCCAATATCCACATATCCAGTTAGTCACTTTGAGTCAGAGCTCAGGCCAGACTGGTATGCAACATATATGGCCGCTTCACTGAACAAACAGCGATTCGATCCCAGTTCACTGGAGTAAGATGGTTGGGAAACCCAGTCAAGAACAGGGACAGCTGGGAATGGATCTGAACCTCCAACCCTTCATTCAGCCTGAAGGTAGTTGTGTGCAGCAGGGAAAGAGGGACCCGCAACCATACAGGGTCTGGGTGGTATGACTATGTTTTCTTTGACACAGCTGTTCTCTTGTTTCTTCTTTTTGGGAAACATTAAGTTGGACAGGATTTTGGACCTCACTGTAGGATGTTTTTGTTCTGAGCCAGTTCTTTGATAAGTCGGCATCCTGCCAACCACGCATTATAGCCTTGTCATTATTTATTTGTTTGGGGACTCAAATGATAAAATGGGTTTTGTTTTGTCTTTGCAGTTTCTATTCATTGTCTGGTTAGATTTCCGGAACTTCTGTAGCAGCGCAGGTGGATGAGGACTGGGTGGTTCTGTGAGCTCCGTCCCGAACCCCTGCGCCCGCTCACGCGCTCACAGTTGTGCGCATTTCTCCTCAGTCAGAGCTGAAGTTCTGCAGCCTGAAGCAGCTGTTGGGTGACTTCACTTATTTCCTATGAGCACGAAAAAGGGTAAAAAATTTTAATTCATGGGAAACTTCCTTCGCTTGTATGAAAGGCACTTTTTGTCTTCCATTTGACCTCAGCTGCAGATTGAACATATTGTGCTCAACGGAAGCACCGACGCCTAAATTCTCTCTTGTTCAAACATTTTGTTATTTAAAAAATGAATGCAGCTTTAGAATTCTTGTCTTCCCTGGTTCGGTGAAAAAGCAGACAGTTTTACGTGGCTGGTGACATTCTATCTAGAAATAGTTTCAGAAACATTTCAGAAGTACAAATGTTTTTTCCTTCTATACCCATGATGCCATTTAAGGGGTTTTCCCACTAAAACCAAAAATAAAGCAAATACCATTCCCCATTCCTGTTTCGTGTACTTTGACACCACAGCATAGCTTTCTGTTCCACTTTTGTATCGGGTTTAGCTTCTTTTTTTTTTTTTACCGTTTTGTTTACTCAGATGTGAGTTATGTTACTTTTTAATGCATTTTACGTAATCTGGGTTATCATCAAAGCATTATTATCATACAAAGTGCTTCGATCCCTGTGGATGATCGCATCTGCACGAGAGTTGCCTTCTGGGTATTTTCCTTTGACATAATTTCAGCAGGACCACATTGGATCCAACCCGTCTAAAAGTGCAATTTTGAAGGAAAGAAACAAGTGTTACCCCTGCTGGTGATGTTTTAATCTGCCATTTAGTGAACAGATGTTGTGGGGAGATTTTGCCAAAGACCCCCTTGTTGAATTACTCCCAAAAATGAGCTTCTAACTAAATCCTCCTGGTGCTGAACTCACTCCCACCAGTTTGGCGTGGTTCTGTTTGCTTTTTCTGTCTGGCAAGAGCTTGCTCACATGTGACATCCTGTTTGCCCTGCAGGAGCCCTGACCAAGGTGAAGGAGAGCCAGAAGCACGCGGAGGAGGGCAAGATGGAGCGCGCACAGGCCGAGGACATCCGCGAACGCTGCAACATCATCTCCTTTGCCACTCTGGCCGAATTGCAGCACTTCCACCAGATCCGGGTCCGAGATTTTCGAGCCCAGATGCAACACTACCTGCGAGAGCAGATTGGCTTCTTCCAGAAGATCACCGGCAAGCTGGAGGAGGCCTTGCAAAAGTACGACAGTGCCTAAAATTCCCACCACCACCCCAGGGCCACAGCGGTACTGCAGCACCCACCTGTCACCTCTGCGAGAAAAAGACAAAAGGAACTCATGTTTGCTGCTTTAGCAATAGGATTGAGGTGGAATTTACACATCTACCGCATTCACCTGGATTTCAAACGGTCACCTGTTTCACTGAAGGGTGGGAAACGTGCATTTTCAAAATTTTTCATGCTTTACTCGGAAAGAAATGCATGCAGAGTAACGTGGGTTGTTTCCCAAAGACTCTGCGACGATAAAGCCAACAAAGGCTTAAATACCCACAGGGGTTCAGCAGCATAGGTGACAGGGTGAGCATACGGTGAAGTTAACATAGTCAGGTATTAAATTCTTACATTGTGAGAGCAAATTGTACCATTGCTTATATTATCAGTGTAAGTTTATTTTGATTTTTTAACTAGTTGACACATATAGGCTTAACCATTGTGTTGTTCAAGAAAGTTTTTACTATTTTTGTCTCAAGCCTCCCGAAAGTTCTTGGATGTACAACTGAAGGATGTGCATTCATATTTGTTCAGCACCATCGGCTGCTCCTTTGATACTGACAGGCTGTCGGAATTGCCTCAAAATTGGAAAGATGTTTACATTTCCCCTGCAGAGCAGCTATCATCACGGTCTGTGCCTTTCAATAATGTTTAATCAGTATCCTTTCTAACTTAAAAGATATATATTTGTTTCACAGATCCTTTTTTAAAATGTTTTACTTGGATTGATATGGTAAATGGCATCACCTCCCTGACCACAGTACTTTCTGGAGGGGAAGGGACTGTGTCTTGTTGGCTTGGAAACCCTTCTTCTTGAGATAGTGAAGCTCCTCCCTTCAAGATGGACTGTGTGCAGGAAGTAAACTAAGATCCTTCACAGGGTTGCGTACTGGTTTCATCCAATCCTGCATGCAATAGAGAAGGGAAGTGATGGATAAAAATATGAAAGGGGCATGACATTTTAAGGCAGGAAATGCCTAGATGTTGCCTCTCTCCTCTCAGTAGTCCAAGATTCAACAATCAGCAGTGACAACAATCAAGACATCAGCCAGGTTTCGCCAACGTTTCATTCCTGGCTGTTTGAAGGTTACACTGGCCTGTTCCCTTCTTCAGGCCTCGTGGAGCTGAGCACCTTACTTTTGTACCAGTGGAAAGGGCTGGCTGTTCAAAACATTCCTTGTTCGCATTATAAGACTACCACAGTCAGATGTTTCTTTGCAGCTCCACACTGTGCTGCCTTGTAGATCTGAAGGCACAAAGCCTCATCCATGACAGGAGTCCAGTAAACAATTCGGAGAGGAAACAAACCTCTGCACAAAGTTATCAGCCACCTCACCCTCAAGGACACTTTTTATTGCCGTTGGGCAATGTTGACTAACCTTACAGTGCTATGTTTCAGATATATTAAGTTTAAATTTCACACTTTTACTCAGTTAACAGTGGACGGTTTGAATTAAAAAAAAAACATCTGCTGTTTAAATGACTGCAAAATAAAAAAGTTTAATCATTCAAATGACCTGTGCTTACATGAAAAAATATACCAAACCCCAAGGAACTGCCTATGTCTGAATAGCAGTCTGGTTTATATGTTGTAACCTGCTGACTAATCTGTGTACTTTACTCCGTGTGGTAAATTCCCAATTTACCTGCCCAAGATTTACTCGTAAGTGCCACTAGGTATTTTTTTTTTTAAAAGCTGTATCTGGAATTAACAGGAAGGAACTAAGTTGATGTTTTGGCAGGCACTTCTATCCAGCAATTTCACAACCACCTTTTAAGGTGCAGAAATGAATCACTTCAAAGCAGTTTACCTCACTGATACCACGTTTATGCCACCTTTTTTTCAACGCGAGTAGCTCTGTATATGTACTGTTGTTGAGTCTGCTAGGATTTACTGTGCAAATATGATCATGACAGATGGTGTGATGCAAATTCATGTCGTCTTTAGCAGACTGGGAAACGGGTGTGACAGAGATGGGTCTTGAGACCCTTCTTGAATGTTGAAAGGAGTCTGGCAGTTCTGAGGGGCAGAGGGAGCTTGCCCAGAAGCCAAATCCAAGAATTTTTGGACTTTATGGAGGGGACCACTAAGTGACCAGAGATGGAGGAGCACAGCAATTTGACCGCGCAGCACTAGAACGTGACTTCAACAGGAAATGCTTTGGCGTGTTTTGGAGGGTTGGTACTCACCAGTGCCTGGTTGCTTCCGCATCTCGGCCTTTAGAGTAGCAAAACGTTCTCTTTTGTATTGCCGCTTATCATATTACTCGCAGCGCTCTTCTTGCCCCCAGCCAACCAGGTTCTCTGGCCGTTCGAAATCCGAGTCCCCTTTGTAAAGAAATACATATATTTTGAACATCAACATGATCTCCTATTATCTTTCATTCACTACAAAAATTCCAGATTTGATGGTAGTTTGTTGATACTAATAGATATGCATAGTAACATGACAGTAAGAGGGGATACAAAGAACTTATTTTTTTTTATACCTCAAGCACTGGTTTAACTATAAAAATAAAAAAAAAACTGAGGTGAGCCAAGCTGCCCTGTGGACAAAAGCAAGGTAGAAAGGAGCTTTGGTCAAAATTTTGTAAAGCGACTGTCAAGACACAGATGAAGACCATCAGCAGGACACACAAGTGGCACTGGCCTGAGGTGAAAGGTGCTCTGCACTTTTTATGTGGCTGTCAGTGCTTTTGGCACAGAGCAGCCGCCAGGGAGACCACACGCACCTCCAGGATTTGTCTATACCTGCTACAAGTGTCTGGTCTGTCTTCTGATAAACCAGGAATCTGGTCTCAAGGGTGACTGTGGACTGTCCTGGGAAAGGAAGAAAAGAGAACCTTTACCTTAGCAAGGTTGAAGTAACCCTCCCACCATGAGCCATTTTGTAAAAGATTTGTTTAAAAAAAGCAAATGCGGCTGCTCCGTCATTGATCACAAACCTAAACAAAATCAGTCGTTCAGGCCGCATTCCACTGCTTTTCCATGAAGAAGCTGCCAGTTGACCCTGCTGTCACACATTCACCACTGGAGGTGCACGCTTTGCTGCAGCACGACACTGTTTGGTTAGCTGTTGTTTGAACTAATGTGCCGGAATCCCCTCCCTCCCCCCCGCCCCTCTGCATTCCTGCACTACATTCTGACCTTGCTCTCCTTCGTACCCTTTTCCACTATTCGGCGCCTTTCTTTTGCTTCACACCCAGACCAGAAGAGCTGTGGCACAAGAGCCATTGTTTTTCGAGCCTATGAAATTAGCAGTTATTGTGTTGGGTTTAAAAGGTTCTGAGTGATTAAAGGACGCAGTAACCCAGCCTGAATGGATATTTAATGTAACTCACAGATGGTTGTGCTGAGGTTCTTAGGCTGAAAAGAGTTTTGTTTAAAGCAGTCTTGCAGGGAAAGCTGGGAAAGGTAATTATTTGCAGGACGGGTGATTCTTCAGCAGCCCTCCTCCACAACGCAAGCCAAGGCTCGCCGTCTGTCTGCTGGGGGCCCCCACGGGGGGCCTTGGTGTGGGTTCGGCAGACCCTGGAAGCAGACGGAGCTCACAGCAGCCTGGGGAAATGGGTGATCCAGATTTTTCTTGCTCCTTAATTTATTTATCGGCTAAGTAGATCCAGTGTTAGCATCTCATCTTGACATCCTAAAGTCAATTTTTTACCTATTTAGATATTTCGGCATTAATTCTCACTTCTCCAGAAGCACTTGTTGTAACTAAGGTTACGGTGAGAAGTATATTTGGAAGTCTGCTAGTGTGCCACCAGAAGTGGTGGTGGTGAAAGTGCCACGAAGAGGAATTTGACTCACCGGTGCGGTTTCCAAGGCGATGGGAGGAAACGGAAGTGGTTTGCCTTCGCCTGCTTCTGCATGTTTGAGGGGTGCGAGCACGGGGAGAACATGCGCACCCTACACACCCGGAGCTGGGCTCGAACCCCATACCCAAGGTATGCAGGATTATTAGGGACACCAAAACACAAGGACTTTCAGCAAAGTCTATGGTAACCGGTATGGTTACATTTTTAAAAATAGCCTACAGTGTAATAAATCTGTGCGAAACAGATTCGCACTGTACCAAAAACTGATATCAAACCCAATTACTAACCAGAGATGGAAAAATTACATATTTGTGTGTCTAATTCATGGGTCGGCTTGTTCAGTAATTGCCAGTTCTTTACTGTTGTGCCCCCCCCATCAAAGGTCCATTTACAAACACTGGGCATCAAATATATGCCTGTTTTGCTTGCAAGCATTTAAGTGCACATTATTGAGTTATTAAGTTATGTTATTTTGTACCAGTGTAGCTAATGGTAGTTACAGCTTCAGTTTACAAGGATTTGCTTTACAAGGGGTTTTTAACAGGAATGAGATCTCTTCATAAAGCAGCTGAACACTACCAGTAATTCCAGTATTTTCATTTTCATGACAAATAGATAAAGAAATCATTTCAAAGCAATTACATGCTATGATCACAGTTGCACAGTGGGAGTTTGATTCCCCTCATGTCTTACAGGTAAAATTCGAGAGCTGACATCTATGTACCTGCATCACGATAGAGGAAGTGGTTCCTGAAGGAAACCGCAGAAAGGTGCTGAATTCATTGGTACAAAAGTAACACTTGTTTAATGGTAAGAAGAGAATCTACTTCATTTGAGAAGAATTTTAATGGGCACGTGCTTCTAAGGACCTTCATTACTTTCTTTCCTTGGAGAATTTGTGTAGGGCCGTGAGCTGTAGGAACTCGATCACCTGAGGGGTCTGTCCTTGGCGCCACCGCTAATGATAAAGGCAAAGCGGCTTGCAAGTTGTCTTGGGGGACCAACAAAGTGTAAGAATGCGCATCTGAAATGCATTAGCAGAAATGCTTTCCAGACCCTTTGCAGCGTCAGGAAAGCAAACGGTTTTCATCGCCACAGAAGCAGATCGTGTGAGCTGGAAGCAGACCGTTCCAGCCACGAGGGGACAATTTCTGCATTCAGATGTGAGTCATTATCTGCTTGAGATGGACCAGTCAAAGAAGCAACACAGTCAACCGTAAACAACAACCAAGTATTTAGTCATGTACCGATATCAGCACTATTCCAACTATTTTTTTCTTTTCCCTGATGCCAGACGCCAGTGAAAAATGTTTGCCACATATGAGGAAACAGGCCGCCATTGTTAGATGTAATGACATAATTGGATGAAGTCCATCCCAATATTTGCCATTTTTGTTCTGATGATCTTGGGCCGATGAGAAACAAACTCTTCTGAAGTCATGTTTGTGGAATGCAGTGTTAATAGTGCTCTCCAGCCAAAGCTGCTCAGATACTGCCCTTGGTCAGTGTCACGCGCTTTGGCAGATGAGCTCAGGTCCGAAGCACAAAGCACCGCAGCGGAATTGAAAACAAACGAAAACAAGGTGTGTCCGGTCGCGCCCTGGCTTTCCAGCGTGTGGAGGAAAAGCAACGGCCGAGAGACGCTTTAGCAGCCAAAAAGCGGGAGCAACCTCACTGTACGTTGCCCGGCGTTTCCACGTGGACGTGAAAATACAGATGTGCGGGAGCCAGCCGGACGGGATGGGGGCGGGGGCCTCTCAGTGTAAACAGGAAACAGGGCAGCTGCAATAGAATCATAATCAAATGGCTGTTTCTGCAGAGTGTCAGACATGTCTGTGAGTCAAAAGTGCTGATGCAGAGCATGACTCGCACATTTGCAGTGCAATGACATTCCTGAGCCAGAGGATATAGGCCAAGGAGAACTACTCCTTGCAGCCTGATCTCTCAAATCAGCTGCACGTTTTTGCCAAGCCACGAACCCCTGCTATGCTGTTCTTGTTCCCCTCCCCTTGTTGCGGTATACAGGTCTGTGGTCTCACACCTGGCTTTGCCCCATTACCGAGCGCAGCTTCCTCTCCTCTTGCTGACGGCTCCCGTTTTCCCTCCATTTTACGACTTCCCGGTTCGGCTTTTGTTCCTTGGTGTGAAGGCCCTCTTTGAAAATGCATTTAGGCCCAGTAAGTGTAGTGTGGGGGACGATTTGCTGCTATGAGCCTCCCAAGTGCTTATGTCAACCCGTGACTTTTATAACTGTCACATTATAAATACATGTTATTATTATCCCAATTGGTACATTACTCACTGAATATAAAAATAACTCCAGTATTAACAGGATCATTCATTTGCCTTTGCAGTGAATAGAACTGCATTCTTAAACAGCGTTTATTGAGCTGCTGCATAAATCTCTGACCTAGCGCTTGACCTCAGAGCTCAGCTGAAGCCAATAGTCCTGTCCACAGAATCATTAAATCACTTCCCTCCTCATTGCTTCAGCACTGAATTGCGTGTCCAGTTCAAGGTTCCGATCTCGGACAGAAAGTGCAGTGCTGTTCCTATCTACGTGGCTGCAGTCTCACATTCAGAGCAAAGTTCGGCTTAAGTGACGTCCTCCTGGGGGGTAAGAAACCCCAGAGGAACAACTGTCTTTCATTTGCAGAGAGCATCTAATGGGTCTTTGTGCCTGGTACCACCACCCTCCCCTCTCAATGAGTTTCTGTCCAGTGGCTGTCCTGGTTCTGACCTAGGATGTTGCATGGGTGTGACCAGAACATTCTGGGAGGCTCTCCAGTGAAAGTCGACACGTTCCCCCGTCACTCGGGTTACATTACTGCCGGCCGCTTTCATTATTTAGATCAGATTTTCCTTACCGCTCCCAGTTCAGCTGCAGTGCTTGTTCCCCTCTATAGTGCTGTGACTCTGCTCTCATCGAACCGCTGCTCCAACATCTAAAACACACAGATCAAATGTCATATATTGATATACACACTGTCTACAAAAACGCTTAGCTTTGTATCAACCAGCTGACCTATAGTCAATTCCACACTATATTTTTGAAATATATGTATCTACATACAAAACTGGCTGGGGATCATACAATAGCAAACTATTACACATAATGTAACAGAGACAGTTGTTTGGCAAAAACACTGAATTTTATAATATAATGTATATAGCAGGTGGCACCTCAGCACCTGGGCTGTTTCGGTGTGGTGCTTGCATGTCCTTACCGTGTCTGTGTGTTGCCTTTGGGTGCTATGCTTTCCTCCCACAGTTCAAAGACAGGTAACATTAACTGGTCATTCTGCAATGGACTGGTGTCCCATTCAGGAAGGAGTCTGTTTATCGCCGGCGAGTCCAGGATAGGTTCTTGGCTGCTGTGACCCTGACCAAGACACATGATTAAGGATAACAGATTTATGGTGTGTGGAGCCAGAGAATCAAATTGAACCTATTTAAATGCAACTCAGATTTGATCTTCAAACATTTTTTCAAAAATAGTGTGTGACTACTGTGTGGTAGACTGACATCCTGTCCACCTTGCACCCAAGTCACATCCTGTATTTCCAGGATAGGCCCTCAACCACCACCACCCTGCGCTGGATACATGCTTATTGACAGTGGATAGAAGGATGGGCGTTAATAAGGATGGATAAGGATATTTCTGTATGCTCTCTGGACCAGCACCTGTAAAGTCTTCTTCACTTCTACACTCTTTCCTTTTCTTGACTTCTTGTTCCATACTGTGGTTATGGTTTTTTTACATTTTTTTTTTTACCCTAAGGAACTAACATACTCAACACTTTTTCAAGCATAATGCATTCATCCCTATTGAATTTTACATAAAACATTCTTTCCACAATGGACGTGTTTGAAATGAAACCGCTGATAGCATATTTCACATTCAATAAGGTAAACAAATGTAATCTTTGTCCCAGAAGTACATTACATTCTTACGATACAGTTTTTACAGTTTTCAGTTCAGTAGCTCCTCTAATATTTTGTGTCATAAAAGTATGAAACGTTTGTATGTTTTGTGCTCCTTCTGTCAATAATTTCAGAGGCTGTGTCACAGGAGTATTCGGTTTTTTTTTTTTTTTAAAGGTATTTAATGTTTTTTTTTATCTTTGAAGCAGACATGCTGGTAATAGGACTGTTGTGGATCAGTTATGTGAGCAGCAGTCTAGGGTTGGATATGGTCATGGAGCAGAAATGGCTACATAAACATATATTAAACATATGATTTTCCACTATATCTGATACTGTTGCCTCCTCCCACATTCATTAAAGAATAAAAGATAACTCAGCCTCTTCTTACAAAGGGAAATAAACTGATGACAAAAGTATTCTGTACAAGTATGGAATTACATTCAGGAGGCACAGAAAATGTTAAATGTGCTCTCAGGTCTAAACAGAACATTAAACTGATTCCAGAAAAGCTGCAAACAAATGAGGTTAGAGACACCTCATCCAGCAGCAACAGATTATGTAGTTACACTTTATGGTCAAAAGTATGTGGATCCCCCCCCTCCCCTTTTCTAATGATCGGGCCGAGCTGTTTCAGCCGCACCCATGCGGCATACAAACACATTCTAGACAACTGTGCGGTTCCAGCTTTGTGGCCACAGTTTGGGGAAGAAACTCCTTTCCTGCTCCAGCATGACTGTGACCCCCCCGTGCACAAATCCGACTCCATAAACACGTTATTTGCCCAGGCTGGTGTAGAAGACCTTCAGTGGCCCGCACAGAGCCCTGACCTCAACCCCACTGAACACCTTTGGGATGAACTGGAACGCAGACTGTGAGCCAGGCCTTCTTGCTTAACATCAGTGCCCGGCCTCTCTAATGCTCTTGTGGTCGAATGGGCACAAATTCCCGCAACTGTGCTCCAAAATCTGGTGGAAAGCCTTCCCAGAAGAGTGGAGGCTGTTATAGGCTGGGGGGACTCCATATTAATGCCCATGGGTTTTGAGTGGAAGGTTCAAGAAGCACACATGGGTGTGATGCTCAAGTGTCCACATACTTTGGCCATATAGTGTGTCCATAAACACTATCACTTTACTCCTTTCCAAAGTATTGATTGTAATAAATAATTTTAGTTGTGCTCTGGGTCTGAGCTCTAGTCAGGTTGAGGAGATGCTGGGTAGGGAGTCAGTAGAGTATAAGGAAGGGATTTGCCAACCACACCATGTGGCGTTGGCACCAGCTCTTTACTTTAGTTTTTCCAGGTCTAACCAATTAACATACTGCTGCACATTTCCACATTAAACTACAAAGCTGCTTTGTTCTGGAAAGGTCCCTCATTGCTCCATTATTTTATAAGCCCCCTGCATCTACGTTTACAGAGTAGTGATAGCTAATAAAATGAAATGGACTAAGCTTTAGAGACACTGTAGTCCCATTATCAGATCCATTTACACATAAACCACATCTATTTGTTAAGGCTAGTAACCATTTAAAAGACACTCACTGAAGCGTGAAAAGCAATATTTATCATAATTCATTTCCAAAAGGATAGGTTCAGAAATTCATGTAGCGATTAGAGTCGGCACCTTGTAATTGTAAGACCCGGGTTCAAAACCCCACTTTTACTGGAGGTCCTGCTGATTCTTACCCTAAATTACTCCAGTAAAAATCACCCAGCTGTATAAATATACAGTAACCAGACCTGATGATCAAGTTCCTTTGTAGAAAATCCCATGCTAAATAAATAAATTAGAACATAATAAATACAGACATTAAGGCCAAATTGCTGATAAACGTTTGTTTTATCTGTAGAAGACATTGAGTATAAATGCTGAGAAACACCTTTTTGGCTCCACATTGCTCTATTACTATGGTAAAACATGTACTTATGTGTTTTCAACCTCTGCTTTTGGCAAATCATGTAATAACAGGTCGGTGACAGACAGTCGTGAGCCTTCGCCTCACATTTATCCTTCCACAAAGTACAGTGTTCTTTAAAAATCTGTCCTAGTTTAAAATTTAGATGCCATCCATAGTATAATTGTTTATATAGCTTTCGCTAAAACATTTTTGAGATTTTATTATACTTTATTTAACTGACACCTTTGTCCAAAACAAATTTCAGTGTTTCCATATAAACTTCACAATGAATTACTCATTTAGAGAGCACCTAGACATTCTTACCACAGTAACTGAAGTCCAACTTGTTACACTTTACTGTATTTGCTAATTCTCTTTTGTTATTTATTTGGTTACTTATTCATTTAGCATCTTCCGTGATGCATCCTCAGTTCAAGCTGCTGTACAGGTGAATTTCCCTGCAGGGATTAAGAAAATTATGCCCTATCCTAACTCAGAGCGAGATCCTTCATCAAAAGTACAAGAGCAGGACATTTCTCTTAGGACAGGACAAAATGTATTAATCCTTGCATGTACACACCTGTACAACAGCTGGACACAGAACGCAATATTGACACTTATAACACATAATAAAGTGCAGAGTAAGTTTGCAAGAAATAACATAATACAGCCTAATTGTTGATGGGTCCCAGTGTGTCATTATGGAGGTGGAGGGCTGCTAGTAAGAAGGAACCCCAGTAGTGCTTCTTAGAGCACTTAAATTGAATAACCGACAACCGAGAGCTCATGGCCATGTCCACAATGGACTTCTCATCCTGGCCTTTGCCACGGCCTCCACAGAATCAAGGCCATCTGACCCATGACAGAACCTACTTTCCTTAGGAGTTTCTTCAGTCTGTGTCTCTGGCCAGAACTGCTGCTTTTTTCCTCTGATAAATGTATTAAGCTAAATTATAAAATATATTTTAGCTAAATTAAATGAAGCAGAATGATAAAAATACTTGGGCTTTTAACACTTCTACATACTGCCTAAATTAACATGACAAATGCTGAAAATGATAGCATACAGCAGCTGAATTTGTAATTTGGCTTGATAAGATGGGGATAATGGCTGCATTATCTAATTCTTCACCGGATCATTTTTGTCTGATAGCCACTAACACGCTTACCATAGATCTTAACCATCTATAAAGATCATTTATCATCTTATCCTGTTCCTGTTTCATCTGGCTCCCTTCTTGGCAGAAGATGTTTGATAAGGTTAAAGAAGGCAGGGAAATATATATATTTTTCATATTCAGCTAAACAGGCAAGAATTCTGAATCGGGAAAAATGAACCTTAACTGCGAAAAGTGCGTCACTACCGCTGTTAAGCGCAACTCTTATGTGCGCTCTCATGCTTTTGCATTTTTGTGGTTCACCACCCACCATTTTTGTAGGCTGAAACTGGAATAAGACAAAAATAAGGCAAAGTAAGACAAAAGAAGAACATATTTGCGCTCAGCTTTGTTTTCGTCTGACTGAAATAAGTTGGACCAGTTATCTAGCTGTGTGAGGAACTGCTGTTGAGTGCTTATAGTTAGCTGACCTGTTATTTTCTCACATTTTAACATATGCTGCCACTTCATTTTCTTAGCCTATGCTTTTCACCAAGCAACTTACAGTGTTAAGCTATTTATAGTGATTTAACCACATATACAGCAGGGCAGTTCTTGCTGGCACTATTCAGGGGAAGTACCACGCTAAGGGGTGCTTTAGCAGGAAGTAGGCTGAATGTGACCCTGAATCTGGACCCCAAGTGCTACATTACCTTCTGGTCCCACAGTTTCTGCCTGTGCACTTTTGTGGACATCAGATGACGCATGAGGGATAAATATGGGATCTGCAGACATCTCTTCAATGAGAAAAAGCTACAAAAAGTTGAACTTCCAGTTAAATCGAGCGCAGAGCACCCACTACAGAAAGCCCACAAGAACAAAGGTCTGTTGTGTTTCTTCTATGGTAGGTGAACTCGTGTGATCTACTGGCTATGCATTTTTGTCAAGCCCACGCCACACAAGCAAAGCTAACTTCACACAATAAGTCTTTTGCATTGTTTACTGTGTTTTCCGGATGTTTCCATGTAATTGCTCTGTGCGGTGCTAAGCTGCACCCTGTGGTTCAAAGAAACGTGATCCCAGTGTGACTTAGACATTAAACTCAAGTGGCACTGAATGGAAGCCAAACACAGAGAAGACAATGGGAAGACCTCTAAAAACCATGGAAAACTGCAGTATTATTGGCATTTCTGATTAAAAAAAAAAAAATTCCAGTATTATTGCCCATTATATCATTTTCCAATAAGTGCTCCTAATTGACATTCGTAGTTTATTGCAAACTTTAAAAATGCCTTGAGTATCATTCTGAAAAAGAGGAATACAGGAAGTCCATCGTGAAATGAGACATCTGTGCACTTCTGCTGTTAAGTGAAAAAATAGTCACCAATGTGAACTAAGCTGTTTGTCAGTTAATACGTGTAAAAAGGAAGCTAGGGTCTAGACCAGGGAATGCATTTTCATTTTTTTTTCCTGCACGTCTGCACTTTGTGCTATTATGTGTTTCTTCATGTGATGCTGCACAGCACTGCTGCAGGAGCCTTGGTCCCAGCCCAGTGTCACAAGCGGATAAAGAAATATCCTAGTGCTGCTGCCTCATCCAGGAGGAATGTCTGAGCACTTCTATGCATGACCAGCAACTCGTCTTACATGCATCAGATACACTTTTGCTGTTAAACACTCCCCAACACTGCAGCCGTCACATTTAAAATGATACTCAGGGTATTTTACCTGGTTAGGAAAAAGTTATTTTTTGATCACAGCACGAATCAGAAGTAGTATCTGCTGGTTTGGAAGCCCAGGCTGATAGTGCAGCGCATAAACATACAAACTCATTTAATTCAGACAAAATTAACTGTACCTGTAGTGAAGACCACATTGAGGTTAAGTACATTTATCTCAATCAATAAGCAATTTCTGTTATGTATACAAGTTACAACTGGTTGACTTATTACTCCAGAATGAATAGGAAGCATTGCTTCACTTTTTGATGTTCATACAGTCATACTTTAAAATAATCCTCTTCCTCGACTGGGATATTTCACAACACACATTATGAATTTCTTACGTGTCGTAAGCAGAGCTGTCTCTGTGCAGTTCTCTTTAGGGTTACGTACACATTTCTTCACAGATTTCACAAATAATTAATGGAGGAAGAAAGAAAATAAACTGAGATCTGAATGAATCTCACACTGCAATTTTCCAGTGGACAAGCAACTGGGTCGAGTGTGTCATGAATAAGGCAGGCTTTCTCTTGGAGAGCACTGTGGCAGCAGCACCCCCAGCTGCCAAGTGGCTGTCAAGCACCAATACGCTGTGTGGCTGTGGACATACAGTGATCAGTTCTGGGGTCTGAGCACAGTGACCAGAAGAAGTGAAAATGCTCACCAAGATGCTACTGGAGTGGAAGAGCTGAAGGCCATCTTCCTCTGGTCCTCTTGCAATGTGGTGATTTCCTCTTCACAAAAGCTCAAAGCATATACTCAAATGTTCCCAGATGCATGACAACAGTCTGGTCTCTCAGCCTTACAGGGAAATATTTAGAAAGCATTTTCTATTAAATGGTAAGCAAACACTGCAAAACCTTCTTAAACTGAGCTGTGATACTAAATCAGAATAAGCTAATTCAAAGTTATGCCGGCAAACATTTCTGAAAGCAGTGAACAAAACACATTGACTTGTATGGACCTTATGTACAAGACGATAACAATACAGTTTCTTCATGATTTTACAGGGTTTTATGAAACACAGCATCTATGCATTGTACCTTCACAGCTCCCTGAGAAGTGCTGCTCAGCTCCCCCCCCCCCCCCCCCACACACACGCTTCTTTAAAAGTGTCCATAAAGCACTGTGACAGCCATTCATCTCAGCATTACTGTAAATTAAAATCAATAGCGGGGAATAAATGTAACCCCTTGTGAAAATGGAGAAAGTCAGAGTGTTTTCAAATACTGCCACACTAACCAAGAGTATTTTACTGGAGTATCAAACATCAAAAGTGCAAACATTGTGTTTTATTAAAAAAAAAAAAAAATCCCAATAATAAATACATGAGGTACACAGGTTAACAATTTAGAGAGTAGTAAAGCATACAATTCAGTGTTTCGACAGTGTCAGTAAATTTTAAGTTATTTAAATCACACTTCCTTACAAGAAAAACCACGCAAGAGGATCCTGATGAATTGCTGATGTTCTATTTTCTCACTAGCAAACAGTAAGTGGTGAATCGGCCAAAAGCTCAGAGATGAACATTCTTTATTTTCAAAGTTAAACTATGCCATTTAAGTAAAAGTATATACAGCAGTACACCCTCGGGGTAGTTGGCGCAATCTGTGAACAAAATGTTTTCAGAGAAAATACCAGAAAATGCAACATTAAAGGGAGCAGATGAAAGCCAGAGTGTACTAGGGAAACAGAATTCACACAACCAATAAACACTCTATAGATTAAATTATTTTAATTTAAAATTGATTCAGTTAAGCCATAATGTATAAACATAAAATCTATAACCAACACTACATTAATTTTAAGTGAAAGAGGTATACTAATGGAAACTAATGCACATTTGGATCTTTGCATATTCATGTCAGTTTGACTTCCTATAAAACTACATGGCAAAAATCTGAAAAATCATAGTAATGTCTCTGAATTTTCTGCAGAAGTTTAATAAATATTCATTTATATATAAATCATCCTGACCTGTATACATGCAACTTCTTCAAGCCAATGCATTAGTTTCCATAAATGGTCATATATTGCTTAAAATGAGGATTATTCAGATAATGGGTGTTTCTATCAGTTAACAATACTATTTAGTGTATATAACTAAATAAATTACACTTATGCTTAATATTTTTAATAAATTACACAGTATTTTGCAGCACATCCCTTAAATATTTGGTCTAAAAATTGTGATTTTCTGTCTTTTCAGAACAACCGTGGTCAATTACAGAGTTCTAGATGTATTATTCAATGAAATGTCATATCATATTTTTTTCGTTCATAAATTTACCTCAACTTTATATTAAAATCAATACATTTATTCTGGATTCACCATTAATGTTACAACTTTGTGGTCCAAATATTACTCCAGAATAAAATGTTACTTACAGTCAAGATGAGCAGCAACAGCTGCTGCATAGCTTACTGACATAAATATCTCAGACATCTGTTCTACTATTATACTTTCAAAATTTCAAGAACCAATTATTTGGTTCTTTCCTTTTTAATCAGAAATAAAACAAACTCACCATATTTTTACGAAATACAAAGCCACAATACTTTCAGATCTCCTTTCAGGGCAAGAGCATTTGTGGCATTTCAGAACTTCTCTAGATTTTCAAAATTATTCAATTACATCTTATCTCTATTCTCAGCCATGTTTACTTAAATTTAAAAAAAAAAACAAACAGTAAACACAATTGAGCCAAACTGCATAAAAAAAAATTCAAAATAAAATCGGCACAACCCAACTAATTTCTCTCATAAAAATGGCATGCCCCCTTTTCCACTTTCCATCCAATTAGCAAGCTAATGCATTCCAAGAAGCACATAAATCACTGTTTTTCCACTGATGGGATTCAAACCCCACAGCCACCCCAGCCATTATCCCCATTCTTATTTCATTTAAAAGGGTGCTTGCTTGGTTCTGATGTGACATTCATGCAGAACGTAGAATAAATTTTAACTGTAAAAATCTGAAGACTTTTATAAGAGAATAAATGTATCCAGAACACTGTACAGGAGTCTCTCAACTTGAACCCCCTATATTAGTTCCTGAAAAAGATGCATGTGTGAAAATACATAAAGACCAAACATTCACATTATTTATGGGGGAAAATGCTTCCCAGCCCATCTGAAAACATCCAGACCAACTTTCCCAAATATCTCAAACACTGCAAAACACCTTGTAGCGCATGCAGTGCAGCACAGCAAAGCACACAGGGATCACTGTACACACCTCCAGGGATAGTGCTGTTGTTCTTCCTTTGCTTAAGTTTATTGCATGTGTCATGTCCTTGAGGAACACCAGTAGGTGGAAAGTTTTACAGAGATACACTTGGAGTTGGCAGTGGAAATATGCAAAACAAATTAACCTTTAAGTAATGCAGAACAGCAGCTGAGGTACACTTTTGGTACCCAAGCAGCACAGTTATAAAAAGGGGATATTCTTTCAATAAGGGGTGTCAGCTGCCAGTTGAGGCTGGAGGTGATTTATCGGTTTTCAAGTGTATATAAAATATTTGTTGCATTAATCATTCTAGCAATTTGGCAGCAAGCAACAACCCAGCACTGTGGGAACACACAGCTGTCAGCCTGGCACAGTGCACACCTGCATCTGGCAAGGACCAAGGGCAATAAAAGAAAACCAAACTTTATCAACAGTTTACTCTTTAAGTACAAACCTAATATTAAATGGAGCTCATGTCTCAACCCACTCCTCTAGCTAGGGGCTGCTGGCACTCATGGTGCAGGAAGGTCCTGGTTTTTACATGACTTATCTGGAGTGCTGAAAGACCAAAAGCTGTAGTTTCTATCATAAAACATTCAAATCCTTTATTCATTACTGATATCTACTTACCCTTACATAGAATCCCAGGTATCCAGAGGCCATCCTGGGAAGCCCATCTAAGTACAAGGCAGGGTACACCATCGATGGGAAATCAGTCCATCGCAGTGCAAACACTCATTTACTTATTAAGATACAGGTTAAGGGAAATTCAATATCATCAATATATGAATCATTGTTTTATATCTGATTTTCAATATAAACCATATTTGGAAAGAGTTGGTAGAAGACATTAAGCTGTAAACATTTTTCTTGGGTAATGGAATAGATTAAATGTTCTTTCCCTCAAGGCAAGCTTTTAAAGTAACTTGCACTATAAAACTACCAGTCGGACCTTTGTGTACCAAGTGCGGTTAGGTTCCATTGCAAAAATTCACTAAAAAGTGGAATTTTTTTTTTTTTTTTTTTTTTTAAATCAACCTATTTCTGCATCTGGCCAGCAGTACTGAAATAAGGACCACCCTATTGGTGAGTCATGGGGACAGAGATCATACCCAGTACTGGTTGTCTCGTAATGTTGGAGGAGTGGTACGACAGTGTTGCATGGCCTCTGGACCCAGTTTGGTCCAGGAACAGAGCAGCACAGAGGCATCTTGGGGACTGACCCGTGTTACCATGGGACTGCTGCGTGGCCCATCAAGAACAGGGCTGCCAGGGCAACTGGGAGACAGAGGAGTAACGATAACAGATGGGACAGTCAGGCTCCTCTCTGTCTGGCCTAGGTAGGGGCTGCTGGGAACTATAGTGCTGGACAGGTCCTGAATGAGTGCTGGCTGGGCCCGTTTCTCTCTGCGCCGTCGAAAGACCAGGATCAGGACCACTAGAATGATTATAAGGAGGAGGCAGGCCAGCAGGGGAAGGATGATGAGGAGGGGGTCTGAAGATGGTCGAGGAAAAGACTCCACCCTCACTGGAGTGTTCTTCTGGGGAAAGTCATGTTTTCCAGAAGTAGTTCTTGGAACACCTGGAGAAGTGGCATTGCTCCGATTATGGGATCCCCAGCGATTCCGACCCTTGAATTTCTGCGAAGTCTTATGAGGTCTTTGTGTTGGAAGCAGGGAACTGAATGGGGTGTGTGACAAGGGACCAACAACTGTGGTCCTACTTAGCAGGGAGGAGTGGGTTGTGTGAACAGGGCTCTCTGTGATGACTGGCTTCATGTGCAGTGGGTCATAGGTCACAACAGTGAAGCGGAATTCAGCCCTTGAAGGCTGGACTTTATCTGCTTTTAGTATAAACACAAACGAGTCATTCAAGAACTCAATCCCAGTCATGTTTGCCTTTTCTTCAATTGCAACTCGTCCCTGCTCCACATCCTGAAAGGAAAAGGACGTTGTGGGGTGGGACATGCCGTTTTTGTCAGTCATGACTTTGACCACTTTACCATGTTTTGGATGAGACAGGATTTCAAAATGAGGGTCACTGCCACTAACGATGGCTAGCTCTGTAGCATTAAGGAAGTCTTTCCGCAGTTTCACAAGAACACCATTGGGGATCCTTATGTCCTCTCCAAAATGCACCAAGGGCTTCACAGTGATGTTGACTACCTGTGCTGTCAGATTGCTTTCCGATGTGAAGACTGTGACCTCAAAGGTATCGTTTGATGAAGAAAGGTCTGTCATATGATAGGACAACCTGCCTGATTGGAGATCCTTCTCATCAAACACACTGACCACCTTGGCATCGATGAGAAGCAGGCCATAATGTGGAGGTCCTGTCACACGATAATAAATAGTTGTATTCCTTCCGGTTGTCTCTGCAGCCAGATGCTGGTTTGAGAGAGCAACTGAGGTCTGACCTTGCTCCAGTGCAACCTCTGTATTGTTTATGAGAGAAATTGTGATCTCAATCACTTCAAGGCTGAAAAGTTTGTAAATTGGCCGATGCTGGCCATCTGTAACGCTGAAGTAAAACACCCCAGAGTAAGGGCTTCCATCTTGTACAAAATACACTTTCCCATTATTAATATCAGCCTGACTGAAAGCTAGGATCATCTCATTCAGATTACCTTCCATAGCCAGAAACCCATTATTGGGTTTGCTGATCACAGTGTACTTTATGTCTTCTGGAGGATTGTCGAGATCTACCACTTTGAGGTTGTCTGGACCCAGGACTACCATATCTCCTTGTATGACACTTACGCTTGGAGCTTTGGTCCTAAGAACAGGAGGCTGGTCATTGACAGGGATGACAGTGATGTTAAAGGTTTCCTCCACCACATCACTGTCATCCAAATGGCGTTTCGCTGGCTTGCTCTTTAGGTTTAACCAAACATCAAAGACAAAACTGTCATGAATGGTCTCCGAGTTATCATGTTGGTAGGTGATTCCATACTTATTAAGGATAAACTGTGAGAAATTTGGCTTCTCCTTGGTAAGGTTCCGCTCCCCGACAATAATGACACCATGCTGAGGCAGGGACTTCACCTGATACCAGACTTCATAGGAGTGACGCTGTGACTCTGGTAGTTTAGACATTAAGTTAGAAGCATCCAGCTTTACTTTATCAATTGTAACTCGTTCTCCCTCAGTCACAACTGCACCTGAGGAGTTGAATAACACAAATTAAAGATGGACCTGCAAAAACAAGCAATTTCATAATCATTTGAGCAATTATTATACATAGTGATATTACTTTCAATGTCAATGTAATTTCAGAAGAAGCAAAAATGCTGGGGGAACTGAACACATACAATGATATTACTGGTGACTTCCACATTTCTAATTAGTTACACATAGAACGTATCTTACCGGTGTTTGCAAGGAGAAGTGTTTTATGTTCAGGACCAGTGTTTTCGTACGAGATGTCTATTTTAAATATCTGGGCTTCAAGGGAAGCAGGTGGAGATGAAACTGTGAAACTAAAAGAGTCAGTGAAGGTCCAGCGAACTGCTTCCACATGGTTTTGCTCATATATCACAACACCTCCATCCACCTGAAAAACACCCAGACCTCTATCAAAACTGTGACCATATAGATATCAGATGATGCACTTCTTTAACCCCTTTTTGAAAGAATATTTGCACCTCACATAATGCTGAAGTGCACTTACTGTGGTATCACAATTTTTTCATGGAATTTCCATTGACACACCAATAATTAAGCTCCTTTAATCCTTTCTAGCGCCCCTTAATTATACACCCTTGTAAAGGAATAAAACCTATGCAGAATGTAAAACCTCTGTCATGTAAATCTGGTGAGATGGAAGAAATATTAATGGCGTTGTGTGCATACCATTGTTTGAGTGAAAAAGGAAATCTCTGTAGTAGAGTTGTCTGGCTGCAATTGGAGCAGTCTTCCCTGTTTTGGCGAATTAATGATGCTGTAAGTGATGGTGCGGTTTCTTGCCATGTCTTCGTCATTGGTAATGGCCAGCAATTCCTCAGAGGAAATGGGTGCAGATGAGCCTTTGGTGGAAAAAGACACAAACAGGTTGGCCCCATATGCCAGCCACTGCACAAAAATGACACTGATGGAAGAAAACAGTAAAAAGGGAACTTCCCCAGGTGTACATGTCACACTTACATGGCTACGCATAGACCGTAAAGACCATCTGTGTAGCAGCTCAGGGACCTCAGTTACGATATATCACATGCCTGATGTGATCGTCTACACTGTGTATATAACGGAAGGATAGAATGGTCACTGTAAATGTGACAATAGCACAAGCGACTATTAGAAGGGCCTGCTTTATATGAATAGAATAAATAAAAATGGTGGTTTCAGCAAGAAAACAGTTCTGTTAGATTCTCAATAGTGTCAGATCAACAAAGGGATATGAGTTATTGTATTCACTGCAGCTATTGCCTTGCAATCAAAGAATTCTCAACACTCGCCTAGCATCCCTGCACCCTGCCTCCGAAGCTCTCAAACACAGTGAATATCATCAAGGCCAATACCCAAGATAAAAACACAATAGACAGAATGCACCTATACGATATGGCTTTCATAAAGTTTTTCAAGAATATCCTGCTTTGTACACGCTACCATTATTTCAATACATAGAAAAACACTATTAAACAAAGATACAAGCCATTTGTGCCATTCTACTGCATGTTTTTTGTAATTAAATTCACCTTTGAAAATGAGCAGAACTGGATAAATCTGAGTAAGAAGAACTATGTGGATGACCTGCAAGAATTTGTTCCAAGAAATAACCACACAGAAACTATAACGATGAAATGAGGTAAGTGAGAGTGCAGGGGTCACAAGTTCATTCAAAGCCAACAGATGCACATAGAAATTCCCCACTGTGTACTATACCTTTCAATGTGAGTGCAAAACAGATCCAGCACTGCATTTGAATCAGAGCTGCAATAACAACCCCTAAAAGTATAATTAGATTGTATTTAATTTGTTGGCATACACTTTGCAGTTTAAACATAGCCAAGCTTAGCTATGTTTACTAAGCATTTTAAAACATGACATCTAACACCTGTAACAAATAAACTATAGCAAATAAAGGACAGAAATTGATTTTTCACTGCACAACATGACTTCTCTGAAATATTTTGTGTAGTGGTCTGAATGACTGAATTAAACAGGACACTAAACATACAGTATTGTGAATAAAAGAACTACTGTGCAGTGGCACTGGGGAGGAAGCTGGTCATTAAAATGAATGTCACATATGAAACAACAGGGTTTGGTGACTATATCTTATCTCAGAAGTGCTCTTGGAGACAACCGTAATGTCCAAATATATACATTATTGGCAATGCCGTGAACAGCTAAATGAGAAGGGCTGTGACTGCTGGACTGAAACCTGGAAGTGGAAACCCATCTAATTTACCGTAAACAGGTTATCGTGAAGTACTGATGGTGAGGTACTTCGGGGCTTGACTTCTTGTACAACTCAAAACTGCAAAACTATTTACTCATACAGAACCATCAGCTATATCATGCTGGGAATAAGCAAGTTGTTTTACCAGAAATCTGTAGGATCATGAAGATAACCTATTATTAAAGTTTATGATGATGGGCAGTAACAAGTAGCAACAGTGTGGTTATACTTTATGGTCTTATAACAAAAATATACTGCTACGGAATTTATGATGAAAGTACTCTGAACTGAATTGCTTCTGTTAACGCTCAGCACTTTAAATGGCTTAAATGTAATTTGGATTATCTGTGCTCTATGAAAATATACTGAATTATAACCTCTGACTTCAGTCATGTGTGAAGGAGAAAGACGGAGGACTACCTGGGAACACCTTGAGAGGGTAGTTCCTCTCTAAAGTGAGGACCAGAGCTTTGGCTGTGATGCTGAAGATTTGTCGTGGGGCAAAGTTTACACCATCGTTGACCTGAAAATGAAAACCACCTGACATTGCACCTGGAAGACAACATACAAAGAATAAAATGTCACTGATTTAGTCTACATTGTTGACATTGAAATAATTTGGTTTATAAATTAGCAGGTAAAGCAAACAGCAGTTACACCGAATGTGCAACTTTGAAAACAGAAGGGGAAAATAGAGAGAAGTGTGTGCAAGGATGATGGAGGTCAGTTGTTGAGCACATAACCCACCACTGTGTACCAAGACCAGCTGACCCTGGTCAATGTGGGTTTGGGTAAAGTTGAGGATCTTCCTGTCTGGTGCGCTCTTGAGAGCCAGGTGCCCAATGCTTGGCGGAGTGACGATAAACTCCAGACTCTCAGGGGGAGAGTCACTGTCCTGGGCATACAAGTCCTCAGCAGTGATCTCTGTGATGGAGTCCACCCATACCTAGCCAACACCACAGAGAACAATTACTGTAGACACACACAGCACATGCAAACAATCTACTCATTTAATTTCAGCAACTTTAAAATAACAATAATGATTTAGACTTTTTATATTCATACTAAACGATCAGAGGTAAGTGGGAAAACATACAAAACAGTGTTTCAGTTCTGCTTGAATCTTCCTAAAATGAATTTTTCTTGAAAAGAAATTGATGACTCAAGACAGCTTCTTTTTAAAAAATGATATGAAGGGCTACAAAGAATTACCGCAAAGGCTTGGGTTTCAACTAACAGCTTTTTGAGGCTTTGCTGGAGGTGACACTGTGTCTCTTGGCTGTCATTCAGGTGATGGCTTTTCTAAAGGTTGTGGCCAAATTCTCTGTGGGGTGTTACTTGCCCCAGGGGGTTATTTTCAATTAGCACCTGCATGACTTGTGCCATCTACCCCCCCCCCCAACCCCCTTTGTACATGCATGTATGTGAGTGTTAGTGCTCCCCAAGGGGTAGGATGGTTTTGGGCATGTCACACTTGGAAGGATGAACAGTTTGATAGGTGTGTGAGGCATCCTCTGAGAATTTTTATTAAAGAAAAAGAACCAAATAATTATAAATTTCAGATTTTCTGCAATACATTATACATAGAACAAAACATGTCATTCAAAGAATTCTTAGCCCATCTACCCCATTTACTTTCAATAATTCAGGACAGCAACCAGAACACTAACACAGTGACATTAAATATAAAAATGTTTTACATAGACATTTATCCTTATACTAAGTATTTATTTTGCAGCTTTATTACATGTACATGAATCTAAAGGGAAAATTAAAGAAACCCAAAAAGTGCTGGCAGTCCATGGTGAAAACCTGGCATATCCAGACAACTAAACTCATTATATTGAGGCCGAAACTTTTTTTAAATGTTCAAACATACAAATTCTGGGTTTACATTAAAGCTAAAAATGTCATGTATCAATTTTGTTTGTAACAAATAGAATTCTTAAATGCAAGCGTAGGTGCATGTGTGCCACCTAGTGGCTAATGAATGTTTTATTCATTAAAGGAAATGAAGTTGCAGCTAAACTAAATATTCATGTTCATGTCATATTCACTAAATTCTTGTCCTTCATGAAATATTTTGAACTAACTTTAACTTAACAAATTTAGAAAAATACATTTACAGAAAAGTAAAAAAGAAAGAAGGAATACACGTGTTATGTTGGCTCTAACCACTGCATTGCATCTGAAATCAAACTGCATGTAACATGAAAAAACAAAATTATCAGTCTCATTCTACCTTATACAGTCCGGCTTTACAAGCAAAATTACCAGTATATTTACTCTACCCGACTGTGGTCTGCTATCCATGAAGTGCATGTTCACAGTTCAAACAATCAGCAATTGTTTTTCTGAAATGCTTAAATATGCAGAGAAACAGACTAACCAAAACTTTATTAATCCCCGGGTAAATTTTCATGTTAAAATGACCACAACATTATTATTTTTAAGATTTATACAAAATATTTTTATGATATTGCTGTTTGACGTGAATAAAATCAACTGTCTCATCTCTTTCCCACAAATGTCCTCAAACAGCAAGGATGGACTATAATACTAATTCAGTAAAGTGCACGGTCTCTTATTTGTTGCAGAAATAACAGTTACTTCACAATGCAATTAGTAAAGGGGGTGCGGAAACCATTACCTGATGTGTAGTAAAACTGACACTCCACATTTAAATGGGTCAGATCCCACACATTTACCCCAACAACTAAGCGACACTGACATTGGTCTCTAATGGCTGTCTGTCTGCAAGTTAAAGTCACCCAAAAACAAGCTAACCTACAGAGCATTTCCACATAGTTATCAACCCTGTCCTGCAGCGCACTTAAGGTCACGCTTTCTGCTTCTCCGCAGCTGGACTTCAAACCAGTTTCTGTGTATATTCTCCACATAATTTCTACAGCTACTGCTCTGTATGGTTTAAATAATTCTATGTAAATGAGTGCTACCCCATACATAGAAAAAAAAAGCTTATTGAATTTGACTGTTAATGGCTTAACAGACATCTCACACACATCAGACTTACCGTGAGGATTCTGTTTACTGCTATGACAGGTGGTTCATCGTTTACGGGTGCAACACCAACATATACAGTCTGAGGTACACTCTGCTTCCCCAAATCTGTGTCGTTGGCAATGATGGTAAAGTTGTCTGCTACCGTCTCACTGTTGTCATGGACGTAGTAGATTGACTCCTGCTCAATCTGAGGACATGATCATACCGATGTATAATTAAAACCAAAAGCAAAGCAAAACCAAAATAAGAATTTAAAAAAGTAAAATTCAAATACACTGACCTGCTTCATGGAAAAAGTTGTCACGGCAACACCTGGGAGGCGAGAATGTTCAATGTGGCCATGTTGAGGTAGTTTGGAGACAAAGTACTGGAGGTTGAGGTCTGAGAAGTGGGGATTAGTGACCGTTATGATGTCCTTGGTCAGAGCCTTTGCAGCCCCTTCATTTAAGGTAATGTTGGACACTTGGACTGGGATGAGGTGAGGGATGATGTCCACAGACATCTTGATATCGTTGACCTCAGTAACCCCATTGGTGGCATACAGTACAAAGGTGTCATTCTGCTGGTTGGCTTCAGTCTGCACATACTGGATGTTCCCTGCATTAATGTCCTTTTGAGTGAAGGTTTGAATGGGCGCTTCCTGTGTCCCAAGGTAACGATCCACACCCTCTGCAAAACTTCTGAGGTAGCCATGAGAGGGGGGCACTTTCACTGTGAACACGATCTCTGATGGCAAGTTGCCTTCATGAGTAACCTGTGAACAGGCAAATGCACATGCTTTGAAGTCTAAAATTTAAAACATTTGAAATTCAGAATGGCCTACTCACACTGTACTGTCACTTACAGCAAATATAAAACAGCAGGTTAAATTCCCAGCATGAAAATTCAAGCAAGCACAAAATAAGCATTGTGTATACTAACCTCAAGTTTTCTTTTACTGATCTTCACAGGCTTGCCCTCCTCAACCAGAAGAGTGTTGTTATGAATAACTTTAGGCGGCTGCTGGTGGCTTTCCAAGTACACCTTCACATTCACACCTGAGTCCAGACGTAGGTCCTTGACTTTCACCGTAAAGTTGAAAACATCCCAAAGGTTCTTGCTGTCATTGTGACGATAAACTACATTTCCCATCTTGATATCATGCTGTGTGAAGCTATCCACCATTATGTCACTGCAGTAAACACCACCATATTTTGGAGGAACAAGTAACTTGTAGGTAATCTCCTTATCATCCCTGACATCCAGATTAGTGGTTACACTGAAGTTTGCAGAGCTGAGTACTGCTGCTTGTCCCTTCTGTACCAAAAGACCAGTGTTGTTTTCTACATTGAGGTAAGGGTCCTGAGCGCTGACATCCAACAGAGTAGAAGCATAATGCTTCCCGTCAGATACAAACAGCACAAAGCGGCCAAAGCTAACACCTCGGTGGATGAAGAGAACTCTCTTCTGCTCAAGGTCCTCCTGCTGAAACTGATAGATTCTGTGTGATGTGTCATTGGCCAGAACCAAATCCCCCATAGGGATGCCACGGCGAGTGTAAATTAGCTGCCCGTCATCAAAATCTGTGTCTGGGTCATGATAACGAAGGTCATCTAGTGTCAAGAGCCTCTGTCCATCTCTGACCACATGGAAAACCTTGTCTATGATGCGAACTGGCTTTTCATCATTGACCAACTGGATAGAGATGTTAAATGTGCCTTCCACTGCAGTACCATCGTCAATGTTGATAATGGAGGAGGGGGGCTTCTTTCTGGAAGAAGTGACAAACGTGAACTGATCATGAATAGTTTCACTGTCATCGTGGACATATACAATACGTTCCTCCAGAATATCTTGGTTGCTGAAGGCCACAATGTTGTCATTACTAGAGGCTGAACTGGAGAAATTAATGCGTTTCAATTTTCCATGTTTAGGACTTTTTGTTACCAAGTAGTACATTTCTTTGTTTACTAGAGTTTCTGAGAACAACATATCCTTGGTGATGACCTTACTTTCCCCTTCCATTACTGACAGTCCATGGTTTTTCAAAATAATGCTATTCGCGTCGGCCTTTATGCGAATTCGAAAGTCGTAACTTGCTGAATGGGCATGTATGGAAAACACCTGGAAAGTAAACACATCACTCGTGTCTTCATGTGGTCTATTTACGAGTTCATACTGTACCTTTAAATCTGTAACATTCTTCTGACTAAATGCGAAGTTCTTCTTTAGCACCTTACTATTAAGCAGGACATTTCCTTTTCTTGGCAATGTCAAAAGTCTGAAGTGAAGTTCACTTTCAGGCAGTTTCACACCCTTAGCAACAGCATGAAGATGCTGAGAATCCAAGAATACTTTTCGAACTTTGTCAACCTCTAATATTTTATTCCTTATTAGCCTGTATTGTATCCACTTTATGGAAACTGGAAATGTGATTTCATCAGTGGCCATACTGCCAACAGTGACCTTGCATCTGAAGTGATCTGAAACATTGTTGGCTTGAATTTCCTTGAAGGTACTGAGGTATCGCAGGCGTTCCTTCTCAAGAAGTCTCTGAGAAAATGTATTTGTGGCTTTCCATTCCCCACTGGTGTGCAGCCGCTGGAGCTCTCCAAACTGAGGTGGTTCAATGACATCATAGCGAATGTCAATCACCTGCTTTATAGCATTGGTCTGCACAGCTAGGTGTCTGGTGCCTATAAGACCCATCTCACCCTGAATAACTTCTACTCCAGTATTGTTGGCAATTTTGTGCTCCATCTGAATGGCCATGATTCTTAGCACCACAGTATTGCTCACTTTCTCCCCATCGCTGACTCTAAGCACGATCCTGGAGTTCCTCACACCATTATGAACGTAATTTACGTTTCCTTTCTCCAAATCACCATGAGAGAAGGTAGTTATTGCCTTACCGGGCATTCCATCATTTTCCAGAAATCCAGCATCTGCATTTAAATTGCCCAGTACAGAATACACAAGATCAGTAGTGTTACTATCTACATCAGTAGCTTTCAAGACATCAGTAGTTATGGGTTTCTTTGAATTCTCAAGTAACACAAAAAGGTTGCCTTCAGGAAGACTCAATTCAGGGGCATCATTAGTTGGAGTAATAGTAATGTTGTATCTGTAAAGCTTATTTCCTTTAAGGTATGCAGGAACCTCTTTCTTACTACTGGAGAAGACTGAAAACATAAAGAAGTCCATCAAGTCTTCTGAACCACCATGAATGTACATCACCCTCTCATGCCACAGATCCAGCATGCTAAAGGTGTTCTGCTCTTGGTCTTGGTCCACATCTAACCGCAGCTGGCCATGTACGGGTTGCTCCTCTATTTTGAATACAATTTGAGACTGTCTGATTCCCAGCTTCTTAAAATCCAGGTTCACTTTGATGTGTTTAGACTCCAGGGATGCTCTTCCACCTTCAGGCACCACAAGATTCCTCAGAATTAAAAAGTTTTGTCCACGCTTCTTGTCCAGCCCCTTGGCGAGAGTGGACATCTGGACTGATGGTGTTGGGGTAACAAGGACCATTGAATTCTCGGGGACTGTAGGATTCACTGTGGTGACTGTTTCTCTAGGTATCTCACAGCCCACAGATATATCTTTACTGACAACTACGCTGGGAAGACCCATTTTTACAGCATTAACGTTGATGTCTTTTAAACAACCCTTCAGAGAACCCCCCCTCACTCGTTTTCCAGAGACTGAAGCAAGTCCCACTTTCCTGGCCTCTGACCGGGTACTGTCATCAATACCACCAATAAAGAGAAAACCCTTAAAGTGCAGAGGCCTGGAACGAGAACTAATGCTTGTTTTTACAGTTTCCTCATCCACGGTGAGCTCAAGGCTCTTGGAGGTAAAGTGGAGCCTGACAGGATGCCACTTCAGGTCATTGATGAATGTGAGGGAGCGCAGCTCGGTCTTAATACCGCCTTTGCCCACTACTGCAACGAGGAGGCCCTCTCGGATTTCCATGGCGATAAAATCCCCTTGACGGGCAGGGTTGTACAGGATGATTCCTTCATGAGCTGAAGTGTGCAATACACATTCAAAAACTCCTTCTTGTGGTGCATTCCAAGGTGGGAGAGAAACGTAGGCTTTCGAACTGAAGAAACTGATTGGGTCATCCTCAGTGGCTGAAAATTGAGGGCTACAGCCTAGTGACACTTCATAGACATTTTTAAACCCAGAATATGGCCTAAGGGATGACAGCAGGTTGTGCTGATTGAAAAGTACCTCATCAAGACAGCCCCGGAAGCCTGCTGGATGGCTAGCAAGATAGGGCTTGTCGAGGCCCCCAGGACTTCCCACATACAGCCCATCGTGGATACTAAGCTCATTCTCCGGCCCTGGCATCTTCAGGCTGGTCTGCGAGTATTTATCCAAACTTAGTGTAACATTGTAGTTCTCATGAAGGAGCTCCACTGTGTGCCAGGCCATGTCATTCAAAGAGATTCCGCGCTCAGAGCGAAGGGTGCGTTCTCCAGACCCCAACTCTAATGTCACCTAAGGGAAAAAAACAGGAGAATTCTGGATGAAATACCATATCCCAAAAAATAAAAGTGAGATGAAGAATATCAAACCATAAACTGACAAAAGGTCTAACATATTAACTGTGAAGCAAGAAAGTGATCTTGGCAATATATTTTACTTGCATATCTCTCGTTTGAATCTTGACTTTTACTTTCATATTAGAAATACAGGATCATTTGTAAATTTAAACTTTTTTTTTTTTTTTTTTTTTTTTACAAATTTTAACCTCTTAAAAAATGTAAATATACAAACAAGTCCTGTTTTAGAATCAGCAAGTACACAGAGTCAAGCATTTTGCCTCAGGCTATTTTTAAGACTGTATCTGTTGGAGTTTTGAAGATAAGCTTGTAAAGACTTGTTTAACTCCAGGTTAAAAAAAGCTTCCTGGGTAAGTTCTAATGTGCATATGTGACTCATTTGGCAGGACTATTCAGCCTGAGGAAACCAATAGATAAAAGTCTCCTTTTTGAATATAAAACATGCAGTAAGCTGTTTAGAGCAGCTTTTACCCACTTTCATCTAAAATGAGTATGACAATACCCTGGTAGAATAACAGTATTCAAGATTTATAATGGTCTAATGAGACTCACTTTTAAATATAACTGCACTTTGCTGTTCCAAGGACTTCTAAAAGTTTCAGCTGAATAAGTAATTTTAGCCTTAATGTCTTACTGCTTTGATCTGAAATCTGAAATTACTGTACAGCACAAGGTTTTGTAACACCTTAACTCATGTTTGTAAGACATAAATACATTCAGTTCCTTAACTGTTAGCATAGGTCATATTCTCCTTTCCCAAAAATAAGTCCAGCTCAAATCTTTTTATAACACAAATGGACTTCCAAGCTGCAATTAATGTAGACCTGTGTGAAAGATATGTTGTCTGTAAAGTCCTGGGATGGTGGAAGGACATATTTTATGCAACAGACACTTGAGATGCAGATGAAGGTTTGTGTAAAGCATGTACCCTTTCGCTTTAAGATATTAAAGTGAAACATGTTTCTGCACCATCTTTGAATCAGGATGAAACTTGAGGATGTTAATTTCATTATGGTTGGCCTTGATGACTGTGGTGATGAGTGTTTGTAAGCGTAAATACCAGGAACTCAATACTGTCTGTCTACTTGCCTGCAGGCGCCCAGAGTGCAGTTCAACAAGGAGGTAGTTGCTCTCCCCTGCGGCAAGGAAAAGCATGCCATCAGAGCTGGACGTGCGGAAGCGGATGTGCAATGTGTTTCGGCTGGACGACTCCACGGTCTTCAGCTGCACAAAGCCATCTCCGTAAAAAGAAGCTGTAGATTGAACAGAAAAACAAAGAAATCTCTTCTCAAGCAACAATAAAATAGGCAGTGGAAAATTACATTTAGGGCATAATTTTCTTTACAAACATTGTGACGATAAAGAAAGCATGCAAAAAACAGTATTTTTTTGTCTAGTGCAATGCAGCAAAGTTAAGACATTCCATCTGTGCAGGTTTTTTGGCAACAACATTTTAGTTTGATATCTCCCACACATTCCTTCTTCAGGCTACCAAGTGGGCAATAGATTTCCCTCAGTATCTTTTTCAGATTTTCTCTCATTCAGCATTTTACTTTTAAGTTGCGCCGTTAACTCCAGTTGGAGGCTTTAATATTTAACCAGGTAGCACTTTCACACTTTTTTATTAGACATGAAGCACAACATTTTTTGAAAAATGGTTGTATACATTTTTTCCCCCCACTTTCAGCTTTGAAAAGAGACAATATTAAACAGTATAATCAAGAAACAAACTAACTTTTGTATTAATTTGTCCTCTTGAACACAAAGTTGTTGATTCCCTTAGAGAAAAGTGTTTTTAGATGGCAAGTAGGACAATGTACATTATTGTGCTATGTCACCATAAGGCTTCCAGCGCAATGTAAAGTCTTGTCAGAATGAAGGTGGAAGTTTTTCAAGCAATGTCTCCAGAGGTGCCTCATAGCATCTCTAATTTAACCTGCTCTTACAACCCATTAGCCAAGTGCAGAACACACAAGTAGGCAGCTACAGTGTGCTATGCAATACACCCGCATGGCTGTGCCTGTGGTGGCATGCTCCATTCGCCATCTTGGAGCGTAAATGTAAGCTCTTACATCCCACAGTTCTCCTCCCAACTGCACTGCTCTCAGAGTGGTACCGACAGCTGTTTCTCCTCTTTTGCACCCTGCTGTCCTCTAATCCAACTTTCTTTCTTTCTAATTAACCCCAAAAAACTTTTTTAATCATAGTCCCCCCATCATGTTTTTGTTTGTGAAGACTGGTATAACTGTTTTAAATGCTTTTTGCTAAAAACAGTTTTTTAAGCTAGATGCAAACAACTAATTCAATTAGCAGTACTGCTGCAACCTGCCGTGCTTTAACTAAATCCAGTTAATGGACTGAATGGTTTTTAAAAGTGTGACAGGATCAGATAAAAGACACACATTTAGGGCATTGACCACTTAAACAGTGATAGATGTCTGACCTTAAAATAAGGAAAAGGTAATGAGGCCACAGAACATAAGCTTTTCAGAGCTTGCCAACTACAGCAACTGAGGTTTACTAAAGCAAGAAACACAAGGACATATTAGTTTCTCATGTGGAAATGTACTGTATATAGCTATGCTGATAAAACTAAGATTGTTGTAATTATTACCCAGAATAGAACTGGGAAAAAAATTAAGCTGAATTAAAAAAAAAATTACAATGGCACTACTTAGTTACTTAGTTCAACATCAGACCTTGTTGCTTTTAAAAAAAAATTAATGTTTAAAGTTTTTCTTCAGAGAACATAGAAAAATATAAAAAATACACACAAAAAACAATTTTCTGCAACTGAAAGTTGAAAAAAACTAGAATAATTTTCAAAAGTAACAATGGTAATTAAGCACTTAAACTCACAAGAATAAACTCAACTCATTCTAGACACTCATCAGTATTTGTTACCTTGTAGAAACAACAACATAGCTGTATTTTAAAACATAACTACTCCAGAAGAGACTGAATCGAGTAGAGGCTCAAATTCCCGCAGTTTCTTTTCTCATTTGGAGGCTCTTTTTCAGACTGTAACCTGGGGGGAATGAGCAGCAAGTGCCTCTGTGGATCACATCACAGAAAGGGAAGACTGCCAACCTGTACCTGCCCCCTCCTTACAGAACCACTTCCGTCCATCTCTTTCTCTCTCTCTCACACACACACACACACACACACACACACACACACACACACACACACACACACACCCTGCAGTCTGCAGGGAGGTCTCATGGGAGACAGGAACAGGTACCTGGATTTCAATCTCTGAGATCTCACAGTAGCTTAGCAGTCTTACCTTTGTCAAATAGTTTTACTATTTTAAAAACAGTTGTCTGTCAGCAGCCCCCAATGGTAAGGGTACATGAAGGGCACCGAATCACGGCACTAAGCACATAAGGGTGCGGAACAGCACTGCTGGAAGCAGCTATGCATGCCTTTTCTCTCTCATTATCTTACAAAGAAAGCCAGGCATTGCAAGCACCCTCCTTTCATGAAAACAGAGCCTTCCTGTGAACACATGGACCAACGAGATTCCTGGCTCAAAAGATTCAGTCATTTCAGGGGCATTTTTCAAACTTTCAGAAAACCTAAGCAGCTGTAACTGAGTTTTTGGCATTTAAAATTTGCATGCTTTAACTCAACAACACTGTTGCACACTGGGGCCACTAACTAATTTAAGCATGTTTTCTTGGATGTTCATTCCTCTTGTGACAAACAGTTGAATTACAAATTTTTGAACATCAAATATTTTACAGTTTACAGTCATCCCCCACTTTACAAGCACTCAAACAATGTCTTTGCTATAATAGGATTTGATTTTAATACTATTTCTCAACTGATGTGCTGATCTACTCAGTACAATGCACTCAAACCAGAAAATGCAACCAAAAATAAAAAATGTCATGTTCGCCTTGGGTATGTGCTAGTAATGTGAAAGTAATGTGCTACATCAATGAATACGGTAATATTTTGTGCTCTTATACACAGCTGTCATAGCACTCTTCTACATTGGTGAATTAGGTAATTGTTATTACTGACCATGAGAATAGAATTCTAAGAGTTTGGTTTGTGCAAGAAACAGTATGTTCACCTGGTCATTAAAAAACATCTTTTATTAGTTTCAGCTACATTACTGTAGTGACTCCTTTTAAATATTACCACTATAGTATACACAAAGTGTTGTTTCTTACTTATATACTTAATTTTATTTCTTGCTGTATAAGCCTTTTCTGGTGCTCTAGTGAAATTTTGGTAAATGGTTTGGAGTTCTGGGCTGGGCTAAAATGCATTATAATTTGCCTTATAAGAAATAATGGAAATAGCTGTCTTGATTTACTTGCATTCACTCACCAAGGCTTTCTGGAACCAATTAAGCATTAAATTGGGGTATGATCATTAGTTTCTCCCTGTATTTTCATAATTCTGTCTATTGTATATCAAAAGGTACCCATCTATTGGTGTTGCACTTATCTAGTAGTAGTGATGCACAGTGGGGAGCACTGCTGTCTCACATCTGGATGGTTTGTCAAGATGTGGGTTCAATCACTGCTCAGTCTGTCTGGAATTCACATGTTCTCTCCATGTTTGCATGGGGTTCTTCCAGGTGTTATGATTTCCTCCCGCAGTCCAAAGACATGTGTTTCAATTGAACTGGTGACTCTACCCACAGCATCTGGACTGTGTATGACTGCTCTTTAATGGACTTTCCCTCCATCCAAGGTATACCTTGCTCTATACTCTATGTTTCCCAGATGGATTCTGGACCACTTCAACCCTGCACCGGGAAAATGGTTATTGATAATGCATAGACCTATAATGATTAATAATGGATGGATAGCGCTATATATGCCACTAAGATGTACTGAACATGAACAGCTTTAACAGTCTTCCTATGTGACAATTTAGTAAAAATGTCCCATGCCACCCAGAAGACCAAACACACACATTTTACCTGTCCTTGTATTTACACTGACTTCCCTGAAAACCATGACTTAGTCTTAAATACACAGTATTTTTAAGACTCCAGTATTATTAAACTTCACCCATTTAGGACACAAAGTGAAGTGTGCCGAACAAAGAAAGCAGACACTTTCAACACCATGTCCCCAAGATGATTTCATTCCAAAAAGCAAAAACTCTTCCATAGGTTGTACATGTTTTAAACTTGCTGTGGCAGTGTAGGCTGCGGAGATTTAAATTGAAACAATTAAGTCCGCACAATTTTAAAAATACTCTCAAACTTCAGTTAACTAAGAGGCCAACAACATAACGATATTAATATCACATTAACTTTAAAAATGTGTACACGCGTCCTGGTTGTTCGGAGCTGCTGTTTTATCGTGTTTAAAAGATTATATTATAAACCGATTATGTGTAATAAAGAATCAGTAAGGGGGAGGGGAGGCTGTCGGCTAACTATGTGCTGTACCTGCTTTAGACGAACACTTTTACTATCTTGTCATGTTTTACCTACTTAAGACATTATATTTTCGACGAGCTGCCGTAGAAGTTCACGAAAGTTGACCATTTGCGCGGCATCCCACAGAACGGCCACACACACTTCAACACTTCTTCAGCACCGTACATCTTTACGGCCTCTTTTTGTCCATTTTTACTAGCTTTTGACCGCATTTGTTTTACAAGTCGGAACAATGAAGCAAAAGTTGGCCCAAGTGGCCCTGAACAGCTGAAGAACTCTTACCCCCGAGCGCTTGTCCCACCATGACTGACAGAAGCAGCAGTATCCCACGCCTCATAAACCGTCCCTCCGCACGCTTCTTCGAGAGGAACATCTCTCGGTTTATTTATTATTCCCTTTCCTCTTCTTTTTCGGTTTGTGTTGCCGTTTCTGCTCCGTTTCAGAGCGAACAGCGAGGAGTTCACATGCTGCGCCCGTCGCTCAACTCACGGCGTCTCGAGCCTTACCGACCGCGCTGACTCCGCCCCCTGTGGGACCCGGCAAAAAAAAAAAAAAATAGCGCCAGCAGCGCTTCAAGTCTGCGCGGCCGTCACGCTGCCTTCTGTAAATTATGCCAAATTTTCTCCTGTCTAAAAACGTAAGAAACCTGTCAATTACGCAAACATACCCTGTAGACATTCAGCTTCCTGCACAAACTCAGATACTGACATAAAATGCGTCAAATATCAAATGTGTTCAATAGAGAATTTCCAGGTTTTAAACATAGTGACATGTACTGTGCGTGCATCAAGTGCCCTACTCTATGCGCACGCTTTTTGCTGCTGTTATGAGTCAACGAAAAGTTATTTAAAGTTTTCGTCACTGGACTGCACGTAAGAACGCATACATTTTATGTAGTAATTGCTTCCAGGAACCCAGATATTCTGGTCGCATTGTCCAGAGGAGAAAACGACTTTCGGGCAAAAAGACAGTAAAGTACAACTTTTACGACTTCAAGTGGAAAAATTAGGGATTTAACAATGTGCTGATATGTTCAGTAATGTTGACTGTAGCAGCTCTCGTGCACGTCTGTATTCCAGTTTTTGTAAGTTATGCTGTGTGTAATTCAGTGTGTTTCATATGCTTGGACAGATACTAAATTGGCAGTAACTTACTGTAAAGTTCATCTGGCTAAAATAGTAAATCCATCCAGGTTATCCGAACATAATTCTTTACTTGAAACTTGCCAGAACAACAGATTTCACTGTGACTAAAAATCTCGGTCCTGGTGAAAGTGCCAACGAGTGGAATCCGACCCGTAGTGACCACCGGCGTGGTTTCCAAGGCGATGGGAGGAAACGGAAGTGGTTTGCCTTTGCCTGCTTCCGCATGCTTAAGGGGCGCGAACACCGGGAGGACATGCGCGCCCCCCAGCAGCCTGGGCCCTGTGAGGCACCGGTTTAATCCACTGTGACTCAAAATTTTTGCTCATTCCTAAAACCTACACGAGTTCACTGAGAATAAAAGATAAAACACGCAAAACAATGACATTTTTAAACATTTTTTATCTCTATAAAAGTGAATCTTTGTTTCTTTATGCAGAGCTTTGTTTTTCAAGGCACAGAACTGAAGTTTGGAGTCGAACACACGCATACACACACCCACACGCATTAGTGACCAGTGTCTTCGGGCAGCTTCCAGCTGATTTGTCAAGATGAAGACAAGCGGGCCACTTCACGCATCGAAATCCACCTATCTATACACACTTACACGGGTTGGCACACACCGCACAAACAACTTATGAGTCACGGAAGGTTTTCACACCAATAGAAAACACACTGATGAGATTTCTTGCACCCCCAACACACACAGATACACTTTCTTTTTGCTACCCACTACACACACACTGACATAAGAGACTGATGAAAACGCAAAATTAAGAAACTACACGACACACAGATGCATTTTCTCACATACACAATCTGATGGACATCATACACGCTGATGTACCAGATGCTGATGCATTTTCTTGCTCTATGCTCACACAGTGCATAATAGACGTGATTTTCAAGAAATGTTCAAGCTAAAAGGGGAACCGAGTAAACCATGGTCACAGTTTAACCATTAATGCCTTGCATGAGAACTTTGGCTGTCATGCAATGTATAGCAAACAAGCAAGAAAATAGGTTTCCAGCACTTTGCATGGTGGATTGTTATTATTGCAACCCTTTTCCCTCTCACCAGCTCTCATGTGCTTGAACACTGAAAAAAAATGTATATAGGAGAAAACATTGTATTGTTTCATGAAGCTTACTCCCAGCATTTTCAATCTGTATATACAGCTGTATGTGTTCATTTGCTGGGTAGTTCTTTCGGTTGAGGATCTGTGATTCTAAATTTGGTGGAGTTAGGGGATGAGTGGTTACAGACTCTTTAAGTTCATATCGGCACCTTGAAAAAAATGATGAGTAGCAGGTATTGTAGCAGTTAGGACTGTGCTAGTATAACTGGAATATCTCAGTGGTTCAAATCCCACTCTCTGTTGTACTCCAGATCAGAGTTCCCTGAATTACTCCTGTAAAAAACACTGTCCCCTCAACCAAAGAATGCATTGGGACCAGATTTCTGTTTGCACCTTGGTTTGTTTGTAACTCAAAAGCCAATTTATCAGTAAGTTACAGTCAATAAAAGCTAAACAATAGAGATGTCCCTTAGGGTTAAAAAGTACTCTTTCCCACTTTCATACATTAATTTATTGTTGATAGCCACTTGTTCAGTCTCATGGTTGCAGGCTAAGGCAGGTTATATCCTGGACTGAATGTCAGTCCATTGCAGTATAACACTTTTTTGTATTATTTTTATGTGTTCAAAATTCATATAAAATCTCTGAAAACAAAAAATCCATCATTTACAACTTAATTAGCAACAAAATTAATAAAAGCTTCAGAATTCAGACATACCTGTTTATTTATTTGAAAGATTCCATAAAAATCTTGGCTAAAACTATACTAAAAATATAAGAATTTCTCTATAAGAATTTCAAGCTGCATTAAAAACAGTCATTGCAAAAAAAAAACCTTCTCTCAGCAAACTTCTTGTCAGTGCCAGTTGTGGGCCAAAACAACCAACAAGAATGGAATGTGCATCGTTTTGTTACTGAGCATCAACAGTCCATGACATCACACATGAGATATAAACACAGTGGAAGCGAACTGAATGAATTTGGTCCTGATGTTCCTATTCTGTTTGGGTGCATTTCACTGAAAACTAAAATCTGGATATAGAAATGCAGGTTACTTTCATGTTGCAAACAAGCAAATAATCTTTGAAATTCACAATTCCAAAACTTCGCGACATGAGGAATCAATGTACTTAGTGTACTATATGCAGTAAAAGGGTAAACCATTGGAGAACTGCATATCTGACACTATAGATTGTCTTTGACTTAGACATCTGCTAAATAAATGTTGATGATATTCTATTTGCTTCCAGCAAAAATACCACAGATATGAAATGCAGAGCCAAGATGATCCTGGTATTGTTCTCGAGAATCTGGTCTCTTGGAAGCCATGGTCAAGTGCTTTGTAAATTTATCATGGAATCCAGAGCAATCCAAGTAACTTTCAGTACTTTTTACTGGACCATGAAACAGCTGCATATAACAATATGCCTGTCTGTTGTGACAAGAACAGGTGGCACACTGCACTGCAGAAGCGTTATTGTTGGGACTGGGACTTCAAGGGTGTAGGCTTTCCAGTCTGCCACATTTGTACACATCCACACAGCTGAGAATGTGTGGAAGCTTAGGCTTCATAATCAGATGCAAATAAGCACATAATATGAAAAAAAAAACTGTACACAATACTGCCTGTTATTATTATTGCCCTTTTATTAGCCAAAATCTTTGTCTAATATGACCTGCTATGTTAGATAATCAAATTTACATGGATTTACCCATTTATACAGTGGTAGGGTATTCTTATTGTATCAACTAACACTAAATAACTTGGCCAAGAGTAATACTGCAAGAGATGGTTGTGAACCTGTGAACGTTCAGGTTGAAAAGCAAAAGTCCTGAAAGCTACACTGCCATCATATCATATCATATCATATCATATCATATCATATCATATCATATCATATCATATCATATCATATCAATCCAGGTGTATGACATATGATGATGTCACAGGTCATGGGTGGGAGCCAGTCTGAAGAATGTAAGTCGACAGTGAAGACAATGGGAATGTTGAAATATCACAAATGGGAGCACTGTTTAATAAAAACGAATTAGGAACATCACAGGAAAACAGCGTGGCTGTTCCGCAGAACTACTGGAAATCACTTTTTGAAGAACGCAAGCTATTTTATTGTTCACATGCAGCAGATGTCAGTGTTTCCTTCGCGCCTGAGCTTTTTCCTCCTCATCCTCGAACGTCGCTTCCGAAAAAATAGAGAGAGAGCGAGAGAGCGAGAGAGCGCTGTGCGTTACCCAGAATGCCTGCGAAGGAGCGGCGCTTCAGCCGCCTGTGCGCGTTGTCGCCGCCGCCGCTGGATGTTGAGGATTAAAGATGGCCACCAGCAGGAGGAGCAGGGACGGCAATCGCTTCGGAACTATGGCGTTATATATCACGTATGGATAAGAGAAAAGGAAGAAAAAGGAGGTCGAGAGTGGCGCCGTCGACATTTGTGCAAATTCGGCTCGCTTCTCCCTGAGCTGCCCCGGTCCCTGACAATAATAACCGCAGAATTTACGGGTGAGTTGGAAATGAATAGTGATTCCTGTTAGCTAGCCTGCTAAACCACAGAGGAGGGGGCTGCACACACCACGGGGAGCACAGAAATACACAATAATGTTTTTATTACTGTATTTATAGTACATCGCGGGAGGAAAGTGAACATTATATGACAGAAAATGCGCATTGTTTTTGTCGTTGGAAAGGTACAGGGCTCGTTAGCTTGCTACACTTCAACTGGCTGTCTGACTGGAGACATTCGTTATTATTGTCATTTTTAATATAGTTGTTTTTCACCTGGAAGTGCTTATTGACGTCTCTACCCGCCGTGTTTGTCGTCATATGTAATTTAGACCAGTTGTTTCTCACAAAGAGTGGATGCAGGGTTCCAGTCACCTTGGTTTGGGGCTCGAAGCTGCAGTGTGCTTGTGGGGAGATGACCTCGAAGCCAGAGCAGCTCCAGTGTGGTAGTACCCCAGTAACGGGCCCACCATACCTCAGTAATACCTTACATAGTACTGTAAACCATGGTGTCACCCTCATGCTTTTTTGAACCCTTCTTGTACCCCCTCTGCTTCACTTCTTGGCTATACTGCAGTGTTTTCCTCCCCAAATAAATGTAAATTTGTGAACTAAAAGAAGAGCTTACAATGGTTTACGCTCCACAGTTTACTGGCATTGTGTTATTCCTTCCTCACTTTGGGTTCTGGGGAGGTACTGATGAGATTTTACCCCTGTATTCTTGAGTTTGAGCATTTGGACTATAGTACAAGATCCAGCTTCCGTTTCCTTCTTTTTGTTCAGAATAGCTCTCTAAATGTGTTAGTTATGGAAGTGAAACTTTTCATTTTTTATTCTTAGAGATTCTGTTAAGCAGTTTGGCTGGTGCAGTGATGACAGGATGTTTGCTTTTTTTAAAGTGCACTTTAATTGCAGGGATTTTTTTCAAGAAAGCGGTGAGTTTTTGGAAATGGATGATGGATTCTTCACAGGTGTAGAACAGCGATGTTTTACTGAATGTTGTAATGATAATATTATTTATATATGGAACTAGTGAACGCCATTGTTGCATATGGTGAATGGAGATGTGGATGATCGTAAAGATGTCTAGCTTGTATTAAAAAATATTTGCCCCAAGCAACCGGACAGTATTACTAATACTTCTGTATCTGTACCATTCTGTGACATGGATTAATATGTCAGTCTCTCTTTTTAATTAATTTTTTTTGCGACTGAAACGTTGGTGTTAGTGTAATATATGTCCACAGAGCATTAAAGCATTTACAGTAGCATGCAAAAGATTGGACACCCCTGGTCAAAATTCCTATTACTGTGAATAGTTAAGCGAGTAGAAGATGAACTGATCTCCAAAAGGCATAAAGTTAAAGATGAATCATTCTTTTCAGCATTTTAAGCAAAATTAGCATGTTGTTATCATTTGGTACAATTTTAGACTGAAAAAAAGGAAAGGAGCACTGTGCAAAAATTTGTGCACCCCAGGAGATTTGAGGTCTCAGATAACTTTTACTAAGGTCTCAGACCATAATTAGTTCATTAGGGCTATGACTTTTTCACAGTCATCATTAGGAAAGGCGAGATGATGCAAATTTCAAAGCTTTATAAATACTCTTGAGTCCTCAAACTTTGTCCCAACAATCAGCAGCCATGGGTTCCTCTAAGCCACTGCTTAGCACTCTGAAAATTAAAATAATTGATGCCCAAAAAGCAGGAGAAGGCTATAAGAAGATATAAAAGCGTTTTCAGGTAGTAGTTTCCTCAATTCGTAATATGATTAAGAAATTGCGGTTAACAGGAATGGTGGAGGTCAAGTCAAGGTCTGGAAATTCAAGAAAGTTTGAGCTTCTGCTCGTAGGATTGCAGAAAGGCAAATGAAAACCCCCGTTTGACTGCAAAAGACCTTTAGGAAGATTTAGCAGACTCTGGAGTGGTGGTTTACTGTTTTACTGTGTAGGGACACCAGTACAAATATGATCTTCATGGAAGACTCATAAGAAGAAAACTTTTCCTGTGTCCTTACCACAAAATTCAGCATCAGAAGTTTGCGAATGAACATCTAAACAAGCCTGATGCATTTTGGAAGCAAGTTCTGTGGATTGATGAAGTCAGAATATAACTTTTTGGCTGCAATATACAAAGGTTATGTTTGGAGAAAAAAGGGCACAGAATTCCATGACAAGAACACCTCTCCAACTTTTAAGCACAGTGTGGATAGATCATGCTTTTGGTTTGTGTTGCAGTCAGTGGCTTGGGGAACATTTCTCTGGTAAAGGGGAGAATGGATTCAATTAAATATCAGCAAATTCTGGAAGCAAACATCACACCGTGTGTAAAAAAGCAGAAGATGGAAAGAGGACGGCTTCAACAGTAGGATAAGGATATCCAAAACACCTCAAAATCCACGATGGGCTACGTCAAGAGGCGGAAGCTGAAGGTTTTTGCATAGCCCTCATAGTCCCCTGACCTAAAAATCATCATATATCTGTGGATAGACTTCAAAAGTGTAGTGCATCCAAGACAGCCCAAGAATCTCACAGAATTCCTTCTGCAAAGAAGAATGTGTGAAAATTCCCCAGATAAGAATTGAAAGACTCTTAGCTGGCTACAAAAAGCGTTTACAAGGGGTAATACTTGTCAAAGGGGGTGTTACTAAATACTGACCATGTAGGGTGTCCAAACTTTTGCTTTGAGCCCTTTTCCTTTTTTGTTATTTTGAAACTGTAAAAAATGGAAATAAAAAAAAGTAATTTTTGCTTAAAATATTACAGAAATGTGTCATCTTTAACGTAATGCCTTTTAGAAATTGGGTCTTCTTTTACTTGCTTAGCTATTCACAGTAACAGAAATTTTGACCAGGGGTTCCTAAACTTTTGCATGCCACTGTATGGATATTTTAACAGACAATACTGTGGAATGTCACTGTCATATAGCAGCTGGAGTCATAATGTAAGTTGTGAAAGTTCTTTCATTCATTCATACTTGGTGATGAACCACTTCACCAAAGGTCATGGTAGACAGTCCCAGGAAACACCTAGCCTAAGGTGGGGTATGCCTTGGATGAGATGCCAACTTTAAAAGGGCACATGGACACACTCACAGTCACACAGCAAGGGCAATTCACAATTCCCAATCCACCTGAAACACATGTCTTTGGAATGTGGAAGGAAATTGTTGCAACCAGTGGAAAGTCATAGAACATAGACAGAGCTGGGTTCAATTTATTTCAGTTCAATTTGTTTTTATAGTGTTCTTCTCACGAGGGTGACACTCAGAGCACTGTACAAAATTTCCTGGAATGTTACAATAAAGAAAAGAATTGTGCAATATTGATTTTCTGTTTCTTAGGTAACAGATGTAGTTAACTATTTGGAAAACCCAACTGGCAACTGAGGAGAGGAAAACAAAACTTTGAACTTGAAATACAGGAATTTAACCAATGGGGATCCAAGTGCCAGTGGTTGCCTACCCTTCTTTGGTGTTCTACTGTAATGAAAAGGGGCCTGTGTAGAAATGCCACAGTAAAACATCAGTATGTCTCTCAGGGCAGCCTATAGCCTGAAGGCTTTAAAGTCATTATCCTGGCCCATGGTTTCAATCTCCCAGGATCTGTAAGACCTCAGCATTCTCTGTTGTACCAGACAGCCTTCTTTTGTGAGATAAATATATCTACTAGGTGTATATGCACTGTATCCTATGTGTGCATTATTAGGTGTGAGGAGAGACATGAACTGATGTTGGAAAAAAACACAAGGACTGTTGTTTTTCTGCACAATTTTATCTTGAGTCTACTTAAGGTTTGGTTTGACCTTTCTGTTTTAGAAACTAGCTAGGGTTAAGGAAGGGTGTAGGGAAGAGCTTGTCCAATTTACAAAACTAAGCTATGTTGACTTTTCTTTTAAACAGTGTAGAGGAGTATTCTACATTATGTGGGGTTTTGTCCTGACACTACAACAGTATGATGCAGTATTTTCATTATCTAGTAAAACTCCTATATTGGAAAATCACCTTCAATAAAGTAAATGTACAAGTAATTTACATGTGTTTTTGATAATAATAATAGGTTCCAGTAGTCCTTTTGAATTGCCCAGGAACTGTCATCATGACACATATTGTGGTAGCAAAATGATTAGACTATTCATAATTTGTATGAAATAATTACAGTTTGATGTTAATTTTTGTCTTTATTCATTTGCAGTGTTGCTCTGCCAACCACATTAATGTGCTTTATATATATCCGGTCCTTAACAACCATGCTTTTGAAGAGCTGTGAAATTGGAGAATCTTTTGTGGAGAAGTAGACAAATTATGACCTGCAGCTCCATGCTTCCCAGCCTCATTTTCTATGGAATACAATCTGATTTGTTTAACACTTTCGCAATTAATTATACACAAATATAAATAGATAGCCAGTTGGTAACTTGGTGGTTAGAGTGGTGGATCTTCTCTCTCTGCATAGTAGTTTTATAGGTGGTTGTAAATAGGTATTAACAGTTTAGGAGGAAATGTTTAACTCTTTGAGGTGGGGGGAAAAAACCAATTGCTCCAGCAATATTAGCTACTATCGCACAAAATGCACAGGTTCACCCAAAGATTTCAAAATAAATTACTTCTTCAGCTTGCAAGAAAGACTATAGCACTCAGCCAACCTAGGCAAGCAGTACCATATTTGCTGGTATAGCAAGATTCCAGTATTATTGCAAGCCTCCCTGATCTTTTCTCCCCACCCTGGAAACCATCACTGTCTGTCAGACTTGCAGTTCTGTCTGACTAACTTGATTTATTCCTGGCAGTTTGACCAAGTTGTCTTATGATTTTACTTTAAACAAATATTATTAATAATTTTTGTTATGGTATTTACAAAATTATACCTCTGGTTATTTACAGTACCTGTTGTAAAACTGTACCTCAGATCCATTTATTTGTTGAACTTGATAAGGAATTTTATGAATGGCAGCTGAAATAACAAGATGTTGACATTGCAGCAACCTTATTTGTGGTTTAGTTATCTAGTGTCATACTTCTTCTGGCTCATCCATGATAAAAATCCTACCAAAGTCAGAAATGCCTTCCATTATTCATGTCTGATGCTCTGAAACCTTATGCCAATGACTTTGCTGACACATTTTAAGTCAAAATAATTAGAATAAAATCTCTAAAGCTGAGTATCCTTTTTTTCCCCTTTATGCAAGGGTTTGTTTTTCATGGCCTTGATGAATTTTTGCACAAAGGTACTTGTCAACACAGGTTTGGTTTTTACGCAGTCAGACACACAGATTGGTGACGGGTGCCTCAAGACAGCTTCTAGCTGATTTGTTAAGATGAAGACAAATGGGCCACTTTATGCACAAAAACCCACCCAACACACATACACACACAGGGTAGCGCACACCACACACAACGTAACGACGCAGAAGGGTTTTCACACTGACAAAAGACACATTGATGAATTTTCACACATGGGGCAGACACTATGCATGGTACTTAGTAGATGCAGACAGATTGTTTTGCTACAGACACACACAAATGTACTGTGTGAACATCCCTATTGCAGGTTGCTGTCAGTGCCACCTATGTGTTCAACCACAGGAGCCAGAAGCTGTTATATATGCACAAGTGAAAATGTTAAAACGAATAAGAAATATATATACACATGGCACTGCACACATTAGTGATTTAAAGATTTGTAAATTTTGATGATATGTAGTTTTTTCCTTTACTAGGATTGTATTAAATGCAACCACTTTAGAGGTTCAACAGTTTGGTCATTATGTACCATTACTTTTCACCTTTTCCGCTACATTTATTCTGACCCAGGCAGCTCTGGGTAAGTTGGTTAATGATTGCAAGCTGAGTATGCAAACTTAACATTCTAAGTTGCTTTAGAGAGGACCATCACCTAAATAAAGGATTACATTGTAGGGAAACATTTTTGTTAATCACAAATTATTTTAGCACCCCTTTGTTTAAAAAAAAAAAAAAAAAAAAAAAATCTGAACAACTACTAAATGTGATTTAAGGTTGAAGAATTGAGCATTGTTACTTTTTGTTCATCTCACTTTTACGTTTCATTAATTTGTTGTCACTGTATTTGTATGTACAGTGGTTGTCAGGTTTAATCTTTTTTACTGTGTTACTATAATGGTTCACTTTGCTTTTTTTTAATGAAAATGCAGTTAGTATATCATTAATCTCATTTTTAAAAATTTGTTGCAGACATTTGATTCAGAGTTTAGGCTTTGATGGGTTATGTTAATGTATGGTGGCTTTAGTGGTGTTTACTATGTTTTTTTGCCATGAAGCTGATTTACTGTGGTCGGATGCTTTTGGTTGTGTCAGTACTGGTTGTTCATTTCAGCTGTCAGGAGTGTGGGGGGAAGCAGGGCAGCAGTGGTACAGCAGTACTGAATTGGCTCCTGTCTACACCAGGGCTCTGAAAAGCTCCACCTTTTCAGTGCTACACTGGGGTTTGGGTGTGCCCCCCATCACCCCCTAATACATTACATATAGTTAAACATTTAACTATAGATGATATATTATTTTAATTCCGAAGATGTACATTTATTGGTTTTGTTTCTCTGACTCTTACTTTTTGCACCACCAACCAGTGGAATATATATATTTTTGGTGTTTATTATTCTCATAAAATGCTGATTTTCCACAAATTGCTTTTTCAGAGTTCCAGTATTTTATATACAATTGAACAGATGTTGGATCAACAGCATTGAAAATAAGATTTATAAATTATGAGGTTTACATTCTACATTATCAATAATTTCAAGTGGATTATTATTGTAGGAATTAAAGCTCTGCCTATGCTCACTGGTCAACTGAATCCATTGACAGTTGATGTATGACACTCATCCAAGTCACAATCATATCCCCCCACCGCAAATGAAATGGATTCTCCCAGTCCTGGTGTGACTGAGCCCCCCCCAATCCCCTGTGTTGGAGCTGGTGACGGAGGGTTCAGCTGTGCCAGGCCCTGCAGCCCAATTCCATACACTGGCACGGCAGTCTCCTGGTGCCCTCCTAGCAAAGGGTCCCTGGCTGTATCGCTCATGGTAACGCTTGATGCAGGTTGCGCTGCACTCTTCTGTATCCAGCCGATCTTGACGCTTTAAGATGCTGACAGGGCACCTAGAGAACAACAATAACAACAGGTACAAGAAATGAGCTGCTGCTCTTTTCAGTCTTCTTTAATTCCAGTCATCATTTGTAATTTGTTAAGGCTTCTTAATCTGTGTGATATTGATGGTTCTCAGAAGCAGGGATGTAATTTTCATACTGAAGTTTCAGCAGAATCATTTCCAGTACTTTTTGAAACCCTAAGCCATGTCAGTCCTTTAGACTTCTTTTGTGTGCAAAATTTGCAGCCGTTCTTCCCTTTGCTTGATACTGTGAAGGATTACAGTGAAGTAGTGCTGTAGATCAAAGACTCTGGTGGTAATGTGAACTTTCTGACAGAATGTTTTGCAGGATTAAGGTGTTTCAGAAGACAGCGCTGGTTCATATTGCTTCTTGGTGGTTTAAGTTATTTGTCATATTCTGAGTAAACGATTGTCATTTGTAATAAAAATGTTAAGTATCCAAGCAACCTTAGTACTTCCTGAGATACAGCTGTTTATAATGTAAAGTATACATGTAAAGTAGTGCGAGCCTTTAAATCATAAAGTATGTCACAGCTCTGTGGCTTTCATATCTTGCTCAAGTTATTTTGTCCTCTTTGACCATTCAGAAAGGAAATGTTATCTTGGCTAACCTTCTGGAGGAGTAGTCACATTGCTAGCAAGCATCTAGCAAGCTGCGTGGGTTATTACAGTTCTTTACATTTTTGAAGCCTATTGTATTATCAGTGTTGTCTCAGACTTTTTGTAGTTACTAAAATTGTGAAGATATGTGTTTAAAGATGAAATTTTAACTATTTTAGTCAGTGTAAGGCAGTCACCCCTCAGATTTTATCTACATCCTGATTAATATCCAAGTCAGAAGCCAGCCTGCATTTAATTTTGCATCTACTTAAAATAAAAAAGACCAGTAGTTATTTTTGTATACATCTCTGTCCTTGAGTCTAGTTTTTGTGCTTGTAACAAGCCTGTTTCCTTAAACATTTTTACTGAATATTAGCATCTAAAGTCAGCGTTTTGTTTTGATTCAGGTGGTCCTGTTAAGCGCGACAACTGCATTGACATTGACAGTTTACCTCTGTGTGCATGTGTGTGGGTGCACATTGTATGTGCATACATGCATGAGTGTTTTTGTGGGTGCTGCCTTTACATCCACATACCAATACAGCGATACACTGAGCTTTATTGAAATTTGCATCTTATTTTACTTAAGCTAACTAATTGGGATTTGGCTCTTGAAATAGGAATAGGACATTTGCAGATCAGAAGGATTTTATGTATTACTGAATTGACTAGGGGAATATCCTGAGTAAATAAACAACACGTGATTTCTAGTCATCTTTGTTCCATCTTTGTTGTCAAAACAACCACCAGTGGTATTTTATACAGAAATCGGCCTAAAAAATTGACATTGCTCAAATGATTTTTTTGTTTTTCTTTTACAGGTATGTGAAAATATAGTTTAAATCTGGTTCAGATTATTACAGCCTTCCTTAAATTCTGAGTGTTATTACGTTTATAGTACAATTTATCAAGTAAAATGGAATAATACAACTAAAAAGTAGAAAAGTGAAATTTTGTAGCGGTGTTAGCATATCTACTTCAAATCATATGATGTCTTTTCATGCAAATGTTTTTCAAAATGTAATTTTTTTTAATGCTGGCCATGCAGAAACTTTGGAGATTGATTTAAGCAAAGGATCTAAATACTCTGTTATGCAACTGTCTCACCAATTATAGTTGGTAGTGATTGTTATTGTTAGTGCTCACTGAAATGTCATATTTTCCCATGAATGCATTTATTCTGCTTTTGATGCTGGTAAAAACACGGCAATCAATTGGTCAAAACCGATCACTTATGTCCGGTTTGTAGCTGAAATGGGACAAAGAGCCAAGTTCTGTGCTAGTAAATATTTGACAAAACGTCCAAGAGTTAAAGATTGTTTAGCTGAAGTCCTGATGCAAATGTTAGTCACCAGGAGTCCAAGTGAAAGAGGCCCAAGTTCACTGTTTGCCTAGTTCAGTTGCGCATGCTGCCTGACTGCTTATATTACAAATGTGTACATCTCATGCTGCCACTGGATAGATGTGTTTCACCCATTTAAAAAATGTATTGGTCAAAAAAAGTGACTTGAATGAACGTGCACACAGCCTAGTACTTACTTTTGCATTCATATTAATTTGTATATTAGTCAGTGCTATTGTTTATTCTGTGCTGCTTGTTTACTTGAAAGATGCTTTGAATGGAAAGTGATAAAGATTTTTCAGGATAGATTATTTTCAATTTTTATGTAAATAGATTCACACGAAGGCATGTGGATAGAACTGATAAATGTGATTTTTTTTTTTGACATGTATTAATTTTGACCTGCAATACGTAACAGTCCATGTGTTATTTATACTCCTTGGTGAGAATAGTTCCTCATAATGGATTGACTTACAGGCAATACATTAACATTGTTGTCCTGGGGAACAGAAAGTCAGTGACTCAACCAGTTCAAGTTTTAGGGTGAAGCTAACAAGGCCTCATGGATTTAGTACATTTTTTTTTTTTTTTTTTTTTTTAATTTAAATTTAATTTTAAATTATTTTATTTTCTTTAATATTAATGTGCAAAATAGCTATTGACTACTAGCCAAAGCAATAATCCACTGACTATAAGGGTTTACTGAGCTGATTTTTATTTTATCATTTATTTTAGCAGTTCTTCATTGCTATTTTAAACCTTCACCTTGCTCCTCATTAATTCACAGACCCAGTGTCAGTTGAATGCACTTGTACGCTGACACTAGCTCCTTTGGTGCTTAGAGATGAGTGGTTCACTTCATGTGTATTTTATTGTTTGTTAGTCTTGCAATCTTTGTCAGTGTCTGTAGCCCCCCACCACACTGATGTGCCCTGCATATCTATGCAATCCTTATGCACAGCTGATGAGGTTTCTGGTGTTGAGGGGTCTTAGACTAATATTTCAGTCTCTTCCATTGTTCCTCAGGATTTGGAGAACAGTCACACCATTGGTGCAATCACAGATTTGAAGCAGAGCGGCAGCATGTTATGTAAATGCAGAAATATTACCAGTTAAACTGCACTATGCGACTGGATCAAGGTATTTGCTTGGTCTTAGCTGAGCGCTGGTACTCGCCAGATGTTTTTTGCAGTATACAGCTAAATTCTTCTGTTTGCTTCTACACTTCTGATCCATTTTTCTTTTTAGTTTAGAACCTCATCAAACAGCACTCTTAATATGGACTTATAATTTTGCAGTGCACTACAAGTTGAAATAAAGCTAATGATATTCCTGATCCTTGCATTATATATGGCTTATGATACAACATTTTCACAGAAATCTTTGAACAAATTATATAACCAGAAGGAATGAGTTAATTTTTTTTTGTTTTATGCTTTTTGGAACTGCAGGAATAATAAAAGTGCATTGTCTTTGGTTTTGTGGGGCTAAAACAGAAGTGAAGCAGTTGGATTGAACTGTAAGCAGTAATAACACGGTTCTTAGCTAATAGAGGATCCTTTGAGTTGCTGACTTGCCTGTCATGTGAATGGACTTCCTGTTTGCCCTCATACAATAGCATCAAGCATTCAGTCTTGTAGGATCTGGTTTTGTTCTAGCAGTGTTGTATTCACTTGCAATGTTCTCTTTGTAAAACTACCAGTTTTAGCCAATTGTTTGTGCTGATTATGTCCTTCCCAACATTTATCATAGCTGCTGAGCAAAGGATAATTTTTGATGAGAATTTAAATTTGAAGAAATTTTTCTTTCTCTGTTTTAAGTTGTCTGTTTCTATGCATTATTATCAAAGAGATACTTCCTCAGTCAGTTGCTATTGTCAGGATTGTTTTGAAGCCAGAGGAAAAGGCTGAACAGTGGAAAAAAGACTTTCCTCCATTGCATCATAGTAACAATAATGGGTATGACTAGACCATGGTTCCTCACAAGCCTCACAACACATTTTATCTGTTTTGAGGTATATGCATTCATTCAGTTTTTACACAAAATATTTTTTAGTCATTATTTGTTGCTGAGCTGAAGTGTTTCTCCTGAGCAACTTGCTATATTTGATAAATTTACATTTTTTTGGAGCAATTCAGGGAAATAACCTTTGTCAAGGGTAATAGAGCAGGGCCAGACTTAAAAGCCACCATCAGCTTTAAGTTTACATGTGAATGTTTTTAACTGTTACACTAACATGTATATTTGATTTGGCCTGATTTCACATAGGAGTGAGATTAAATGATATTATCCTTGCATCAAGAGTTGGAATGGAAAAAAAAAAAGTATAAACACAATTTTGTCTGGGGAATATTCATATTGCACATGGGTATTTCACATACACTTTTAATAAATGTATTTAATCATTCATTTATGGTTCTGTCTAGTAGTGGTTAGTGTTTTACTGGTTTTGTCAAAGTTCATAGATTAATTTTTTAACTAAAGATTAAAAAAAAAAAAAAAAAAAATCTTGTACAAAAACCACAATTGCATAGCGTTGGTAAAATCTGGTTCATCTTTAACAGGTGATTTATTTCACATTCATTCAGTTTAATTTATTTTTATGCAGTGCTATTCCAAATATGCAAACAGCAGAAGGGAACAAACAAAAGCTGCTGCAGAAGTAAAAAGGTATTCTTTGGGTCCACTGTGCAGCCCAACACCTAATACCCCCCCCCCCTCCCGGCCATGCTAAATTTAATTCAGTAACATAAGGTATTTCATACATTATTCATACTCAGTGTTATACTGTTCTGTCACTTATTTAACTTCAGTCTTTGGTTAAAGAATAAAGTGTATAGATTCCCAAACTGCCTTAGGATGAATGTGAATGTTTCCACAATTGTGCATGTGTTGTGCTTTCCCTCTGCTCAGAACAATGGCAGCAGTCCCTCATTACTGTCCTACAGTTAACAAGCAACTGGAAAGAAGTCCCTGCTGAAGAAAAATAAACAAACCTGTTCAAGTGATGAGATTTACACAGCTCCTCTGTTGTATGCATTACTGGATTCCTGTGTACGTTGTTGCTGCTGTCTGTGTTTTTTTTTGTGTGTCTGTTGTTAAATGGCAATAGAATGTTATTTCTGCACAATATTTTATGTAAACAGCTGGCCTTTGAATTATTCAGGTATGTTAAGAAATTATAAAGTGCTCTGTACATCAGTGCTTTGTAATACAAGGCCTTCACTGTCTGAGTCCTGGTGCCGTAAAGTCTCTTGCACCTGCACTATCCCAGGACTTCAGCATGTGCTGTGTACCCAAGACCTGCTGTTTACCATATCAAGCCCATCTCCCTGACATATGGTCTGCACAGCTAATGCTTATCCCTGCTTCACAGTAGGACTCAGCTGCTGTAACCTGAAAAAGATACAGAAATGGCTCAGAGATGCACTGCCATAAGCTGAGTATAATACTCTGTAGTTGTATGTATAATAATATGCAGTTATATGCCAATAAAAAATCTTGATCATCATACAGACTGACCAAAGTCTAAAAAACCTCAGGATATGAGTCTTTGACTTACTTGGTGTTTGAGTAAAATTAATTAATACCCTTTACTGAACAACAAGCAAATATAAGTCTAATTGTTCATATTTGTGAACATAGGGGACATTTTAAAGTTTATGCCAGCAGTCACTATATACTATAGGAGTGAGTATTCACCACTGACAAATTAGTTAAGTCTGTTGGGTTCAATGTGCACAGTTATGATTTGGATCTGACTGGATATATATATGTGTGTGTGTGTGTGTGTGTGTGTGTGTGTGTAAATCTCTGTTTTTGTTTGTTAATCAGTTGGGTTTTCATACATGACCTTGGTTTTCAAGCCACAGACTTGAAATTTGCCACACAAGTCCTTCTCGCCCTAAGAGAGGTTTTTTGTGTAGTCAAGTTCATTAAATCCCAAAAAGACAACTCACTGTTTAGAATATTTAAAATTCAGTATTTTACAAGGTTTGAAGAATTGGAAGTAGTAACATCATGTGAGCATATATATGTGACGCTGGTAGATTTTCTTGGTCTATGCACACACAGGCATTCTTTCTGACTCAAACATACACACAATGAAATGTATTAAAGTTTGCTGATGTATAATTTGTTTTAACTGTGCATATCACCATGGCCAGCATGTGCATTACTGATGTACATGTTCAACTTCAGGAGCCAGTAGCTATTTGATGTGAGCAAATGGAATATAAAAATAAGAAATTTTACAGCACATGACATACACAAGGTGTTGCACACATTAGTGATGTAAGGGTAATAAAGTTTGGCAATATATAATTTGTTTTTTTCCCTTTTCTATTGACTGTGATCAGTGCATGTGTCACTTTGTGGCATTCACCTAACAACACTAACAGTCCTTCTGTACTAAATGCGACCACTTTAATGTATAAGTTGCTACTACTTTTTACCCTTCCTCCACTACACCTTTTTGACCCCTGATGAGGGGTGATCAAAAGATGCTGCAAATTTTTTCAGTTCTGAGAAGGGAATAAAATTCATGTATTTTTTGATTAACTCTTGTGTGTGTTTGTGTATACGCACATATAAATAATATGCCTATGTGAGTAAGTGACAGTTTGAGAACTGTACAAGTGTTTACAGTCTGTAGAAATAAGCGTAGGTTGTTTTGAAAACTTGTGTTCTGAACTTGTTCTCTGAGTGGTTTCTAGTATTTGTGACATACAAGGACACAACAGCCACATCTAGTTTGCTGGCAGCTCTGCTCCTTATTCTCTTGTGCAGTTACAGTGAAAGTTTTCTCTGCAACTTTGTTTGAAGTTGTGCTATGACTCAGTTGTGTGATCTTTTGATTACACCTCAGTTTATCTAGCAAATTTGTTATTATACATTGCCATATATTATTAATGAAAGAAAGGTCCGTTTTTTAATATAAATGTTATCATAGGGTTATTATAGGTTTTGATGTTACTTCAGCAGGCATAGGGTGACTTTGTCGGCCCAGAAATGCTTAATTTTTCTCCACTTAAATTATGGTTGCATGTCTGACTTTTTTCTGTGTCTCTTACTCTGACTTTTCATCTTATAAACTAATTTCCAGGGATGCATCACGCATCAAGTACAAGTGTTTAAAAAAAAAAAAAATGTTGGTCATGTCGAATAACACAAATTGTGTTTAGTAGTATGTATGTCTTGCCCTGCTACCAAAGGCCAAATAAATGTTTCTAAGAGAGGAGTTGCTTAAAGTTATGAACGCTAGCTCAGTGGAGCAAATAGATATATTTCCTAAACTTAATTCAGAAAGGTTTAGGAAATTGAGGTTGAGAGGTCCTGCCTCAGCTTGGACAGGCTAGCCACACCAAGTTGTTAGCATTAAAATGTTGGAAAGTGTTACTGTTGAACTGAAGCCACATAAATTTGTGTCCTTAAATTTGCAATAATTTCACTGTATACCTACTAAAAATTATTCTCTCCTAATAATCTGTAGTCAGAGGATATTACTTGTAGATTGCACTCAAAAGTGATTAATGGATTTCTTGCTCAGAATAATAGGCTTGGAAATGAGATTTACGAAACCTTGCAAAACAATGGAATTGCTTTATAGAGGCTTACTGTAATTTGTACTGTAGATCTTGGTTCTGTATAGTGTTGTCCATCTGCTAGAACAATAACACGGTTTACATGTGAGGAGTTTTTGATAATTTCCTTCCATTTTTGTGGCGCAGCCAGTGATCCCAGTGGGTAGCTCTCTTTGTCAAGGTGCCTGCTCACAAGTATTACCCTCACTGTGACGTGGGTACATTGCAAAGATTTCTTCGGAAATGCGTGACCAAAATGTCATTGATATGCCCTGCAGTGCTAATATTTCAATACATTCCTTTTGCTGCAGTTTTGCTCATGCCCCCAGATGTTGTCATCTGTACAGTTCATTATTTGTGAATTTGCAGGGATTAATAAAGTGTCTGTCCTGTTTCTATAAAGTGTTTGTCCTGTTTCTATAGTATTACTGCTTCTCAATCCATTTCTATAAAACAAATCCATCTGCGGCAGATAAATGAGACTTTAGCAAATTATTATTTTTAGCCCAGCATTGCTCTTTGAGACTGTTTGTGGGAAAGGAGGTTTAAGAGATTTTCCAAATGAACCAAACATCATATTACATTTTTTTATGCAGTTTTGCCTGTTAAACATCAGTGTAAACCTTTTACGGTAATAATGTAGATAAATCCAAATAATACTGTACCTGAAATTGTAAATATTACCCAACATTTATATGTTTACAGAAAACAGTTGTAAACATACTTTCCATTGAGAGTATAGTACACTGGCTTCTTCATTTGTGAACGTTTGAGTTGCAAAATGTTCCTTTTTAAAATATTTTTAATTGCATTGCTTTTTTAAATTTTCTAACATCTGTTTGTTGTGGTGTGAACATTTCCTGTGGTTTTGCACTGATCTGTTAATTCATTGAAAGATAATGCACCTAGATGGAGCAGAAGTGTGGGATCACCTTCATTTAGCTTCTTTCCACAGTGTTAGTAGCTCATGAATGGTGTTTGTGTCAGTAACAAAGTACTGTACATTTATGGGATGAATAAGTAAACAGTAAGCATTGAACAGGAGTTTGTGGATGTCATGTACATTTATTTTCAGTTGCTGTAAGTTAAATTTAATTTTAATATAGTTTGAACAGATTATTATCTACATGATGAATGTAGTTAAGTAAGTAGTGTAGAGAAGTAAGTTGAAAGTGAGCAGACAAACATCGGACACACTTTGATTAGGAAGTTTCATTAGGAAGTTGTGGAATACATTTTTTCCCCCAGTGATTTTTTAAAAACTTTGATTTTAATGTTAGCTGAAGTTATGAGTTTAGAGAGAATATTTACTTTTTTTCCAAGATTGACTGTGGTAAAATTAACCTATCAAGTTGTGGTATGAAGTGATGTAAGACTCCAATGGTGTTTGTAAGCTGAGGAACTTGGATGTTACCATATATCTTCTTCACTCTGATTGACTGGAAAGTGGTGTTATCTTCTCCAGAGGGTTCAGGGTGTATTAAAAAGCTTTGTGACCTGAGGAGTCCTTTTAATCTGTGCAAGGAATGTTGATTATTTTTTTGCTTTCTATAATGCCTTAGTTAAAAGGCTTTGGTTTGACAGACCTTCTGCTACAAAGGTATCTGATGTGACAAGTGACAAGGGATGTTGGGATCTTCCAGATTTTCATTGGACTGTACTTTGAGACTAATGTCCAAGCTCAGTTACACAGCTGGTGAATTAATGTCAGTATGTCACTCCCTCCCTTCTTTCTCAAGACCTTTAATCTCCTGAGGCTAGAGCAGTACAAAGAAAGGAATGTTGTCTTGTTTATTTGACTCTGTTCACGTTCCTTTGTCGGATTTTCTGCAACACATTTTTGCAAGGAGTTTTCATAATAGAGACTGCAAAGTGTTGTATTTCTGGCTGGTATCATGCTAAATGGTCTGGTCATTTTCTATTTTCATTTGTTCACCCTCCAACCTCTCCAAATTCAGCTCCAAAGAATGATGTCATTGTCCTGCTGTTCTGTTTAGTCCTCAGCAACATGAAGCTCCAGCCAACTTTAGTCTGTGCTTTTTAGGGTTATTAAAACATATCATCACCTCCTCATTGTTGACTTTCATTCATACTGCCTGTCTTTATCTTTTGGTAATGCAGAGGTTCAGGTGGCTCTTTGATGTCAAATGCACTCTGTAAGACTTCATTTAACTTTTTTCCTGCCCTTGAATTATACTCTACAGATATATGAAGCTGTATTTTGGGAATTACTATTAATTCCCAATAAAATGTTCCCCCATCATGTTTCAGGATTTTTGATATAGAGATTTTAGTAGAATCACCATCCATACCAAAACTTTAATATATTTCTCAATCGGTGTGACTCCTACGTAACTTCCGCTGCAGTGCCAGTCACATTAGCTAGCTGGCAGTTTTTCACACCTCACACGCGATCATTTGCAGAGATGTGGCTTTGCCTTTATCAATCTGTTTATATGTCTAAAAATATAGTAGGAAGCTTTCCTGTTCAAAGTGCCATTTTTCCAGCATAATCCCAACAAATGCAAAGGACCTGTGTTTGGGACAATATAGAATATAGATATAGTTTGATTACATTAACTGGAAGTAGAACCATGTACATTTTTTTGCTTTCATGCTACTTGTTTTCAAGATTTTCATATATTGGTTGCAACTTATGTTATTTTTAATTGCACAGCATGAATTTCATATCAGGTAGTCAACTTGTAAAGTAAAATGGCTCATAGAGTCATGTAAATAGTTTGTGGAACAAAAGGGAATTTTATGCCATTAATAAGGCTTTCTTTAGTCTCATAAAGCAGGCCTTTGGAGAATATGTTATGTGGGAAAATCCTGGTAGTGTTGCATTGTTTCTATGATCACAGTGTTTATGTAGCCCCTGGAAGATGTTAAACATCAGATGTAACCTACTTTATAGTCGTGAGATGTCTTGGTGCGAGGCCAGCTTGTGAATGTTTGCTTGGGATTCTGTCTGAACAAAGAATCTAAAAGGAAGGAATGTTTTATTATTCAAATAATCGAAGGAATTGGTCTGTTTGCTGTGCACCGTATTGTAGTTTTGTGTTTTTGCAAGTTAATGGTATATGACTGTGAAATTTGATTAATGCATTTTTGGGGAAAAATATTGTATATATGGCATTAATGATGCTGCAGTAGCTTGGAAGAAGTGGAGGAGTAGATATAAAGATCACATGGTTTCCCACACTTCCTCTTTGGGATCAACTTTGTGAAGACTGATTAACAAAACTATATGGCATTGGCATGACAGATGGTCTGTCCTTAAAATAGGATTCGGTGTTCAGCAGGGTTCAAACCTCATCAAGCTTCCTTATCGGACTGGTGGCAACAGCGATCAAATTACTCACAAGATGAGAAATGTGATGTTTTTAATATATCGATAGATAATAAGGAGATAATACAGGTTTTAAAATAAGTTTAAAAGATTAGAAAGTTGAAAACTTCTTATTATTTGCCAGGATGTATGCTTTGTTTGTCTGAAAACACAGTATTGTTTATATTATTCTCTAATTTATTAGCAACTGTGCCAGGAGTTAAATATTAAACTTCATGTTAGCGTCACTCCTTGCTTTGTTTCCCGACACAGTGCGTGTCCACTTGTGGTTAGTCTCTGTATTTGGTTTTCAGAGACTGCCTTACATCCTTGCAGTTCTGTAGTTTTTTTTATTATTATTATTTTTTTAAAACTTTTTGAAACATTGTTTTCCAAGTAGGTGGAATATATTGTGGCTTCCAGCAGCAGAAGTGTTCTCACGTGTTTGTTGATAAACAGAAGGAAATGATGGTCCACAGTGATGGCGGTTCAAGTCCTGGCTACAGATAACTTAAATTTTCAATATAGCGGTCCTTCATCCAGACATGAATGCACATCATATAAATAATTTTCCCTTGCAAAGAGTTTTTGTATTGCGTCAGCATTGTCAGAGGAGATCAAGTTCATCTGTTTATTACTGTACAGAATATCACTGGCCTGTAGCCTTTTCATTTAATAAAACCAAATGCAATCTGTTCAATTATCATTTACAGTTAACAGTTATGTCCAGGCAATATTATGCCTCTCATGGTGAAGAGTATTAAAAACCTTGTTAGTCTAATGAAAAGTGACTGGCTTGACATTTACTTCTTGTTCTGTTAAAGTAACACATATCTCTGAGTTGTTGATGTTAGGTTCAGCTTATGTTGCAGTAGAATAAAACTTCATGAAAGGGCACCAGGTGAAGTGCTGTCAAATGGACAGAAAAGAATGTGAAACAAATGATCTTGGGAAGATGGCACAGGAACTGTTTGAGACCTGTTGTGTATATAATAGGGGTATCTTTGTTTCTTGACTTTTTCTGCCTTACCATCACAATTGAGTGATCATTAAACCTTGGAAAAGCTCTTAATATATGCAACTTATTAGGAGATAAAATGATGAACAGCTTAGCTGGTTTACTCACTTATTCCCTGTTACCTTGGTTATGATGTTCTGCAAAGTACTGAGCTGCTGGTACCACATAACTCTATTCCTCATGAAGGAGAAAAAGGCAATTTATTATAATCTGAAATGTTTGCCTTTGTTTTTGCCTTGCTCTTTCCTTTCTTTGTAATATTTTAATCTTTCTTTTTGAGTCTTCCTCTTATTTTGACTTTTTTCTGTGTACCAAAAATAGTCCTAATTTTTATAGCCCTTTCATCCTTTTGCATTGACTCATAATGCCCCTTGTGACCTCTGTTCTTTTCCTCATTTCACATACAGGGCTGGCTTTGCCCTGAGGACGCCGCACAAGATGAACATGGTGAAGAGGATCATGGGCCGGCCACGGCAGGAGGAGTGCAGTCCCCAAGACAATGCACTGGGCCTGATGCACTTGCGGCGCCTATTCTCCGAACTGTGCCACCCTCCCCGTCACATGACCCAGAAGGAGCAAGAAGAGAAACTCTACATGATGCTGCCCGTCTTCAACCGCGTGAGTGATGCGAGGCCACAGCAACGTACAAAATCCGCAAGATGATCTCCTCAACTTCTGTCCTATTGTGTACTAACAAGGAAACACACTCTTAATTAGCAGGCAGCCTAGTGGTAAGAGCTGCTGCCTTATGCTCAATGTACCCAGATATAAATCCCACCTCCTGTGGTAGTACCCTTGAGCAAGGTACTAACCCTGAAGAGCTCCAGTAAAACTACCCTGCTGTATAAATGGGTAAATAATTGAAAGCAGCATGATATATTCAGTGGTTCTGAAATCTCAGTTAATAAGTAACTAGCTAAGTAACTTCATGAAAACATGGTTGTAGCCTCAATGCAACACCTAATCTGCACAGAAATGCAACCGGTCACTTTCTTGTCTCAGATCCTGTTGCTGTTTAAACTAAGTGGCTCATTAATGGGTCCTAGCTTCTTAAGAGCAGATTACTGTTCATGAATACAGTGATCACACTATGCTTTAGTTAATAAGAACAGGTGTCTTGAGCTGTTCTAAATAAATCTGGATAATGACTTTTTATTGCAGTCTCTTATTACCCCTGCTATCCCTAGTTTATGTGTTAATGCTTTTATGTGCCTGTCTCTGCTGTGTCTCCACTGTATTCAAGAGGTACTGTAGTTAAGGTCTGATCTACAAGTGAAGTGCACTTCTCACTGTGTTGAGAATAATACTTCCCAGAGATGTTCTGTTCATTAATCACTCAGTAATGATAATTATCCGTACACTGGTGTAAAAATGAGTCCTTTTTTGTTCATTAAGGATACGCTATATGCTGCCATGGTAACATCCAGCTTGACTGCCTCAGACAAGCAGTAAAATTAGCCAGTTTACACACATCTGACAACTTCTTGGTTTGCCTTTGGAGTGGTGCTTATTACCACTTTTTTAAAAACACGGCCTTTACAATGTGGTGATGGTGGTGGAGGAACGTTAATTTGGTTCGAAAACTGACAAAACCATGCTTGCCGATGTGTTTGAGCCAAGTTTTTCAGACAGGTTCTAGATCTAGACAGTCAGTGGAAATGACCTTGGTCCCCCCACATCCTCAAAGCTGTTATATTTGTTTTAGACTGTCATGGGTCTAAAGGTTTTTTTGTGGGTGCAGCCCTTCCTGCATTATGTTGTTTGACCTTGTTTACCCTTGCACTTTGCCCTCTAGGTGTTTGGAAGTGCCCCTCCCAGTACGATGACAGAGAAGTTCTCTGACTTGCTGCAGTTCACTACCCAGGTCTCCCGTTTGATGGTTACGGAGATTAGGCGCAGGGCATCCAATAAATCAACAGGTACTGTGGACTGTTGTATTTTCTGGCATTTTTTCATTTTGAATGTGAGTGAGATTTATACCCTAAGGGTTGAACTCAGAGCTCTTATATAGTTTCTTTATATAAAGGCAAGTAAGTTTTCACTATAACTTTATCTTATTTGTAAATTAAAAAATTTGTTTGGATTAAGGCCTGTGCTAATTAAAACAAACTGTCCGTTTAGTACCTTACAGCAGAACTATTCTTCCGGTGTTCAATGGGTCTCTGTTATTTGTTACAGAGGCGGCCAGCCGGGCCATCGTGCAGTTTTTGGAGGTGAACCAAAGTGAAGAAGCCAGCCGTGGCTGGATGCTGCTCACAACCATCAACCTGCTGGCCTCGTCTGGACAGGTGTGTATTTCTTGGAGGCAGGGAGGTCTTTTGGGCAGTGGGGGTGCAGGTTTTTTGGGTATTTCTCTCTCTGCTCCATCGTCCTCATGTTTATCCTTGGCAGACAGCCCCCAGTTTATTCAGTTCTTATAAAAAATAAATTTAAATCAGGTCCTGCACATGATGGCCTAGCTCTTAACATTACAGGAAACAAAAAAAAATATCATTGTACACCATTAGTAATAACTGGCTTTAATAATAAATCACAGTTGGATGCACAACTAATTACGGATGTACAGTTTAAAGCAACAGTGGTTGTGATGGGGAAGGTAGGAAGGCTGCTAAGTTCTTTTAAAGGATATTTAAAGTAAGTTTTGTGCTTGTTGGTTCCAAGTAGGTAGTATTGCTTATCTTTAGGCTGTGTTGTCAAGTTAGCATCAAGTTTGCATTAGAATATTTTGAGCGTGACTTTATTTTCCCATTCCCCAATCCTGTAAAGTTATTTACTGTTATAGATGTTCAGTATTCCCAAAAATCACCAGGATGCCTGGAAGGCAAGGTGTATACTGTGGTGATTGATCATCTGCCATAACAGTTCCTCTGTGTTGCGTGTCACATCAGAGACTACAGCTTTGCAACAGAATCTTGATGGAAAGATGAGCCAGAGTACACTCTTGATGAGTTCCCTTACAGGTGGAACCACTGGAGAGACTCCTTGCTGTATACTTTTTTATTTGATTTTTTAGATGTTTTTCTTAATTTATTTCTTGTGAAATGCATTAGTATTTTAAGTATTATTAATGGATTAGTGTTTTAATACCAGATTAATGTACCTCCCTGATACATAGCGCTGTAAGAACCTTTTCAGGCTAAGAAAAAAAGGGTTGTCATTTATTATACCCACAGTGTGGTTCTCCCTTTTTGGAGAATTGCTTCTTGTTATTTAAATATTACTTTGTGGAATTTTAATATGGTAGTGTATAGTCAGTCTCCCCTACATGTTTGCTTTACGATGATTTTTAAGAAAACTGACCACTGTTAAGGGAAGTGTCTCTACAATACTGACCTCAGAGACCTGTGTGTCACAGTAAATCTGGGAATTTTTATTGCTGCAAAACTCATGAGCACGTGAGCATCTGTTTTTGTCGGCTTGTGACATTTGTCACTGAGGCCTATGTTGGTAGCTTTCAAACATAAAATGGTTTAATGATTTACATGTATAGTGTGTGTACAGTATCATTTTTCCATATATTTATTCATTTATTTGTATTTTTTCTGTGTTTTTTCTGTGTTGTAACTGCCACTACTGATTTTTTTTTCTTTCTGCAGAAACATGGGCTCATAATTAATTGCTATAATTTAGGCCTTGGGCAGTTTCTTTTAACAATGAACTTTAACTGTCATTTAGAGAAAAATGGGCCTTGCAACTCTCATTTCATAATGTATTTTTGTCTCTTGATTTTTATTTTCTGAACAGTGTTACTCACAGATGTGAGATCCTGCTGAATGAGCGTGCTCTATTTCAAAGTTTGGTTAAATAATTGATGGAAAGAATGACATTTTTCCACATTAGCACATGCAAGACCTTTCTGGCTAACACAGCTTTGGATTGTGTTGCATGTGAAATTAGAGTCTGGGCCTTTACTATAGCAAATGTTATCATGAAGATCATTCTTTCACACAGCTGCTGTTAAACTCAGTAAGATCTTATAATTTATTTTGTCTGTGGAAGGAGTGTTTAGCATAAGGATGACTGGTCACAGTACGGTTTCCTCTCACACTCGGACATGTTAGAACGTCTGCTCTGGGCAGTGAAACTGTACACGACTATGACTTTGTTGAAACCAGAGGAAGTTGTAAATGCAGGTTCATGTGGGCCACTGTGTGACAAATCTATTTTTTCATTTTACAGCCAGCTCTTGTTTAATAGGTTAATCCCAACTGTAAGTTCTTCCAAATGCTCTGTAAGGGTATAAATTTCACAATGCCCACATCTGCACTACTGGGTTCTAAGGACACAACCACTGTGCTCTTTTTAGAAAACGGTGGACTGCATGACAACCATGTCGGTGCCTTCCACGCTGGTCAAATGTCTCTACCTGTTCTTCGACTTGCCACATGTGCCCGAGGTTCCTGGGGCTGCGCAGACAGAACTACCTTTGGCTGACCGCCGGGCTCTTCTGCAGAAGGTCTTTGTGCAGGTGAGACCCGATGCCCCTCCTCCAGCACTTCCTTCTTTTTTAAATGCACAGTGAGATCCTCCTTTGTGTTCCCACTCCTCACACATACCTGCATTGTGCACCACCTCCTAGTTTCACTGGCAGTAACCTGTCAGAAGCTGTGCACTTCAAACCTTAAATACTCAATTATTTTTTAACTATTAACTGCACTTAATAGTAAATAGAAAAAAAAATCTGTTTTCAGGAGTTTTTAAGTGCTGGATGTATTACTATAGTAAGAAAAGAGTTTTCAGATGTTCAGTCAAAGTTTGTAGTTGGAGATGCATTAAACAAGCTTACGTATAATTTTATGAATGTAATGATAAACATTTTGTCAGTTTTTTGTGAATTTTTTTTTTTTTGACCAACACGTCCTTGACTTACAATATGACATACTTTGGACTCGCACTTACAATAGTCAATGATAAGTGAATAAATAATAGTAATAATAATTTTTAAAAGTTCCAATATTGTTAATTTAATTTTTAATAATTTCCAGGATAAGCAAAGTATCTTGTAGCTAATTAAAGCATGTATACGTGTTAATCTTGTAATGTATCACGTACAGTACATGTACAACATCATGGAGTGACGTTAGCGCGTGCTGCATGAAAACACATACAGCACTACAACATGATTTAGCTTTTAAAGCTTAAACTGGAGATGAAGAATGCTGACGGAATGAAAATTAATTAAAAAATTGCACATGTACCTGTGCAGTATGCATCTGTGACACTGTACCCTAAAAATTGCCTAAAGTGAACGCTGCATCAGACTGTCCTACACACATACTGTACTGTAGCCAGAAATAAAATGAAATAATACAGAAACATTGACAAATGTTTGAAAAGAATTACAGTATGGTGGACTACACACTTAGGAATAATTACTCTGTCATGAGTACGATTAGGATTGCAATCTGTAATTAAGTCATTTGTTTGTTTGTTTGTTTGTTAACAATACTGTTCCTAGGCGGTTGTCTAACTCCATTTTTTTCTTACCTGTATCATTTGGTAAATAAATCCAGACAGGCTTGTCTCTTCTATTAATAATCTTCTAAAGATGTTCTTGGGAAAGGCACCTCCTAAATAAAAATTTAGTGATGGGTAGCAAGAGATTCACTTTTGCTAGAGTACATAATAGACTTACTGTGAACCAGGAGATACAATGATGTAGCACTTGACAGTTTTTATTGCTTATGTCACTAATACATCTTCAGCTTGCTGTCCCATCAATATGTTCAGTAGTAAGCGAGCAAGCAGTGATTTATCACCAATACTTTTTTCTCCCTGTCCTTGGATCAGATTCTGGTCAAGCTGTGCAGCTTCGTGTCCCCAGCAGAGGAGCTGGCTCAGAAGGATGACCTCCAGCTGCTCTTCAGCGCCATCACCTCCTGGTGTCCACCCCATAACCTGCCCTGGCGCAAGAGTGCTGGCGAGGTCCTCATGACCATCTCCCGGCATGGTCTCAGCATCAATGTAGTCAAGTACATTCATGGTGTGTATGGAGCTCAAAGTTGAGCTCTACAATGCTTATGTTTGTAATGTGTTTGTAATGTTAACTCACCACCGTGGAATCTGCAGTGCAATCGAAAGCTCAAATGGGGATCTCTGACCTTGTCATGTTTGTGGTCGTAAATTAAGGACCTGCTTGTTATAACTGTATGAGCATGCTTGACCCGTCTGGCCTGTTAAAATTTTGTGCAAAGTTGTGGTATTTGCAGCAAATTTTAGTAGTCAGCACTGACAGAGGCTCTGAAAGAGACCGCTGTTGATGTTGGAAGTGGGCTTCAGTCAGGAGGAAACCTGAGGCAGGACTATGTGGTGTTAAAATGAGAACATTATGGGTGCATTAAGTAAAGCTGAATGGCAAACACTGGAAAGTTTACAGTGGAAAGGATTGAAGATTTCTGTAGCTTCCAGGAAAATACTACTGATGAACACTTTAATATTATATAAAAAAAACCAAGCCACTACTACTTATTTAAAACTAATGCCTTAAGATTATATAGAAAACAAGCAGTGTTGTAACTGCACTTTATTTGTATGTTTATCATTCAGTAAAATAAAAACCTTAGTGATTCAGCTGTATGTAATTTTTCTTCTAAAAACATCCAGTGTTTACATCATACTTTGATTTGTACTTTGTTTTGTTCAATTGTGCAATCAAAATTATTCTTGCATAAGCCTTGTCAGAACTGCCATGATCAGGAGTGTAATGTCTCATATGATGTTAATTCTTTTCCACCCCTAGAGAAAGAGTGCCTGTCTTCATGCATTCAGAACATGCAGCAGTCCGACGATCTTTCACCCCTGGAAATCGTGGAGATGTTTGCTGGCCTCTCGTGCTTCCTGAAAGACTCCAGTGGCGTGTCACAGACGCTGCTGGATGACTTCCGCATGTGTCAGGGATACACCTTCCTCTGTGACCTGATGTTGAGGTGGGATTCCAATGTCCTTGTTTTTAGCTCTGATGTGTTACTGAGTTTCTTTCTGTGTTTGTCATGTGAGTGGGTGAGGGTCTTTTCAGTGTTTTAGTATTCCAGAATATTTTGTAAATTACAAATCTAAGTTGATTAGTTTTCCTGTTAATAGTACAACATCTGTCAATTTTTTGTTGCTGGAAACTGAAGAACACGATTACCAGAGTTATACAGTAAACATTTACTTTGGAATGATGGTGCTCTGAATACTTGGATTATATAATATGGTTCTTTGTCTTGTGAGAGGGGAGGAAAAAAATCCAGCAAAATTACAGTAGTGATTTTTTACAGTCAATAGTTTTCCTTTGAAAATGTTGCTTTGAGAAACATGAGTAATAATTCATTTGGCTGTAGGTGTGATATTAAGTGTTGCCCTTGTGAAGGGTCTGTAGATAATCAGAAACCGACCCTGGGTCCTGTGTTTATTCCAGGTTGGAGCAGGCCAAGGAGGATGATTCCAAAGATGCCCTGAAGGACCTGGTGAACCTGGTGACATCCCTTACCACATATGGCGTGAGCGAGTTAAAGCCAGCCGGCCTCACCATGGGTGCTCCTTTCCTCTTGCCGGGCTTTGTGGTGCCACAGCCCTCTGGCAAAGGTCTGCTCTGAACCTGATCCTGTTCACATTCTTGTTGGAATTGTAGGTCAAGTCATTGGCTAATACCATATAATGGAAAAGAGGCCTGTTAATCCATGCGTGTTTTAAATATCAGATTGTTTCAGACTTATTTGTTTTAGTGAAGTAAAATTTTGGGCAAGTCCTCAAGTCTTTTAATTTATTTTATTGGTTTGCTATATTACAGTGAGTTCATTTAATTTTAATGACACAAATTCCATCATTACAACATTGCCACCATACAACATCAAAAACAATGATTTAGTGCTGTTTATGGTGTGTTTTGAACAAGTTCAACAGCTGCCTTAAGAATATATTATTGGTATCTCCATATTATATACAAAAAAAAACACAAGGGATGTGTGTGATGAGTTGTTCATTTGGTATTCAAGGGCTCCAGAGAGACCTAGTGCAATTGCTGAGTCTCGCCACGTTCCACAATAGTAACCCTGCGACATCTGCTCCTGTAACGCTGCCTAGTTTGTGACACTAATGCATGTCATACAGTAGATTGATAGAATCCATAAAAGGAATGCAAAAGATGGGTTAATGGGAGCATGAAGTTTTGAAGTCATCCTTTGTTTTTTGCACTTCATTTACGGTATGAGGCCTAACAAAATGTTTAATTTAGTATCTGTGTTCATGTTTTCTGATTAGTTTTAATGGTAATTTTTTTTAAAGTGTTACCGTTATCTGTCTTGGCTATATTACAGATTATGGAGGGGAGAACACTAACTTTAGTTTTATATTGCATGTCAGACATACCAGGATGCACTGAGCATCATGGCATACTATTGACAAAGCTCTGAAATGCAGTTAGCACCATCAGGGCCAGTGTTTCTCATGTAACTCCCTACTATGGTTAAACAATGAATTACACACCCACACACACCAAGCAAAAGCATGATGGGGGAGCCACAACTCCAAATGGGATGGTGAACCATTCTCATCATGCTTTGCTGTATGTGATGTTTAGTATTGTTTAAGTGTTTTGGTGTTATTGTCAGGGTTTGTGTCTGCACTGAGCTTTATAGTACATGAATAAAAATCATATGCAAGCAAAAACTGGGAAAAACGATAATGCAGTTTACATATGAAATTCGAGTTGGTTGTTATTGTGCGGAATCGTCAGGTATTGGTTTGAAGGTTATTTCATAATTTGCCAAACTTTGTTACCTAGAACCTCCTTACACCTATGAAGAGTTTGTTTTATAATGCAAAGGTTATTGTGCAAAGCACTCCTGACAGAAAGGAATGGCAGATTCTTGTGCTTTTTCTCCCACAATGTGTTGGATGCATGGATAAAAATGTGTCAAAAATGACATCAGCACAAAACTAAAGTTTACAGTAATGAATGTTAGCTGAAAATCTTGGGACTGTTTATTTTTTTTATTGTTATAGGATATTAGAGATTCCCATTTCCTTCTGCAAGAAGGGTTGATGATATTGCATCTCTTTTTTTTTTTTTTAAAACTGTCACCACCAGTAATTTAGTTAACTTTCTTTCAGAATGTGTTGATTGGAGTTAGTATTAATTCTGTTAATTCATTAGTTACTAAAAGTCCTGATTGCTTTTAAATCTGTGATCTGATTCTCTGATTCAAATTGTGATTTTTAAAAAATTTTTTTTAAATCCTAGGCCATACCGTTAGGAATATCCAAGCCTTCTCGGTTCTCCAGAATGCATTTCTCAAAGCGAAAACCAGCCGACTCATGAGCATCATCCTGGATGCCATCTCTAACATCTACATGGCTGACAATGCCAACTACTTCATCTTAGAGGCTCAGCACACACTCTCCCAGTTTGGTGAAAAAATCGCCAAGGTGCCTGAGGTTCAGGCCAAATACTTTGAGCTCTTGGAGTTTGTGGTGTTCAGCCTCAATTATGTGCCATGCAAAGAGCTGTTTGGCGTGAGCGTGCTACTGAAAGCCTGTACCTCCTACCAGTGTAGCATCACAGCAGCCCATACTCTGCTCAAGTTTAGCCGCCATGACCCCATCTTCAGCGAGGTCTTCCGTGAGGTGGGCCTGCTGGAGGTGATGGTGAATCTGCTGCACAAGTATGCTGCCCTTATGAAAGACCCAACACAGGCCCACAATGAGCAGGGTGAGTAGAGCAACTTACCACCGTGTTAGTTTTTAGCTGTAGCTGTGTTTTTCCAAGCACAGCAATTCTTAATATCAGTGTATGAAAAGAGAAATTAAATTCTGTATTGCATATTACTTATAAATTAATCTACTTGATTTGCAGTTTGCTGTTAGATTACTTTTTTTTTTACTCAATTTCAAGTAGAACAGATTTTTTTGAAACATTCTTGGTCTAGTAGTGGTCAGTATGACTTAGTTTGTGTGAAGTTAACATGTTCCTTCCAGCAATCCAAAGACTTGTGTTTCAGATTAATTGGTAACTCTAAATTACCACTAATGTGTGAGTTACATTGTTCTGCCATATAGATGGATGAATGATTTTCAGGAATTTGTCACCCTGAACAATAGTGTCAGCCATAAATTACTTTATAATAAAAATCATTGTTACACCAAATACATTCAATTCTGTGTCTCAAAATTAAATTTTTGCTTAAATATTATGTTGTTAATATATTCCAATTGATACAATTTAACATTAATCGCCTCCCCACCACCACCACAGGGGATTCAAAAAACAACCGTGTGGCAGAGGACCAGAAGCAGCTCGCCTGGCTGGTCATGGAAACCCTGGCAGTTCTCCTCCAAGGGTCCAACACTAATGCAGGTGCGTGTCAGTCATTGCCATAGGTGTTCTCAAACTAGGTGAGGCCTCTTTACATTTCACTTGAAATTACAAATTACTTTCTCTCTATGCTAGTTAACCAGGACTAAAATTAGGAACCTGATCTTCATTATTATCCTGTGCTTTCGTTTGGATATAATGCATTGGTCCTTGAATGTGTCAGCTCCACAGTATCTTGATTTGGGGGAATTAAAATTTGTGCATCATTTACCATAGATATAATGACAAATGATAAATGACAGATCTGTCAAAGGTTACGCAAATAAGTGTCCCCCATACATACAGTATTAATGCTGACAAATTGCTAGAGATCGGTATGCCCCTCTCCCCTTTTGTTTTTGCTCCCATTTTATACCTTGGGTTAAGGCCAAATCAGCTTGACTGCTTTTTTTCTTTGAGGCAAAAGAAAAGGGAAATGGCGGCTATTCACTTGGGATCAAGCTGACACGGCAGTTTTGTGTGTTCTGCCGTTCCCAATTACCAGTATCCCGCCGTTCTCCACAGGACGCTGGAGCTGCCATGATATACAGACCCTTCCCATCCACGTTGCTCTTTGGGCATGTTGAAATTCCTAAAAATCGGGAAGGCATGCTTTTGATGTCAGTAAAAATTTGCTTTTGAGTTCATTGGAGGGTTTAAACATGAACGTAAATGGAGGCTATTACAATATTGATGAGTCTGTTCTCTAGGCGAGAGCTGAAGGCTTTTAGCAGGCAGCCATTAAGCCATATAATCGCTGCTGCTTCATATTAACTGTCAGTGTCTGCTGTCTAAATTCATGTATGAAGAAAACTGTTATGAGCAGGCAGTCACTGTGCTGTCCCCCCACTGCAAATTAACTTTTTGTGTGCTGTTGTGCTAGTTCTGATGTATATATCATAATATAATTAATATAGTTCTGTCTAATAATTTGTTTTTGCTTGAATTCATCCGTGTAATTTTAACAAAGAAATGGATTTTATAACTAGTATCATGTCAGTCCACAACCTTTGATAAGTTGATAAAAATGATATGAAAACAGTACTGGTTGTGATGCTTGAATAAGATATTCTGACCTAACTTGTGCCTTTTTGGTCGTTAATTTTTATTTTATTTTTATAAATTTATTTAATATGTACAAGGTGAATCCTTTAACATTAAATCTGTGGGTTATTTTGTGGTTTCTGATTTTCTCAAACATCGGAATGCTAAATTCAAGCACTCTTCATAATGTTAAGCATTAAATTTCACCTTCAGTAAATAAAGCCCTGGTGTTGTTCACATTATTTGAAAAAAAAAAGAAAGAAAGATGACATAGCCACCAGTCGAATCTCTTAAATCTTAACATGACTGGTGAAGTAGTGACTACGCAGCTTAGCCTGTCATTCCATCTTTTCCCTCTCAGGTCTGTTCCGTGAGTTTGGTGGCGCGAGGTGTGTTCACAATATAGTGAAGTACCGGCAGTGCCGTGAGCAGGCCCTGGCGATCATTCAACAGCTGGTGCTCTCACCCAGCGGTGAGGACGACATGGGCACTCTGCTGGGCCTCATGCACTCGGCCCCCCCTGCAGAGCTGCAGCTCAAAACGGACATCCTCAGGGTGAGCGACGTAGCCGTGTACTTTTCCCTGTTCATTAGAGTGTTGAATTCACATATGTCTTTGGGGATGCAACTATCAATTATTTTAATGATTCAATAATCTACAAATTCTTGTGCCAGTTGAGTAATCAGTTAAGTAAAATATTTTTATATCTTAATAAGGAACAATACAAAATATCCAGTAGAGAAAAAATTATGGCAAATCTCTTAAAATGAACAATCACTTTTGCAGATAAACATTTCTATTAAGTGGCATATTTCAATTAAATAGTATAATCTAAAGTTTAAACTAAAGTGGTTAATAAGGGCAATATTATACCTTGAGCTTCAATGAAAACAGAATTATTGAAATTCAATAAATAACCAAAAAATATTACTTTTCAAAGAACAATCAAAAACTAAGGCATAAGTAAACAAAAGTAAATAACAAATTAACATTGAGACACAGTTGAAAGTAGTACAAATTGTAGAAGTTATTATTGTAGAGGTTTCACAACCATAGCTCTGGCAGGTTGAGTTGCAGCTTAACTGAGAATGAGACTCAGATGAGGCTAAATTTGTAGATGAGATGTTTGGAATTGCAGGGACTGTGCAAGGCACTCATGCTTTTTACACAATGCTCAGTCAGCTGTCAGAGCCTTCAAAAACGCTTATAAAATTGTTCTAATGTGCTCCTTGTATCCCCGTTGTTTCTTTGAACTAGTTACAGTCTAACATCCCGGGATCCTAAGTGGACATTTAAATAGTTTATTTTTGTGTTGCTTCAAATAATGGTGGAAGTCTGGTGTCCAAAGGGTAACACTTTCACAGAGCTGCTTATTTAACAAGTAAATTAAGTTCCCTCAAACCGGAGTCTTACTTCAGCCACTTAATTGTATTTGTGCAGCAGATGTCTACATTCAAAGTGACATACTACTTTTTTCTTACATTACACATTATATAAAGCTGTATATTTCCGCAGAAGAAGGAGTCAGCAATCTCAAACTTTGCTATTTTAATTTGCGGAGTACACAGATTGGCTTTTTGGCTGATTGCCACTATGGAGTGCATTTCAGTAGGCCTTATATACAGAATATATATCATGTGACAAGTTATGATGCCACAATTATTAGCCACACAGATAATAGGATAGGATACAACAATTAAATGGTATACACAGTCCAAGCTGAAAAAAGTGGCAATATGTGGGCTATGCTTATGATGGCAATAGAAACAATAATATAATGAAATAATAATAATAAATGGAATTTCAAAAAAGAAACAGAAGAATGTTTAAAGACATTGAGACCATTAAGTGGGGTTGTGTTTAGGAAATGGATGTACCAAGCCCCCTTTGTACTCGATGTGTGGTTCTGTGACCACCCTTCCTGGTTATCTTGACTTATACAAGTATCATAAAGCAGAGAGGACCCTCTTCATTTCTTACTCTATCAGCCAAATTAAATTAATTTGCTAAGTTTGAGAGAGCTCTCCTGTCCTTTATTCAGAACAACTACATTTAGATGGGATTTTCCATGCTTAAGCTCAATCCTTAGTTAAGAAGAGTATTTTGATCTCAGTATTTCTGCTGAAGCAATTTTGATCAGGGTTAATCAGCAGCACATTTTCCCCCAGGACTTGAACTAATGACATTTTTGGTCTGACTGTCCCAATTGTAAGTCATTGAAGTAATGACTTGATGTCTATCACTTGAGCCACATACACAGTGACAAATGTACAAGACAGCTTTAGTTAGTGTCACAGTGTTACTAGGGAGATATGTTGAAGACAACTGACAGTGAGCATATCGGTCACTTAGCGGGCCAGCTGGCAGCTGAGGTCAGCATAGCCCCAGATGAAGATTTTGTTCCAAGCAGGGGGCACCAGGACCTTTTTGCATTCCACTGCATGGATGCTTTTGACCTCCTCTCTGTCCTTCCTCAGGCCCTGCTTGCTGTGCTGAGGGAAAGCCACCGCACGCGCACAGTTTTCCGCAAGGTGGGCGGGTTCGTGTATGTCACCTCCCTGCTGGTGGCAATGGAGCGCTCCCTCTGCTCTCCACCACGCAGCAGCTGGGAGAAGGTCAATCAGAATCAAGTGTTTGAGCTGCTGTACACCGTCTTCTGCACGCTGACAGCCGCCATGCGATACGAGCCCGCCAACTCGCACTTTTTCCGCACTGAGATCCAGTACGAGAAGCTGGCGGATGCTGTTCGCCTGCTGGGCTGCTTCTCAGATGCCAAGAAACTGGGTCCGGCCAGTGTGTTTCCATCCAACGCCCAGCCATTCCAGAGGTTACTGGAGGATGACCCCGTGGTTATGGACAGTGTGTGCCCCACATTACGGCACTGCAGCAAGCTCTTCATCTACCTGTACAAAATGGCCACAGACTCCTTCGACAGGTATGATCAGCCGGCAGTGATTTTAAAATTTGTTTCAAATTCATACTATTTCTTAACCAGAAATGTGCATAAATTCTCATTATAATTCTCAATTCTGATTTTTTGGTTTTAATGATTAAAAAAAATCTATTTCATACTTTTTCTTTCTCACAAAGAAGATGGGCTGTTCACTTAACATTAAGAAAAGTACATGTTTTGTTATAAAAACATGAGCTCTTGATTACTTTTTGATCAATCTGTTTTTATTATAGAAATCTCACTAGGTTAAGAATTAAGTTTACACATTAATTATAGTGATTTTGACAATTCCCTATGTAGTATTTCAACTTAGTTTCCTTTAATTGTAACTAAGTTTGGTGTTATGGTTCCACTAGGTACAACTGTGTGTCTGAGCACCTTTTTAACAGCATGAGGCATTTATCAACCTTTTCTTATCATGCTTTTTTAAATTCTTTTCTGTGATTTTTTTTCAAAAAAGGTCCTTTGGAAAGGAACTCATTAATTATGAAACAGGTTCTGGAATCTGTAGTGCATTGCACCATTATTGCGGTTAGCCCTCGCTCTGTTGCTTCTGGCAGCGTTGGGGAAATCAGTGGCGCTGAGATGATTTGGTGGGATTTTCAGGTGACTGCAATCTGAAAAAAGCTTACAAAGTTCAGGAAAGTCATTCCAAGAATGACATGGTTGTATAGAAATGGTTCTTCATCACACTGAAGATTGTGTGTAGTGTTTATAGTATGTGTGAAAATTACACAAATACATAAGATTGTTAAAACTACTTCTCTTTAATTAATGATAAGGTTAAAGTTGATTTTCCTTGTTAGAACTATGCATTGTCTTCAATTTATGGCCAGGTCGTAAGTCATATCATATCTGTAGTCCACCACAAGGTAACTTCTTTTCAAACATTTATCTTTTTTTATTATTTATTTTTTTAACCTTTTTTTTTTTTACACCTATTTTTTTTTAACCTATTTTTACCTATTTTACCTATTTTGTTTTATTTCTGGCTACAGTACAGAATATATAGATATTATCCATATCATTAAATAATTCAGCACTGTTTTCTTCACCAAAATTTCTGTTTAAAAAGAACAGTATGTTCATAACATTTTTTTAAGTACTTCAGTGTTCTGTGCCTTATGATAACAAAATATAGTAGGGCAGACAACGAGATCTCTTGTGACTGCTGTCAGTAAGCCTGCTGAGCTTGTTGATCATTGGTTGGTGGTGCTGTGGGGGATATGGCAGTGGTTGTGAGAAGTTTTCAGGATGACTTCAATCCTGTCTGATGTACTATAAAGGGAAGATGTGTGCCGAATTAACTGCCATGTCCGCGGGTTGGTGTGACACAACACTCACGAGAACAACATTGCACAATCTTTTACTCATGGAAGGGAGAAAAGGGTGGGAGGGTTGCAGTGGAACTGGTGCAAGAAGATGGTGGCTGGGTGTATGTGGGCAAAGCACGAACATTGCTTCGTACCTCACAGTCCTTATGGTGCGATGTCAGAGATGCATACAGTTTACACTGATCAGCCATAACATTAAAACCACCTATCTAATATTGTGTAGGTCCCCCTCATGCCATCAGAACAGCTCTGACCCATCAAGGCATGGACTCCATAAAACCTTGGAAGGTGTCATTTGGTATCTGGTACCAAGTCGTAACAGCAGATCCTTTGTGCTATAAGTTGCAAGGTGGGCCTCCATGGATCGAACTTTTTTACCTGCACATTGCACAGATGTTCAATTGGACTAAGATCTGGGAAATTTGGAGGCCAAGCCTCTCTGTTATGTTGCTCAAACCATTCCAGAACAATTTTGGCGGTGTGGCAGGACCACTGCCATTAGGGAATACCGTTGCCATGAAGAGTTGTTCGTGGTGTACAACAATGTTTGGGTAGGTGGTACGTGTCAAGGTAACATCCGCATGAATGCCAGGGCCCAAAGTTTCCCAACTGAATGTTGCCCAGAGCATCACGCTACCACTGGCCGCTTGGCTTCTTCCCATAATGCATCCTGCTGCCAACTCTTCCCCAGGTTAACGATGTACATGCACCTGGCCGTCCACATCATCTAAAGGAAAATGTGGTTTGTTCTTCATGTGCATCAGTAAGCCTGTCACCAGTTTACCAGTTGTCCTTCCTTTGCTCACGAGGACTTCTATCCACATACCCTAAGACTTCTGAACCCAGACATGCCATCACAATCCTTGCCAACCAGAGTCTACAATATTCATTCAACTCTCCCCTCACTGTCACTATCCCCACAATGTCACTCTAAGGATTTATTTATTTATTTATTTATTTATTTATTTACTTACTTACTTACTTACTTACTTACTTACTTATTTGTCGTTTGTTCTTTTCTCGATTTTTGGTTGTTTGTTACTCGTGAAATGGAACCACACACAGTCTCATGTTGAATCGGCACATTTTACTTCATGGTATACTTGGTAACCATGTATGTGACAAATAAATTCTTTTGACTTTGAACCACTTTTGGTACTAGCCACTGCATACTGGGAAAACCCCACAAGACCTGCTGTTTTGGAGATGCTCTGACCCAGCCATCTAGCCTTCACAATTTGGCCCTTGACAAAGTTGCTCAGATCCTTACGCTTGCCCATTTTTCCTGCTTCCAAAACCTCAAGTTTAACAACTGACTGTTCACTTGCTGCCTAATATATCCCCCCACCCTTTGACAGGTGCCAGACAATAAATCTTATTCACTTTACCTGTCTGTGGTTTTAAAGTTGTGGCTGATCGGTGTAGGTACTATACACATTTTAATGCATTTTCATAGCATTTTTCATCTACAGTATAAGCTCTAAGTGCTTAGTCATGTTGTAGTATACGTTTTTGTATGGCTGTCAGCAGATGCTATTGTTACGCTACAATGCCGTACATATGTAAGTTGTATGTTAAAAGATATGGATGTTTTAATAAGCCATAAGATGCTCATTCACTTACCAGAATTCTGAAAATCATTAAAAATAAAATTTTTGATAAATTAAATTGAAGAAATTTAAATTAAAATGCGTATCTATCTATCTATCTATCTATCTATCTATCTATCTATCTATCTGTAATTGACAGCCTAAGTGCAAGTTTGTGGTATGTTGTGGATTGGGGACACCTGTTGTTGCCATTGTATACAGTTTTACAGTTTGTAATTTCCATTACTTTATACAGTATGATTAACTAGATGGCTATTTGTATGCTAAAATAGTTGTGAACAAGAATATTTGTATATATTTGTATATTCCAGGATTAATTATACATCTCTTATACATTTTTTCATGATTATTATTTTTTTTTTTTGTTTAGTACATGTTAGTGGTTTATTTTTCCAGGGAGATATGTTGAGCACATTGACTGTTGGCTAAGTGGCTGTGTGTGCGGTTATATGAAGCTTCTGGCCCCTGCTGCAACACTCTTTGTATGAACACTCTCTGTGACATCTCTCAAACCCCCTTTTCTTGCCACACTAGACACAGTACAAAATATTTGGTACATGTAAAGATGGAAAAGGTTATAGTTGTACTGCACTTGGGTCAGAGAACCCTAGTGGTTTCTATAGCCTATGTAGTTCACTGTTTTTTGATGACGCTTCAACAGCAATTAAAATGAATGCACCAGTATAGTACACAGTCTGTGATTTGCCTCCATATGCATATAGCCATTTCCTTCAGCACCAGCCAGTGTGGTACTGTTCACAGTGCTGACACTTAAAACATATGTGTGCATACAAGAATCAGAGTCTGTGTGCCAGATAATGCTGTAGTGTTGACACTAATATTTGTGTTTGTACACTTGAAGCATGTGTGTAATGGGTCCTCTCTTCGCTCCAGTCTAAGCAGAGCTGTTTACTGTGTACTAACCGCTTCTGTCCTTGTTATCTCTCCTCTCTCTGTTTCTCTTCCTCCCTCTCTCTAACTCCTCTTCCTCCCACCCCCATCCTGGTGTTGTACGGCTATAGTCGCGCCGAGCAGGTGCCCCCCTGCCTGACGCATGAGAGCTCTCTGCCCTCCCCATGGGGGACGCCAGCGCTCACCCGAAAGAGGTACTGCACTTGGCAGTTTTCTTTGCCCCAGCTCTCTGCTATCATCAGATTTTCTTCTTTTTATTGCTGTCCACTTTACCTTATGCATTGGCAACTGTACAGGTTTGCTGAGCTACTTTTCTGGCCTTCACAGCTTGCAGATACAGTCTCCCCCTCATCTGCACTGTCCACCAGTTGTGCTTCAGTGTCCTAAAAATTAATGCATTTTCAGTCAGAAACTAAGCTTCATAATTTGCATTGCAGTAATAAAACCACTGTTCTGGCTCAGCACTGAATTTTCGCTCTGTGATATGAATGGTTTATGCATTTTGATGAAAGGTCTGTTTCATTATTTGACCTAGCACACCTGGAATGTGTTAGTTGAAAGCAGATTTTTTAAAGTATTCTTGTAAAATTTTAATGTACAACACCCACCATCAAAAGAATATTTAGCTTTATATTACTAATTTGGTAGAAATTTCCATAAGTAGCAGCAAGATGTTTGCAAGCTCTGTCTGAAGCTACAGCAATATTGACCGCATCCTGGTGGTATTTGTACAATGAACCAGAACCTGCGCCTTGTCAGTCTGTCTCAAAGTGTGATAGGAAGTTAACAGCTTTTCTGGACCAGTCTGCTTCAGCTGTGGTTCTGAAGGGTTGAATCCAGGAGGTTTTTGTTGTAGCTGTGACTAAACCCACTGAATTCCGTTTCTGGGGTGTTAGTGGAATGAGCACAATTGGAAAGCCTTCAGATGTAATCCTCCGACTTGGTGCTGCTGCTCTTGTCACCTTTGCTGCTGTTAACATTTCTTTCTTGTTCTGGTGGCAACTGAAAAGTGGAGGATGAGGCCTGTCATGCAGAAAATAAATGAGCAATCCATTAGTTGTTAAAACAGACTAGGGGAAAAAAACTAAATGGATACATTTAGTTTTCAATACATAAAATAATAAAGTAAATGAAAAAGCAGTAATACAGAAATAGAGTACTGATAAACTATTAATCTGTGAGAAAATAGATACATTTGTTGCTTGCTGAACAAATTGCTGACTTTATCCAACAAAGGAAAGTTCATTGTTTTAGTCATTCATAGAAGAAAATTTGAGTAAAAGTCACCACAGGAAAACACTGTGACTTCATTCCGGTTTCCTTTAATACACCAGTTAAAGAAATTTCTAAGTCCTACTTCCTGCAATTATACAAAGTGCAAATGATACATTTAACGAAAAGCTCAGTACATTGCTTTAAAACGATGGTAACAACTGTATTTTTACACAATTTATATTTTATCAGTGCATTGATTTTTTTTGTGTATTTTTAAATTTGTTTTCTAATTTAGTTTTTCTTTTTCACTTTGTATTAACAATTAATGAAATGCTAATTTGTTTTTACTTGCCATTCCTTGTCCTCCAAACTAAAGATGTGGATCCATCTTCTATAAATTAGTGCTATAAACATTTGATGACATCTTTACATATTGTGAAAATTCTGTAGTTATTTTTTGTAATTGCATCTTTCTGTTTTTGTATTGTTTATGGAGATTTAGAGAACACAAAAGCCCATCTGTTCCCTTAAGATTAGCTGAGGCTGGCATGCATTCATGCAGCTCAGTTGACCTGTATTTCCACAGACATGTGTATGGGGTCCCTGCACCAGCTCCTGTCCTGCCCGCCAAGGCTGTTGCCGACCTTAAATTCCACCCTGGGAACCCATCCCAGCACCCCTCAGATGCCGTGGTCATTCATCCGGGAGCAGTCCTTGCCATGTTGGATCTACTGGCCTCGGTCAGCTCAGACAACCAGCCTGAGGTGAGGCCTCAGAAGTGCACAGTGCTCGTCTGCCTCGGAGGAATCTTTGTTTTGGCTACTGTTGCTTACTGAACGTTTGCTACAAGAAATTTTTAAGATCACTTTTTAAGAACCCTTCTTAAATGAATGAAACAATGTGCTGCATAATAGACGAAATGAGGCTAGACGCTCTGTGCAAAGGACTCAAACCTTTTTCTTCTTTTGAATGTTTTTATGACTCTGATAGGGTTCTGATAGCAAACATTTCCTTTATAGAGGCTTATTTGAAAATTCCTATCACAGGATGAGATAAGATTGGAAATGTCCTGAAAATACAGGAAAGGGTTTGACAGAGCAGGGTGGGATGGATTTTTTTCTTTTTCTTGTTTTAAACACAAAACAGGAAACAATGGGAAATTTCAGTTCTGTTTAATGCATTGGATAGCAGGAGAGCTGGAACAATTAAAAATGTCCTGGTATAGTATGTAATAATGGTATAGAAAAAACAATGACCTTCTTAAATATATTTGCAGAAGGTGAAAAGTTGTATTTGATCATTTTATTAATGTACTGTTGACAAATGAAAGAAAATTTAGAAAACTGACCCGATTTCATGGGTTATGCTACAAGAAAAGCACTTAGTGGCAGATACACAAGGTAAATGACATTTTTCAGCTGTGTATTGCTCATGAAACACAAGTGCATTTGCTACATTTTTGCTTAGTTAATTGTTTCAACTAAAGAGATTTTTATTTTTTAACTGAGTAAGGTAGCTTCATATTCAGACTAAGTAACTTACACAACCAGAACAACAAATTTAGATCTGGAACTTGAACCTGTAGCCTTTGGCTTTTGAGTCATCTCATCACCATGCTACTCATGGCCTTTACTTTAGCTTTGCTGATGAATGTAAATGTGTCATCAGTGTCATACGGTATCTTTCCTGGCCTCCCCACCCCAGCATGCGTTGGACCTGCAGCTGGCTGTGGCCAACCTACTGCAGCTGCTTGTACATTTGGAACGAAATCAGCAGGTCCTGTGTGAGGCAGGACTCCACTCACGCCTCCTGCAGCGCTGTGGCTGTGCCTTGGGCGATGAGGAGCATCCACTGCACCCGCCTCTGCAGAGGATGTTTGAGAGGCTGGCCTCGCAGGCACTACAGTCCATGGCACTCAGGTGAGGAACTATGCTGTCACTGACCAACTTTGAGCTCTGCTCCATCTTGGACATAACCAAGGCTTTTGTTTTACTGAAATGGATCTCAGTTTCGATTCTATTGACCTTTGCAGATTATAACCAGATTGGAACCCCCAGGCTAAAAAAATTCCTCATGTATTCAGCATGCTTATAACAGACAGTTGGATAAATATTCTTTGGAACTTTTTTGTTTTCCTGTATGCACTGACAATAAACTAGTTATTCATGCTGCAGTGGGTACTTTGTAAGCATCAACAGGAAATATTTAGAGCTTTAGTCATTCGTCTCTGGAAAATAAGTTAGCTGCTATCCTCTGAACTCACACCATTTATTGCATTCATGTCTTTAGCCTTCTAACACTAATGGTGGAATACTAATGGAGTGACTCAGTAAAACAATATTTTGTGCAGTATTAGAGATATAGCAGTTTACCCCAGTTCTGTTAAGTAGAAATGCTTATTGTCTGCAATATCCCTTGTCGAGTGCACTGATAATGGGTCTTGTTTTGTTCCTTTTTCCTTTAGGGAGTTTCTACGTTTGGGAAACCCACTGAACTGTGGGGCCTGGGACAAGAAGCTTCTGAAACAATACCGGGTCCACAAGCCCAGTTCGCTCAGCTATGAAGCAGAGATGAGAAGTAAGACACATGGTTCTACAAGTAATAGTAAAGCATTTTTTTCATGTATTTTAAATTTGTGCTCATACTTTTTTGAAGGACTATTGACATGGAAAGCTACTGATTTGTAAGCACTTTTAACATGAATTTCAACATTTATTCAGCTTATAAGCAATCTTTGTATTACTGCTACTGATGTTGGTTATGGATGTTTTTGTTTGAAGTCATTATCAGTAATAGATCCTCTTCCCCACTGACTATGTTGTGGTGAGCATTTGCCTGGAACGCTGATGCTGTTAATTGCTTTATTTTGTGTTTAATTTCCCATGCAAATGGCTGTGGTAGGATTTAAATGAATGTAGTTAATTTTATTGTTTGCAGACAGATATTTGATCTTCTGAAGTTATGATAATGACCCTCTGTGTTGTTAAAAGCTTCAGCAAGAAGAAAAAAGTTAATAAGTGGCTGTGGGCAAGATCAGAGATGTAATACTATAATGTCATAATGATTTGAAGGAAAAAAAAACGTGGCATTTTTTATTCTTAAAATTCATTTTACATTTGGAATCAGAATCACATTTATTTGGCCAAGTATGCACATACACATGCAGGGAATTGGGCTTCGGTTCCCAGTGGCTCAGTGGTCATTAGACAAACATACATACATACAATGAGTGCAAGATGCATGATAGTGCTGGCAAATAAGAATAAATAATGAGGGGGGTGAATAAATAACAGTGGTTCTGTTGGGTAAACTTGACTGTGATGCAAAGCAGTGGTCTTTTTTTTGTGCAGTAGATGTGCAAGCTTTAACTTGTACTACTGATTGTAGCAGAAACATCATCCGTGGCTCCTGTGGTCCACATGCTGTTAAGTGTGTGCCGTTGCCCTGTCCTACAGGCAGCATGACGATGTCGATGGAGGGCTTTGGGCCCGACAGCGTGTTTACCGTGAATGAAGACAACAGTCAGTACAGGATCAGCAGGAGCCTTGTGCGCTCGGCTGAAGGCAGCACAGTGCCGCTGACCAGAGTGAAGTGCCTGGTCTCCATGACAACGCCACATGACATCAGACTGCATGGCTCGTCAGTCACGCCGGGCTTTGTGGAGTTTGACACTTCTCTCGAAGGGTTTGGGTGAGGAACACTCTTCTTGTTTTATTTATACATTTCATTACCAGGAATTGGCCTGTCACAGCTCAAAGCAGAGATGCAGCAAAGGCCTGTAGTTGGAGAAAAAAAATTGACAGAATGAGTAAAAAAAATATACAAATGTGCAACTTTACATTCAAGGAATATGTGTTGAAATGGTATGATTAAAAGCAATATAGTGTCCCCCCCCCCCAAAAAAAAAAAAAGGACCAGTTTTGTTAAACAAAAAAAGTGTGTGCACACTTCCCATCTGTACTCATGAAATATTCATAGATATTCCCAAGCATGATGCCGCTGGATCCCCTAACAGGAGCTGAACACAAACCTGACAGCTGTGGCACAAAAGGATTCCCAGTCTGTCCGTTTTCTTTTCTTCTTTCTTTAAGAAGTGGCATTATTATTAAATGATTGGTTTGTGCCCTATGGAGTCCTTGAGCTCAGAAAAAGACCAGGTTTGGCAGGATTGGGAATGAAAGGGCAGTAATGCAAGAGAGACAGCTTTTTTAAAACAACACTGGGGGGAGATAACTGCCTCCACATTTCCACTAGATTGATTCTATCCTTGTACTGATGTGGTAGAGCACAAATGACTGATTCCAATTATCTTAGTTATACCTGAATGTAGCCGAGTGCATCTCCCTCATGTGGGACGATATGATCTCGGAAGAGCATGTGTTTATACTGTGTTTTTTTGTGATTTTCTGATCTAACCATTAATACCCATGTTTCAGAAAGTTGATAGTTTTCAGTTTAGTAGCTAGTGAAAATAATACAGATGTGGCATTGAAAGCTGAACATTAAAAAGTCATTGCAGTTGGACTTTTTCCCAATGTTACACATTTATTTACTTAATTCTTTGCTCCAGCAGTACAGCCCTTTCTCCCAATTTTTAAGTAAAAAGCACCAAAAAATTATGAGACTATTATTTTGAAGCTGCATCACAAGCTTGTTGGCTTAAATTAAATTTTAAGGGTGATTTTAAATCTCTAGCATGGGATGTTTCTGGCATTGGTTTCTCAAGAATTTTGTGATGTTAGTCACTGGAAAATGCAGGATCAGTAATACTTCTATATTCAAAAGTAGTTTTTCTGCTTTGACATTACAACATACCTCAGTGGTCCTTCTCTCCTCTTCACTTTCACATCTGTGCCCATAAATGCTAATAATTTTAGTTCCCTATACATTTTTGACTGTTTTGTACTAAGTGTGTTGTGTAGTAAGTGTGTTTATATGTGCTTGAAAATTTTTTTTTTGCAGAAGCGCTTTTGCTGCATGTCCCTGCTTTGACATTGATGGTGTCTAACTTGGCTGTTAGCCTTTGTCCCCTGAAGAACACTCTGTCAAGGCAACTCTGCAGAACTGTTTTTGAGCTTTTACAGAACTGCCCAATATATGAGGTAGCAATAGTGCATGAGTAATAGACTGCCAACCACTGTGTTTATGTGTCAGCCTGATGAGTCTAGCAAAAATAGAAAAGAGTAAATTCATAAGACACTCTGATGTGTGTTACATAAAACTATGTGACCATGTTGGTTATAGAACATCTACATCATTGTGATTGCTCATGAACTTTTTTATTACATCTCCCTTCCCCACACTGTGCCTACAGATGCTTGTTTCTCCCAAGTTTAGCACCACATAATGCCCCCACAAACAATGTGAACACCTCAGGAATCAGTGATGGAGCAGTTGTCAGTGGAATTGGGACTGGTGAGTACACACATAGTGTGAGTGAACTCGGCTCCTCACAAGCTCTCGTTTACTCTGTTGCATTCCGGGTTGCATTTGAAAAATGATACTGATCCCCCCCACCTGGTATTCCTTTGAATGCGACAAATGGAATTAACAGCATAGTGGTTAAAGAGTTGGACTTAAAGGACTTAAGGTTTCCAGTACAGGTATCACCCTACTTGAATGAAATACTGTATGTTCTTGGAAAAGGTGAAATGCTATAGGTCAGCGATGTAATTATCATGATGGCACAAATGGTTCTTGTTATTAATAAATGTGAAAAATCAGCCTCATATTTAACTTTTTAATAGTAAATAATTTCATATATCAAAGACTTGTATCTTGAGGAATACAAGCCCTAGTTTAAATCCAGCCATCAATTCATTGTCTAGTGCTATCTTGCTGTGGAAACCTTATGACCTATGGTAGGTTACACCTTGGAAGGGACACAAAGCTGTGACTAAGAAATTGAATACTTAGTTCATACGCACACACACACGCACACACACACACACAGTCCCCAGTTTACCTGAAACCATAGTCTATGTCTTTGGACTATGACAGGAAACCAGAGCACCACAAGGAAACCTATGCAAATGTATGGAGAGCATGCAAAACGCAGGTCAAGATTTAAACTCAGGTCACTTTCTCAAACTCAGATCAAATGGCCCCGTCCAGTTTACATCAGTTAGGTTGAAGGCATGAGCTCATACAGGCTCTGACCATGGAGGGATCCAGTCCCTGGTAAGCCCACTAGAACCCACCTGCAGTGTCAGCAGAGTGACACAGGCCCTCTGCTGCTCTGCTCCTTTGCCTGCCTGTTTGAAAGTGGGGACGTCCTGCACTCCCCTGCAGACGAAGGTGCGTGTTGTATATTTAGACTCCAGCACGTGTCCCATGACCTATATTTAAGTGACGTCAGCCAGGTCAGTGCTGTTGGGAAATAGAAACGCTTGCTCTCACTCGTTTGCCTATTTGCATTGTATCTGTTTAGTGGAGACAAAAAAATGCAGACAATAAAACCCATTTAGTCTTAAAATTTACTTAGCACTTCTCTTAGATTGTAGAATCCATTTAAGAGAATGGTTTATGTAAATGTTGTGGATATATCTGAGTTTTTTAGGTTCTCTTTTTTTTATCTGTGATGCATTGTGTTTTAAATAGTTGCATTTGTAAAATCCTGTCATAATGAAAATGGTGAAATATTTATCACATAATTACTGAAATATTAACAAAACATATAATAAAGCAAGAGAGTTTATAATCTATTAAAGTCAGAGCTAAAGAGCACGCTACAAAAAAACTGGTCTCAATAGCTAATGTTTTTATGACTGCATAAGGTCTTGAAGGTGATATCCTTATAGTGCTTCTAATACAACACGTTGTCATGCCTCTTTCGTGTGGCTTTACATTTTGTACCTGTTTCTCATGGTACTGATAGTTTCAGTGCTGTTTATACAATGTGCAGAAGGAACACACATTTAAATCTAAAATGGTCTTTACAGATTTACTATGTGGTTTTAGAGATTTGTGCAGAATGTGTATGTTTTATCCATGCTAATGAAAAAGGAACACAAATACACCCTTGCCTTTTGTTAAAGAAAACTGGAAAAGTAATTTCACATTTAAACCATGGGTGAAATTATTTCTGTTCATGTTATTGTGTAAATGTATTTTTAATTTCACAGCATATTTTTCAGACATGTGTGGTACATTTGAAAGACAAGTGCCTGCCTAGTTAAAGTGTTAATTGTGCTTTGTTAAGTGCTTCTGTTTTCAGTAGTAATGTTGAGAGTCTCTGTATGGAACTTTATCACTTATAAGTGCTGTCCTTCCCAAGCCCCTCCTTCTACCAATGCATTATTTTGGGTCTCCTCCCCTGTGCAGGTGAGCGTCTGTTCCCCCCTCCCTCGGGCCTCACCTACTCCTGCTGGTTCTGCATTGAGCGTTTCAGCACGCCTCCCCACAACCACCCGGTGCGGCTGCTGATGGTGGTGCGGCGGGCCACCTCGTCGGAGCAGCACTATGTGTGCCTGGCGGTTGTGCTGTCTGCCAAGGACCGCTCACTCACAGTCTCCACCAAAGAGGAACTGCTGCAGAACTATGGCAAGTGTCAAACCCAGACAGTGCACATAACCCCTATAGCCAGAGCTGATTTATTGCTGCCGGCAAGCTAACTAATAACGCAAAGGCCTCAGGAAATAAAAATTCTGAATACCTGTAGTTTTTTGTGTTCTTACGCATATTTTCAAGATGACAGAAAAATGTTGTCATCAGTTAATAACAGCAATATTTTCCTTCACTCTCAACCACAGCTGTGTGTTCACTCTCTCCCTGCCATTGCTGCTGTGTCCTTTACTTGTAAGCCTTTTTTTGCCATGCAGTGGATGACTTCAGTGAGGAGTCCTCCTTCTACGAGATCCTGCCCTGCTGTGCCCGCTTCCGCTGTGGTGACCTCATCAGTGAGGGACAGTGGCACCACCTGGTGTTGGTCATGAGCAAAGGCATGTTGAAGAATAGCACTGCCACGCTGTACATCGATGGGCAATTGGTTAACACAGTCAAGGTAAAAATTAACTTGATTTTTACATATTTATTTCTGCTAGGGTGAGAACTTCTACACCGTACACTGTGCCGCACTTTCTTTTCAGTGCAAAACATCAGCAGAATGGTAGTAAGCAGTTAAAAGAATGAGTGATGAAATAATAAAAAATAGATATACAGATATACACGCAGAAAGTGGCACATCTTCTGTAACTTGTATGCAGTGCTTATAAAAATTACATTCATTTCAGCATGTTTTTGTTTTACAAGTTTACCAATGACAGTTATCATTGTAATAAATGATTGGTTTTCTCAACTATTTTTAGATTTTTATGAAATAGAAAAATTAAATCATGAATAATGAGTAATGTTAGCTGCCTGATTACTGTGGACCTTTTTCTTCAGAAGCGCTGTAAAACTCTGACAGAACTCTGTGGTAGATTGTAAAATAATGTGGTGGAATACTTAATGCTTTCTCATCAGCTGATACTGTTTCATATTGAGTCTTTATTAGACTGTTAATGGTTGGTTACTGCCACTTGGAAGGGACACATCTCTCCTTTGTTCATTGGAAAAAAACCCTAAAAGAAGCCTCACCGAGAGATACCTGACTGGCGGGGGGTTTTCAGTGGTCTATGAGCATTGCATGTGGTCTGCAAGTTTAGTGGCAGTATGTTGTCCACCTTTTGGATTTTCCACAGAGTAAACTGCAACCTCTGTGACAGTGCACTGATCTCACAGGTACTGTGCAGATGGGCTCAGTGTCATTGCATTGACGTTAGTGACACTGACCCTTGGTGTTGTGGCGCTGTGCATGATTTGGAATAAAATTCTGCAGGAAATGTGCCATTTCGTGCTGTGCTCGCTGTCTGACTGCAGTACAGTGACCTGACTGACTCATTACTGTGGTGCGTCCAGCTACACTATGTCCACAGCACGCCGGGTGGCTCGGGATCCGCTAACCCTCCAGTGGTGACCACGGTATATGGGTACATGGGCACGCCACCAGCGCAGCGCCAACTGTCTACTCTGGTCTGGCGCCTTGGGCCTACCCATTTCCTAGAGGAGGTGCTGCCTGCTGCTAGTGTGTCTGCAGTGTACGAACTTGGCCCCAACTATGTGGGCAGCTTCCAGGCTGTGTACCTGCCCTGTGAGTTTTTATACTTACATGAGACTTGGATTTTGTGTATGTACATTGGTGTGCAACAGGCTGAACGGATACAGAATGGGCACTTGGTCTACACTTGGGCCCTGGTGGTTGCTGATTCAAATAAAAATAGCGATTTTTGGTTTAATTAGAAAATCTTTTACCTTCTAGGAAGATTAAGTTAAAGTGCCAGGTATACAGACTGCTTTGAGTCAGCAATCCAATCAATAAAGGCATACTTCTGATATAAAGTGCTTTTCAGGTATATTTTGTTGTATATACTCTTGATTCTGGGTACTGACACAGCTTTAATAGATGAAATCTCTTATTACAGGCAAGGACCCTAAAGGTGAGGGTGCACTTCCGTGCCCCGTGGCCCTTGTTCCAGAGGAGAAGGTGTCCTTCAGTTTGTATGCCTTGTCAGTTTCTTCACTCACTGTTGCCAAGATCAGGAAAGTATACAACAAGCTGGACAGTAAGGCCATCGCCAAGCAGGTGGGTGTTCTCTCCTTTAAGGGTCAACCTACTTCAGTAACTGAGATCAGCTGAAGTGCTTTTGTCTTCCCTACCATTTAATTTCCTGTTTAAAGGTTTCAGAATTGCCCAGCTTCCCCTCAGATTCTCAAGAAAGCTGTGCAAAGTGCAGACACAGTTTTTCACACTTACTCACTCTGGAAAAGGTTTTCACACTTGCTCACTCTGGAAAAGCAGTCAAGAGCTTGACTCCACTCACACTGTCAATGAATCAATCCTGCATTCCTTTTACTACTTTTAATTTGCATGTACCCATGTGTTGCCTTCCCACCTCAGAATACAACGGCATGTAGAACTTAAGCAGTTTTCAAGTAAAAATCTGGAATGTATTTCTGTGAAGTTGATATGATCTTTCTTTTTGATGCATGTAATGCAAGTGTATTAAATGTCAGCTGCTGGTCAGCCATTTAAACAAAAGTTCCCTGAAGCCAGCATCTCAGACACATCTTCAAGAACATAGGTCTGTCTCTGTCCTAACCACCCTGGCCTTTTCTCTGGTCCTCAGCTGGCAGTGTCCTCCCATGAGAATGCCACACCGGTGAAGCTTATCAACAATGCTGCTGGTCACCTTAATGGCCCAGCACGGACAGTTGGGGCAGCAGTTATTGGCTACCTTGGTAAGACTTCAGGGATATCACTGTCTTGTAAATCTGGGATGGATGTTCACTGAGAAGTGTGATTTTTAAAGAAAGGAAAAAAATAGTGACAGGACTGCAGTGGATGAACTATAATTCGGAGAAGTGGAGAGCAGGGAAGGTGCTATTTGATTTGTCAGGGTGTTTTAACTGACCACTAAAGTGTGAGAAATTTAGTAGCCTTCTATTTAACACTACATTTTCTGTGTTAGTGATTTTAAGGAAAGTTACTGTCACAGGGTGCAAGCTGGCTTAAAGTGAATGTTCATGAGTGTTCAGAAAGTTGGGTCTCACAGAGCTGCATCACAGTGGGCAGCAGGTTCAAAACTGACAGATAGACCAGTAAGTGAATGAATGAGACAGACTGACTATAAGCAAAAACTGAGGAAGTAAACAAACATATTTTCTTTGATAGAAACTATGTAGTATTCTGCATTCTTTCTGAACGGATGAAATATTCTACATGATCAGATTTCATAACTCTTGCAAATCATGTGATGTGTGATGTTTTTCATGCAACTGCTCTACAGGTGTGCGAGCATTTGTACCAAAGCCTGTGGCCACAACCCTGCAGTACGTCGGAGGTGCGGCTGCCATCCTGGGCCTGGTTGCCATGGCATCAGATGTTGAAGGGTTGTATGCAGCAGTGAAAGCACTCGTGTGCGTCGTCAAGAGCAACCCTCTGGCCAGCAAGGAGATGGAGCGGATCAAAGGCTACCAGGTAGCTCTAGCCCCAGATTAACCACAGGGCTGTATACACTATTACCTGGGTTAATGCATTGCAGTGTTAACAGTTTTAATTGAACTCGGACCTGAGGTGTGTTTATGTACATTGTGCTATTTTAAGATCACAAAACAAAGTATTAATTATCCACATTTTGATGATGGAGTGAGCTAATTTTCCATAATGACATTTTTACCTGTAAGATCAAATCCCCTTGTGCACCATGTTGAATTGTTAGCTTTTTCAGCTTGGTGCATTTCAGTGTTCATTCCTATTCTGCCAAGCCTTGTTAATATTCTGCTTGGAGAAGATGTCTCCTTATCTCTCTTACTCTGCAGTTCTGTCTGTCAGAGATTGCCTGCCTGCATGCATAACACACCAGGTCTGAGCTGTCCTGTTATTCTTCCAGTGTTTGACTTAAACTTTTTGCATAAATTGTTAGCTTTTTTCCAACAGCTATCATATGTATCTTTTTATATACTTGAACATACTGTACATATACAGAAGAGAAAGTTGGGTTTTTAGAACCTTTTGTGAAGGTACAGCAGCAGGACCCCATCTGTGACTTGATCCTAGTAAACTTTAAATAACACAAGGGTCTATCCAATCTGGTTGGTCAGCAAGTTTAGGTCCATAATTTCTTTTCCTTAATCATCCTACCTGCCCCCCTTTACACATAGTTAACCTTCGAATAGGTGCTGTTAAGATATTAATTGAAGCCATTTGTGGCCTTGTCCTGTCTTGTAGCTCCTGGCCATGCTCCTGAAGAAGAAGCGATCTTTGCTGAACAGCCACATCCTCCATCTGACCTTCTCCCTGGTGGGCACAGTGGACAGTGGCCATGAAACCTCGATCATTCCAAACTCCACTGCCTTTCAAGACCTCCTCTGTGACTTTGAGGTGGGGGAAGTGGTATGGTTATGGTGGATGGGTAAATTGCATTCTGATGATCTGATGGGTGTTTTTTCTTCTAACTTTTTCACATGCAAACTGGAAAATACTGGGATTTGTTAGGTCAGGCTGTTATCAAAATGTTTTTCTGTTTTCCCTCCTTCCAGGTTTGGCTTCACGCTCCTTATGAATTGCATCTGTCTCTGTTTGAGCATTTTATCGAGCTCTTGACTGAATCCAGGTGAATTTATAACTGATTCACTCCAGTCCCACCCTTTTTATTTTTTACATTATTTTCTCTCTATTGTCAAGGAGGTGAAGTGCTGCTTGAATAATAAATGTATTTATATGAAACCACATTCTTATAACCATTCTGGTACTAAATCAATATTTTTATCCTGATTTTGTAATTAATGATGAAATTAACCTGCTAGCTTTTTGTAGTATATCCATTATTCCATTCAATATGATCTTCAGTGTATAATGCCAAGAGCCAAAAATTTACAATTTAATACATTTTATGTCAGTCCATATGCGCTGGTATTTCATAGTTTAATGTAGTTGTTTCTGCTTTCAGCGAGGCTGCAAAGAATGCGAAACTGCTGCGGGACTTCCAGCTGATCCCCAAACTGCTGCTGACCCTGCGAGACATGTCCCTGTCCCAGCCTACCATTGCCGCCATCAGCAATGTCCTCAGTCTGCTGCTTCAGGGCTTTCCCAAGAGCTATGACCTGCTGCGGTACAGTGCTCTTTATCATCTACATACAGACTTCTATACACTTGAGATCATGGGAAATCATTTGCTTTCTGTCCTTTTCCTAGGATATTGGATGTAATTCACATTTGTTTTTGCAGAGAACTTTTCTAACAATTTACCTACTTTATTTCAACACAGAATTGCTTTTCCTTATCTTTTTTGTGGTCATTGCTATGACAAACCAGCTAAAATCCAGAATTGTAGGCTTTATTTAAATTTTATTGTTAGTAACCATACTGTGTGCTGTTTGTGTTGACGCAGGTTCGGGCAGTTTATTGCCTCCACACTACCCACGTTTGCTGTCTGTGAAAAATTTGTTGTCATGGAAGCCAACAGTGAAGAGAAAATAGACGGAGGCAAGTAATTGGACTTCTTGGAAAGCATTTCCATTTGCATGAAAAACCTTTTGAGCTATTTGTAATTCCTTCCTTCTGTTTTCAGCAAACGAAGATGATTTTGGCGGTCTTCTGTCTGCCAATCTCATCTTGCTGAGGAACAGACTTCTGGACATCTTGCTTAAATTGCTCTTCACCTCTAAAGAGAAATGCACTGTCAATGCACAGTAGGTGAAATTTGGTGCAGACATGCAACACACAGTTTTTATGATATTGCTGTTTCTGATGGCACACATTACAGGAGTAGTTGCCTCTACATCATTGTCACAAATATAATGGAAAGTTATTAAGTAGTTACTAAGAGATTAGGTGTGGAAAGTAGTAGATGTGAAAGACATGCACAAAATTCAGCAATTCTGAGACAGAGAGAGCTCATTTCCGTTATATCAGGGGCAAAACTGGTAACCAACAGACTTTTAACCTTTATGACACAAATCAGCTGTCTGAACACTGGGCGCTTAATACACACAAATGCTATGTAGCTGTAATGAGCTGACTTTTTTACTTTTTAGTTACAAACACTTCCTGCACAGGCCTTGTATAACATACTAGAATGTCTAGGTGAGGTAGGTGGCTGCTGGTTCTAGGACATCCAGAGGTTTATGCTTCTCTTATTCTTTGTTGAGTTTTTTTTTTTTTTTGTTTTCCTCTCCTCAGCTCTCACCTTGCTTGATTAATATTTGCATGCCATCACTCATTTGTGTATCTACTTTTCATTTTGTGTCACTGACGGCACAGGGTAGAAGCCTTTGGCAAACTACTGTTAATGGCCTATACCCCACTATTTATCATGGTTAAAGCTAACTCTTCTGTGCCGCTAATGCTCAGTTTTTCTGCACTTTACATCACGGTTGAAAAGAACACTGAATTGAATAACTTCTGCTCTTCCACATTGTTTCATGTAAGACCACACATACTAAATAATGCCTTCCTCCTCCAGGGCATGTGAGGAGCTGGTCCGCACCCTAGGTTTTGACTGGCTCCTCATGTTCATGGAAGAACACCTGCACTCCAGCACTGTAACGGCGGCCATGCGGATTTTGGTTGTGCTGCTCAGCAACCAGCCCATCCTGGCCCGCTTCAAAGAGGGCATTTGTGGGGGAGGCTGGTTGGACCACACTGACTCTGTGCTCACCAACAAGATTGGCACGGTGCTAGGTGAGCCACAGCAACATCCACTAGCCAGTCTATAGCTGCTGACCATGTTACAGCAGTAGAACAAACTCTTTTATGCTTGGTCACAAAGAGCTTTCACAATATATATGGAATTACACATTTGTCCATGCCCCACACCAGGTTTCAATGTGGGCCGCAATGCCGGTGGCAGGTCTACGCTGCGGGAAATCAACCGGGAGGCCTGCCATTTCCCAGGGTTCCCTGTGCTCCAGACCTTCCTCCCGAAGCACACTAATGTGCCTGAGCTATACTTCCTGCTGATGGCACTCTTCCTGCAGCAGCCTGTTACAGAGCTGCCTGAGAACCTCCAGGTAAATGTTAGTACAACATTTTCACTACTAACCCTACTGCTGCACACAAATTGTATATTCAGCCCTACTGAAGTTTTTTTTATATTTAAGCGAACAACTCTGCATTTACTTGAGTGATCCATTTGGTTGGATTTAGATCCATCCTAACCATAATGTCTTTTCAACATTTTTGAGCTAATTAATGCTAAATATATTTTTATTATAAAAATGAATGTATATTAATTAACAGGAATGATGTATGCTTTCCAGTTTAGAGAAGTTGTCTATAAGTTTATTGTAGTGAAATATTTGTGTAAATTAAGATTTTAAAAAGCTGGTGTCCTTGAATAACTGTTTTGCATCTCAACTCAGCTGAATCAGCATGTCACCCTGCTGTTATGTCGGTGGAATGCATTTTCTTTGGTACGTTTAAAAACAATTAGCTGAAAACAACTTTCTGCTTTGTAGTTCGACCTGGACTCCATCTGGACTTTCATTTTTGGTGTACCGGCATCTAGCGGTGCCGTGGTTGGCTCGATTAGCACCGTGTGTACAGAAGCAGCCTTCCTGCTGCTGGCCATGCTGCGCAGCATGCTCAACCTGGTGAGTAGACAGGGATCTATGAATGGTGAGCAGGGTGTTAGTAAGCATAATGATAATAGTGAGGCAGGCTTTTTTGATAAAGACTGAGCAGGTTCAGGGTGATGAGGAATAATAAGGTAATATTGAATAATAAGTATGAAGATGATGTATAAGCAGAGGATGGAACTACTTTTGTATAGAAGGATTAGGATCAATACCTCACTAGGGTTATTAAAACCATTCAAAAATCCAATTATTTTAGCATGCCAGAACTTATGGAGTTTTGTCATGAAGATTATAATAGAGTGATGTATGTAAATACTGACTGGTGTAACTTTTATTCTGGTTTTGGTGCGCCTGGCTTTGTACTTCAACAGGACTGTCATTGAAAGGTGTTATTCGGTGCTCAAGAAGCTTGTACCATTTGTCCCTGCAGCCTTGGCAGTCTGAGGAGGAGGGCTCCTGGCTCCGAGAGTACCCTGTCACCTTGATGCAGTTCTTTCGCTACCTCTATCACAATGTGCCCGACCTAATGCACATGTGGGTCAGCCCCGAGTTCCTGTGTGCCTTGGCTGCTACAGTGTTCCCCTTCAACATCAGGCCCTACTCTGAGATGGTATATGTATTTGCTGAACCTTCTCCTCCTTTTTTGCAATATGTGGATATGAGAACAGATTTTGGAAGTACCATGTAAAAACTGAATTTTAATGTTAAAAAATTACAGATGGCAAATACCCACATTTCACATAGTACGTATAAAAAAGTGCAAAGTGCCGCTGTGGTGGAAGCAATACAAATTGCCTAATGGTGACACTGTGAAAGGTGTTAAAAGGTCCTTCAGTATATATTTTTTGCTGATGAAAATAAAAGTGCTAGGTACTTTGTATTCCATAATATTGTGCATTTTTTCAGTGTGCAGTTGTACAAAAACTGTAAAACATTCTTCACAAAATAATATTAAATACAAGTTGAAGTGTGAGTATAAAGACCAATATCATGTCACTCTTTACTTATGGTATAACTTCAGCTGGAATTTTGTGAGTGCTTGCAGAGAAAATGGCAGTTATGTGGTCTGCCTAACAATCCTTATGCTCTGACTCCAGGTGAGTGACCTGGACGATGAGGTGGGGTCTCCAGCTGAGGAGTTCAAGGCATTTTCTGGGGACACGGGCATGAACCGGAGCCAGTCTGAGTACTGTAATGTGGGCTCTAAGACCTACCTTACCAACCACCCAGCCAAGAAATATGTGTTTGACTTCATGAGGGTGCTGATCATGGAGAACCTCTGCATGACCCCTGCCAGCAAGCAGACACCCATTGTTGACCTGCTTCTTGAGGTAACCAGTGTATGTATGATGAAATTATAAGTAGTTTCAAATGACAGAGCAGTTGTGAAATACTGAAACAGTAGTAGAATGCTTATTTGAAATATTTATTTAATCTTGTGTTTTTCTTTGTCGATCCATGTGTTAGTTATCCTATGACTTTAAAGATTTTTTTAATGTTGTACAGTCCTATCATTTTAAATGATCTTTTTCTTAATCATCAGCTTATTAAACATGTTGAAACAAATAAATAGGAAAAAACGTAATTTTGTTTTTACACATACATGCTCAGGCCTCTCCAGAGCGTTCAACTCGGACCCAGCAGAAGGAGTTCCAGTCCTACATTTTAGACAGCGTAATGGAGCACTTGCTAGCTGCAGATGTCCTCCTAGGTGAGACCCAAGCTTTTTATCATATCAACTAGATAGTAATCCTCTTCTAATTATGATATTGCTCCAGGAGTCAAGCAGACCCCATGTTTTGCTTACATTGATTCCTCCCCCAGCTTGAAATTGTCACAGTTACACTTTGAAGTATTTCTTGTGCAACCTGAATAGTCCCTCATCTCTGGCCTTGAAGTAAGCTGTTCTACTTCATCAGCCATCTTCTTCATGTTCTTTTTGTACTTGCATCAGGTGAAGATGCCTCACTACCGATCACAAGTGGGGGAAACTATCAGGTTCTGGTCAACAATGTCTTCTACTTCACCCAACGGGTGGTGGACAAGTTGTGGCAAGGCATGTTCAACAAGGACTCCAAGCTTGTGGTGGAGTTTATTGTGCAGCTCATTGGACAGGTTTGAAAACTCACTTATCTGAAGCCATTTAAAAAAAAAAAAAAACACCCCATAATTGTTTGTTCATGACTACATTTCCTTAGCAAACTCTAAGTTAATAAATTACTTAGCCAAAAATTAAATTTGTGTGTATCCTTCTTTTGATAAGTATGCTTTAGAGGAAACCAGCTGTTTTTCCTCAGAGAGGGGACCTAATGGATTTTCTTATAAATAAATCTTTACCTTCAGGCTTAATTTCCTAGCTCCCCTATTCACAGCTACTGCAGTTGTACAAAAGACTTAATATTTTCCAAAATTTGGGCCTATTGACTCAAATAAGAGCAATGTAGACAAAGTTATAAATATAGGATAAGCAGTTTAACAGATTTACCAAGTGGAACGTGTGGTGTTAATTCTTGCCGTTTTTTTTTTTTTTTTTTTTTAAATCAGTTCTCCCTGTCAAGCTAAAGACAAGCTGGAGAAATGAACAAACAGAGTTTATAGTTTCTATGGCTGAACTCAAGTTTCTATTCATTTGTTCTTGTTTGCTTTGCCCGAGCTATTTATTTAATTTAAGCAAATCATGACATAATCAAATATGAATGAGCCAGAGGCCCCGTTGGCATTTTGAACAAAAAGAGCACAGTAGTGTTGGTGTATTACATTGTGTATCCTTACAGTAAAAAGTTTGGTTATATAAATTGGAAGAAAATGTGCTTTATGATAGGTGTAAGTGCATCCAGTGTTGGTCATGTGCATTCTAAAATCTAATGAGTTTTTTAAATTAATAATAGACCAAGTTAAATGGATAAAAATATATCAGTATAATAATGATTCAGGATTCTAAGCTAACTCTTTATATTTTCTGTAACAGAAGCATAAAAAAATGTGCTGGAAAAGATCTGGATCTGTCTACTAATTCATGACATTTGCAGATTTCAAAATTATTTTTTCTTGATGTGAATTGCTTTTATGCAGCACGGTTAAAGAAAGGACAGTATCAGAACAATCAAGAAAGGACAATCTTTTTTAAAATTGTGCTAAAATAATACAAAATGAATCGTACAGGCTGTAAGAAAACTTTACCCTTTTTGGATCAAACTCAGATTTTGTCTGCCTTTTCCCCCAACTCAGTCAAAGAGGAGATCCCAAGGATTCTCACTGGATTCAATCTACCACTGTCTGAACCGGACCATCCTCTACCAGCTTTCCCGACCGCACAAGACCGTGCCACAGCAGGTGGCCCTGCTGGATGCACTACGGGTCCTAACAGTCAACCGTAACCTAGTCCTTGGCCCTGGCAACCATGATCAGGAGTTCATTGCTTGTCTGGCCCACTGTTTTCTCAACCTCCACTCTGGGAGGTGGGTTGAATGCTGAAACATGGAATGTTTGTTCATGAAATCGATTCCTTTATTCTAATAATCAGGCAAGCACTACATAAGGACTTTGTAATAATTCACAGTAGTAGCAAATTAAAGTACATTGGTTAGTAATCACAAGGCCCCTCCAGGGGACTTGAACTGACAATATTAGAACTGCAAGGTTAAGTTATTTAACCAAGAAGGTGCACAGTATGCAGTTTTTGGAGGAACAGCACTGTATGATTTACTGCAGTGGTAAAAAAGTTCATGAGATAAATGCCTGCTTGCATGGGAGGTTATGGAAATGTGTGGCATTTCAAAGCACCCCCTGTGACTAGCTCTGCAAATTGCTTCTTCTCCTCCAGCTGTGTGGACGGCTTTGGGCTGGAAGCTGAGGCACGCATGACCACTTGGCACGTTATGATGCCATCTGAGTCAGAGCCTGATGCGGCCCACAGTCAGGATGTCAGCGAAGGTACAGTGCAGGCATCCCCAGGCATGTCGCAGATGGCGTGTTCCTTTTGTCTGTAGGAGTCACATAAACCTGAGCATTCATAAAAACTTTTGAACACATGATTATGTCATCAGTCTTTAATGCTTTGACTCACATGTTTGGCAGAAATTACTCTTAGTTGATAAGCTTATTGCTACCTTGGTGTTAGTAACTGATTTTATAAAAATCACCCCAAATTAGTTTCCTTTCAAGAGATTTTGAGTGTTGGAACATTTATACAGTGTATTTGTATGGAATAGTAACAGTGAATGTTGCACAGTAGAACATTACCTTGCTACCATGAATTTGTAGAGGAAACTCTGTAAAGTTGGGATTCTCGTTAGTTTCTCCTAAATGGAGATCTGAACTGGTTTGGTCCATTCATATATAAGCAATCTTTAGTTGACCTGTGTTTGCATTGGCCTTAGACCATCATTTGCAGAGCTTCTGTAATAGAGACCCCAGTAAATGACTGTCTGGACAGCTGGCACGTAGTCATGCAAACATGTCCCCTGTGTTTTCCCATGACCCAGGTCGCCAACTCCTGTTGAAGGCTGTCAACCGTGTGTGGACTGAATTGGTGCACAGTAAGCGGCAAGCAATGGAAGAAATCTTCAAGGTAGCTCTGCCAGCCAATGAGCGTGGCCACGTGGACATCACTTTGGCCCGGGCAATCATCGAAGAACCAGCAGCCAAGTACTGGCTGAGTCACCTTGGTGAGAGTGTGATATCCAGGCTGGAACTTAATCGTACATAATTTATAGAGAAGAGTGGTGTTGATCAGTGAGGTGCGGTTGTCTGTTCTACAGTAAATTTAAATGATGTCTAAGTGAGATTTTACTAGGGTCAGAGGTATTTCAGTGAGTTTAATTCAGAAACCAAAAAGAGACTGTAAGACCTGTATTTATAGTGGGGTGTACCAACCAGACACATGGTAACACACTGAAACCGGTTCTAAGAGTTCAAAGAGTGATTATCCTTTAGTTTGGAAATGATCCATAAATCACTCTGATTTCTTTATCTGCAGTTAAGAATTAAAATTAGTTACTTCTGGCACCAAAGCTTCTAGGCCAAAGAAAGAATGTTGTGAACAAACAGTCATGTAGCATTGCAGCATCAGTCAGGTCATTCCTTAGCATTCCATGAATATAGGATTGTGGGGTCTGGTTAACCTTATCCTGTGGATCCTCATCTGTCTCTACTTCAGCTCACGAAAAGAAGTGCATAAGCCGGGGTGAGGCTGTCGCCCCTGTGGCCCAGTCCAAGCTGTCCCGGGTTAGCAGTGGTTTTGGACTGTCAAAGCTGACAGGAGCACGACGCAGCAGGAAGGAGAACTCGGTCAACAAGAACAATCTTTCGGCACAGGTACAGCCCATTTGAGAGTAATGGCGGACTCCTCTCCTTTTTTTAAGCTTAATCGTCACCTGTCTAACTCCTCTGTATCTCCAGGAAACATTCCAATGGATGTTCACACACATTGCAGTTGTACGGGATCTGGTCTCTATGCAGTACAAGGAATATCAGGAGGTATGTATATGCGATTCATAACCTTTGACAGTCTTGTATGGACACTACTGTGAAATTAACAGATTGTGTTGTAAATTCATAAAACATTAGAATATGAGGCAGTAATTCAATGTCGGAGCAGTATGTTTACAAGACTGCAACTTGAGCTTTATACTTTGTCTGTAACCCCGTAGAGGCAGCAGAATGCCCTGAAGTATGTAACAGAAGAGTGGGCAAACATAGAGTATGAGCTGCTGCGGGAGAGGGGCCTTTGGGGTCCACCCATTGGATCTCACCTTGATAAGTTCCTGCTGGAAATGACAGAAGGGCCGTGTCGGATGAGGAAGAAGATGGTCCGCAACGACATGTTCTACATCCACTATCCCTATGTGCCAGACACGGAGCCTGACACCAGTTTTCAGGTACGGGCTGTTTTGCAATGCCCTTCACCTCAGGTGCACCAACAGAGCATAGTCACAAGTTTTGTAGCTTCACAATTCACCTCAGGCCCCAAACTGACAAAAAAGAGCCTTTAACTTTCAAATAGCTTGAGGTTGTCACAATACTACTACATGGAGACAAGGTCATGCCTTGCAGACTGCAGTTCAGCTATTTCCATTTTGTCAGAGTTTTACAAATTGATGCTCAGATAAATTATTACATTTAGCAGTCATGGTCTTGATCTTTTCCATTAAAGTAGCTTTTTTTTCCTTCAAAAAAATAAAAGCTTACTTTTAGGTTTTTGTTTTATGTATTTGCATTTTACAGATTTTGAGTGCTGTTAGATGTACTGTATCATTTCATTTTTGAAGATGGATTAGATAGCATAGATATTGTTAAAGACAGCACTGATATTCTCCTACATACGGGCATAATGCATTTGTAGAAATTGCCATGTGAGGTGAAAACTCGTAATCAGAGATGTAGTTACCATTCATTTCAATTGGGAACATTTTTAAGTGTTCTTGGACTTGCAAAGTAATCTCTGTATTTGCTCAAGTTAAACCAAAATAAATGTAGAGATAAATAATAAAATGTATAATAAAAACTTTATTATATTAAAAATATTTTATTTCAGTAATAACATAAAGCAGTGTATTAATAATATAAATGCACTAGAAATTGAGGTGAAAACACAAAATTGCATTCAGTAATCACAGAAAATAACTTGAAATGAAGGTGCAGAGATGGTAACTAGACAACAACACACAGCAACACCACCAGGGGACTATACGTGGCTGTGTCTTTATATGTTGCTCGCAATAAATGATGAAAAGGGCTCATAGAAATGGGGTGCAAGTTTTCAAAGCAAATTTTATTCAACTTCAAAGATTTTGTTGCTGTCATACTGTCACTTATGCACAATCATTCACATAATCACGTGTACACTACAGTGGCTGCTGGTGCAAATTTGACTCCTTTCTTGTATGCATGAAAAATCAGCGTAATATTTGAAAATTTGGTAAAGGGTATTAGGTAATTACACTCATGAAAACTTACAAATCAAATAGTCGTATCTTGGGGCTTACTTGTACTGATTTTTTTTTTTGAAAACCAAACTGAAAAAACATAACTTATTAAAATCTTTATTTTGATACGTTCCTTGGTTTAGAAGAGTGGTTTGGAGTTTTTTCTTTTTGTTTTTTATTTTTTTAAAGGTGTCCCGTTCTACCTCTTCATCTCCTGTAATTGAATTGAGTTGATTTTTTGAGTAGGGGAGACCATTTTTAATTTTGTCTAGAGTATTCCATCATATTATAACTTACTTCTCAAAATGAATAAATATTAATTTAAAATGTCAAAGTAAAAAAACCCCAAAAAACTCAGTACTTGAAAAGCCCATCTCTAGAATTTTGTAATATTACTCTCAACTTTTAATTAATTCTCTTTCCCAAACCGTAAAAGGAATGAACTGTAGCTAATTTCGGGGGCATATTTTCAGTTTGTTTAATGGCTGTGATGGATCAGCAGAGCTGCCATTTTGCTTTCATGCACTAGGTTTGCTACTTGAACAAATACTGAATCAGGCATTACAGCTCCATATATTGATTGGAAAATGTATGATGTTTTTTAAATATCTTGTTTGGAGCAGTACCGTGACCTTTTTGAGAAACAAATGTCAGCTGAATCACCACATTGAAACACTTGAGCTTTGTCAGATTTAGGCCAGCTTCATTCAGCTATATTTCACTACAGTGTCTTAATTGGATTAGAGTGAGGGTTTTATAAAAATGTATCATTAGATTAAAATAATTATCATCTGAGATCTTTTTATTATTAAGTATTTAAGTATTTAAGTAATTTAGCCAATTTAATAGTTCCCTTTGTCTCCTGGTCTATGTAAAAATCCATTTGTGTATATGGCTGTCCAATAGTTTATCATTTGTGTTATACTTTCTTTAATGCTAATAGTTGGGATTAAGCATATTCTGTACATCTAACCCACAAATTTATGCAAAACAGACATTGACACCCGGATCCATGTCTCCCATCTGTCCCAATTTAGTTTGACTCCACCTAAAGCACCCCACCAGTATTCCTTTTTGTAACCCCTGCTCTCCCTCCATAAAGGTACTACCCAGTGGATGACCCTGACTGTAGGATGCAGTTTATACACTCCAGCAGTTTGAAGTGCCACAGCTTTGAGATTGGTGGTGGTGTTTGGCTTGCAGATCCCTGAGATACCCTGCATGGAAAGTATTCAGTTGGACAGCATGGGACTGGAAATGCTGAAGATTAAGCTGGACCAGTAAAACATTAAAGAAGTTTTTATTGCCCGACTATGCACCCTCCCCCAGATTGACGAAAGTCCACATGCATGTGGATTAGCACCTTAATTTGATTAATGCCCTAAAGGGATTAAGGGAGCGGGATGGGAATGCTGTCACCTGAACAACAGCATAGGTCTTCATACTGAGCTTTGCAGAATCAAGAAATGACAGTTTAAGGAAGGATTTTTTTTTTTTTTAGCATAAATGCGATAGTTTGTTTTGCTGCAGCTGCTGGGTGTTTTGCTTAAATCTTTACAGTAGAACACAAAGTAGTTTGTTTTCATCCTTCCATGGAAGGATGATTGTTGTTCTCTTTATTGTTCTCTTTAATTTGTTTTTTGCAATTATTTATAATTGTTAATTTAGAGTATTAACCACAGTTGGCATTTGGTTGCTGTTGGGTACAAAACACAAATGCACTGTATGAGACATTGTCCTCAAGAAGTCCTTTTAAGCTTCTTACCCACAAATCCTTCTTGCTTGATGGCCTGTGCTTTTGTGGTTTATCTGTTTACAATAGTCTCCCACTTATGTTAAACAAGGAACAGATATTCAGAAGAATGACCGGCAGTTATTTTTCCACAGTGAAGTAATCTTTTAAAACCTCTGATGGACTTAGTTCTAGAATAAGCTTTCATGTGTTTTCTGTGCCAGCTTTTCCATTTAGATATATATATATATATATTTGCATATTGTACTGCCACTGAAAACCTCCATATGCTGCACTATGTTGCTGATAACAGCAGAGTAATGGTGTCTGGCCCTTTTGTTAATGTGCTTTCAAGCCTAGTTGTAACAAGTTGGATACTCCTCTGTGAAGTGATTCCTTACCCCTTGCTGCTCTATCTCCATAATTATAAATATCTGTTTCCACCTCATTTTAGAATTTACAGAGATAACTTTTTTCAGCCAGGACTCAGTTATCAAAGAAACCCCAACAACAATCAGGGCTTCAGATTTCAGTTACCTCCTTGACTTTTTCCACTTTGCAGACATAATGTGATTGCACTAGGGCTGGTTCTCTTCCAAACTCTGCATACAAAACGTATGATGTTACTCTATCCTGTGTCTGACATCACTATTTCTGCTTCTCGAAGCCTTGTCAGTGACAAAATTTAAAGTAGTAAACAATTGCCTTTCTGGAGTTTAAAAATTTCACTTGGGATGAGAAGTACCTTTGTGCCAAATGTCTGTAGCGTCAAAGACAAAACTTGAAATAAAGAACAGAGACTGAGTTTTATAGCTAGTACAGATTTTCTATCTATCTTTACTTTCCTACCAACAATTAATCAATGCTGTGACATACTAAGACTGTAGAACTGATTTCTTCTCAGTGGTTCAGCTGCTCAGAGCACAGATTTTTGCCATTGCGAGAGTTATAGTATTTTATTAATTTCTATGTCTTCCATTCTTTCTCCTTCTCACAGAAGCCCATTCGCTATAGAAGGGCCATCAGCTATGACAGCAAGGAATACTACATGCGTGTTCTGTCTGGGAACCCAGGCATGTACCAGCACTCCATTGAGCAGAGCTCAGAGGGTATGACCACACAGCATGAACCTGAGCACAGTGAGGACACCATTGCCAGGGTTAAAGGTACGTATCACACTACTGCAGACAGAAAAGATCTGTTTTATTTTCTTGTTACGGTTGATTGGAATTTTGTGCTTGTGGCTGTTGTACTTTACTTGTTTACAGCTAGCCAGATGCACAGTAAAAGAAATAATTGCATTACCACTGTAAACTTCCAGAAATAAGATTGTTGACTTGTGTACAGGTTCAGTTTAGCCCTCTCCTGTTCCCTGACAGGTCTGGTAAAGCCCCCTCTGAAGCGTTCACGGTCCACAGCAGATGGTGGGGATGAGGATAGTCAGGAGCAGTTGCAGGACCAGCTGCTGGAAGCTGGAGCCATGGATGAGGAGGAGAAAACAGACAACACTCCCCTGCTCCGTTTGCTGGAAGAGGGCGAGAAGGTGAGGTGTTGCTGGGCACCCAGCTGTCTGAGTTGTGGAGAGGCAGCTGTTGATGTGACCTAAAGGGATGTACTGTCAGTCTTGTAAAACTATCTACAACTACATACATTCATTTTAATAAAATGAGCCTTATCTTTAACATGTATGTTCAAGGTGTAGTGCACTTTCCATTTGTTTAATAAATTGCTGTGGATTGTTTATGCTTTGGAATATAGATTCAGCACATGTACCGATGCGCTCGGGTCCAAGGCCTGGACACCAGTGAAGGACTGCTGCTCTTTGGAAAAGAGCATTTCTACGTGATTGATGGCTTCACCATGACCATGACCCGAGAAATTCGAGACATTGATACACTACCCTCAAAGTAGGTGACATATTGGACATATTTGACAAAACCTATACTAAATTCCTCTAAAATTCAGGTAAAATATTTAAGATCCCCAAACATGTAACTGCATACATGTACACATGTCTCTGCAAGTGTCTACTGCTTTGTGTTTTGCAAGTTCAGTTAAATTTTTGGTTGAGAAATTGTTCAAATGGCTTTACTTTCCTGCCTAATTTAACTGTTCTTAGATATTCGTAGTTAGCCCTGTTTCATATTCAAATGTAGTCTTTATTTTTGCTCCTCTTTTCAAGAAGAGGAACTATAGAAATGACTGCAAGTTTAAATTGTGTAGTTGGCATTTTATTGGTTCTAAATTGTTTCTGCTCCTCTTCAGCTCCAGAGAAAGTGTTCCATAATAAATATGCGGAAGGTGTTCATGTGCTGTGCGCTTCAGTTTTCACTGTTGAAAGTGAAACTAGAAGCGTGTGTCTATGAAAGAGTTGTTTATGTCCATGTGAAATCGACCACTGCATTATGAAGGAAGCTAGATTTCACTGCCCCTTCTGCTCCTGTGTGCTTGGTCATGACACTTGAACCTGTATCTGTGTTTTGTTTTTCAGTATGCATGAGGCCATCATCCCACGGGGGGCCCGCCAAGGCCAGAGCCAGTTGAAGAGAACCTATAGTATTTTTGCCTATGAAGACATCAAGGAGGTGCATAAGCGCCGCTACCTGCTGCAGGTGAGAATATTTTTTGTTTGACTTCAGATTTACTTCTGTAATTCTGCTTCTTTCATTGCTTATAATATTAAAACAATCTTTGCACTGTATAACTGAATTAAATTATTAATTTATTTTGTACTGCAGTTCTAACCATGTTTTCACTTTTGTGTCATGTATTTTAGCCAATTGCAGTAGAAGTGTTTTCAGGGGATGGACGAAATTACCTGCTGGCATTCCAGAAAGGTGTTCGGAACAAAGTCTATCAGAGGTTCGCATGCTTCTCTACAAAATGCTAGCGCTCACTTGGCACACTTACATATTTTAATTTTAAAGTCTCTACATTCTTTTTTGCAAGAGCAGCTACCGTGTATGCATGTACATACCATACAAAACAAATGAATACAGCTTAGTTATGATGGAATCAAACCTCTGGAATGTCTGGTGAAAAGAATTTCAGCTGGAATCTGCATATTATTAATCTAATTTATGGTTGCTTCTTTGCAGGTTCCTGGCTGTAGTGCCATCACTGGTTGACAGCTCAGAGTCCGTCTCAGGCCAGCGGCCCAACACCAGTGTTGAGCAAGGGTGAGTGTTCCGGCTCAAATTGCTCAGATAAGTACAGACAAACTGAAGTTTTGCAGATATTTCATGCACCTTTTATATTGTATAGATCTGGTTTGCTGAGCACCTTGGTTGGTGAGAGGTCTGTAACACAGCGATGGGAGGTAAAAACATGCTTCCTGAAAAGATGTTTCTCACAAACCTTTTTACAACTTTCATATCTGAGCAGTGAATTCTGATGCCCCTTGTGGGAATCCTCTATTTCTCATACAGAGAGGAGAGATCAGCAATTTCCAGTATCTTATGCATCTCAACACACTGGCAGGTCGCTCCTACAATGACCTGATGCAGTACCCTGTTTTCCCCTGGATCCTGGCTGATTATGATTCAGAGGTACAGATTTGACCATGACAGCATAATACACTTCCAGCTGAATGTTTTTTTAGTATTTAAGATTTCCAATAAACTTACAAAATCCTTTCCTAATTGAAAAATGTTTTATTTGCAATGCTATGAAATATTTTAGTTTAAAAGGGCAGTGCAGCATAATCCATTGATCATTTAAATTTTTAATATACCTTGTTTTTTTCCCCCCCCTTTTTTTCCCACAAGTTCACATAAAAGGCTTTTTGGAACATTTCCCAAAGGAAATTTAAAAAAAAAACAAAAAAACCCCAATTTGCCAGTAATGAGAAAAATGAAAATGACTCCCTGACCCTTTCAAAAAGGCAATAGGATGAGTCTGGGGAAACATGAATGACCTCTCAAAGGTCCATTCGATCAGTGAGAGCAAAAGTTTAGTTTAAACTTTTAGAAATATGTTTAATTTGTACTAAATGAAGTTGAACAGTTCTTATATTTGTTCTGAAATGGTTTTCATTTAGCACATGACAGTAATGTGGTGTATATGTATAAGTTGTTGTTGAGGTGAGGGTTCAGTTGGATGTATTATTGGGAGAATATTTCAGCTTTTGGCATATCATTTTCTGGCAGGAGCTGGACCTTACAAACCCCAAGACATTCCGCAACCTGGCCAAGCCAATGGGGGCCCAGACTGACGACAGGCTGATACAATATATGAAGAGGTTCAAGGACTGGGAGGATCCCAATGGTACTTCTGCCAGCACTTAATATGCTTTGTTTGTGTTCTTTGGATACATTAGCCTGTGTGGCCGCATGAAGGCAACAGCATTAACCTGTTGGGTTTTGTCTTTTCAGGGGAAACCCCCGCATATCACTATGGCACCCACTACTCCTCTGCCATGATCGTGGCTTCCTACCTGGTCAGAATGGAGCCCTTTACTCAGATTTTCCTCAGGCTACAAGTGAGTGAGATAGAAAAGGATTCTTACCAAATGTCTGCTACAAGATTACAGGCCAAGAACTCTAAAGCAGTATTACCTTTAGAAAAGAAATTAAAGTTTGTTTTTGGACTGCTGCATTATTTAGAAATTTATTTTGTCTTACACCAAGCATTGCCAGCCACTTCAGTGAAAAATTACATTGGTTTTTGGAGAAAGCTTTGTTGTTCATTGGTAAACAAGATGGTTTGTCAAATTGCAGTTTGTGTTTAATTCATTGCTATAATTGTTCCCTTGTGTCAGAGGTTTGCTTTGTCTGTTTGCGTTGTGTTTCTGATGGGTGTTGATCTTGACTGCATGCAGGGTGGTCACTTTGATCTGGCAGACAGGATGTTCCACAGCGTTCGAGAGGCGTGGCTGTCTGCTTCCAAACACAACATGGCCGATGTCAAGGAGCTCATCCCTGAATTCTTCTACCTCCCGGAATTCCTCCTCAATTCCAACAATTTTGATTTAGGTGAAAGATATTGTGCATCTTTTTGTTTTTTGTTTTGATGAAATGTCAAATTCTTTGTTTTATATTTTTCCCCTTCTTCCACAATACAAACAGGCAGCAAACAGAATGGGACTAAGCTTGGAGATGTGATCCTGCCCCCATGGGCTAAGGGTGATCCCAGGGAATTCATCCGGGTTCACAGAGAGGTATCGGTGACATCATTAACCTTGGCATAAGACATTAGACTAAGTTACACATGTGATTTCTTCACCTTCTTTGTCCCTGACACTCCACAGGCACTGGAATGCGACTATGTCAGTGCTCACCTACATGAGTGGATAGACCTCATCTTTGGTTTCAAGCAGCAAGGTCCTCCTGCTGTTGAGGCGGTGAATGTTTTCCACCACCTATTCTATGAAGGCCAGGTGGACATCTACAACATCAATGACCCACTTAAAGAAACCGCCACCATTGGGTTCATCAACAACTTTGGGCAGATTCCCAAGCAGGTACTGGGGATTGAGTGGCTCACATGCACTTTTTACTGTCTTGTCTTAAGGAAAGTCAGTGTGAAAACCTTTTGTGGGTGCTTTGCAGAAGTGCCATTTTGACCTCCTTATTGCACTAAAATAAGTTAAATTCTTGGCTTTGGATCAGGGTAATAAAATATTGTGTGAAGTTGACATTTCGATAAAATTTCAACCTAAGGTATATTTATGAATCAGAATGATGTTCACTTCCCCATCTACATCTCTAAGATTCTTTCTGCTATTCTCTCGAGTCCTGCTTGAGGTTTGCTCTTGGGGATACTGTTCAGATTTGCTTGTGTTAATTTCAGCTGTTTAAGAAGCCTCACCCACCCAAGCGTGTACGTGGCAAATCCAATGGGGAGATCCCTGGTGTGCCCACGTCCCTCAGTTCTAGCCCAGACAAGATCTTTTTCCACCACCTGGACAATCTGAGACCCTCGCTGGTTCCTGTCAAAGGTAAGGAAAATTATTTGTGTGGCTCAGAAAATGTCTGTGTCATGTAATACTTCTGATGTTGTGTCAACAAGTACTGAATTTTGGTTCTTTAATAATATAAATAACCATTATGGTGATGTGGTATATCATATAGTGCACATTAATTTGAGCAATGTTATGTAATTTTTTTTTTTTTTTTTTTTTTTTTGGGTTGCATACATGCTTGACAATTCTTGAATGCTTCTGGATTGTCACAGAGGTTCGCAAACAGAACAGAGTTTGCTGCGGTTAAGTGACACGAAGCAGCAGTGTGTGCAGGTACCTTAACAGGTACCTACATCAGTCCGAACCAAGGTCCCCTGATGAGGTGTGTGATTGTATGTGTTTCTGCCTCAGAGCTGAAGGAGCCAGTGGGACAGATTATATGCACAGACAAGGGCATCCTGGCAGTGGAGCAGAACAAGGTCTTGCTGCCCCCAGTTTGGAACAAAACCTTTGCCTGGGGCTATGCTGACCTCAGCTGCCGGCTGGCCAACTATGAGTCTGATAAGGTCAGTTTTCCTTTTCCATCCAGTTATGTGTCCAGTACTGTAGCCATGGTTGCCAAGCACCCATTCACCCACCTGACACCTGGGAAATTCCACCTGTACGCTGCTGTACTAACTTCTCTTATGGTACTAGTTCCTAGCTAAAGCATTTTACTGGGTAAATTTTATGCTGACCCTTCCTGTATTTGTCATTACTTACATTATTGTATTCACTCATAAGCAGTGAATGGTGCTTATGGGAGGTTTTGACCATACTAAGCTTACAGATACATGGACACACTGAGCTTTCTGATGCATGGCTGGGTGGAAAAAATCTGCACAAGACGCAAGCTGGCATTATTTGTTTAATTCAGTCAAACATGCAGAGATCTTATGTGAGCAGCCAGCTTGTATTTGCATTTACATCTACTGTGCTGAATCCAGTTCCTCCTAAGAAGCCATTTCCTAAAAGTCTCCCAATTATTATTTAAATGGGAGAAAAAAAATCTACTTCCAATTTGGTGTTTTGGGCTTTATATGAATAAAATAATGTGTAAATAATCATTTGTTTTTATGGTGTTGCTTCTAAAAATATTCTGAAGCTCCAATGCAAATTAATTTCACAGTACAGCAGTTTCTGTGCCAAGCCAGTGGAGCACACGCTATGCTTCCGTCCCCTAGTGGCTTCTTATACAGTTATGTTTTCTGCTGTAGTTCTGTCAAATGAAACCTGGGTTCCAGTAAAAATGCACGGTGAATATCCCTGCCAAAGGAAATAACAGCAATACTGACGTGATCTCATTATGTTGACGTTGTCCCATGATGCCACATTTCAGGCCGTCATCGTGTATGAGTGCCTCTCTGAATGGGGTCAGATCCTGTGTGCAATTTGCCCCAACCCAAAGCTGGTGATCACAGGAGGCACCAGCACAGCTATTTGTGTATGGGAGATGGGAACCTCCAAGGAAAGAGCCAAGACACTTACCCTCAAACAGGTAAAACGATGACACACCTCCTTGTGTTAAAATCTCTGGATTTGTATGAGATGGTGGGCTATTGCTGAGTTTTCTTATTATTTACATTATTTCATGGAAGAAACACCTAGCTAAAAGCTAAATTTTCCTTGCTTGCCAGTGCAGCTGACCCTTTTTTGTACAAGTAGTAGCTGTCAGTTTTAGGCATTGCTAATAGTGACATACTGAGCTGTGTGTCATATTTCAGGAATCAGTCCACATTTTACTTATCAAAATGTTACAGCAACTCTCTAATGTGACTTAATGTTTAAATCCCTGGGATTGGGTGGACCCCATGTTTAAAACCACTTAAATAAAAGTTAGTAAAATGAGTTGATGATAAAATACTGTGACTACAGCTAGATTTACATCTCCTGACTCCTGTCTCTTCCTGTGTTGCCAGGCCCTACTAGGACACACGGATGCAGTGACATGCCTCACAGCTTCCTCAGCTTACCACATCATTGTCAGTGGCTCGCGAGACCGTACCTGCATCATCTGGGACCTCAACAAACTGGCCTTTGTCACACAACTGAGGGGCCACCGCGCACCTGTATCCGCCCTTTGCATCAATGAACTCACGGTGGGTGCGATCTGTGTGGGACAAGAGGCATCATTTTACGTGACAGAAATTAGGGGGAAAACAAAATTAACAACATTTAATTGGTAAATGTTTTAATTATATAAAGTATTCCTTCAGCCTGGTCAGTGCCTTACCATTTCATTCTCTGACTACACACCTGTCTTATCATGTGCAGGGGGACATTGTGTCTTGCGCGGGCACCTACATCCATGTATGGAGCATAAATGGAAGCCCCATTGTCAGCGTCAACACCTTCACTGGTCGCACTCAGCAGATCCTGTGCTGCTGTGTGTCTGAGATGAATGAGTGGGATACGCAGAATGTCATCGTCACTGGGCACTCGGATGGTGTTGTGCGGGTAAACTCCTCTCAGGCTCGCCTCAGTCCTTATGTCATGACTATTTTCAGCTACTCTCTAGAGAATGTCTGTCTGTGTGAGGCACGTCTGATTTTCGAGTTCAGCTTAAAGACTCTCATTCTGCTTAAATCACAGTATAAAAAATGTCTCATTGGGCGGTGTCAGTGTCTCAGTTTTTTATTTTTCTTACTTTCATGTCTTCCCTTACTTTTTCGCCAGTAATAGCCAAAAACGCAAACTATCTGTCTTCTCATATAGAAGGAATGTGTACTTGTTGTTTGTGGATATGAATAATTTAGTTGGGTTGCTGGATATGGAGGTCTGCAAAGTTAGTGATAGTCACCAGTCTAATTTAGTGAAAATGAAGTGATTGAAGTTGGTTTTGCCCACTGATCCACATTTGTTGGCCTCTTTCCTCAGTTTTGGAGAATGGAGTTCCTGCAGGTGCCAGAGACCCCAGCCCCAGAACCAGCAGAACCTCTGGAAGCAACAGATTGCTGTGGAGAGGACAAGATCGGTAAGTCCTTTCTCTGCAGCTGAGAAGTTACGAGCAGGCCTGGGCAATGCTTACAGTGTCTGTCTGTTCAGAGGGAGGTGAGGCCCATGAGGACGAGAGCAGTGACTCAGAGGGAGAGGAGCAAAGCATGAGCCAGGAGCCCAAGCCTGCCCCAAGGCGGCCTAGCAGCGCCACGCAGAGGCCCAAGGTTCCTCCTGGTGGTGGCCGGCCAGCTGCTGCCTGGTCCACTGACACCAGCTCAGAAGAGTCACGCCGCTGGTCTGACACCCTAAGCCTGGATGAAAAGGAGGGTTTTGTGTTTGTGAACTACTCAGAAGGGCAGACTCGAGCCGGCCTACACCACCCTCCCAACCCTGGCCCGCACCCTGGACTCCATGGGGGGGTACCACAGCCTCTGCAGCCCAACTCCACAGAAGCCCGGCCCTACAGCCAGCTCCGACCTGGTATAATAGCTGAGCAGCACACACCACCTGCTGCAATGCACAAAAACTAAGTTTCATTAATAAACTTTTTTAACATCAACTGGAATTAACAATTGGTGATTTTCGGAGGTATATACTCAGTTTGCATGTCCTGTGACACAAGAGGAGAGGTGAGGAAGTGCTGAATTATCATACGGCGGCAGCTGCCTTGAATGTTGTGTCTGTGTGCGCAGGCTACAGATGGGAGCGTCAGCTCGTCTTCCGCAGCAAGTTGACCATGCACACGGCTTTTGACCGCAAAGACAATGCTCATCCAGCAGAGATCAGCTCTCTCGCTATCTCCAAGTATGTGATTCTGTCTTTTGCTTCTTTGTGCTCTCAACAGTGGTATTCAGTCTTGCAGGCACCTCTACAGCAGTTTCATACATGTCTACATTTTGTTATACTGCTAATTAGTTACCTTCTTTTCGAAATTGGGTATTTTACATGAGCAATTCAGTGTAAATCGCTTGGGATGAAGGCCACAGCCCCTCCTGGTATTTAGTTTGGCAACATTCACGGTGTGCCACATCAAGCAGTATATAAGTGCTGCCAATAGTCCAGTGCTGATTGTTATTTGGTGGAGTGTTGCTGGTTTTACGGTTTTATTTAAGACTGATTTTGTGCCCCCCTTCTTTTCTGTTAATCTAATGCTTGGCTTCTCACTACAGGGACCACAGTAAGATCCTGGTGGGTGACGGGCGCGGTCGGGTCTTCAGCTGGTCGGTGAGTGACCAGCCGGGCCGCTCAGCTGCGGACCACTGGGTGAAGGACGAGGTAGTGGACAGCTGCTCAGGCTGTGCTGTTCGTTTCTCCCTGACTGAGCGGCGGCACCACTGCCGCAACTGTGGCCAGCTCTTCTGTCAGAAGTAAGTTCAGGACTTGCTTCCTCTTGCTGCAACTCACTTCAACTTCTTTCTCTGACTTATTTTTGGTATCGATGTAACTATAACTCAAAACTGATTAAAAAAAAATCTAATGTGAACCAGTGAACCTGTTGTATATACAGTGAATTCATAGATTGCTGCAGTTTACACAGCAATTTGTTATTTTTAAAAGTGGTATTTTTTAGGGGTGGCATGCTGGTATAGTGGGTAACCCTGCTACTTCATACCACATTAGCTGTCTGACCATGGGTTTGAATCCAGTTCGGTCTTGATGGAGTTTGCATATTTTCTGATTGGGTTACCTCCAGGTGTTCAGGAACAGGTGGCCTCATAGTCAAAAAACACATTTTAGATGATTTGGTCACTGTCGATTTCTCTGCCCATATTTTTCGATTGTGTGCGTGTGTAGTCACCCTGTGGATCGGGGTCTCATCCAGGAAGTAGCACACCTTGCCTCGTGCCCAGTGATATTTCTCATTCCAGGTGCAGCCGCTTCCAGTCAGAGATCAAGCGACTGAAGATCTCCTCTCCAGTGCGGGTGTGTCAGAACTGTTACTTTAACCTGCAGCATGAGCGCGGGCCCGAGGACGGCTCGAGAAACTAGTTCCTCACTGTACTCATCACTCATCACCCTCGAAAACAAGAGACGACTCCCTGTTTCTCTGTATTGTGTAAAGCACTAATTTAAGAAAGGGATCACTAACTGAGCAGCATTTGATGTTGTTTGTTTGGAAAATAAGTATGATGGGAGAGGGGGAAGGAAAAAAATGATTCAGTGGCTTTAGATCACATTCCCCCATAACAATTTTTGCAGCCTTCCCTGTTAACACCATCTAAACACACTTGAGGAGTCACAGGCTTTTTAGATTTTAGATGAACAATATTTTAGGCCTGAGACATGAAGTTGTTTATATTGTAAATAAATACAATGGCCTTTTTAACTAGAACATAAAATAACTATTGAGAACCGCAGTCACTCCTGGGTATGATAGTCATTGTTCTGTGTCACAAGTCAAATGAAATCCCGGTAGTAATTATAGGGGAAGAGAGTATGAATGTTAAAATAAAAAGAGGTTAAATGCAATTTCTTTAAAAAAAAATATTTTTGTTTACACTTATGTATTTTTGTTCATGTTGCCCACAGTACCAGTCAACTGCTAACAGTCGCTCCAGTTACAAAAACCATTTGATGACCTACACACGTTTGGGGCATGGCCAGCGCTACTAGTTTACACAAAATCTTACACAGTGTTTTGCATTTTTGTCCTTGTTTGCTCTGCTGTAGTTTACAATGAATTTACAATGAATGGTAGCACTGTTAAAGGACCTGTCCAACTAACTGGTGGGTCACACATATCACAACTAAAATGTTTCATAATAATGTTAGAAAAGAAACTTAATTGCAATGTTTAAAGTATCAGAATGAGGGTGAAAGTATATTTGTTGTGCACTTTTACAGATTTGAGGTTTTTATATTTTGAAAAATGTAAAAGACTCATGGCTGGTATGGCCAGTAAAGATGCACATTTTATGCATCTGGCTAAAAATAGGCGATACTTGTTATTTAATGACACCTATTATTGATCCTGTGTTTGTTTCAAAAAAGAAGTGCACAGACAGCAACTATTGAGTGACTGGGTTTGACTTTCAAAGCAATTTCATTGTTTATTGTGTTATAGTAGCCAATGTCGAGACATTTGCAGTTTTGTACAGTTGACTGCTGCAGGTGCCACTGCGTGTACTGGAGTGATTTGGGAACAAAATGCATGGTCCCAAAAAGGAGTCATTTTAGATGATTTTATTATGTTAAAATATCAGGAAGTACTTAGTTGTACTACATTATATAGTCAGCATAATGTCTGATTTAACAGCGGCGTATCTGTGTCAGCTGACAAATTTATTTTTCTAGAAGTCTTTTTTTTTTTTTTCCCTTTAGTGCTGTGGGCAACACAATATTTAAATGCTGCTTTAACGTTTGAAATTTGTTTTTCTCAACTTGTAAAACACTTTCATAGACATTGTCTTATGTAGCATTAAGTCCATTTCTGATGTAGACATTACCTCTCCCACTTATTGTATAGTGTGCAGTCTTATTATATCATTACTCATGTACTGTATGTATATCTAGCCTGCAGTTGTAAGGTCATATTGGTTGGACGTGCTGTTCATAAGCAGCTTCCATAAACAGGTAGCAAAATTAATCTTATTTTGCACCTTCTTGTGTACAAACTAAGGAATCATTATCTTATCAGATGCATTTTCCTTTTAGGCACAACGGTAAAGGTTCTATTTCTTTACAGCAAAACAAACTGTATAAAGTATTTATGCAATTGTATTGATTTTAACGTTTTTTCTATGAATACTATCATTTCAGCAAGTTTTGTTACTTGTTGCATGTCTAATAACACAGCTGACTTTCTGTGTCAGTGCAATGTACATGTTATTTTTGTTTAATTTCTTAAGGCATTAACTAATTACTTATCCCTGGAAACACCTTTATCTGTACAGTAAGGACTATAGGACTGCAGGAGATATGGAAAGGGGTGAACTTTTGTACAATATGAAAATGGACAGATGAAATCCGTTGATTATTTTTGGTGGTCTTGTGCTAGACTACATTAATACAGTATCTAGTGTGCAATCTGTGATAGCTGAATGTTCATTGTATATTTGTCTTCAGTACAACTTCAACACAAAAGTAGATTAACCCAAAAGAAATATGTAACTATAATGCAATAGACCTGGTACTTCTTTTTTTTTTTTTTTTATTTCAATTAAATTCCTGCTATTTACCACCAGGAGCCTCATTTGTGTATCATTTGCTTTTCTCTTCTATGGTTAACATTAAATGTTTTATGCAAAAGTAGGCAAGTCAGATCACTTGTATCTTATTCTGAAAAAAACTGTTCTGGAAGTTAAATGTCTGCAAACTTCCACTTGGTATATCGAACTTATAAAATAAATTGGATTATAAATGTAAAATGAAAACACCATTTAGTTTCGATTATAACTTTGTACGTTTCCTCTGAAATGATTAACTTGTCCACTTAATGCCCCGATGTCCCGATTTATTTAACTCTGGATTCAAGAATGGAAGTTTCAAACTTGTTAGGTTTTTCATGCAGATGAGCTCATTAATCAAACCCCGAGGGTGGTTGCAAGATGAAGTGTGACGTTTCAAAGTGTTTTATTCTGTGCGGCACCGGTTTTGGAGCATTTGTGCGAAATAAGGAAAATATGCTGCTTTTCAGACAAGCGGGAAGTATTAAGTTTACGTCATTCTGTGGTCTGCAGACACACAAGTTCTCACAAAGTAAAGAAAGTACGGGTCTGTCATGAGTTTGTCTGAAGTGTCACAAAAAATCATATTAAAATAAATACCACCCCTGTAGTTTAATATTTACTGTATGTCTTTAAAACCTTCATAGTCCTACTCTGTATCTCCAAAAAGGTTGATCCTCAGATCAACACTGATAAGGCGTTTGTTCAGTTATGATATTTGTAGCCGATATTAATTTTGTTAAGCTGAATGCTATTTCCGAGGCAATGTTTTGTTTTCTCCACGTTCCTAAATGGGCAGGAACTCGAATCCTGGAGATTTCCTGCTCGGAGTTCCACTTCCCAATGCTGCTGTTACACCCTTCAGCATACCCTGAATTACCTGAGGGAAGATGAGCAGCTGTACACATGAGTAAATTTAGTTATTTCAGATGGTGGCACACCTTCAGAAAGTAATAATATAAAATTTTAAACGGTAGCTTTACAGACAGAAGAATGTAGCTTCTGGGATAGGAATACCAGCATGGGGCCAAGGTAAAATGCAGAAGTGGTTCACGGAAGCTGTGGGGAGCAATCACCTGTGAGGGTATCATGTACCTCTGCCTTAAGTAATTCATTACACTTGCATCACATGACTCCAGGGAAGGTGACACCTGAGAGCTGTATGGCTCATCCCTCAACACTGTGCTGTACTTGTTACCAGGCAGCAGTTGAAAGCATACATTTTGGTGAAACAGTCCATTATCAATAACATACGTTTCCCAGCCCTCTGATCCTGACTGGAGAGTACAGCAGTAATATACAATATTGCTCCATATTCCAAAATATAAAACGACTAAATCAGCAGAAAGACATCAAATATTTACAATATTTTAAACACAGTTTTAGAAATGATTGCTCTTGTTTGCTGTACTGGCACATTTCATTAAAAAAATCTATGTTGAATTAAAGCCAATTCATTACAGTTGTTTTAATTATGGAGCAAATTTAATTATAAGAATTACCTTAAAATGATTGACGGTAATGCTTTAAAATTACATTAAAATGACATTTTGAAAAGCAGCATATTCACAAGCATATTTTAGCCCAAGATGGATGTTTTTTCTTAATTACCTAAGTCATCTAATGGTAAATTTTCTATATATGTGACATCAAGGAGTTACACAGCACTTTATGGATAAAATCCAGAAAATCTAAAGCATGCACAGTTTTTCTTTACTAGGATGCTCTATAGTAGAGCACTGCGTACTACAGCAATACTTTTATAAGTCAATGTAATGTATAATGAACATATAGTGTGCCTATATACTCAATACTCTCAATGCAGATACATAAAGTACAGTGAATTACACACAAAAAGCAGGGAATAATATGCCATACAGTTTGATCAGAAGGCCACTGCCAGGGGACTACAGGGCTCTTCGCTGTCTTCGATTCTTTCAAACAAAATTGTTTAAAATGCTATTTTGATTATTTACTTTCCCCAAAAAGTAAAAAAAAAAAAAAAAAAAGAATATATTTACCCTAATATGATTCATTAAATACATTTTTTAAATAGGTTCCAATTTCTCTGGGATATTGTTGCCATGGTATGTGTAATGGAGGTGCGCTAAACCGAGAAATGAATGATATTTGCTTAATATTTACTTAATATAAATAAATATTAAATGCTAAATATTTTAATTTAAAGCAGGATGGAACGGTGCCACAAAGCAGCACTGTTTGGGTTCCAATCCAGCTCAGTCTGGGTGGAGTTCACATCATCTCCCCATGTCTGTCTTCCCACAGTCCGAAGTGGTGTGTTTAGGGTGAACTGGTGGCCACCAATTTTGGCAGGAGCTCCCGACTAGGATTGAACGGACAACGAACGGAGCCATGTGTACTCTTAAAGTAAGCGGTGAATAAATTTTAAGCACACCTTTACTCATTGTGATTTCAGGGAGGTAAAGAGTGACCTTGCATTTGTAAACAAAATGAGTTACAAACCAGTTTAAGCGGTAAACACGGGCAATGAGTGACGCATAGTCCACCTTATGGACGTCGTCCATGTTTTTTCATGATGTCCAATGCAGAGAGTGTGGGAGCCGTCCAGAGTTTATCCAAGAATTGCAGGGCCTGCGGCAGGGAGAACCCTAAAACATAATGGCAAGGTGGTGGGAGGAAACCTGAGCACCTGGAGGAAATATAGATATAGAGAGAGCATGAAAAAAGACACAACTAACATTCAGAAACGGCAGCAAAACCACAAAAAAACACAAGTGACACCAAACTGAAACCATGTAGACCAAAGCCACAGAGTACACCAGGGTATGTCCTTGTACAGAGCACAACACATTCTTAACGCAGCATTTTGACTCAAAACTTTCCAGGTCTCACACTGCTTCATAAAAAGCAAAATCAGTCACAATCCTCAATTTTACCATAGACTTAAAAACTGGCAGAACCTCACGTCCCCATCTCGGCTCTGATTTATTTTTGCGGCTGACACAGAGCGCATATTTGGCCTGACCTAAAATGTTTAAAAGCTGACATTTTTCTTTGGCTTTCTGTGAGCACTGACACCCAAAAATAAAAATGCATTCATGAAAGGTTTCGCCAAACCCGGCAAACAAGTGACGGAAGCAGAGCGCACGCACAGAGTTTAAAAGCCCTTTATTGGGTCAACCGTGCGCTATCATAGAGAAACTCAACAAAAAAACAGTTCCTCACATGTTACATCAAACCAAAAAAGTGACAAAAAAACAAAATCGAAAGGTCAACCGCAAGCTGCTATTTTCCTTGTCAACTGTGCATAAAACTCCTTTCATCCCCCAAGTGTCTATAATATACAGGCAGTTTCCCCACTAGAACGTAGTACGGTGCTCAACTAGCAGCCATTTAGGCCTTTAAACGTTGGCACCACATCCATTGCAGCCTTCCTCCATTTCCAAACTGCTCATTTTGCCGTCTTGCTCAATACCTGGGCCCGAAAATAAAACACTGAAAGGAGAAGGCGCCCCCCTAATGCTGAAAACCAATGTTCCAGCAATGGGGGGAAAAAAGGTGTTTCAGCCGTGAGCACTCTATGAAAAGATGGAAAGTGTCTCAGGGCAGCCTTTTCCAATGCTAGGGTCAACCAGCATTGCACCAGATGCCTGTTTGTGGCTGTCGCTCCATGCGCTGTCCGCCGCTGTAGATCGATCGGATGTTCGCACAGAGAGAGAGAGAATTTAAAAGCCCTTCATTGGGTCAAACGTGTATTATCATAGACAAAACCAAACATAACAGTTCATTCACATATTGCATCAGACAAACAAAAAAGAGTGCCAAAAAAAAAAACAAAATCAAAAAGTTAACTGCAAGCTGAGCGAGAGAAGGAGAGAGAGAGAGAGAGAGAGAGAGAATTACCGGATTGACCTGCTGTCGTCATCACTGCTCGCTACCTGCCTGCGCACGGTGGAGTGTGCGTGAGTGAGTGAGTGAGTGTTGCGTTGCGCGGCGCGGCGGGTTGTTCGGCAGCTCCGGCGGGCGTTTTGATGCGTTTGCGAGCAGCGGCTTCCCCGCCTGTGGCGCGCGGCGACAATGACGGAGCTGCGGAGGCGCGCGGCCGCGGAGAGCGCGAGCGACAAGGTGAGAGACCCGAGGCCGCGCGGCGCGGGTTCGCGCCTTCGAAAGGCAGCCGCGAGCGGAGAAGCGAGCCTCTTTCGCGGCGGCTGAGCTTGGGTTCGAATCCCGCTGTGAGCGGTCCCTCTTCCCCTTGCGTTCGCTCATTCGTTCGTCCATCGAGACTGCGTTCATTCCGCGGCGCTTTTGTTTTTCTGCCTCGCCGCCTCACTAGACCTGCGCTGGCATCGAGCGGTTATTCAGGACCAACCTGCTGCCTTGTTTATAGTCTTGTATTAACTTGTCTGGTGCGCTCAATGGAGTTTAACAGACCTTGTGTTGGAGGACATGAGGCTTGGCTGAACGCTGAGGGAGGGGCACTGAACCCTAACCCTATCCACAGCACACATTCATGAAATGCATACCTGCAGTTATTGCTGTGCACAGTTTTTCCTCAACACTTCCTTGTTGGTCTGGTTTGCGAGCTTCAGACTGAGCACAGCAAGCGGTAGCGACCTTGTGCTGTCAGACAGGCAGCAGTATGTATGTCCCGTGGCCACAATAATGTAACTGCACGGCATGGTGCTTTTGTCCAGTTTGATGCACCAGCGCTGTTTGTGTTCAAATGTAAACCACCGAGGGGCCAAATGACAGTGACATGATGCTGCTCTGTCATGTCACTTAATTTGGGAGCAGCAGGTAGTGTCGTGGTCAGCGCTGTTGTCGCTGTTTGGATGGTTATGGGTTCCAGTCCTGCTTCTGCCGAAATGCTTACCTTGAATCGAAACAATAACAGTCCCCTGTTTTCGGAATGAGTATAAAATTGTAAAGTCGAGCAAAGATGCCACTTAAACAAGGAACAGTTGTTAAATGGGTCAACACAAGTTAGAAATTATGTTGTTCTTTTTTTTTTTTTTGGCTTAGAGCATGGATATTTTTTTTGTCTGCCATCATTTATGGACTTCTTTGGCAACTGTCCCGAGTCATGCTGGAATTTTGTGTTTCTATTGGAAGGGAATGCTTTTTGTTTCTGCTATTTATTTCTGTGTTCAGTGACAGTTTCCTCTTGCCCAGTTCAGGATCATATTTTAATGCAGACTTCAAAGTGCTGGTGACATGGCACCATTGGATTTTGGTAGAGAGTCAAGGGGTTTAACATCTTTATGTCACCTTTCAATGGAATAGCAATCCCGTGCTCCGCTTTAAAAGCTAATGGGATTACAGACTTCTGTGGACCGCGTCCTGTGCCCACCGGAGACACTCAAGGATACCGTTTGCCCGAGAAATATAATTAATAATGTGATTCTTAAACCACAGGCTAACCTTTGAACCCACACTGTGCAGTACTAAATAAATAAAAGTCCACCCATTTCAGGTACAGCAGGTTTATGTTCTGCAGTACACCTGCCTTTGTGCACAAATATTTGTGTGAATAGCCAGGTGTGTTGCTATGTGTGTCAGTTTGTGTGTGGCTCCAACTCTGAGGTGGGTTTATTGGCCCTCTGAAATCTGGGTCTTACTTTTGCAGATCCCCTCCAGACATCAGTTCTTCTGCGAAGGGCATGGAGGTGTAGGAAATTTTGAAAGGAAATCAGTTCTTTTGCAGGTTCAAAGGCATTTTTAAGCAGTGTTTTTGCAGTAGTTGACCGCTACATTCTGAAATACCGTAACATGTCAAATAAAGGTCAAAAGCATTAAGTCCCTCATATTTTGAAACGCTTCCTGTTGACCAGATTGAATTTTTTTTAATGCTTTTGAACAGTAAATTGAGTCTGTTTAAGAAAGTATATGGTGCCCTGCTTAGTTTATTAAAATGCAAAGCATCTTCATTAGGTTCTTCTGCAGGTGGACTACAGATATTTTTCCAGAATGACTGATAGTTGTCATTCACTGCAAATGAACTGTCCTTAATTGTAAAAGCAAGTACCACCTTTGCTTGAGGCGCTTGAGGCACCTGAGTCACGGAACAGGTTCCTGTTTCAAATATTCATTTTACAAAGCATTCTTCCACTGTTATCTGTGAGAACATGGCACAGTGGATAGAGCTACTGCCCTGCACTCCACCAAGACCTGTGTTCAAATTCTGCTCTTACCGTAGTACCCTTGAGCATGACACAGATGTGGCTGAAAGTACTGGTACTCTTTTTTACTTTTTACAAAAAAAAAGTTTCTCTGCAATAAGTTGAAATTGATAAAAGTATTTGGTATCCACCACTGTTTATTTCACATTTAATTGAAATTAAACCTTGCTTTTGATTTATGACTTAACATATTTAAGGATTACCCATTATTTCATTATTTAATCTAATACCTCCTAGCACAGCCTTTGGAGACAATAACTGCAGTCAAGCACTTTCCGCAGCTCTCCGTGAGCTTTCCGCGCTTCTCCACTGGTAGTTTGGCCCACTCTTCTTGAACAAACTGCTCCAGCTTTGTTACGTTTGATGGGTTTCTTCTCCCAACTGTGAGACTCAGCACATGTTCTGTAGGATTGAGGACTCATAGCAGGCCAATTCAGAATGCTCCAATGTTTTCTTCTCATCCATTCTTGGGTGCTTTTTGAGGTTTGTTTCAGGTCATTATCCTGCTGGAGAACCCATGACTTGCCACTTAAGATGCAGCTTTCTGACACCAGGCTGTATGTTTCTCTCCAAAAGGCCTTGATATTTTTCTGATTTCATTGTGTTCTGCACAGACTCAAGGCACCCAGTGCTAGAGGTAGCAAAGCAATGCCAAAACATCACTGATCCTCCTCCATGTTTCATGACAGGTGGGGTGTTCTGAAAGCTTTTTTCTGTTTTCTCTGAACAGAGAATTGGTGTGATTTAAATTTAAAAATTACCAAAATTTTGTTTTGTCCAAATGACATTCCCCCAGAAGGACAGGGGCTTGTCAGCCTTCCTTTTCAAACACCAGTTGGCCTTTTTTTGTATTTCTGTGTTAGAAGTGAGGTCTTCCTACGCCTGTTTTCATTCAGATTGAGACTGATGATGCGACATAAAATTGTTTTTTTTTTTTTTTTTTTTTTTTGTCCACCATTTGAACAGTCTTTCTCTTCAATATTTGGTAAATTTTCCTCTTGCAGCCACATCCAGGGATGTTGGCTACAGTCCCATGGGCCTTAAACTTCTCGATAAGAGTGATGGTCACAGGGACATCAGGCTCTTTGGAGATGGTTACATCTGTACCTACCCTGTTATCTGTAAGTGCCCAATTAAAATTACCCAGCTGTGTGAATGGTTAAGGCATTTTAAGCATCTTAACTTGATCAGTAATAAGTTTCTTGCTTCTCTTAAGAATGACAGACAAGTTTATTCAGTGTTGAAATATTTGGTTGAGTCTTCACTGGGTTTTCCTTCTGATTCTTAATACAATATGATATCCACTGAATTAGGCATCCTGTCAACACTCCATTTTGTTGATAATTCCTGCCAGGGGCTTTATTTATGGTTTTCTTTTAATTATTTCTTGAAATAATTGTAGCCATTTATTAAAGGGATGCAGAACTGAAAGTGTCTGCATGAAAGTGTCTTGCTGGCTACCAGAGTGTGTTTGGGTCCCACAGCTTGCTCCTGCGGTGGGGGGTTCGCTGCGTTCCTCTGTAAGGCAGCCGGTTGATTTACCAGGCTATTTATCCCTTCTCTCTCAGGTAATCTTGAGCCCAAAGGAGGCTCAGTACACGGCCGTGTGCCAAGGCCTTGTTAAGCACCTGTGTGTTTCTCCCTGGATTTGCACTGCCCTTGCTGTTGGGGGCTGCAAAATGTGCTCCTCTGGTATGAGCTAGAATTTAGCGTCTTCTTATTTTTTGTTTATTAATTTCAACTAGTTAATCTGTTGATGCAACCTTTTAATTGATAAGCCTAGAAGCCGTAGGGAGCATAGGGATACAACCCCAATATTCTAACATACCTTAGTTAATTGCCCAAATTTTTGTGTATTTGTGTGTAACTCCATTGAGTACTAATGCAAATATTTTTTCAGGTGTTGGAAGTATTAGACTGGTTGTGCACTTGCTGTGCTGTCCATTGGGGCTTGGATTCCTTTTGAAGGCTCACACCTACCGGTGAGCGAGCTTGCTGAGCCCATCTGTTGGGAATAATTGAATAAGACAAAGGTGGAGGTGCGTGGGCGCTTATGTGTGTATGCATGTGAATGATGGTGGGGTGTGCCCGGGGGTTTGGTGAAATACTTCCCTGCTGAAATTACATTTTTATAACCTTCGATTGAAGGTGGGCAGTGCTTGACAAGGTGTTGCTCCACTGTTAAAATAAAACAAGTTTCCGAGACGCCTCTGTCTTTAGGTTCCTTGTTACGTCTGGGCGCAACAGGTCTGGGATGAAATTCCATACCTGTGCTCGGGTCAAGTCTGCATTTTTAGCTCTTAATATGTACAGCTGTCCTTTATAGTTACATTTTGTGTTTGTGGAGGCCTTTTCTAAAGTACCATACTCAATACTAATGGAATATGTGTTTCCATGTATGGAAGATAAGGTGTTACACACCTGACTTGCAGGGATCTCTTGTGTAAGGATTGTTTGGAAACTGCATCATACTGAATATTCATGTAAGCTTTTAAACGTGACTGGTTGAGTTTTTGTTCTTCAGTTAAAATTTTCAGGGTCACTGGGCAAAAGCAACAATTATGCTGGAGATAAATGTGACAAAGGACGCAGGTCAATCAATAATTTATGACAGCTAAATAATAATTAATTTGTCTATTTCCTCAGCACATTGTTGCCTGCAGTAACTCATAATGTTTCATTGGTAGTGAAATGGGTAAAATCAGAAAGTGTTTCAGTTCCACAGTTTCCTGAATTGCTTTAGATTCACTTCTTGACAGTGTTTAGCATACTAAAATAACTTACTAAAAAACGCAAAACCTTGTCTCATTGTGCAAGATGGTGCAACTGTGGGGGTCAGCAGGTAGCGTAGTGGTTAGAGCTGTTGTCTTGGAGTCAAAGGACCTACTGTATGTTTGAATCCCCATTCCAAGTATACTATCGTCGAGCAAGATACTTACCCTTAAATGACACAGTGGAAAAAGTCCCATCTCTGTAAATGGGTGATTAATTGTAAGTAACTTAGTATACAAATGTAACCTGTATAAATGTACTGTAATACAACCAGAGTAACCCATTTCAAAACAAGTAAGAATAATGGTTCTCTTAAAGGAAGTTTGAAAATAATATCAATGTTGTGAAATTGTCATACTTATGTTGCCTGTGTGGGGGAATTTGTAGTTGTCAGATACTTGCTTTGTTTTTTTCTGTGACTAAAAAATGTCAGTTATCTGGCTGTTCTGCTTCATAGGACAGATGCTGATCAGTCACAGTGCATTGAGAGGAGAAATGTGCTCCTATCTCTTTCTTGTGTTGGTTGTGATTATAGCTTTCTATTAAATTTTCTTGTTCCATTTTTTTTACTTTTTGCAGAATATTTTTCTTTTTGAAGTTAGATTACTTTGTGTATGTATACGTGTGTGTAGCAAAACACTGTGAGTTAAGGTTGCAGGCATGTGGGACAAATTACTTTGAACCATGAACAAATGATTTCGAACAGTGTAATACTCGTCGGATGACTGATTTTGTGTTATTTGGAATTACTTGCTGCCCTAGAAAAATGTACTTGACATCATGCAAAACAATCAAATATCCAATATTTTGCAACACACCATTGTTCTGAGGTTTAACTTGACCATTTTAAAAGAATCAGAAACTGCATGTAAACAAATGAGAAGAAAGCATCATTCATGATGTCTGCAATCTCTAGACACACTTAACATGGCCTGTATTAGATGTTCTTTTTGCCACCTATGCAGTGATTTTTTTTTTTTTTTTTTTTAAACTGTCTTGAGGCTCAGTCTCAGTTCACTTTTCCATACCTTTGCATATCGAAACAATGTGTGAAACACTTGTAGAAAATGTCTAGCTCCCTACACATCATCATTGTTCAAAAACAATATTTGTCTGTGCTGCCCCATGCCCTTACCCTCTGCTTTTGGCTGACACACAACCTGGGGAGATCAGTAAGCTCCGTAAAGCTTATCCCACACAGCACTTCAAATTAGTATCACATGGGCCCAGGCTGTAAAGGGAGGTCAATCTTGGAAAGACTTCTGTCAGTTGTCCAGCTTGTTGATGCATCTCCTGTGTATACATTGTCATGTGCCTCTTCTTTTCTCAATGTTTTTTCTCTTAGCTGTTACATTGTTTTCTAGTTGAATTGGCAAATCAGATTATATATGCAGTGTGCAAACTCAGCACCCACTGTGGCACAGATTTTCATTTTCAGTAGCAGCTTATTTGCCATGATGTTAATATCACCCCTGGATGCAGTGCAGACAGCAAAAGCCTTTAACCTTGAGGAGGTTTGCACTTTGCTCCTGCAGGGAGCCTGAATTAGTAAGTATCTTCAGAAGGATTTCTCATGTGCTTTGTCTGATACTCCTTAAGTCAAGACCACAGCAACATGTAGCTAATACAGCTATGAAAATATCTTGCCTTATCCTCCATATCCTGTGCATGAATTTCTATTGGCATTGACCCTTTTCATCGGAAAACTCCACATTTATGTTATTGTTTTATCACTATTAAAGGAGACACAAAAGTCTCTTATGTGACAGTACAGATTGACTTAAGGCTAGGGGCCAATGGTCAGGTTGTAAGTTGGATCATAATTGTGATAGATTGGTTATTTCTAAGTTTGTAGTCTACCTTATAATAACTTCTTTTCAAAAATGTGATATTTTTGACCTGTTTTGTTTTATTTCTGACCATACTATAGTATATTATCCATACCATAAATAATTTTAGTACTGTATTCTTTAGCTTTTCTTTTTAAAAAGTACAGTATGATCATAACATTTTTGTAACACTTCAGTATTCTGTGACATATCACAACGAGACGTTGTAAGTGCAGTCAGTGTGATTTCTTGCAGCTGTTCCGTCTGTAAGCCTGAGGTGGGCATATGCCATAGGGCTCTTGGTTTGAATTCAGCTCTGTGAGGTACACAATAAAGGAAAGATGTGTGGCAAATTAAACCACCATCTTTGTGTCTTTGAGTGATATAACACCTGTGAGAACAACTAACACTGTGTGTTACACAATCTTTTAGCTGTAGAAGAGAGGGAGAAAGGAGAGGGGAAGGGTTGCGGTGGGGCATTTGCTAGAAGATGGTTGCTGCCATGAGTGGGCGCTGCTATGGTGTCGTAGCACACAGTCTCATGCGATGATCATCTTACGCAGCTGAAAAATGAAAGTTTAAAGAATTGCTACCTTTTTTCCCCAAATAATGAATTTTGCACATTTCAATGGTAGACTGAAAACAGAAACTATGAAACTATTTTCTAGTTACTTATTAACAGTTACTTTTTTTTTTACTGATTGCAAAACATTGGTAAGTGACTGAGATTTTATGACTTATCGGGTACAGAATAATGATCAGTACAAAGGTTTTCTGTTTTTTTCTGATGTCTGACATCTTTGGTTGATTCCGAGACAATAGAGGGTCGAAAAGTTATTTCATCGTAGGACAATAAGTCTTGGACAGAGGACAAATGGAACTCTTCTTTAGGACTTTGACCAGTTAGCTTACTGTAATTAAATTGCTTCAGTAAAAAAACCTTAATGTAGATAAATATTTATTTAAAATGGCCTTCAGTAAAATGGAATTGAAAGTCATAAAATCTGCTGAACTTGCACCTACATGGTTTCTAGAGCAGTTACTTTATTAGGGCTAAAAGTCCCATATATTTCATTAACATTTTCAAATGTTTGGTTTTGTGCTGATTCGTGTCCAACATGCAACTTCCCTTTCTCTTTATTTTTATTACATTTAATAGAGTTTGAAACCAGACTCTGTTTTAGTAAAGTGTGAAATTGTACTTTTTTCATAGTAACTGCCTATTATGAATTTATTAGTGTCTCTGCATTATATGTGTTAGTCTTGCTAGCCTGTAACACAGACTGCATATTGCAGTGAAACGGGTTGTCATCTCAGAAGTGTCTCGCAGAAAGTGAGTTGATGACATAAGCAGTCACGTAAGAAAAACAAATGCTGCACAACTAGTCATACCTGTGGTGCAAATTCAGCTTTTCAACCCATCCGTTTGTCTTTCAGCTTAAGCACAGGTATGCACCGCCTATCGACATATCTTGTCAACAGCGGACTGCATATACGACGGTGGTTTGTGGCCTACGAGCAATAGGCTATACCATATACAAGTCAAAACAGACGTTATGTGGTGCATGTACACGCTATGACGTTTGAGCAACGACGAAATGCCCAACAACGCGTTTCTCAGAATGCATCCCCATCATTAAGCGATGCATACCTGTAGTTTGCTGCACATAGCTGTAGGGTGACATTCCTGCAATGTGCTTTGTTGGCTTATTCATTTAGTATCACGAATAGAAACAAGCATGACATTTTTATAAATGTCTTAACTTGGCCATACTTGAACTCTGGTGTACATTTTTCTTTTTTTATAGCCTATTACAGTTAAGCTTTATTGCAGATGTAATCATTTATTAAAATGCAAGTACTCTTAGGTGGCTCTCCCTGGTATGTCAGCATCAAATTGTACCAGCATATTCTAAAATATATTTTGCACTGTACCTATTTTCCACTTGTGACCACATCCGGTCACCACCAAAAAGCAGTCTTTTTTGAGTCCCTCGTAGGACTCCACCTTGATGACGTTTGTATTTCACTGGGTGTTTTGTAGGAAACAGACAGTGAGGACAAACTGGGCTTCCCTGGTGATGTAGATGGAGATGGGGAGGGAGACAGGGGAGCAGAAGCTGACTCCAAAGCAGATGGCCCAGCAGTACCCCCAGCGACAGAGAGCACTCCTGAATGCCTGAGCAAAGCCCTGCAGGGCCTCTCCTCCAGGTACAGCTCTGTTCCAGCGGGTTTACTGAGGTCACACCGGAGTACATTCAGTCTTCACAGATGATCTCAACCTCACATTTGCTCATACAGCAGAATAAACCTCATTTAAAGCAACCATAACCCATTGGGGGAATGGATATTTTTGCAACTTAAAGAAACTCGGTAGTCTGAATTCAAAAGGCATTATAATGAATGAAAAGTATAACAACCTGACTGACATTTAGATTGTGAAATGTTTGTGCAGGAGGTATAAATAAATCGAGCTAACTTTTTTGATTGCATTAAATACAGGTCATCTTAAAATGGACTCACCTTTCATTGGTATTAAACTGAACATGTTTTTATTTTACAGATGGAAGAACTGGTGGATACGTGGGATTTTATCATTCACTATGATCGCTGGATTCTCTCTACTCATTTATATGGGACCAATCATGTTAATACCATTGGTATGTCTCCTCCATGGTTTTAGTTTATGTTCATGTACTTAAAAATATATTTTAAAAAATTTAAAGGGTACAGATATATGAAATTATGCTAAATTTACAGTGAGATGACATTAGGATGCAGTGACTTCTCTGGTCCAACACTGATGCAGTTTTTCTGGTTTTCTTGTACTGTTTTGCACCTTACTTAGTTTATTATTATTATTATTATTATTATTATTATTATTTTACACATCTCACAGACATGATTTAGTTTTTTCTGTTTTTGCTTTTTTTTGTACTGTGTTTAACTCTTCATTAAACCGACCTTGTACACTTGATGGACATGCCTTGCTCATGGGAAGAGCTCCTGACTCAAGAAGTGGGAACCTTACTAATCTGTCTCAGCTTGCTGCTCACTCACTCACTCTGTAAGTGTAGGATGATGCATCCCAGAACCGTGCAACTGTCTCCTGGTGGCAACATCCACCCAGAAAGGCGATGCAAGTTTTGCAAGAGGGGGTGTAAACTTGGCAAGTAAGCAGGGGTGATGAGCCAAACCTTCAAGCCAGAGATCCCAATTTTCTTCCAGGCTAATGTCTGCTCACTGTACAGTAAAGTGGACCTTCTCAGACTGAGGTGTGTGACACAGCTTGGAATGTATGACTGCTATGTTCTGGTCCTCATGGAAACATGGCTGCACACTAACCACCACATCTCTGCAGTTGAATTGGAGAGACTTATTGCATTCCAGCCTGACAGAAACAATCTGAAAGTGAAATCCTGAGGGGGTGGTTTGTATATTTACGCTAACAGAGCTTTGTACAAGTATATTTTGCTTATTTCACTACACTGTTTGCCGGTGACAAAATTTTATAAGTAAATGGCGCCACCGCTAGATGCGGATGAAATTTAACATTGCGTTTGTTTGCCAACATCAAGGATACGCTCAACTAACTTTATGGCACTATAAACCTGCAGCAAAACACATGTTCTGATGTTTGGTGAAGACTGCAGCCAAGCTCAAAAGTTTTTTCCAGATTCCAGTAGCATGTTCATTGTTCTACCAGTGGTATGAACGCTGGAGCTTATTTATACTTATATCCATAATGCGCATGAGGTCACACCCCACCCCCACCGAAGACAGTCTGATCCCACCTCCCTGCTGATGGAGCCTGTTTACAAGGTGCTTCTGAGAAAAGCAAACAACATGGAAAGAGGGAACAACTGAAGTGGTGCAGGACTGTTTTGGTCACGCACACTGGAACATGATCAAAACTGCTGCTACTCATGGTAACTACCTGAACTTTGAAGAATACACATCATGAGTTACTGATGACATCACCAAATGTGTGGACAACGTGACCACCAAGTCTGTCTTCATCCAACCAAATCAGAAGCCTGGGCTCAACTGAGGTCCGTATGGTGTGGAAATCTGGCGACAGCATGGTGCTAAAAACAGCCAGGGCCAATCTCACTGGGGCATGCATGGAAAACCAAGGCAGCCTATGGCCAGAGCGTCCAGGCATGCTTTGTGGACAACCCGAGGAGGATGTGGCGGGCTGTAGAGAACATCACTGACTACAGGAGTAAGAAAAACCCTGTTGATGATGGGAACGTGTTCCTGCGGAATGAGCTAAATAATTTCTACGCTTGGTTCGAGGCCCTCAACACAACCCTGACCATGAAAGCAGGACCTCCTTCTGGTGACCAGGTTCTGTCTATATCCTTATATGTGTTAATGTGAGGAGGGCTCTAGTGATAAAACTATAGGACCAGATGATATTCCCAGTTGCATGTTAAAGGAGTGCACCAAGAAACTGGCAGCGGTTTCCAGAGACATATTTAACACCTCGCTGGCTCAGGCTGTTGTCCCCAAGTGCTTCAAATCCACCATCATCACCACAACCCCCAAGAAATTACCTACGTCCTGCCTTAAAGAATAACGTCTGGTCGCACTGTTCCTGATCATCACGACTAGTTCAACACCTGCACGCCACTTTCCACATCACTGACCATGCTTTCACTGCTGCAATACATCTGGCCCTGACCCATCTGCAGAGTAGAGACTATTATGTCTGAAAGCTGTTCATTGGCTCCAGCTCAGCATTCAGTTTCATCAACCCCCAGTATTTTGTCAATGGTCCTCACTGGGTCTAGATACTCCTCTGTTCCACCATAGTCTTGAACATGGGCTCTCTCTCCTCTGCAAGGCTGTGCGCTTACTTTATTTTCTGTTGCACCGATGATAAAAAATCTTAGCTGGTTTTAATTGTTGTTGTTGTGTATTCAATTTAGGTCATGGCCATTCAGATTAAGTGTTTCCAGGAGATAATCACCATCGGGTATAGAGTTTACCATTCGTATGACCTCCCGTGGTTCAGGACACTTAGCTGGTAAGTAAATGCATGCGGTGAAGACCTGGCGACTGAGCTGCTCTCTGCCTTGACAGGACTTTGTTCAACACTGACAGGCTCATATCTGCAGCAGCTGTCTAACTGCTCATTGTCACACACAAACCAGGAAGGTCTCCTTTGTAAGACTTCTTTGAATGCGCTGTTTTGTACATGTATGAGTTGTTTTCCCTACTCCGTGCGAGCACATTCTAACACTGTAAGGTCTGTATACCCTCGGTTGTTCAGTGAAAATCAAGTACTTGTATTCTGGCTTGTTGTATCAGTTATATTAAGAATTTTTTTCACATGATCATTTACAATCACAGTTTATTTACATTTCTTTTACTAGTTTATTTTCTTAAATTTTCTTCATTTCTACATTTTTTTGTAATTGTGTAGCTGTTTTTTTTTTTTTTTTTTTTTTTTTTTTTTTTAAGCTGACATATTGCAATTCAGAGCCTTAATTCAACTCATGTCCACAATGTTTACAACTCATGTTTATATGTCAGGGCTTTAAGATGATAAAATAAAAGCAGTATGAAGTGTTATTATTACACCTATGTTTAAGATTTTTGTAGAACTTTCTATAGAACGTAAATTATTAGTTTGTGAGTGACTAAGTAGTCTGTAATAATCATTTGGGATTAGATGTTAGTTTTCTAACTTTTGCATAGGTCCTGTGAAAATTATGAATTTTTACAGTATACACTGCTTCCCTTTGCAGGTACTTCCTGATCTGCGTGAACTACTTCTTCTATGGGGAGACATTGGCTGATTACTTTGGTGTCCTTGTGCAGAGGGAAGAGCCTCTGCAGTCCCTGGTTCGCTACCACCGGTTCATCTCCTTTACACTGTACCTGGCAGGTGGGTGCCTGTCCCACATCCATCTTGTTGCAACTGCCATTATTCACATTGAACTAAACATATTTAAAAAATGTGCACTCTTGCTCATCTGTGGCTTTCATTGAATGAAAATACACTTTTAACAGGTGGATAAAGTAGCTCATGTAGTACAGTAAGCATACTCAAAAGAACTTTTTCTGAATATTTATTTTTAATTGCAGTAAAACCCCTCGATAACATGTCATTACATGAATTCAGATGTAACATGATTTATGACTAACCCCCATCTTCCTGAGGCAGAGGGGTGAGGTTAGGAAATGATTTGAAGAAACCAGCAATTTAATATAACCCATTGTGATGCTTATATCGATTAAAAAAAATCAATTTGTTAAATAAATCTGCTTTAATGAACTTTTAGTTATGCCTTTTTATTTTTAATGTCAATTTTTTAAAGGACAGGAAGGCTTTTGTTGCTTAAAAAACTTATTATTAATATAACTTTAATTGGCATCCAGCCTGGTGACTTATTTGCTGTGTATAATGTAGTTACATAGACGTTTCCTATACAGAATGTACCTTAACGCGGTTTGTAGTGAACGTTTGGAGCGGATGCCAATTTAGGCCCATTTACAGTTACAGCACCGTGCAGTGGTTAAAGTCAGTGATGGAATCCAATGTTCTGTTTTAAACTCATTTAAAGAAAACTAACTGCATGCCATTTTCTTTTCCAGGATTCTGCATATTTGTGTTGAGTTTAGTGAAGAAACATTACCGCCTGCAATTCTACATGGTGTGTATCTACGGTAGCTAAAATAAAGGGCAGCTCTGGCTTTGACAATGTCTCATACACTCCTCCTTCACATAACAGCTTCCCATGTTATGAAAAATCACTGTGACAGCTAAAAAAAGATTAAAATATATTCCCCTTTTCCATACAACGAGCTTATAAATTCAGCGAAGTGACATTGTTGCCCGTTTTGTGGTCATTTACTCTGATCCTTATAAAGACACAATGAGAAGTGCAACCACATACACACACTCAGCCCCACACAGGTGATTCCAGACAGCACAACTCACATCCCTGGTTACCGGTTCAGAACATCATTCAGCACAACACCATCAGCATAAGAACATGATAAACTCATTTTGCTGCATGCAGAAATTTAATTATGCTACTATGCCTAGCCTATGTTAAGTCGCAACTGCCGATGGTAATAATATTGCCAGTCAAGCAGATGTATTATTATTCCTAATGATGATAATGCAGTTAGCTGGTGCTATTTGCCGAATCAACTTACAGTGTTAGGCTGCTTATAATTTAACCACTTTTTTTTTTTAGTTAGGCAGTTTTAACTAAAGCAAAACTCTTTTCACAGAAATGGTGATGACTATGAGGGTTGACATTCAGGGACTGGGTTTTCCTCCTAGCTTCATGCTGCCATGCACAAATGCAGACAACCACAGCTTTAATAACATGAATACCCTTAAACTAATGTAAATAAAGTCTTAATTTCAGAATCAAATGAAGGATAATTTACCATCAAAGATTTTTTGTAATGCCGCACAGTGTACGAGCTTTGCAGAACGACAGAGGGAGTGTTCTTGAGAACCCCATTTCATAAACGCCTATGAACCAGATAATCAAAATGGCTCAATTCTGTGTATTTGTACCATCTCTCACACCTTGTACAGATATGACTTGCATCAAACAAGTGGTTGTTAATAAAGGAATGAACGAAAGTATAACATTAGCAGAAGCAAGATTATTATACTTATTAAAAGAAGTTTGTATTTCCATTGCCGTGCATATAAATACCCTTTATGTTGTTTTTCAATTAAATTGAGGTGACATATTTTTGTTAAGAGTCCCCGCCATAAGAAATGATGTTAATCCAACCCCCCTCATAATCGGAATTTGCTCACCAGGCGGATTTCATTGAACAAATTAACCGCTTTAAGCAACGGATGAGTCTTTATGATTTATATTTGTCTTTAACCTCAATTGTTGAGAATTCATGGAATTCTGTTATTTGACGTCATAATTTTGGTAGTTTTATTTCATCCACAATAATGTTTTGTAGATTGTGATTTCTGCTTTTATTTGCAACATTTTTGTGTTTCCGTCTGAAAATGTGTATTGGTCTTACTTTCAGTTCGCTTGGACTCATGTGACTCTCCTGATCGTGGTAACACAGTCCCACCTTGTTATTCAGAACCTCTTTGAAGGAATGATCTGGTAAGGAAGAACTGCCAACCTTCTCCAATATGGACTAAGCAACAGCATACTTTCACATTTTCATGAATTTAACTTTATCTTCTACAGGTTCATCTTTCCAGTTTCCACCGTGATTTGCAATGACATAATGGCTTATGTGTTTGGTTTCTTCTTTGGAAGAACACCTCTAATTAAGGTTGTATTGTATGACATTTCTTTCAATAAGTTATCGTTCATGTGAGGAAGACAAAAAATGTACTATTGTATACCGATCCATTAGTGACGGTTTTGCTTAATACATGTGTCTTAGCGATCATACAGTCCCATTAACAAAAATTAGAAGTCTTAATCTTCATTATAACAACTTAAATTTTTTTCTTATTTGCTCCCCTTAAATGGTTTGCAAGCTTTTCTGTTCACTAAACAGCTATGTGTCTCCTGGTTTTATGGAAGTATTCTTTTCATTTTTTAAATAAAGGGGAAAGAAACGATTTCAGTGCTTTCTGAAATAAGGGAACGTAGGACGGACTGGGTTGTTTCTTATTATCAGGTACTAGGAGCGGAGTGTTCCTATTGCATGCTTAAACACTGTGTGTCTTTACAGCTGTCCCCGAAAAAAACCTGGGAGGGGTTCATTGGTGGTTTCTTTAGCACGGTTATATTTGGATTCATAGTGAGTACAATGATATTCTACTCATGAAATATACATGCGAGAGCAAACTACATGAAAACAAGCTAACTTAGCCACTGCTGTGGCATTTGTACCCCAGTTACATTTTTTATTTTTAATATAATTACTTTCATTTAATTGCTCCTCATTTACCAGTGTAAATAAATGAATACCTTGCGATTTTTGTTTTTAAAGTCTTGTCTATTAAGCAGTAAGTTAATGGTAACTGTGTGTCGCTTTATTAACGTTTTTGTATTGTGATTCATTGACATGAATGTAAAATGAATTAATGGAAAAACAAAAAACTGTTGAATTGCTGTGTAAACAGAATGCATATTATATCAAATAATTTAAGAACCAGATATTTTTCTAGTTATTCATCTAGAAAGTACCTGGGGAATATTATGTAGTGGAAACGGCTTTATTTCAGATTTGCATTGTCCTTCATGCGACTGTTCTGATTTCCATCCCTCTGCAGTTTGCCTACCTCCTGGCCCAGTATCCATTCTTTGTGTGTCCTGTTGAGTTTGACAGCGAGAAAAATCGCTTTGCTGTGGGTTGTCAACCCTCCAGCCTCTTTGTGCTACATGAGTACACCCTTCCTGTCATGGTGCAGGATGTCATCAGATGGGTAAGCTTCTCCTGTGTAAATAAATCGGTTTGTTCAACGTTTCTGTCTCTTCTGTTAGGACTTCACAGTGAGGTGCTGGGGACAGTGCCTTTTGATTTAAGCACTTTTTCTACTCAGTCCTTCAGTGCTTTCCAGGTTCAAATAATCACCTTTTGATCCTGTAACACTGTGTCAGCACATTTGGTGGATAACAATCACATGAATGTTGCTAGACTGACTGCTGTACAAGAATGCAGTACTTTCCTTCCATTTACAGTCTTCTCACCTTAAGCTTAATACCTGGGAAGACAGTTAAATAAGCATTAAATTGGTATTTTTTCTTCATTTCAGGAGACTGTGAACCTGTACCCTTTCCAGATCCACAGCATTGCCATCTCTTCATTTGCCTCTCTGATCGGACCATTCGGTGGCTTCTTCGCAAGTGGTTTCAAAAGAGCTTTTAAAATTAAAGTAAGTATACACAACCACAAGCTACTTCACATCATTTAGGAGCAGTTTTAACACCTCGCAAGCAACTTTTTTCCCCTCTTTTGCAGGATTTTGCAGACACCATTCCAGGGCACGGGGGCATTATGGACCGCTTTGACTGCCAGTACTTAATGGCCACTTTTGTTCATGTTTACATGACCAGCTTTATCAGGTACCTCACTGTCCATGTGTTCTTCTGGTTTTAATTGTACAGATGCTTTGCCACTGACTGTCCTGGATGGAGCAGACTGCCTGTGTTAAAAGACTGATGTTATTGTTTTCCTTTAGTTCTGGTCAACATTGTTGGTGCCCATGCATTTTAGGTATATTTTGTACAGTATTTTCAAAAATAATTGGAAATTTATCAACTATTTATCATCACAAATTTTTAATAGGATGTTCAAAGTCATACAACAGATAAGATGTCTGTTCAACTTACATGCAATTTTTTTTCAGAGAAGAAAAAGAAAGTATGACCTACATCAAATAGGATGTTATTTTGTTATTAACCCTAACCCTAACCTCTAACCCTAACCCTTCCCTAATACTCGGGTCCACAACCCTTGTCAATGATGACAGCCTCCAAATGTTTCTTGTAAAGTTCTTCTTGTAGAAGTCTAACACACCTTTCTGCTGGCAGTTGCTCACACTCTACAACTGCTGTATTTTCTAACTCCTAATTGCTTGCTGGATTCCTTCTACTAACAGCAGATTTCGGCTCTTTCCGTAGGTTTTAAATCGGATTGAGATTGAATCTCATTATTAGCCAGTTTAACAGTCAATTTTTTCTCTTTTTACCATTCTTTCGTGCTTTTGGATTTGTCTTTTTGGATCGTTGTTCTACTGGAGGATTCATGATTTTTGACCTATACTTAGTTTTCTGACACAGGGTAGCTCATTTTGCTCTAAAATTCCTTGGTAATCCTCTGATTTTATTATTCCGTTAATATGCTTAAGGCCTCCAGTACCAGAGGTAACAAAGCAGTCCCACAATATTCCATAATGTGTGAAGGTTCATTACTAGGTCCTAGTAGTCTGTCAATGGCTAAATAGACTTCTGACCATTGTACTGAGCCTCACTTGTACTTGTCCTCTAGGGGCCCGAACCCCAGCAAGGTGTTACAGCAACTCCTAGTCCTGCACCCTGAACAGCAGCTCAGCATCTTCAACATACTCCGTACCCACCTGAGGGAGAAGGGTGTGCTGACCCAGTGACCAGCCCCAAACCTCCCACACGATGTTTGAATTTTGGGTAACTGCCTCTCACCATGACACTGAACAGACTAGGACTCCTGATCTCCTGACAATGGAACTCACTGATGCAACTTGCCGTTTCCATGTCGCTGCCCAGTGTGTGCTGCAGAATATTGTGTGTGTGTGTGTGTGTGTGTGTGTGTGTGTGTGTTTATATATGAACGTATGCATATATAAGTATGTATATGGTGCAAACTTGCGATAGGAGGTTTGTAGCTACTGCTAAGATATTACTGCTGGGAAGGAAAGTCTTCCACGAGAATAGTGCACATGCTGTCTCCAGTATGGCTTCTGCTCTGCAAAAATATTGAAATATTATTTAAGCAAAATTTGGTTTCCTGTCTTGTACAACCAAAATAGATGCACAGTGAGGATTCAGCTGCTATATCAAATTAGGTGTGAGAATCCTGTTGTATGTAAATAGTATTCAGTTGTGGGGTGGGGGGGACCTGCTCCAAAGCCCAAGTACTGTATCTGAAGAGAGTTTATAAGCATCATTACCATCCAGTGGTGCACTAACCATAGAGTCCTTAATTGCCAAATCCCATAGGCAATTGGTTAACACCAATTGTAGCTGGACAGCAATGTGTACTCTGATGGGAAAAGCGCATGCTAACTTAAATATATGCAAATAATAAAATATTCCCCTTATTTTAATAACACTATGCAATAACTTTTTTTTGCTTCGGCACATTTAACGTTTGTTATAAAAGTATTAATTGGAAGTCTTCAAAAATGGCTTGACGTGTTTTGTAAGTGGTCCGTCACTGTTTACAAAACATTTTGTCCATTTTGTCAGGGCTTTACAAATAAGTGACAACTAATCGACTGTTTTTCCACTTTAGGAACATTTTGTGTTTTTTTGTTTAATTTCACACCTTTTCAGCAATGAGATATGCAAGTACTGATTTCAGCTACAACGTAGAAGTGGACATACTTTTCTTTGTCCTAAGCAGGATTTCAGAAATGTCTGCCAAAGTATGCTTTTTAATTGTTTTAGTCCCTAACAAAAACTGAAAAAATGTGTACCTCATTTCTTGTGGCCCTCTGTTTAAATCATAAATATTACTCTCTTCTTAATCATAGTATATCATAGCAGAAGGCAACAGGTGAATAATAAATTAAATGTTCCATTTATAATTGTACAGTCCAACTTTATGTTGTGTAGAACTTAGTGAATAAATCTTGTTTTAGCCAATGACCTTAGTTCGCCTGTCTTGACAGATTTTTTTTGCTTATTTTTTTCTGTGTATAATAAAGGGCACAATTCATTTCCTACCTTTTATGTAAGGCTTGTGTATTAGACTATATTTAAATGTTAGTTTCTAACTTACAAGTGCACGGGAAGTGGTGGAGTAATGTATGAACTATACAAGCAAAACTTATTTTTACTAAGCTGTTATTGTTACTATTTTGTGATGTGATGAGTGGTGATAAGTATATCTTTTATAAATTAAAATAAAAATATTTTTTCATTTCATACATTTTGTTATTCAATATTTTACCATTCAGACTTTTAATATAAAAGATAAAATGTATAAAAGTAAATCACTGGGTCCTCTTGTGACCAAGTTAAATGTCAGTTTTGCAAAGTATTTTCATTTACTATACTTTTTTTTTACAGAACCTCCTTAGCAAACAGAGGTATGCATATATCATTTTTTTTTATTCTGCATGTAATGAAATAAGTGATTGAATGGGATAAAGTCTTATAGAAAATTTATAGGAAATTTTTACATTAATTATAGACTTAATTGAAATTTTTACAGAACCTAACCCATGAATAAATGAAGGAATGTCTGAAATGTTAAGGTTTGGATTTTCACATAGTGGCTGGATTTACGGTCAAGTTACCAACAGACTTCTGGCTTTCAGTTGTATTTGGAAGTTGAGGATCTGGTGTATTATACTCCACTATAATACATATTATGGTCCTTTCACACTGTTTGTCACACGGGTGACCTTAAATCAATCATTTAAGAGTACACAGTACATATAGGTGATCAATACACAAGTAACTTAAAGTGTTAAAATTTATTCCATTAATAACTTCCATTCTGGGAACCCCACCAGCAATATGGTCAAAGCTTAGTTATTCTCAATGTTATTTATCTAAATGATGGTTTTGAAAGGACACGTCATTTTTATCCCTAAAGTAGAATGTACCTGAAAGGGAACGTGAGGCACATACAACATTATTACCAACATGAGACTGAATAAAAAAATAATAAATCCAGCGCATGGATATCTTCTTACAATAAGCAGAATAACTTGGTACAGTAACTTACAAATTCATCCAGTATCCATCCTCCCCTCCCAAAACAATTTTTTTCAACATAAAAATACAGAAACTCCAAAAAATCACCTAAAATGCAAGCAGCTCTTGGAGGTTTATTGACAAAAAGCAAAAATGGTTTCTAACTTCAGGACAGCAATACAAACATTCCATAGAAATGCCAAAATACAGTATTACTTTACAAAAATGTTTTAAAAAACAATACTTAAAATGTAAGCAGTTTTCTATAATCGTGATGTAAATCAAAGCTGATGCTAAATCGGAGACTCACTTTTTCACACGTGTGTCCTCTGTGGCGTTACAACCAGCAAAACTGAAATAAGACATGAACAGTGTTTGTACAAAAAAGTTAAATAATATTAACAAAAATGGTTAAAAAAAAAAAAAGCAGATGCTTTGAGCAACCAAAAAAAAACAAAACAAAAAAAAAAACAAAAATACAAATGCTATGGTGTTTCTTCAGACAGCTCCAGCTTCAAACGTGGTTATTAAACACAAGTAAAGCCATTAAAAATAAACACATATCTTGTTTGTGAAACTGATATCTACCCAGTACAATAACTACTGTAACGCATTTTCTTATAGTTAACTGTGACAACTTCAAAACTGCTTAAACACACAATTTACTGTTTCTTGCTTACTTTCAGTGCATTTTCATTACATCTTGGTATTTTAGTTTAAAAAGTGCAAAACATGGGTACCCTAGGTACCTTGACATGAAAATTGACATTAACTAAACGTTTATAGGTTATATTTTAGATAATGCAACAAACACCTTACACAATGCCAAGAAGTCCACAAATAATAACTAAAACAATGTGTATATAACTTACACCTCCATTCTGACATTCTCACAGTGATCGCCCTCCTGTGGTCTCGGGTGTGCTGCAGTCTCGTATATTTAAATGTCCTAGTCTATCCCCGTCAGATTTAATGTAAGACAAAATATTCAGAGAAACTCAGTGTAGGCTACGCTCATAGTGGTGTGGTGCCTGTATCTATCAGTGCTTCGGGACAGAGCCATTGCAGGATGAGACACTGTGCAGATGCACCACCTGACGCGTCACCTATACCTGTAAAAACTGCCTAGGTAATTGCACAACTGTGTTTGTTTTTGGAAGGAATAAAGGCATCCACACATTAACAATAGGGCATGTGGATGAAGCCCTACTGGTGGGGTTAATCGGGACCCTGCGGTATATGAGGAATCCCCTGCTTTTCTCTAAATACCTCTCTGGCCCTTGCTGTGTCCCCACCACACTCCATTCGACTCCATTTCCAGCCTGCTTCTGTAGTGACAGAAGAGGATACCGGTGGCATCAGTCAGCACCAATCACCCCAACTTCTCGCGGAGCTGTATGCTTGGACGGAGACTCCTTCTTACAGAAAAAAACCTGAGATGCTCTCTTCCAACTAGAATTTAGGATAATTGGTCTCACACGAGCAACATCTACGATTGCTTGGACGCCATCTGTTAAATTCACCTTTTTCTTCATATTGTATCTCCTAATGGCCTTTCTACTTGTGCTCAAAAATCATACTGGTCAGTTACATTACAAATGAAATAAAGCGGCTTAAAAGGTCTCTGCATTCCCAGACAACCTTTGCATCCTGAAAAGAAAACGTACGTTGAGGATTAGTGGGCCAAAGACTGATGTCTCATCAGCGACAACAGGTACATTTTCTCCAGGCTTGGGTTAATTTTATGTGGCTCAATACTTTCTGAGGTCACAAAGAAGAAGCTTCCATCAAGCATCTGTATAGTGCATGTTTTGAACCACAAACGTTTTAAGAGAACGCAAACTGCATCTCTTCACTGTTAGAGCTTTGAAGCCCCCCTCGGAAATCAGTGTTAAAATATTTGGGGAAAGTGAAGCCATGCAACTGGCAGGAAATTATGTGCACTGAAGAGTGCCAACCTGGACCCACATGCCACCTTTTTCTTTTTGCCACTGATGCCCTGAAAGGACATTGATGCCCCACCTGTACATCGGGCTCACCACCAAGCTAGGTCAGCACCTCGCTGAAAGATGGAACCAGGTGGGAAGGGCGGAAGAGCCAGCGAAGCACTGTGAGGGCAACCCTGACCAGGAGGCGCAGCAGCAGGAAGGCAAGCGGAACACCAATCTGCGCTATGTGGAACACGGGGGCACTGAAGCGGCTCAACACACAGGTTACAAAGAAGATCCCCAGTGCCACGCATGGGTAGACTGCCAGCTTTGCTAACATGAAAGCGTGGTCCTGTCCGCTGTAGTGCACGTATGGGTGCAGTGTTTCCCGCTGGTTAAAGAGTGCCGCCACCCAGATGGCCAGCTGGAAGAGACCGGCGAAGAAGATGATCACGCAACTGATCTGGATGGCTTCCAGCTCGTTGTACGAGTTGCGGGGAAACTCATGGGTCAGCTGGTAGGCCAGTGGCAGACCACCCACGAAGGCCAAGGAGAAGGTGTTTAGAAGGCCCATCAGGCGGGTGCTCTTGGTCACGTGCAGGAAGAGCGAGTGGTGGACGAACCAGAGCAGGCCCACCGTGGCGAAGGAGCCAAAGTAAGCCAGGTACTCCGGGCCAAATTCTTGCAGGGCATCCACCAAGCTGCCGTTGAACCTCTGCTGCACTTCCAAAGGGTCCGGCACGTTGTCCTCGCTGTGAACCCAGATGGCAAAGAACACACGGTCAAAAGGTGTGGCCCTAGAGATAGTTGTTGTTGCAACAGGTTCCTTTACTCTGGAAATGCTCTCATTAAAGTCAAAAGAACGTTAGCAGCGCTTAGGCTGGATGTGGTGGTTCATGGCTCAAGGCCAAAACACTACACTTTACGAACTTGCTAAAACTTGGTTCTGTGATCCATGCAATGACTTACACCCATACCCTGAGATCAGGACCAACAAACAAATGACAAGAATGTGTAACAAAAGTACTCTTACCATATGTCTAAAATGAGCAGTGTGGCTACAATGGCGTAAACCCCATCACTAAAGGCTTCTACGCGCTCTTTGCTGAGAGGCTCGTTTGGGTGATACGAGTAGAACAGCATGGGGTCGGACACTTCCTCACGTTGGCCTGAGAATACACACATCCACCATTGCATCTCTGTGTTTTTTTTTTTTTTTTTTTTTTTACATTTGTCCACACACAGCTAAAAAATGTACACAAAACCCCCAACTGAAGACACCATTCTTAAAGACCGCCACTATTCTCTTTTCTTATCAGCACTTTCCTCAGGAAGTGATGTTGGATACTGTGGTACACCATTTGCCCAATATTGCATAGCTCAGTGTAATGTGGGATGCTAACAACAATGTCAAGGGTTGGACCCAATGAGCTGTCCCTCCACGTTATTATAAATGGGCAAATGCGATGCAACTCGGTCGGATGTCTTGGACACCGAGGTCTTCATTATATGGGGCCTACAGCCCACCGCTGTACCGTGGCAGACGTTCTTCTACAATCCAATCACACTTTTTCAATCGTCTCAGTTCAACATTTGAGGGCAATTTACTACACAATGTTACTGAGAAGCTGTTCATAAACTAGACCAACATATTCTGAGGCATTGTTATAACTGTACTTGATGTCCTGTGGAACCGGAGTACCCATCACAGTCATGCTTTCCTCTTACTGCACACTTAGGAGTATTCCAGTAATCAGTTTTTTTTTGGAAAAAGTATCCTCTATCATGCATTTCTTATCAATAAGCACAACACCAATGTCTTACCTATAGCTTTACTGTAGCACCACTGTAAAGACTGGGAGATGTAAGGAAAGAAGATGACGACGGCCAGCAGGATGTATGACTGTGTGACAACAGGGAGAAAGTTACTAAGTACCAAGAGAGACAGAGCTATGCATTCACTGAACTTTGCAAATTCGATTTGAAGCTCAGCGTGATTCACATCAGGCTGTTTGCGCAAGCTGTTTCTGGTGGTACACACTGTAACGGGCTATTACTGTAATGGATGGTTACTGGGGTATTAACTGACTGAATGGAAGTGAACAAAATCACAAAAGTGGAAACTGCACAAACTGCATTTGAACACGGGCCACACGGGGCAAAGCCTGAGAACACTGATGCTGGTTGGAGGGCCACCGTACAGCATTGCACTTGTACTTGCACCAATTTTGAATATTCCTCTGATGTGCTTCAGCTTCGCTTGGATGGCACTTGCTGTGCGGGAACTACTCAACTCGGACACCAAGGCGAGTGTTAACATACGCTGCCCGTTAGATCAGGAACTCAAATACCGCGGTATTGGTTTATTGTATCACTGCCAATATTAAGTTCCACTCACCAGCAGGGGAAAGATGAAGGACAAAATGCCAGCGAAGAAGCAGAAAGCAGGGACTCTTAAAATGACCTTCAAGATATGGTGTTCGTAAAAGGCCTGGTTTTGGGACCCTTGTATCTGGTCGTTCAGGAGATGGGGTCGACTAAATCCATACAGAACGATGACAGCCTGCCGAGAGGAAAGCGGCCACAATTATAGAAGGAGGCCTTCACAGGCAGTTTGCACTGCGTGTCCATGGTGCGTGTGTGCGCGTGCGGCATCCTGTTCACCGTACCTGAATCAGACCAATTACAATCACACAGCTGCAGAAGAGCAGAATTCCAAGTATATTTTCTGGAAAGACTGCCATCAAAGAGAACTAAAGTCGAAAAACGAGGGGCTCTGTTTCAGCAAACGGTATGCAGCACATTACTAACAACCATCTCATTTTTAATCCAGACCATTAACACTGAATTAAAGGTTACACACTTCTCAGTGTGCCACCAGAGTTTATCTGGCTGTGTTTCTGCTGCTTTCAAGTCACACAGTACAAAACGTTTACGGCACTCACAGTGTACGGCAGGAACGTGATCAGCATCATACACCCCTAGAGGAGAAGGGCACAAATCACATTGCAAATATTAACACGTCGTATATTGTAGCAGTCAAAACAGTTATTATACGGTCTTCGTGATCCCAATTCCATTAAAATAGGTGCATAATGATGTCGGTGTCAAAGCGCTGCGCTCCCAGCCGACACTTACAAGATTTAGAAGCGCAAGACAGTCATCAATGTGTTCTATTACTTGGAATAATCTGCAAAACAGAAATTAATTCAGTATTGATTTATTAATAGCAACTTGGTATTTGTACCCAGAATCTTTGTGGGAAATGACACACTCAGACGAGCGGTAAACAGTCTTTACCTGATGTGGGCGGCCCACGCAACAGTCACTATCAAGAATGTCATCAGATACACGGCGATCTTCGCAGTGAGGTGCTGCTGCAGACTCTCCCTTAGCTCCTGATTCAATGACAAAAGCAGTGCCGAGTCACACAACCAGTCACGATCGTTCAGTTTCTTGAGAAATATTAATTATATCTGTTGTACTTTGAACAAATGAGGAGAATCATTCAAAATCAAAAGTCACATCACTGACATACTCAGCAGTGTTACATGATTGACTTTACAGTGATTTACCCCAATTACACAGTGTCAGGGTATTCTTACTGTATCAATTCAGGGTGAGGACCTTGTTCAAGGGTATTACAGCAAGAATGGGATTCGAACCCAGAACGTGCAGACTTCAATATGACAGATATCATTTTAATAAGGTATATTCTATCTAGACAACATAATTGATCATTTTTACCTCATTGTCTTCAATTTTCGTGTGTGCAACCGGCAATATCTGAAAAGAAAAATCACTGCGTTGAACCAATGATAATGCAAAGTAGTCCTGCAAGAAGATGATCTATTGTTGCAAACAACATGACACTTTGCTAACAAAAAGTAGTTGTAATTTACAGGGGTGTAACAGCTTACATAGCATTAAAGGGGACCAAAACATATTAGGACCAATTCTCAATGGAGGTATATAATAATAATATGGGGTGGTTATTAATTAAATAATATTAGGCTTGCTCGAACCCTGACAACGAGCGGCACGGCAGCGCAGTGGTCTGACCGAGGGTGGGTTCCAACTCGGCTCGGTCTGCGTGGAGCTCGCACGTTGCCTGCAAATCCGTGGCTTTTCTCCAGGTGCTCCCAATTCCTCCCACAGTCCAAAGACATGTGTTTCAGTTTTATCGGTGACTCTACATTGCGTGCACTGTGTGATCGTGCGTGGCCTCCCTGTGATGGCCTTGTGTCCTCTTTAGGCTGCAATTCCATTAACCTGAACCCCCCCCGACCAGGACAGGCAGCTGACATGCATGACAGAGCGGGAGTGAAGACGCTGTTGCCTCGCCCCCTGCGACTCCTATGATAACGTCAACACAGAGAAACGGTGGGCCGACAGGCTTTAATACAACAGATCGGCACGGCCCTATAAACCGGGGATAACAAGGGCGACCGCGACCTTGGACGAGCCGCCGCTAGAGGGAGCAGTCATTAAAATCAGTAGCAAGGATTGACAGAAACAACGACAACTGCGGCGAGCGACGAAGACACTGGCAGACACAGCGACAGCGATGGCTCCCACCATGACAGTGGCGATGATAGAGATGAGCGCGTCGCTGTACGCCAGGAGCCTGTGCGAGGACTGCGTGCTGCCGTGTCCCTCCCTCTCCGGGAACGCCTCGGGCCGCCGGGCGAAGCGCCTCTTCTCCATCTCCTCGCTAACGTGATGCTCAATGATCTCTCCATCCCCGTCGTCCGCCATCGCGGCAGCTGCTGGACGCAGGCGCGCTCCTCGTGACCGCTTGGCGCACGTAAATAAGGAAGCGTGCGTCCCGCCGGAAGTGACGCAAGGCCGGTGGGAAAGACGGACCGCCGGAGAAGAAATGTATTTTAAAGTGCATTCGTGCAATTTATGTGGCAGCATGTGGCGTTCGCGTTTGGGACTGTTTGCCTCTCTTTCAGTCTGAGGGTCCTGGGTTTGAATCCCTCTTTTTAAGGTAGTTACCCTGATTTGTGTCAGCATTCTAACCTCTCACAGCTTCACGCCACCCTTACGTGCACCGCATTATTTAAAGTCGCAGTCAGTAAATTCTGAACTTTTTAAAGGTCTTAAGCCGCTCAAAACATCGATTCAGCTAAATCACGTTTGCTAGCAATAACATTGCAAACAATAATCGCAGCTCAAGCGTTGCTTCCATGAGTTACCACCAGAGGGCGACATTTTCCAACGTTCCGCTGATGTCTGTCAAGCATGAGCAGAAGTCCAGAACAGACAGCAAAGAAACAGTGGAATTTATAAAGACTCAGCTAGAGCTTTTACCAGTTCTCTGAAAATCAAGTCAGTTCTGTAAATGCATGAATAAAATCGTCCAGCTGCAGTTCAAATCGCTCCAGTCTAAAGGAGTTACTGCAGCACACATCTCTCCTGAAAGATGTACCCATCTCAGGAAGAGCATGAGTCCAGCCATCTACAAACAGTGCTACGTGTGGGCAGGGGCGCTGTCCTAAGAGACACTCCTTTGAGCTGCAGAGGAATAAAACATCCTGCATAGTGTGACAGCTGTTGCTCCTGGTACCGGAACCAAGCCCAGCAAACGGGAGCTGCTGTTTGTGCCAGCAGGAGCATGAGGGTAGAAAAGGATTCCCATGGCCTGCATTGAGCTCTGATTTTATTACATGCAACTCAATAATTGTTCTCCGGGTGAGCGATACTGTATATCTGAGGGATCATTTGGGGTCATTTACAATTGAACTGTTGTATATCATTTTGAAAAAGTGACTGGCCATGTGTAATTTCACATTTTTAAATGCTTCTTTTCTGGGATGGCCTGATGTCCCATCTAGGATGTGCCTTCATGACCTGCTGCCCAGGGATTCTGGGACAGGCACCAGGCGGTGAAAACCCTGACCAGGACAAGCAGTTCCCGAAAATGACTGAGTGAGTGATTAAGAGAAAATACCTCCTATTCAGAGCAAGATCGCATATCACTTCTTTTGAAAATCTGGGGGTTCTTGGCATGCAGTTCTGGGAATGTAAAATACGCTGGATTGTTCTGTAAATGCTCTGATAACTTTTAGGGAAGGCAGTATAAAATTGTCATGCAAGCTGGAAAAGGCATTTGGCAAAGTTTTAGCAGTTTCCTCCTACATATGTGAGAAGCTTTATTGGAACACATGGGCATATTTTGACGCCGATACAATAAATCTCTTTTTTTCTTCCTATTATCTTTGTTATAAATCTGTTTGACTTTCATTCAGCCAAAAACCAGGCGAACCCACACACATGTTGGATGCAGAAGGCCCAGCCCTTCCTGCACTTCCCACTGAAATCATAATGCATATTTGCAAGCTTTAATGGAAAATGGTTTCAGTCACAAATGTCTGAGTAGTTGTTTTTCTGTGGTGCTCACATCAGAGGATAAAGTGTTTGTATGATGCACTAATTTTTGTTAAAACCTAAATGATATTTGAAAATGCCTTACAAGGAAATTAATAGGGTTTAAAGTCTCATAGCACCTCAGTAGCTCACCTCATCTTCATATTTCTTTAAGAAGCAATTTCTGCTGTGAGATTCTTCTGAGAAGTCATCCAAAAAAACCAAAATGTCTGTACACAGTACACATTATCATCTTTATTGTATCTGCTTTGGACAAAAATGAGTGTTTTACATTAAGGACATCAATTATTTTTTAACTCTGTGCCATGTGCTGCTTTGGGGAAAAGTGTTGGCCAAATACATAATTCCAAGTGTAAATGTAGATGTATTAGTTTGAAGTTTTAGAAAACTCACCCAATGACCGCAGTCAGCTTTAAGCTCTATAATCCATTAATTTGGAGGAAGAATCTTCACTGTACCTGAGACAACTTAAACTATTTTAAATGCAAGTCCCTGGATGAGCAGTAAAACAAGCTGGAGAGAATTTTATTGCACAAACTGTGACCAAATTAATGGCATCCAGTGGATTATTTTGACCATTTGCACTACATACAGGTTGGTGTGTTTGGAATTGTATCTCAGTACGGCCTGGAAAACCGATCCACATTTCACCATAAACCCGCCATTCTAAAAACTATTTCCATCCAGTTCCAGTCTTGCAAACCGGCATTTTAATTTTTCCCACTGATGCAAAAAGAAACTAAATAATTGTTTCATTAAGGTTGAGCACATCTGGCTTTGGGCTATGAAATCTGAGTATCCAGAGGAAGCCCTCGCAGGGAATGAACGTGTCCAGGCTCCACTGCTACTGCAGAAACTGTTTACACTGGGCATTGTGACGGTCCACTGTTACAGTCACATCATATAACGTGGAATTTACAGCGTCAGGCTTTTTCTGGTGCAGCGTTCAACTGCATACAAAGTACATTCATTCAGTAAGACTGTATCATCTCTTATACAGGGCAAAATGTCCCATGCAGGTATTGTCTGGATCAGTGGATATCAGTAAAACTATTTTGTATAATCATGCAAGTATAATGCAAAAATATCAAAACAACACTATTTTACAAAGCTTGCACCTACTGTATTTAAATGTCATTTTCTAGCATTAAGGTTTCAGGTGGCACGGTGGCCTCAGCATCTGTGCTGCTTCGGTGTGGGTTTAAATGCTGCTCAGTCTCTGTGGACTTGGTTCTCCTTGTGTCTGTGTGGGTTGCCTCCCACAGTCCAAAGAGATGTCTTTCAGGTTAATTGGTCACTCTAGTTTTACTTTTCATAAATAAATTAAACACTTACTCACACTATAGTATCAAGCTACAATTTTATATTTTTTATTTCATCACTCCGGTACAGTTTTCACTCTCTGGTCTGGTATTTTGTCTCTCTACAATCTTGTTATCCTTATATATCTTGCGTTGCCCTCCCCCAACCCTGAAGAAAAGCTGACAGGTTAGATACCTTGTCAAACACCAAGTTATCTAGCTTCAAAGATGGTTGCTGAGACCTTTTTAGTCTCTACCTGACTCCATTCACTATGAGTTTTCATCGTCACTGGGGACATTCATAGCCGGATTCCAGTTCCCCTGCTGGTGGAACACATGAGAATAGGAAACATCAAAGAGCTGCCTTTGTATCGCAGGCCATATCTACCTGCTCTGTGCTAGAATTAACAGTGGTCAACCCTTTGCATGTTGAATAAAAGGTGAAAGTAAGAAAAATGAATAAAATCATTGCAGGAGCTGAGGTAGGGATGGGTGAGATGCCGAGTGAGCAATTACCTGTGGTTTGGATCAGCTGCCAAAGTGTCTCCTGAAGGGAATTCAAGCAGAAGGCCATAATAACCAATGCAGGCTTGTTTAATGAGGCTTGGAATGACATGGAGAGAAGATGTGCACCATACATGACTTCCCCTTGTTTATAATGTGTTGCCTTTAGCAGAGCATTTCCAAGCACAGTTAGATTAATTTCACTGGTATTATTATTATTATTATTATTATTATTGCTTAATTCATAATTTTCATCCAAAACAACTTAATTTTACCTCTCAAGAGTATAAGAGTGAGCCACACTCTGGGACCAGCAGCCTTCGGGTTACAAGTACGTTTTTTTCTTGTGGACTTGAAATGACTGAAGGTTATTACTGGATAATCTTTGTAGCCCAAATGACACTTATGCAAGTATTTACAGATGACATGCTTGTATAGAATGAAAAACGATAATTTTCCAAAATAATTCCCTATAATTGAGCTCTGTTCTAAATGGTATTCCTAACTGAGACACTGAGGTGGTCATTATTGCTTAATGATATCCAAATGTCATGTTCCCCTGCGCACACCACTTTTGTAAAAATTAATAATGTTAAAAGTTTATTATGGCATGTCATTTGAGGAAGCTTTGCAAATCCAAAAAGAGTCATAGTCATTATCTTTGATGAAGCAAAAATTTACTCAAAATTAATTCATTTCATGGTAATGAATTAATTTGAAGGGGATTTTCAAAACAGAGTTATTATTTACAGCCCCACTTCTTCAGTTGCTGTGCCAAAGCATTAGTAATGTCACATGACAGGTTCGGCGCTTATTCTGCACCATTCCTGTCATTCCAAGCAATACGGCACAAAGAAAGCAGACATAATATTTATCTTTAATGCTTTTTTAATTATTCTACAATAGAGCTGTGATACAAGATGATGACAGAAATGAACCAAACATGTTTTTCAATTTTACAGGAAAACTGAAATTAAATCACATTTAGATGAAACACCCGGTAATTTGTCCTCACTTGAGAAAACTGATAAGAAATAGGTGCAACTTTTATTATTATTATTATTATTATTATTATTATTATTTGTAATAAGCTGACTCTGTGTGTTCAAGTTTTTGTACATAACTTTTTTAACTTTCAGTACATTGTCCTCCTCCTGTGAATGTTTCAGTTGCACATTTTCACACAAATGAACATCTATCTATCTATCTATCTATCTATCTATCTATCTATCTATCTATCTATCTATCTATCTATCATATTGGTGTTCTGCTCAGGCTGTTTTTGCTTAAAGGTTCTGCCAAAAGCATAGGTACATTTTATTCATTATATCTGAGCTGGGTAAAGAAATACCCAGTAATATTTACTTTGCTGCAAACAAGTATGTAACATGTAAGTGAAGAAAATGCAGAGAATAAGAAACTCTTTGCATGTTTATAAGTTTGCAACTTGTCCACATATAACAAGGAGTCAGTCTACTGAGCATTTAAATATTTGTTAGGGTTAGGGTATGTGTTTTTCACGTATGCAATAGGTGTGTGTTTGCGTGTGTGAGAGAGACGGAGAGAATATGCAAAATATAGTGTAAATATACAGTGGCTTACTCATATATTCATATGTATATTCATCTGTTTTCTAACAGGTTAGAAATAAAAAATGTCCTCTGTTGTGTAAGGACATATATAACTCTAGGGTTTGCTGAGCTCGTGGGGTGACCAGATGTGAGGCAGGAGGTAGAAATATAAAACGGTCCAGAGAAAAAACATAAACGTAAAAAGGAGCTGTACTAGCATTTATTTGAGCCCTAGTCCTCTTCTCCATCAGTCTTCTTACCTGGCATTCTGCTCAGGTGTGGCTGATAATCCAATGAGCACCACAAAAGATATGATGCTTATCTCAAGGCTGCTTAGATGCAATATTCTCTAAGTGAAGAGGAAAGATTTAACTGGCTTGGAAACAACAGATATTGTTTATGCAACTTGTGAAGCACCTGGAAACTAATAAACACTTGGCCTAAGAGATGTTCAGGTTCTTACCTGTCATTTTCCATCTCATCACAAGGTTTTGAGAACATCAGGGAGTTGGTCTGGATTTGTTTCATGTTTCATTGAAAGGTTCTGACGCCAGCACCAACACGCAGGCCTTTGTGAACAGTCACTGTGACATGTAAGCATCTTGCTTCAGCAACTCTTCATTCTGCGCATTGCCGCAGTGCTCTCTTTATAGTGCTGAAAGGTGCGTTTGCTCAGTTTTTCCAGTTGAAAAAACAAGGATGCTGTCCTTAAGAGACCTACAGTATTTCTACAGCATCGTAAGATGCCGGTTGTGGCTAAGAGTTTCCCACGTGTGAGAGCATTCAGGTAAACGTTGTCCAGTTTGTAGGATGATGCGGGCTTGGTGAACATCCACATTGTTCATTTTCCCAGTGTGGCTCAACTCCCCCAACACCGGTAACCCCTTGTGTCCATGGATTTTACCTTCAAATATTTTTGATGAATGCCTTAAAATGACACGAATTTAAGGAAACGATCATGTAGGTAATGGGAGGACTAAAACAACCCAATGTGTTCATTCTGTTCATTCTACTGATAAATGGAAATGAGATTCAAATTTGTTTCATGGATTTGTCATGACTGCATTCTGCTGAACTTTACTGTGATTCCAGGCTGGCATTGCACTGAAGGATGAATTATTGTACGATACTTGGAAAAATATAACTGGACTAATATAGCATAAACCAAGTGCAAGATCCCTGGCATGCTTGTGTTGCTCTTCTACCCTGTTCTTCAGTTTTTATTAGGAGCTCAGATACATTCACCAAGCAGCTGCTCTTCTGCACCCCTCACTGCATTGCAGCTGGGGGGACAAATCAGCCTCGGTGGCGGCATCCAGCATGAAATAAGGATACCCACTTTGCCCGTGGCCTCGACGGAGGTGATCGTTCAAAGTGTGTTGCAACTGCTGTGGTTTGAACCCCCTGCCTTGAGCTTCACAAGTGCATTGCGTTGTAGCATCTTCAGCAGCGTGCGCTGAAAGAGAAGCCCTTGAGGAGGCAACAGTGGGATGAGGACTTTGCTTCTATGCAGCAAAATTCAAATGAAATTCTCTCAAGAGTTTGCATCTGGACTGAGGACATGTAGCCGGGATCCAGCGTGTTGGTGGCAAACTTGAAGGAACTTGGGATGTTGCCGCCACTTCCAGGTGCGTAATTTTCCCTGCCGCTTCTTTAGCAGCTCGACCGGGTTCCTGTTGTCCCTGCACATTCAGTTAGCAGGTCGTGGCTGCCACGGAATCCAGCGGTCCTGCGTGTCTGTGTGAGAGCAATTAGGGCAGAGCAGCCGGTGGAACAGCAGGCCGGACCCCACATCAAAGTGGCTGCATGCACACTTCACTTCGCATGCCCACCTCTCCAGAATTAAAGCCTCGCTCGACAGCAGCTCCAAGCCCCCCGCCGCGACAAGAGCCTCTCAGGTGGAGATGGGGCCGAATGCAGCACATGTGGGGGTTGCGGGTCATTACGGTGCTCTGACCCACCCTTTCTGCTGGAGAGGGTGAGGGCGTTGGGCAGAAAGCAGCAAGTCACGTGCACATTAATCCCTCGGATTACGGCTCTTAGAAATAAAAATCTGTATGAGCCAGGTATACTGGAAATGGTGGCTATAAATAGTTTCCGCCCTACAAGGAGAATGGATAATAGCGCATGGAATATTTTTGTTGAAATTTTTTTTAAAAAAGGTATGTATAAACAAATAAACAAAAATATTTTATTCCGCGGATTCTCAGAAACGGCCTCAGCTTTGTTTATGTCAGCCTCAAACAAACTGTTTGGGAAGGGAAGTTTTACACAGTCATGGTACGTTGCTCATTTTTTCATTATAGAAGAACACACTGAAGGAGTGGAAATCCTCTTTATTAGAAAGCAAAGAGTGACATGCTAATCCCCGGGGTTTAGATGAATAAAACCGATTATTTCTCCCATTCTTAGTGGACGATAGATAACATTTCCATCAAGCGGCGGCAGCCACGCAGATTCAATGTAGAGAGGACACTATGGGGATATAGGGTCTAGGCATAGGGGACAGTTGGGGAGGCATCCACACGACAGGGTGACCAGGCATAGATAAATTTGTTATCTTTGCTGATAAAGGGCTTCAGCAAGGAGGGAATTTTGTCTTTTATTTCCCTCTCACCTGCCATATTATCTCCACAAAATCTTTGCGATAACCTTTTTGTATGATAAATGTTAAAATGTGTCTGTGACTGCATGTAGATGGATGGCAGAAGGTGTGCGGAGGGGTCACAAGGCACACGTAGCCCATGTACAACTGTTTTGTTTATTGCATGTTTGTTTTTCCCTGTGTCTGGGGCTGTGCTGAGAGAGCACGAGCAGGTCCTCGTGCTTCCATGACGTTTGTTATGAATGTACCGGTCCTCCCAGTGCTGCTGCGTAGGCACCGTAAACAACAGGGAACACCAAAGCTGTCCTTATTTACAGCGCGTCAGCTGTTTGGCGTGCGAGTGACAAAGACGGCGTTGTCACTGCTGACGTAAAGGATCACACTTAAAACACGAATCCAGTGCTACCGTGACAGCTGAGGTTGCTCTGAAAGCAGAAAGGTGAAAGAATGTGGAGAAGCCAGTTTGGAACAAGAACTGCTACTGAGTCACGCAGTGTTTTTGCTTTTTACCACAGCCGTCAGGTACCTGACACCAGTGACCCGTTTCCGCTTGTATGTCTAAATAATGAAAACTGAACCGCCAGCGGCATGTAGGAGCCCAACTTGTCACCCAAGGGTACTCTGAACACAGCAGAGCAGCAGCTGAAGGACTCTGGTTCAGATCCCCACCCTCTGCTTTATTACCTTAATATATGACACTTTTAAAACTTTTAAAGCTGAATAAATGGGTAAATAATTGTAAGTAGCTTAGTACACAAACCTCATATTTTAAGCCACCTTGGAGAGAAGTTGCAGCTGAATGAACAAATAGTAACAAGGGATCACTTAGCGTTCATGGTCGCCATTCATTTACTGCATCCAACTGCACCGATGCTTTACATCATGATGCTCTTCTGCTTGCGTTTGACACCGCGACCCCAAGAGGCAAAGTGAAGAGTAGAACAGAGCCTCACTGATGCCAAACGTCTTGTGTTGCTTTGCAGGGGATGGCCGAGAATTCGACACCTCGCAGTTTGTCGGCGCTTCATACCGTCACCATTCATCACCGAGGTCGGCAGGTGGGGGCTTTAGTCACATGCACTGAAAAATAAAACCAGAGAAGCACAGAAAGAAGGAGGGGGTGATGAATAAACTAGAATGCACCGACAGGTCTGTAATATTTTACATCTGCTGCGGATCTGCAGAACGTTGCACATTGTTTGTAGCAGCACACATTTGATGGGAGGCAGAGGCTAAAGGGTCGGATAATCCTAGCACCGGAAGCAGATTAAACGTTATCTCAGAGAAGTAGGGGATGAGGCAGGGCCCCTCGCTGTTGGCTGTGCGGACTCCCCCTTCGTGGGCCCCCTCCCCTCTGTCTTCCCATAATAGTCCCATTCAGCGGGAAAGACTGTGAGCTGATATGAAAGCACCGGGACTGTGACTTCCACCAAACTGCAGGGCATATTTGACAACTGTGGAATGATCCAGAGACCTCTTTTCATTCCAGAAGTCTTTTCCCCTGGTTTATGGAGAGTATTTCGTGGCTGGACTTTGCCTCATAGACAAGGGAGTATCGCACGACATTCCTGTTTTGACGGCTGGAATCCACTCTTTCAAGAAAGGGACCTAGGTGGTGCTAAAGGTCTACTGAGCAAGTGCAGCCCCCCACACACTTCAATTTTTTATATGGCAAAGTTTCTGGCTGAGCTGCTGGGATGCACCCTTCCAGACAAAGGCACTGGTCCTGGGTTCGAGGTAGGTTTGGCTTTAGTCTGATGTTGCACACTGGTTCTGTTAGGGCACCTGCTAGAAGGGACCTCAATCCCCAGGAAGTGTATCTGTCAGCCAGTTCTCCATGCAGCCATGAGCTTTAGGCATTTTGAGTGTCACAGCAGCTGAGAATGCAGTGCTCCGACCCCATGGTCCAGGGTTCTGACCCTGCAGTCCGGCACGCCAACTACACAGTCCAGGGGTCTGACCCCGCAGTCAGGCCCACCCTGCTATGGAGTTGTTCTTTTAGTGCCCATCAGTTGCCCCATGATTGTTTTATGTAAGAGCCATTAGATCGTCCTGCACTGCAGCAGCTGCATGCATTTTACTTCATGTTGCTGAACAAGGTTGCTGGAAGTTTGTTCTAGGTTTTTGTATCCCAGAGTCTGTCTGTAGTGCTGGTTTTTTGTATTGCGCTGTTGGTCCAAACTTCATTTTTGTTCAGTATTTCACCAGGGTTTCTGGGCTTTGGACAACTTTGTGTCATTAAACAAAGTGTTGGAACAACAGTGTTCCTCTTGTGATCAAGCAACACATTTTGTATATTTAAAACAAATATATTGATTTCAGAATGAATTTAAAGTAATGAAATGCAGCTCCCATGGAAACCGAGAGATACACAACTTTTATACTTTTTGGAACTTATATTTTTCATAGTGTCTTAAACTGGCAATGTTTTCCAAGAAATAATAGCATGTAATAATGTACTTTAATATATTAAAACATGATAATATGAAGAATTTCCATGAATAATTTATCACTTTTTTTATTAGAAAAGTGGAACATTTTGTCCAAAATTGTGTACATTTGTAAGGTATTTGCACAGCTACATGTTTTGTTAGAACAGCAGTAGTGGGCGGTAAAACTTGAAAAAACAACGTTCATGTTACAGTGCAGTGACCCTAGATGCTACTCTGCTCCGCACTTCCTAACAGGTTTACTTGTAGACTTAAATGAGTAAGAAAAACCACATACAACAATAGCTTCAAGTGTTGAGCAAAGCTTTTATAGCTGCAGGGATTTACCAGTGCCCAGTTTTTGGATTTGATCTGAAAACTGTAAGCTCTGCATTAAAGGCTGCTTACTTGCCTGTGGCTCGCCTCCAAAACCTTTTTTAAAGTACACATGCTAGCTGGGAGCCATCACTGGACGGACTGGCAGTGTCCTTTCCATTTTAGCTCATGTGTCACCTGTGGTTAACATTATTCTGTTGCTCAGCCAGCGCTTTTACCTGAAGTCATTTACAGTTGAACCCATTCCGTACAGTTTGTTTATTTGCACAAACAAATCAAGGGTATAACAGCAGGGCCCCATTTCTGGTGCATGATGGAGTCCTTAGCTGTCATTTGCTGATTTATGCATCCATTCAGGGAACCGAGTCACATTTTTGGCTTTTGCACATCCAGAAGTACTTGTGTTTCCCATGTGGCGCGTTATGCGCTTTGTAGTATCATCCTGCATGAATATGTGGATTCCTCAAATGTTTTGTGTTTAAATTTGAATGCACTCTACCGTAAGTTAGAAGGCAAGACTGAGGGTGGACTCAGAAATGGTCGCTTATTATAGGGGTTAGTATCTGTGTAACAGGGAGAGATGCTGAAGGGGTTATGATAAACAAGAGAGTGACACCCCAGTACAGTTGCACGCCCTGAATCACCACAGTCACCAGCGCCGTCAACAGGGGCCGGCGGGACGTCATTCCTAAGCGTGCTTCACTCACACAGCCAGGCGTTTCCACCGCTTTTCAGCCAGCAAGTGCGAGCAAACCCTGCACTTCACACGACAGTTGGCCCTCATGTGGTTTTAATAATGGATCTCCAGCGTTTCAAATTTTTATTTTTCCATATCAACCAAAGCAGTTATACACTTGAAAGCCCAACGTTCATTTTTTAATGAAAGCTGGGACAAAAGCCCCCACACAACCTTCAGCTCTCCTGCGTGTGCCCCGTTCCAAGTGCGAGGAAAGCAGATTCAGAATCCATATCCAGACAGACGTCAATACACAGAAGAGTCACAGAAAAGGGCAGGGGAAAGAAAGCTGGAAAAATTAGAATTTTGTTTGTTTCCTTGGAGGTATTCAGTTTCACAGTCACACAGAAGGCTGCAGGAGAAGAACGTACGCTGCTGGATGTGGTTTCAGAAACTCAGTGCTGCTGCCAGAGATTTGTGGGCAGTTTTCCACGAGGAGCTGAAAGTAGCAAAGCCAAGGGCAGTTACATAAGAAACAACACACAGTGGACACACATAGTTCCCAAAGAGCCACTCCTGTGAGACACCAGAACCTCCACCCTCTACCCTGACTGCTGCCCCCTTCTTTGCATGTTGCTTTATTTCTAAATATCTAGTTTTGTTTCCCCACAAACAAATCCAAAACACATGTTGGCTGTGCCCCACAGATCCTTGGATACAGAAAGTAAAGAGATATAAGTTAAAACTCAGGTGTGTCTGTGTCTCAGGCAGATTTTGCTAGTGTGGACCTGGCTTTCTGGTTCTGGTCATTTTCCACTGTTGCTCCAGATTTGCTGCACCAAATCAGATTGAGTGCTTTTTCAAGTGTTGTACAGAAAGGCCTTCCTGGGACATAATTTTCCCCAAATGTATGACAGTTTGTTGGTTTTGTTCCTTTTGCCACTTGCTGCTTAGAGGACAATCCCATCTGCTGATGCTGCTATTTGACAGAGGTCATTCAGCGGTTGCTGAAGGATAACTGAAGGATATTGCGTTTGCCAGCAGGAACACCTGGACCACCTGCACATCGAATTGCACAGCTGACCAAGTGCTGCACTCCAGATCTGTGCTGTGATGTGCTGCGCTCTCTTGGTGTGGTTCGAGAGCAGGAAGACCCCAAAGTGAAATCCAAAGTTCTGTCTAATGGTGCTGTGGCCGCGTGATATAGGAAAATAGGGATCAATAATGTTGTAGGGTTACATACAACCGTAATCGGACAAGATGCCACTATGAAGTATGTCGAATCCAGCATTCTGGCGCGGCAGACCACTTTGTTATCCTTCTTTATCTTGTAGTGTCCCGCTTCCTTCCTACAAACCCTCACTAAGGCAGACATGGCACATCTCCAGTATCTGGAGGACAGACAACATCAAAGAATGTTCTGGAAGGCACTTCTGAACAAACCAGTGCCAGGCTCAGGACATTAAGTCCCTGGGAAAGCTGCTAAATGAGGCCTGGACTTTCTTCAGGAAAAGAGTCCAAACTGTATCCCAGTAGAAAAACCTGATTCCTTGATACAACTTTCTGGAAACATTTTTTCGGTCCTTGAGGCAGGCCCTTGTTGCCTTTTCTATAAGTCTGAGAGCCTTGGTTGTGGTTCAGAATCAAAGCTGCGCTGCTTTGTTATTTTTTTGCTTGAACTCCGACAAAAGCAGAGAATCTCACATTTCCATGCTTATGTTTGTGGAATGAAATTGTAAGTGGGTGTCTATGGAATCAAACCAGAAAGCAGCCTTCTGCCGGAATTGCAGAGCATATCAGGAATTTGTAAATGAAACCCTTTGGTCATTTGACGCATGCTACGATTTGTTCTTATAAACATATTAATATTCCAACAGAGGAAGCGATTGCAAAAAATATATTAAAAGGGAGGTCACAAGGGGTATAAATATAACTTTCCCTTGGATGCTTTTGTTGCAAATGAGCTATGTTCAAGGGCATGGGCTATTGTTATGTGCCTTCTGGTGTTGCCTGGGAAGCAAAACATTGATGCACTTGTGGAATACATTTGCATGAAATTGTCTTGAAGTTGGGTTCCAGGGACAAAGGACAGGTTAAGCGCTTTTATCAAGTAGAGAAAAATCAAATCGCATACAATCTGATTGCTGAATATTATTTGCCATAAACTCTGATGCCAGAAAACAGGAACTGTTCAGGGCTGGGTTGTATGTTTCTCCGTGTCTGCATGGATTCCCTTCCACAGTCCAAACACATGTGTTTCATTTGTCACTGTAGGTTGTGTGTGTGTGTGTGTGTGTGTGTGTAGCCACAATTACCATGCAAATGACTTGCATCCCATTCAGTGATTCCAGGATAGACTCCAGACCACTGCAGCCATAACCAGGACAAACAGTCAAGGATAATAAATAGATGGACAAAAAAACAGAACATAATCTTTTAAAAGTCATGTGATATGATCTTTAAAAGTAGGCCTCTAGGACAGATTAAAAAACAATTTAAAGAAGTATTGTAGCCTGCCATCAGATTTAATCCCTTATAGTAAAACGAGTGATCTTTAATGTTGCTGTGGAAAACACAAAATGACTCTCACTTTAACGAAAAAAGTAAATCTTAACCCCATCCTAATGGAAATTGGAAACAAAGCAAAAAAGAGTTTAAAACAATTTTTTGTGACTCACTTGTGGTAAAGGGCAAGTTCTTTTGGTTGGGACATCCCTACCAATATTTTCAATGTTTGTTATCCCTATCTTGACATTTTGACACCACCCACAGGTTTTTGCTTAACTTCAGTATGTACACGAGTTAAAGTAATTCATCAACCTCCACAATGTTTAAATGTAATATAAATAAAATTTACTTACAAGAAAAAATAATTTTCATCAGTACTATACTGAAATTTATTTGTAAAAAAATAAAATCATTCATTTTCTGTCACACAGTACAACATAGCTAAAAGCATCTGCCATTTCTCTACCCCCCCCCCCCACCTAATGCTAAGCCTGTAATGTGAGGTGCACAAGGAAGAGAAAGAACAGCGTACATGTTCCTATTTGGCTAAAGCAAAGGATTGGTCTCTGGTTCAAATTTGGTCTCTGGTCTCTTAAATGAGTCTCTTCTGCAGCGCAGCTGACTGTTTTGTATTTAATGGGAAGGACAGCTGGACAAGACATAGGTTTCTGGCTAATAGATGGCCATTCTGCTGGTCCTCACCAGCTCAGCATTTCAAAGACCCCCTTCCATAGACAGGAGGAGCAGTGAGCTTGTTGCTGGATTTTGTATGATGTTTAGCTGTGGTCAGCTTGGCCAGAGCGGTGTATTCCTTCTAACCCAAAACAGCTGTAAGTGTTAGCTGAGATCATTGAAAAGACTTGATTGGGATGATAAAAAATGAATGGCCAATGTTAACATTGCTAATCTCCACCTCAGGGTACATAGTTGGTACCTCCTCTATTCTTAATTGCCATCTGTATTGTTAAAGCTTACAATGGGGTATTTTAAACAGTTCGAGCCATGTTCGGTGCTCATATGCATTGTAAACCACACCGTGTAGTCACAGTCCATGTGTAGCCAACCTTGTGGGGTCCAAGGGCTTCCATACTGCATGTGGTTGATAAGTCACGCCCTTCGTACATCACTGACTGCTGCCGGGTCAGAATGGACTTAGCACGCACTGGGTCTGATGTTCCAGCAGGGATTGCTCTTCCTGTGTGGCTAAACATGGCCCTGAAAGGTGGATGTGGGCTCCCGTATCTCGCCCCAGATGTTGTTTGACGTGCCACAACTTGTTTATTCCACACAGCGGGTCAGAAGTTTTCTGACCCGCTGTGTGGAATAAAATAATATGGGTTGGTCTTGGATGGACATCATTGGACTTTTAAATACAGTTTTTCCACTTATTTCTAAGCGTAAGTCACATCACCACACACGGATTAGTGACCAAAGCACCTTGGAATCCCATAAAGTTGCAGAGGAAACCTCGAATTGTGATGGGTGCTGGAGTAGAAAACTCACAGAATCAGAATCAGATTTATTGGCCAAGTGTGCTCACACTTCGGTTTCCAGTGGCTGTCAGTGTCCGTAAAGCCACAACACACACACAAAAGATGCATGAATAAGAGTAAAGATTATAAGGAAGAATAAATGTTATAAGAGGAGCATTGCACAGACTAACAAATCAACTGCACATGAACATAACAGCATGCAGAAGAAAACAAATTACTTTATATTGGTTTTATAACAGTTATCATGGTCAGGTGTAAAAAGCAGCTAGTAGTCAGTATGTGAGTCTTGTTTCTGTGATTATTTCGATGGCCTAACACTGATATCTGTAGACAGACTTTAAACAGTTAAGATTGGTTGTAAGAAAGTGTGGGAGCTGTTTACACTGAAATGACGATCAGGAAGATTTACTACCACATTATTCCTCCGCAGATGGTTTATCATTTTCATTTCTCTTGGTTGTTTGGCTGAACTCAGACTTTGATTGATCCCTTGAAAATGTCTCCTCCAGTTTCAGCTCAAAGACCTTCAAGTACGTTAGCCAGGCAGTTACTTTACTGAAGTGGATGGGCAAGAGGTTTCAGTTGTTATTTAACAGTGACTTGACTCTGGTGTTCAAGGCTTACTTTTGCTCGTGTTGCCCTTAAATGAAATTTCCTCGAATCAAACTGAGCAATCCACTTAGTCAACTTATTGGAGGTGAGGATCTGTCTTCAAATCAACCTGTGCAGGTTTCTGCCGCATGACCACAACACGTTCAGGTATTTAGAGCAACCATCACATCCACTAGCAAGTTTGAAGATGTATCTCTGAGATTAAGTTATATTTATGGATGTTTGATAGAGGTTTAGATACTGAGCTTTCAGGGAATATCATGGTGTGAGAGAAAAAAATTATTTGTACTTATGAATACTTATTAATTACAGTTAGAGTTGTGATTATTCACTCATTTCATTCTTTGCTGAACCCTTTGCTATTTCTTTGGGTAAATTTCTACAGTTTGAGATTTTTTAAATTTCATTTAGCTGATATTGCACAAAATAAAATTAAATGTACCCTGAACAGTTTTTGTTGTTTGCCAGAAATTTTACTTAAATCTTCCTGCAATAGTATTTGATCTCTTTGCACAACACTTTGGGTTCAGAAAAGAGACAGAAAGTAATGTTTTTTTTATTGACCTTTGTGACAGGGTGCCTTTCTACTTAAATGCCCAGTAGAGAACAGCCTTCAGTAGCTGAAATATCCCCTGAAAATGAAGTTTTGTCTAAGCACGGTGCTGTAGGTACACATTACAATCTGAAAACCTACAAAACTCTCACACTGCAAGTATCAGCAATGACTTTTTGTCATCTTCAGAAGAGTCCCACAGGACTGTTACTCCACAGTTTTTAGCCGGTCGCTCAGATGTCAGATTCTGCTTGGCATAATGAAAGTTATACACGTTGCACTTACAAAACTATTTTTAGAATGGTTTAAACCACAGTAAAACTGCATATGGTTTCAGGTGTTTTAGTTTGTAAGAAGGGTGCCAGTCCCTATCAGCTTAACTCACTACTGATAACAATAGCAGTAAAAGCACACAGACAGCTACTTTTACAACATTGTCATGGAGTTTGTTGCACATTCTGGCTACTTATTCACTCAAAACAGCCTTTACACAGATGAGGAAAAAAATCTTACTTGTCTCTGGCTGGGATTTTACCTACGGAGACATAAACACACCATGGCGTACTTTTAAAAAATGAAAACAATTTATTACAGCAACCACAGTGTCTCATGCCATATTTTTGGGCAAAAAAAAAAAGAAGCGGATTTACAGTTCATAGTTGAAATGAAATGTCCTTAGCTGCTGTCTGCATGACCTTCCCTCTGGCCTGGGGCCCAGTGCTGGGCCATTCTGCAAACGTAGCCCCAACCAGGCATCCCACACCTTGGGCCCAGTAAATGGGGCAGACCCTCTGTTGATGCAGCTGCTGAAGAGTCCAAGTCTTATTGACACAGCTGTTGGACCACAGGACCTCACTTCTTTTCTCCTGTGCTGCAGAGTGGCATCTTGGAGCACAGCAGGCCTCAAAATTGCCACTGCAGTCGCAAACATGTCCGTTCACACCAAACACCCTGTCACTCAGCTGCTCTTGACACTGACAGATCGTGCTGTCATACCATCAATAAGTGAAACAGGGTATGAGACAAAACTTCACAGGCTTTGACCTTGATGTGAATGCTTTCTTCCTGTGAAAGCGTGGAATGGCTTTCAAGCCATGTTAACGGGATGAAATGGAGAATACACGGAAATTAGGAAGTGCTGAAAAACCTGAGGGACGCAGCTCATGTCAGCATTTGAGTTATGTGCCTGTGGGCCTGTAGATGTCCAAATGACTTGCTCACCACCAGATCCTGGGCTACAGAGTTATGCACCATCATCAGAAAAGTACTGTCAAAAGAAAGGCAAATATAGCCAGTGCAGAACTGGAATAAAATTGCAAGCACTGGAAATTCTTTGTGTGGGGAAAGTTTTTACATGTTAAGATTTATTAGCTTTAGTTATGCTTTTGAACCTCTTTTTTACATGAGCTTCAGCCACAATTTTTTTTTTGCTGCTGATGATACAAGGTCCACAAAGTAAACTGGGATATGACGGGGTTATAGAGGGTCCACTACCATTATGTCTCTGTTATGTTATATTATATTATATTATATTATATTATATTATATTATATTATATTATATTATATTATATTATATTATATTTATTTCCCTGAAATTCATTCTTTTTCATTTTTCCTGAAAGACTTAAGCAGACAGCCAGTGCTTACACCACATTCAGACCTTCAGCATCCCCGTAATAATAATAAAAGTAACACAATAAATGAGGTCCGAAAAATTTGCCTGCATAAATTGGAGGGCCACCCTATTGTGTGAAATGGAAAAAAATTGTTTTCATTTATTAGATGCGTACAAAAAAGATTTATTGCTGCAAACAGCATTACGAAAAGGAGCACTCAAGGAACTTGACTGTGGGAGCAGATTTTTTGTTATATTTAAACATCAGCACTCCACCACAGAGGGAAATCATAACTAAACTCTGGAACACAGTGAACACCATGCAGATCATCAATCCCCCTCTTTCTCTCCTCACTAGTTAGACACAGCCATTTCCAAGCCTCCAGTAGCAGTGCATTGTGGGGGCATTACAGCCACCTCTGCCTCAACTGCAATTCTACCACAGTAAGTGTCACTGAGGACACTTTTACTCAGATGTACATCATCTTAAATCCTGTGCAAGTGTCTCTTTCAGAAGATGTGGGTGATGGCAAAGGGAAGAGGAGGACGAGAGCCAGTCCCCAGTTGCGTTATATCAGAAATTTTCTCATCATCGGACACCTTACAGCAGGATTTTACTGTAGTATTAGTTCTGTTTTCTCTCAGCTCTTTGGGCATATTAATGAGTACCTTTACAATGCATTGGTTGTTGCAACTTGCTATCACATAAAGAGAAATCTTGAAGGGAGAACGTTCAGGCCTCAGCAAGACATGAGGTTTGAGCCTAGAAGGAAAGTGTGTCCATTTAGGACACTGGCACACATTACTGTTACAGTAGATCAGCAAAATAAACATCCAGTGATGGACTGGCATCCCTTCCAGAGTGCCCTGTTTTGTGTCTTCTGCTTCCAGGGTAGGCGCTGGACCTCAGTGACCCAGCACTGTCGTAATGCCTAAACAATGCATTTGATTCTTTAACAATTTTTCAGGAGGCTAGAATAACACAAAAATGGGCAATGTATTACTGTGCTGCACCACTAAACAAATTGCCAGCATTAAAAAATTTAAAAATGCAAAAAGAACAATGAATACCTGCAGTATAAAACAACTTTTCCCATTATTTCCAGCCAAAATCATCACAATGACTGAACTGAGCATACATAAGGTCTGTGTCATAACTTATATGATGTTTGCATTTATCAGTCCGCTTCAGCCATGCTGAAAATCAAAGTTCTGACACAATTAATGTTCTTGTAAGTGCCATTTTTAATCTGTTCCTTTTACAATTTCTGGTAATAAATCTCTCCTCTTTCACCCCACAGTGCCGAAGTCAACCCCACCTTGGCCTGAGACATGCTTCCAAGCAGAGGGTACGTCATAGTTTTTCTCGTTCTCTAGGCCGATCACACCAAAGCAACACTCGGATGCAACCTGTCAAACCCTTTTGCTCAGCTCATATCAGCAAACTCAGTGTTTTTCTTATGTGGCACAAATAATTCATTTACCTTAACTAACTGCTCAACTGCAAAGGGAAAACAGTGCAGAGAAATTTCAGATGCTGCATTCATAGACGTCACACTTTGATTTTTCCTGCTTTTGACTTGCACAGAGCAACAGCTTCTCACCACATTGTCAAAGGTTTGCTGCTTAACTGCTATTTTTTGTAAAAGAAAAGTAAAAGTCTGCCATGCTTTTTTGATTTTTTATAGTGGTCCTGACAGAATTCATGAACAGGGTGTGACTTTGAGCCCTTCAAATCATGATGCTCAGAGCAAAGGCAGGCAAAAGCCAAGACCTGTAACTTTTCACCAGAGTTCATCTACATGTAATAGACATTGCGTCAGCGCTTACCTAAGGATAAGAAAACCAGTGGGGTTTACAGACCCAGCAGAGAATATCAATGAAGATGGTCAGGAGCGCCAATCTCGGGGATGGTCGCAATCCTGTGGAATTTGCAGCAGGATGACCCGGGGTCATATTTTTCAGGTTGCTATTGTTGCATCTCTGGTGACAAAATAAACAGAAGCCCAACATGGTCATGGAGCAGCTCAAAAACGTCATTGATAACATCATGCCTGGGGAAGTACTTTGGCAAAATGCAAAAGAGCTCAGACACTCTGCAGCTAATGGTTTCAGTCCCATCAGTGCCATATCTCTTGTCCTTAGCAAAGTTTTTTCCGAGCAATAATACTTTTGAAAACTGCTGTATTGAGCAATGTTGTAACTGTTATAAACCTTTTCTCATAGAATTCTTATTTGTTGCTTATTTTTGAACTGGTTTTTAGGGGAAATACTGTATGATGCTTTTGCTGTTCTGGCATATGTATGCATTTGTGCAATACAGTTTAAACTGAAAGACACTTTGGGTGCAGGTGGAAATGCCAGGTATTTAGTACAAATTTTGAAATTTATGTTAGTGGTGGTCATTGTTTGTGTCCTACAGTGACACAGTAGGTAGCCTTCTGCCTTACAGTAGCTGGGTTCTTTGGGTGTGGGTTTGAATCCAGTTCAGTCTGTGTGGAGACTGCATGTTCTCTCTGTGTGGGTTTCCTCCCCAAGTTATTTGGTTAATTGGTCATCACCCTAAATTGTCCATACTGTGTGCGTGGGGCCACCCTGTGAAGGACATTAGTCCCATCCAGGGTTTGGTTTCATAGCCCAGTGCCCTGTGACTCCTGGATAGGCTCCTGGCCAGCACTTAATGGATGGCCAAGGTTTTAGTTCACACAGAATATTATTTTATATGTATTTTGTTTTGCAGTTTAATTTCTTGCATTTTTAGGATTACAAATTCTGATCCAGATACTTAAAACCTTTGCAGTGATTACAATGTCTGATTTAAATAAAAAGATCTCATATAGTTTACATCATGGAAATAAATTGTTCTGAAGTCCTGTAGAATGCATACTATTGTATTTTTTATTAGGATTTTAATGGCTTGTGTCTAAAAATATCAAACAGTGTATCTGTGCATTTTCAACAGTGTCTTTCTACTGTATTTTGCAGTTTATTGTTTGAGATTCCATTGGACTTATCTTTTTTAAACCTTAAACTTAATTTTTATTGCCACAAATCTGCCCACATAATCCTAATCTTAAATTAATGTAATACCTGGACATCATGTTAAGACAAAGATTACAGAGGTATTGTCTCAGATAGAATAAAGAGATTTCTATGTCAGATTCTCCTTAAATTGGAAACTGCATTGCTGGGAGGCATGCATTTTCAGCACGTGGACTTCTTTGACAGGCACAGTTACAGATCTTGCAGTGGAAAAGGATTTTGCAGGCTTGATTCATATTGGATCTAAGGACGTGGTGGGGAGAAGAGGAAATTACATGACAAAGGTCAAAGTGGGCAAGAGTGAGGGCGCCTTTCTCATTCCTCCCTTCACACAGTGCAAAGGCGCAGACACACTGCTCTTCTGGGGCACCTTTACCGTTGGCGATTTAACGTGTCTGCACCGCGTGGACAGAATAGTGCTGATAAAAACTTGATGCAGTACGCATGTGGCTAAAGTTGTGCAGTGCTGACGAATGCAGAAGTATTTCTGAAACATTTTTCCCGGTTTGAAAGTAGTCTGTATGACCTTCAGACAATGCAGAGAGGAGAGCTGGACAGCTGGTTCCCGCTATGGAGGCCCTTCTGCTTAAAGCAAGATATTTTAGAAATTTACTTCCCAATGTACATTGCAAAACTTCATAAACAGTGGTACTGTTTTAGCTGAAATAAACTCTTAAATCTAAGATTGTTTTCACAGCAATTTCCCTAGTCAAACTACCACTTCAGCAACCACTTCATTCAGATGAGGGTCACGGTGGTCTGGAGTCTTTCCTGTAATTCCTGCACATGAGGCTATGAAACTACCCCTGGATAGGATGCCAGTTTTTTTTTTTTTTAGATTTTCTCGTAATAAGGCAAAGATTTACAAAAAATGTCATCAGTCTATCAGTGTTTTTCTTCTAGTGTTTACACTGAGGTTCCACAACTTTGTTGCTTTAATATTGCTGTGTGGTACTGCTCTTAGCTACACCTCCAACAGTGTTTTATATGATCTGATGAAGTATTTATGTTCGGTTGTAATGGTGCTTCTCGTACGATATCAGTTCTATTAAACTGGACAAGCCCTGGTTTAAAATTCTTGGACTAAATGCATAGTTTTTGCAAAACTGTCATCTGAAAACAGACATTTTTTTCCTTTCAATCTTTGTCTTAAAATTACAGAACAGAATAATAAAAATTCACATAAGCTGCAAGAGAAATGTTGAAATGACATCCTGAAAATATTCACTTTCAAAAAAATGTGTTGTTAGTTGTGGATAATCAAACAGTTGGTCAGGACAGAACCCTGTAGTGTAAACTCCATTGGATGGATGAACAATATCAGGTCACTGCATGGAGAATAAAGATGCTCTACTTGCAGGAATCATGGGATTTTTTGAGAGATGTTGAAAAGACTAAAGAAAATCCTTCTGACTATGCAAAGAGCTGATTAGAGTCTTTTTTTGTAATAACATGTAAGAGGATTCACTTTTTTGTTAAAGTTAAGGGCTTGGGGATGGCATTTTCCATAAAGATTTAGGCAGGATTGAACTGGACACTCCAGCCCTTTGCATTTGGTCGGTCAGAGGACGAACTGTCAGAGGCAGTTAACATGAAAAAATGTGCGATAGCTGACAAAATGTTTTAGAGAAGCTATGCTGGGGACAAGTCTTGCCCATTGATTTCTTGTCCCTGTTGGCACCTTGGGCTGACAGGATAATGGGGCAGTTTTATGCAAACCCATGTACAGCAGCCTCACGCTTCCACGCTGAAAATCTGTGCCGACATCGCACTTGTGGGGCCTTCCGCTGTGTGACATCTCTGTTGTGACTTCTGCAATCCGGACGATTGCTCTCTGCTTGAACTGTACGGCTGTAGAGAAAAAAAAACATCTTGAAAATTCCACTATTTCTGGAACTCTTTGGAGCCTAAGTGTCTTTGAAATTTACAATTCAGATTAAACAGGAATATATGCTTGTTTATGATAATTGGTCAATATTTCTCATAATTAAACTCTTCCAATTTTCCTTTTGAATATGATTTGCTCAAACTCAAATAATGATGAAGACAAATAATGAATGCCTTATTATCAGTTATGTTGACAGTCACCTGTGGATTAATTCATTTTCTAAATATATATTAAAATATTGCACATTAAAATATAAAATATTAAAATACTCCTTGTAATTTTTTACAATTTGCAAAATCTTTATTTGTAATATTTTGTAATTAATTTTGTGAACAATTATTTTATATTAAAACATATTTACTTAAAATTAATATTATGAACAATTATTTATTATTATATATTTATAATTAATATTATCATTATTGTCTATATCTTTGCGTTTTAAGTGTCTCATTATTCTGTGGCTTAAAAGTGTCCGTTCTGAACCCGATTTCCCTTTAATGGAAGTGAGAATTTTGCATTTATTTGCAAAGAAATTGTTCTGTCAAGGCATTATGGAAGGGCCAGGCTGCAGGGAGGCTTTTGCTGAACCCATAATACCTTAGTGCAGGTATTTTCTTGTGTAAGTGGTTCTACTGTAAATAAAGGCATAAGCAAAAAAGGAGTGAAATGATGTCATGTTCTGAACAACTGGAATATTCCATTTGGCCCATTGCTGTTCATGTCTGCTTCTGCATTTAATTTGCGATTGCTATGTTCCATAAACTGCATTTTTTTTCTCACTTGTAATTGGTTACTTATGTTCGATTTCATAACAGGATGCTGGGAATTATACCTGCTCCTGGCCCAACTGCATGCATCGCTTTGTGTAGGATTTGCATGGGAAAGCACTTTATTCTGCCGACTGGGCTTTTTCTTTATTTACAGCCCCAACTTTAATTAAGCTAAACCAGTTGCGTTGTTTTTTTCTGCAGCTAAATAAAAAGCAGACGACGGTCATTCTCATTTAAGACACCTGTCTGCCTTTAATGGCTATGGCTTTATTTACTGGTGGAATTAAAAGACGACTATGTTGGGAGGTTACCGGGAGGGCCCCTGGTTTGCTGCCTCACCAGCAGCTGCTGTAGCTGTTCAGATAATGCCGGACCGATGTTATCCTGGCCGCATTGTTATGCGTCATTGTGCTGGTGAATGTGTGTTGTGTGCCCTTGAGCCGGCATTAGGCGCCACCCTGACTCCTCCCTTACGGAAATCTAGGATTTGGTTTGCTGTTGTGTGTCCTGGACGTGGCTCTTCACCCAAGTTTTTAAATAAAAGTGGAGAGTGTCAACACTTTATGCCAAAACAGGTATGTACAAGAAGAAGCCACAATAAGGCTTCAAGCAGCACTACTGTCAGACTTACTGTATTGAAAAAATTGACCTATGTGATGGATTATTTCTGAAGCACATTATACATGACATTTAGTACGAGTCACTTCCTAAAATTGGGTTTATATGGTCTAGTACAACACTAATAGGTAATCTAAGGTCTTAGATGAATTGTATTGAAGCTGCTGTGACCTTGCTTAGGATGAAGCAGTTAACAGCAATGAATGGATGCATGGATGGATATTTTGAGCCTGGGCAATGTGATGGCTTGGCAAGTAGCGCTGGTATCTCACAGTGCCTGGGTTGTTCAGGTGTAATTTCAATTTTGTGTCTCTTGTGGAGTTTGCATGTTTCTCCCTGTGTCTGTGTGGGCTACCTTTGGGTGCTCTGATTTTCTTCCACACTCTAAGGACACCTTTGAGGTTAACATGTCACTTTAAATTAAACGTGTGTGGCCACTCCATGATGGACTGGTGTCCCATCCAGGGTATAGCTTCATAGCCTGGTGGCCACTGATTCTGGTGTGGGCTCCAGACTGCTGTAACACTGACCAGGTTAGTGATGGTGGATGACTGTAGTGAAAGCTATTTATAAAAAGCAATATATGCAAAAATATTTACACTGGTTTATTTATGTACAGTACATAATAACTGCTAAAGATATTCGTAGATTTAATGTACACTGCCCAGCCACAAAAAAGTGACACACTCTAATATTTCGTTGGACCGCCTTTAGCTTTGGTTACAGCATGCATCCGCCGTGAATGGGAGATTCAGACCGCTGCATAAAGTCTTCTCCAGCATATCCCAAAGATTCTCAATGGGGTAAAGGTCTGGACTCTGTGGTGGCCAATCCATGTGTGAAAATGATGTCTCTCTCATGCTCCCTGAAGCACTGTTTCATAATTTGAGCCCGATGAATCCTGCCATTGTCATCTTGCAATATGCCTGTGCCATCAGGGCGAAAGACATCCACTGATGGAAAAACCTGGTCATTCAATATATTCAGGTAGTCAGCTGAGCTCAAAATAATGTTGTGGAACCTAGACCTGACCAACTCAAGCAACCCCACATCATAACACTAAGTTCAATCCAGGTGGTGACTTTTTTTTGCCTGTGCAATGTATATTAACATATTATGCTGTTCAGAACATTTGACATTTGACAAAAGTAAGTGCAGTTGACCTAAAAGCTGAAAAACAGGTACCATAAATACTATTTCTTTCATCCCTTTATATCCATCCATCCATTATTGTTAACTGCTTAATCCTGAGCTGGGTTGCGTTGGTCCGGAGCCTATAATCAGTTTAGAGCAACTGTAATAGATTTAAGTCTGAATTTATGATGTTTTTTCATGTGAATATCTTCATCAGAAATGGCATAGATGAAAGCAAATTTCTAATCCTTTTCTGCTATGCTTAGACTTAAACTGATTTGCAAATTTATTTGTGTTTGAATTTATTTTTAATTTTCTTCTGTGAATATACGTATTTATATGCTTATAGGAATGCCACCAATGTAATCTATCAAGCTTCATTTGGGGAAAGTTAAATGGATACAACAGCAAAGAGTACAACAGCAAAGGGGCTATTTTGTTTGCTGAGGAAATGAAGTGTGGTAATAAAAAGTTAATATTTTGAAGCATTAAAAATGTTAAAGCATAGTGAAAATATATACAATATTATTTTCACACTATGGCCTTACATTAATGAAGAACACAGATCATGAAAAAGTTGTGATGATGGCTGGTGGCAGTGGGTGGGTTCTTCTGCTCCAGCACTAGACATGGGCAGGTCTTTTGGCCAAGAAGGAGTCCCTAGAGAGTTGGAGGGTGTGGGAAAAGACAGCCTGTTCTGGGCAGAGGAAACTGGTGAGGTGTAAAAAGGAAGGAAACCATCTCTGTACAGACCACGCCAGAGCACAAAACGTCTCCATGGAAGTGCTGACAGTGTTTTTGGTTGCGTCATCTAACACTGAGCGTTTTGAAAGATAACATGGTCCACTCCCTTAATCACTCTTGTTCGAGGCCCTATCACCACTGCTTTTATATCTTAGCAGCAACTTGTAGTCAAAGCAAAGTGAAAGTCACCCTTATAAACCGCCCATCTAAACAACTGTATAGCAGCTATAGCTGGAGATGGTCATTGGGCTAAGGGTTACAATGCAAGTTCCCGTAGGGCTCAGTCTGTGAGGAGTTTACATCTTCTTCCCATGTTTGTGTGGGTTTCCTCTGGCTCTTCTGGGTTCGTCACACAGTCCAAAGACATGCTTTTCAGGTTTATAAGCAACACTAAATTTGCTCTCTATGAGAGAATTAATATTTTGTGCAGGGTGTATCCTGCCTCGTGCCTCATCTCACCATAGCTTGTGATACATCCATTTCCATTTCTCCCATAAAGTCTCCTCGTTCCTACTGTCCAGAGAACAAATGAAGGACATAACTGATGTAGCAGGGGAGGCACTCAGTCATAGCACAGGCTGGATAAATCATAAACACTGTGCACACTCAGAATCTTACAGCATTATGCTGTTTAAACGCCATGACCCTCTGTCTAGCAGCCCTTCATCATGCACGTACTTCCAGATTCCTGCTTACTGACTGAAAATTTCCACAGTTAGGCTGTGACTAATATGCTGCTCTTATGTGTTTCCTCACATTTTCACAAATAAAAAAGCAAAAAAAAAACAAGACAGAGATTTACCACATAAGCATCAGACTGAAAGTAATGAGGTGGTGAAGATAATACCCTAATAAAAAGTATACAATAAAATGTAGGTGTTTTTGCTGAGTGTGTTCGAAAGGGGCCTTGTCTCACAAAAGCCTGCAAACCAGCAGTGCACTTAAATGAATTATTTAGTTTTGATCTCATAAAGACAGCTGCAGATGCACACAACCTGTTCTTTGTGCATCAGGGAGAAGAGACGCCACCTGTGTCGACACAACGGGACTCCTTTGACCAAGCATGGTTCAGTCCCGTTCTCTTTAATGTATTTCTGAAGCCTGGATAGGAGGCGGTTTGTGCCAAATCAACCTTTTTTTTTTTACTTCAGAGGAAAGTAAAGGATAGTACTTTTATTACCATTAAGAAGTTGTCACACATGCCTTTACAAATACCAGAACATCTAAACTCTGTGCTCCCACAGCTGGATTTGAATCTATGTCCCCAAATGTCCAGCTAAAGCATTGTAAGGCACTGGAGTTACCTACTGCTAACCTTAGAAGCATAACATACTGTTTAATATTATTCTGCCTGCTTGGCCCAATATTTTATTGTTTTGGTCAATATTTTTAAAAGTGGATGCTCAAAGACGCATACCAGGCTTTCAAGCTGCAGTTTTTACCATTTTTTTAAATGTCTGAAAGTCGCTTTGATTTTTAATTGATCAGGAAGCTCTAACTACTTAATAGATAAAGGTGCCAAGTAACAGCATTAAGATGGAACAAGTTTAATTCCCACTGCAACAGAATTTTAACCAATATATGATTTTCAGCTCATTTGGTTTCATGCTTCTGAAACATTAAGATTTGAAAAGTGTAGAGAATTTTCAAAATGTAGTTACTGAGCCACATGGTTTGTTTTACAGAAAAGTAAACATAATTTATCCATTCATCATCATTTCTAACTGCTTGTCCCAGTCAGGGTCATGGGGTCTGGAGCTTATTCCAGAATCGCTGGGTGCCGGGTTAAGAGACCGTACCCTCTGGTTGGGACTCTAGTCCACTGCAGGGTAGCCACATACACTGTATAACCAAAAATATGTAGACACCTGAACATCACACCCAGGTGTGCTTGTTGAACCTTCCATTCCAAACCCATGGGCATTCATATGGAGTTGTTCCCCCCTTTGCTGCTATAACAGCCCCCACTCTTCTGGGAAGGCTTTCCACCACATTTTGGAGTGCGGCTGTGGGAATTTATACCCATTCAGCTATAAGCGCATCAGTCGAGTACCGATGTCGAGCAAGAAGACCTGGCTTGCAATTGGGGTTCCAGGTCATCCCAGAGGTGTTCAGTGGGGTTGAGGTCAGTGCTCTGTGCAGCCCACTCAATTTCTTCCATACCAACTTGGGCGAACCATGTGTTTAAGGAGCTCACTTTGTGCGCGGGAGGGGCTCAGTCATGCTGGAGCAGGAAAGGAGCTTCCCCAAACTGTGGCCACAAAGCTGGAAAGACACAGTTGTCTAGAATTTGTTTGTATGTTGTGTGGGTGCTGCTGAAACAGCACAATTTAATCATTAGATGGGAGTCCATGTACTTTTGGCCATACAGTGTACATGTGCAAACTTGCAGTGACCAATTTGTCCAACACATGTCATTGGACTGTGGGAGAAAACCAAAGTACCCAGAGGAAAACCAGACCACAGACAGAGGAAGAATATGCAAACACCACACAGACTGAGCTTGATTCAAACCCACTACTTGCTTTACCATAATGCCGCCTTTTAATAGGATTAATTTTAAAAAATGTTAATAGGAATTCAAGTATTTTGAATTTTTGACATGTGCTATTTCTAGAAATGTTGAATACCATCAGGATTTGGCCCTCTGTGACCAGTTTCTTTAAATGTCCTGTTCTGCACTCTTCATAGCTGACGTTAACAGATTAGCAGGTTAACAGGTTGATGACACTGGAGGCTGACATACATTTGAGAGTAAACTAAACCGAATGATCTCAAATCTGCCGCTGAGAAACCACTGGCTCTCTCTTTTGAGAAAGTACCAACATATTGTAGTCTTGTTATAGAAAACACGTGAACTGTGGATTTGCTTAATAAAAATTCTTAACTTCTGCCTTCACTTTATTACCCATATTGAGTGTATTTGCATGTATAATCACCCTTTTAAACTTTATACTGGTGCAGGTGGCACAAGTTAAAGCTATTGCATAGAGACGGATTGCTTTGTTGTTTTGTTACACCATAATGTATCTTTTTTTCCTCTCATTTTTCTCATTCCATTTCCCTGACCATTGCCTAAGAAAATATTTCTTTGGACTCCCCACACCACTTTCTTGTCACATCTTTTTAAGTATAACTGAAACACGTAAAAAATATCACAAGTGATATTGCTTGCGTGTTCAAAAACCTTGTCATTTGGTATTACATTCATGGCTAGAGAGTCATCTAAAATGTACGGTGTGCCTTTATCCTGGCTATCAGATTGGACAGATGCAGGGCTGTTTTTGGAGCTTCCATCAAGAGTGTTTCTACAGGAGCTCCACATCAGTCCTTTAGTCCTATGGAGACAGAGAACTCAGTGTTCGAGGTCCTTACTGGCCCCTGACCGTCTCCCGATGGGGGGATTTTGCAACGTCGGGGGGGGGGGGGGGAGGTGCCAGGAGGTGTGTCCACTGCCGCCAAGCAGCACCAACTGCTGGATTAATTCAAACTGATGTGTCACTGAGCATTTAGGTCAAGGGAAGATTTGAGGGCTTTTGGGGCTGACACCATGGGAGCTGCCCGCATCACAGCCGTCTACACGTCCCAGGCACAACATCATATAAAGTGCATGAGCTGAAAATAAATGGGGTACAATTTTAATTGTCTGATGTATGCAGTATGCATGTATGTGTACAACTATTTTCCTGAATCTTGCTTTTAAAAATACAGTTAGAAATAAATTCATTATTTATACATTAATAATAATAATAATAATAATAATAATTGCATCTTCTGAAAAGGTGTTAGCTTTTCATACAGAAATGTTTACAGCACAAAAGGGATTTTCCTCAGTCTGAAATCATCTGATTTCTCTTTAATAACTGCTCCCCAGACACTTTATTCCAGGAAACCATGTGTGCATGAGTTTGTGTGACTTCTGTAACCCAGTCACAAGTTCTGATTGTAACATCTTCACCTGATGGCTGCAGTCCGGCCCTGCCCATCCACAGTGCCTTCCGCAGTACTGTAATCGACCATGAACTGTACACAGCCTGCATGGATCTGTTGACGGATATCTCCTTGTTATGGCCATACGTAGTTTGTGGGCCAGTAGTGGTTTTTTTTTGGAGCTTCAGCACCGGATGGGGGAAGTATCTCAATGGATGTGCATCTCCTGCAGGCAGTGTCCTCCAAATGCTGACATGAAGGAGAAAACCCTCCGCTGCAAACACGGCATGAAATGAATTGTTAACTGGCAAGTCTCTGAACCTAATGTGTGCCTTCATGCATTTATGTATTCATTTCAGGGCAGGATTTTCAAGGCCTGCTTCAAAGTCCTCAGGCACCTTGGCCTTTAAAAAATGCATTTCGATTCCTCGAGAAACAAGCAGGCCATCTTTCCCCTCTGTGGTGATCGATGACCACCATTATTTTCAAATATCTAATTTAACACCGGCTACATGCATTATTATGTGCGTTCATGTCCATTATATGAAAGACAATTGCAAACTTCAGGGGGTAAATCCACTTTCCTTAATGGATTTGTGTAAACAACAAGCCTTGTTTTCTCATGACTCCGATGCATTATCAAAGCACTCACTTTCGTTCTGTCAGAACACCATTATCTTCCCATGCGTCCCGTACCCGAGGCCTCCTTACACATCCAAATATCTGTAACCACGCATCTGTCAGTGCTTGATGCTGTTCTGCTCTAATTATAAACTTCAGTATTCAGAATAATAGAAAGGCAGAATTAAAATATTCCTTTTGGTTAAAAAAGAAAAAACTAGGTCTGGGACAAGTTGGAAAGACATCCCAAAGGTTGTTTATTTCTTAACTGAACCTTTTATTGTGGAGGATGCATTTTAGCAAATTTTTCAGGAATATTGATGGTTGTTATTGGCCCCCTCAGGTGTGAGTAACTCTGACCATCTGATGGCTGGCTTTGGACTTTTTATTGCTATAATATCTGTAAAACAACCTTCATGTCCCTTGGTTAAATTATATTGTCAATATCCCTCATAATAAAGAGCTCACTAGAGTCTTTTTTGCTGGAAATGCAGACATTTTTTTCATTCTACTTGGCCCCTAGACACCTTGCACTTTTCAAATAAATAAAAACAGAATAACTTAATAGTGCAGTGACTGTTTTTCAAAATAGATGTTTATAAGGTGTTGTCGAAGGACAGTATGCTGCAGATGGGACAGTGAGAGCTGTATGCTGCTACCCTAACCATGGTAATATCCCACCCTGGTCCCTACAGAGCATTTGTCTAGCAACAACAGGACTGTGACACTGACTCATAATGGAATTTGTGGCCACATAGAAACAAAGAACAGAGAGAGAGCTTTGAATTCCCTTTAAGCCATGAATTCATCTTCCTGCTCTATAAGAGCTGTGTTACACAAGTGCTTCTCTTTGCGTGTCCCAGGGTGCAACACTCACCATTCATCCTCCAGAGAAACACAGTACAGACTGGTAGAGTCTGCACTGACAGTTCAGTATGATTCTGACTCCTTGGGAGACATCAGTCAAAATTTCAGTTATAAATCAACTCAGAAAGGGTTTTGGCACTTTGAAATGGACTCACATTAGAGTTGATATAACACTGTAAGTTTTGCTGTGTAAAGACTGTGTAAAGAGATCTCTGCAGTGTTCACTCTGGGAGCTCCCAGCAGATGACAGCATGGTGTCTCACCCACTCCAAGCTGGGCTCTTCAGCTGTTCTACCCACAGTCCATCTCAAGACAGTGCTACTTACTGGACCCCCGGGGGTGGGTGGCTTAATCATGCATTAGTCAGGACCTCTCTAGCGGAGCCCCCACATTGTAAAACACCCACAGTGCAACTGGGCATGAGCTCTTCTGAGCAGCTCCTCTAGAGACCTCTCCCAGCTGGCAGAGTGGGAGGCGATGGCAGCATAGACCTCTGCTCGCTTCCAGGAAGAGAAAGGACGTGAAATAATTGTGAATAGATCCGCTCGATGAGGCCACAGGAGGCGTGTGTAGGCCAGATTGATAACACTGTCCTGCACCTCCAGGTGGACTGTGGGAGAAGCTGCATATTGAGGGTGTGGGTGTGGAGAGCCAGCAAGCGAGATGCACGATGTATACCAGAAACAATGCTAAGCAATATTTTTAATGTTGCTGCAGCGTTGCGCATCACGGCAGTTGTTACAGAACAAACGTCCCACTCGAATTACTAAAACGTTTTGTCATGTAAAATTGACACTTGTGAAAAAGCATCAATTATGGACAACAGAGTGGGTTGTATGTGAGTGGTGAAAACATGCGACGTGACTGATTTTTTTTGGTAAACATCGGAAACAAAGAGCAAAGAAGAAAGCTAACTGATTTGCACAGAAATACAACATTTTCATTTTCATTTGCCCCAGATGACTGCCATTTAAAATGAAATGATTTATGAATTATTAACCAGCAATGCCTTTGGATGTGTCGGATGTGTTCAATTAAGCCATCGCTTGGCTCAGTTACACTATGTGGCTTCTTTGGTTTTTAGGCCCCTGAGAAATTTTCCACTTGTGTTGTCTGAGGATAATGGTTTATTCATACCAGATTGTGGCCTATGGCAAATAAAGTCATTTTCCAGTTAGCAGATTGCAGGTGCTAAGGAATTTGTCAAATTGTACCTGGTGATGAAGATCTCGAGGTTTATCTTTGCAGAGTTTTGCATTTCCTCTCTTCCCTGCTGGAAAAGAAAATAATTGTGCTTGTGTTTTAACAGCATCTTTGTTTTCTGTCATTCACTCCTCCGACCATTCTGGTCTCCTCCGAGGGACGACTGGAGCGTTGCTTGGCATCCATTGCAGTCCTCACATGTGGGTCATATTAGCCACACCTGTGCCACGAAACGCTGCAATTAGTTTCACGTTGTTAAACATTGCGAGTGTCCAAACAAATGGGTCTCCCCCCCACGGTGATGGTGGCTGTCAAGAATGTGTTTTTTTTTTGGAGGGGGGCAGAGAATGCAGCAGACAGCCTCGTGCTGTAATGGTCCCACAGGGAAGGCGCGACACGACAGGGACAGGTGCAGCTACCGGAGCAGGCTGGTCCGACACTGACGTGTCTAATGAGACACACAGAGACTCATACCCACTCACAGTAAAATATGCTCAAGCGAGCTCATCCATGTGTGCACACCGGCAAAGATGGACACAGTCTTACGGGCTCAAGTATGCTGATCCCCGCCTAATCATTTCAAAGTAAAGTGCAAAAAATCCTAAACAGAACCTTTCCGGTCATGCGATACTCACAGATGGATCTAAAGAGACCTTAATGTGAGAAACCGGGCAAGGAGAAACCTATCAGACGAAAAGAAACGCTGTGCCAACGTTGTGTTGACAGTACGCCAGCTTTGGGAATTACTTTGGTTCATTTCCCACAATTTATTTGTTCATTCATGGGTATGCACTTTTTTTTTTTTAAGTAAAAGCCAGATTTAAATAGTCATTTGTGCATAATATTGTGAACTGGTTTAGGATCAAGTTGTGCACATCATTACAAAAAATATATTCGAGAGATTGTATTGTACGGTTAAAAATGTTGTTGAAATAAATTCTTATATGGGATACTAGCAGCAAAGTACATTTATTCACTTTTCTGGGCATAAGGGAGAAGCAGTGTGATCCAGTTCTCTACCTCGAGGCAGACAGACTAATGTCATACATGAGATACCGCAGCATTTAGTTGCTTCGATCATCTGGTGCTTTTGGTGCCTCTGAATTTGGAACGGTGATGACTTGGTTGGTTGTTTTCCTCTTTATGTTTATAGGCATCTTTGGAACAATAGCACTCAGAAAGAAAGCCTGAAAGCCTGAACCTCTGACCTGTCTTTCTCTTTGTCATTTGATAATACTCTCATTTTGTGGATCTTTCTTCTGCGTGAAAGTGGACAGCGTGATTTCTCCTGCAGCTCATGTCAAAATGTCATAAATTCTCTGTCACTTTCTTTTGTGCTCAAGAAAGAAATCAAAATATGCAGTACACATGCCCCTCAACATAAAGCTTCTCCATTTCAAGTTTATTTTCCTCTCCCACTATTATCAGAAAATTTTCATGCTTTTTATGCATGGGACACAACATTTCTCCTCTAGTTTGAATGAATTTAACCCTCAACTGTAAATTTTCAGATACGATGAGACAGAAAATGTGGTACAGAAAAATAAGTCTCACATAGATCGCCCATTATTATTTATTAATTATTTCATAAGTTTAGTTGTTTTCTGATGTGTTTGACTGGCACGGTGGAAACATCAACAAGGAACAACTATTACGGGTTTGCATAAACTAACCAGTGGCAAATTGTTAAAAAAAAAAAAAAATGTATTAATGCAAGTTCTCAGTCTACTGTCCCTGCCTCTAAATTGCTGCTCACAAATGAAAAAAATAAAATGGGTATTTAACTCAAAATCTTCCATCAAATTTTTTTTTTGGCTACATTTTATGACAACAAAGGAGACTGGTGTAATCGTCTATATCCTGTTAACACGAAATAAAAAGTGATTTATCAAAAAAAAAGAAAAAACACGAGAGAACAAAACATTCTGCTTTGGCAATAATTGTATAATAATTTGAAATAAGTTTATTATTTCTCTTTGCAAATAAGTTATTTCCGTGGTCTTGGAAATACTCAAAGTCTTTATCGGACTACACAGACCACATTCAGTATTAGATAATACAGTGTGAATATTACCCAAGGAATGTCCAGTATCAGTTCCAAAAAGTTTTAACAATACCTCTGGGTAAATATTGAGGGAATTTCTGACAGTCATGTTCGGAGCTCCTTCTCATTAGCCGGCTTCTCACTTAGCTTCATGCTAAATGGACCATGAAATGTATTCAGCTCCAGTAGCTTGGCTGCTTCGGTTTGCAGAAACAATATTGCGTGGGATCCTGTCGTGCAAACCTCATAATTGGCTGTGGCTCTCCCAGCAGTCTCGCTGTTTTTGTTTTGACTACAACTGAACTCAGACATAGCTTTGGTCTGGAAAGGTCTAGCTTTGCCTTTGCGTGTCAGAGGTCTGCCCGTGTCTTTCTCAGTGCAAGATTGTGACTTCTAAGGCTTGTCACGGCAGAAAGAACTAAATCGATGCATGCCTATGTTGGACTGCCGTGCCAAATCCTGAGATGCTTGATGTAAATAGAAATTGTGGAAATTTCCCCTTCATATTTCTGTGGCCATTTGTTTCTTGGGTTACATAAACCAGTTGGCTATGTGCAGTATATGCAGAGACAGACATTAGATTGCATAACAGTTTCGTTCTCACTATCGGCTGCCGAAGCCTTTCAGGATAACCACACTCTTCAGGAGCATTTTGGACGCCACAAAAATGTTTTGGAGTCAGCAGGGATCTGTTATATATAAACGGCGCTTACACAACATTCACCCCAGCTCAGCACGGCAATTGTGGACGGAAAAAAACAGGGAATTGCAGTTCCCATAAACTTCCTCAAGGGATGCCTGGGAATCACAGCATTGTAAATCATCTGGTATTAACCTCTGTTTTAAGTAAGATTTTGTTCATTTCTCCATTCGTGTTGTCCACCGTGCAGCGATGCGCTAAAGAGGTCTCTGGATTCAAAAAGCCACATGTCCCGTATCATTTAACTAATAAAAGCGAGAATAATAACATTTCTTTGCCCAGCCTTGTTACATCACACATTCAAGCCCAGTGCACCCTTCCACAACCTGGCTAAACAAGAAACACGTTTATTAAATTTTTCAGAAAAGCGGTTATGTAAACGGAAAAATACAGCAAGAGCAGGCAAGAATATGAAATGGGACAAAAACTATGCCGAAAGGTAATTTCAACAATCAGAAGAGCATGACTTGACCCAAGGATGAATGTGATTATGTTGGGCTTTTTTCTGTTGTCTGGGATGCATAAACAACATAACAGCTCTTACCCAAACAACCTTATGACCTCAATGAGCCTAGCGTTACAGAATAAATGTGTAGCGTGAATAGAAAATAAAACAAAAACGAGGCCTTAAATTTAAAACATGTAGTACAGTCCTGGATTTAGAAAATACTTTATGTATCATGTATTTTTACAACTGTCCACTGTGCTCTTCCAGTCCACAGTAAAAACGTAGTGGCAGAGGAGCACATCAGTGTGATATAGTAACGCTGTAATATGTTAATACAGTAATCGCTGTATCGTGAAACCTGTTATAAAAGCGTGGCGTGACACAGCTCGAAGTAGAAAATGAACAGTTTTTGCCCTTGCGAGCGTGAGGGTGGCACCGCACCTCCCCGTGAGGGCCTCTCGCTGCTCGTAAAACCCAGAGCACTTAGCAGCCGATTCACAGTGCCCTCCGCCACCTGTCCCCCTGTGTAAACACGGTAGTCACATTTCTGGAAAATGGACTGCTTTTAATTTGCCATTGTTTGCAATGGGCCTGGAGTATATTTAAACGTCAAATTCGCTTTGTATGTTTGTTTTTAGAAAAGAACACCAAAGTAATATTTTATGTTTCCCATATGGATTTACGCAGGCACTACATAAAAAAGATTGTTTAACAGTCTTTGTTGTAGACATTTGTAAATTGCCATGAACCCGAGGGTACCGCTACCAAGAATGGGAGGGGCCAAAACCACGAACAAACTTTTTAGAAGCCGTAACGTTACGTGTCCTGCCATAATGCCCCAAATCATATAAAACGCACTCTCAGGTTTATTTAATTTATTTTTTAAGCGCATAGCCTCATTCTGTCTATTCTTATCCGCGTGTCTAGGGTGTTTCCCTTTGATCGGCTCCCTGTAAACAAGCAGTGCTGACAACATGTCCTCTGTGGAAGCCAGTGTCACCATAATTTGAATGCTTGCAGCTGCATGTTTACCCAGCCATTTCAGATGTGTACAAGATGATGCTCCGCACGGTAATGTGCATGTAAACTTGCGTATCTGACATGAGAATTTCAAGGAAAGATTCGCTGCAAAAAGACATGATTGTATACGAGGGAGAAGCTACAGGGTGCTTCTTAAATGTAAGAATAAAATCTAACATAAAATTACAGTGTGTGATACTGCTGGCCTCAAATAAACAAATTTAGTTGTGGACAGTAAATCAAAGCTCTATCTTTTGATATAAGGCTAAAGGTCATGAGTACTACTTTGGATTCAACTCAGAATTCAGGGAAAAAAGCAGACTACCGTGAATCTTTAGCGATTTGCAAAATAGCAACGATGGACTTAAGGAAGTCCTTGCATTTCCTTCTCAACGTATAGCACAGTTCAGAATTTACAACTGGCATCGCTTTATTGCATGACTGCATATATACGACGTATGCTGGCTTAAGACAAATGTTAATGGCCAATCAAAGCGATGCTAGAAAATGCTGGTAATTTCATTTTTCCCAGTTATTTCTTCTGAGTTTATGTTAGGAAAACAAAGGTTGCTCGAAAAATGGCATGCCCAAGGCTGCAGTGATTTTCAAAAGCAAATTAATGCTTCACCATTATTGCACGAAAAGACAAGTTAGTTCAGATAACCTTTGCTTGGTGTTTTGTAGGCTTTCTATAAATTCTATGATCAATTCTGCAACTGTAGTGTTGTTTGTGCATGGAAATGGATCAGTGTGATAGCACTATTGAGAATTACTGATTCAGAACTGATCAATTGCAAGCAAAACAACAAGATCCAAGAATGAATCAGCAGTGGTCTGGACATGACATCATAGTCATCTGTCAATCAATATCTGCCAGCAGAGCGGTCATTTGGTATGTAGACATCAGCTTTTTTCAATGCAGAAAGTGCCTTTTTTACAGTTCAGTGCCAACAAGGGATTGTTTCGTTGCTTACAGTGTTCTGGCTCACAGTTGTGCCAGCATGAAATGTGGCCTAAAGTGATTCTTCGTGAGCTGGCAGACTTTTCAAACTATCTATCATGTCTTGTTTAGAGAATGTCCACTGCGGGAGCAAGTCGGCAGTTAAATTTCACCTATTCAGCCCATATTTATTTTTATATCCTTCGGTTTTGGTACATACATGCACTCACTGATGCTCAACATGCTGCTTTTGTAAGTCCCTTTGAGCCAAAGCTTCTGCTGACCACATTTGTACTCCAAGAAACAGTGTCTGGTTTATAACCTTAGGTCATGCCATCGTATTAGTGCTTACAAATTGGTCTTAAGTCTCTAGACACACTTGCTGTCCCCTCTGTAGTTGCTCCACATAGTAGTAGGAGTACAGCATGTTTTAGCATAGCATAGCACCATAATCCTGACACAGGTATTATTTTGACCAGATTTAAATGACTCATTTCATGGTCACAAAGTGCGTGGACGGCAGATATGGATCTGCTTTTAAACTTGCCTTGGATATATGCACGGCATCATTGCGGTTTTCATGTCTAAGAGATTTATTAGGTTCTGTGCTGTTAATGTTGTCCTTTGATGCTTTGAAGGCAAAGCAAACATGGCTTGTGGACACATGATATGCTTCTCTCCTGCAGTGTGTGTGGAGCCCTCCCCCTGAAAGGGAGTCCCTAAGCTCTGCAAATGAGGGAGCATTTGCAGCTGCTGAGACTCAGAGGAGCACCACAGGGATGGGGATTATGGGTCAAACCGCACCGCAAATTGAACCTGCCCCACTGTCAGTGAAAAGAGGAACCCCAAACTCCTGTTTGTCCTCAACCCGTGTGTGTTCTGTGTTAATCTCAGCCTGTGAATGGATGTGCACATGTGAATAATTGGGAAGGAGAGCATGTGTGTGGAAAACCCTACGCTCAATGTCTGCAAAGTCCATGCTGATTCTGCTGGACATGTTAAGAAACAGAATTTTTTGAAAAGGACTGGCATTAACAGACATCTCGAAGAACACAGCCTTAGTCCTACATTCCTGTCTGAGGGGGAGGGAAACCTCAGTACAATGAATTTTTTCCCCTTATTGTGAAGGATATTTTGAATGTTTTAAGTGTGGCTGAATGTCTTGTTGCAGTAAATTATATTATAGATATTATGTATATTAAATAAATTTTAAAAGTTTAAAACATATAAACATTCTAGAAGATACAGTAAATTACTGTACAATAAAAACACATGTTCCTATTTTAACATGAAAAATAATTACAGTGAGTCCTAAATTCATGAACAAAACTGGGATTAGAAGTTTGTAGATTCATAACAAAGTTTTACTAATGTGAAGTATTTTACAATAAAACTAAAAAGTAGTATAGACATTTTTTGATTTATTTGTGAATTAGGTTCTGTGGAAACCTCCAAATAATGATTTTTTTAAAATTAACTATGACCAACATTAAAATTTAGTTTAATGTAAAATTATTAAATTGAAAAAAAAAAAATCTTGACCTCCTATTCCCAGCAGCTGACTAACTCATCTCATAAGCTTGTGTGATATTGTTCAGTTTCTACCTGCCCCTTAACTTTCTTTATCTACATGAAAAAAAGGTTAACATTGCAACTATCTCTTTATGTGTTTATGGGTCAGATTCTGTAAAACACTGTATATAATAATATATAAGGTAAAATATATAAATACTTGGCTTTTCATTTTAGCAGCTCTAAACATAGCTACTTACTTAAAACTAAATCTAACTTAAAATAACTAAATAAAAATACATTGTCTCCATAAATTTCTATTCAGTGGAGACGTTTGAGCAATTCCTCCCATAAAAATGCAATGTTTGTTGTGTTGTTAATGATCGCAGACACAGGTCCCACAAATGCCAGACACACACTTTAATACAAAAGGCAGCTGAACAGAGGCAGTGCCAGACTCCTCTACTATACTGGGGCATTTTATTGGTGACTAAAGACCACACACCAGTCACTTTTACTGTCCAACTGACAAAGTTCAGAAAAAATATGAATGAAAATGCTATCAAAATAATGTATAATCTGTAAAATGTTCTTTGAAATTAGTGATTTGAAATTCTGCCAAGTGACCTAAAAGCAAGAAATGCATTTTTCTTTAAACCAGAGCAACCTGGACCTTTAAATCATATTAAACTTCACCTTTAGATAAATTTACTCTTAAGTGTATATGACAGGAAAAATGTCAAATTTAGTAGTGTAAGGGATTTGACCCTTTAGTCTGAGTCATCCCATGGTAGAATCCCTCTGTTCAAAGCTATTGTTGCAGTTGTTTTTGTTTTTCAAGGGAACCTAAGCCTCATCAGTACTGGTCAGTGTTTGGGCATAGACCCCTAAGCATCAGCTATCAATAACGGCAGGACAGCACAGCACACGCTGCTCAGCCTATACAAAAATAAAAGGTCAGACAGGGCGTCTTAAGCAAATCTCTGTCACAACACCTCCCTGCCAGGAGGCCACCGTGGTGAGTAAGTCCAAAGATTCCAGGGCCTTTACTGGAATCAGTCTCCACGACGATAGCTGATGGGACAAAACTGAAATGGACAATTCAAGAAATGGCGTGAAGGTCAAACTGCAGCTGATGAGAGGAGAAACGGGATTTTATTTCTGTAGTTCCAGTTTGCTGAGAACTGTTCTATCTCGGTGTAATTGATTTCCATATTTACACGCAAACTTGTGATGGTGAAAATTTTAAATTAATATTTAAAAGGGAATTTTTCAAACCGCCCCAATGCAACAATTAAAAAAACAAATCCACATAAGTTGTGATAATATCCGGGAATCCCTTTTCATTACCTGGTAGTAGTTCAATGTGTCCCACTTTATCGCCTCATCCCCTCAACCCTTTTGTCACCGTTCCCACTTGGCAGGGAGGTCAATAAGGTCTTCTGGATGACCTGGTGCCATAGCTTCAGTGGAGACAATGAGTGTGGAATAGCTTAAAACTTGAATGACTCAATTCTACGTGGTTTCAATGACCAAGACTCCTTGAAATACTCCAAAACTTTGCTGTTCCAGACCATTTTCTCTGTTCCATTTCAATCCATTCATTGCAAAATGCATATTTGGAAGCTATGGTCATGTCTAATCTTCAAAGCCAAAAAGCTTCAGGAAACATTTTTTGCTGGAAAGCTTTTCCAGTCAATGGAAATGTTTTGTTCAGTGAGAGGTGAGACAGGATTAACATAACTTGCATGCTTTTTGACTGACATGATGTCCCAGTATACACTTCAAATATAGAGTGGGTTCAAACCAGGAACCAAATCAACACCGTTAAGATGCAGATATTGCTGAGATTCTCTCATATAGACATTATCTGAAGTGTTTTGTATTTTTGTCTAATAAACATTCTCTTATTATGAGTGTAACATTATACAATTGAAAGCTTTATCATGCATTTTTTATGATGAATCCATTTGACCTGGATCTTAGATTAAAAAATAGAACTTGATTATTAATTCATTTTAAATTATTTAATTAACTATTTTCTGCTAAATGCGATTAATATTTAAAGAAAGCTCACAATGAATGAAAGTGCCACCAACTGAAAGGTGCCTCACAACAGCCACTTGCGTGGAATTCTGGCTAAGGAACTGAACAGAGGTCATATGCCATCTCTTTCTTCTCTGCATGTCTGCGGAGTTTAAACACGCGAGCTATAAAGACGGTGAGCTGCATTCAAACCCATGCCCACCATCAGCTCAGAAGCTGTGAGATGCTGGCTTTTCCTGCAGCACCACTGTGCCTCACAGGAGCACATTACATTAACCCTGTCCAGTGCTGACTGAAAGCATCCTTATCTTATCGACGCATGAGTATTATTAAGGAAAGTGTGTATTGGCTTTTCAGTGTTCTGTCGGTCTCCTTTAAAGGGTGAGACAAATGTTAAAACAAGGACAGAGTAACAGACCTCACTGTTTATCACACTGTCTGTCATTTATCCTGTGCTGCAGTGGCTAAATTTAAACCTCTGTCCATCTACAGTCCGTGTACAGTAGATACCACAGCCTCTATAGTCTCTGTGTTACACAATATATGAAAGTATTAATTTCAACTACAGTATATCAGCAACATGTTCATTCTACATTTGTCAGGTTTGTTAGTTTTTCCTGTGTGGTGGCTTGTTGATCCATTCACTTCCTTCTCCATTTATGCAAGAATAAAAACAGAAATTTTTTGTTCTGTCTCTCAAGGATTTTTGAGAAGAGTGCTTTTGGATGCAGTTGGCTTCATCAATTTAAATTTCCATTTATTCATTCAGCAGATGCTTTTCTCCAAAGTGATGTGCACCTCAGAGTAAACAAAAGTGCATTTGTCCAACCGCGATACAGATACAGATGTGTAATTCTCAAAAAAAAAGCAGCCAGGACCAGGTTATTGCTTCAGTATGTTGGTTGGTTAAGCTCTCTGGTTTGGTAGAGAATTCCCAACAGGTGGCTGGAGCTGCTGAGAGGTAAAAGAATCTTGGTCTGGAAAATGTAGCTGAGTTGTAGAAGGTGGTTATGCAAGCTGTGATACAAAATCAAAGATCATGATCAAAAGAATTTATTTGTCACATACATGGTTACCGAGTATACCATGTAGTGAAATGTGCCCTGATTCAACAGGAGACTGTGCGTGGTTCTATTCCACGAGTAAAAACAAACAACCTGTAAGAGGAAAATGAAGAAGAGCTGAGTATCATCTAGTAATGAAAGCTTAAGTCCTGTTGCATTAGAATGAAGGTGAACACACAGCAAAGTGAAACACTGCTGAGCAGCTGTAGCGTTTGCTGAGGTCGGGGTATCGTAGCAGCACTTTATGGCATTTAGGTGGCCTGCTTGTCCAGCTCCATCTGGGCCTGCTGCATGTTGCAGCTCCCTGCGTTGACAGTGGGCCAGCTCCGCCTCGCAGAACCATCTGCAGCCGTTTGTTCCAGCACCACTGCTGGCTGCAGGCATGTTGGGCTGGAGGAGTCTGGCGTGTTGTGAGGGGCGAAGCCCACTTCGCTGACTCAACCGCTCGCTGTTACATAAAGAAGACATTACGTAATGAGGTGCATTCGGTGCTATGCTGCATCTCTTTGTCCGTGTTCAGCAGAAGTCCATGGATGGAAGCGCTAAAAGTAGGCCTGCTTGTTGCAAAATAAAAGAGGTGATGTGGGTTGCCAATATGGTCTTATGCAATGACCGTGCTTTTACAGCCATGTGTAAGAGCACAAAACAATGATGAACAAAGGCCTGGTTCCAAATGTGTCCCTTCATGAATGTAATTCAACTTGATTTAGCAGCTTCTGTACATTTAAGGAAGCGCCTTCCATTTGTGTTGTACTGTCTGCAGGCCTCAGTAGTTGGACATCTGTCCCGTGTTCACAAGCTGAAGAGAGGGCAAGGATATACACTATAATAGCCAAAAGTATGCGGACACCTGAACATTACACTCATATGTGCTTGTTGAAACTCCTATTCCAAATGCATAGGCATTAAAATGAAAATTTCCCCCCCCTCTTTGCTGCTGTAATAGCCCCCACTCTTCTGGGAAGGCTTTCCACCACATTTTGGAACCTGGCTGTGGGAATCTGTGCCCATTTGGCCACAAGGGCATCAGTGAGGTCAGGTACCAATATCGAGCAAAAAAGCTCGGCTCACAGTTGGGATTCTGGTTCATCCCAAAGGTGTTAAGTGGGATTGAGGTCAGGGCTCTGTGCAAGCCAGTTAAGTTCTGGGCAAACCATGTGTTTATGGAGCTCACTTTGTGCATGGGGGGGCTCAGTCATGCTGGAGCAGGAAAGGAGCTTCTTCCCCAAACCGTGGCCACAAAGCTGGAAGCACATAGTTGTCTAGAATGTGTTTGTATGCTGTACAGCTCAGCTCAGTCACTAGAAGGGGGGGGGGGGTCCACATACTTTTTGGCCATACAGGTACCTATAGAGTATGCGTGTTCACAGTATAGATTAATTGAGTTACAACAATACAGAGATGTTCAGCCCCTGTGGCTCAGCATTAACCTTGTCCTATTCTTTGTTAGTTGGCTAAAATGTGTGATATGCATATTATTATATTATATATATATATTTTTTTTTCCCTAATAAAGGCTATAGCCTTTGAAAGATTGGATTACTGATGCCTTAGCAGTGCATTATACTACCCTCAAGGTATGCATGCTATGGAAGACCCAGCTCATCTAAGATTAGACTCATGCAAACAAACAGTAGCGGACCCCCAAAACAACAGTGCTGTTGCAGGTGGCCTCCTGCTTTGTTGTGAGATGCGTGACGCAGTCTTTGTTGCACTGGGCTTTAGCCAAGGGCAGCAGACCTGGAGGTTGGGGGGTGGACGGGGTGGGTGGGCCTACAGTAAGCCTGGGTGTAGCCTTGCTGTTTCCTCTACTTCCTAGACCTCTCCTGTTTCCCAGCTGCCGCCACTAATTGTGTCTGTAATGCACCGGCACCCAGCCGTCCGGTAGTCTCCTCCTCACCGAAACATAAACTTCACCTCCTCTACAACTGCACATCCTAACAGGGTCTGCAGGGAGGATTCCAGTTTTACGATGCTGTTGTATCAGTCAAACAGATATAGTTCTGAGGAACGAGAAGAAACAAGGACTTTTTATTTCTGATTTGCCTCATTGAATTTTTTAAAATTTTATTTTAACAGTTTATTTCTATAAACACAACTATTTTTCTGACCTAGAATTTACTCCACTAAAGCTGCTGTAAATTTTGTGTACAGTTTTAACCGCACAGAACTGTAACAATGATTTGCCTTATTCCTTATGTGTGTTCTGATTTTTTGAGTGTTTCAATGGTCTTCATAGTCTTGGTTATGTTCTGTCCATCCACTTTACAGCTGTGACGCAGGTCTTCCTGCCATTGTTTCCTGCTGTGCGTCGCTTTCATCGCTTATCCTCACACAGCCCTCCCGTCCTTCCTTTTCATTATGCACTGCCTGTGGTCAAAACCTTCCCAGCCCCACACTCCTCCAGACATCTCCAGACATGCAGAAACCCACACCCTCCACCCCCACCTCCTGCTGTGGCATAATTTATGAAAAACACTGGGTCCATCCCCCACCCTGCCCTTCTGTTCTGCCAGCAGAACGGGCCAAGGAGACCCTTGCTATTCGAATCAATTCTGTTTACTGCTTGCTCGAACGTGTCCGCTGATGAAAAGGCCAGGTGGGTCAGCGGGGTTTTTTCCACACAGCTCTTACGGTGACCAGTCGCAGTACGTTGTGTGTGCAGTTAGCCAAGAAGGAGAAACACCGACCACCTTGTGAAAAAGAATTTCAGGATGTTCATGATATGTCTCGGGCCCTGGTATCGTCATCAGTTCCTTACAAAAATCTCAGGAATCACAAAGATGCGTTGTTTCTCCTGGGAAGAAAATAACACTTGCTACTAGTTCCATTGTTTCCTTCTCACTGATCTTTGTGTGAGGTCACTCTGTTGACATACCATCAGTACCAACAAAAGCTGGAATGGGATCTCTTCCCTTTCCGTAGGCAGATCTTTCAGAAGACCCGCTGTAGCCCACTGTGGTTTTACCTCGCAAAGCAGCGGAGTGCTCGAGGGCTTGGGACCGCGTACGGCTGCTTCACCAAACACAGTGTTTTCGCTGCTTCCTGTTTTGGTGGTGCAGTCAAGCTGCTTCCCCTCTTGGCCTTCTTCCATACACCTGCAAGGAGGGTCTGAAAACACCCCGTCCTTCTGCACTCTGTCTTTGGCACGGGAGAACAAAACTTTCAAAACACAGTATCTGAAAAGTTTGCCAGCAAATTAGAAGTTTACTGAATAGTTACATTTACAGGTTTTTCATCTGACAATTTAATTCAGGGAATCTCAAAAGCTGACTTACTTTTACATATCACTGTATTTAAACAAATTAAATGTGGTAAAAATGTAGAGAGTATTAATAAAGCCAAATTAGAGAGACCTCACCTGTGCTCAGTCTCATTTCTTTCATTTGGCTTGTTTGTAAGGATGCCAGAGCACACAGTGCATTCGCACAGCAGACACACTCATAAGAAACTAGGCTGGGTTAAATTGACTCCACTTTGCAATGATGTGATAATGATCTCTGAGTTGGATGCGATGATGACTGGATGAAATGGTGGATGGAATATGGCTCCATTTGTGCGCCTAGTGTTAGCGCAAGATAGTTTAGAAACTAATGTGTTGCTATGGTGAATCAAATGGGAAGGCACTTCACGGAATCCTTTCCGTGAGAAAGTCCAGCAAGGCCCACCTGTCTCTTCCAGTCCACAATGTATTAATTTTCATCAGCGTGATATAAAAATGATTCCGATGCTTCATTCGTACGGTATATACAAAGGTACAGAGGGTCAGTTGGCTTACTTCTGTATAGACAAAGTGCGTGAGGCTGACATTCCTAATAATATGGTTGATCCAAGGTCCAGAGGGGAAAATGGAAAGATCTCAGAACAAAATTGAAATTTACTTGTATTTATGCATTCTGATTTTGCTTTAAAATAAACAAAGTAAACTTATTTATTGTTCAGTCTTTTTCATGCATCCCAAGAATGTATTTTGTAGTTCATTACAGCTGTTGGTTTTTTCAGCCATTGCAGATGGCTTCTGCATGGTTCACAAGAAAAGTACGTCTGTAAAGGAACGTGTGCTGTGTGTGTGGACCACTGAGTTAGAGTGGGTGGAGATATGCACAGGCCAGCCACAACAAAAAGACAGATTAGCTGGTTTTAGCTGCCACTATCCTGAAGATGAGGGGGAAATGGAGAGATGCCAAGGGTTGGAACCAGCAGTGCCCCAGTTGCATCTCAGCCCACCACCATAATAATCTTACACATGTTAAAGCTTCCAGTCTTTATGCTTGGTGACCGGATTATGGTACTGCGAGTCATGTCAGACGTGCAAGAAAGGCAGTCATGGAGCTAAACTCGTGACTAGACGGTTATAAGTTCATTTGAGTTTATTATCCAGACTGGCTTTAAAACTGAGGGGCAGGAGGAAGGGAATATTTCATAAAATGCTTGAGTGGCTGGACGTCTGAGAAGGGACCTGAACATCTCCTGAGCTAATGAACTGTGCAGGAGCCATGAAGCTGGAATGGCTTTGACGGAATGTCAGACTATTAGAAGATCACAGGGTCCAAGAGCCCAAAGAGCTAATTACACTCATTCAGATGAAAGACCCAAGTACTTTAAAGCTGAAACGTAAAGGAACTTGTTTTTTTCAACCACATTACTAAGTCAAATCACAGCAAACAGTCTATGGAGTGTGAACAATTGTTTGACATAGCTGTAATGAGTATACAAAATGGCAAAGCCTGAGAACAGGACCAAACCATTTAACTACTATACATTTCGAAAATCAGGCGATTCATTGCAAATTTTTGGAGCACAACCCTCTGCCTAGAGCACCACCTCAGCCCATCCTTACCCTCAGGGTTCATCACAGGCAGGGGCCCCGATGGGCAAGCAGGCAGAATGAATCCCATTCATAATAATCTGCTTGTTGGATTTAAAAATGTACATTGTAATTGACATGTCTACATGAAATGCTGTGTGCTGGTAGACAATTTTGTCAGCAATTTCTGTGGCCCTCTCCACATGTTTGCATGCACATTAATTTATTTATGGATTTAATCGACCAGTGTCAAAGCAATACGCAGCGGCTTTGACCTTTGTATGGTTGCTGCGTTTCATGCCAGATCAATTTTTTCATTGTCCCTAAAGATCTTCTGTTTTTGCAATTCTCCTTCTTGCTCGACTGTTCGATCTCTTCTACATCCATATCTCCACGTCTGATGGCACACAGAGGTTAAAGCTGCTCGGTATGTTTGTCCTGGTCTCTCTCTGACCAATGGACTCAAAATACTGGGTGATAAGACTTTTGTGAATCAGCAAAGCAACACATTTTATCTTTGACCCTTAGATCCAAGCATTTCATCTAAGACCTATTCAACACATTATCCATGCATTCTGCTCTCATTTTCTCCAAAATATCCTGCATTTACAGCAACATGTATACTATACAGCAAAAAAACTGTTTTTTATTGCTTTTTAAAAGATTTGGTCCATGAACGTGTGTGTTGATTCGAACTGTGTGCCAGTGTCTGTGGTTAAATGGCCACTTTTGGCTTTCTGATGCATTCTCTTAACAGCCGGTTCTGTGTTGAGTTTTAGCTGCAGAGTTGCTCGCATAACCATCTCCATGCTGACAGGAAATTACCACGAAGACCTTTTCAATATGTCGAAGTGCCGATTAACACCTTATTGTATTGCAAGAGTAGCTGGTGATGAACTGCAGAGGTGGTGTGATAGCCTGATGTGTAGGAACAATTCCAGTGGAAATGACTCAGTTGCTCCTGAGCATCACCCTTCACTCGTGATTTCATGTAAACGCGTTGCATACTATTTTAGAATGGCGGTTTTTTTCTGATCGGCTTTAAATTAACTGGAACAACTCAGTTTTATCTGACATAAGACAATTTGTTATGAAGTAGTATCATATCTGCTTTATTTGGTGTAAATTCCTGAAAGTGAATGGAAAAATTCTATTTTTAGATGATGCTACTGTACTTTTCACTCCCATGAGATCACTTAAGTATAGCTAATGAGTTGTAATGTAATAGATGTATTATTATTTCTGCAGAAGAAATTAAAGTACTTTTCAAACCTTCCCGATCACTTAGAGTGATAAGGATTATGAGTCATTCCCAATCATAAGAACGCATGTGTACCCTAGAATAAAGCAAGTTTAGTTAGCTTCACCTTTTGCATCTCATGAACTTTTTTTGGGTGAACTAGATCTCTTCCATGTTGAATACACAACATTGAATACATTGACCGAAATAGCCATACTGAGGGAATTTTACAAGGTGAGAGCATTCTTGGCCAAACCTAAAAACCATTGATCAAGACAGAAATCAGAAGTCTTGGTGATCCACTTTAGAAATGTTTCAAATGTAAAGTATGTATGAATGTCTGAATATAGGTTAAATGATGAGGTCAAACCCGGGGGCTCTAACTGTATAACAAGCACGCACACGCACACACACACACACACACACACACACACACACACACACACACACACACACACACACACACATGCTAAGGACAAATTACAAAATTACAGTCACCATCTCACCTGACTTTGGAGGAGTTTCCTGTTGGAGGAAACCGGCCCACTGGGAGGAAGCTCCTGTGAACTTGCAAACTCCACACAGACTGACCAGAAGTTGAACCTATGTCTTTTGCCGAGCTCAGGCACAGTTTGACACCCATATACTCTAATCTCCTGCCCTGTTGTGCTGCTTGTACTCCATTTTATTGATATGTAAAATGAAAAAGACAAAAAACATTACAACACATACTTTATTTTATTTTTTTTTCATTTCTGGATGTGTGTTCGAGTGTCTCTATTGATTATTCTGGTTTAACCAGTTTACTTTTATTAGCTTTTATATTAATGTGGTCTGTAATGTAGTCTAATGCCATCATCTGAACATCTTCCTTTTTTGGTTTTTCATTGCCTTTCTGTAGAAAAGACCTTTAAGTTTATTAAGATGCTCATATATCCAGTCATTTTTTAACCATCTCTGCATGTGTGCACATTCTTTTATCCAAGAAAAAAATTATATAACTTTTCCAAAATTATTTATATACTAGGGTATCTATTGGAGCACTTGAGGGTAAACACCTGATTTAAGAATGAGGCTTGAACTAGCAAACTTCAAGTTATATGTCCATATGTGCGATGAACTTCTGTCCCATGTAGAGTGAAGTTTTATGCCAGTCTCAGAGAGGCTCCAGAGCACTTTTACACCAAAGAAAAAGCAATTAAACATAATGGATGGATGGGTGGGTGGATGGATGTATGGATGAATGAATGAAACACATATTTCAAGCTTTTGCCCTAGTGCAGAATTTGCACTTGTTCAATTTAAACCGTTTACCTTCCCTTTTACTTTGATACCTCGTTTTATCATTAAAAAAATGTTTTTCGTCAGCAGAAAAAAAAAAAAAAACAAGTCCAGTTTTTATGCTAGTTCACAGGCCTAAAAAATCTGGCTCCAATTACACTATACTGTGTATTCCAACAAATTCTCATCATTTCCCGTTATCTAACTGGGCGGGACTCCTGTGAAAGTGGGCGGGCCCAGGGTTCAATTTCTCCGCCTTTTTGATCCGATTGGCTGCTGAGCGGAGGAGTTTAAAAAGAATTCATTTAAGGAGGGCGGTGGCGCTCTTTCCCGGGTTTCCTCTTCGTTGCGTTTGAATGGCGTCGGTGCCGGAGCGCAGTTAACAGGCAGACGCAGGCGAGAAAGACAGTTTTCCCCGAGCCGCCGTGCGGATTTACGCTGTTCATGTGCCGCGGTGAGATTCGCCTTCTCTAGACGAAGCACAAAGGATCTTCAGCCGTTCAGCCTTTTGCGGTGAGTCCCTGAAATCCACTCCTGCGCTTGCAGGCAGGGGTAATGACGAAAATAAATCTTAGAAAGTGATGAACTGAATCGGACTGCCGTTGCCGTATCCATGGCAATAAGACAAGTGCTGCATGAGTTGAAGTCGATATCGTTTAATTCTAAAGATGTTGCGCAAATGAACTTCTTTAAGCATTAACCTGAGATTATACAAGTCTTTAATTCCTCAAATAAGCAGATACATTTTGAATTAACGAAGCTGAACGAATGACTTTTGCTGCCGTTTCGTGTTATTGATAAGTGCATTTAGAAATGGTGTGTTTTATTTATTTATTTATTTTAAATTTGGGGATACAATGTGACTGTTAAATTTAAAACGACCCTGTATGTTACTAAGACACAAAGTGTCATAAATGAAACCAATTGCGGACAGACGAAGGCTGCGGGACTGGGCCGAGAAATCTGCCAAATTTGGCAACTCTTGATACGCCATGAAGGTGCGGTTTATTTGGTCTAAAAAAAAAAAAAAAAAAAAAAAAAAACAGCTGCTTTCTGACTGGCGAAACATACGCGCGGATTTGGTCCTCTGGTGAAAAAGTAAAAACGACACATATATATTTTTTTAAACTGAGTGTCCCACGCAAGATATCGTTTAACACTGTCACGTAGTGATGTTTTGTTTCTTAACGTGCTGTTGAGGGTGTTTTCACGTCTTGTGTTTGTTGTTATGAGCCTGGCTGCCATTACTCATGGTTCGAGCCCGACTCCTTCCCTGGAAAAGCGCTTCACGGTGTCATTGTTATGAGTCAGTTTCCTCGCAGAGTATCGTCCGTCAGCAGGGTTCCCCGGGTTTCTTGTTGTCCTGCACACTACATACACGGCCTCGCTGGCGCGCACACGCTTTTCCTCAGCTTCCAGATGAGAGTGCCGTGGAGTTCAAGTGACTTAGATCAAGTTGAACAACACTGATGTGCGCATGCTCACTCACACCAGGTCAGCCCCGTCTCTAACCCTTTGCTCCTGGGGACGGTTGCTGTGCGCCCATGTATATCCAGCAATGCTAGTGTCTGTCTATACATTAGTACTTTTTAGTCATTTATTTGGGCAGTGCTTTTTATCCAACTTGCACCGAGTTACCAGTTTATAAAGTTTTTTTTTTTTTTTGTTGGTTGGTAAACACCTCACTTAAGGGTACCGCAGCAGGAGGCGGGATGCAAACCCGTGACCTCTAAGCCAGGAGGCGGCAGCTCTGACGCGTCTCCACCTGCTGCCGGACAGAGACAATAACTGCTGCGCTGGGTGGTGCACCAATTGATGCCACTTTTGTCTCTGTATATGCTGAGCAACAGCATACCTACAGATAAAAACTTAAACCTAAGCATTCAACTGGGCTGCCTGTGCCTTTGCTGCTACTTCTACTTACAAATGTGTTTTCAAAATTGTCCTTTGTATCTGAATCACTTTTATTCAAATGTAGTGGTTTTTATACATTTTTTATTATTATACAAATAAGTGTAAAAGCAAGTAGCAAGTTCTCCCCATCGAAAAATGTGACGGCTATATATGTTGAATGTGTTGTGATTTGGGTGCAGCCAGGGATACTTTGTCTAGGTGACAGATGCCTACGTGGAGGATCCCAACATCCACAGTATTTCATTTCTACATATCCCCAGCTTTGTGGTTCACTTTAAAAGGCTTAAGTCCACTTGCAGCTGGTGTCCATAGTTTGAGGCACCTGGAAGTGCCTCTGAACAGCACCAGTCCATTTGCCTGTTATCTGTGTAGGGGGGATCAGGCCTCCGCATAGTAGCTCTTGGGGACCAGCTGACAGATGTACTAGAAAGGCAGGTGTGAGGTTGTTGTATTGCACATGGTTGAGGATTCTGAACAAAACTGAATGTTGGCTTTTTTTTTATTAGAAAAACAGATGTATTAAAAAGGATTAATAAGATAAACTCATATTGTTTTGCATTGAAAGAGAGATGGTGTCTGTTTTGCACTTTCATCTCAAGCCTAGTAGTTTCCTTCCTGAACTACCTGTTCTACCATCTTTGGCTTTTCCTGTTTGGCAACTGTCCTGAAATAATTTTCTGTGGGCGTCATGTTGATGTTTTGCACTTCTTTCTACGTGACTTGTGAAGGAAGCCTCTGGCTTCACATTGATATTCCTGGTGCTGCTCATTTCATTGTCACACCACAGTGGCGACGCACATGGCAGAACAGATGCGCTAGGGGGTCGCCAAAGTGACTTCAGACACGCCAGCCACCCATCCTTCTCATGCTAATTTCTTACTAAAAGGAGAAGTTGGGGTGGAGTGGAATTAATGCTCTGTACACGTGCGGCTCCCCCCTGCAACCTTGTTGACCCCCCCCCCCCCAAATGCAGTCCTTGCGTAATCGGCCACATTTCTGTCCTCAATAGAGCTGCCGGTGGCCTTGGAGTTGGCAAGTATTCGGGTTGCCTTTTGCCCCATGCCGGGCAGCTGAATGCTTTTCATTGTGTGGTTCAGTGACTCAAAGGAGCCAGTCCCCATCATGAACAGACCCCTTGCCCCAGGGAGTAGAGATTGGGCTCCGTTGGCTTGCTCGTAGCCATGCATGAAAGGAGCTAGGGTGGTGTGGCGGCATGACATCACAGAGATTTGTGTTGGCACACTGGCTCATGCCCTGCGAACAAGGCTGCTCGCTGAATGATTGACCTGAAAGCGAGCATTTTGTCTATTTGGGAGAATGGGGTGGGACACCTTTAATGGACATGCAGTGGGTACTTGCAAAGGAGGTTCTAGCAGCGTGTCATTGTTTATCTGCCAAAGTGAAAAGTAGGTGAAGGTTCCTGCGTTGCTGCTCCATTTGGGTCACATGGCTCAGAGGTGTAAGGGTACAGTGCATTTATTACTTCATGTACAGATGGGTTTGTTGCATAGATGTATACAGTATGTGAATTAAGAGATGTTGAATAGGTTTTATGCTGTAAGTATGCTATGTTGGAAATGTGCCTCTGTATTGGTGTCATTCCCCCCCTCCCCCCCCGTAGAGGTGGCTGCCTCTGTTAACCCTGTGCAGTCACCTTATTACTCAAACAGTGGGGCCAAAGTGCTGTACTGTATACTTTTTTTTTGCAGAAGGTGTACTCTGACAGTAAATTAGAAGCATGGGTCAGACTTGCACAAACAGGAAATTAAAGATGAAACCATGATTGTACAGTATTTTTTTTTAAATAAAATTTATAGGTTTCTTATGTTGTGGAGATTGACTAGTCTTTCTCTCTGTGGTAGCAACTTCTAGAAATGGCTGAAGAGTTGCTGGTGCCAGCTCATGTCTGGGTTTTTGTGTTTTGTTTTTGTTTCTGGAAACAGGAAAAGCATGCCGCGAACACCTCCGTTCTGGAAGCATGTTTTGACCCTGCTGGATTTACAACAACAATATGTACCAGTCGAAGGAGGAGGCTACAGGGGCCTTTATTACCATGAAAACAACCTGGTGTCCGGGTCCTAGAGCCCTCATTCACCCTTAGTTCCCAGTGTGGATTACTACCCTGTTGTTTTATTTTTTGTCTACAATTTGAAGACAGATTTGTATTTGAAAATATATTCTCAATTAATAATAGTATTATGGAATCAAGGTACATGCTAATGTGTTTCTTTTCCTCTATGCCAGCGGACTTACATCTTTACTTTCCTGCTGAGCTCTCGACTTTTCATGCACCCTTATGAGCTCATGTCAAAGGTGTACCATCTGTGTGTGGAACACCAGCGGCTCAGTGACCACCACGCCGAAAAGGTAACCTGCAACCAACACTGTAACAGTCTCATTCCCAATCCCTAATTGTGCCTTTGTTGATTACATGAAAGTAGCTCTACTTACATAAATACAAGTTTTTTTTTATATATATATATATATATATAAATTAAAAAAAAATATATATATATATATATATATATAAATAAAAAAATATAAATAAATAAATTGTTATATTAAAAGAATATATATATAAAATAAATAAAAATAAAAAAATATATATATATTTTTTTTTTTTTTGTCCCCCCCCAATACAAGTCTCGTTTGAGTTTTAGGTCAATTGAATATTACAAGTGTGACATTAAAATTCAACATTTATGCAAAACCATCTGTTCAGGTTACAAGCCTGCAACCATAACTATTCTCCTTACTTACTTACAAACATTTTTTACTGAAATGCCTTTGAGCTTTGTCCTCTAACAATGACCACTTTATCCTCATTTCAGAGTTTGCTGGGTACTTTACATTTATAGATACTCTTATTTGCTTTTTGCTCTTTGTTCCACAGCTCCGTATGAGAAAGATGGACCCAAAGATTGTGCAGCTGCTGACCGAGTGGACAGAAACCTTCCCTTACGACTTCAGGGACGAGCGCATGATGCGGGGCCTGAAGGAACTGATGCATTGGATAGCCTGCGGGGATGAGGTCAGTGACTCCCATGTCACAGTGGGGTGGGGGAGGAAAGTCCCATTTAACCATCATATGCAAGTCTGCTGTGGTGTTAAAGGTGCTGAGTTGCTATATTCATGTATACAGCATTTGGAACTAAAGGTGTTTCTGAAATCTAAAACAACCTTTCTCTGTTTCGCCTAGCAATGCTTTTTGCACATAGAAGCACACTAAACTTAACGACGTTTTACTTTACTGCAGTATGAGTTTTTCTTAGATTCAGGGTGACAGTCCCTCATAAGTCTAAGGGTGCCTGCAGAACCATTCTGCCAGGAAAGGGGAAATATTTGTCTAAGGTGATGAGATGCACATGGTTTGCCCTTTGATATGTCTGAGACTGGTCTGCAGAAAACAAAGAGCGTGGATGCGGAGTTAGGAGAGCGGGGGATGGTGATGATAGAGATGGAATGGTCTGTTGCATAAACAGAAAAGGCACATTGTTTGGAACCTCGCTGGCTTTTGTCCTCTTTGGAGCTCATTCTTAGCCAACAGTTGGATTGTTCAGCTAACTCCTAATGCTGATGCCCATGTTGGCTTTAGAGCTTGCTTACTCCAGAGATATGGGTGTACTATGTATTGGGTCAACTGGAGCTGAAAAGGAGAGCTTGTTGAAACAACTGTCCATAGACCTGCTGTTCATATTTAACTGTCTGCAGGGTGACTTTTAAGTCTTATAACCCGAACAACAGGAACTATAAAAGGAAACCAGCCAAGGTGCGGTGGCATTAGCTAAGTTGTATTTTGACCACTGGGAGAATTTTTAGCCCTCCAGTGGCTTCTGAGGTTGCACATCTGCTTTCTTTCTATTTTTTGTTTGTTTGTAAGACAGTTGCTCATCAGGAACTTGTCAAGCTTTTAGTACAGGTTGTTTTCTGAGATGTGAACTATGTGTAGTACAGATCCTTGTTTTTGAGGTTGCATCATGTGGCAAGGAGGTTTGCTACCCTTGCATGTACTGTGTACTAGGTGTCTCTCCAGGAGTCGTAATGCTGTAGTCTGGATCCCCCAAGGCGAAACAATCAACTTGTAACCTGCCCTTCACTACAGGACTTGTTAAAATGGTAACAGACTGACTGGCCTTTATTGCCATCTATTAATAACAATATATGCTCACGCATTTGTACAAACAGGTTTCAAGAGATTGCATAACTTGTCTTGTCCTATTGTTTCACTGAATGTGTTGATCTTGCACAAACACGTAGTTTCAGTTTTAGAGTGCTGCTGTGAAATTTAGCCTCAGATGGACCCTTTGAAGCTTCTCTGGTGATTTGGGTTTTTTGAATCGGGGTTCAAATGACCACTACAGACCTTTGAGCCAATGGACCTATAAGCGAGGGCAAGATGATGAAAGACTATATTAGATGGATTCAACATCTGCTTGCCCGACCACACTTGCTTTGCTTAAAACCCTTAATCTTGCAAGTCCTTTCATTATGGAATCGGTTGAATTTGTGGAATGAGGACCCAGACAAGACCTGGTATGTGGCTCTGGTTTTCAGGATCTGAGCACACGTGTGTCCTTGCAGTCGTGATCCAACTATCGGCACTCATCCTACTCAATTGTGTTTCATGCTGGTTTACTTAGAATGGGTCGATACAGTGCCAAGAAAATACTCCGTTTGCAGTTAACTGGGCGGCTTGTCAGTCTTGCCGTGAGCACAGCTGTTGCTTTATCTGCTCCCACAGCCTACAAGCAGGGGTTAACCAATGAAGGCTTAGAAAAGGCTTGAAGTGTTTTAAACACCGCATCACACCAACTATGCACCATGTGACTTTCATTTAATCTAAACTCTGGCAGCAGGATTTTAAATTTCAACAGATGGTTCAGTTTTTTTTTTTTTTTTTTTTTTAAGTTAAAAATTCTCATTCTAAGCTAGAGCTGTGGACATTCTGTACATTTACTTACAAAAACAAAAATACGGCCATTTAAATTTTACCAAATGAAAATGTCAGGAAATGATCACATCAGCTTTTTGCAGTTTTTGGGACACTTAAGCAAACTGCAAAATAAGGACAATCCACCCAAAACTGTAAAGTTTGAGCTGTATTTAGTTACACCTTTTTTTTTGAGGTGCACTATCATGGTGGCATTTGCAGAGGGACTTAAATGCAATTGCAAATGTAAGGAAATATTATTGACCGACAGTCTGTTCCAGATGTTTCGGCCTCGATCTAGCTGTAGCAATAACCTCACTATATTGGGCTGATTGACGGGAACCAGTTCAATTTCCCAAATTAGCGTGTCACAGTATTGGCTCAAACAGCCATGTGGACTTCCTGCTGAACTTGACACATTCATCACGGCGAGAGGCCTGTGAAATAAATTGCTTTCTGCTAGCTGCCAAACTCCAGGTGTGAGCACATCTAGGTTGTGATTCTTAAAAGTAAATGTGCTTGAGTAGAGGTGTGGACAATCTGAGGCTTGGATGCAAAGTATAAGCCCTGGCTGTTTCAGTCCTTAATGTCACCAGTGGAGAAATGGTGCAAGGCCCAATGAAATGTATGCTTGCAGCCGGACACTAACATGCACCGATTCTTCTCACCAGCTGCTCAGGCTGTCCACCAGATGATGCAGGGGCCTGATTATAAGCTGACTGCGCCAGCCAATATGAGGAGGCGCTGGCAGAATCAACGCCCGACGCTTCAGATGGGTTGACCGTGTTGAAGGCCAAACCTCAGTCCATCCAGAGGGACATCTTGACCATCTGCAATGACCCCTTCACCCTTGCTCAGCAGCTCACTCACATAGAGCTGGTGGTAGATATTCCATCTTCTAATCTACCTGTACTGAAGCTCACGTTGGACTGTGCTGTTAGCATCATACTGCTCAGAAAACATTGCATTGCTTTTTTTACTGCAAATTAATTCACTTGCTTTCCAGAAGAATTAATTGCAAATGTTTCTGCATAATAAGCATATTCGATTTTTTATTATTGTTTTGTTTTCCACTTTTCAGGAAAGACCCAAAGCTATATTGGACCTGAGTTTGTGCAAACCTTTGTTCCAGAAAGGCCCTTGGACAATAACAAAGGTAAAGTTTAAATATTAAGCAAAAGTATTTTTCAGCCTCCTCCTTTTATTGGTGGAACTTCAGAAATTCCTGGTGCATTAATGTAGAATAATTTCTTGAATCTGGAAGTAGTTTACAGCGAAATTGGTGGTGATTCTTGGAGCAGCACAAACTTTATACAGATTTGTTTCTTAGGAATCATCAAGAGTGAAAAGTTGGAAAAATGAAATGCTATGTCAGAATATTGGTTTTGTATTGTTCCTTATCAAGCTCCTTTTCTGACTCTTTGCTGAATTTTATTTTGCTGAATATCTACTTACATTCTCTTGGCCAGTACAGTGATGCTTGCAATGGCTGTGGAATGTGAATCGACAAAAAGCCAGATGAGTTGTCTTGTCCTGCCTTAGGTCTGCTTGCTAAGGCCTTTCGTTTTGAAATACCTTTGAGTCAATTTCATTACAATGGCTTATAACCATTCTTGATTTAGGACTCAAGGTTTATCTTAGTGGCGAATTTCCAAGGAGAAATTCCCGACAGCTTTTCTCTTGCTAGGCAACTGCAGCCTTTGTGATTTGGGCGCACTTTCGGTGTGAACGACCCCAGTTCCCTCCTCCATCCTCTGCTGGCTTGGCATGAGGAATTCTTGACATAAAAACCATTTCATATTTGCTCATTCTGTAAGAAAGCCTGTGAAATTATAAGTCAGTGTGGCCAGGACCCACACAGTCACCATAGGAGATCACTGGTATCCTACGAGCAACTGGGGCATGAAAGGGGAGTTTTTTTATTTTTTATTTTAAATTACAAACATAGAGACTTTGCAGGCATGGGCTCTTGGAAACATGCACAAAAACTGGTGCATCATGTATTGAGAGATATATATATATATATATATGTGTGTGTGTGTGTGTGTGTGTGTGTGTGTGTGTGTGTGTGTGTATATATGTATTGAGATATATATATATATTTTTTTTTTGCCACTAGAGTGCCTCAAAGGATTTATCTCATTTTATTGACCCGTGCAACTTTTCTGCGATCTTGTTTTTGCAGAGCCGGTTTAGTGACCGTAAGCAAGTAACCTGGGCGTGTTGAGAATGGTTCAACAGGTTGAGCTACCTGGTAGCTTCTGAGATCTGCATGGTCAGTCCTCTTTCTTTCTTGCCACATTACTACGTTTTCCTTTTATGTCCTCAGTATCATTCAGTGCTGTAACCCATGTCCTCTACCCCTTTTAGCCTGTGAAGAAGAAACAAAGAGCCATTGAGTTCTTCGCATAGATGTTGCAGGGAGTGCTTCAACATAGGCAACTTCAACTCTCTTATGGCCATTATTTGTAAGTATCATTTTCAGTGGGCAATCTTTCTACCTGTTGTACAGTTTTAAACTTGGAACTTTTTTTTTTCCTCTCTCTCCACTTTCTCTAAGGGCAATTTTCAGGATTTTGGGGCTCTGATGTAAAGAACTTAGCTGAAACCTTCTAGTAGCCAGTGAGACACCAATTGGGGATAAGGAGTAATAAGAATCAGGTGCCGTGGAAGGCAACAGCCTTATGGAAAACCCTGTCCTGGGAAGCAGAAGGCTGAAATTAGTGCCCACAAAAAAACTGCTGTGAGAATGGTCAGCAGTGTTCAAGTTTTGTTTTTGCTTGTAAGCAGCCATTGTTTACTGTCAATGGGGTTATGGCTCCTAGCACATGTGGTGACTGGCTTCACATGGCCTCTTAATGGGATTCTCTTTCAGTGGGTTTAAGAGTTTCTTTGGACAACACCTGTTAATACTGAAAAGTGTGTTGTTGCTGAATTGGTGTGCATCTTGAAGGGTTTGATGAATTTGTGTTTTATGGCTGTCAAGCTCATAAGCATTGCAGAGCATCAGCTGGCTGTTTTCTACATGTAAAGAAGTAGTCAACCAGCCAGAATTCCTTTTAGATTGATCATTATTTTTGCATAAAAGCATCATTGAATGATTGAACAATGGAACTGAATATGTAATATGCAATCTTAATAAAGCTGTAGTCTAGAGAATTCCAGAAAGCGGTTAGGTTCTGGTGCTCTTCCAGTGCCCAATGGTGCTGTGCACATCTCCACACAGCCATACATGAATGTATCTTATCCCCATTAGACCAGGAAGTCAAATGTCAGACATTTTTGGATAGCTGGGGCGCTGTTTTCAACAATGCCACCTAAGCGCCAGCCATTGCTCACGATTAAACATGTGCCGTCAGAGGAGGATGTGACTCAGACCCTGACTCTATTATTCTCGACAGAAGCTGTTTGGCCATCTCTGGGGGGAACTAAGGAGATGGAAGACAAGGGCACTGAAATAGAGGTGTGGATGGGATGGTCTCTCTCCATAGTTGAATACTGTTGTCCTCAACCATGCTGATCTCTCCTCTCTCTCTCTCTCTCTCTCCTCTCTCTCTCTCTCTCTCTCTCTCTCTCTCTCTCTCTCTCTCTCCTCTCTCTCCTCTCTCTCTCTCTCTCTCTCTCTCTCTCTCTCTCTCTCTCTCTCTCTCCTCTCTCTCTCTCCCCATGCTTCTCTGTCCAGCTGGGATGAACATGAGCCCTGTGTCCCGCTTGAAGAAGACCTGGGGCAAAGTCAAAACGGCTAAATTTGATGTGCTTGAGGTAAGACTGAAACGCACTCCCACAGTGCTGAATAACTCCTACTTTCTGTAGTGATAACAGTGGTTAAAAACCTGTAAAAGTTCAGTTTTCATAGATCAATAAGAACCAAATTTTTTTCGGCGTTTTTTTTGCCTCAGTAGATCGTCACATTCGAACACTTGCAACTTTTTAACAGATGTCAGGTTCAACAAATCTAGGTTTTTTTGTTTGTTAGCTAAAGAGTATTTAAAATTTGTGCTTGACCAATGTGAAATAACCTGCACAATTTTTGACTGAGTGTAGTGCCTCATTTGCAGATTTATTCAAGTGGTTTGAGCAAACTTTTTAAAGTCTCCTTGTCCAAAAGTTTGGGGTTCTCATAGCAAAGCAGAAAAGAAATGTAATATACCAGTTGGAGTTGAATGAAACAGACTTGATATCCAGAGGCACCTGCCTCGTATCACAGAATGCTTAATCCGCAAGATGCTGCGAAAAGGTTATTTTTCAACACTTCAAAGGACCTGTAACCAACAGGTTGTGGGGATCAGCAAAGCATTTTCACCTGCCTTTGTAGCCCACACTGCCCCACCATCCTGTGGGGCTGTACCCTCCAGAAGGGCAGCTTTTTGAAATGTAAATAATTTCCCGCGCCTGGGGTCTGTCTTGGAGGCAGTGGCTTGGCAGTGCACGCTGGTTGGAGTGCGGGACTCGCTTCCTATGCTAATGGATTCCGTGTCGAACTCCTTAAATCCCTTCAGCGCGTTTGTACAGATGGTGAGGGGCTGGCGACTCCTGAATCTTCCCCCAGCTTGGAAGTCAATAGATTATGGGATCTGGCTCTTGGTGAACTGATGCTGAACGACTGGGGTCATCAGCTGGGTTTTATACTTTGAATCCAATGAGCTGGCTTTTGAGATCCTGAATGTGGGTTCTTGATGATCTTAACTAAACATGAGATGTCAGGTGACATAGTGCTCACAAAAAAAATAATAATAAAAAAATGAATAAAGGTGTCACTGAGTCTGTGTGACACACAGTAATCGAGGTCCTTCATCTCTAATCTGCTTATGGTGTTGTGTTTCCATGTTCTAGCACCAGATGGATCCATCCAGCAACTTCTACAACTACCGCACAGCACTGCGGGGCGCCACTCAGAGGTCCATAACAGCACACACCAGTCGGGAGAAGGTGAATCCCCCTTCCTAAGTCCAGTTGTTGCGCAAGTTCTTAATCGCTGTTCCAGTAAACCCAATTTGGATGTTTGAGTGCATCCATCCTAGAACGCGAGCTTGAAATAGCGTCGCACAGATTGCACTTGGGATTTATGGGGGAGAGGAAAGAAACGCATTCCTTTCTTTACCCTGACGGGAGGCGATAGAAGTAGGTGAAACGTTGTGGGAGGAAAGAAAATATCACCCAAGCTGATCTGAAATAGCCCAGAAAGGAAGCAGGGAGGTATGATGATGTGTTTCATGGCTAAAAGAAACAGTTAATAGTGAAATGAGAGGGGCTTAAATCATAATGAGCTGGCATTTAAAAAAATATCTTGCCTATCATGAGGATTACATAACTTTTTTGAGATGTAAAGGCCTAGAAGTCGTGACAAGTGGGTAATCCAAAATCTTGGAAAGAAAAAAAAAAAAAGCTGTTTCCTGTTTTAGATGTGTTCTTTTAAATGATAAAGTTCTCCCATGGAATTTGACTTGGCTTTACTGAAGATGTGGAGCACAGGGCACTGAACTCAGCATTGCTTAATATAGCAAGAGCTACTGAGATGGTGAACATGCTGTACTTGGGGAGTTGTTCTAATGCTGCCTCATGAATTTGTCCTCTGGGACTTGAGTTGGATCATTCCTGGACATCAGATGGCCTTTTGTCCCTTCAGTTCAGCCTTTCTGTTATAAGATGAACTTCTCTACCACTGTTGACCCTATTCTGTAAGAACCTAACTTCATTGTGCGGGATGTGAATTATGTAGAACTCGACTGTTGGGGGGATTACTACCCCCTGGCTCTGCTCACCAGAGCTCTTCCTCACCTCCCAGGTCATGCATCTTTCATCAGCCCTGCAAAGATGGGTCTGTACAGAAAGTGCTTTTAGTCCTTGTGCCATCAAAAGCGGTCAGGCAGCCCACTCAAGCTCTGCTAGGCCTGTACCACACAAAGTGCCAGGAGGTTGGATATATCTGGAGAGGGATTTATAAATAATTTTAGGTTTGCGTGTCATAGGCTCCTGTGCCTAACTTATGCCAGCTTCTTGGTCAGCTGTCTTTGGCTAGAAATTGCTTTAATGTCTATATCCTGTTTTTCTTCTGCAGATTGTTATTCCATTCTTCAGCTTATTAATCAAGGATATTTACTTCCTCAATGAAGGATGTGCCAACCTGCTGCCCAACGGACATGTTAATTTTGAAGTAAGAATCTTGGCATCCTGAGACCTTTTGAAATGTGTTTTTTTTTTTTTTTTTTTTTTTTTTTTTTTTTTTTTTTTTGTGCTGGTTTAGAGGTGATGTGAGAGCTAATTTGAAATAAACTAAGGGAAACAAACTGCAGTCAGCTCTCAAAGTACACAAGGGTTGTTAAAGACAAGGCAGTGTAGTGTGAATTGGGTAATGTGAACATATTTTCCCATAAAAAGAAATGGCTAATGCCGTAGATGCACTGGCTGAAGCAGTCATATATGCACCTAATTTATACCATGTTTGTGTTGATTTTACCTTTCAATAGAAAGAAAACAAAAGCACAATACAGCAATAAGATCATGCAGTTAATAATACTCTGCAGTATCAAAGTCCATACATTTTGGCCCATTTTCATTCAGCAGATCCACTGACTCACACCTCTTACACCTTTACTTGCCCAACATTAATTGACACAATGCAAACACAGACAAGTGTGGATAGCACAGCTCCACATAGGATCACACAAGGCAGACTGGCTGAAAACAATGAGAACGTGTGTCACTTCAGCTGCAGTCATTGTTCCGTCAAACTTTGTAATCTTTTGAGCTCTTGTAATTTGAGAAATTTTCATATGTTGAAATATTTTTGTTAAAGCGCGAGTGAATTATTCAGAAATTGTTTAATCCTAAAAAATTGAAATAAATTGATAAATAATACATTTAATTAAAATAAATCCAGAAATTGTGAGCTTCAGTAGTGGCTATTAATACTGTTGACATTTTTATTTATCCCCCCAGAAATTCTGGGAATTGGCCAAACAGGTGGGCGAGTTCATGACATGGAAGCAGGTGGAATGTCCCTTTGAGAGAGACCGCAAGATCCTGCAGTATCTTCTAACTACACCAGTCTTCAGCGAAGATGGTAAGCACTGCTGAAGACTTTTTAAAGCCAGTTGCACAGGAGTGTGGTGGATGAAAAATTGACTTCTGTTTCCTGCTTGTTCACATACCTCCATCTACTGCTGGGCCTGCTATTTGTATAATACAGTTCATGTGGTAGCTAAACTAAGCTCTGGCTGGTGGATATCAAACCTGTGAAATGCACCCCCAGTCACCTGAAATCCATGCTTTTTGAGTTCGTAGAGAGTAATGGTTTTTGTCTTTATACCCAATTCTTGTCCATCTGCCATACAGTGTATCCACTGTTATGTCAGAGAACATAATCTGTATGTAGTGCCATTGTGTTTTATTTGTTCACTTGGGCATATGAAGTCCCAAAAGGCTGTGTCTTGCACACAACTGTTATGTTGATGCAAAATGAGTGATAATGGCTATTATCCTCCCCACAGCCCTGTACCTGGCCTCGTACGAAAGCGAAGGTCCTGAAAATAACATGGAGAAGGATAGCTGGAAGTCTCTCAGGTGTGTAATGGGAGGGAGATCAACATAGTTGTACAGCTGTCCAAAGACATTTGATATCAGACTGTAAATCAGTTAACTTGTGCTATACTTTAACATATGAATATATATTCTGTGCCCTTTGAATTCCTTTCATCCTTATTTAGAATGGACTCTACCGTTCTACATAACCGTAATATCAGGAAGTGTATATGGCAAAAACATGTATTACATTTCACTGATGCAAAATTAAATATAGTTCCAAAACAGCCCATAAATCTATCCTAATGGATGAATTATTTTATTCAGCTGCTCAACATTAAGGTCCAATTCTTATTAAACTAACACTGAACATCTGAGGCACCACATAACTGAATAAAAAGTTTTGCATGTCACAAAAAACCCCCAGAAATATACAGAAATTTTTGAAAGCTGCCTTTTCTCTAACCTTTTGTCTTCTCCTTCCAGGTCTGCTCTACTGAGTAGAGTGTGAATATGGAAACACTTCAGAAGCTGCATATGTTTTTGTCAACAATGGAAGTGTCTTCAAATGAAGGAACTAAACCTGGACTGTACAAAGGGCTGAGATGCTCAACAGCAAATTTTTTGTAACATATGTAAGACTGACATGTTTTTGCTGCTGTAGTTTGGTATTTCAGGACAATTTAAAAAAAAAAAAAAAAAAAAAAAAAAATCCTTTTGATACCTTCCTAAAAAAAAAAAAAAAAACCTAATGTCACATGAAGCTAAGAATTTGCTGTTATGTTTTTTCACACTTGCCTAAAGGACAGACCAGCTGGCAGTAGTTCATACTATAGTATTAATGATTCTGGGTACTTTTAATGCAAGTTATTTGAAAGGTAATTGTATATCTTCTCTAAGAGGAAGGTGGAGTTGGCTGCTGGTTGGCTCACTCAGCGTGACTGGTTTGACAGCTGCTTTAGAATAAAAGTGTTGCATGCTTTGCAGAGGCAGTGTGCTTCATTACTAAGACCTAAAACTGAAATAGTTAAGCTAACATTTATACTTTCATGTACCATGAACGTTAATGGACCCGGCACATGGTTTTCAGGTAAACATGTTCTACAGTGTTTGGCGTAATTGCCTGGAGTAAATATGGAGCTGAAGCATTGCTAGCATCATTTGGTTAAAGTTAACCCCTCTATGAAAATAGGTTTTCCCTCTGTCGACCCCACCCCTTCTGCCTCCCAAACTGAAAATTGTGCACAAAACACACAGAAGTGGCTGTACATTTTTAGTGGTGAGAAACAAGTAGTTTACAGAGTGAATTAGCAAAATAGAATTATGTGCAAAGTTTATTCTGAATATAAAATTGTATAGAAAGATTGGGCCTGTATTCTTTACTGCATTACTCTGATTATCCTTAATGTGCTGCAACTTTTTATTGTATTACTTTTTTTTAAAGTGTTATTTATGGGCATCTTTTCCCAGCAGGTATTTTGTGTGTGTTGTCCTTAGTTAGAATATTTTACTGCTTTTATATGATCCTATTTAAATTTTGTACTAGGTTAACTTTCTGGTAGGTTATTTTGTTGCCAAAATTAAATGTACCTTTTTGGTTTGTAAGTGTGGGTGGGGTTTTATTTTAAGGGTACTTGAATGAAGTGTACTAGCTAATGTCTCACTTCTATTGGTTTTCCTCAAATTCAAAAAATGTAAATTTATGTTTACAATACTCAGTTTCCATGAATTCTTTATAATTGACAAAAGTGCATAAAAACACAAGACCTTTTAATAAAAGATTAAAGAAAAGCATGCCAGTGTTCAAACTTATTGATTTGTCAAAGTGAGTCTAATGCACTGACAGTGGCACCTACACACTGCTGAATACACACAAATGTTGTGATGCCTGCAACTGTCAGCATTTTGGTTGTGTGAAGTTCAGGTTTTATGCTGGACTCAGACTTTTTAGTGCACAAGAAAAGCGGACTTGAGAAGAGGTGGGAAAGGCAACAGGTTTAGGCCTGAATGACATCAAAAACTGTCAGGTTTATACATTAGTCAGAGTACAGATACTTGTCCAACCAAGAGTTGGCGTTCACAGACCAGTTCCAAAAAAATGTACACAAGCATCAGATTTATTGGCCAAGTATGCCCACACATGCAGGGAATTTGGCTTCAGTTTCCAGTATCTTGCAGTATACAGAAGACAGCACAACATACAAGCATGAGCGAATGATGCATGACAGTGCAAGGAGATGCTGATCCAAAGCAAAATATCTAGTTATGTATTGTAACAAAATCTGACCTGTAATCCGTCTCTTCGAGTACAGGATTCATCAAGAAAAGAGATTAAATTGGTATGCAATAATCTACTTTTGAGAAGAATTATACAGGAAAAAAACAAACCAAAGAACAGTAATTTGGGTAGATAATGTCCAGTTTTTCAACTGTATGCTTGTTACCCAAAGCCCAGTTCTGTGACAATATTTAGCTTTCAAGACAATATACTGGGGAAGCTTAAAGTCTACTTAAAATTGAAAAGATTGTCTAAAATCATTGACAAAACCGTGCTTAATACCTACAAAGCAAATGTTAAAGGCAAACATATTTGTTTGGACTCCTTATTACTTGGTGCAAGATTACATAATGACACAGCCACTGAATTTCTTTTCCGATTGCATTTATGCTTTGAGACGCACAAGTAATTTTCTAAGCTTTTCACTTTGCTTTCTTATGATTTGCAGCTCTCTACTGCCCCCTGCCGGTGTTCTCGTCATCGTTTGCTCTTAAAGCAGAGGATGTTGGTTCATTGCACCAAGACTGGTCTGTAGTCTACATGCAGAACTGTGGTCTGGTCACCAACTGTCAAACACTCATCAGCTTGCTTGTAAGTGCATTTTCGCCCACTTATCTATTTTCTCGAAATTTTAGTCAATAGCAAAGTGGAAGGGATCGTTGATCATCTGCCAAGCCAATAGATGGCAGTGAAGAAAATCATTAAGTAAAGATAAAATTAAATTTCTAGCATTTTTAACTATATGAATATAACCAGGCATTACTAATATTGACACAATTTAATTTTCTGTTGATTCACTAGTTTTTGTTCCAACTGACTAGTTAACTAGCTGGGCAACACCTAACCAATCACTCTGAAAAAACTTGTCCAATGCAGGGTCACAGAGGTCTGGAGCCTGTCCTAGAAACACAGGGTATGAGGCAGGACAGGATAGGACACCAGTGCATTGCATAGTAATAACAGCCACATTCACCCCTATCTCTCTCTTTCTTTCTCTCTCTCTCTCTCTCATATACACGAAAACACATTTTATGGACAATTTAGAATCTTCAATAAGTTCACCTGAAACAGATGTCTTCAGACTGTGGGAGGAAACCAAAATAAACATGGGGAGAACATACATACAAACTCCATACAGACTGATCCAAATTTGAAACTACATCCACACCCACAGTCCTGCAACTGACAATTGTGTCCTTGAAATTTAGGAGAAAGCTCATTTCCTGCTCCAGCATGACTCTGCCCCTGTGCACAAAGTGAGGTTCATAAACACATGGTTTACCCAGGTTGGTGTGGAAGAACATGAGTGACGTCAGCCCCACTTAACACTTCTGCGATGAACTGAAATGTCAACTGAGCCAGGCCTTCTTGCTTGACATCAGTGCTCAACCTCACCGATGCTCTTGTGGCCAATGAGCACAAATTCCTGCAGCTGTGCTCCAAAATCTGGTGGAAAGCCTTCCCAGAAGAGTGGAGGCTGTTATAGCAGCAAAAGCGGGGAACAACTCCATATTAATGGCCATGGGTTTGGAAAGGGAGATTCGGCAAGCACATATAGGTGTGATGCTCAGGTGTCCACATACTTTTGGCCACACAGTGCATATTTGGACAGTGGGAGGAAACCAGAGCATATAGAGGAATGTGGAAAGGACTTCCAAACACCACTCCCGTTATAGTGCAAAGTTGAAACTGCTTCTTCTTTAGACAAAATCAGGCCCATTTTACCCTTCAGGGTTTCACACTGAATCACAGATGATGTGGGGTTTACTATTGCTCACACAGGCCCACACGCTGCCCAGCCCATGACCTTTGCATCAGTAACCCTACTACCTGGCTGGACACATACATTGATGGGCGACCTGTGCCCCATCCACATCTTGTTGTCACACTGCTGGGCACACGGCTTCAACAGACAAAAATTTGATTCTTCCAACAATGCGGATTATGTGGTTTGGTCAGTATTGCAGTACAGTTGCAGCATACACACAAATGAAGCGTTTTCTGCTATTTTTTGTTTAAAAAGCAGATCTTTGGACACATGATGCAAACGATATGGCTCATCTAAGGGCGTATTGTCAAAATGTACTGGTTGTGAGGAATTAACTGGATTTTGAGTGTTTAAATAAAAATAGCCATTTTTGCCCTGAAGAACAACCATTACGATACATGTTCTCCTCTCAAATCCTTGTCTGAGAGTCTTGGAACAAATGGGAAGGTGATGCAACCACCAAAAGGAGCTCTTGGATTAAACACTGATTCCTCTTCAGGTGTAAACATGTCTTACAGGAACGTGACAAAGGCACGGGCGCCGGTGCTGTGGATTCCTCTGCCCCCCATCGGCGTGGCGACCTACGGTTCACCTTCACACCTGATCCATCAGGATGGCGTGTGACATGGCGGGCAGAGATCTCAGTGACCTCACTGCCATTCACGGTCCTTTCAGTTTGGCTGGCTCTTCGAATAAACAAACAGGTCCAACCCCGATTTCTCGTCGCTTTTTGTCCCATTGCACCTTTGTAAACATATTGAATAGGTTTTGATGGAGGATCCTGCTTTGTTTAGTGACCAATACCCACACCTATGTAAACTAATTTTTTGCTTGGCGCAAGCTTTTTTCCAAAGCAATAGTTCTCCTTTCGCAGCTCAGCATTGTACTGGTGCAAATGATTTATGTACTAAAGCAGGAGCCACTCATGGGACTTGAACTGGCAACCTTCAGGCTAAAAAATGACTTTTTCTAATTTTGTTTTAATATCCTTCACAAATTGAAAGGCTTCAGTTGTTGATCCTCTTTCATGTCTGACTTTGTAAGAGTTCATATTCTTGACTTGTCAACTGGTCGTCAAATGCTTTCAATTTAATTCATTTCTGCTGCGCTTGATGTTGTGCAGCAGGGTTCTTGGGAGTGAAGGGTGAGGTTTAATATGGCGAGTTGAAGGGCTGTTCTGAGGTGGTGTTTAAGATTAAATACATTGTGTTTTCATCAGAAATGTATGATTGGAGAACACAAAGGGTGGAGGAAAGAAAGCAGATTGAGTACAAAAAGTGAAGAAAACCTCTACAACTTCAAAGTCCAGTGGTTGAAAAGGCCTGCACAGTGTATGGTTTTTTTAAGATGACCATAGCAGAAGGGGTGTAGTTCTGTGTGAATTGACCATAAGGAAGATGTGTGGTTCTGTGTAAAATAACCATAAGGAATCTGAATGGTTCTGTGTGAAATGACCCTATCCATGTTGTCATTCTGCAGTTTGTCTAAACATGTTGTCTGTGTGTTGCCATCTGAGTCTCTGCCAGTTAGCGTTAGTAACTAAAGATTGCAAAGTTGAAATGTTTGTAATTCTTATGACTTCTTTCAGTTTCCACACTTTATTAAGTCACCTCCTCAGCCTCCTTATCCTCTTTCTGTTGGCTGTGCATAGCAATAAAGCTGGCAGGGCCACTGTCCACCCCCCATGAACACCGGCCCAGGGACCAGACTCAGAAATGACCTCATACATACTTATGCTTTAAATGCTTTAAACAAACTTTATAAATTCTGATTTCTGTTTGGAGATTCCTGTCACCAAATAAAATACCTCCACGGCTGAGAGACAGAATTTGTAACCCAATCAGAGTGCAGATGTTTCGGAGGAATAGTCTAGATACCACTGAGCTCAGTCATTACACTGAATGTGGAAAGGAATTCAATTTGGAAGCTGATGCTGACAAATATGTTCTCTGGGACCTGGAGTTGTTTGGAATAAAGAAGAAAAAAGAAGGTAATGAAATAAATGGAAAATAGTTATAAGGTTAAACGATTGAATGGGGGGGTGTACAGTTCATTATTTCTGCATCATTTTCACACCTACTTTAGAATTTTTTTTACATTTTTTTTTAATGATGATGTATAACAGCACCTTTTAGAATATCTCTGTGAATTCCAGAGTACAATAAATACTTCCCGAGCTAAGGTGACAATGTGAAACGTTAAATGACCGGAAATGGATATATATATATATATATATATATATATATATATATATATATATATATATATAGAGACAGACAGACAGACAGACAGAAAGATAGATCTGATCAGTACTTCTATGTTATGTTCAAATACCGTTTTTGTGGTTCTTTGATGTCACTGCATGCCTGGAGGTGCATTTACAGTAACATCTACGCATCCACTGAATACACAATGTGTAATGGGCTTTCACAAACTCTTCCAAAACTTTTAAATGCCAGCTTACATAGCTTTATTGTTTCCTTGAAGGCTTCATTGGAAAGACTGGTGCTCTAATCATGGAGCTATTGTGCACAGGAGAAGGTGTCCATCAGTAGTAATGAGTGCCATTCACATCTTGACAGGTGATGTGAACCTATAACTTCATCTCAACTTCTTCTTCCACACCATCTGCCAATAACCAACACCAAACCACCATAAGCGTGCACCATATAAATAAAAGCTTCTTTAAACATTAGTATCCATATACAGATATGTATTGTTGTTAAAATTGTTTTGCAAAAGACCCATTTACCTTACAATACTTCAAATGCAGTTTTAACTCAATGCTGTATTTCAGTCCATCCACTGACATTTCTTAAACATATCGGAATCATTGGAGGAGTGAATTATATTTTTAAATGAATGTACCAAAGAGCGTAGACCTTGCAGTGATACAGTGGCAACTCTGAATAAGTTTGTCTTCATCCATACAGCGTAATACAATGTTGTTATAAAGCAAAGTGTGATCTCTGATAAGGCCTCTTAATAAACCCTGACAGAAGAGATACTGGTGGTTTTTGGTATGAAATTGAATCACATATCACCACTTTAAAAAAGTCACAGTGGAATGTAGTCATATAAACATTAAAACTTAACCTGACCCAAAAATATCCAACTTAAGCTGTACAGGTTCAGATCCATAACACAATGTAAAACAAACCCAGTGATCTATTTTGTCTGGGTGTTATTTTTGTTTTTTCCTGATATTGAGGCTATTTCCTATATATAATGGGCATATTGAGAAGAGCCATGTTATAATATAAAAAAATAAATAAAAATAATAGGATTTTGAGGGCCTTGATCTTATTTACATACTTGTGAAATAAATGTGTTATTCTCTAAGAGAATAAGCAATTGTAGCTTTCATAGCAATAATAGTAACATTCCAATATGTAAACACGCGATATAAGCATACGTATATTAGACTGCTTAATATTCATACAATCCTTATAGATGTAGTGGTGTAGAAGTACTGTAAATGTAGAGTTAAAGTACAGTCAACTAGCAGAGCCACCAAGCCAACACATGACATCATTTGAGGGCTCTGTGCGAAGCGAACTGAGATCAGCTCGTGTGTGTGTGACCAACGCGCAGGGCCTCCCTCAAGCCACAGCACAGGGCTCTGGGTCATTCAAAGGCTGACAGCAGGTCAAGACACTGAAGCAGAAGATGTTGGCATGAGTTCATTCAGGCACAAAGAGGTTAGCTGCTGAGATGAAAGCTAAAAGGAGTCAGTATGAATACATAAACACATCTAAACATTTATTGCAAAAAATGAGGTGATAATAAATCTATTTCTGCAGCAAATCAACTAATAATATGTTGGCCAAGGTCCATTGCGCCCTACCTATTATTCATTTTCCATTATATAAGCAAAATGTTTAAGTACTGATTAATATTTTATATTATAAAAATCTGTGTTGAAACCTTCGCTCATCTCCCTTAATGACTTTAACAGAAATGGGAAGAGTGAAGAAGACGTGGAGCTCTGAATGGTGGCAAACTGTACAAATGACTCTGAAATAAAGTAATGACCAAACAGGTGTCGATGAACTTCTGCTTTCATTGTGAGGGCTGAAGATTTGGACCGTGTGGCAACTCATTAACCATTCGCCCTAATGCAGGTTCACGATGGTCTGCAGCCGATCCCTGAAGCACCGGGGCTGAGGCAGGCCAACACACAGGGCACCTGACTGTAAAATACACCACTTGCAGGACAGAGAGGCTTCCGATTTAAATCCCACAAAAGTGCTAATTTTCGGTGACCGTAACTTCATTGGAATCGCACCTTTCCAACTGACACCTGTGGGAAGTTCAGTAATAAAGAACATTACCAATTCTGCATGGATTGCACAGCCATAAAAAAAAACAAAAAAAAAAAAAACAAAAAAACTTAAGAAGTGCCTAACAGTGAACCCAAAATAACCCACAATACAAGGTAAAATGTCTCATTTTTAGAACATTACTAAAAATTTTACAAGCCCATTCATTATTTGCTTATACTGTTAATATGTAGCTAGTTAATATTTAAAAATACAGCTAAAAATGGTAACCTAAACAATATCATGTCTGAAACTTTCGAGAAGGCAAGCTGAAAAATATTTTGGCTTTTGGAATCCGTACACGTATGTAGATATAGCAGCTGCATGAATGCTCAGATTACTAAAATATGTTTTTAATACACAGCAAGTATATTGCATTTATCATGTAGTCACATGTGATCCTAAAAAGTGTTTAGGTTGGCTTGGTAGTATAAGGTGAGAATCCGTTTTCAGTCTAGGCAATTTTTCATCCATAAATGAGGAATGTGATTTATACAGAAAAATATTCCATCAGGTAAACATTATATTACTTTTTTCTATTTTCAGGCTATTTAAATAACTTGCTTTAAAGATTTTAGTTACACAAAGGGGTTAAGTGAGACCTTTGCCTGTAGCACTGTCAGAAGTACTTCAAAACTCTAATTTATTTGTTAAAAAGATCCTTTGTTAAAAGTGATTCAGTCTAGTACACTTGGTTAAAAATATAAAATATCCAGCTGTTTGTCCCACTATGTCAGAGATATCACAGTTAGATATAAAAATTATAAGACCCTTAACTCTACATAAATTTCTATTACTCAGTCAGCCATGTTTAATAAAACAAAATCTAAAAGGGATGACAGAGAATTTATGTTTCTTAAAAAAATATATGCGTATTTTTGGTTTTGTTTGGTTCAAGCTTCTATGGCAGATGATAAAAGTCTTCATCAATTTATTCTTTAAATGTGTGAACCAATTCATACTTAATTAGGGGTTCAGTTTCAGTGCAAAAGGACATCCAAGGTGTGGCCATTTCAGAGGGCATTGCTAGGAGAGGCATCATCTGCAAACACAGGAGTCCACGGTCATGTTGGGATAGACCTTGAGCACCACGTTCTTGTCCTGGTCGAAGAACAGGATGCTGAGGGGTGACATTGCTTCAGGAACACAACAGGGTTCCGGGATGCCAGGCACCACGCCGACAGCCCGCACGATGCTCTGGATGGTGGCGTGGTTGGACGGCTTCAGTGACTGCATCAAGAGAAGAAGCAGAGGTCAGATACTGGCACTACGGTCGAAGGAACCCTTCGACAATTCATCTGCCTCTAACAATCTGGCACAGTGTCAACAGCACATCTCTAACACAGCCTACCGACACAATGATGGCAGGGCCTCTCCATTACCAAGCTTTGCAGGGGTCATGTGAGTCACAAAGGCGAGTGCAATGTTCGACCAGTTTCTTTTTCTGGCCACAAATCAAAAACTTGTATGTAGAAGCTTTACAAGACACTGTGAGAAATGCTTATCGTCATTATTATGATTTTTTTATTGGTTAGCACACTTAAAGCCAAAAGCAGCCTATATCTGATATACTGTATACAGTATTTATAGAATCTTCCTTTGAATTAGTCCCCGTAAAGGTCACGTTTTGAGTAAACACATGAATTGAAACAGTTATTGCCATTATTTTTTATGGGGAAGACTACAATGCATCCCAGCCCAACCCTAAACAGTTTTCTTAAATTTCACAGAAATACCAAAAAAGCTTACGTAAGTAGGAAACAACACTTTGCGTACGCTGTCGTGGTAGCAGTTAAAAGGATTCTCTACTGTGATGTAATTAAAACTAATATAACACTATTTTATTAACAACCAGGTGTGCATACCACTTTCTCACACAACCAAAACCCCTAGAACTCTATTTTTGTTATCAAATATAATTTATGTCCTTACTGTGTTCACCTATGTAGAAGAGCACTAAATATTACTGTACTAACTCATGCAGCACAGCACTAAATAGATGTTACCACATACATGAGGCGAGTGTGGAATTTATTTATTTATTTGTTTTTTTTTTGCCCAATTTTTTATATGTACTGTGTTGTATTGAGCAGGTCAGTGTGTAAACTGATAAATGATAACAAAAATCAAAAACGTGTTCTATCAAAAATGTGCAAGTGTGCATAAATCGTGGGATGACTGTCCTTATACTGCATTTACATTTTTTTGCAGCTAGATAACATTACTTAAATACTTCAGCGTGAACACAATAATTACTCTAAAACAGTAAAACCCCTCTAGGCTGAGCCTTTAAGTTGCAAGTAGCACTGTGTTTGGAAGTGTTGTCTTGTAGTCTAAGGAAATAGGTTCAAATCCTTTTCCTGCTGTAGTACCCTTGAGCAAGATACTCTGGACTGCTTTGTTATAAATTAACTGCCTAAGATGTAAATAGTTGCAAGCAGCTTAGCATACAAACCTAAGTTGCTTTGGAGAAAAGCTCCAGCTGAATAAATAATAGCTGCTGTGCCACCTGCTGTCACTGTGTGTCACAGAGAAAACATAACCTTTTATTATTACACTTTCATTTCAGCTGAGACCTTTGTCTAAGATAACTTAAATTGTTTGTAAAAGCTACTCACCATTGTGTGCCTGTTGATACAATGGGGTGTCTTGAGTCTTGCAATTCATTCTAAGTACAGGCATCACCCTACTTACGAGCATAAGTTGTTCTTGCAAATCAGCTTCTAAGGTGAAATCTTGTCAAAGATTTAATTGCCATTACCATGCAAACTTTGGAAATTCCCCCAGTATCTGTTCTTGCTACGTGTAAGTGCAAAACAAGCATATTTGGTCATAACTCAGGAAAGGGGATTAAATAATTTCCCTCCTATACTCAGAAACACGTAAATCAAAGCCTTGTATGTCAAGGGATAGCTGCACCTTGGTCGTGGGAAGTGCAGCAGGATTGGAATTTGAAATGGGACCTTCAATTCGTAAAGTGAGAGTTATCATTATAAAGCTACCTGCTGCTTAGAATAAAACTGTGGATGTAGTAAGCCAACTACACACTTTTTATTCACTTCCTATTGCTTTTAAGGACATGACAGAGGATGCAGAGGAAAGCTGCACATTAACTAATCATTATTACGGCTCAGGTTCATTTTAGCCCCTGACTGTCCATTATTAAAAAAATAATGATTTCTATCAGAACTGTTTCTATATTATTCCAGGACATCCAAAGGAGCTACATAGTTTCCTGCATGAATTTGGGTGGAACATGTCCTTGTACCCTGTCTCTTTTACAGCTTCACTACTAATGAACTGAACGTCTACCGTATATACTGAGATAAACACATCTTATTTATAAATATCAGTGTTTAATCCCGTGTAAACTGAAACTAGGCTGTCACTCATTACATACTGTACCTACCATCCTTCACCACATGGAAGCTGGACATGAATAAGCCACCATATCCGGCTGACCTGAATATGCATTAAAAATGGTTCACCTGGGAAATGCGTCAACACGTTATTAACCATGTGCAGAAATAAGGGTATTGGATCACCATTATCCTACACATCAAAGCATAAAATGAGAAATTCATCAAATTATGCCGCACATCTGACACTTCCTGCGCTGTGTATGATTCAGTAGGAGGTATGAAACTCCAAGCGCAAGCCTACACCTCTTCACTCAGCAGCCAGCATTAGGCTCGCTTGGCAGGTCCCGGCTATGGGTGGGGGTGGGGGTGGGGGGGTGCACAGCCATTCAGTAACGCACTGCTGGGGGGCTCACTTCACAGACATTAATAGTGTCTGAGCAGCAGCGGAATGTAGATGTTATTGTTATAGCCTCAGGAGTGACCACACAGCACCACTTTAATTTCCTTGTTTAGAATCTAGTATAAGCACATTAGACAGGGCGCTAGCACAGACCAAGGGCTGGAATTCCGCATCTTTCCACAGATGATCTCATTTCTCCGATTAAATTTAGGATCCTAATAATAACTTTCCCCCCTTTACAGAATACTTTGTCCCAGTGTATGAGTTTAACTATCTGGCTCAGCTTCTGCGTGTTTTCCATCATGCAGGAGCATCCCAGCTGTCTCTTTAACGGAGCACAGGAATGTCCTCACAGACAATAGAGGACTTACTGTGACAAAATAGAGGACAATGGAGGTTATGATTTAAGTACTTATGAGTAATTACAATCCACATCTTATTAATAAAGTACTTAAGTCCTAAATGTTTTGTTACTTATGGTGAATGCCACATAAGGGCAAGGTATCCTTAAATTGACCAAAGATGCCAACATTTTTGCAATGACTCTCTTTTTTTTTTTTTTTTTTTACATATTTAACTTTTGATCCATAGTAAGTGACAAAGTTGAGCTACTCACAGTAATTTACCCAAGTATACAGCCGGTTAATTTTTACTGTACAGCTCGGGATAAATATTATTCTCAGGGACACTACAACAGGAGGAGGATTCAAACCTGGGTTCTTGTGTGAGGCTAGAGCCCCAACTCTGTGTGCATGTGGTACATTTGATTTCTTAACTACAGAATCCTAACTGGCCTCCTTAACTATTTAAAACCAACCTTCAAGCATCAATAAGTGACGTGAGTTCCGACAGCAAGTTCACATGTGGATAAAGTCAATGAAGTGTTATGTGTCTGCATCTTAACTTGACTCTCATTCTGTTGCTGTCATTGACCGCATGTCCTGGTCAGGGTCACGGTGGGCCGGACACTATCTCAAACACTAGAGCACTAGGTTATGAAGAGCACACCCTGGGCAGGACACCAGGAACACACAGTATGGGGAACTTACAGTGAAGAATAAATCTGAAACATGTCTTTGGACTTTGGGAGAAAACCAGAGCACCAGCGTGAACTTGAATCTATTTAATTGAAAAATCCTGTTAAGTAACAAATTTTGCTCTGAATTTTGGTGCAAAAGTATAACGTTTGACAATGTTAAGGTCTGGACTCGGTGGTGGCCAATCCATGTGTGAAAATGATGTCTCTCTCATGCTCCCTGAAGCACTCTTTCACAATTTGAGCCCCATGAATCCTGGCATTGTCATCTTAGAAGAAAAAAATCCATTGATGGAAAAACCTGGTCATTCATTGTATTCAGGTAGTCAGCTCACCTCATTTTTTGGGCACATAACATTGCTGAACCTAGGCTTGACCAACTGAAGCAACACCACATCATAACACTAAGTTAAATCCAGGTGGTGACTTTTTTTTGGCTGGCCAGTGTATTATGCCTTTGAGGCCTTGCATCTATTATTGACCTTTCTCTTCAATTTCCTTGTGGAATAATCAGCTTTGCAGTGATTTATTCACTTTTGCAGCAGTGTGGTACTCTCACTGCAGGGCAAGGAGTGCTAGATCAGGAGAGGGACTGGAACCCACAGCCTTCAGACTGCAAGGTGGCAGGCTGGAGCACTGTGGTGCCTGCAGATGAGGGTCTGGTGCAGCTCTTCTGGTTAGTTAGATCCACTCACTAGGTAGTGTGGCTATCTTTTCCCGAGAAGACAGCAGACTCACCTTGGCCATGGGGAACTGGCACGAACCCGAGCAGTAGTGCGCGTCGAAGGACTTGGGCGAAATAATCCAGTCGCTCCAGCCGATGTCAGCGAAGTCCACTCTCAGGTACCTGCGCGCGCAGTCCCGCGGTTCACGCCACTGCTTGGCGCGCGTGCTCCGATCGTCGAAGCGCAGCAGCTGTGCGCGCTGTCGCTGGCTTTTACGTGGCTTCTTCCGGGGCCGCTTGGCCGTCCTGTTGTCGGCGGGGTCGTACTGGTCCGTGTTCTCCCAACGCGGCGCCGTGTGCTGGTACTCACTGCCAGGCAACTCGTTGTTCTGGAGTGGGAGCAGGGCGTCGAGGGCTCGTCTTGTTCGCCGCGCCGTCGTGCCATCGCGCACACTCGCCTCGTGGTGGTGGAGAGCAGGGTCCGAGGGAACGTGGGGGCGGCGCAGGGTGGCTGCCACGCGTTCGGGGCCCGAGATGTCCGAGTCGTTGGCGTAGACCAGGATATAGGGCGGGGGGTCCGGTTGCGACCCGTGCCGCTGTGCTTGCTCACGCGGGATCTGGACGCCCAGGAGCAGCCCGCGGTGCATCCTGGCCTGCGTCACTATGGCAGTTATGTCCCTCCATCGCCACGGCTTCGAACCAGCGCCCCACACGGGCACACTCAGCTGCGTACGGTTCACCGCGACCCCGGCACTGCCATCTGCAGGGGGCGACGTCCAGATGGCGAGGTGCACTTGCCCGCAAGCTGTAGGCTGCGTGCATCTGGAGGAGCTTTTCCGAGAATCACCCACGAAGAAGTGCAGCGTGGCGGAAAGGATGTTCTCGGACTTGGAGATGGAAGTCAGGTTGAAGATCTGCACGCGCGTTCCGTTGATCGCACCTATGTCAGAGCGGCACAGCGGGCGGCTATTTTACTTGAATTTTAAAGGCACTGTATATAGCATGCAACAACAACAATAATAATTATTATTTTACTACAAAGCACTGTAGTACTTATTTACCTGAAACCCATTTGTTCAAGGTGATTCTATACACAATAGCAAATAAACACACACACACACAATTTTGAGTTACCTAATTTACCTGAAACATGCGTTTTAGGACTGTGAGAGGAAACTGGAGCACAGGAAGAACATCTATAGGAAAATGGGGAGGACACATGAAATTCAGACACACCGAGCAGGATTCCAATCCACGTCCTATGGGACTATGATGGACTGGGGACCCATCTACGGTTTACCCGACTTAGCACTGCGTCCTGTGATCCCGGGTCTTAAAACTGCAATACGCGGCGGTGCCGCATCGTGACCTCCGCTCCACTGGAAGTCCTGGTGTTTCTAACACGTGCCAGCAGGAGGAACCCAAGACTAAGGCATCGGACCCACAACCGCACCAGCGACAGCAGCCGGGGGGGCCCTTAAACTTCACCTCCGAATGCACCCCCCCCCCCCCTCCACCCCAGGACCGAGCAGCTGCTCTACCTTTGCTTCGCAGTAAACTTGCGAGACTTCCGATGAGTCTTGAAGACTTAAAGTAGCGTCCTCAACACATAAAAGTTTACCGGCTAAAATTTTAAAAGTGCAACTGGCAAAAGTGCAATTTTATTATCCTGGTATAAAATATAATAGCATTCAGCGTGTTAACGTAGCGTGTTAAGTGCAAGTTTATGTTAAAGAAATGTATCCTACTGTGCAACATATGCGGTATGAAACGGTTTTCAAATCGATCAATAGCAGGTTTTGTATTTGGTGCCCGGCGTTTGCTGTCACAACACGTGAATTTGGCGACTAAGAATTGATCCTTGTTCATCTATCTGTTCGACGACTGCGACCTCCTGTCACTCAGTCCCTTACCTGGTCCAACAGGTGTGTGTGTCTCTCTCTCGCTCTCTCTCTCTCTCTCTCTCTCTCTCTCTCTCTCACACACACACACACACACACACACACACACACAGAGGGCTACATACCCCAGTGGGATCTGAAGCTGCGCACCGTATTTCCATCCTTTAGATGAAACCCGGCTTTATTATATTTCTCATATAACATGCGCATGTGCTCCGAAACGGTCTCCCGCAAGAGCAGCTCGTCTGCCTCCTTCCCAAAGTGCTCTTCATCCCCGACCTTCTCAAACGCGCCCGTGTCCGCCTTTCTCTTCAGTCCGCTCAAATGATCATCCCACAAAAAAGAGAGTCCAGGGCAAAAACAGCAGCATCCCAGAATAACAACGACTGCCAGACGCTGACAGGGAGCCATGGCTGCAGCTGGACTCCAGAAGCCCCGTCAAAAGGCAGCAGATCGAAGCGAAGACGTGAGCGCGTTCCCGGCTCTTATCCCACCGGGGATGTGGAAGTCATCACCTGCGGATGGAGCGGGTGGGGGTGCTGCCGGGAGCGGTGCTGTGCGTCGCTGGTGTGCAGCCCTCTGCGCACAGAGAAGCGGAACTGGGTTTTGTACGCGGGACCTGGGCCGATCTGAGAGTCGGCAGCCAATCGCAGTCCTCCTCAGCCCTCCCTGAGAGAAGGTAAACCATGGTACGCAGAACGTAACGCGCTGGCTGCCTTCTTCTGCAAGGCTGCACCATAGGAAGCAAGCAAGAAGCACGCGTGAACATTTGGGATGGTATATTTTAAAATAGGTCTTGCAGCACGCCCCCCCCCCATCCAGGGGTACCAAATATACAGTTACGTCGCGTTTTACCTCGAAACGGCGTAAAGCGGGCTTATTTTTCCCGTAAGAAATAATGGGAGGCTCCTTTAATGCGGCCTGTGCGTCCCCAATACACGTTGCGAATGAGATCCGAAAATCATAAACATTTAAAGCAAAGTAGCAACGTTACTTTTAAACACTTTTCAACTGTTATCCTTACTGATTTCTCAGTACGAAAATTATTCCAGTATTTGGGCATCTTTCCAGGATGCTGTGCACATTTAACAGAAGCACAAACTTTTGGATCAGACATGGCTCTTTGTGAATTTTGACCTTCCAGAGGAATAAATGTGTCTTTCAGCAAAACATGGTCAGATATGAGGATCTTGTAACGGTCCTCTGTATGATAACTGACTGCCAAAGCAGCTTCTACAGTGGTCCTTCTTATGCAAGTTTTGTTACACAGAGGCAGCAGTACAGTCAATTTATGCAGTCAAGTGGGAACTGTTTAACTGACCACTTAATATTGCGTTTAAAGTTTTCCAATTTCAGCATTCGTGCAATGTTTCTCTGTGAACCAGTTGTACTGTCGTATTACAGTGTGCACATGTACGTTTTTTATGCCACATTTCGTTCATTCATTATCCCCAATCATGGGATAAATACAGTATAAGAAATAAGACAAATGGGAAAGGAGTGTGGATGTGGAAATGTGCATTAAGCTCTGATCTGTTCTGTTCAGGTTCTAAAGAGTGCGACCAGATGCTGGGATAAATTAGACAGCCATTAATCTAAATCCTCATTACTGTACATATGATCCTACTAAAATGTCCTGTCATGTTGTTTCTCCTTATTATTGGCCTTTTTGAGTAATATACTGTATGCCTGCTACATCTGCAGATGTATAAAGTTGTTAATGAAGTCACTTTCAAGTACAAAGTTTGCTTAACTAAGTTCAGATTGATCCAATGGCAGGGCTTCCTCCTCCCTTTTGATTTGCACATCTGCTGTTTCGTTTGTGGGTGTTAGAGAAGATTTCCTTTGCCCTTGTAGAGCACAGCTCATTCATGTCTGTAATGGGAAATTACTGCCAATGACCACATGAATGCTTTGTGGCCAGAGAAGGAACCCAAGCAAAGCAACTTCAAGAGCCCGTGAGACCCTCAGTCGTCACCCCGCTCTGTTCCTTGCGACTAAATTAAAACATTGAAACAGGCGGCACAGGGCATGACTCAAGCTGTCAATATTGTCCTGGGTGTCAGCAAGTGGAAGTGTGGGTAAAAGTGTCTCAAAATAAGTGATGTCTGGCATAAATTGTTGGTGGATGGAGGGACGGAAAAGTGGCTGCGAGTGGTGCGGGCCGGGCTGATGCACTAACAATAGCTGTTTTATGGGCTTGATGATTGCTGAAATGAACTGCTGTTAATCGGTCAGGACACAAATTTATAAATAAGGATGGACTTATAAATAAGTCTGCTTTTGTAGTTTGAAGTGAGAAAGCAGGCTGCTGTGGCTGTGTGCATAGTCACTGCAAGCTGGAGAAAAGGATAGTTGGTGGCATGTGGTGATGCGTGAACCTTATGGTCACAGGTTCAAATTCAAACTGGACATATTTATACTGTGGCGGTATATTAACCTATAAATTTCCTGACTGAATGTTCAAATAAAAGCACAGATGCAGTAAACACATTCATCATGGTAGGTTACATAAAATCTTATTGAAAACATTTAGCAGCTGGACAATTTAATCGTAAGACAAAATGATCTCTCAGCTTCTTGCACTGTTAATTTGTTTGTAATATATGTTTCACATCTGAAGCTACTTTTCAAAACTCCCGGCAGGTTGAGATCCCAGCTCCAGTTGGAAAGTGGAAATGTAAATGATTTCCACATGGCTTTTGTTACACTTACACATTTGCAGTTGCAAAAGTCAGCTCAAAATTGTTCCAGCACTACACTTGAATGCCTTGCACACACACACACACAAAAAAAAAAAAGTTTAGAAATTAGGCACAGCTCTGCTGACCTTCAGAGTGGAACAGACCGAAGCAAATTGTCTGCATTTCAAAAAACGACATTTCCTCTAGCATTCTGTGTATGAATGAATTCTATGGTTAAGAGATTATAATCTTTGGAATGGAAAAAAAGTTTGCTTATTGAAGGAATAAGAAGTTTGCCGGGTGATAATGGTGATGGTGCAAGTGGTGCACCGGGCTGTTTGGGTGTGGGTTCAAATTCAGCTCAGAGTGGAGTTTGCATGTCCTCCTCATCCTCCTACAGTCCAAAGATGTGTGTTTCAGATTAATTGGCCACTCTAAATTACCCACAATGTATGTAGCCAGTCTGAAACGGATTGGTATCCCACCCAGGATGCAGTTTCATAGCCTAGCAAGCTATAGATTCCAGACTGCCATGATTCTAACTAGCACAAAGCTGTTAATGGTAAAGGGTAGATGGATAAAAAGTTTGCATGAATATGACAAATTATACTTTTTACATCACTGCTGTTAAACAAAAAAGTGAAATAAGTTGTACAAAAACAAAAGGGAGCCAATAATGACTCACTGCAATTTTACGTCAGATATAAAAGTTAAAATACATTTATTCATGCTCTTACTTTCAAAGTTTTACTTTTGCAACAAGGTGATAATTGTAAGCAGCAACAATAATGTCTGAGAAGATTTACCATGCATTCCACAACTGCATAAATATTTTCCCCAGCTCCCTGCCTCCTTGCCAGTGTAATATATGAGAAGGTCCATACTGAGAAAGAACTCCCCTGACACCTGTGTTTTCCATGACAGAGACGAATGGCACGTTACCAAATTGGCCTAAAACACCTTTCATACACAAAAGACTGATCAATGTTTTTAACATCTGGACTTCAGATCCCGCATGACGTTTTCCGTTTGGTAACGTGGTAACAGATGAGCACTTGAGTGAACAGGTTGAATTAGAGGGAAGTTCTTTCATGCCTATCAACAAGTACAGCTGTAGCCAGGAAATGCATCCAATGACATTTTCGGGGTTATGATGCATTTATTCAATATGACACTCAAGGAATTGTGCATGGCAAATTTTTTTTAGTTTAGACACATAGATTTTTTTTTTTTTTTGAAGTCTGAAATTACTTATGTGGTCACACAAAGTGTCTGCGCCATCAGGCGCTATAAAACCAGCATCTGGCAGCTCATATCTTAAATAGAGTGATCAGCATGAGCTTTTTTGGCCAACGGGTTATTCAGCTTTCTGGGTGTCCTTCTTTTCAAAAGCCAGCCTCCTACATATTGCCGTTCCAGGACTTGTTAATGGATAGTTTCCACCATTTGCTGAACTTCTTGTCACTTCTGCTATTGATTATTTGTTATTTATTTATTTTCCACTTTTTGTTATGCGTTGTGTAAAACCTGTCCTCTGTTTAAGTTGGATGATTTTCCCTGCAGGGATTAATAAAGCTCTTTCCTATTCTATCCCACACAGAGTCCTGATCTTTCTCATGTCATTTCTGCCAGACAGACTAACTAAAGGCGAACCTCAAGTCGCACCTCGAAAGACCCCGAGTCGGCATGTGGCGGCAGATTTAAAAGGTGCAGTCTGAAGAAGTCTGTGTGTCTATGCCAGCAGGAAGCACCTGTCTCGCAAACAGTGGCCAGGCTGGGCCGTGGCTCAACTTCTATGGAATCCATATCGCACATTCCCTTCTGCTCAGAGATTCCTCGCGGCTAGAGTTGTCACTTTCCGTGACACAGGAGTACGAAGAGCAGTTTGAAAGAAAACAGGAGAGTTGGGTTATTAAAACTGCATAAGCCGTTAACGGGAAGTGCGGGTCAATTTTTGCGGCCTTAAACACTCTTTCCCCTACCTCATCACATGAAATATGCTTGTCATTCAGTTAGGTAACGTAAGAATTTACATTCCATTTTGAAATAATAGCTGTGTAGTCCTCCTGCTGCCAAATGTCTGTTGCCATGTAAGCGCCAGTGTTAAACATTTGGTGAGAGATATGACAGCAACTGATGCATAGCAGTGAAAATTTTAACAGATTTGCTGCCCCAGTAATAGAACACACATCATATCATGAGAAAGATGCATGCTTTCCCTCCCTTGTGACATGCCTTCTCTTTATAGTGTTTCTGGACACTAACCCCCTGCCATGTGTTAGCCACAGCCAGTTATGCAGATGTCATATCATGTACACTATACTGTCACATTAAGGAGTGATGCCAGTATCTAAAGTTATTGTCTCAGTATCAGTATTATCTGAAACATACTTCTGTATTTATTCATAATAAATAGTTCTGTCATTCCTTTTCCTTAACTTTTCCCCTCTGTAGTAAATCACGCTAAAGGCATTTTGAAGGATGTAGAAGTCAGTACTGAGACTACAATCTCACATCTGGAACATCTAATGTTCCTCACCTCATGTGTCTTCAAGTCAGGTGCAGCCCTTCTTAAAGTGGTACCAGGCTAAAAAGGATTGGCAGGTGACTTTGTGTAGCAGGTCAGGCTGAGGTGGTGGCGACCAGTGGAATGCTGTAGCGTTCATTTAAAGAGAAAACGTAAGATGTTTGTTTAAGGATGGGAAGGCAAAGTGCACTCACGGTAACTGGGGAAACATGCATGACACCAGCGCAGATGACAGTGTGGTTCAGGCATCATCTCTCTCTCACCCTGGATCACATAATAAATTAGATGAGACATTTAAAGTGCTATGAAACTAATGCCTAGTTATTCAAACGGTCAGAATTATGCCTTCCTCAGCAACAAAGTGAAATGATAAGGCAACCTTTTTTTGATTTTTGCATGAACGGTCTAAGACTTTTCTTACAATCCAGCCCGGTAGCATTTTATGTGCCCCTTTTCAACCAATTAGCATTTTGGGTGACCACTTTGAGGCCATTGCAAACCACTTGCATCCAGAAGAAAAACTCCGATGAGAGATAGCAAACAATAGGAAAAGCTGTAGACTAAGACATCTTGCGCCCTTAACATTAGCAAAAAAATACATATAAGTTATATTTAATCTCTTTCAAAGTTAATGTGCTGTTATTTGTTGCCCAAGCAATTGAAAAATTTGGGATAGTTGCCTTATGTACCGTGTTTATTCCATTAAAGCGAACACGGTGCCTGCAGTACATGGAGCAGGACATTTGGCTGATATACTGCCAGAAAAAGGGTCATTTCCAGGATCTCTGTCTGTTATAAATGATAGTGGTGATGGAATCAATCCTTCTGTATTCCAAATACGAGCATGCAAATACTTAAACCAAGTTTACAATAACATGAGTACCTGAGGTTATACAAATAATGATATCTTTGACTTGGCAACTCGGCATCTACCCTGGTGGTAGAATACATAATTGTTTTTATGACACGTTATATTAATTACCAAATATTAACATAGCAAATCAGATTAACTTTGGACTGACATTTATATATGTATCCTCACCTCCAACGATGTCTTTACTTTCCTACTTATCCAAACATAAAATAGAGTTTTTGCATGAAACAGAAAGTATTCAGTTTTGAATTTTTGGAAGTATGGTGACCATGTGTGAATATCTGCATGTAAAAAAGAAGCATTGCTATTTCTTCCAACATATCCACTATGGCCAGCAACCCGCTGTGTATGTAAGACAAGATATCATGCAGCCCCCTGTGTGAGCAGTGCTTAGGGGAATGTGTTAATCCACACCATGGCTGGAATCAGTTCATTTCATATTAAAAGTTAATAAAGTGAGGCAGCAAAGCAAATATTTTTACAGCAGGGAAAGGAAGCCTGTAACACAGGTGCACTGCAAGAGCCGAGCATGGAAGCAAATCTGATTTTGGCCAAAGGAAGCAACCTGTATTTTTCTTGAGAAGAAAACCCTAGAAGTCACATTCTTCACACACGCTCAGGCTCACAAGCTTGCACACGCAACCCAGAAGAAGCCTTTTCCCTCACAGCCCCTTGGCTTCTGTTCCCATTGATGGTCAACTTGAACTGTGCAGTATGAGCTACTGTAATATTCAATTTACCCTACATTGGCCCTCTTAAAGATGGATTTGATTGACTTGCAGTATAAATCATCTTTTAAATATCTACATCCTTCACATGAACGAAAAACCAAATAAATTTCTCATTCACTTAATGTGCCTAATTTGTTTAGCAAAAAGATCCTGTTAGATGGGAAACTGTTGCGTGAAATTTATTAAAAGAGATTTTAAGAAATGTGGTCAGGAACACACAGAGTAGCACCTAAAGCCAGTAAAACACCTAAATAGAACCATAAAAAAAGATTACATCAACACCCAAAAGATAAAAAGTTTAGCTCATTCAGGTAAATGAAAAACATTGCCTCTGTACCCGATAATAAACACATGAACTGTGTGATTAAATATGTATATAAAAATGATCATGCACACTTTTAGCTTTATGATGAAGTCAGAATCCTTGTGCAATAGGAAATACTACTTCTTGAAACGCTGGTAGGTACTATATTAAAGTTTAAACAAATGTGCGGTTGCATTTGTACAGAACTGTGCCGTATTCGCATTTCAATACAGCACACCAAATAAACAAAACATTCTTACCACTGTACTAAATTCGAGTTAGTTTGCAAGTAGTGTAATGGGCATTGTATGGGGAAAAATTCCACTGAGCTTTAGGTCATGTGTGTTTATGTAAGCGGGAAATTAGTCCTTTTAGCATTCATACATTTCTCCTGCTTAAAATGAACACCATATGATTCATGACAATGACATAACAAATGCACAAATTGTTTTCACCTTGGACGTCAAACGTTTATGATGGCTCTTCTTATTATGAGCAGTTAAGGTAGAAATGTATTTAGATGCAAACATTTTCCACTTTATTTAGCTATTTTTTTATTTCTATTTTTTTAACCATTCTCTAAATTTTCTAAAATTTCTGCCCATGTCTGATCAAACACAATCTGTGCTTTTGTGCCCAGCTGTTAGGTGGCAGTAAAAAGCACCCAAACAAAATAGGATTTTGAGACTTAATAAGATGACAAATGTTGCATTTATGGGATAAATTATATAATAAATTATATATAAATAAATAGTGTATGTGTTTGGTTGGAAAACTGTGCTCAATATTAATGTTGCTGGAACTCATGAGAAATATTAAAACATGTTACATAGTATTTTTTATTTATTTAGATGTAAATAAAGTGAAGGGCATCTTTCAGTTAAGTTTTTATTGACTTAATAATAAAGTTGAAAGTGACCAGAAGCTGAAGAACATTGTAGATACTTAAGTATGGAATCAGTCAGCCTGACCTGCAACAGCTGGGATTAAGCAGGAGCTTGTGGCAATGATGTCATTTTTATTTTCAACACAAGTTCTAATTTTAAAATTTGTTCATAGTTAATAAAAATAAAATAAATGCCTTACAGTGTATTTAATTATATTTTTATATGAGGTTTTTACAAAACTGACAGTAATTGCAGTCTTCTGCATTACAGTGTTTTTATTGATTGTGGTAGCTATGTGACTATAGGGATAAAAAAACACCCAAGCAGACTTTCAGTCCTAATTTTGTTCTTAAGCTGAGGAGCTGGTTTACTTTAGTGGACTGTTAAACAACATGGCTTTTTACATGGAACTGCACTATTTCTTAATATAATAAGTCGAGGTACAGTAGGTTCAGTTATGCAGCTGTAATCAATATTCACGTTTCGATATATATGTGTAGCATCTTTTTCCGTATATATCTGCTAACCTCTTCGCTTTGTTTTTCTTAATGTTGACTTTAGCCAAGGGTCTTTTGGTCTGTTCTTTCGTTGTCTATTTCACTCATCCCGGATGGAAGAGCGACTGTGCTAAAGATTATTTCATCACACAGCTGCTTCACTGTTCATCATATTCCTTAGAACGTAAATATCATGTGTGTACATTTTTATCTTTGAATGGTATGCTATTGACCTATGTCTGTCAAAGCAATTTGGTATGAACGTTGATGTTTAATACAGCGGGGACAAATGTTTTGTTTTTTTAGTTTATTTTTTAATGAAAAAAAATCTAAATCAAGCCAAAATCAAGTCTTTTCTAGTGCAGTGCATATTCCCCATCTGTGTTACTTCCTAAATTATTTTTATGTTATGACATTCATTCCAGCGTTTCAGCATTTCCAGTGAGCTTTGAGATATGATACAAAGATGCATGTCACATTGGGTTAAACAGATATTCATCAAGCAAATCACAACTTCTTACACAACAAATTAGATGTTCTGTCTCATCCATTTTGTCTATACTGTCATAAAGTAAAAGATAAATTCCAACTAAAGTCAGAAGAGACAGAACTACTGCTGTTTTACTTTCAGAATGTCCTGTTTTCTTCTTAACTTCTGAGTGATAAAAGTGAGGCAACCAAGCTCAAAGGGACACATTTCTTTAATATAACAGATGTTATCAGAGTCATAGCTGTTTGATTTTAGCATCTGTACATATCAGCCAGCTCTGGGATGACTCCACTGGCTGTGTAGGTGGAAAGAAAGACCAGCCTGGAGGAGATTGGACACCACGGCTTTATGTTTATCATGTCAACTCCTGGCCCCTCTCTGTGACAGGAAAGTGCGACCAGCTCTGCAGCCCTGCCATCCTTAGCCTAATCTTTGCCGAGGGCTAGAAAGGAAACGGTCTCCATTCTCAACTGTGGGCTCATCCGACTCTGCACACATTGGACCCCTTTATCCAGCCTTTGGCAACAGGTGCTCCTGTTTCACTGACCCATGAAAGGACTTCCCCGTCTGGTGTTTAACGGCCAGGGGCCTCCGGAACGTCAATATGCGGTGCTTGCTGCCTCCAGCGAATAAAACCCTTTGTACTACTTTGGATTCAAGGCTACACAAAGTTTATGGCACATGAAATGAGGCATGTAATGTCTTTCAAAGCCAGCTGCATGTGTATAAAAAGTAAATGTAGGAATGCATGCGTTCAATTATAAAGGAGACATAGTCTTTAAACAGGTTGGTTAGTGAATCTGTGTATGAAACTATAGGTAGATGTTAAAAAATATCAGTTCTTACATCAGACCTTTATCAAATAGAGTGCAGGAAAGGAAAAGGACACGATTCCTTATAGCGATACCCATAAGTGTCCTACGACAGGCTGCGCAAAGAGCCACAGTCCCTTTCACCTGTCCTTGTGTCACAGATGTTACTGGATGAAGCTGGCTTAAATGTTTTTTTTTTAAACTAAAATAGTGTTTATTTCTCCTTTCTGCAACCCATCCAGGTGTTATACATTCTTTATACAAAAGCAAGAAAGACAATAGTTGCTTGCTTTTTTTTTTTTTTGTAAGCAGCTTCACAAAGCCAGGCTTGTGCAGGGGATGCACCGATGGGAAGCCAGATGTGCTGAGGTGTGCTGCTTGTTTCGGACTTATCAGCATTTCGGCTTCTACTGGATATCTGATAGCCCATCTGCTGACAGGAACAGCTCGTGTGTACACAGCAGAGTCAATAGCGTAACCTGCATCAGACAAACGGAGAGACCCACAGTGGGCTGTGATTCAAAGAGTGTCAGTAAATTCTAAAGACCTATTGACTGCAATAAAAAAATGGTAGCAAAACTGCTCAGAAATTCAAATCAGCTGGTGTGTCATCAAGAAACTATTCACAGTTAAATCCACAATATAGTTATATACTGAGTCACACCACTGCCAGGAGTCTCCCAGATGTTTCCAGCGAATGTGCTGAATATGCATTCTGCACATTGGATCCATGTGATGTACAATGATGGGCTTCTGCAAATGGCCCTTGTTAACTTGTTTGCCACAGCTTCGTACATATCATATTTACGTACTGTGAAAAAAGTAGGTAAACAAACGGATCCGGAAACCCTGAGCCATGTTTGAGAATTGTCTTAGAAATAGGTCACTGAAATAGAAGAGCTTTGTTTGGCCAGTTGTTGCACTTCTGTGCATCTAGGTCCCTCCTGAATATACCTGAAGACACTGGATCAGCAGTGGTTATGCTGCAAAAAGGAAGTGAACTATGATACACACAGAAACTCTAACAACAGCGCTTGGCCAGAAAAGCCATTTAAAATCTTTTACACTTCAGTTTTAACTTTTACTACTAAAGGCACATGGTTATCATTATAAAGCTGAAACATAAACAAAGATTTATTAACAATCAGGTGTACACATTTCTTTTTTGCACACACAAGATCTGTAGAACAGTGAAGAATAACTTGGGTTTTTACAATATTCACCTAACATTAAGTATAACCGTATTCACCTATGTAGATGAGCACTAAATGTTACCATATTCATCATTATAGCTCAGTACCAATAGATGCCACCACACATGTGAGGCGAACATGGATTTTTTTTTTTTGTTTTTTTTTTTGGTTGGAATGTGTTGTATCAAACAGGTTGATGCGTAAATAGAGAAATGATGTTAAAAAGCAAATTGTGTTCTAGCAAAAACACATTGTGTGAGTGTGTGTAAAACATAGGATGATTGTACATGGCTCTATATGCAGGCTACGTTCCCATCTTTCCTTCTGAATTACATCTATTGGAAGATTGATTCTCTTGTTGGAAAATGAAAGTTCATATGGCAAGAACTCCTACTTAAAAGCACATCCAATTTGTACACTAAAATCAGCATAACAGACAGTTTAAAGAAAGGGTTAAATGATGATAAAATGACAAAAATGCAGAAATTTTAGGTATCAGTTTTCCCAAAGGAATCAACCAGAGAGCACCCTCAAAACATACTTAAACCACCTGAACTGGCATCTCTGAATCTGGAGGATCAGTAGGTCTATTCAGAGGTTCTCCTAGATCACTGAGCTTCTCACCCTGTCACAGAAGGTCATCCCAGAAATTCTGTTCAGGGACCTCATTTTAGCTGCTTGTACCTGTGATCTCATTCCTTACCCACAACTCATAACCATACATTAGGATGGAGACGTAAGTTGAGCAGTGAACATAAAGCTTTGTCCAAAACACAATTCCCACTTCCCCACCACAGACCAAGGCAATATTTGCAGAATTGTTGACGCTGCACCAGTTTGCCTTTCAGTCACCTACTCCCTTCTTCCTTCACTTGAAAACAAGACCTTAGGGTACTTGAATTCTTTCAGTAGGGGCAACTGTGTCTCCTTCACCTGGAGAGGGCAATCCATACTTCTCTGGGAAAGGACCATGAGCTCAGTATTACAGGTTCTGCTTTTCATACCACATTCAGCAGCAAACCATTCCAGTGGATGTTGAAGGTCATGGTCAGATAAGGCTAAAAGGACAAAATTTTCCTTAACAGGTTCCTTAACTGCCTTCAGTGCTATACTGAACAGTTGCACGAGCCTCACAACCTCCATCCCGTCCAGTGTCTTTAACATCTTTGGCTGAATCTCATCCACATCTGCAGCCCGATCAGCACGGAGGTTCTGCATCTGTTCAGTGAATATGCACAAATAACAGTCAAAGTTTTCTTCCCTGCAACCCTCAGCTGCATTGAGGCAACCCTCTTGTTCAGCAGGAAGAACTTAAGCTACATGACCCACAGCAGGGAGCTTGTGAGCATCTCCACATCTGCCTATTGCTTTTCACAGACAGGAACTTCAGAATAAGAAAATTACCATCCTCAGCTCAAGAGTCTGTTTCGAGAATCTGAGCTATTCATAGGGGTAAGACCAACTCTATCTAGCCAGTACTTCCCCACCTCCCATACCACTTCGAGCTCCTTCACCACCAGAAACGTGAGTCCATTCCTAGAGTCCGTTTCTACTGCCAGCGTCCACACCATTTAGGACCTTGCTTGCAGGTCTGTAATGTAAAAGCAATTTTGACCATGTGCGTCTTGGGCTTTGATATAAAGGTGTACAGAGCAGATTTAATATTCTGCATTTGAACTGGATGTTTCCCGTGCATTTTAAAAATAATGCAAGAATTTTGCATGTTTGGTGATGGCAGCTTCTTTTGTGCCTCAGGATCACATCATTTATTTTTATCATTAAAAGCAATGCTAACTAACATTTTATTTCACAAGAATTACAAAGATTTTCAAGAACAAATTATGCTCATAATGTAAGGAAAGCCTGAATTTGTAAAAGAATATTGTGTTTGTTTATATTAGCTGGAATGACAAGAAACAAACATTTCAACGTGATAAAACAAAATTTTGCGACTTTGTAGAAATACTTAAACTGAACATCAGTATTTTGCATATGCATTAAAATCTCACCTTTATTTATTTTGTAAAAATGTATGTACAGTGTATGTCTGGTTAAACTCAATTATTTGTGTTGTACTCTGGAAAGTCTTAAGAAAACTTATCATACAGTAAAAAGGCCTTAAAACAGTGTGATGGAAGATGCTTGTCCTCTTTTCCTTTTAGTTATATGGGCTTTGCATCTGCATCTTTATTTATAAACAGGCCTCTAGTGTTTATATATGGAAATAAATAAATGGAGTCCAGGTGCTCTGTGACCCCAGATGCAAACACCAATAAAAGAGTTACACCCTGAGGTTAGCCACGGCTCCCAGACAGCCGTAGCCAGCCCAGCAGAGCCGGGTGGAAGGAAGGAAGTTGCCAGGCAATCTGCGCATGGGAGGAACAGTCTTGGACTTGGGTTTTCACAGAAGTGACCAGCAGAACCACAACCAAAATATACATGGCTGTAGCCCGCATACTTCAAATTACAGTGAGCTTGACAACAGAGAAGGCCTGCCTCTGTCTGAAATCGTCTTTTGAGATTTTGGTGAGAGCTGAACTTCTCAGCCCTTATTGTATTTATTTGTACATTTGTTGCCTGACTGCTGCTGTCACAGAAATTTGGTATTAATGCAGACTTTTGAAGACTGAGGGGAAAACACTGAAAAAGACTTTGGAGCATAGAAACAGTTCACATTTATATACATTTACAACACATTTATATAAAGCTGTACCAATGTATGGGTTGTATGTAAATATATAGCTGCGTGTGAGTTGTTAAAGATCAAACTTGTCTTTTATTATATTCATATTACTATATTACAAGTTTCGAATGAGTAATAATAATGGTGATAAATGCATTCGCTAATAAGTATGAAACTAGCAAAGATTGTGTAATAACAGCGCCAGATGAAAATGGCTCACATTAATGTGACAGGTATTAGCACGATTTCATATCCAAAAGAGATTCAGACGTAGCTTCTGAGAGCTGAAAGTGGCCAAACACAGACATATCCTCTCTCCAAGCACTTCAACAGAGTTAATTTTCTGCATTCTCTTGGTTTTTGAAATTACTTGTGGGGAAGAAAAGTTAAATTTAGCAGCGAACATCTGTGAAGCGGTGTACCCTAGCAGAACAGAGTAACTGTTTACTAGCATCTGACCAAAGCAAGATTAGATTGCAGGTTAGAAAATGAATAATGAAACGGCAGGTAAAAGGTTCAAATCTCAATTTAAATTTGTCGTTGTGTCAGTACGTTTATGTTGCACACAAACTTAGGGTTTAATAAAGTAAAGTTTTGAACGGTCAGTGAAATGGGAATTATCATTTTGTTATAGTCAACACTAATCCAGAAATGCTTCTTTTTATGATTATTTTCCAGAGAAAGCAAATGGTGTACAAATTTGAAATTATTACCGTAAAACACCATGCCAGTTCCCATGAATGACTGAACACAAGTTTCCTTACTCTATATTTCCGGAGCTCACTGCAGTTTTAATGCAAACTGAGTACAGCTGAGCTTATCTCGGAGGTCTGGAGGCCACGGGAAGCTGACGCGAGGCCACACACCCTCTTGCCGAGAAAGGCTGAAGAATGCCAGCATGAGTCAAGCTTTATTTAGTAAACCAGGATCTAAGGCCTTCTCTCTGCAGTTTGCAATCAAACAAAAAGCCTTTTTCCACCAAAAGCCACACGGGAAAACAGTGTGTCATGTTTGCAAAGCCTTTGTGTTATTAGAGAACGACAACAGCACCTGCAACATTTCAAGAGCTGGACTACGTTTAGTGACAACTACACGTGACCTGACATGCAGTAATAATAAGGCCCTCAAGATACTTGCTAAACTCTCCAAATTCCTCTTATGCTGCAGTGTTGGTAGTTAAATCGAAATTGCACAATTCTTACTTTTCTAAAGTATTAATGAAAGACATGGCAGCAATGTTACGCTGCTGTCATGGCTTGGTTGTACTGTATTTTAACATGATATTGACCTCTTATAATATTATTACATTTGTGATGCTTTATAATTGCTGACACTTTGCTTTAAGGCTACGTGAGGGCATAAAGATAATACGAGGACCGGTTTGGTAGTTGTGAATCGACACCCATTGTTGAACAACAATGAGCATAACTGTTCACACTGAGTACCGAGTGTTTGTTTGGTACTCAAGTGCCTCAGTAGGTAAATAACTGTGTTATTTTTTTTTCCCGAAAAAACTGGAGCTGAGAGAATAAAAAATAACAAAGGGATCATCTTGGCTGAGGCAAGATTAATTTCCACTCCTTGCACTGGAAGTTAATCTTCAGGGAGAGGGCGATGTTTGAAGGCTATCAAAGGGAGTGGCAACAACATGAATGCAAAGTCCTGCAAATGGGAGTCAACTAGTGCAATGAGAAACATAGTAAAAAAGTTAAAATTGAAGTTATCAGGTAGCAGTAGATGTAAATAAAAAACAGTCATGTGGGTGCCAGCAACTTCGTCGGCTTGGCAGTTTTTCTGCTGTGTAGGAAGAAGAGAGTAGCTTTTTGCAGTCTATGGAATCCCTACTTCCTCAGGTAGGACTTTTCCCTTGCAAGTGAGAATGCAGTGCTTATGAAAACGAGTACGTACCTCTATTTGGATGTCCTGTTTTTATACATTTGAAAGCTTAAGAATAAATGTGCTGTTTGAGGACATTTTCAAATCTATGTGGATTCTGCATGTTCACCCCAAGTCTGTGCAAGTTTCCTTTTGGTACGTCAATTTCCTCCCACACAGTCCAAAGACAGGTTAATTCCAGGTTAATTGGTCAGTCTAACCTGGCCATAGCAATGTGCATGTGTGTGTGGGTGTGTGATTTTGTCACATCCCGGTACAGTTTTATAGTGTTTCTTTCCCAGTGATCCCAAAAAGTCTCCAAACTGCCATGACCCAGGATTCAGCGGTTAACAATAATGGATGTGTGGATGAAAAGCAAAGGAGCATAAAAAAAACTTGCAAGTTGTAATCTTGGAAGAAGGCTGCCTGCAACAGAAGAAAAGCACCTCATGAACAAAAGGAAGAGGTTAGTGGTGACAGGCAATGAATGTTAGTGAAAGGTATTAAGCAATGAAGGTACGTTTGTATTGTTTTTTATATTAATAGATGTACCACAAGGCTCAGTATAAGGTTCTGCACATTAATTCATTTTATCTCAAATTTTTATTACAAATTTCATGTTGATGGTTTTTTTTAATTACATTTCTTCTCTCCGACATTTTGTTTGCATATATAAACTCAGAGCAGTTGCACCCTGGACCTGCTTTCAAATCTAACACTTAAATTCCTGGGTAATGAATTTCCATGGGGTGGGTGTGGGGATACTCACACCCCGAGGGCTGAGGGCTGTGCAGCTGGAATTTTTTTGCAGCGGATGAGAGGGTTGCCTCAATGTGGCTGTGAGTTGCAGAGAGGAAAACTCTGTTGTTTGTGTGCACGCACCTACCAGCTGTTCAGAATGTTCAGCCATCTTAGTGAAGGCTAGTGATGTACATGAGAATCACACTGGGAATGACTGAGATACCTGGAGGGATGTGGCTTAAACTGTTGCTGCATTTCTATGTTAGCTGCAAACATACTCTTAAGTGTAGCTGGCACAAGAGCACCTATGTCAGCCTTCATCTTTATCTTATTCAACATGTTGTCATGTTATCTGACTTGAGGTCCTATGTTCTGGACACTCATGTGAAGCAGAGGGCAGAGGCATTCACCATTTGTTGACGGAATGGATTTGATGTACAAGGTTGTAGCTGGACCAACCTGGAAGCCCCATATATTTCTGGGAATGACTGACAGACATTGTGGTCCAAGGTCAAGCTCACATCTACAAGAGAACTTACACCTTTATCTGAGTGAGGCTTGGGACACTGAATCAGAATAGACCATGCTTAAGTTTTCAGTCATGAATGCAGCTGTTAAAAGCTGTTATTTTGGGCAGTTGGTATTCCTCACAATGGCAACTCTAGGATATGCTGGTGTACACCAGCAATGAGGGACCCTATTAAGCTAAAAGAGGCCTTCTGGTTAATGTCTTTGTGTGAATCTGATAGTTACCAGCAGGCCAAAATAGACACAGCAAAGGCACTTGTTAAAACAAAAGTTTAGGCACAGGAAGAATTTGGAGAAAAATTGGAAAAGACTTTCAGGTGGCCTCCAAGCTATTCTGGCAAACCACTTGGCATCTTATAATTGGAATTTTGCACAGGCTGTGTTAATAAAGGTTTTAGATGTACTGACCACTCCTGGGAAGATGGTTGAATGGTGGAAGGAACATTATGAGGAATTCTTCAACGTGGCTGACACACCCTCCTTCTTGGAGGCAGTGTTTGAAGTCTCTGGTAGCTTAAATCCATCACTGTTCCTGAAGTCATTACTGTGACTTGATACCTCAGTAATGGTAAGGTTCTAAGAGATAAATACGTTTTGGCCAAAGATAGACAGTGGAGCATAATGTGGTACATGTTACTTCCACAGGAGACAGTACCCCAGCTGATCAGCAGGAGTCCTGACCCTCCTGACTTCATTGGCACACCTGTCTTCAGTCAAGTTATTAACACTGCTTAAACAGAAGCCTCTTGGCTCTGGGCCTTTGAGGAATTTCACAGTGCTAGCATCTTTCTCTGCCTGCTTGCTCGTGTTTGCTCTGTTCTGGGTAAAGTCTGCTCTTATCGTCAGCCCTGTACTCTTTGTGCGTTAACCAACCTCTGCGTTTTCCTGATTCTTGACATCTCCAAATCTCCATGACTTCCAGTACACTGAATCCCACAGTCTTTGTATACTCTGTATTCTCCGTCTGTCTTTGCACTCAAAGTTCACCGACATCTACAATCTCTATTTGTTTTCTACAGCACCGATTCACTGTAAATAACTCCAGCACTTGAGTTCACGCACTTACCAATCACTGCACCTTGGGACAAAATGTGCTTTTAAAGTGCGGCATTGAAGATGAGGAAAGTAATTCTGGATTTAAAACTGGTATGTTGGTTCTTATACTTAGAAAAGGGGATTTGAGGGTATGCTCCAACTATAGAGGGATCAGGCTCCTCAGCCTCCCTGCCAAAGCTCATGCCAGGGTACTGGAAAGAAGACTCTGCCTGATACCTGAGCCTCGGAGTCAGAAAGAACAATATGCATTTCGTCTTTAGGGAGGAACAGAGAATCTGCTCTTCTCTTCAGCCCAGTTGTTTAGGTGGGCATTGGAATAAGTTAATCCAGTTTATTGGACTGGAAAAATATGTTTGTGGACTCGGAAAAGCCGTATGACTGTGTCGTTTGGCATCTGCTGTGGAAGGTAGTGCAGGAATATGTTTTGGTGGCTGCTCATGCATGCTGTCCAGTCTCTGTATGAGCACAGTGTCAGCTATGTCTAAATTCTCAGCATTAAGTTGAATTAGTTCAATGTGGGCATCTGACTCTGCCAAGGCTGTGTTTTATATCTATTTCTGTAATTTTCATGAAAAGGACAACAAGGTGCAACTGAAAGTTGCAGCTCAAGTTTAGAGGGAATCAGGTTGCAGAAGATGTAATCCTTTTGGTGCCATCTGACTGTCGCATCTGATGTGCACTTGAGGGGCTTGCTGAAAAGTATAAAGCACCTGGGTTAACATCAGACGCTCCGGGTGTGATGCCATGGCCCTCCTTATGTAAAGAACGGGTTTCTCTCTTCAGAAGAAGAGGAAACAACTTTTCCTAGAGTGGAGATCTGGTCCGGTGTCTTCTTGATACTGGGATCTTCTTGACGAAAAAGGGAATGGGGCAATCAGGGTCTCATTAGTGCTGTGTCAGCACTTCTTGAGGCCCTGTACAAAATCTGTGGTGGTGAAGCAGGATGTGAGCCATCAAACAAAGCATTTGCATGAGTTTTCAGTAACAACCAAAAGAATGAGATCGCAGATAAATGTGGTCAAAATGAGGTTTCTCTGTAGGGTCACTGGGCTCACTTCCTATGGCAGGATGAAGAGTTCAGTGACTTGGGAGAAATCTGGAGTAGAGTCACTGCTATACCCAACACATCCCACTCAGAGGTGTCCACTCAGCAGACCCAGGACATGCTGGAAAGATCATATCTCTTACCTGATCCAAGGATCCTCCAGAAGGAGGTGAAGACTGTTTCTGGGGAAAGAAAAGTTGGAACCTGGAGGCTCAATTTGCTGCTACTATGACCCTCACCAAAACCAGTGGAAGAGAACTGATTTGTTAATGAAACTAACTGAAGTGCTTGGCATTGACCTCTTGCTAAGAGCTACTAAACTTTTTTTAAACATTACTTCATTATCCTACTTTTATTTCCCACCCTTAGTGTACAATACTAATATATGAAAGAAGGGCTACAGTCCTTTTAGTGAAATAATATTCTTGGAGAATAACATCCTCAGGGCTTGTACTGCTTTTTGTGAGAATGAAAGGTTATCGGCCAGTCGTGCCACCTGAAAACCATTTCCCAATCCATAAAAAGATATGATGGCCTGACAGCCCGACTGCAAAGTCTATAAGCAGCGCTACCGACCCCACAACTAACTCACCACTATAATTAGCCCTGTTCCCTTCTAAAAGTCTTAACATGTTTTTTTCATAATCTCTCTCAATTAATCCCATTCATTGCCCTGCCAGGGTTGCCAGGTGGTCCGACAATGAAGAGGCGGAGGCAGAGTAGCCCTTTATATGGCAATGCACTCTGGGTGTTTACATTGATGGCTTCCAACTGTTCTGCACGGGTTGAATAACAGCAGTCTCTCATTGTTCTCACTGCCAATGGGAGCACGGACTGAGGGGACATTGTTTTTGGGATGGAAAAAAAAAAAAACCCCGAGCGAGAATCTGGCCTCTCAAGACAAAAGGAAGAGCTATCAAATGCTGGGATAGGTGTCAGAGGACCCGTACAGGTGCAGCTTGACTGTGAAGGCGCTATGCAGTAGGGAGGGGAAATACCAGGGGGCTCAGGAAACAGTCAGGGAGGTTCCCAATGAATTAACTCTCTCGGTGTACATCAAAGACCCCTGAGAGGCAATTACTTGTATCCTTCCTTTCTTCGACATCAGGGCGTTGCACTTTTCTTTCCAGCTACCCAGAACTCTAGGATTGAGGTCAGCCCTCAATGTTTTCCATGTTTCTTTGCCTAATTTCATATCACCGGCTTCCCTCTTAATGCAGGCATTTGTGATTCTTGAATGTCAAACAGTTTCCAGTTATGCTTTATGTCTGCAGGGTCAGCACTAATGAATTTCAGTAGTAAACCGCTGAGGAGAAATTTTGTTTTTTTTTAAAATTTTTTAAAATTTATCACACAAAGAGCGCAAAAAAAAAATCAAAGCATTCCAAAAAAAAAAAAGTAAGGCGTAGCAGGCAGAAACGTGAAAAAAATTCAACGTGGGGAATAATTTGCGAAGGCACTGTTTATGTAAACTCAATACTGAAGCACAGCCTCTAGTAAACATACAAGTGTTATGAAACTTATCCCTTTAACACTGTAGGGTTACCACAATTTAACAATAATTTAATGATGTAATCGCCTTTGTTTCACTTTTACAAGATGAACGGTTCCCACTGAATTTCTTAAAAAGTATGTTTTTTTTATTGTTCAGACTGTAGTGATAATTTTTTCCCATCATTAAAAACATTGAAAAACTGAACATAATAAACCTCACAATACTCATTGCTTCATTATGTGGCTGCAAAACATCTACAGGTATATCTGCTTCACAAGACATTGGCTCTGTCTAGACAGGTGAATGAATACTTTTCACCGCGTAAAATCTTCAGTCGTTCCATTTCCAGGGTTTACGGTCGGCAGCGTTTTTTACATTGCAGGTAAAATAAGCAAATTGCCTAATTTGAATCTGAATATGATTCTTGGGCTGAGCGGTGCTTCGACAGCAGGGTACCGATCCGTAATCGCTGCTGGGGTAAAGGCACTCAGTCCCGGGGCGAAGGCTCTTACGTAATGCGTGAGGCCTGAACTGGAATCGGGGTGTCAGGTTAACACCATTCCCTTTGTGCTAAAGTACATCATAAACTAAACTACAGTGTTTTGTGGTATTAACACAACTTAAAAACATCCATCACTCATACAAGATTGTCATCATGCTGTATAATCTCTCTGTCACCAGCAACACCATTAATTCTCATTTAGAACCATAAATCACACGTCACACCACATAAAGTAGTCATAACATCATTTGATTTATAACCCGGTCAGTTGTTAATTTATTGCTTTTACTTCTCATTTCTCAACTTATCACAAAAACTGTTGCCCGACAAGGATTACGGTTTGAAATGTGTTCACTGTCCGCATGACATCGTCACGACGCCTCTGTAAGCTACGCTTCTCACCGTTGCGAGAAAAGTGTGATGCAGATGTCGCGCGCATACCACAAAGTTTTTACGCGCAGCCCTCGATCAGGTCAGTGGTACCAAATTCTAAACCATAAATATTGCTGCGGATTACTCCAAGGTTATTACTGGATCGCAGCTGCTGCGCTGTTTAAGGCTGGACCTGTTGAGGGAGACTGGAAATCCTATAGGCGTAACTGCAGATCGTTGTCTGCACGCAGATTCGTATTTATTAGACCCAAAGTCCGAAAACATTTGGCGGCAAAGCTGCCGGATGTTTTTGCTGGCAGAAATGCCTTCGTGACATTTTTGTGATGCATTCCTGGGTAATAACAGTTGGGCATTTTTATTTCTTGTAGCGGTGGCAAACAGACATCCAGTAACCGCTGACTAATTGGATTATGTCAACCCCCATCCCCCAAACACACACACACACACACACACACACACACACACACACACACACACACACACACACACACACACACTTTTTTTTCACCCAACTCTGCTGGGACTCCATGCCCTTGCTAACCTGAGGGGAGCAACAGCTGAAGGTAAGATCTGGCCTCGTAATCTTGCCTTTCTTCCACTCACTTATCCCCCTTTCCCGTACAGGCCTCTAAATCTTTTTTTAATCCTGTGAGCCACATTTCAACGTTTCAGAGCTCTGCCCCAGGTTAACAATGTGGCTGTTCCGTCCCCAAGAGAGCAGCAGCTGTAAACAAAAGAGTGCTGTTTCTTTAGGAGTTGCGGCCGTGTGGTTTAGAAAAGCCTGTCGGCCCGGATTCAGCATTGGCCTGGCATTCACGGGTGGCCTGAACGAGTGGTCCCCGAGGGATTACTGACACATTCCTGCGCTTAGGACACCACCCACCCTCCTCATTCTACCCTAAATTAAACTCTATTACTTACATTTTTAAAGAAAAGCTTCCCTAAAGTTAAACAAACAGCTATGCGACTTAAAAGTTACTCAACAGGGTTAATTTTCTGCATTGAAAAGTTGTAATGAACACCATGAAGCCAATGAACGAGAGTGCCACACTATAGAGGACAACATCCACCCTCCTCGTTCTATCTTACATTAAACTGCGTTGTTACTTCCATTAAAAAAAGCTTTCCTAAAATTAAACAAATGGCCGTGACTTTAATATTTGTCGGTATTGTTAATTTTCTGTACCGAAGAGTCGTGATAAACACTATGAAGCCAACAACTGGTGACGCCTAATATATTGGCAACAATTAAAATTCTGTGAAGGGTCCAACCCATTGATGCGAGTTGCACACAATTTAAAAAAGTATAAATTTAATTTAATGAATTTTGCCGTTGGTCCAAAGTGGCATGCATGCTGTTCCTTTAAGTTCTGATGGACTTTAAGCAGATGATGGCTGGTGAGGTAGCCCAGTAGTTGTTCAGGATTTTGAACCCTTCATTCTTCACACTGCACTGACCTGGTTATCAGGTTAGTTGCACTAGAAACATTCAAGTAAAATTCATCTTAAAGTGCAACTTTTAACTTTTAGCTTTAAACAGAAACATTGTTTCACATCAAAAATGAAATAAAAAGCCTGGTTCTTTTAAAACTTGGATATTTTGCTGCTAATGATATTAATCCGAAAATTTAGAATCAAAAGTGCTAGAAATACATAACCAAAATAATTCAGAGCGGAATAATAAATTCATCCATCTACACACCATTCGCAGGCAACAATAAAAATAAATTAGCTTGTTTACACATTTATGTCTAGAAGTAACGTTTAGTATCTAAATTTAAAATCTTATATAAGTCAAAATTTTAAAAATGGTATCTTAACAGGAAGAAAATGATTTTTAAAAGAAAATCTGGTTGTGGAAAGAGTGTGCTATTATGGTAGCACCGGTACATGAAATTCATCAAACTGCAAACCTATCAGTGCCATTACAAGACATGAAAGGAAACCATCATTCTTTTTATTCATTAATTCTTTGGCGAGCGAGCTGAATTGTCCCGCAGACAACAAGACTTTTTCAAGTGCCTTTTTGGATGAGTGTAGCTACATTAAGTATTTTACCTGCAACAGTCACGGAATACAGAGGCACTCAGCAGGCACGAACACGTGTGCGGGGAATCTTCGCCAACGCACATTAAATCACAGAATTTCTCGTCTCCTCCTTATAATACAATGAAAAGCAATTCTGTAACGCCTGTTTATTTGCTCAAATGCCTTCTCACTATCAAACAGGTGTTCCATTACTGAAGTTTACCTAATCCACTCCAGTAACACAAAGCCGCAGGTGGAGAGTCAAAAGGTGACCCTTAATAGAGGTATGAAAACTTAGGACATGTAAATGATTTTAAGAAGTAATGCATGCAGGCAAAACTGTGTACTACAACTTAGAGCAGTATTGTTTTAATGATATTTTATGTCAATTCTATGACAAGGGAGTCACAGGCTGCAACTTGTTCATTATTTTATAGGGGAAAAATATTGGTAGCCTCACGCTTGAGACATCAATGCCAAAATCTAAGCCACATGCAATAAAAAACTAAGCTGCATTTAAAATTGTGTGATAGCTGTAATAGTTTAGCAATGTATGAACAGTGAGAAATTTGTTGTGAGTCTTGAGCTGTTTGTTTGCGTGAGAAACCGATGTAAAATATATTTTAAGGAAATTTGTCCTTTTTAATGAATGCTGGGGCTACACGTCTCTCTCACACCATCTCTCTTCTTTGTGCTCATTTTCTGATGTTCTCCTGCTGGTTTACGTGCCGGTTTACTGAGCGAGGCCACCTGGGAGCACCTGAGCACAGCTTCATTATCTGACCTCTGCTCTAGTATGGTGAAGCCCAGCCCTTCCTTGCCAGCTCCAGCACATGCTGTCAAGTCCTGACTTGACAACCACACAGATGGATGTATAATCATCACTTTTTTTTCCTTAAGATTCAATAAATAAATTCTTAATAAAGTGTGTTTATGTGGCCATAAATTCAACATAGACATGAACTTAAATTATTATGTAAATAGCAAAAGATATAAATATTATATCAATTTAATTATATTAACTTCTCTAAACACCCTTGACTGTACAACACCGTATGTTTCTAAAATCATCTTGTCTTCCTGTAAACATACATTGCTTTCATTTCATCGGACTATGACGCTGTTATTTTTGTTTGACGGTTTTTCATATAGTGTTAAACATACTGCTCATTTACATGATCTGGGATTTCTGAACATTTCTTTCGATGCAAAGGGAAACGTATAGGTCCTTATTTCAAATGGAAATTGCTTACTGTTTGCAAAATGCGGTATTATTTTAGGAGAAGTTAAGTAAAGGCAGCACCTCAAGTGGTCAAAAGCTATGCAACAAATTAAAGACCTCTGAAATGTTTACTCCTGGTTTCATTAGGGGTTATACTGGCAAAAATAAACACAGCATGGAAAATGTCATGATTAGACCTTTGAGGATCTAAATACAGTAACACAAGGGTATGGCCTATGTTCAGGATGAAATACTAAACACGTTATTGGGTTTTACTTTACGGGGTTTAGTCTAACCATCCACTGCTACTGTAAATATGAATGATTTTATATTATATCGGAAATGAAATACCTCTCACACTTAGCAGTTATAGAAAAATGTTTATATTTCAGTTTATATACACGTTATATATTCATGGCATATCTTTTTATATAAGGCATTGAGAAAGCACGTAGGTATCAGCGCGTACTTTATGAATGCCTTTAGTATCTTTACTAAAAAGTTTGCTTAGGGATTCACACGTGTCCTTTCTTCCCAAACTGCCAAAAAACTTTTTCAGTCGTTTTCTTGGCTGGGGTTAGGGAAGAATGCAAGGTTTGGTGAAAGATAAACTCACTCACAAAAAGACCTTTGAAAATGGATTGAGGTTGGTTTGTAATGTGAAATAACTTGACATAAATCTGAACAAGAACTCAAAGATCATGCTTTCTGCTTGGTCTTTATCCCACTCTTACCAGGAAGGCCACATAAGGTTAAAACGTTTGACCCAAAATAAGCCCACTTAAAATAATAAGGAATTTCTCCCTTTTACAAGAAACATCAAAACCGTTTGTTAGCGCTGAAAAGGAGGTGCTAACAAAGAAAGCTGACAAAGAATGTAAACAATTTGAAATGGCAAGTGGTTGTCTATTCAAAAGTACTTTGCTGGATTTATGAAGAGAAGCGCTGCAGGACAAGTGAAAGGTCAAAATTCAGAGGTGTGCTTGCGTGTCACATAAGCATTGCAAACGCTTTGGCTAAAAAAGGTGCTTTATTTCAAATGTTAGCTACGGTACAATAAACCATATAATAAGGTGTCCGAGTTTAGTATGACCTGAATTTTATGTTAAGGCACGCTCATTTTTTTTTCTCCCTCTCTTTTAGCACTTTTTTGCTCACTTTTGGGGTTGTGTATTGTTGAAAAACACCGCACACCTGTCCCTTTGTGTCCCTGCTCTGCTAAAGCATGTGTAGAGGCCGTGGACCCCCACTTCTGAGCCGTTTCGGAGAAAAACCGCATAGATTCAAATAGGACATTCGTAAAAGCTTCCTGTGAAAACAGTCTGCTGGTATTATGGTTTCGCCGCTGCTTCCACGGACATTTGCTCATGACAAACTCAGCAGTGTTAAATCGTTCAGACAGCTACATTCATTATATAAACTGTCCCAGAACTGATCTTGCTGTTCCAGAGTCAATCTCACAGCACCAGATTTGCCGAGATCCGTGAAATAGAAAAATCATTAGGAAACACTCAAACAGAGCATCCAAAACAACCAAAATGTTGCGAAATTGACTAAATAAAAGAAGGAAGTCCCCACACAGCCACAGAAAAAGGAAGGGATTATTATATTCATTGTTTGGATAAGGGACCTCTTCCTCTTTTCTGGAACTTGCTAGCTTGAGAGGAAAGGCAAAGCTAACAGTAATGCTTGTCGGCTCTAATGCAAATGTGTACGCAGATATTCATTTTATTGTTTTTAGAAAAGCTTGAATGATATTATTTTCTGCTCATTTTTTTCTGCACCACCTCTTTTCTTAACTTTCCTGTCGGTAAAAGTGCGTTTCACCGAACCCAGAACCAGCAAAAAGTTTTTCTTTCTTTTTCCCCACAAGGGATTCGATTAAAAATTCAAGAGTAAGACATTAACTGGCATTTGTCCAACAGCTTTTCAGTGCAGCTTCCCAAGATGTACATTGACTTTGCGCTTCTGTCCATTCTGTTCCTAACGTAAGTTGCCCGGGTGCGCTCAAACTTTTGACTGGTCAAAGTTACCGTCTAAGGTGCTTCAACCAGTCCACTCCTTCAGTTGTCCTGACAGCCTTGCACTTCATACTTTCATACTGTACATTGTTTAATACTGTCATTCTTGCATCCCATGCCACACAGAGTCTTAATATGATACATTTTTTATTTTATACATTTTTATTGGAGGACTTGACAAGTGAAGAATGAAGGAGCAGAACCAAACATCACCTCACCCAGCTTTCACCACGTAAACCGCTGTGAAAAGTGCAAATACCCAAAAACAAACCTTTTTCCACTTCACAAGAGATCTTGGAGGCGCATGAACTTTTGTACACCTCCAGCTGATGGACATTTGGAAGCCATTAGCGATTTAAATGCCATACAAGCTAAACTGCTATTAAATTGCTGTAATCTTGCAGCCGTAAGTAAACAAATTGCATTTAAAAAAATACGTCGAACGAGGCATCTGGAATAAGGTGGCGAAAGTGAGGGTTAAGTGAAGTGGAAATCTTTACGAAAGATGTCACATCGGTTGCCAATAACAAGCGGGCAGACGTGGTGACCGGTGCGCCGGGACACAAAGCCCAGCTCTGTCGTTCCCAGTAATTTGAAAGTCGGTTCACAACCCATTATCGTAAATTTCACTTGGGGAGCCCTCTTAATGAACAGTTTATGATCCACGACCCTGAACCCAGGGACTCTTAACATCGGTCTGGCAGCTTCATGTGTCAGAGGCAAAAGCGTGTTTGTTGTAACTTTAAAAAAGCACTCTATTTCTGAGAAAACAGCCTCTGCAAATTATAGTCTAGCACCTCAAAATTCATTTGAACAGTTCCGTTCCATTGTCCAGCAAAAGCATCTCTTTCTTAGACTCCTTCAATAAACAAAAACAAAATACATGTAGTTGCATCAGTCATGCAGTTGCATCAGGCTGAGTTTTAACAACATTTTTGTGGCAGAGGCTGCAGCTGCGAATTTATTTTGCTTTGTCTTGTTACACCTGTAAAATCCGGCTGTTAACATTCATATTTCTATAAATATTTTTCTGCGAAACGTGAGCCAAAAACCTATATGAATGAAACTGAATTTATTTTAATGTACATTTCAAATAAATTCTTTTGCATACACAAGCCCAGCATACGGAGGTTTTAGTGTAACTAGATGGGGAAATATTTGCCTGCACGCCCCAGATATTTGAAGCATTCTTCTCCACGTGTCTTTCTGCAGCCACTCTGGGCTTAAACACTGTATTATTTTACCTGGTGAACTTCCCCGTGTCACCTGCCAGAAGGGACGTTGCTGGGGTCAGCCACTCCATCGGTGGGAGTTTCTCCAAGTTAAACATTCTGTAGTCGTCCCCGGGCTTTACAAGGCTACTTAAGTGACACTTAACAGTTTCACAGTTCCTCTTTTGATACACTGTGATGTTTATAACACCGTTCAGAAAATTGATGGCTCAGTGTTTCCATGAAAAAGGGGCTATCAAATGTAACTGGCTGGGGAATTTGTCGGAATGATGTTTTGCAGCACTTTGTCAGCGACCAGTGGTAGTATTATGTGTGGCAGCTTAACATGGGAGATACTTTTTCCACATTATGAGCTCAAATTAACATCAAAGTGGGTGCCATAAGCCGTAGTGCCACGGAGAACTAAGACAAATGTATGGCATAAGCCTTAACCAAACTGATTTGTTTTAAGAGGCTGAGTAAAACTTTTGTTTGTTTCTTCCCGGTGGAAAAAGGTGTTCAAACATGATTCTGTTTTGCTTGGCCCACAGGCCCGCTGGGAAGTTTTCCTTCATTTCTCTATGAAACCCAACATTATGGTTACACATGATTAGTGTATCTGTACCTTGGCTAGGAGAGGGAAAAAGAAAAGAAAAAAATCGCACACTCGTCCTTTGAAAATTTTCCCCTGCATGTGTCCATACTGGTGTTGGGCTGGCGTATCGTATGATGGTTACCTGCAAATGAAAACAAAATAAGCCTTAGGCCATGTCATACCACATGTTAGCCCTGTATATGTACATGCTTTTGCAGACCAGCCAAAGCAGTGGTTAAAGTAAACCTTCCAAAGTAAATACCAGTGTATGACCTTGGGTGACAAGCTGTTTTTCAGCAGCTCTTGAGAAGATCATGCACCCCACATAAATGGCAAAAACACACACGTCCATGTCAGATCGTGATTGTGGTTATGATCATACAAAACATCAATACAAGCAGCACAGAAGCTTGTCATCCAAGATAATACACTGTATTTTTACAAGATCATGCGCACAATCGTGGCTTGCATGGATGTCTGAGTGTTTTTGCCAGTTTTGTAAAGGTTGGGTGCATGATTTTCTGAAGAGCTACTGAAAAAGTCGCCTTCCAGGTTATGGTTTATAAGAGTTTTTTGAATGATCAAGATCAAAAGGCCACATATGTTTTACGCTGTACAGCAGTTTATGACTCCTATTACCTATCGATTATCAATAAACCCTTGTTCATTGCAGCGTTGTTTTGGCTGGAGGTCTATCCCCAAAGGAGGGGGCATTAGGCAGAGCGCACTCTGGATAAGATGCCTGTTTCTCTGCTTTTTCATACTGGAAGATTAATGAAACCCTGTAAACAGGACAGTCTTTTTATTAATCATACTACAACTTAAAACACCAGCTTAACCAAAATTGTGCCAAGCACAGCTTCTCTCAATGCATCCCCATGTTTGGAAAATGCTTTGAACACCTGGAATTATGTGTTATTACAACAACATTACAAATATGCAGTGAATATGGCACATTTATGCAAGTGCACAGTACTGTGTGAGCTAGCTGTGTCAATGTCAAACCAAAAGCTATGAAGAAAAAAAAAAAATATATATATATATATGTGTGTGTGTGTGTGTGTGTGTGTGAAACCAGAAAAAGGTTATCTGTTATCTAAGCACTGGCACAAATTTGGAAAAATGGTGTGCAGGATATTTATTCAGGTGCAATACACCACATGTAATCTAAATGTTATGTTAAAACAAAGGAAATGCCAAAGAATGTGTTTCAGGTATTCACAAGGAAAGTCGGTTCTCCTTGGTTAAGTGGGACCATCAAGGCTCTCAAGGCTACGAGCTCTTTTCTGAGTATGGTGATTGAAAAAAAGAGTACGTCTGCTGGAAACGGGTGTCATTTCGATGGGAGGTGATGTTCGAGATTGACTTTTATGTACCATAACAACACGTTGAATAACTGACCAGTCGGACTTACTGAGGGATGCGGTTGATATATTTAGAAAAATATTCCACATAAGCATACAAGACAGACCATTTCATGCCTGCATTTATTCTAGAACTGGAATAGTTTCATTTTCTACATTTTAATTTCTATTGTTTTCATTCACAAGTTGATCTTTTACTAACTGCGGTGCTGTATTGTACGAAAGATAATGGGTTGCACGGCGGTGCAGCAGGTAATGCTGGTACTTCACAGCTCCTGACCTGTATGAAGTTTGTTCTGGGTAGCTTTCCTGTGAGGTCTCCAGGGCCGCATTGGACAAAGTAGTTGTTGTCTTAGAAGGGGGGTGCATTGCAACCCAAATTAGAGCAACATGGTGATGCAGTTTAGTTTACGTACCAAAATATCAGTTGTGGACCTTTACTTTCAGCTTTGGGCAAACTTAGTGTTTGGGTTTGTACCTGTAGTGTTTAATGACTGATAATACATTAACTACCCCCTTGCTGCATGTATTTTATTTGTGGCATTTAATAATAAATCCTCCTGAATTTAGGAACCATCTGATCACTGAGCACAGCGATACCTCAAATTGCAAAATGAATCCTTAACTAAACAATGAAGTGCACAGAGTACACATTACAGTTATTTGTCATTTTGCTGACTTTCATCCGGCTTGATTTAAAATGTACAGGCAATATATTTTGCGGAAGCTGTTCATGGTGAAATCTTTGCTTGAAGGTACAGCAGTAGAGCCTTTTGTAGGAGATGTTTCAGGCTGCAAATCCATCTCCTCAACTGCTAGTTCTTATGGCTGGAAGTTAACATTAACGTATAGTAACCGATGCATACGACACAGTTGTTTAACGTGATATCTAGAGTAAAGGGTGTAATTTTAAGAAGAAACATGCACATACAAACAGTTTCGGGTGTTGTTTTTCAGGCCTGAATGCTGTAGGAGTCCTTAAAATATAACCTTCGAAGCCACAGGTGTGCCTTCCTTGATAAATGCCGCCAAAGTTCCTTGAGCCCCTTTTCTTTAATGTGAAAACTAAATGATCCCTTGCACATGTTCTGCGCAGGAAAATATGCCATGTGTCATCCTGAAAAACAGCCTCCACAAACGGGAGTCGCGGGAATAACAACGTCCCCACGAGGCGGGATTCCACCGCGCCGTCAGATAAGCAGGTGCTCCGGGGAAGGGCCCTGTGGCAGCAGATGAAAGAAGGTTGGATGACAAGCTGTAAATAATTTTGGATCACAAAACCAACCAGAAACCAAAAAAAAAAATAGAAAATTAGTCCAGCGCTGCAATGATGTCATCGGTAAATATCAGAGGCAGACTCTTGGCTTTGAGGAAAGGAAAAACCTGAGCTACAGTGTGGCTCTTTCAAAAAGGAAAGGATGACCTAAGGATGAATTCTGATTGCTTCTGAGCAGCATATCCACCTTTTGTTTGGTGCTATTACATCATGTTTAAAGAACAAAATAATATTACTTCAGCTACACATGGAAGTCTATACTTTGGATTTAGTACAAATGTTATAAACTTTAAGTTTGATGTGGATAAAAAAAAAGAACTACTTCTTAATTCCTCAGATCTTTTTTTCCCAAGTTCTTACAACCAATAATACCCTCAGAGGAAAGTTTTTTCCTAAGCTATCAGGCCAAAATCCTGGTCAGGGTTTTGGTGGTACAGAGCCTATCCTAGAATCACTGGGCATGTACAAATAATGAACGGTGAATGAATCAAAATAGACCAGAAATAATATAATTCCTCTAATCTAGGAAGTATAACTGGACCTTGCCTGCCTTTTCCTTTTGTTTTATTTACAGCAAACATTTTGTAAGCCATGCTTACATTTTGATGTCTTGAAGTATTGTAGACCATAAAAATGTAAAATTTCAAGTACGGTTCCCAACGGTGCAGATGAAATTTCTCAGGAAGATGCCAAAATGCTAGAAAACTATTGTTGAAACAGTGAGAGTATAGATAGTTGAGTAGCAGTATCACAGGGATCCATTCTGAAGAGCAGGTATGGGCTTGTGGACCAACTGCGGTTCCTCACATGAGGACATGGATACTGGAGAGTAGCAGTTGTCATTAAAGATATGTTTATTAGTATAATACAAAGTATTAGTCATATAAGTATTAGTATTACTATTAGTATAAGTAGTATGACATTAGTTTTGGCTGCCTGCCAGAAAATACCTTACAAAAAGGTACCTAGCAGTATTTTAGTTTGATTTGTGTAAAATTATTAATATTGTTCTGACAGTTTACACCTTTTATACTGACTGTTATGCTGGTGTTCATAATGTAGCCAAGATTTAAGCAAATTATTATTTTGCATGTATTCTATTTCTGAAAAATTTCCATACCGTTTTACTTTATAGTTACTCCTTCAAAGAGTTTTTTTTAACACATAACCCAGATTCCCATAATGTGCTATCAGAAGGGGGATTACAAGCATGGCTGTTCACTGTTTCAGGCAAATTCAAATGACCAGTTATTAATTCATTACAAAATTGTAATTATCCATTGATCCATCCATTATAGTTAATCCAGAGGAGGATCTCGATGATCCATAGCCTATGCTGGAATCCATGGTTGCTAGGCTGGGAAACAACCCAGTTCACCACAGTTATTATATCTCTATTATCTGTGGAGATATATATATATATATATATAGGAAGATGCCAAAATGCATCTTACGAGTAAAAAAAAAAAAAAATATATATATATAAAAAATATATATATATATATATATATATATATATATTTTTTTTACTTGTAAGATAATAATTTAATAGTGTTATTTTTGCTTCATTTGTATTTTCTAAATGCTCCTGAAGAGAATGCATAAAAAACATAATCATTCATAATTGCTAGCATTCATAATAGGTTTGTCCTTTGAAATGGATGTCTGAAATGGAATGAAATCTTTCCTAGAAGATTATAGCTGTTCTGAAAATAAATAATAATTACAAGATAAAAACTTTCATCTACAGAAGCGACCCATGCGTGCAAATGAGTATGAATACACTTTGTTGCTCGAGCTCCGCGAGGAAGGGCTTCCCTCCATTTGACTGACACTGCACTGCCACCGCCGCAGAGACTAATTTCCCTGTGCGTGCTTGTGATAAACTATAAAAAGTGCAAAAATGCAGAACAGGTAACCTCATGTCCAACGCGTTGCTATTATTTTCAACACCACAAATCATTCCGATGAACAACAGTGTTAAATTTTACATGGAGTTGTCACCTTGGTACCAGTAAAAATAAAACAAATCAAAACAAAAGTGGCTGCTGCAGTAAACTGAGCTGCAGTTTCACCGAATCACAAAAGTAAAAGTGTTCCATATTTCCTGTTATTCAGTTCCTGAATTATTGTTCACTGCCAAACCCATAGTTCATTGAAAAGATTTTTGGAAGTAATGTGACAATTTTTTATTTGCCTTAAACCCTGTGATAGACTGGCATACAGTACAGTACACTTAAGCTTCACCGGAACTGACATTCAGTCAAAAATCTGGTAAGACAAGTCCTTGAGTGTCAATATTAATGTCTTTATTACATTAACACGTGGACTTGTGATGAGGTATTGTATGTTGTTGAGGTGCACGTATTGTTAATGTGGCAGTAAAAGTGTTTCAGCGAGTATTTTTGAAATTAATATATGAACAAAAGCCTACTGTATACCAAAATATAATCGTTTATTTAAGGGCTAGAAGTCAGCATGGTGGTTAGAACCTTTGGCTTATGATGACAAACACCTAATTTTGAATGTGCTTCCTGCTGCGATACCCTTGATAAAGGTGTTTAGCTTTTCCCTTTAACATTGGACTTACTGGTCTCAGATGTTTGGGCTCAACTAAACAAAGGTTATGCGACAGGGTGGGACCCTGATCAAGAATACTACAGCAGGATGGATTCAAAGCCTGCGATCTTCAAAACACAGGACATCAGCCCCAAAAACCACCTGCCGCCCCTATACATGCCCTCAATAGAAAGCTGACCCAAGCGTGTTCTCATTGTTGACCTTAGTACCTGATGCTATTATAAGTTTTTGTTTCTTTGAACCGCAAACCGAATACATTAAACCACCAACTTTATACACCCCCTGTATGAATAAATGTATTTTAAACCAAAGGCCAAGCTGCCACTGTGGAGCTGAATCATTTGATCTGTTTTAAAGAGAACAGCTGAATTTGCAAACATGAATATCAGTTTGTTGGCACAATTTCATATGCTTTTAAATCAAAATTTTACACAGCAAGGGCAGTAAATGGCTCAAAATGAGAGTGCATCAGACAAGAATTAAAGCAAGCCAGTATGTGACTCTTTAAAGTGACTTGAACAACAGCCCAGAATTCCATGGTTCCATCATATCTGCAAAGTTTTGACTGCAAAGTCCTACAGAAATAACCATGGGCTGGCTTACTGACATCATGATGTGGTACAGAGCAACAAGACGGTGACCACCTTTAAGGAGTGCACTCTAAACAGCAAATTCCACAAGGCCTCACTGCAGGTGTCACCTGGATTTGATGAAACATTAACTTTTTAACCCAATGCAAACAGAGGCCGAGCAGCTCAGGTGCATCCATTGTTTGTGTGGGACTTCTGGGAGTCACAGGATGGCTTGCACAACAAAGCCGTGGAAAGGAAGAGAAGTGAAGCAAGGGAACATGCCTAGCTGAAGCTGCCTCAGCTGCCTGAAAGGAGAAACGTGAGGACCGAACAACTTGCTATTTAAACAGCAAAGCTTTCACATAAATATATGGCCAACGTTGCTGGGATATTATTCTGTGGTCAGTTTGTAAAGTGCGAGGGCTCTGCCTTTAGGGTGTTGATGTACAAAGCAACCCAAGGTTTGCTCCAGGAGAGACAGGCAAGAAGATTTAGCAGTGCACAAAGGGAGGAGTGTGAAGCTATTAAAGTTCATGACTGCAATAAGTCTTTCTAATTCCTTCTTTGCAGAATGACAGGGTGGCTGGAGTAAAGACCCAACACTGTGTGTTACCATCAGGTGCAATTCCAGCTCTCATGAAAGCTTAGGACAAAAAAGGAAGGAAAAGCTTAGGCACTGATTAATTCAATATATAATGTAAAATGAAATGGAAAAAGTAAAAATATACTGCAAAAATAAACACTTTTTTTATCAGAGAACATGGAGAAGTGGAATATAATCACACTTATTTGTTCGCAAGCTATAGCCGATAGCATACAAAATTTTACATAAAGCTAAAACCTGAGATGTATTAATATATTTTTTGTGTTTTATATGCTATTTCAGATTGACTTCATGTTATTAAAAGTATGCCAAAATATGCACTATGCTCATAATTTTATGGACAGTGAAACAAAGAAGTGTTCAATTGGCCAGATGTTTTCATCCATCCATTCATTATCCTTAATCACTTGTTCTGGTCAGGAGTCCAACACAGAGTGGCCACACACACACACACACACACACACACACACACACACACACACACACTATGGCCCATTTACAGTGACAATTAGCCTGAAACACTCGTTCTTGCACTGTAGGAGGAACATTCAAACTCCCCACTGACGGAGCTGTATTCAACACTATGCTTGAGCAGCTTAGGCTGCACCAGTGTGTCACCATACCAAATATTTTCATTTTTACTCATGTTGTCTCTGTGTTTGTTCAAAAGGAAAAGAACACGAAGAATAAAGACACAGAAGTCTCCATGTCTCTAGAAAGGGTCAGTAAAAAGGGCTACCTTGAGGGTTGGAAAACACAGTATATGAAAGGCATTGTTCTTTTCTGCAAAGCCAGCCATGCAAGTATAACATTAAAAGTGGCCAAATAAAACTTTTTTTTTCCCAAAGGGTGCACAATTTGACTGCATACAATCTTTATCAGACAGCTAAAGGAAAACTGACCATGTCAGGACTTTTTTTCGTAATTGTCCACTTCATGTCTAATATTTACATTGTTGTGGATAAGACAAATTGCATGCGTGGGGAGGAAGGGCCATGAAAGGTATAATGTTTTGAGTGTAAGTGTGGAGATCTGCGTAGGGTATGCAGTAGACTGGAGTATATCAGAGACCGACATGGCCTACAGTCCTCCAAACCAGCGTTTATGATGATATTTTACAAACAACCCTTCAGAGAAGCCCCAAGAAACTCCCGTTTTAATTTAAAAAAAGCTGACATACCTCATTCCTTTTATCCTGAAGAATCTTCACCTAAAACAAAAAAATATCCAGTAAATTTTATTGCAGTAGTATAATGAGTGTCACCACAGCACTGGTATTAGCTGAAGAAGTGTTGCATTAACAGTGGTTATTTAAGTTGTGCACCTAGAACACCCTGGGTTTACTAAAACACACCCCTTGAATTGGTTATGCAGAATAAATCTGCTCAAATAATCTTTTTCCCATTTCCCTGCTTTTTAGTACTGCAAATTGTGCGCACTTTCAGCTCACAATGCTGTATGTGTTCCCTCGTGTGCTGAGATGAATCATGCGCGCAAAAAGGACTGTGCACAAATACACATCTTGAACCACAGTACCAGAACTTCTACTGGAGAACAGAATATTTTTTGCAAAGCCTCCTGGTGATATTTGCTGTCTCTGGGAAACCAGAATGTCTGGCTGAGCTGCTATTGTACATGAACATTATTTATCAGAGCCCTCATAACTGAATTTCATTACCCAGGATGCTGCAAGTTGGCTTTCCTACTGTTAACTCAAAATTTGTGTTCCTTTCATTAAAGAAATATATACTATGACCCTCAGCAATATCTCCTAGTATCTTTTATCCCCTGTAGAGACTCTTGCTGAGATTATGCAATGCACACAGAAACACTATGATCAAGGATGTACTCCAAGAACAAAGATTATGGCGGATGCACAAGTTAATTCCAGGAGGTCTATTAGTCTCAATTTGTAGCAGTTCCATCCCTGTCTCAGGTATACCGGGCACTTCGACACCTGTTTAACTCCAGCTAGGGCTGCCCTCGGTGTCGCAAAAAGGCCTCTCCTTGAACCTGTTTACTTAGCGTTCCGCAGGGAAGACTACATGTAGGGGTTCCAGCGCTCTCCAGACACCTGGCATGATCTGAGAAAAATCACCAATCCCACTGAGGGAGGTAACAAAAGGTCAACCACCCCCTTTCCTCCAGGCACCTCAAAAACCGCAGGCAATGTAGAAAAATTGAGATCGCCATCGTTTGCTGATTTTATCAAAACAAATCCGCAAGAAAATGTCACAGCACGAGCTGATTCAGTCCCAGGCGGCTTACGTATAAACAGTGCAAGGCATCATTATAACACACTTGTCTGATACGGTGAAGGTTAAAATCCTGCATACACCTGATTGCCTTAAAGGGTAGGAATTTAAGCAAGAATAATGATGGGATAATGCTCCTAGGGGACAGCGTGGCAATCGGTCATTGGTTTTGTACTTCGCAGTTACCCTCTGAAAGCATTTAAGCAGCTGGCTTCAATAAGGCCATCAGCAAGACATTGAGCAGTAGGCTCCCCGAGCCGCGTTCACTAGGCTTGGCCGTCACTGTTTAGTGCATCGGAGTCAGAAATGCAAAAACACAAGTACATACCCAATGCGTTGGACCAACAATTCTGTGATAAGGAGGCTGTCCTGCAGCCTCGTGAAGGTATCTGGCTTCAAACTGCAACGCAGCGTAAATTTAAAAGCTTTCCCGCTCTGTGTTTCAGAATTTGAATGAAAAAAAAACACAAATTTAAATAGTTTGTGGCATAAAATAACATTTCGGTTGAGACACGTGCTCCAGAATCAGATAGATAGCAGCCTGTGTTGTGTGGCTGCTTGCATGTGTTTAAACCTGAATGTGGTTGTGCCCACAGTCTACTCAGGTGGCAGGTGTGTATCTGCAGGCTGCCAACTCCACACACACACACACACACACACACACACACACATACACACACACACACACACACACACACACACACACACACACACACACACACATACTTTGTCTGCAGGATGAAAACACTTCTTTTCTCTCTCTGCTTTACTCCTAAAGATGCATAGTCAGCTTCACGCTTTCTGTGCATTAACTGCTTTTTTCAAAATTGTCCAGACCTTAAAACAGCAATCAGAAATAACCATACGAAGTGATTTTGTTTAAACAGTCAGTTGCTGCCAGGTTGCACAGGTTGACTTTACTGTGTCCAAACCAGGCAACATCCATCACATCCTGTTAAAACACGTGCAGTACCTCCTGCTCAGGATCAGATCGGCTAATTTATACGCCAACTTTCAAACTTTGCACATTTTAAAAAATCGAATGATTCTCACACAAGGTTTTATTTAGAATTCCTGAGTGCTTTTTTGGTTTTCGCTAACACTGATATTCAACGTCTATTTTAATTACCATGCAATGGTCTTCGTTTATGCTGAGTCTTATTTTACCGTAAATTAAAGAGATGGCATATAGAATATGTTATTTTTTAATATAATTTAGTCCAGAATACATTCCTGTGTTATAAAACAAATCCTTGTTTTGGATGTATGAGGCCCTTCACCATTTCTGGGAGTGATTAGTCCATCAATGGGCGAGTTGTATTGAACTGCTCTTTTTCATCAAACCAATGTGAATATTTTCCGGATGGCTGGCAGAACTACATGGCTAAAATGATACTGGTGTGTGCACATTTTTATATAGACATTATTGCTATTTTAAGACAAATACCTCAAAAATATCCAGATCAGTTATGCATGAAGGGTTATGCCAACTAAGCAAATTGAAATGACAACAAGCAACAATTTTCAGTTCTAGTGCATGGAAATAAGTGCATATTGTTTCCTAGTGCAATACAATTCCTTTCATATTCTGCACATATCCTATCTTTGAGGATCGCTTACCAAGAACACTTTACTGCCACAGTCATAGAAAAATAAAGGACTGATGACAATGTGAATTGTATTTGCAAAATATGCAGATTGAAGCAAGCACCAGGAGATGTTGGCAAAAGAGAGAAGAAGCGATATATTCGTGTCCACAGATCTACCCCGGGTCTGCATGAGGACATTATACTGTGGTCAGCAGATTATACAGTGGTCCAGAGACAATCCTAACAGTGAAGGGAATGAGGCAATGTTTTGGTTAGGGTTAAGGTTAGGGTTAGGCCAGACCATTGCTGGGTAGCGACATGCACTGTTCTCTTACAGTTACACGCTAAAGTGACTGTGTAAGGTGACTGGTAAGACTAATTTGTCACCAGTTAACCTGAAACACACACTTTTGCACTGTGGGAAGACACCAGAGCACACAGGAAGCACACGCAAGCTTCATAAAAACAGAAGGATATCTCCTTCATTGGGAAGAAACCCACAATAAGAAAGGGTTTAACATTTTACTGCTTGTTCACCCAAGCTAGAGTTCCGTTAAAAAAAAAAAAAACTCAACATTTTATGTGCAAAAGATGAACTGCAGAGTATGTTTGTGCCAGAATGTGACAAAAAGACAGTTTCCAATAATCACCCTTCAATAAGTCATCCAAATTTTCCATTTTTCCAGCAACTGTCTACTTCAGTCCTATTTCTGTTTTCAGTGTTGTTTTCCATCCATCCATCCATCCATCCATCCATCTGTCCAGTTTGGCAAACCACATGTCCTGGTCAGGGTTCCATTACGCATTCTGGGGCCTATCCCAGAATCCCTGGGCACTAGGTTAAGTACACCTGGAAAGGACACCAGTCCATCACAGAGAATACTGAAAACCCTATATTATCCTTGTATAATTAAACTATACTGAGATTTTTTTTTCAAACACTATATCATAAAAACTAGATACATAGAAATCACTATTAATGCCTAAATTTATTGCATGTAATTCTCAATATTTCAACTTGAGTTTTTTCCAAACACACTTTTCAACTGTCCACGAAGTCCCACCCAGGAATGACTCTATAAACTGAAACAGAGGAAGTAGAATTTTAGCTGCTGATGATATCTTAATTTGAAGGTGTACTGCAAAATCTGTCAAATCTGCCAATAATTGCCGGCGAGTAGACTTTGAGCAGAAAGGGGCCGCCGTGCAGTCAGCTTCATCTCACTTTATGAACAGTGGATAAACAGATATAACTTCATAACTGATTTTGCTGTATTCTCCTATCAACTAATTAAACTTTATTCGGTGTAATAGACCATTAAATCTCATGCCCACCCATGGAAAATTACATTGCCCTCAGCAGTGGAATCTGACTTAGAAATGGCTCTCTGATGCCTAAATGACACGATAGGGAACGGGATCTACGCTTTCTCATGTTCAAATGCAATTTTGAGCCGGAATGCAATTTGCATTCTGCTACGGCCAGGTCCCCCCTAATGAAAGCTCCGGAGGCGTCACACGCGAGCGAAAGTGCATGGGCAGCACATATTTGCAAGCTTAGTGAGCAAGGGAGTTCAGGGAGCCGAGGCCTCAGTATAAACACAGGTGTCGAGGAAACCGAAGAACAGGGCGACCATAACCAGGAGCCACTGAGGCGTCGCACTGAACAAACGAAAAATCAGGAAAACCGCCGCAAAAGATATACAAAAAAAGTTGCTCTGTTTTCATTGTCATATTCGGACTGCAATTCATATTCACGAGAATCGTCTAAAGTTTCACGTTCAAGTGTAGTTATTGCAGCTTGATTGGCGCTTGCTTCCCTCTGCGCTGTCCTTCCAGATGTTCTTTGGCTGAACCTCTGTTGAAAGGATATATGGCTGAGAAGTGGATCTCACAGCAGTGTTGTGGTGAAACTTGAGGGCTACCTAAAACATTTGGATAGCTGATCACCCATAATGTGCGTTAATGTTGCGGTTCCTTGGCTTTCTTTACCGTATGAGATTGGGAAAAATGAGGGATTTAAAGTTTTTCTTACATTAGATCTCGTATGAAAAATACAAAATGCTCTCACAAAATTGAACTCGCTCTGTTTTTTCGCTACATTCATTTTGCTAGACCATGAAAGCATAATATCCCAAATAGCATTTTTAAGTAAGTTGTGTTAATTCTTTATATCATTCTTTATTGTCATTGTTTCCCCGCTTTTCCATCTCATGTAAACAAAGCAACTAATCGGCTAAAAAAGATGCCCCGGCGGCAAATTTGCTTGTACGACAGCACAACGGAAAAGCAATAGTGCAACAGCCTCTTTCCTGTAACTGTATTTTGGCAAAAGTCTGTCTAGAAGTCATTAAATTCCGTGTCGGAGATGTTACCTTTATTCTAATCCCGAAGAACGGGAAACAGAATTCTGAAAATGTTTCTTGCATCGAACAAAAGATCACTGGCCGGGGCAGACAAGTTCCTCTTGTAAAAGCCTGATGCTTTAAGCAGATGTTTCGGCATAATTCACTCCGGAAAAAGTGGTTGTGCATCAAAAAACCCACCAAAAAATCAAACCGGTGAGCTTCATTTGCAATGAAATAGTTACCTTTGGTCACCTTTAGCATTTAAACTGTGTAGCTGGAAGCTGGATTAAGCTGATTCTCAACAGTGAGTCAGGCAAACAGTTAAACCTGAGTTACCCGGCAGTGCTGCAATCTTAAGGTTCCTGTTTTAAATCCCACTTGTGCTGTAATACCTTTGATCGAAGGATTTAGGCCTGGATAAATTGGACACAGCAAGAAAATGGATACAGAAAGACAGCGTGTAAATGGTGGAATCATTTCAGGTCACCTTGGACAAATGTATGTGCGCAGTAAAAAGTTGTGATAACAGTTTGTACAGAAAATGCAGAAAAGTGCTGTAAAGAGTACTAAACGGAGGAATATTTTCTCCGTCATGTCACCTTAACATTTGCAAAATGATGGATTTGATGGATTTACACTGATGCATGCTATTGTGAACTATGAAGAAAACATGATGGGCTTGTGTTCCTCCTCAGCTTCACTTTTCCTGATGTTGCAAAAAAACATTTTTGTCTTGTTGGTATTTTTTCCTTCCCACTATTTCAAGATTATAGAGTGGGTATGTTAAGAAAAGATGTCTGGTGTTGTGCAGAAATCCAAGCCTAACTCCTTACTGCTGCACAAAATAAGAAAATCCTGCACCATCAAGCCGTGGCATAAAATTAGCTCTTTGCTGTGGGGCTGGGTTGTGGTTGTTGGCAGGAAGCAGAAGGGGTTTGTGTCTCTACATGGCTGCCGGGAGATGCACCACCCTTTTCTCCTTTAATAAGCGTTAAAGATAATTTTGCAGTTTTTGACCAAGGAACCCCGTTCCTTGGGGCCTCCGAGATCTGTATCGGTACGGAAGAACACATTGAAGAAAGACTGCAGCTCTGTTTCCGATTCAAGATCTCTAAATTCATTTTAAATAAATCTTACAGTGCCCGATGGAAGCACAGCAAGCAGAACCGATGCTTCATAAACCCTGGGTTCAAGCCCAGCTCAGTCCGTGTGGATTTTGTACTTTCTCCCCGTGTTTACTTGGGTTCCTTCTGGGACCTCAGTCCAAAGACATTTGTTTCAGCTGAATTGTTCACATGAATTTCGCTCTGTCTGTGCAAGTGCTTGCGTGACAGCTCCGCTTAATGTCTACCTTACCTCAAATTCTGTGTATTCCAACTACTGTGGCCCTGCGCTGAGCATGCTGCTAGCAAAAGTAAAAAAGAAAACTAAACATGATCCTCATATACAGTATGCATGATTCAGCACAACACAACAGAAGGCTTTAAGTAATAGTTTACTTTCAAGAGTGAACGCTGAAGTTCACCACAGCTCCACGAGAAGTTCGGTGCCCCCTTTTGCTTCTCGTCTTCCTTTCTTCTTTTAAGAAGAGGTTGTAAGAACACAATCCTCGCCTTGTCCCCTCGTGCTGGCTTGGCAACGCTCTGTCACAGCTCGCCTTGTGAAGACGGCCATGCTTCTCTCCAAAGCAAAACTCACGAACAACAGGGGCCCGCATCTGATTAGCATTCCCAGCGCTGTCTCCATCCCCCGTCCCCCCTCCAGGTATTTTATTACCACAGGTGCGGGGGTGGACGGGGGGTATTCACCCATCAGATGCCCGCCGGAGGCAAGGTCACTGGCTAATTGAAAACAGCTCTATTTATACACCTGCATGTTTGAAGAAGTCCTGCAGAGCGGGAGCCTGAATGGAGTGAGGACCTCACTGAGCTGTGACAGTCCGCCTGAAGAGACTGACCTCGGGGAACAAAAGTGTTGGGGGGGGGGGGGTGTTGGCAAAGCCACGGCTGTTTGGGTGCAGTTGCAATCCCTGACTTGCAGGTGCACAGCATAACTCATGGCAGGGTTAAAGCTGAGCTTGTAAGTGCAGCGTTCCCACTGCAGGGTGGAAAAAAGACAGCTGTGTACAGAGGGGGTGTAACACGTCAGTGCGGCACAGTGCGTGCTAACCTGACATTATTTACTGCACTTTTAAAGATGTGTACATCAGTGCTACGGGCTGTGTTTGCTCATGATAAACTGTCTCGGTGCTGCGGTGTGTCAGCGCGCTCCGTGTCTGAAATATTTGCGCAGTGCAGCGCGCAGGTTGGGGAAGCGTGGAAGCAGCAGGTGCGAGAAGCATGCGGGCTGTATGCTGTGACACATCCCAAGGAAAGCAGAGAAGAGTCAGAATTTACCCAACAATTTATAACTGCACATTAAAATTCTCAGGAAATCGCTGGAAAGTTACTGGCTCAGACAGAGGTTATATTGGAATCTGCAACGGCCTATTGATAGACGTAAAAGCAAGAAGCAGTTGGAATTTAACATCTTACAAATTTACAGTGAGGAAAACTTTTATCTAGCATGATCGGATGTAAAACGATCCCTTTACTACACTTTAATTTTAACCAAAAGGTCATGAAGCAGTGCATTTGTGAACAGAATCGGTGGAGTAAACATGCTGGATGAGTGAAGAACATCGAAGCAGCAATGGACATGAGCCAGAATGAAGCGCCTGTACTTGACTATAGATGAAGGAATGAGTCATTTCCTCTGACAAAGGTAGGTGTGTGTAAACCTCTACTGCTGCTACTGAAGGTCTGTAGATCATGCACCCCCCCCCATCTCTCACCATCGTGATATAATTTCATCTTCTTAGGTGTTCTCACTGGAGTACAGAATGATGTAATGGCCTGGTGATGGACTCATGTTCCACGATATTAAGGCTCCAGGCTGTCTCCTTCTCACTGCTCTTTGTGTTTGGCATTTATTTGGTCTCAGGACAAAATACCTTTCTGTCATTTTTGAATAAGGAACTTTCATTAATCTTACCTCCTGCAGGTACTTGTTACACTGAGGAGCATTTCTCTAAATCCTTGTTACTGATAGCCATAATAAAAATATTACAGAGATAAATAATAATAATAATAATAATAATAATAATAATAATAATAATAATAATAATAATAATAATAGGGTACAGCCTCTGAAGTGACAGTCTGTAAATGTGTACTGTGGGATGTGTGGTATCAGAACTGAATAGCATGGGTGGTGTTTTATTGCCTAGTTATTAATCTCTATGTTTTCACTGGCAGAGAGCCAGCCTGTACCTGAATCCAAGATAAAAAATAATTTTGCTTTATTTTCAGTTGATTTAAAAAAAATTAAAAAAAACAGTTGCCAAGGTTCGGTGTAAGCATTTCTATTCCTAACCCCCCCGCTGTTCTTTCATTGATTTACTGTTTGGCATGAAAACCAAGCCTTGCACACCTGTGCCGTTTGAATAAATATCCAGAGTCCAATTGAAGTGAACACCCTGCGGCTGCGAATGTTTGGATACCTTTTCTTTGACTCTATGTTTCTTTGGGGACGGGTTGCTGTATTATCACACCGAGGTTTCTATCAGCTTGTCATCAAACAACTTGTGACAACAGATCTTTGCTTGACCTTTTAAGCTCACAATAATTTATCAGTGGCAATTTTGCCACTTTTGAAAATACTCTATTTTGCTTTTGAGAAGTTGCCTTGAAGCTGACGTCTTTTTTTATGCATAGCCAGAGCTGTAATATTTAATAAATATGCATTTGGCAGTGAGAAACCGGAGCATAATAATGTTTTGTTGTATTTTTGGAAGCTCAGAAAAATGCTACTCAACCACCATACGTTTGTGATCCATTAAAGTTCATACTTTATGACGTTTCCAGAGAACAATAGATAATTTAAAACAAAAATGCAATAACAGCTGGAAGCATGAAGAAGTGAGTTTTCCAAAAATTCAACCCTTTGCAGAAAAGACTTAGTCTTTTGCAGCCACGACTGCTGCCATGAGGAGCAAAAGCTCAACACCTTCAGCCGGGCAGCTTAGTTCTCGACCCCGCAGGAAGAACAACATCGATGTGATCGGCTTCAGAGGACACTGATGCTGACCATGCGCCAGGAGCGGAGCTAAGGTAATTATGTGGACGAGAATGGCGTTCGTTTGCTTACAAAGGCGCCATTGTGCTTAACACACATCCATGTGCCTCTGCACATGTGGGGAGATGGAACAAAGTACCAGTCCTGTGTTTATTTGTGTTTGAGGACCATGTGTATGACATAATAGTACAAACAGAGCCAGCAGAGCATGGGTGGATCAACAGCTGGTCTAGCTGTCGTCAGACAGCCCAGTCCTTCCGCAATCTTAAATATACAGACCATTCAGGGGGGAAAAATGTTGTTTGCTACAGCACATCACAGCAGAAGATGACATGTTATGCTATGCAAATATGGCTTGCAGGAGAAGATAGTGGAGGCATCCATCCATTATCCTTAACCACTTAATCATAAGCAGGGTTGTGGTGGTCTGGAGCCTATCCTGGAACCATAGGGTAGTAGACTATGAAACAACCACCGGATCAGGCACCAATCCATTGGAGGGTGGCCACACACACAAAAACACACTCACTATTGGCAAACTAGAGTGACCAAGTGACTTGAAATGCATGTCTTTGGACTGTGGGATGAAACCAGAACACCCAAAGGAGATGCATAGAGACAGGGGGTGAACATGCAAACTCCCTAAGTACTGAGCTGGATTCAAACCCACACAATAACAAGCTAGGTGCTGGGAAGCAGCAGTGCTACCTGCCAAGCCACTGTACTGCCTCAGTCTGTCTATGCACATATAAAACTGTGAGTGCTTTACAGATTTTAAACCCTTTGAAATTCTAAATGGGATGCCATCAGAAGTAGTAGGGTTTGGTTTTCATATTTAAAATGAATTCCAAAGGCAGCAATTAAAATGACCATAGAGGGAATAAACAATATTAAGGTCAGTGTTGTATACACAGGAAAACAGTTTATGTTGTAGCTGAGTTGAATTTTTTAGCCTAGACCATAAAACAAAAATACAGTCCAGGTGACTGTGGTTCATACATTTTTTTTCACAGTTTGATGTAACAGCTGTCAAATACGAAAAGGGATCTTTTTATGAGCAGGTGTTTTAAACTTTGCCTCCATTGCCATACTGTGATTTTGCAATTTTTGGGCAATACTTCCATCTAGTGGTCCTCAGCAATTGGAAGCCCATTCATACACCTTCACACCCAAAGCAAATTTCCTCTAAATTTGGGAGCAATATTTGACAACAATGGAAAAAGCTAAAAGATGTCCACATACAAATAGATTATGTGAGAACATTTGGCAGAGGGACTGTGTACACTTTCAAAAAGTCCATTTGGATAAAAGAAGTTAGTATGAGGTTAGCGCAGCAGCACTGTGTTCTCCATAGCTCTCTGCAGACGTCCCGGCTTATCGTGCAGTATAATTTCAATATGGAGTGAAATACTTTTGAAAAAGTTTAATGCAGAATATACACATAGAGTAGCAGGGGGCCGAGGTGTGTTAATATGAGCCGGAGAATGGAACGGGGAGACTGCAATGCACGTTGCAAATGCTAGATGTCAATGTTTAGTCATTTTCTTGAGCCCACATCTCGCTCCAAACACTGTCAGAGCCTGGAGAGCTTTTCCTGTTGTGAGGCCCCCCAACATTGTTTGGAAAGGGGGCTGAGAAATTCTTTAATACACAGACTGACGTGTATTTAGCTTTAGTCACTCTGTTTTGCATTCAGAATTCAAAACTCAGAAGTGCGCCAAAAGGCCCTGCTGACCAACATCTTCTGGAGCTTGTTAACAGTACCAGGTTTTACTTGTATGTAGCCATTACTGTGCATTTTATTATTTGTTTGTTGTTTATCTGCATTAGGGCAGTGTGGTGGTGTAGCGGCCACAGCTGCTGCCTCACAGTGCCTGGGCTGTTTAGGTATGGGGGGGTGGTTCCTCTTGCAGGCCAAATACATGAGTTTTATGTCGATTGGTCACTGTACATTGGCTGTAGTGTGTAGCAGTGTGTAGCCACCCTGTGATGGACTGGCATTGCATCCAGGGCGTAAATTCGGGGCTCCCGCAGCCCTTACCAAAGATAAAGCAGTTAAGGAAAATGGATAATTGATCTACGACATTAAAGACAAAAAACCAGAAGGAATTGACTTTTATACCAAAATATTGCATCCTTGTCAGCTTATTTTGTCTAATTTAATTGGATTACAAATGAATAAGTAGAACTGTTAAAACTGAACAACTGTGGTTTATTTTTATTGTTGTGGTAATATTTTATTATTTCAATATGCTGTTATGTACTCGATATATGTAGCTTTTATTTTCATCCTGACTGATCACTTTTCTGATCAACATTTTATTTTATCATGCATTTGTTGTGGGGAATAATTTTTAAGTATGTAACTGTTTTCCTTTGCTTTGGGAGATAATGTGAGACAATTACATGCCTTAAATATTGTTAATATTTCCTTCATGTTTGGACAGTGTTTTGACTGGCTGTTTAATTGTAAAATCAATGTATAATGTGAGTTATTTGCAATGTTCGAGTAAAATTAATGGCAATTTTATAAAAAAACACATGGAGCTAAAGCTGAATTCTTTGTATCTGGTGTGTATCTCAGAGTGGTCAGTCTGCTTCGGCCATGCAAAGATTTTTGACTGTACCGCATTAGTAAAAGCAGCAGAGACAGAAATGATACAGAAGTTTTGACATCATAGCAAGAATAGAACTCAGTCTATACTGACAAAATGCTGTAAGTGAGCATGCTTCACCATCCTGTTGTGTTTAAGATTTCTACAATTTTAAAAAGTTTACAGATAAATTGTAGCCTTTTGCATTATTCTGCCAACATAACTAACTGACCTTGGATTAAAGTGACAACTAATTTCATCATAACAATTATTATTGCTACTATCTAAATAATAATAAATTATCTTAACAGTATTACTTCTTCAATTTTGTCTTTCAAATCGATAACATGTGAAAATGTGCTTCATCATTACAGTATACGCAACTACAACGTAAAGGTGCAAGAAAATGTATCATAGTGGAAAATCACCAATATAGTAAAGTAATACAAAAAGATGGATGAAACAAAATAAATCTTTTTATTGTCAAAGCATTCAACACACTGGATAAACCCTGGGGTATTGTAAATTTCAGAAAAAGGGAGAGACAATTATTCCTCACGGACACAAAATATTACACTTTTCAGCCAAAAGGTATGTACACTGTCCTGTATAGAATGCAGTTTAAATCCATTATTATTAAATATTACATGCACTTTCAAATATAGACTGACATACGAATTCCATCTGACTTAAATATAACCATTTGCATGAGCAAGAAAAATAATGAGCAATGTAACTTCAGTCCATGTTGTGTTGGTTTTCTGTATAGTAAAACGTTTACACATTTGTTTTTTCCCTTTTTATCCAAAAGTGCTTTCTATACAATAAACTCTTTTGTCAAAATGCAAATTGCATACTTTTAGACATGACACTCGATGAGGACAAGTTCTTTTTAAAGTGAAAGCATGTGCATTAAAGGACGTACTTCCAATTTTGTCACTTTCGCGAAACAGAAAGCGACGTGACGCGTGCGTCGTGCCCGCGGTCAGTTGTGCGACGTCATGTGGCGCGAGAGGTGGTGTCGCTCCCGGAATGACTCGTTGCAGATGGGGCATTTCAGCTTCTCCTCCCGTCGCCTCTTCACCAGGGGCTCCATGGAGAACTCCTTCTTATGGTGTGACCGCATGTGGTAGACGAGGTCAGAGGTCATGCGGAAGGAGGCGTTGCACTTGGCGCACCAGTTCTGCGCAGGGAGGCACAGCGATGTGAAGGAGGGTGGCAGCAGCGTGAGAGCAGGGGGGACCTGCATCTGGACGGCGCCAGCACTCTTGGGCCAGAATGCGGTTGCGTAAACAAAGGGAGCGTGCTTGGGGAGACCACCCTGCAGTAGCTCTGCGCCCTGGAGCTTGGTGCCGAGGGGGTCTGATGGGTACACTCTACTTGGGGACAGGCCACTTCCGAGGGTGGGTCGACAGTCCACTGCGGGGACCAGCTTAGGGCTCATGACCAGTGGAGACAGCTGAGAGAAGGAGCCTGCTGGTTGGCTGAAGGCACTGTTCCTCTCAACGCCGCCCGGTGCATGAGACACCGGGGCGAAGGCGCTGGCTGCTGGGGGGCCCTCCGCCCGAGACTGCGGCTGAGTCTCCGTCAGGGCCTGCCGTACCCCAGCATGCTTCTCCGAGAGGTGGCCTCCTGGCCGGCTCGCATCTCTATTCTCGGCATTGAAGCTCTGGTGTTTACTGCCGTGCTTTTGGCCCTGCGGAGTCTTCTTGACCTCAGTGAAAGCACTGCGCTTGACCTCGGGCACTTCGGGACTGGACGGCAAGTGCAGCCGCCGGTTCTCTCCCAGACCATAACCAATGCTGTACTGCGGAGCAGCACTTTCAGCGTCTTCCTTCGACTCGTGCGGCCGAGGCAGGCTTTCCATCATGTCGGAGAGCCGCCTCTTGCTGGTGCACTTGCTCTTCACCTCTGCCTCCTTGTCACTAGGTGGACATGTCCTGTTATTCTCCAGGTCCCTCGCTAGATTGTGGAAGTCTGTGACAGGTTTGCCTTCCTGCGGAGCGCTGTGTCCGTCGGAGCCTCCTCGGCTCAGCGTGGGGCTCACTGGGGTAGAAGCAGGGCTCCTGTGCTCGCCTCCGTCTTTGGACACATCATCCACAGAGATCAATGCCGGCTTTTTGCTGCAGCGGAACCGAAGATGAGCCAAGAACGGGAATTCAAACTGGAAACGCTGGTTGCAGTCTGGACATACATACGGAGGAACCCCTAGTACTAAAAAAAAAAATTAAGCAGATTACACAGAGATTAAAAAGATTGATTTTAAAAATAATGCCTTGTAAAAGTAATTAAATTTGCATGAAATAAATATTAAAAATGTATTATGATATATGGGACCTATTCAGTCTTTCATCTATTTTTTAGGACATAATATATTATGAACAAAAAAGAAATACAACAAAAATGGCAAGTCGGCTTCATTAATACAGAACTGCTTTTTATTATTTTTTCTTTGTTATTGTGTGACATCAGTTTAATTATCAAAACAGTAACACTAGCATGAATTAAAGCTAACGTTTCGATTATATTCTATTTTTCTACTTATCTAGACCTTTTTTTATTATATTTTGCTCCACTGAGGTGTGAGATGTCATTTTAATGCACAAAACAGTATAACTAGCATAAATTAAAGCTAAAACTTTCATTATATTCTATATTTGTTTCATGAGCGTTGAACATCTATAAATGATAAAAAAGTATTGAATTTAAGGATCACAGGTGGTTACACGCTAACTTGTGACTGAATTACGCCTTGGTTTCAATTTCTTGAATTACGAGCGCTTCATATTTTCCGAGGAGAAATACCAATTCGAAATATATGGATGCATGCTAATCAGACCAAACGTATCCACAAAGAAGATGCAAGCGAGCAAACGTGTATTTTTTAATAGGTGTCTATCGGATTATTAGCCTAGGTAATTAAAACTAGCCATCTGTAGTCGCACACTAATGTAAAATGTGCCATGAAAAGTGTTGCATGAAATGTAAATAATATTTCAATTAAAAGCCGTTTTAGCAAAAAAAAAAAAAAAAACTTGGGTGTTTAATATGATGAATAACGCTGTAAGCTGTAGTGCTTAGGACAAAAGCTTCTCCTAGAAAATCAATTTAAATCAATGAAACGGTCATTCAGTTAATGTTCTCAGAGGTAATTAAACATGATTAATCTGTTGGACCTGTTTTGATGCTTATATGTTTATTTTAACATTTCAAACACGTAAATATTTGGATTTTGATTAAAAAGTTCCAAACTAATACTGCTGGAAATGCTGATAGTATCTGTCTCTTCGGTTTTATAATTTGAACAAAATGAGGAATTGAGAAAGAAATGATTTCAAAATGACAGATGAGCTCCTTCACCTGGGAAAGACCAAATATTCTGATCAAACTGAAGATCAGGCAGACGTACCTTTGAGCTTCTTTCCCGAGCTGAGAAGGAGCAGCTCCAAAAGGTCTTTCCCGTACCACACCAGCAGTTCTTCATCCTTCTCGATCCTCCGCAGGCACCTGTAGTAGAGCTGGCCGCTCTTTACATAGGCCTCCAGGTTCTGCTCATCACTGTTTCTGGCAGACTGCACCAGTCTGAGCCACATGAGGCTTTCGGTGGAGCCGCTGGCCGTGGACATGTCCACCTATGAAGAGGAGTAGGCCATGGAAAAGTCAAATGAGGACGGCGGCAGTACGACGGCATCTCAGTAACTGTTGTAGCGCAACTAAACTTTGTAATGCATAACAGAACACAAAAAAGTCAACTCCATTCATTTGTGCTGCATGTACTGTACATCTTTACCATTTAAACATCGCAACCAAAATTGTTACGTTTCCTGGGCTTTTTCAAGAGCAATGATTATGAGAACAACAGAATGGTCACATAAACACTGGAGAACCTGTTTCTGTGTACTTTGGCTTTAACTTGGTTGTGACTTTTTAGTAGTTAACATCTTTGACCAAGGTTACCTGCTGTGTCAAATAAACAACTTTACAGCAATAGCAGCATTGTATTCTAATGTATATCAGTTCAGGGTAAGCACTTTGGTTAAGGATCAGTGTACTAGGAATCTTCTCTAACCATAACATCACCCGCAATCTGCTTTACTTATTCCAAAGTGACTTACAATAAAAATCTGCTTGCAGCTGGTAAGTTTAGTGCAAGTACATTGCTCATGGGTCCTACAGCAGAAGGTGGAATTCAGTCCTGCAACCACCAAGTCCAGAGATCGTGCTTTGAACCACTGCTCCACACACTGCCACAGTATTGTTCCTCCATCCATTATCAATGACCCCTGGTCCAAAGCAAGGTTGTGGTGATCCAGAGTCTATCCAGTGTAACCCAGAAGTGTAGAACATGAGGCAGGGAACACATTGGGTGGGATGCCAGCCCATCACAAGCTCTCTATTGTTATTGCTATTGTTATTATTATTCTTTTTATTATAGTACAGCCATTTCTATCACCACATGCCCAAAACTAACCTGCTGACAGTTTAATTGAAATGAAGGCCACAAGGTCTCACCCTGAAGATGTAAGGGGCTGTCCGGCGGTCGGTGGCCTTGAGGGCGATGAAGGCGATGCTGTCGAACAGGGAGGTGTGGCTCAGGGCGCAGGGTCCGAAGGTGGCGTTCTGGGGGATGTCGCACGTGGTGTAAACACTGGTGAAGATGTCCGTCAGGCACTGCTGCACCGCCTTGGCATCGCCGTCACACAGCAGCGAGTCCGAGCTGGATTCCTCCATCATCATCTGGAGATGCACGCGCGCACACACAAATAGACCAGAAACTGCAATGTATTAATGAAGCATCTTTAACTGAATATGCTCTGGTCAAACTGTCAGAGTGAAGTGGGACCGCTACATGGAGCTCAGATTCAATTGCTCTGGTCAGAAAGCACCCTGTGTGTGTGTGTGTGTGTGTGTGTGTGTGTGTGTGTGTGGGAAATCTCAACAGAAATGAGGATGCACATTTTGACCATCACAGATTTGAGATGTGCGTTCATTCCCACAGAACAGCTCCCTGCAACATTAAACTTTTTGTCTCCCTCCTGCCTGAACCTCAACATTTAGTTGCTAGATTAAAATCTAATTTAGGGGAAAACACCTTTTATTTATTTAGCTTTTTTATACTTTCCAACCGCTAATTTACATAAAATGGTTTAAGTTTGGAAATACGTCTTAAAAAGAACCTTAAAAGGTTAAATCTGTTTTCCATGGTTTCACGTTTAATATCTTTTTTTGTTTCCCTTTTTTTTAAAAAATCTAAGCATTTTACTGTTCTGTTACAAGCATTTGCGGTGTTACGATGTAATCCCATTAGATAAAATATTATTTCACGTTTGATTGTGCAAAACTGTCACAACCATACACGGTGCAGGGCGACTTAAAAAGAACTCAGCAACTAAGTATTCCCAGACCAAGCAGTATATCGAGCCATTGGAAGATTAAGAAAAAAATAAATTGGCTCAGGCTGCATGTTCAAATAATATTTATGAAAGTGTTCAAGTCTTTTCGAGTCACTCTGTTTATTTCACGCTGCTGGGGGTTTCGAGCTGCGGAGAAGCGCCGGTGGCTCCGCCGCGCGCAATTTCTGGTCAGCAGCAAAACGTTCGCTGCCGCCGCCGCCGCCGCTTTTGAAGCGGTCGCCGCCGGGCCCCTTATTGAATAAAGGACACAAAAGGTGGACAAATTCCCGCATTGCACTGGCCTTCTCCGCAAGAAGCGCACCTTTGTTCGCTGTGCGTGGAACAAATGGCGAAGCCGCTGAACGAAGGGCTTCGCGGGAACCGCGCAAGCGAAAAGCTCGAAGACGCAGGCGCTTCGGCACCAACTTTTCGCCGTGAGCGAGGAAAGAAAAGAGAAGAGAAAGAATCGAGCAAGACAGTCTTACCTTTTCTGCTGCAAAATATATCCCGGTAGATGCGATCTGGCGGCGAAACGCAACTCTCTGACTCTCTGTCCCCCCCCTTTTCGAAGGCAGTCAACGCATCTCCCCGACGCGCGACAGCGATGTGGCGCCCGCAACGCTCGCGCCGCGCGCAGACTGCGGGACCGCGCCGACGGGCTTCCGTGCACTGCGCTCCGGGGCGCGCCGACGCACACTTTTTGTTCGCGGCCCATAATCTGCCCAATGAGGCGTGTCGCCCACCCCCCTCGGTCGCCGTCGCCTCCCGTTAACCCTTCGCTGGCCGCGTCCGCTCACCTGGTGCGGCGCGCCTTTTCTCTGCGTTTTTTTTTTTTTTTTTTTGCGCCGACGCTCAGCGCCGAGAAGCGTCGCGGCTCCGGTTGGACTGAGCGGTGCGAAATCGAGCAGGTAAGACACCTTTTCGCATACGGACTTCGTAGGCTGACCGTCCCACTTGTTACTGAAACGATTTGTTGGCTGTCAAACCTTGATGCAAATCATTCAAACCTTTCTTAACAAAATTACCAAATGCAAAAACCTTCCAGCTGAATTTGAATGAGTGCAACCTTGCAAATTTTATAATGGCGCAGTGTTTACTGAATACACTCATGTAATACCATATTATATGTTGTTATAATAACATATATTATTATAATCGTATTGCTAATTCATATCTTCATGTCATATTTCAGGTGATGTCCAGGTCCTAGATTTTGAAAGAAGGATTACAATGCAGATGATCAGTTATTAATCGGTTATTTGTATTTTGAACATTTAGACAGCACTTTTGTAAAAGTCGACCACTGGATTGTGAGTTTAGAGTGGGTGCGCACACCCATTTGTATCTCGTGTGTGTGCGTGTCTCCTCCAGAAGATCAGGGTGATGCTGACAGATGACATGGCAGGCTATAGACAGCACCAGGCAGTTAGCCTTTTGTGGCCCTGGACCTCTATAATTAAAAAGTGCTCATTAATCCCATCAGAAGAGGTCAGCGTGCGTAACCTCGGTTATGGCACATTGTGGCTAAGCCTCTGTGTCAGTTATTGAAAAGGGAAAGGGGCTACTTTTCCATTCATGCAGAAGATCCCCATTATAACTGGACTGAAGAAAATAATGTAGCATCATAGAGATGCATAACATTATAAATCGTTCCATTTTGCGGAATGGTTTGTAGCTTTCCAATATGTGTAGGAACTTTGTAGTTCTGAAACCTGCATTTTTTTTTTTTGAATTTGTACTGCATGTATTGTGGAAAGAATTTAGCTTTTATATATAACATTATAGATATGAGCAGTCTTGGGGAAAAAATGACTTTGCAGTTACGCTTCATATCGTATACTTTATGTATTATGATTTTGTTCCTTTAATTCTTTCCTTGGGTCTAACCATTTTCGGAGTGAAAAATCTACAAATATATAGAAATATTTTATTTAAACTGCACCCTTTCGGTGAACGCTATGTGCATGTTTACAGAGGTCATTTGATTTTATTATTTTACTAGTCAGTGTTTCATTAAATATTCTACAGTGAAAGAAACTACATGATGGAGGTACAGGGCACCTAAGCTGGACTGATGTGCTATTGGAATGAAAGCATGGAAAACAGTAATGCATTTTTACAGTAATTGCTTTCTTATTCCATTATTGCATTTTACCTAAATTGTTTTATAAATAATCTATAAAAAGAAGTGGAAATATCAGTAAGAAAATAAATGAAGCATGTAGAGTATGTGATCAAAATTGGATTTATTTTTGTTACTATTATTCCTCTGTATGCTATTCTCTATTTTATATTATTATTATTTTACAAGTAAAAATGTACCTACAGCATGTATTATACTTTTTATAGAAAACTTTTTTATTTGTATTTTTTAAATAGGACATTTTACAGGTCAAACAGACAAACGGATGCTGCACGACTCAAAATATACAGTACAAGATTAAGGCAAAGCTGTTGCTGTTCAGCCTATGTACATTGAAACATTTGTTCACATATTATGTCAAAGAAGTATAAAACTCAGCAATTGCTGATTTGCATTTGACTAAATCTTAGCAGCAGCTGGTGGCTGGAGGGCAGCTGAAGGTGCCCCTTGTTGCCCTTAACTGTTACATTTCCTGTCTGAGAGAGAAAAGGCATGTCCAGAAAATACAGATTCATTCTCATACTCATTTTTAAAAAATATCTGGAACAATTTTTTGATAAATCTGTTTTTCTTGGGTTGCTGTTGCACATTGTACATTGGTTGTTGTTCCTTGTGAATTATTTCTACCTGTTGTATTCATATACTGTATACACCGCTGTAAGATTTGTTTCTTATGTAATTCCAGTAAAAGTAATTTTAAAACACTTGCTGGAGCAATTTGTTTTTCATGTTCCAGGTCTAAAACCTAAATTTCCTTCATTTTAGAACAGCCCTTTACTTGTTATTATTCAGTTTTGGCAATTTCTCAATGTTAAGGTAACAAAAAAGTTTTCACCAATAATTTCAGGCCTGGGAAATGTGGATTTGCGTCCGGTGCCAAACTTGAACTGTTGGGATATTCTGTTTTTTAGTGTCACTAATCTAGTGTCCCAATGCCTGGCAATCTTTTTTTCTGTTAAACTAAGAATAAAAGCTGATAGTATTTTTAATTATAGCCAAGCATGGTTAAAAAAAAACACATGAAGGATGTGTGGAATATTACAATTATCAGCTATTTTCTTTAATCCTTTTGTCTGAACCCATGTAAACCTCTCAGGTTTCTTTCCCTACATTACTGAATACAGACATACTCTAGTTATACTGACTAATAATAGATAGCAACAGCTTTACTTATTTCATGTTTCAGTGTAAAAAATGCAGAAAAATCAAATGCAAAATAAATACAAATGATCATATACTGTAGACTATAACATTTACTCATTAAGGTAATGTTTTTTCAAAACACTTTAAAATGTTTAGATATTTACAGATCCAAATATTTATGCTTGGTATTTTTTGGAACCTTAAACCCTTATTTCAATATACTTACATAAAAAATAGCTATAAAGACAGGTGGGATTAGAACCTGCAACCTTCTAGATATAGAGGCACTACCCCCTACTCCAGTCACTGTCCAGCACTAGCTGGGCGTTCATAGCATTCACCTTAAGCTAAATCAAACCGAAACTACAGTTTGGTACTGGAACTTGTTTTAAGAGTGTTTTCCCAACCTTAAACACATTATCCAGCATGAGCAATGTTCTAAGTCAGCTGTGTGTGATGGCGCGAATGAAGCTGTGGGCCATGGAGGCAGCTCTCAGCTGTACTACCCTCATTCTTTCCAAAGGAGGGCAGAAGAATAAAGAAAGAAGTTGCTACAGGAACAGAGTGTGGGCCCTGCCTCTTCCTTGTTCGCTTGCTCACTCCCTCCCTCCCTGAAATGGCCCTGTTGCGCATTAGATCATGACCTTATTTATATAACGTCACCACTCTCTTCCTGAAAGTCTTCCGCGAGCGTGGTCACTCACGTCCCTGCACCTCTCTGTAATGGATCCCGCTACATCCCTATTAAAAAAGAGTGCCTTGGGTTACAGCCACAGAAAATCTACCCTGCTGGGGGGGGTCTGCCAAGTACTTAATGGATTTATACACTCTTCCTCCTGCTTCGTGTATATCTAGTCTCTCAGATATATTATGGTTTCGTTTAAACAACCTTTCTTCCCCTTTTTTCAGACGACTTCAGATTCAATGTTCAGTTATATTTGGGAAAATATGGCAGTATTGATCTTTTTTTAAATGTCCCGTTTAAATGACTCTCCTGCAGGAATAAAATGTGGGAAAAAAAATCATAATGAGGCACTTTAATATGGGTTCAGTGATTATGCGACTGGAAGCCACCGCCAGGAAAAAGTCTGCGTGGCATATGGCACTTGAGCAGCCATATGTGCCATTTTTCACAGGAGCTCGCACCATGGCACATGCTGGTGGGATGTTATAACCTCTGAAAAAACACAGCAAGTCGAGTGCAGAAGCCCTCTGACCACTCCACTGGTGTCCCTCCGTGCAGTTCTCATTGTGCTACTGACACAAAAGACTAGGAATTCCCAACCACTTACTTTGGCTATTATGAACCCAACTATTACAGCCATTGTCTGTGAATATTTCTGTCTCCTTGTCAAAAAACAATAAACACATGGTTATAGTAATAGGGCAGTGGAAGCATTTTTATTTTTCAAGAGCAAAACAAAAAACACACCCTTATGCACATGGCCAGATTTTGCCTGGTAATAAACTATTTTCTCTACTATTTTTCGGAACAAATATTCCCAACAGCTTTTCCACAGCACTTCACAGAGACAGTTGACCTTATTTTTATTGCTATTACCTAAAACATCTTGCTATGTCTCACTGGAAAATACTTTAGCATTTAAAAGGTAATGTTATATCTTTCATAGATATTGCACGAGGAAAAAAAAACCTTAATTGAAAACCTTTATTCGCAAACTGCAGTACATTTTACTCCACAGATGACAGAAGATCTGAACCCGCAGCACATTATTATGTGTACAGACTAACAGTGCTGGTGGAAGACGGCCAGTGGGCTCTGAAAAGGCAGCCTTTCCTCTGGCCTCATCCAACAAAAGACGCTCCAGACTGGGGATGGACTGTAGGCAGGCTTCCACCCCCCCCCACCACCACCCCCTAACTTTCCCAAAGCTGACGGACTCGCTCAGGATCTGCCACCAAGCTGAACCACTGTGACAAGCCTTAGCAGCATAGGCCTGCCGACCCCCCGGGGGCATCTGCTCGCCTCCTCGCAGGCTTCCATTGGCCTCTTGCCTGGTGGGGCCGGAGCCTGGGAGCCCTTCTCGCGAGTCCCACTGTTTCCAGCTGACAGGTGGAGGGCTGAGATGAGGGTGCACAAGGAGCTGCCGCTTCTCACACGCTCTGCTGAGCCCCAGTATCAGCTACAGCGCTGTGAGCGGTTGACGTAATCACTCCCGGTGCATTAGCGCTCAGTGCCGGGTTGCTGTGCCTGGCATGCTCACCGCTCAGCACCGCAGGGTAACTTGCAGGGTATCAAGTATAACATTTTTACATTTCACATGCTAATGCATGCATTTCTCTTGGAAATAAACATGACACTGTTTGTGTTTGTTTTAAAACTGATCTCTTCCGTGCTTGAACTCAGATGTAAATCGAGACTCAATTCTCTTCTTCCTACTGATATGTTTTTTAAGACTGTGTCCATAAAGACGTAGAGCTTCATGTGTAATATTAAACTTCCCTCGAAAGCAAACAGGTTATTCGTGCACATTTGGTTACAACATTAGATTGGATTTAGACATTGTGATCAGAAATGGCCAGGACATATCGATTGGAAATACATGTGTACAAGTATAGTATAAAATGTGCTATTCTTCTAATATGCTTGATTATATCTTGCATGGCAAAATTCACTGCTGTGCAGATAATAAAAATGATCTTCATAGTAAAAAAATTAAAATTCTGACATTTATATTTTTCTAAATTTATTGATTTCAATGATGGCTAGCACATCGAAGGCTAGTTTTCAGGCAAAGATTAGGCCTAATGTTTGGACTAATATTTTTTACTGCAAATTTACTGTAGATAGTACAGTATCACTTTACCTATATGTATCACACTTCATCAGTGTCTGGAACAATGACTCTGAGGGCTTATAGTCTGTCTGACCAATCTTGGATAACTGTAATAAAACTTGCACAGAATGCGTGATTTATTTACTGGGATGAAAATCAGAATGTATTCATAGTTTGTTAGACCTCTTTGTTTCTCTCGTAAAGCACAAGCACAAATGTACTTCTTACTATAAATTAGGTTTTTGTGAAGTAGTTATAAAGACACACACACACACACACACACACACACACACACACACACACACACACACACACACACACACACACACACAGGACTACTGTATATATATTATCCCACCCAGTTTGTCAGGATGAGGACAAACAAGCCACTTCAGACACATTCAACTACTTATCGTACAATTACAGAATTTAAATTTTCACTTCTTGCCCTTGTTTGTCTTTTGTTATCGCAAACTCAATAAATAATTACAATTCATTTTAAGCAAGCTGATACTATAAGCAAAACCCTTTTTACATTTTCTGAAAAATGTGTTTGGCTGAACTATAAAATGTCTGATCATGGCAGCATTTCTGATGTTAGCTTTAAAGCACTGAAAAAAGTGACAAATAAACTTCTCTTAGAGTCCTTGACCCGATTATTAACTCGAAAAACTTTGTGGTACCAGAATAACTGGAGGGAAATTAGCAATGTTTAACTAAAATAAAACAGGCTAGTTATTTAGAAAAAGAAACATAAGAGTGTGCTCAGTACATGAATGTTGAATTATAGGAACAGTGTTGTCTGTTTAAATATATTTGTTGTTATTAACTGCATTATAGAATAAAAAAAATACCCTGGGGAGTAAATACATCTATTATTTGGTTGTTAATAATAAATTAGCTTTTGCTTGTGACTTTGGGTCAAAAAAGTCACCCTACAGAAGCATATAGGGTATACTTTGAGGACATTTATGAATATTATTCTTTTATAATAATTTATATTCAAATTACTATTGAAAGTACAGTATACGTCATGATAGTTAAGACCAACATTTTGTCTGGATTGGTTCAGAATCTGCTGATTTAGTCTTTAGTTGCTCAAAACCTGCACAGTGCAGCTTTAATATCTTATTCCTTTTTAATGTCTGTGGGACATATTCATTTATAACTTCATTTCCAGCTAGTTATAAGCCATAGAGTGTTTTGGAGGAACGTCTAGATAGCCTTCAGACATTACCAGTAACAGCACAGATCTGGTTATGCGATGTGTGTTGGCCTGTGAGTCACCCTGCTTGGGAAGTGTCTGAGAAACCCATAAGATTGCACCACACAAACAAAAAAAGAACACAGAACAAAAATGCAGTAAGACAGCCACAACACTGCCCATCTTGTATTCCTGTAAATAATTATCCTTGTCTTTCGCGAGTTAGTGCAGACCAGTTTATGATGCCCAAAATGAGCATGCTTGTTTTTATGTTCACAAAAATGTGGTTTCAGTATAATTTCTTATATGTCGACTTGTGCAAAAACTCATATATCTAAATTGTTCTTTTATCATCAGGTGTATACCTGCCAGTATAGTGTTGTCAGCAAAAGGACAACATTTAATAATAAATAACAATAAAAGTAACAACAAAAGCAGCAGCAACAGAATCAAGATCATCCTCATCATTTTGCTTTTCCATTTGAAATATTTCTGCTCAGAATCCTATGTTAATGTGTATCAATAGTATGAATGATGGTAAAAGGATATAATGAATTGCAATTAAAAACCCCATATAGCAGCTTTCTTATTTGTACAAATGGAAACTTAGGACAGCTTGTGTCTGAATTCATTGCCAATGAAAGATATAAAATTAGGAAAACTGGGTTAAAGTCACGTAATGCCAGTGGCCCAGATCAAGTGCTTGTTTTTTAGAATACCTACAGGTCAACCACTCTAACAGAATTTATTGTAACTAAAAAATAAAGCCATACGAAACATACAGTATAATAAAGGGTTTACTTATTACATTTTTGCATAACCAAAAAGAAAGTGAGCGAAGCGAGTAAGTAAACAAAAAACAGAGACACAAAACCAATGAAAATAAATGCTAAACTGTCCCACATATCATTCTTCCTGGTAATATTTGTATATGCTGTAAATATTTCAAATACTTGTTTTGACAGTTGGTAAACTTGCTTATTGACCTGTCTGTTGATGAATGTAGCCAAAATGATTATTTTTTTACATCTGAACAAGAACTGGAAAATACATTAAAAGAAATTCACCAGAAGCCATGCCAGCTTCGGCTTCAATAATTGGTTCCATATATTTGGACACAATGACATCTTGATACAAAAATGGTGGACAGGATCAGTGATGGTCTTGAGCACCAAATGTTCACATTCCAAATCAAGCAAGCACCGATTTAATGTCTGCTAGGGGTCTGTTTTCAATAGAATTTGAGCAAACTTTGAAAGCGGCAGTGCTTCCACGCTTCTAAATCAGAAGTGAATTTAATGTGAACTGAAGGCCATGCTTGGAGGACTCAATGTCCAAAAAAATATTGCAGAGATTGCCAGTGGTTTGCTGGTATTTTAAACGTGCTTATTAAGTGTACATCCAACTCACTCATTACTGTCGAAACTCTTTAACTTTCAAAGCGCGAGAAGACTTCTAGAATGTAGTGAACCCACTGTCCGACCAACCTTTTATGTTCAGTTTAGAAAATAGACACATGATAAAAACTCACGTCATCCCATATAAACACAATACGCAAATACTGCCTCTATTACTGGGGATCGTTCTGTGCTGTATGTCTTGGAAATGAGCTAAACTGAATGGTTGGATTAAGCCGTGTAGTAAAGGTACTGATCCGTAAGACACGCTTTAGACATGCGCTTTACCCACCCTCCATGTTTTCACTTATTAAAAAGAAAATAAAAATATTAGCTATATTTATATTTGTCCTGTTTATATAAGCCCTTGCTAATTTAGACCCTGGCAGCAGTCTTTCCACTCTTTATTTCAGTGCTGCCCAGGATTAATAAAGTGAAAGAAATGTGCTTATATTTCCAGCAGATCGAGTTGCGTGTTTTTGATTAGCACTTGAGGACACTTAGAGAAACCATTTCTCTAACTGCTCTTTTTGTTCTGTTGTCCTTCAGTTCCAGGAAACAACAAAAGTCATGTTCTGAAAATGGACTTCAAAGGGAAATTTATTGTATTTTTGTGCCAGAAACAAAATTTTATCTATGAACAACTCAGCACATAGCTTGCAGATGGTTAAAATTATTATATAATAATTAACACGCTATGCTAATATATGCAACAGTAAATAAAGTACATCAAAACTATAACAGATTTAATCTGGCCATAATAACCAGAGTGAGACTTATTAATAATTTATTTTACATTTAACCACACTCTACATTTTCTTGATACTGCCACAAATAGCACCACACAAAAATAACCCAGTGTTAGAATCAGAAATACCTGCTGCTGACAATTGACTTGTTAGTTTGCTTAGGTATTATATATACATTTATATATGTTGCCGTTGCCTTGTAAAAGTATTTAAGCCCCTCGGAAGTTGTCGGCATTGCCTGATTTAGAAATTATACTTGTGTATTTCCCAATCAGTACTTTTACAATGAATTCACATGTTCAAAAACCACATTTCCAAGGCCGTGTATTAGTTGTGTTCATCTCTCTTACATACTAAGGAGGCATTTTTCCCATAGGAGGGAATGACATCATATCATTACAAAGTGTGTTACTGTCTTGTTGAGAAACTGTGGGAGAATGTTATATTAAGCTACTTTATAAATGAAAGCAGAAGCTGAGGATTTAACTCAGAGGATGACCACATGTGGTAACTCACAGACAGCAGTTATTGAAAAATAGCTTACAGTATGACTTAAAATCAGCTGTTTGGTGGTCAAAGGATACTTTTGATATTATATATTTACACAGACATACATGCACTTACACACAAATTCAAATTGATCAAAGATAATCTGCAATATTTGTTCCATTTGATAAGTTATTTAGGTCTCTTTCTTATAAATTATACATTCATTTAAGAATAATAAAAACAACAGAGCACATCCCTGAAGTTTTTGTATTGCGTGATGGTCAATTTATCATCGGGACTCAAATCTTCAGCATTTTGGCAAATAACATTACATTTCCATAAATATAGCAGCTACACCCGGTATAGCTACAGAGGCAAATGTTTGTCAGCTTCATTTGTGAGGGCTGTGTGGTTGGTGCATTGGGCCTTGTTTGAAGTGTGGTCAGGCTTGAGATGTAGCACCTCTCTTGACAAATACGGAAGGGTGAATTGGAGCGTGAGCAGCCAGCCAAGGCCGTGCAAAGCTGCTGCCACCCACCATTCAGGGAAGCAGCAGGGCACTGGCCCTGATTGAGCCCTCTTTGCAGGCTGAGCCTGCCGGATGCTCTCCCCCGTCCGCTCGGATCTCCGTCGAAATCGTTCCACTTGCCGGATACCCCTTGATGTCTGCAAAGCTGGTAGCATTGGCAGCCGGATGAGGGGGGCGTTTTTGGGGTGGGTGGTTGTTAAGGTGTGGAGAAAGGCTCAGGGCAGAGCGTTCTCATTTGGTTGACAGGCTCGGCAACAGCGGCGATTAACCCTATTCAGTGCGGATTATTTCGGCTGCGGACGTGCTGAAGGGAACGTGATGAGAGCTGACACTGGGACCTGAAAGGAGTTTAACATGATGCCCATTAAGGAAGCTCTTCTGTGTCATTAGTCAAACTGTCACTGATGGAGCGCTAAGTGTCTCAGATATGGGTAGGCCTGCGTTTGTCTTACAGATTAAATACATTTGTGATTTTTCATTGACCATAGAGAACAAAATGTGACATTTATACTGCATCAGTACTGCTGCGGAGCTTTGCACCACTCTTTAAAACAACTTTTTTAGTCCTTTTTTCTTTGGTATTCTTTCTTTTGTCTCTTTTTGTTTTCTGCACATACTGCAGTTGATTTGCTGTGCAAAAACCAATAGTGACTTTGAACAAATGCTTGAGAAAATGCACAAATACACATCTATTAACTGGGAGATGCTGTTCTCCTAAGTGACTTAAAGTGATTTTTAACATTTATTTGACACCTTTGTCCTGGGCTTGCACAATGCTACATGCACTACACTAGACTCAGTCATTCCTCCATTCGTGGATGATAAAATCATTAATATGCTACCATTTGTACAGCAAAGCTAAGTATTATACACATTAAGGGCAATTCAGAATCCTCAGTTCACCTGAAACGTGTCTTTGGATTGTGAGAGGAGATGAGGACACATGGAGGAAACCCATGTGGAGAACAACTGAATGCCGCAGAGGCCAAGCTAGGTTGAATGCGCGAGATGCGTGCTGTGAGTCCCCGGCTATACTTTATCTTCCATACTTGTACATTCACAATTACATTTATTAATATGGCACACCCTTTTCTCCAAAATGATGCACAACTCAAAACTTCATACGTACATACAGTATGTATACAGCATACAAATTAATATTTAGGAGTGCAAAAAATTTATATGTCACTGAAGTTCAATGTTTTTGGGATTCAGTAACAAATTTTCTTTTGACACACTCTTAAAGATTCTGTAGTTTTGGGGAGAGACTTTAATGATCATGAAGAGACTGAAGGAAATGCCTGCGTCATTGGATTCAAGGAATGAAGTGTTATTGGACTCAGATTCTAGCCATATATTGGCTCTAACAAACACCATATTCAAACACAAGGTGGCCAATAATTGTGTTACAGCACCTTGTGCCAAAGGCTGGTGCTTTGATTTTGTGTCATTCAACCTGTGGCCACATCTTCTGCTCATCTGGCAGAAGAGAGGTGCAGAGCCATCAACAGATCATCACCTGGTGATGAATAGGATCAGGCATCTTTGAGGATGTCCTGAGAGTACCTAAGTATGTAAAGAGTTCATTTGATAAAATGATTCTTCTTCAAGCAGCCATGTGTAAATCCAATCTGAAGATGGTCAGGGCCTGTAGTGAAATCAAGACCTTGTTTTGCAATCAGGTTAAGGAAAAAGCAACATACCAGGCCAGGGGTTCCACAGTTGCATCTACCTCAGAGGAATGACCTTTGGTATAGCATAATTTCAGTTGTTCATCCGGACTCTCCATGCTATGGAGAGTGACGCTTGAACACCCTTGAAGGTGTTATAGCCATCCATTCAGTAATTTAAGAGGGACAGGAGTACGTCATAAAGCTTGAAGCAAGTTCAGGGATACACTGACATCAACTGTAGATATGAGCCGGAGGTAGGATGACCGTGTGGCGAACATGGTGTCCTTTCAGGAGGTAGTACTAGAAGCTTCTTTATGGTCTGAGTTGGCCATTTCCCTAGCTAAGGTTAGTGTGGCAGTGAAATAACGCTGTAGTAGCAGGGCAGTGTGGGTCAATGACATTCATGCATAAGTGCTGAAAGTGCTGAACATTGCTATGGAATCCTGGGGAATGCTCCTCTTCTATACTGCATGGTGCAGCACAGTACCTCTGCAAAGTGAGAAAGGGTGTTAGTTCCTACTTTCAAAAGAGAGACAGGAGGGTTATGTTTTAACTATCAATGGTTAACCTTCCTGTGCAAATGTACAAAAGAATCTGGGCTGTATTTGAGCCTCACATTTTGGAGGAGTAAAGTGGATTCCTCCCTAGCTGTGGAGCACTGGACTGCCAGCCTGGTCCATATGAACTTTGTGGACCTGGAAAAGCCTGCAGTCATGTACAATTGGCTATTCTGTGGGAGATGCAGATGGAGTATGGGGTGCCAGGGCTGCTTTTGCATGCCATTTGGTTCCTGTATTTGTGCGAGAGTTGTGTCTGTACTCTTGGCTCATGTGTAATTAGTACCATGAAATGAAATGATAAAATGAAATTTATTCACAGCTCACTGCCTTTTCACATCACCACAACCATTATTCAAACATAAATGTTCAGTGTAACAGTACTCTCATGACTGAGTATAACCTTTGTGGTAATCAAGTGGTTCACCAAGACAATAATATTAGTTCTGCTCCTAAATTCCAACGAATCTATTTTCAGAGCCGTTGAGTTATTGTAGTAAAGAATGTTTTTGTGCATTTCTTTTGTTGGCAATTGTCATGGGAATGTGATGCCTTAGCACAATAGTGAAAAACTGATATTTGCTGTAGTACAGACTTACACTGCAGATATTTTACCACTTACAGCTTGTTCAAATAAGTAAAGGACGTAGATTCAATGTAGATGTTATTTAATAAAATATTTCTTTTCTTCAAAAATCAACGTCATTGCAATTGCTACTCCCTAACTTTTGAACCTTATTCAGGCTTTGAAATTCAGAAGATGGTGGCAGCTGACAGCTAAATATGAATAATACAGGGTTAACTACATGCACAAAAATAAATCATGAGTGAGAAAGGAAAAAGGGGATATAAGAGTGTTATGTGATATGAGCATGAGTAATTTTGAACTTGTAGGCTTTAAGCCTAACTGCAATGGTATAGTTACAGTATGATATGCTTGATTACACTTGTTTTATTCTAGTTTATTCTAGCTAGTGCTTCAAAGCTCTTGGCTTTTGGTCTTGTTAGAGTGTGCATGTCTAATCTGTGTATGCATGGTGTGCTCTGGTTTCCTCCCACAGTCCAACAATATGTTTCAGAGGTGAACTGGTAACTCTAAAATGCCATTAGTGTGGGTGTAGGTATGACTACATGAATGACCATGCACTAGACTGGTGTGTACCAGGATGTACCCTGCCTCACACCCTATGCCTATGGGATACCATGCAGGCCATTGCAGTTCTGTGCTGGAAAAGTGGTTAACAACAATGAAAGGATTCTGTTCCTTTATAGCTGCAATTGTTTTTAATGCAATTTTTATCTTGTTTTTTTCCGCTGTTCATTTGTTCTTTTAATTTACTCAGTGCTGATACTGAAACGTAACCCATAATGTATATCTTTCTTCTTCATCACGCTTCTTCAGACACTGTGAGAAACTGCTTTTAAAAGGGCTATGTAAAATAAAAATAACATAAAGATGACATTCCACAACAAAACATTCAACAAAAACTTTTCATGGTGACAACACTGCTATGCTGTGTTAGTACATTCATGACAAATAAACCTCGAACATTCACATCGATCTTCTTCAGTCGCAAATTTGAATCTGACATTCATTCTTCAGTCTCTTTACTTTGGATAGGATTTTCTCCAGGTGCAAATGTTTTCTCCTATGTTTATCTCCCATATCTCTGTATGGTTCAGGTGAATTAGTCATTCTGAGTAGCCTTTACTTTGTAAATCCCCTGATGTGATAAACAATTGTTGAAATTTAGTCTTGTAAGATATACTGTACACATCATTTAGTGCATGGACTTAGAGTAATTGAAACCCTCTCAACTCAAATCTCCGTCTAGCACGTTTGAGCTATTGTGAAATTATATTAAACACCTTAAATGACTAAGAGAGTCAAGGACATGAGTGCTGCAATCATAAAATTTCCCAATGAATTGTCACTGTGCTGGGGTATTCCATAGTATGAATGTGTACTTCAGGCAAATTTAAGGATCTTACTAAGCACTGCATCAGAGGAAGAGAATATAAAGCGGATGATCATCCATACTGCAATCTTGGCAATTGCTGAGAAAAGATAACATAATAGAAAGCATCACCAAATGCTGGCTGGGGCCAACGCTTCAAAAGCTCTGCAATGTCCTCCATGCATGTGAGAACCCTTAACGTTAAATATACTAAACTGTATATTGACAACATCTACACAAGGCTTTCATTTTCACACACAGGCACAGTCTAAATATTGCAAACACTGTTTATGATATGCAGACAAATGTGGGTTAAATCTGGCAGGTACAGACACGCTGAATTTTTCCAGAAAGTCTTTTTTGGTCCTGAGGAACTGGAAACTATTTTTAAAATAAAATGTTCACGTGATTCTGCTCATAGAATATGCATCATTAAAAAGAAAATATCTGTTAACTTTTTGGGGTGGATCTTTAAATTTCAGACTGATCTGTATTAAATTCAGAAGTAATTCTTAAAACGGATAATAAATAACTGGTGATACAACTCTGGAACCCTCTGACTGCGTTTAAAAAAAAAAGCTCCCAGCGAGAATGACAGCAAAGAGAATGAGAGTTTCATCACTGGTTCCTGGCCAAACTTCCAATCTGGCTCTCCAAGCCTCACCATCTAAACATGATTTATTTATATGAGTTGAGCCCTTTTTTCCACCCCACTGCAGCTGACTTGAGTTAAGTTTGAAGACGACACGCATCGGTGAGATGGCTTTTTGCTATTATTTATTAACAAAGCAAAAAATAAAAATAAAAATAAATAAATAAATAATAAAAAAAATGGAGTAAGGAGCTCACCGTGTTCTTAACTCTCGGTTGTTTGTGAAAGCTTGACGTTGCTTCTAAACTGCTGTTATTTTGCTCAGTTGCAATGTTTATTCCCGTTCTAGGGGGATCCCGTGATGGTTGCAGTGCAGTTCAGCATGGATTCGCGTCATCTGCTATCTTGTGACTTTTTTTGGACAAACATCGTAAGCTACCTTTGACAAACGCGTCACCGAACAATAACAATGAAACTGGCAACTTTCCTTTCAATGTGAAAATTTGTACAATTTTTCAAATGTACCCCCCCCCCCCGTTCCTCCTGCTATGTGACACCGTTGCGGAGCTGTGATTTTTTTTTTTTTTTTTGTTTATGGCCAATTCTTCTGAGCGCGCAGAGTCAGTTGGCAGGATGTGACGCCCTGGTGTGTCAGTAACACACATCTGGCCATCAGTAACTCAGCTCAGCGGTTGCACATCTGGCCGCTCTGCCGTCGGCTGTCCCTCCGAAAGGGGAGCGCTGCTCTCCCAAACTTCCAGGAAGCGGCAGCTGAAGAGCCGCGCCCGCGCGTCGCCCGAGGCTACGACTGCCGAGCTCGAACCGGGGCGCAGGAAGAAGCAGCGTCGGTGACGTCAACGCTTCGATTTCCTTCCCTTGCAAAAGACCGCTGAAGAAATACCCGTTATTCGTGAAGTATATATTGCTGCAACCGCTGTGATGTGCTCGAAAGAGGGGCGTACTGTCCGCGCCGCGCTCTGCTAAGTTGCTTTTTTATTTTCGCCTGCGTTTTCCGCACTCCTTTTCTCCCCCATATTTGCCGCGCTTGGTGGCCGCGAACGGCGGGCAGGTAGCGAGCGAGTAAGCGAGCGAGCGAGCGAGCGTCATGACCGCCTGGAGAAGAGCTGAGGCGAAAAACCGCTCCGCTTGTGCGGTGACACTGCTCGCGGTCTTTGCGGGACTGTGCAGCTTCTGTGGCGGCGAGGAGGCGTCCTGCCACGGAGCCTTTGATCTCTACTTCGTGCTGGACAGGTAAGTGTGCAAAAAGACGTGGCTTGGGCGGTTGGGGGTCGCGGGGTCGCGGGTCCGCCGTACGCGCCTGTTCCCCGCTTCCAGCATCACCACGAAACGACCGTGGGTGCTTAAATTTGAACGAAGAGCCGCGCGATTTCTTTATGAGTGCGTCGCGCTTTCAGTGCAGAACAGAAACACAGTTGTCGCCGTTGCTGGCTGGCGACCAAGAAGCAACTGAAAATGGCTGGAAGCAACTTGTTGAAGAGCAGCGTATCGGGTTCGGGCTCGTTTCTTTCGCGATGAGGTGAGAATCGCGGACGCCGTGCGGTAAAATTCTGCAACTGTTGTGGAGACTGGAGCCGCGGAACACATGACGCTGGTGTGTAAACATGTGTAAACACCGCACCGTCGTCCAAGATGGCACACACAATCCAGAGCTGTAAATGCCAGTTGTTCATCCGGACATCTCCTTGAGGTCCAGCCGAAAGAACTCCACTGAAACCTGTCTGATGCGATTACATCTCCAATGGTGGTGGCAGTTCTCTCCACCTCAGCCATTTGTTATTACTTTCCCTTTGTTTGGCTGCTTTGCAGTGTCTTTCAGGTGTCGTACCTGCTTTTCTGTATGATTTTCAGGGTTCAGATGGGTTTGTTCGTGTTATTGTTAACATCTTTTTAGCTGGCAGCTTTGACTAAGTTGGCATGATCAACTTTACAGTTATTTACCACCTTGTTTGCTCTTTGTGGGTTAAATCAGGTTCAATACCTGCATCAGAGGTATAAGCGAAGGCGTGAGATTCGAACCAGGAACCTTCAAGTTGTCAGGCGATAGCTCGAAAATCTCCCTGCTGCTCCTTTTCGTCTTATTTTGTCCAAGCTAATAAATTGTTGGTTAACCCTACTGAGTCACAGTTTAGGGGTTCAGGATGTCATCGTGGCATGAATGTTGCTGGTCAAGTCACCCTTGTTTCTGTGGTGCAGTGTTTTTGACTCAAGGGGTTAACCGAAATCGCAAGACTGAACAGAATCCACGTACTAAACCATTTTGGATGTGTCAGCTAAGCAAAAAAAGAGAAACAGTAACAGATGTTGACAGTTCTTGAGTATAAGCTGGAGCCACTAGGTATGTTCTGCAAGTGGGAAGCTTTCGGTTACTGTATGTACTTTATTTATATGCGTTTGACAGCAAATGCTGCACAAGTCAGTATGACCATGCACTGTGTGTGTGTGTGTGCGCGTGCATGCACTTTTGACCATCTTAAACCCTACAGAAGATTTTGACAGCACTGAGGATGACAGCAGCGATGGGGAAAAAGAAATACTGACCATTTAACTCCTTTATGATCTTTCTATGTAGATTGAGCCATAATTATTTAATGTGATTAAGGCCATCGAATAGCCATTACCTGAAGGTCAGACTGTATCTAATGGAGCTTTCATTGAATGACAAACCTATTGTTGGCCATACCTTGTCTGATTCCACTGCTGGCTCTCTTGATCTTTACTCTTGGTCTATGTAGTTACAGTATATAAGATTATTGTAAAGCTGCGAATGTTCCTTTCTCATTGAATTGACTCACATAATAAGTATCAGGAGTTCTGTAGCTTCTAATTTTAGCTGACCTTCTTTTATCTTTCTCTTGAAGTATGCTGGTATTTTTGTTAATGGTTCTCATATGTCTTTGTAATGGAAAATATTCTGCACTGCATAGTCCAGTTCACATCACGCACACATTAACGTACAGAAGGACATTTGTTAATAGTGAGATGTAACAAAGGCCTAAAGCAAATGATAAAGTCTGTTTCAAATATCCTGCTATGAGTATCATGCTGCATTTGTGTTTCAGTTATTTAAATATAGTCTGGGAGGCCACCTCAATCCAGGGTTTGCTGGACCTGCAGGGTTACGTAGTCCTGTTATAAATCAGGAAGTTATGGCAAAACTCATTAGCCTTAGAAGTACTGTCATGACAATGAGCAAGTGGTGAGTGTACCATATATCCTGTTTACAGCATCCATGTTATCATTGTGTGTTTAAGGTTTTGTCTTTTCTCCTTCAGGTCTGGAAGTGTGGCAAACAACTGGGGCGAGATCTATGGATTTGTGGAGCAACTCACTAACCGGTTTGTTAGGTAAACATCCCTTTGCTTGGAAAACAAAAATATTCATGAAAAACCAAGCATGAGGAAAATTGCTTCACTGTCAGAGAGGGGATATGAAAAATCATATCTATACGCAATAAAAAATCTGTGCTGTCTTTAAAAAGCATGTGTCACTGGGGCTTCTTAGTCAGCTTCGGAAGCATGTCTGCTAACATACTTCTAAATAAGGTTATGTCGTAAGTTCCACAAACTTAAAGCAAAAAAGCTCCAGGCCTTTCTGTGAATGTATGAGGAACAGATAAGTGGAGTTAACACTTTTGAAAGATGGCATCACCATTAAAAAGTCATCTGTTTTGATCTTTGCGATCAGTATTAACTTATGCAGCGTTACCTCAGTTTGTGGGAATTACTGATGATGACGGCCAGTCCAAAATAAAAGATTTTTTTGCAGTTGAAATTAGCCAAGGGACCAGGTGGGAGTGGGTGGCAGAGGATTAGACTTCTGGACTGTGAGGATGGCCATTTGGACTGATGGATCCAATACCACCACATTATGTCGCCGCTGGTGATGGACAAGTAATGTTAGCAACAGATTTGCGAAGCCAAACACTGAATAATCAGGCTCTCGAGTTTTAATTTTAAAAGGTTTAGCTGTGCCACCATTGTTAATGGATCCTCTTGCTGGTGGTGTCTTTGGATCCTGGGTCTCCCATTGTCCCACTAAAGACTCTTCATGGTGTCCAGCTGTGTAACTCTGCTAATTTGTGATTATGACCTCTGTACGACATGAGAGTATGAGCGGTTTTCAACTTTCTGCACCAATATGTTTTTGTGCTGTGATGTAAAATAAAGCTTTAAAGATATCAAAATTGTCAGCATTGTCGTATCTTGTAGAATTCCTTTATACCGATGCCCTGAACTTCAGATCACATTTAGCACTTTGATTTGTTGAAGCTTACTGTTATTTTCTGAACTGTAAAACCTGAATTTAATATTTCAAAGTGCTAACACTGTGGGCGAAGACAGAAAAGGTGCCATGTGTCTCGTGGGTGATGATAAATGGCACTTCTGTGATATGAAGATAAACAGGCTCTTATGTTCAAATGCAGAATGCTTGGGGTCAGTCTTACAAAGACACTGTGGCCTATTGCATTTGGTATGTGAAATGGCTGTAGGAAAAAATTTACATAAAACAAAATTAATGGTATGCTCATGCTGTCACTGCCAAATATGATCAGCATGGACACAGATAAGTCCTGCATGCCTATGTAACATCTAAATTTACATTGAATAATCTGTATGTAGAACTGAAGATGTCTTGGGGTGTGCTGGGATTTTACCACTTTTTCAAGATTTTTTTTGGCTGAAATCTGGTTACATTAGAAACATGTTTCCAACTTTCATTACAAAAAAAGCTCAGTAGTACAAAAAGTACCTAGCTGGTGCACAACGGGCTGAAGTGATATTACCGGCCCTCCTTTCAAGTGATGCATGCGTGATGCTGAAGTTTCTGCTGAATGGTGCATGCGTAGCTACAAAGATGAAACTGTGGTTTGGGTTGTGCTGTGAAACAATGCTTCCTGCCTGCTTTTCAATTGCTGGTTATAGCAGGGAAGGGCCACATTATTGTAACTGCATTACATAGCTTACTGCATAGACCATTTGTTTTTTGTGCATCGGATAAAAATGGAAGCCATGCAAGCGTAGCGAAATGTGCTTAAATCCTGTTCAGTATTTAGTGCGAAAATGTGTATGGAAGTTAAAGAGTTAGATAAAAATTCTGTGCCTCAGTTTGAATGTAGCACTGGCTTGTTTTCTAGTGTTTCTAGGCAACAAGTAATGTAAACCTCTATATGTGCACTGGGTCACTTGCTTTTGGTTTCCTGCTCCTGAGGATATGTGTTATTTCAGCCCACAGACGAGGGTGTCCTTCATTGTTTTTTCATCGAGGGCTGAGGTAATGTTGCCACTCACGAAAAACAGGTATGTACTGAATTTTTGACTTTCTAATGTTTAATTTTCGATATGGCCTTAGCATCGGTACATCTGATGACAACTTCCCTCATTTTACAACCTTAGCAACATAAGCAATGGCTACTGCTGTAGGAGCTGTCAGTTTTTGTGTAACCTAGTCATGTTCAGCATGAGTTACTAAAGATGAACTGCTTAATTGTTTTCTTTTTTGTGTTGGATTTTAGTGATGAAATACAACAAGGCCTAAAACGACTAAAAGAGGTCAGACCAGCAGGAGAAACGTATATGCATGAGGGATTTAAAAAGGTTAGCTTGATGCTTGATACTTTAATCCACACCAGAGAGCTCCCTGTTTGAATATGCTGATAAGTAAAACATGGTATTGGTATTTAAAAATTGTGAATTACGAAACAACTTAATACAAATGCACTTGTATGTACCGCTAATAATGCCGGATTTTATTTGCTTGGGAAGTACATGTGTTTAATGACCCAAGTGAGTATATTTAGTCCTTTCACTTTGCAATTTATCCTTTTAAAGCATTCATATCAGTCGAGTCTGATGTTCCATAATAAGCACATGCTCTGTATAAATATTCCTGCAGTGCTGTGTTTCTTGCATCGAAAATTCATTCCTGCTTGTTTGAGCAGTTTTGGCAATTTGACCTCAAAAGATGTTATCATTGTTTGTTTCCAGCGGGTTCAGTTGGGGCATACATTCAGGAAATAAATTCCTCCTGATCCAAATCAGACTGTGAAGCTGAAGTGTCTTTTCTTGCCTCCTAGCAGACCACTGAAATGCAGGTTTAGTTTAAGGTTGTGGATGATTAGATGAGATGTTCTTAGCAACAGCACACTTGCTTTCCATGTTCATAATTGTTTAACAAATTGTGTCTCTAGATTTTGGAAGTTAATGAAACAGAAGTAAACATGCAGTGAAATCTTAGTATAAATTGTTTCTCTAATATGACATCTTAAATAACTCTCGATGTGTTATTGCCCAGGCCTCGGAGCAGATGAAGGACCAAAGAACAAAGTCATCCAGCATCATAATTGCTTTGACAGATGGAAAGCTGGAGGTTTACCCTTACCAACTGACAGTGCAAGAGGTGAATTCCATACACACTTCCATTTGCTCTTTTCCCCACCATTGTTATTCTCTCTTTCATAATTATTTGGTGAGATGAATTTTGGTGATGGTTGTGCTGTTTATGTAATGTAAACTTTGTGTATTGCAGGCAAACACTGCAAGAAACTATGGTGCAAGAGTTTATTGTGTTGGTGTGCAAGACTTTGATGAGAAGCAGGTATGTGCGGGGTGAGAAGTGGTCCTCTAGCATGTTTGGTCCCATTTGCTTCTGTTGACGTGTCTGTGGTCCTCTTAAATTAGCCATGTCAGACATGGGTGGCAAGAACGGGGAAATGCTAAGAATGGGAAAAATCCAAGGCCTCATGAAAAGCCTGAATCAGTAGCCACATCATTAGACAGAATCGCAGCTAGCTTTTCCAGCTGAGTTTACATCACATGTTTTATATGCATTCCTCTAAAAAGGAACATGACTTTTACTCTGTTATAATGATTTAAAATAAATACTTTATTAAAGTACTTGTGTAATTTATGGTGAAGTTAATAAGATAATATTTTTTGTTGTGCGTGTTTGTTGCATGATACCCCACCATGGAGTGGCCACATAGTGCTTTTCTCCCTTAAAGGGTAAACTTTTTCACCATAAAAGTAAAATTTCTATGTAGTCTTTAATACTCCTGGTACACTGCCTCCTTATTGCGATCATTTGCATATATGTTCTTAACTGGCAGGAAATTGCTATCAAAATTACAGGAAAATGGAGCAGTTACATAGATTTTTTTCCTTGTTATTTCATCATCTCAACAGAATGTGCTGTCAGTGAAAAATTTTATATGCATTGTTTTTGCTTTCAGCTTGCAGATGTGGCTGACTCTAAAGATCAAGTATTCCCTGTTCTAGGAGGGTTCCAAGCCCTCAAAGGCATTGTAAATTCGGTAAGATTTTTGCCAGCTGTGTCTTTATCACAGATTTAACTGATTGGCTGTGGTAGACAAGATCTAGTATTCTTGTGATGTCTTGCATGCAATTCTGCACCATGCTGAAACAGAGCCATGCTGATTTAGGCTGAGAATTTATCCCATTTTCTCCTATTTTTGGGGGGAGAAAAAAGAAGGGAAAGAAAAGTTTGAACTGATGTGAATGTGTCAGAACAGTTGTACAATTATGGGAAGTGCAGATCTCAGTGAATTCTGGCCCAGGAGTCATCAGTAGACTGTACGGATCTCCATGCTCCGAACCTCTCCCTTCCTCTCGAGGGTTTAACAGCTGAGCCAAAAAGAAATATCTCAGATGTCATCTCATAGCTGTGGATCATCAGTGTACAGTTTACATAATCAGTGGAGTCACCGCCAGTACATCCGAACCCCTTTTTTTAGTGTCAGGCCTTCCATACTGCAGTCGAAATCCTTAAATGTTGCATTACTGCAGGATTTTTCCCCTTTAAAGCACAGTTTCTGTGGCAAAAGATGCAGGATATCAATTGAACATTAATTAACTTAAACTGCTAAAATGTCATCTTTTTAATACATTAGAAACTTAAACTAATAGAAAAATTTGCAGTTAGTATACATTGAGGTTTTATATATCACCTACAAGGATCATGTCAAAGTTGTTGGCAGCAAAGAAATACATGAAGAGAGTAAAATTTAGTTTTCTGGTTAAAATCTGGACCTGTTTTTATTTCTGGGTCTGTTTTTTTTTTTTTTTCTTTTCTTTTTTTAAGGCAAATCTGCCCAGGCCTTGTGTACATTTCGAAATACCAGTGCCTTGTACATGTTGTCCTATGCAGGGAATCTGTTGTGGCATCCAAGCTGTTATTGCTAAATGTTGTCTAACTCCCATCACATATCGGGGTCATCAGCAGCAAAACACACACTGCAAGAACAGTAGAACTACAGCAAAAGGACATGTTTTTGACAAACAAAGGACCTAGAATTGCTATAGTGTTTTATAAGAGAAAGGCTGACATATGTATGGCAGCTAGAAATGCTTATTTAATTTTGTCACAAGAACATTTTGTGTGTGAAGTATTCCCTACTTCCTCTGGCTTTGAAGATGCTTGGGGTAGATGTAGTTAATCAAATTTGAGATATGGGTTAACTCTGGATGACCCTTCAGAACTATGACATTGAGCTTTCTATGAACACCACAGATGCAGGGCAATAAGGGTTGAAGCCATCATGTTTATATGCAAGTTGCCAGAGCAGTCACACACCCCCCCCTTTTTTTTTTTTTTTAAATAACAGTTGCCAGTTTGACGCCATAGTTTCCATTTGCCAAATGCTTCCCTGACAGTACTGTTTTGTGTATGCTAATGATTTTGGGTTTGCTCAGTACCGAAAGGACGAAAGCATGGCCGATCAATGAATTTTGAATGAATAGCGACTCTGTAAAGCCTTTCGCTTTTTGCATTCCTCCATTTAAAGGCAGTTCCACTGTCATGTCCTTGGCTTGGCAGGACAACAATGAAGTCACTGCTGCCCTTGAATGTCAGCTGTAAACTTCCAAAGAGGGATGTGAGGCTATTTCTGAGAGTTGGCTGCTTGAGAAAAATGGAGGTTGTTTGCTGGGAAATGGTTGGAAGAGAAAAATTGGGAATGCAGTACTTACTTGGAGTTTGTTGAAATGGTACTGTTTGCTGGGTGATGGTTGGCAGAAAGTTATCTGGAGTTTGTTATTGGGAGTTCAGAGGTGTTTTCTTGAGAGCGGTAGGATGGAGGTCCATGAGAGAATTACGATTTTTTGCAAACATCTAGTTTCTTATAGAATAAATCATCTTTTCCTGGCTAAATAATTTGTTACACGTAGGCCTGTCCACAAATCTTAACAAAGTCTGGGCTTTATTTTGAAACTGGAGCAAATTTCAGTGTAATATTTTCACTTCAAGTATGGCTCTGATTCAAGAAGCTCAAGAAATGCTACAAAATAGCACAAAATTGCTTTAGAGAATTGAAACTGCTATCTTAAAAATATCTTAAGCTTTTGCTAAGGAATTTAGCATTGTATAACCAATGCATATAATGTTAATTTCCATTATTTCATTATTTTGTTCCAAGTTGCACTAAATATTGCATAATTATTGTACAAAAGGAGAAAAGTTGTGATAATGTTCAAAATGGAGAAATACTATTTTTACAGTTTGTTAAAGAAAAGTTATTATTTCTGAAACTTGAGGCAAATGGGAGATTAGATTAAATGTTGGCTGTGACTGTGTTTGAAAGGACACTGACCTGCACTGCTCAGTGATATCTGGGGAACTGACTTGTTCCCATTATGATGCTTTAAATTTGGCAGTATATTCACAGAAAGCATCTTAGGGTCATTTAAGCAGTTCTGAGTTAGGCTTCCAAATGTTTTTGATTCATTCAGAGCATCACTCTGACTCAGCTGTGATCACTGGAGTTATGATGTGCATCTCTGTGATTTTTAAAAAAAATTATTATTATTATTATTTCCTCCTTTTTTAAATTATTTTTTGTGGAAAAGAAGGAAATGGTCACTTTGATCTCAAGTGAAAAGTTGCAGCATGGATAAGCTACCACTATACTTTTAAGCGCCTAATCATGGTAGCAGTGTTTTTAGGGGCTGAAGACATCACTATTTTTTTAAATGCATGGAACAGCTTACTACAGATTAAATTTAAAAGTAAAATAATGCTAATCTCTAATAATGTCTAATCTCCAGTTATTTTTCCTTGACAGAAACATTAGTCAGAAAGCTTTCCTCAGTAATTTTAAGTATAGTGCATGAATAGAATTTGTAATTTTCACAAAACTATGAAGTATACAAACAGGAGAAAAATCAGTCCAAAGAGTCCTTACAAATTTAAACAGTTTCCAGGGCAGTAGTTGTTTAAGTCCTGCTTTACTTTTGTATTAATGGAAGAATAAATACAAGATATTTGTCTAAGATGCCATCTTCTACAGATATTAGCATTAATTTGTGTCCGGAAGATACTGCTTATGTTACAATGGTGCATTATTAACGTGGTAATAAACATTATATGAGTAGAATACAAATGTTAACATTTTTAATTCATTAAACTCCCACCATACATATAAAATGTGCAGTAAATTATTTCAGCGCAAAACTAATTTGGCCATCTTGTCTGAATTATGTATAATAAATATGAATGCCTTTAATCATTTTCACCATAGCAAAGAGTGTTATAGATAGGGAAAGGCAGGCCATTCATATCTCTGAAAGACACTTCAAGGTTGTGTTCCCATGTCTTCCTTAAAACACTGCAGGGATTGTTGTCAGTCCTTGTTAAAATGGAATAGAACGCAGGAGTTAAACATTTAGAATTTTCCTCTCCAGTGAGCTGTTTCACTTTAACTCCACTTTAGCTAATTCTCACTGTTCAAACAAAGAGGCACCTATCAAATATTTGGTGAAGGCATGTACTGTAGTTCTTTGGCCTACACCTCAGTGGTCTTCCCGTCTTTTATCTGCTGATCTGAACACGCTCACCACAAGCTTGAGTGTGTATCATGGACAGATGAAACAGTATTGCATACCATTTCTGTATTCTCCATAAAGCCCTATGGACATACAGTCTCTCTGTTTTGCTTTGGCTAAAAAGAACATCCATGTGGGGCATTATGAAGTGAAACGAGTCCAGGAAAAATAGAACTGTTCATCTTCCAGCAGCTTGAGGAAGCTCCCTGTTTTTCAGACAGTAGTGGACTGTTGCATTTCCTGGAAACATTAAATTAGGTCTTTTACTGCTCTTCTCTAAAAGTTCCATCTGGTGTGAGAGTCTTGATAGTATTTGTGCCACACTTTTGTCTAGCACACTAATCCTCATTGTTGATTTAGGGGGGAAAAAAGCTGAGATCTGTGATGAAAACATAGGCAACTGGTGTGTACGATACTGCATTTTGTATGACCAAATTCAGTCGATCGCTTTAGACCTGAACACAGTGGCTTCAAGGATAGAAACTTTTTTCTCTGTACACCCAGACTGCCCCTTGCTTGACGCTTGTGTTGCCATAAGTGAGCAGTGAACTTATTTCTCAGTGCTTGACCAGGAAATATGGCATAAAGTTGTTTTTAGGGCAGATCTTGCAGCCAAGCTGACTTTCTGGAGCCTTCAGTCATAGTGTGGGGAAAAAAATGACATCTCGGAATCATCATAGAACTTGAATTTATTAATTTTACCTTAAATGCATCTCTCCTAGTCCACCTCTTTTTGTGTTCTGATATCTTTACATCTAAATTTGAGCCGAGTAGCAGTGTTAATATGTCCAAGTGCTGGTGACTAAGTATTTTCTACTGCTGTTGGCTTTCTTCTGTCAACCAAAGGCTGCTTGAATAAATGTTGTTGAATCTGAATATGAATGCCGTTGATGACTGGCCATCATCAAAAATGTGCAAGTTTGTGATAGACAGCAGACATTTCCTATTTAATTGTTAGAATTATTTTCTAATGACTCTCCTGTACTAAATTTATTCTGTTCCCATGTCCACAATGCTGATGTTTGAGTAATTTTTTTTGCCATGGCATTCATAAAGGCTTATTGTAGACTAGGTTGCTGAAAATAAATTTGCAGGGTTTTTTTTTTTTTTTTGAATTTTTAATATTTTTTTTTTTGTGTCCCTTGGGAATGTAATACATTGATTTCAATGCCTTTACCTATTTTGTTTTATCTTCAAGCTCAGACTAAATGCTTATTAGAATGCTTTAATCAAGCAGGAAATGAGTGTAAGGATTCAGACTTGCCTACACTCACAGACAGGCACATATTATGTGCAAATAGACACATACACAACAACTGTGTGTACAACAATATTATTTTTATGATAATTTTATGATAATTAATGTATTCAACAATTTCTGTTTCTACAGATTTTGAAACGGTCCTGCATAGAAATTACATCAGTGGAACCATCCAGTGTCTGTGTTAATGGTGCGTGTTAATGTTATTAACATGGTTTACATCCCTGTTTAAGAAGCATTTGGTGACTTATTATATTTACATCCTTCAGAAACCTTCAACGTCGTAGTGAGAGGAAATGGCTTCAAACTGAGTAAAGATGCAAACACAGCAGTCTGCAGTTTTCGCCTCAACGGACAGACCTACAGTAAGCATCAAATTAAGCCCCCTTTTTTATCAGTACAGTGCAGGAAGAGATTTGGTCATAAATGGACACTGGAAATGTGCCACGTTCATGATGGTGAGGTGCATGTGCTGATCCTTGACAGTATTATTTTCCCCATAGTCATGTCTTATTACCTGCAATAGTTCTATCTTAATTTTAATATGAATAATTGGCAATATGAACAATGTTATGATTGTTTGTACTCTGTACAACACTTATTAACTTTCCTTTGCGAAGAAGTAGTTGATGGTGTTACTGATCCATTACAGAAGCGCTAAATTGTTTAAACTAAGGCAGCGTGTCACACATTCCAGTTTTCCTGTTGTAACAGATTTGGAAAGGATTTTATGTTTGTCATTTGATCGCTGCCATTTATTGTTTGAGTCTTAACCTCATTTAACCCACTGACATACTTTTGGAATGCTTGTTCTACATAAAGTGCTATTAAATATAGTTGTTTTACAACATAATTGCATTGTAGTGGATTGGGAGAAAGTTTTTGAGAAGTTTAAAAAAGTGATATTTGGATTTTGCAGCAAGATTCCCTAGCATGTGTAGCTGTTGAAATACAGGGAGATTCTTAATGATTTAATTGCACCTATTAGTGGCTGTAAAACTTCCTGCTTTGCCCATTTATTTGTCCTATGTTTGTGACACAATGATGAGCATGAACAGGCAACTGTGTCTTCAGTTTTAAAATTGATGGAAAGACCCTCACTGCTGTGATACAAGTTTAAGAGGAACGAGCTGGAAGCAGACAATTTGGTCTGAACATCCTGAACATATGACCTACTGTATGTTTCAGCATCTCCTAGCCTACACTGGCAGGAGTTAGTATGGTTGGATACCCTCATTATTGGCCAAATGTTGGATTATTCATGAATATCTTTTTTTAACCTCATTCTTCTGTCCAGTTAGTTTTGTAAATTGAATATGTAGCTTTACTGAAACCAGCTGCCTCAGTTGAGTTCAGAGTATATTATTAATGCCTAAAATAGTTTAGCGTGTGTTTTTAAAGTGGCATTTAGGGGTGTTGACCCACATGTAGTCTGTTTGGTATTTTGTGTTTCTGCCGTATAAGTCATTAGATCCCCACAGTGCCTTTCCGTCTCCAGTTGCATGGGTGGTGACTTCCTCTCTGGATATATGAGAGATAGGCCATGTTCTGTTTATGGCTTACCATAAACACAGGTTTATCGTGCATGGGAAGCACATGCTTTTTATACAGCTTTCCAGCTCACATTACTTTATGGCCCTTAGATGACAAGGCATAGGATGGCAGTTGGTTGAAGAACACCAGTCCTCTTCAGCAGAGCTGTTGGTTTAAACATCTGTCTGCCATTGTGCCCTGCACAGTTAGCTTGTTGCTGCTTTACATCTGCAGTCAAGCACACTTTACCAGTACTCCATGCGGAGGGATCCATCACAGGGAACTCATACAGTCCCTTTGTTTTTCAGACGAGAAGCCTAGTGAAGCCTATGACAACTACATCCTGTGTCCCGCGCCTATGCTGCAGGAAGTTGGACAGTAAGTGTGTGCTGAGAACCCCATGGAATCTGTAATGTGCAACAGGCACACTGGCTAAGCATTACAAGGATGCAGTTTGGCACATAAATGTGGGCTATCTTGGCTTTGCCTTTCTGTAATTGTGTACAGGCCCAACCCCTGAAATGCAGCCATGAGTCATGGAATCATAAATCCCAGTAGCATTCACTGGAAGGTTCAAATATGGTCTTTTTATTTAATTTCCTTAGAAATAGTTCACATCTCAGTTCACGTTACACAAGGCTACAGAGGAGTTTGTATATTTTTTGTAATGGTAATGTACTAAGATTGTTGGTAGCATTCAGTTGTTTTAATTCAGTTTTAAATCTCCCTTTTAAAGCTTGCTTTGTATGAGCTACAGGTCTGCCACATGGATATTTACTTTTCCCATCAACATAAACTTTTTTGTTGTAAACTGCTAAAAGTTAAGTAGATTATGGCACAGGATTACTGTGATCATTTTCAGATGTTTGAGTTCCAGTTTTGTACTGGAACAACCTTATAAGGTATAAGGTCTCTTTAGTTTTGAACCATTTTACCTCTGAAGTAAGGGCTAAGAGTGATGAAGGGAGGAAGTATGACTTTGCTTTTAGTCCTGTTCACTGATGAGGTAATAGGCTGTAACATTCTGTGCCGTCATTACGCATGGTTTATTCTTAATTTTCCACCATTTGTTTATAATTTGATTACTTAAACTAAAAGGAAACCAACTACACATCCTTTATTTTGTTTGCATGATGTTTAAAGACAAGATGTTGGAACTTGAAAAAAGAAAACCCTTGTCACTTGTGTAAGTGGTAAAACAAGAGGTGAACAAGTTAAAAAGAGGGTATAGTATTTCTCACACCTATTAGAAAACATATTTGGTGATAATGTTTCAGTGGTTGGCTCCGTGTGTAGCTGTTGCTGCCATTCTGGAAAAAGGAGTTACTGAGTGACTATCACAGACATGGCTGAGTAACCATCCTATGCTGTATTTTGATACAGGGTAAAATACAGTCTCATTCAAAACATGTAGTCTGTAGTAGTAAACCCAGAACTAGTAGTCTAGTGCCTCTACTTGCGGTAGTGTGTGTGTGTGTGTGTGTGTGTGTGTGTGTGTGTGTGTGTGGTCTTGTTGCTATATATTTGCTTAGCAATAACAGCTTATGGTGGAAAATAAGGTGGTGCAAATCTTCCTGTATGGCTTGACTGTACTAATTCACAAAACAGGAATCGAGAACCAAGAGAATTGTGTGTAACTGGAACAATAAATCATGAAGTTTTTCTCACAGTATTGCTGCCACCTGTTCTGCTGCCCATTATTACATTTTTTAAAATGAGACTGCCTTATTTTTTAAAAAAAATCAAATTAAGATGCATTAATTCATTTGCTGACCTATGTACTTTTTATTCATTTTTTTTCCCTTTAAGTGATTAAAACCATCCCATTCGCATTGTCTTAAGTATGATTTTTACTTCTCTTAATTCTTTTACTGAACCTACCATAATCACCTGGAAAATTTGTGTTGAGAGCTAGATGCACCTGGTTCAACAGGGTAAATAACCATGTGAATCCCATCCTATCCCGTCCAGCTGGACTGACCATTCTCAGTGAACAATGGGCCCTCTGTTGTGGTCCTCCTAACATGTAGGCTGAATGAGTTTCTCCCCGTAGCCAGATACAGAGTGGTCTCTTGCTTTGTGTATGAGATTCAATGGTTGGCTGGATAGTACACAACCAGGGCTGCCGCAGAGCTACAGCACTGTTTGAATCTCGGAAAGAGGACTGTGTTGGCGCTATATATGTAGTCTAGGAAAGTGTGAACATATCCCATTGGTTCATTTTTATGATGTTTACAGTGACATTACAGTATATATAAAGGATCTTCAAGAAATTACAAAATTTCACCTTTCTCAGAATTTGTTCTCATTAAGTTACATACAGAAATACTGTGAACTGCAACAACCAAATAATGGCAGTGAAAGTCAAGAATGAAGCAAGTTATGTGATGCGCACAATAAACTATTTATTTTGCTTTATATGGTAGGTAAAAATCCCAAGATGCATGGGTAATAGTTCTCTGTAGTTGAAATCAGTAGGTATTAAAGGAGTAGTCATCTGCTTGCTATTCAGTGTTTGACCCTCTGGAGTACAGCCTGGCCCACAGCAATGCCTGAGGCTACAACCAAAAAGAGGGCTACCTTTGCCGTTGTCATCTCAGAAAAACACAGGTTTCCAGCTGTCCACTGCACTACACGACATCCCGATCAGATAATGAACGAGGGATGATTCTGAATTTGAGTGCACAATATGTGCTGAAATTAAATGTATATCCATATAGATTCCCATTACATGTAAGGCTATTTGAATATCCAAGCAAGAAAGGCCAGAGTGGCATCATTTACCATTAGTGTACTTAACCCTGTAGGCCTACACCAGTAAAGTCCTCAAACACTATAAGTTTTATTTGATTTTGGTTAAGCTCAAATTTTAATTGCTTTATTCAAGTAATTATCTTGGATTTTAGCCACGTAAACTCTTAATTTAAGTCAAAATGAGTCATTGGCATATAATAAAACTTAAAGGAGTATGAACCTGCACGATCTTAAAATGTGAACTCATGAACTTCTGGGGCAAAAAAAAGAAAAAAAAACTCCAGATGTTTTAAACTGTCATTACATTTTTTTCCCTGTTTTATTCCCTAAAAGATCAGTTGAAGTACTGGTCAGCCTGAACAGTGGCCAGTCCTTCATTGCAAGTACTGTTACCATCACTGCCACAACGTGTGTAAGTCTGATAGTTATTTTCACATTTCCATTTGCATTAATTTGTTTAACTGATGGGAACTTGCACATCTGATTGTTTCCTGGGACCTGGTTTCTGTGTTAGTCAGATGGCACTGCAGTGGTCATCGTATTCCTGGTTCTTCTCCTTCTTCTGGCCCTGGCTCTTATGTGGTGGTTCTGGCCCCTCTGCTGTACAGTGGTGAGTGCAAAGCCTTCAAATGAATCCTTTATTTGCCTGAAATGCTCATGTTATCAGCAAGTTTTGCATGTCCGACTTCTTCTGTTTGTATTAAGTTGCCCACCATTTTTTAGTTTCAGTTCTTATATCTGTGTCTTTTTGTTCTTTTTCTAAAGTTTACACAGGAATTATGTTTTCTTCCAAAATATAAGATTTCTGTGATACTTCCGTTAACTTCTGCTGTTATTTTATGTAGTGCAACTTTTTTTTTTTGTTTTCCTGTGCAGAGTAAGGAAGTGTGTGTGTGTGTGTGTGTGTGTGTGTGTGTGTGTGTGTGTGTGTGTGTGTACAGGTTTGTTTTGTTTTAAAGATATTGGGCTCTGTGTACTACCTGTAATAATAACCTTTATTGTTCAATGTTACAAGGCCTTGGGTGAAAAATAAGCATGAATAGGTGAGCTGATGATGATGATGATGATGATTATTGTTATTATTATTATTATTATTATTATTATTATTATTATTATTATGTAGTAGCAGTAGTAGTATAATAACTTCTAACACATATTGGTTAATTTTACTGAAATACAAGAGTGCTCTTGAAAAAGGTTCCTTAAATTTGTTAATTTTCTACGTTTTATGTTTTTCTATGTTTAAAAAATCTCAAATACTATGGATACTCTCATTTTATTTAAACAAAAAAAATCTTAGGACAATAGCTATACAGTTTTATTTATTATTTATTTATTTTAGCTGAAGTGAACTCAGATGGCTTATGTCAGGTTCAGGAAGCTACATGCAAACAGGAAGTGTTTGGTCTTTGGCTTACTGCAAAAAAAAAACACTTTCACAAGTTCTGTCTTGTTTCCGGTGTTATATTTTTTAGCATGTGGCAAGATCAGCTTTTGAAATGAGATGAACATAAATATAATGGTGTAATAAGATTAAAATCCAAATTAAGTGTACATTCAGAAATGTCAATTCAGTATGTCTAGTTGTCACTTAGGAATAATTTATCATGCTATATCTACCTTCAACAGCCACTTTATTAGGTACACAAGGTTGGCACAGATTGGTTGTTGGTGATGGTATGGCAATGTTTTTACTGCGCATATTAGATTTTCAGCACTAATTGAACGTCATTTGATTTCCACAAAGTAACAAAACATCACTGCATCTCTGCATGGTCAGTCTAGCCTTTCTCAGACTCATATTACTAGCAGGATATTGTGCTATGTTGCAAAGCTTGCATCACCTCAAGATGGTTCCACAAACACTACAGTTCCTTCACTTTACACCAGTATCCTTCACAGACCCCACTGCTCAAGGGAATAGGGCATCTTTGGGATGAAGTGGAAAGAGATGTTATGAGAATGAATGTGCTGGCAAACTGGAAGTTGGCCAGCAGGTGTTCTCAGAGCAGGGGTTAACCATCTAACCTCTCCCGTCTCAGTCTATAGTAGTACCTCTGCTCAGAGATTATCATATTACAGAGTAGAGTTTTTCCACCCTATCATGAAAGGTGAGCCCATAAATTCTGCGTAGAAACCTTATTTCGGACACTTTATCCATGATCTCATTATTTAGGTTATTACCGCCAGCTCATGTCTGTAGGTGAGAATTTGAACGTAGATTGAGAGGAATACTGAAAGCTTTTGTTTGAAAATTTCTGGTTGAGCACCACTGCCCAGTGTAGTGCCCATAGAACTGCCGATTCTATACCAATCTGCGTTTTTGTGTTTTGTTCTCGTCTTCCATCACTCGTAAACAAGACCCTGAGATACCCAAGCTGCCTCCACTAGGGCCAGCAGTCCCCTCCTCGCTTGGTGAGGGCAGTCCACTCATTTCCATGAGAGGACCATGACCTCACACTTGGAGGTGCTTTTTCATAACAGCCACTTCCCTTTTGTGAACCTTTCCATGGCATGTTGAAGATGAGTCAGATAAGGCCAACAGGACAAGATCATTTACTAAAAGTAGAGAGGCAACCCTTAGTCCTTCCAAATGACCACCCTCCACCTATGGCTTACACCTATGGGTAAATTATAACATAAAAGAGTAATTTTTCAGCTTAAGATCTACATGAAGAGATCTTTTTTAGTTTGCCAGCTCCATTAGAATAATTCATTGGCTCTGAGTGCTTATTTTCTATTACAATAATGAGAATAATTAATCAGAAGTTTGGTACTGTCACTGTTATTTAATATGAATAAAACAGCTGTTCGACTCATGATATGAGATATTACTCGTATATTTTTTTTCTCAAAGTAATTTGGTAAATGAGGGTCTAGTGCCCATGGCATGTTTATCTCTTTTGAACCAGAGCCTGCTTTTTGTTTTGAGGGCTGCTCTTTAGTTAAGAGAAAGAAGTCAAATTTGAGGCTGTTGAATTTTGAACCTCATTTCAAACATTGTTAATGTCAGTTTATGATTTTAAATTAAATGATTTAAGTATATATTTTATTGTGATTTGCAAAAATAAAATTTCTTAGACAAGGTCTGCAAATGGCTGGTTTGGTGCATTGTTGTGGTCTTAAGTGTCAGTTTTTTTTCCTGTTGAAACTCATGCTGTAGTTGAATACTGCATCTTTTGTTTGGCTTACCCTACCTTGGTGTATTCCTGGGCAGGGTAATGGCTGTCAAGTTGAAACTAACTGTTGGCACCATGTGGTTTTCATGGTAAGGGAGGGCACAGAAGTGGTGTACCATTGCCTTCTTCTGTGTGTGTTTGGACTGTGGTAGGAAACCCATGTGGAGGTGGGGTGAACATGCAAACTTTACAAAGATTGTGCTACATTCAGAGGTAGATCAGAAGATACAGCTGTGAGGCAGCAGCATCGCCTGCTTTGTCTGACTGCTTTTATAGTCAGGATGTGGATATATACTCTGTGTGTGTGTGTGTGTGTGTGTGTGTGTGTGTGTGTGTGTGTGTTTGTGTGTATGTTTTTTTTTTTGTAAGTTTCTTGGAGTGTGTGAATGCATGAGACTGACATAAAAAGCCATTCAGGGTTTACCCTGCCTAACCTACTAACCTGCACTTCTGGGGTGGCTCTGTACTGCCACAGTCATACTTTACAATAAGTGTTTATTAAAAATGACAGAGTGAGTGAGTGCTACAGGCAAAAAGAAAACACTTGTATTTACTTAACAACAACAACTGTATTGGAAGCATAAGGAGGAATACTTGTTACTTTTATTGTCTGTTTTTGTTTGTGTTGAGGCCTTTTCAAAAAAGTCAGTGTCCAAGTATTTTGTTGGTCAAAGGATTTAATATTTTCAAAAAGAGATCTAAGCTTTTTTTGTAAATAGGCTTATTTGCACATGTAGTCCTAACTTTTCCAGATGTTATTGCAGAATTCTATTAATGTATTTAATCCCAAAACATAATTAGCACTTTAGTTCCTCCCCTTCACAAAACCCCAAACCACTGGTAGTTTTTCATATTGTCTCTACCCCATGAAACTCCCCATGAGCTTTATATTTTGGTTACAAAAAAAAAGAAACTTAAGTTTTTGTTCCCCTGCAATAATTACACTAAAATGTTTCAGAATAGTGAAAGTTTTGTGATTTTTATTTTTTCCCCCTATTTATTTATTTATTATAAATTGGAATAGCCCACTGGTTGAGGTGTTTGACTACTTGGCTCTAACTTTGTTACCAGGTTACCTGTCTGTCAAATAGTGCATGGGTACCAGGTGACTTCTAATTGACTGTCAAAAACTTTTTTAAAAGCAATGAACTGCATCCAATTAATGAAATGATTAAAATGGGAGGAGGCCTTGTCTAAAGAGGTGCTGCTGAAGACTCATTTAGAGTTGTTGAAAACTGTGAGATGTGATGCATCCCATGTGTCTCTGACTGCTTTACAGGTGATCAAGGACCCCCCACCTCCACCTCCACCTGCAAAGGAACCGGAACCAGTAAGTGGGTTACAGTTCTTTTAAAAAAAGCAGTTTCTTTTTTTTTGGCAGAAATCAGAAATTCTGCAATCTCAATTTTCCTGTTGAATGAAAAGCTGTAAAACAGTTTTTTTTTTTTTTTTTTGTGAAACAAGGCAAGGCTACTTTTTAACAACAGATTAGGCAATGTTTGAGCTCAATGCAGGAAGCATTAATAAAATGTGTTGTTAGTTCTGTTTGCATCATATGACAACTTTTTTTTATGCTGAAAGCTGATAACTGTTAGTCATGCACACATCTAGTATTTGGAAGAAAATGCCGTTCTTGAAGTGTAATTGACTGGAAGGTAAAAAAGAAAAATGGGGTAGCATTTCTGCTGCTTCTGTTGAATATAAATGAGCAAAAGCAACAGTCTGAAGCTGACAGTTAAACCTGTTTTCCTGCATTTGTCAAGGAGCCTGAGGAGGAACTTCTTCCCAAGAAAAAGTGGCCAACTGTAGATGCCTCCTACTATGGAGGACGTGGTGCAGGAGGCATTAAACGAATGGAGGTCAGCTGCTTGTACCTGAATACATCATGCATACTGGTTTACAGTTTTGTACTACTACCAGATAATAGCTTTGTTTCTTATGTTGCAAGTGTCATACTGCTCCTTTGCTTCTCTCATATTCTCACAGTATTTTACTGAACCATACAATTTTAGTCAGTCCTCAACAGTGTGCATGCAGTGCATATAGCAGTCATTTTGGTATCAATACAGGTACGCTGGGGAGAAAAAGGCTCTACAGAGGAGGGGGCTAGACTGGAGAAGGCCAAAAATGCTGTGGTGTCCATTCCAGAGGAGGTAGAGGAGCCCATCATTACAAAGCCTCCTAAAAGACCAGCTCCTATGTACCAGCACCAAGAGTCCAAGTGGTATACACCTATTAAGGTAAATCCAAGTGGTGCAATTGTTACTGTTGATCAGATTCATCCATGTGTTTAACTGGACATTAAAAGGAGCCATGCAAAAGCCTCTTTAAAGACTTGAACTAACACACAGTTTATTTTGTGACCTTAACCGGTCACTCCCCAAACTGCTCTACACAACTTACTTTGTTTTCCTAGCACAGTGTGTCACCACATCTCACTATTAATTCCCTGAATAATCTCTTTTATCAATCTATTTTATTTCTTCATTACTTCCCGATGATGTTTTTTTTTTTTTTTTAACGTTTATGGATTTTTTTTCTTCTTTCCCTTAGGGTCGTCTCGATGCTCTGTGGGCTCTACTGCGACGACAGTATGACCGTGTTTCTCTCATGAGGCCAACGGGAGCAGAAAAGGTTAGCCACAAACTAAAAACCAAACTGGCTCTCTTCCTTAACCCAGAAAAAACCACCACCACTGCAACGAATGAGTACACTTAGCAAGCTTTTTTAAAGGCAAAACATGCCTTGAATGTGTATCAACCTGTCATTAGCTGCTATATAAATTTTACAGCAGAACATATATTAATAATCAACATAAACATTAGAGCCACGAGACGCGATGTGTACACACACCTTCTACCTCGTGTGGTGTAGCAAGGTATGTTTGCTGCAGAGGTGAGATTTGCCAAGTGTTGTGCATCGGTATTTCTGTTATAGTTTAGTCGTGTGACCACAGAACTGGAGTGGTTCATGTCAGGATGTGACAGACAGAACCAAATATGGAAGTGAAAATCCAGCCCAAGATGTTACTGCTTTAGTCCCCTCTTTAGGGCCTGAAGAGGCAATGGAGACATTAGGCTGTAATGCAAAAGTAAAGAAAGTGTCACCGTTTTATCTTTTGTTGCATTTGATGAAAGTGGTGATCAGCTGGGTTTTTGTTGTTGTGTATTTTGCAGTCCAACTAAAGCATCATGGGTCTGAGCTGCTTTAAACCCCCTTTTCAAAGGATTGTGAGCCTTAAACTTAAAGGTTCACAGTAACCATTAACTCACTTTCATTCAGTAGCTCCCAAACTTGTTTTTTTTTTCTTCAAATTGGCTTATTTGCATATGTAGCCCTAACATTTCCAGATGTCATTGAAGGGCTGTGAACACAGCAGTTGGTGGGGAGGTATAAATTTATTTAATCCCAAAGCATAGTTAGCACTTCAGTTCCTTCCCTTCACAAAACCCCAACCCACTGGCAGTTTTTCATATGGTCTCCACCCTATAACACTCCCCACCTCCATCTGCTTCACAGCGTCCCCACCCACAATACCCTGGACAGTTTTTAGCAGCCACCTCCAAACTGTATGTCACTTTGGAAAAGAGTATCTGCGAAAATGCATGGATGTACAAGTTGCATGAAAACGAATCACAGCATTGTTGCTGTTATGTAAGTACTGAATTAACTCAGTTAATTTGGTCCTAAGTTCGAGTACAAAGAACCCTTAATTTATGTATTAATGTGCAATTAATACGATATTAATATAAATGTCTTAATTTAAATAACATCCTTTGTACTTTTTTTGGCTTATGAGTCATATCACTTTCCATTTATATGTTGTCAGGAAATGTCAGTCATAGAAAAATGAAAGACGCTGTTGCACATTAGTTTTCTGTTATCGATTCTGAAAGGTTCCTGTTGTAAGGTGCATTTGACACTTAGCTATCTGTGGGAGGTACAGGTGCACTACACTAGTCCTAAAAGTGTGTAACCCCGGTTGCAAAATTGACACCAACTGTAAGGATATATTTTTATTTTTGTTTTACTATATACTTTTTCTCAAAACATTAGCATAAACTCTGCTGTTAAATTAATTTCTTAGCCAAAATGTGTCACAGAAGTCATGTGTGATTGACATATAAACACTTAAGGGGAAAAAATACACTTTTAGGTCTTTGATCAAGTTGGCTTGATGCAGCCCTGAAGAGCAGTTGATCTCCTGCTGGTACCAGGCACATTTGCAGGGTCTCCCATTGCCCGGGAGCCACAGTGCACCACATACACGGAGCTCTTTGATGTAGAGTGGGAGCCCTCCAGGGTTATGAATTTTTCAGCCGCAGATCCACGTTGCTGCAGCGACTCATACAGGTGCAAGAAAGCAGGTTGTCACAGACATCTGTTCTTGACAAGGGCTCCCAGAGGTCCCTGCCCATTAGCCCCGCCCTGCCTTCCCCACCCCCTCTCCTCATCACACTCCTGGACTGTCAGAAGCGGTGGCCTAGGGAAGCGGGGTGGCCCCCACTCTCTCACTTTCTGCCCGAGGGGCTCCCACACCAAAGGCAGCGGTGGGGTTTGGACTCAGCTGCGGCAGTGAAACCCGCCCCAGGCACAAATACAGAGATCCAAAGTAGCCCGGCTGTGTTGTTGGGGAGACAGGGGAGCAGCAGAGGCCCTTCAGAGCCAACTTAGCGGAGCAACATCTGCCACCAAGTTTCCACAGTGCGCCTTGGGACGGCCAGGTAGGCGAGGTGGCGGCAAGTTGACAGGCTCTGTTAGGGCGGTTGGCCCCCTTTGAACGGCCTCTCGCTGGAGACTGTCGGCTCCCTCGGCAGGATCTATGCATTTTGTTACAAAGCAGCAGGCTGCAAAGTGTACTAAAAAGCTCACTTACAAATGGTACATAAATTACCATAATTACCAGACAGTAACCCACAATGCATCAGTACTGAGGTGAATTGAGAACGAGAGACAGATTAGTCCTGCTGGCATTTTTCGTAGTTGGCATCACACAAGGGCTTTTCTCGGTTTGTGATTTTAGTATTGGTTGTACTAGCGATCTTCTGTTATGTTTTGTGGTTGTCACTTGGGTTCTTCAAAGTACTTCAGTGGATTTTGTTAATTAGTTTGGTTTTGGTGAGATAGTCGAGCTTTGTCTACGGAAGTGAAGCCTTTCGGTGTGCACAGCTGAACTTTTGTGAAGAACCAAAGAAACCCAAAACTCTTATGGAAGGGATGCGATTCAAATGTAAAAAGCTTTCTGTTAGGAAAGATTCCCATTGACTTTCTGTTATTGTAGAGGAGTTTATGCTACACAAATGCAGCAAATGCTCTTCTGTTACGTAAAAGAAGCTTTCAGTGTCAGGTGGCTTAATGTCAAAAACCCCTTATCGTGAGGAATTGTTGTGGTGGTGGTCCAGAGCCTTTCTTGAAGGCTGCTAAGCTAAGGAGGGGATACCTTGGAAGAAGCAAGGTAGCTTGGATATATGCACCCTTTAAAAAAAATTTAAAAAAAAGTGCCAAACAAAAGACCTAATGCATGAAAGAAAGTACAATAGTCAAGATCTGTTCATTCTGGCACAGTGAGATTGCATTGATTTTATCTGTGGTCTAGCGTGCATTTATCTTTATTAAAGCCACTCTCGGTATAACGCTTTTTTATGACAAAGCATGAGGTGTGTTTTCACTTATGCAGTCCTGCATTGATGTAGACTTTTTTTTGGGGGGGGGGGGGCAAATGCTGAAAATTCCTTTTCCAAAATGATTAAAAAGTTGTTGTTCCGCTTTGGCGTTTTTCATCCCTAATATGTGGTCACAGTGCAGGGTGCTGATGCCTCACGCCTAAATAATGGCACTTTGTGGAGAGCAGTAAGGAGTACTGTGGCCCAGGGTGACACACAGAGTTGACGGAGGTCAGAGGCTGGTCATAAACCGAGGTACAAGACACCTCCTGGCAGATTCTGTCTGACCAAAGCCTTTTTACATCAGAGCCAGCTTGATGCTGGCAGGGCCACATGATGATGACTCTCTCTCTTTTTTTTTTTTTTTTAAAACACACACACTGGGAATTTATTGTGTGAAGTACCCTTAAATTGCGGGACTTTCCTGAGTTCATATTTTGTTTACTGTGTGTGTAGTGCTATTTATTTGTTTATTACTCCACATAGTAGAGTTTGACCCTCGTAAGCTGTGCAGGGTTCCTATTATGCCTTCCGGGTGTAGTCTGATTAACTAGTATGCTGTCCAGCTATAAGAAATTTAATCTGCAATATTTAAGGTACAGAGTCAAGGAGGGTTTCTGCCATAAAAACTGTGGGACCCCCTCCTAGCAAAAAAAACACAAATAGAAATGTTTCTGGCATTTCTCATTCTGTCCTGTGAAGAGCCGTCACTTCATCACATTGCTTTGCAAGGACAAAGCTACTTGATGAATTGCAATGACCTCCCTCCAGATTTTCACTATAGAGGCTCAAATTGTATAGACCAAGGGACAGTACAGGGACAGTGAGTGACAGCATCAGCGATTGGGACATGTGAAGCGAACCAGCCACCCCCCAAGCCTCTCTTTGGCTCTGTCTGACCCAGGGTTCTTCGTCAGAGCCACCACCGGATACGCTCCTCACCCCTAACAAGCAATAAGTGGAAGGCTGACAGTTCAATTCAGCGTGTGCCCCCCCAGACGGGATGTGACAGCTTTAACCGTCCGCCCAGCGCAAGGATTTACGGAACGCCCCGTGCTCTTAACCAGATTAGTTCCTCTCGGGATGACTGCAGAAAGCGGGGCAGATGTCCGCGCGACTGGTTGTAAATTTGCAAGTGTCTGTCGTGTTTATCTGGGTGGGTCCCCAAACAGCCAGGCCCGCTTAACAGGATTACTTTTTTCAAGACTCTCTAAGCTCTCAGTGGTCAGGAGAAGGGCGAGGAAGATGTGAATGGCAAATGAGGGGAGAGCAGAGGGTGGGGTTCGGGGTCGAGGAGGGGGGTGGCCTGCCGTCCCTTCTGTCCTAAAATTCAGCTGTACTTGTTTTTATTTATTAGGCACACACTGACCATGTGTCGTGCATACAACAAAGGTTATTTTTAATGTGCTAGAAGTAAATTTTTTTTTTTTTCATTACACAGTACAACATAAATGACACTGTATTAAAATGTTACTGTGCATTTAGACATATTTAGGTAAAACAAATATAGACTTATGAATCTGATGCCATCTCTTTTAATTTACATTATGTAGGCTCATACATACTTATGTCTATAGTTATCCAATATATGCATTTAGATAAAATAGCAAAGTATTTTGGATCCAGTTCCTGGAACACAATGTCAGTCTGAAAGCTAATTAGTTTTTCAGCCCATGAGAACACATATATAACCACATCTTTTTTTTCTGTCTTGGTAGCTTTCATTTTTCGTCACTGAAATAACTGCCATCATGTTTGTTTTTGTGTCTCCTAGGAAAGTTAACCAGTGATTATTTTTGGTATACTCAGTAACCATATACATGACAAACTCTGTTGACTGTTTTATTTTTTCTTTGTGATTAGTCTAGCTTGTTACGAGTCATGCAAACTGTGTATTTGTTAAAACTTGCAGTCTTGTAAATGTGGCTGATGTTTAGAGGATTTGCGTACTCGAATCAGTGATAGAGCACTTTTCTACTATATAGCAGTTTACGTATTTGAACCATTTAAAGTAAATATTTTGGTTCATTTAAAGTAAATTTGACCTTTATAGTGTGGATAAAGGAACATTTTGCATAATTCATTTGCAAGAAATACTGTTTTTAATAAATTTATTAAACTGTGTTTTTCTCCATGACAGTAATGTTTAAAATACCCAACTATTTAATAAATCAAAGAATGGAGTATTATCACGAAAAAAATTAAAATTAAATGACTCCCAACTGCCTAAACTAAAATAAATGGATGAATAAAAACGAGATGTTAAAAATTAGACACATCTTATTAAAGGATGGTTTAAACTGGTAAGAAGCATCTGGAGATGAAGCGGTAGATACTGTAGAAGTGACGAGTTGAACCCAGTGATGGAGACCCTGTGGCTCGCTGATGTGACAGGAAATCATTTGAAAGATGGTGCTTAACCTCAGCTGCGTGGGTATGTTGGTGAAATCATTTGCTGCTTGTTGCTTAAAAAAATGTACGTATTGTTAAATTTGTTTGTTTGTGCAAGTTTTCACAAACTCTTTTGTCCTAATTTGAATATTCTGTAAACCATTTCTGTAAACCTGAATTTATCATTTGACTCATCTGTCTTTGTTAAAATTATTATTATTTTTTTAAATATTTTTTTGTCCACTGACTATGTCGCTTGCAGTTATGTTTATTACAGCCGTTTTTTTAAGGGCCTCCACCCATAAGTGAAACTCAGCAACGTGCAGCAGCAATAAGCTGGGTGCTTAGGCATTTGTGATCTTTGTGGTGCTGTGCTTTACTGTGGCCAACTGTACCCCTACCCAGCAGTTCACTTTGGTTAAGGGAGGGGGTGGGAAACCAGGACCAGGAGCAGGAGGCTGGACCGGTTGCCGTGGCTACCTCTAGCCCATGTCAGCACAAATTACTTGCATTTGACACCTCTTCACAGGCACTCTTGTTCGGTTTAGGATGTATTGCATTAGAATAATTGCTCCCTGTCAGCCCCCATTTTACAGGCTGCCACTTGCACACAGACACGCTGTTGCTGTCCACAGAGGATACACAGAGTACGCTCTCTCACCCCTAGCTTTCACCTGAGTGTGCTTTTCTTTGGTGTGTTCCTTTAAAGTCTGCCTCAGAGAGCATGGAGAAAGGAAATGGGGCCCGTCCACACGTGACTAAAAAGTTTCTCTGAATTATACTTTTTCATCGATGTAGACATTTTGTCCAAAAACTGGAAGGGCTTATTTGTATTGTTACTGATTGGGCTTACTTTGAATTCCTTTTCCCAAAACATGCCAATTGGCATTATGTTAGTTACACCGTTTAAAATGTATTTCCTTTGAAGAGCCATAATCCGCCTCGAAACTGTTCGGTCAATTATTTTTGTAAAGCTGTGTCTGGGGAAATAAAAAATCTGTTCATGCATGAGTCCAGATAACCATCCACAGTATATAAATTCCATTTATTTCACCAGTAGTGCTGTACTTCAGGGGCCATAAAGAAACACTTTGTTTATTATCCCTTGGCTTCTGTAGTTTTAGCATCCAACTTATTTTTATGCATGACTCTATAAGAAGGTTCTCCTTTATCTTCTCGACTGATACCACCACTGAATGCAGTACCTGCATGTTCTGCTTATAGCAACAGAAGCATCAGCACAGCTTCCATGCATTGGTCACCACAGCATCGCCCCGAAAGTTTTCTCCCGCTGAGCCAACCTGATGATCCTTTATTTTCAGTCTGCAGTAAATTGGCTTACTTGGGAACCGTTATCTTTTTTTGTCTTTTCCATTTTTTTCGCTTCACCTATATGTACGCATGGCAAGGGCCCTAGCAGAGAACAAAATGAGTCTTGGCTAAACGTTGTGTTCATATTAGGAATGGCAGTTTCTTTATAACGCCTAGAAATGTGGCATTTCGGCTGGAAATGTATTTGAAGTCTTTTTCTCCAAACGTACCCCCCTTCCACTCAAATATATTATAGTTTTTTGTTAGAATCTTCCTAAATTTGATAGGTGGCAGCGTGTGAAATATTAGTGGTGGCATTGCCGCACGCTACCGCTGTTTGGAAAGGGGACTTTTTCGTGGCGCCGCTCCGGCCCTCTACAGGATCCCTCCGGAGCCTGGCGGCCATCTGCGCCTCCTCGCGCCTCACCACTCCGTCTGTGCGCTCGTCACCACTGCCAGGACGGCTGGACGGTCCTCCTTCTCTTCAGAGTCTGTGCGATGGTGCCCAGAGAATTTCGCTGGAAATGATGCGTGTGGCATTGACCAGTCGGCATGGGGGAGGGCTGATTGGGTAGGATGTGCTGGAGGAAGCAGCTGCACCAAGTCTTTGGCAATGTGGCATTATTTTTAGCTGCCGTGTGTCACTTACAAAGGATGCCCACTCTCATGTTTGCGAGAAGGGCACTGCAAAAAGATTCATAGAAAAGGGAAGGGAGATTTTTTTCTTCTCTCCTCAAGATGCCATATTTAATAGAAACTTTGTTTTGCACACATGTAGAAGTAAAAAAAAATAAATAAATATTGAATATTGTACATCTGGTGTCCGAAAAATACATGGTTAGCATGTCAGGACTTAAGCAGAGTGGATCTTCTGGACAGGATGTGCCTCCTAGTGGTAGATATTGTGACCTGTGAAGCCTGATGGGCACAGTAGCTTTTCTGAAAGGGTGCGGCTCACCCAGGATAATGAACCTGTGACCTTGTGGTCCTATGCGTTTTCCAAGCCCAGCTGTGAAATTTGTTTGCTGTTGGCACAGTAACCCATCAAGACTTTTTTTTGTTCCTATTGCGAGGTTTATGCTATCGGGATGACAGTCACCCTTCTGTACTTCTAACACTTTATTACTGTATCTCACTGTAGAATAAGCAGAGAAGATGCACATCAGCTGGGATTATCAGTACTGATTTGCTCACTGGTAGGACAGATGGCACTGGTGTGTGGCCCATATGCAGGCTCTGGACACTCAGTGTACAGACCCCTCCCCAGTGTGTGGACCTTCTCACAAACATATGTTGACACACTCTGACCATTCCTGCCACCCGTTTTCAATGGGAATCTGTTCTTTCTTTTTAGTTCCCCATTAGTTGGAGTCTAATTTTTTCAGCATGTCTAAAGTAAAGTAGCAGCCTATTGCATCTTTCATTGATTGTAGAAGAATTGATCAGTTTCATGCAAATAAATGATCCTGACTGAATTCAGAGGTCAAGAACTGGCTTGATGGTTTTATTTAGTTCTTTGCGTGTAGTCAGTAGTGAGTCTTGTCTCCATGGGACAGTTTTAATTTGTTTCGTTAAGATTTGAAACAAAAATATTTCCCTAACTTATTTTGAGAACAGATTTGTTGCAGTCTTGCAAAAGAATATATGGAGATTTTGTCAGTTTTTTTTTTTTTTTTAAATATTTTCTCAAATTTTCCCTAATATAAATAACTGCACCTTTTGCTTTATTGGAACATCACATATTCAACAGGAAACTTAGCAGTGATCTAAAGTACTGCATTTTACTTTTTGGATTGTTTTCCTTTGTAAGTAATGAATACATTTAATGTGTTGACTTGTGTTACTCAGGAAGGTACCAATTTTATAAGGAATGGTGCCAGTTCATATTGTTTTTTCATAGAGGCTGATACAATAGACTGTGGTTTGAGAAGGAAAGTCACTCTGTCCTTAAGCTTCTCAGATTTATTCCAAAATACAGTTTTGGGGAATTCTTTTGCCTGTTATTGTTTATTATTTAATCTCCTGCTCTCTCCTTGTCAAACTGTTTTTTTTTTTCTTTTTTTTTCAACCCCATTCAACTGTATAACAGCAGCAGTTTTTACTGCAGTAAGACAGTAAACAGCTTGGCATGGCTACTTCTTGACTAGCACTGTGTACTTTACCATGCTGTTTGGTCCTTCTCTTTGTATTAATGATTTTTTTTTTTTTTTTTTTTTTAGGGTCGATGTATTAACTTCAGTCGAGTCCAGAACCGTTAGACCAAAAAGTCTTTGGTCTCTGAAATGAAACGGTAACTGCCTACTGAGGATGAATGAAGAAGGACGAATCTCGACGACCTCATCCCTCCTTACCCACAACCACTATCATTTTGCATCTATTCTTTATGTGCACTTAAGATATTGTCATACCTGTCAACTGAAAGTATTTCTTCCATAATATTTTGGACACTTTCCTGTGGCTTTTAGTTTTTATAATGGAATACTTCAAGATTTGTATGGTTTTGCTTACAAATTTGCAAAAAAGTTAACGTAGCAACTGCACCTTGTGCCTTTGTTAATTTAGCTTTTTAAACACTCTGTTGCCTTAAGATACACTTTCTGACAGTCTTGTGCCATTTATTGAAACTCTTACAGAAATAGGCTGCAGTGATCAAAATGAGAAAATTGAAGTATTTTCGTTAAAGTGGGCATCTGGGAACTGGGTGTTGGACACGTCCCTATGAACCATTTAGCCAATGGTCAGCTCAGATAGACAGACTGATTCCATCCTTTCTTGCTGTCTGATTGATGCCAATTATGTTTTACTACAGTAGACTGCTGGCTACACTGAGTGGATGGCATAAAGTCCACACAGCCCTGAGGCGAGTTCAGTTTGTGGGATATTGTGCCTTTTTTTTCTAGGACATTTGAATGGGAACAAGGTACAGAAGAAGTTTACAGTGGCAACCCTAAGGGTATTCGAAATCAGATTCCTTACATATTAAGTAGATTGCTGTTTGTCAAAGGAGCTGTGTGCTAGAGATACGTAGAGTATGAAGACGTGGATGCGGTGATTCAAGAAACCAATACAATTGCCTTAATTTAACTGCCAGAACTTCACATCTCCGAAGCTTCCTAAACATCCCGAGTAGCTTAATACTCTTTGTTCTGGAATTAAACACTTCCAAAACTGGGTCCGTTTTCCCATTCTCAGTACTTCCGGTGCCATCCACCTTCTGCAAGTATCTGGCTTTTGAAGTTGAAGTCACCATGTAGGCTTTAATATGTAGTACTTTTAACAGTGCTAAAGCTGCAAGCATGTATCCAAACGAAAATGTTTGGAATGCACTAAAAAACATTGTACAAATTACAAATCTTAATTATATTTCAACAGGTTCATGCTTTTTGTCAGTACTGCGTTTTAATACAAATCTACTTTCTTCTCTGTTTTGTTTCACACTGGGGTGAAAAATCTGACACAAAGTAATTATTGAGATAGTGTCAGATTGGATTTTTTTTATAAAAGCAAACTATTAAACGTGTAGTTTTTACATGTCCATTTTTGAAAGTGCCTTGAAAATATGAAAAATATACTATTTAATATGAAATAGTATACCTATTAACAGTTTCCTCCACTTTAGTTAGTGCTGTTTTGAAATTCACAGACCATTTATTTTAAGGTTTAGTTCCGACTGATCCAATTCATTTTAGCCGCATTATGTGAATCCAATGTAAACGGCATCATAAGAACAACGTGTTGTATTTACTTTAATTCTCTAAGTAAATTGTCACATGCACTTTTTCACAGCACAGACATTGCATAATTTTCCCCTTCTATTGTGAAGATGCCTATTTATTATTTTCATAAATATGTACAACAATGTAATGTGCAGTTTAATGCATCCAAAAAAAAATAGGCTGGATTGTGCATAAAAGCTGAGTCCAGGCCAACCCCAATGTGAGTCTCCTGTTTAAAAGTGACTGCATCTGTATTGTCTGTACTGTAACTGCTGTTCTGTCACTGTCCGCTTACCTCAGCCAAATGGGCGTCAGCTAGCAAGTTGTGTTTAACGCAAGAAAAATTTTTTTCCTGGCAAGACCCACTCTTGTGTCTTTGAGTCCAGGAGGTAAACGTGAGGCAGCAAGAGGACTGGGGTGGAAGTGTGTCCATGTGGACATTGACTGGATAAGGCAGTGGTGCAGAAAAACATGATGTCTCAGTGTGCAGGATCTCGCATCTCTGAATTGTGTTTAAGCACCAGTAAACAGGTAGTGTTAGCATTTCACTGTGATGTTTTCCCCCTGCTTCTTTACACATGCATTTACACAAATGTTGTTTCATTTTTTGGATTTTGCTTGCTGTTGTGTAATGTTGGAAGAAAAAATAAATGTATCATTTTAGAATGAATCATTTATGTTGGTACTTGGATGCACTGAATTACTAATTTATTGTTCATTTTTATAATGGGTTGCTTTGCTGTCACAAACACAGTAACTTATCCTAGACCCAGAGTGAATTAACAGCATGGAGTGGAGAGATTGGGATTTAGGGAAAATGATCTCTACTTCTGTATTTTTAAATATTCTTGTAAAGTTAGCCTATAAAATGCATTTATACTTTACATTATAATTATCCAAATTGGCCGGTGTTGCACAAATAGCTCAAATTTATCTCAACACTGACCGTGTAAGGTGAACATTAATATCAGTTTGAACTAAAATATTCTTAGTGCCCTGATGATTCAACCATGAAATTATTCTTTAGTTGAGTTGACTCAACCTCTGCAAAAAATACATTTGTCCAGCATGTGCTGTTCAAAATTTGGATGTTATCTTGTTTTTGGGATTCCATCACTGCCTTTGTACAGTAAGGTAGCATAGTGCTCAAAGGTGCCACCTTGCTCTCAAAAGACTTGAGTTCATATCCTTTCCTCCTGTACTTTGCTTTAGCACGATACTCAACCTGAATTGACACAGGGAAAATACCCAGGTGTATAAATGGGTAAATCATTGTTCAGTTGCTTTGGAGAAAATGTCAGCAAATTACTAAAACTTAAGGTAAAGCAAACCAATTGGTTTGACTAGCCTTATTGACCCAATACAACCTTAAATTTCTACTTATAGCCTTAAAGAAAATGTAAACGTATCGGTATGGGAGCCCCAGGTAAATGTAAAAAATTTGATAAAGCAAAAATGCCGCTGGATGTCTCACTACCCTCTGTGGACCTCTACCAACATCAAGGCATGTATCAATTAGCTTATAATGCAATTTGAAATTCATTAAGTCTACTTCTGAAGGTGAAACTGTAATTAACTGCTTTGCACCCCATATCAGGTCTTGCCATTGGAGGTCCTGCTCCTAATTGTGATGGCCGATCGGTGGTGCTGACTTATACATTGTTAAACACTGACCCTGTCGAAAGGAAGGTGAAGGATGTCAGAGGCAAGATGATATGGGCAGGAAGGAGGGGCTTCAGGATATTCCCGTTGGCTCATCCAGCTATGTCCCCGAACAATGATGGCACCTGGAAGGTAAGTCACACCCACGCTGAGGAGAAAGACGTAATTCTACTCTGCAATTAATATACAGCATACAATGAAAATGTCTAAGCAACTCCCTAGAAGGAAGCTCAAAAGTTGAAAAATCCATACCATAAAAACAAGTGTTAACTGTAACACAGTTAAGTATCTGCAAGAATCATTCATTCCAACGAGTTTAGCTACCATTTAAAATGGTAAAGGGTGGAAACATTCCGTTGCTTACGTTTCAATGTCATACACAAGCACTCAACTATCTCTTGATCTCTTGTCTTGAATGTTACTTGGGACTTGAAAGTGCCATTGAATCATGCCTAACTCCGGGGCAACCACTGATGAGGTCTTCATGGCAAGGAGTCATAGAAGTGGTTTGCCATCGCCTTCTTCTGGCATATTTTTTTGCTTAGAGGGGTTAGGACACAGAGGAGAACATGCAAAATCCAAACACACCCCTGAGGTGAGCTTCAATTCCCCATCACACAACCAACTCGGGAGCTGTGTGCCACTGCATCCCTTCCATGTTACTTACCCAGCAGTATTATGTATGTTTAGGTCTACTAAAAGACCTCAGTAACATTTCAGCTGGCCTTCCATATTACCTATCACCATGGTACACATTCTGTTGGGCCTGAATGGGAAAACTTACAAATGGGCATGTCTGTACTTAACTTTGGGTTACTTGTATATCAAGTAAAATATTTCAATTGGAAACATCCGTGTTATGGTGCACATCTGTATTTTTGTGCCACCCCTTATTGTGTAAAGTAGTTCTGTTCTTCCCAAAAGCAGAAGGGAGGCAGGCTGCTTGAAGGGTTCATTTGCTCTTTAATGATGGACTGATGTAGGTTGCATCTGTAGATCATACGTAAAGCATGGAGTTATTTTGTAAATGTTTTTGCTCATTTATTTTGGCGCTTTAATAAACACCTTTGGCATTCATAGAGTTGATTTACTGATGGTTGAAGAACTGACAGAGGCAGCACGTTCACTCCTTACCAAGATGCAAGGTGTGGCAAGAAATGTATAAATGTGAAATAATTTACTTTAATGAGCATGATGTCAACTATAAGTAAGTTTATATAATTTGTATTTCCCCAGTTTTTCCCTTGCTGATTTGTGTTCTGGTTTTAGTTATAACACTAAAATCAGATGGTTACACCTTTTGTTTTTCAGAAAACCACATATTTGTTCTTGACAAACTGCAAGACTACCTTGTTCTTTAGTTTTAAATATCTGCTCAGAAAATCACGTTGGCAGAACTACAAAGCATTACTTCTCCAGCACAGTTTCAAATGTATTTGTATTATCTTGGCTGTTGCTTTCCAGATGTGCTTATCCCACAAGCAAAAAAATTCATCAGTCCAAGTTTTCAAGGTGACAGGAATGGCAGGAAAGAATTAAGTCCCCAGCTGACGTCCATATTCTGAAGATGTCCACATTCCGAGGGACTTTATCAGGAAAGAGTTTTCAGTTGCAGAAAATAAATACTGGCAGATGGATTTGGCACCACAGGCTGGGCCCACTAGGGTGGAAAGGATGCTGGAATGATCCATAGCATTCAGAATTTCCTCTATTGACGTACTTACTAGCATCGCTGCCAACAGAAGCAACACACCCTTCTGTGTCATTAACATGATAAATAAAGCCACAAAAGTCAGGTCTAAGGCTTTTGGAATTTGTCGTATTAGCCAACATTTGATTTTCATTGCAACACGTATCTGACCTCCTTGTTTAGTGAAAACACTGATGCCTTACATCTGTTCGTGTGACTGTCGCCCCATACGGCACACGAAAAACGGATCCATTTTCCCATCATAACACTGAGCAGCGTGAAGGAAGCATACATAATCTTTTACGTATCAGGAGACACGCAGTTGACTTGTGGGCAACTAGAAAGTACAAATCTTTTCTATATTCTAAATAAAGTAGCAAGTCTTTGACATGTAGGCTAAAGCTACAGAGCAAAAAACTGGGAGCACAAACAATAAGGATGATAATATGACACTGGCCTCTTCAAAGGAATTTCTTCAGTCACTGTATTTAGGAAAATGCCAGTTTTAAAGGACATCTACATAGAATGCAAACGCTTCACAGAGGCTCTTCTCGAACCCAAGGCCTTGGCAGTAACCAAGACTCTTAATGCTGACCACCGCATGCTCCAGATTGGTAATTTACATACTGTGTTTTTTAGCCAACTGTGAGAGTCACTGTTCTGAAAATCAGTATGGCTGTCAAAATTCTGTGTATCAATCCTAATGCCTTGTGGGAGATTGACAGATTCAAGCTTTCTGCTCAAAGTAATAGATACACTGATTTGTGTTGCTGTTGATAAGCTGCAGAATGCATACACCTTGCGGGCTGTGATCTTAAAACATATGCATAAGTGTTTTGCAGTAAGTGCATGCTTACAGTATTAGCAGGTTAAATGGTGCCCTTGGTTGAGGCAGTAAAGGAGTAAGCATGGCAAGTGGAGATAACAGTTTGAAAATGAGAGGTTATTATTTAAATGAAATTTGAAACTGACCAGTACAACACTGATGTAACGGTTTATGCCATCAGATTATTCTCCACAGGATCCACCCATATTGCACAACACTCTCCATACAACTCCTGCTTTAGATGATGGTGATACTCCAAATGGACTATTGCAGCTTGCTCCTGTCTGGTCTTCTGGCCTCTGCCATTAAGCCTCTCCAGCCGGTACAGATGCTGACTTGCCAAAGCATTTGCTTTGTTTCTCCCTACTGACTTCCTGTTACTGCTTATATCAGGTTCAAGACTCTCCTTATGGCCTACAGAGTGGTCAAAATACTTGCACCCCAATACCTAACAGGTTTGATCAATTGCTATCACCCAGCGAGACTGTTATACCCTCCCACCTTTGGTCACTTGGCAGTTTCACTCACAAGAGGTAAAACATTTGAAATCCAGTTCTTAATTTTGGCTCCCATGTGGTAAAATGAGCTCCTATGAGGGTCTCTTTCAGATATATTTTTTGTGAATATTTGTAAAAGTGATCGCTTTGGGGTATTTCTGCTTGTAAGTACTATGCTGGTAGGTATTTAAAGAAATTAATTGTGTATATACATCTCCATGCATCTTTGCCTCTCCATATCTTGTCACAGTGATATGGCTGTTTTCTCTGTATTATCAGGTCAAAAGTTATGTGAACATACTGAAAGCGGAGTTAACATAAAATGAAACTGACATCACCATCAAAAGTGTAAAATGCTGAAAATACAGCAACATTGGAATTATATATTATTCTGTTCACGTTAACAATAGGGTGCCATTAGTTGCTTCATTGTTCACCTAAAATTCCCCCAGGCACAAATGTAAAACTTCAAATTGATGTTTCTATGTACAGTGCTTATAGAATGCATTTAAAAGTAAAAACGTTCACTTGCGTTTTAATAAACACATTAATTTTCACACTTTTGAAGGCATATAAGTGATTCTCCTTACACACAAGCTCAAGAGAACATGCTAATGAGACCATTTTTTACATTCACCAAGTACTTTCTCAGAAAGATAAATAACTCAATTTTATCGCCTTCATTAGGACAAAGCAGCACCCATTAAATTCATGGTGTTTAAGATCATCTTTGGACATTAAGGAAAATTTTATAGAAACCAAGAGCTACAGCAGCATTGTAATATTATAAAGATAGACACACAGGAAGAACTTTTTCATTGATGTCATAAAAGCAAATTAAAGTCATTTCATGGATAGCCAAATTGTGCGTAGCAATGTACTCATCTTTACAACTTCATTAGCATGGCATTGGCCCAAGCTCGCTAATAATGCACACACAGCACAAGTGAGTTTCAGCATGGAAGATTATGCTGCTCAATGAATATTAATGCTTAATGAGTGATGTGGATCAAGGTGATCATATCTGTTTTTCAGAATCAATACATGCCCTGAAATAAATCACGCTGACATTGCTGATGTACTATAATGCTTTCACAAGGCTTTAATTGAAGAATTACCTGCTCTGTTAACTCAAGATTAGTTTAGTAAATGATATGATGTTGAGCATTTATATTACTTAGCAGTAATGCTCTTCTATAATTCTGAAGTGATGTTTAATTTATTTAGGACAGACAGACAGACAGACAGACAGACAGGCAGGCAGGCAGGTAGGCAGGCAGGTGGGCGGGAGGGCGGGCATGCAGGCAAATAGATAGATAGATAGCTAGATAGATAGATAGATAGATAGATAGATAGACAGATAGATAGATATTTCAGTGCAAAGTCAATTAAGATGGTATTAACACTGTGGAATGTGGTGAGTGAACAAATTGAGCAACAATTTTAAAGGTAAAAAATATATTACTGTGCGCACATCACTACGACCAGCACATACGTTGCTGTCAGTGCCATCTGCATGTTCAACCACAACAGCTGGTAACTATTACATGCGAGCAAATGAAAATGTAAAAAAAATGAGGAAATTCTGCATGATACACACGTAGTGCTGCACACATTAGTAAGAGTAAAACATTTCAGTGATATGTGTTTTCTTTTCTTTTTAATTGAGTATGACTGGCACAAGTACCACTCCCTGTGTTCATCTGTCTGACAGCAATAACAGTATTTGTGTACTAAATGCAAACACTTTAATAGTGAAATAGTTTGGTAATTATATAATGTGTTATTACTTTTTTACTTTTCCACTGCTACACCTTTTGGACCCAGGCAGTAATATGTAGCAGGAAAATAAGAAAGAGGCAAATACTTTTTCACAGCACCATACCAGCAGAGTTATTCTTAGCTATGCACTTTGGACTAGTTCCTCAAAATGTTTTGACCCCTAATCCAACTAAAAATCCACCACAAATGAACCTATGCAGAAACACAATAAAGAATGCTTCATTAAATAAGTTCTTATTTACAGAACATTCATGATTTCCTGAGCTGTCTTGTTGTTTTCTTTGCTGCTAGGACTGCATGGATTTAGTTTCTCAGCTTAACTGCTTCAACTGTCTTTTTAGTCCCAGCCTGTGGATAAAAATATATAATAAAAGCCAGAACATTTGCACTGCAACTTAATGAGCTAAATGACTTAATCTGGGCCTCTAGAACAGCAGGTTTGATCAAACTTCTCATACGATCTACACTGTAAACACAACTATGGTTTTTTAAATGGCACTGTGTTACTATGCTTCTATGGTAATAGTACTATGTGCTGAAATGTCCACCATGAGTTTTAGTTACAAGTAATGAACATTTGAGTTGCAATTTTCCAAAGGTAAGAACATTCTCAACTTTTTAAAAGTGCATTAAGTGCATTTTTAATTTTTTACCCAGCTTCAAAATTTCTTGCTTTGTTGCTGTAGAAAAGAGACCGGCACTTCTGACCCAGCTGTTAACTGGCACGTCAGTGCATCAAAACATAAAATAGGTGTGGAACCACCCTAATTCAATTCAGTTCAACTTTGTCTACCATGTGAGTTTATGTCCCTGAGTTTTGGAGATCAGTAAAAAACATAACAAACATCACACATTTTCTACTCACAACATGGTCTGAGGTTAACTGTGAATAAATCAAGTAACATTTTTATTATTAAATGTGCTTTTACTATTACTGTGGTAAAAGTGACTTGGTTTTAGGAACAATCCATGTTGCAAACATAGCAGTGGCCAGTTAGCAGTTTGACTTCATTAATTAAGTTAAATCTTTATGCCTACAATCCCAGAGAAAGAATCTGGGTAACTAAGACATTTGGTTAACATTTTTCATAACAAATGAATTGCAGCATCATCGCTAGCCTAATAAAGACTAAAACTGAATAAAAATAGGTAAACAAGTAAACAAACCAAGTGGTGTGCCAAACCAGTTATATTTGCTATATCAATTTTTTTTTACCTAGCTTATTTACACTTTGAAACTAAACATTTGTAAAGGCAGTAACTTTTTAGGGTTGTCAAAATGTACCGACAGTTTGAATTAAATTAAAACATCAAGAAAAAGAAGAGAAAAATTACAGTGCATGGCTTTGCATAGCAACCACTGTCCGTTAAAAAGGAATGAAGCTGCAAAAAGCAAAAGCTATTATTGTAATGGTGACATGACCTTATTTCAATGCCATAGGCTGTTGGGTAAAGCAGTTTCCTTCAGTTGACTTCTACAGTGTTACATGTGAGTAACATCTGTGTTGTGTTAAAAACGCTCTCCTCTCCCCGTCTTGGTGCAGTTTTAGGTTTCCCATAACAGTGGGAAGTGCTTCAGAAACACTCCATCAATTGCGGCTTCCCCTTAAACCCCGCTCCTCACTCAAAAACCCTCAAGAGCAAAAGGAGGTCACGTTGCAGGCCACACCCATTCTCACCCTGACTCTCCGGCCTGCGTGTGAGTCAAAGTCATAGCAGGAGATGATGGGTCCCAGCGATAGAGACATCTTGCCACGGAACAGCCCCTCTCCAAAATGGAGAACACCCAAGTTACCAGCGAGGCTCAACAAAAGCAGAGCAAACACAGCTTGCATACAGACGTTACACCCACATAAAAAGCCTTGTTTACAAATGGCAGCACTGCTCTAACTTGAGTAGCCAGCCCACATCTTTGCATAAGACTTTTGAAACTGCGTCCAAAATGAAACATTTGGTTGCGGCATTGACTTTGGCAACGTTTCTGCCTTCAGGACGAAAACTGTGGCAATGAAGCCAACGATAATACGTGTGCAAGCCAAAATATTGGGCATTTTTGGCACCGTTTATAGGTCACTGTGACCCTTGCATGTTTTTTTTATTTTTATTTTTTGTAATGTAAATCTCCCAACATGACATTAACAGCCACCAGTCTTTTTATGAGACCACACGATTTTGTCAACTGTCATGACTGTACAAGTGCAATGAAAGTGCTGGATGCGGTAATTGTCTATGAATATGTGAATATAATTTTTACTTGGAATGCTTGCAGTGTTCCACACCACCGCTATGCAGCACTTTGCCTGCAGCATAAATCACCGCTGGGTAGATTTGACTTTGTTAGTTACTGTCTGTTGATTACAAATTTTTTAAGTGATGGACATCCACATTGACTCACTTTCCTGTCACTTGATATTCCTTCCCACACTGGGGAACATCCGCCCCTTCGCTCCCAGCTGTCCATAACTCTCAGACACAGCAAGAGCATCCCTTTGGCAGCAAATGTGCATACTCTCACAATCCCACACAAAACTATTTTTCAGCACAACATCAGCAAGTTAGCTGCGTTCCTGCGCTCCAATACAGTTTGTAAGACTCTGGTCTTGCATGCATCATCATCCCAAAGACCACAGAGAGAGCTGTTCTGCTCTTCACTCGTCTTTTACTGGGAATAGGGCAACAGATCTGATAACTTTTTAAATGTGTAATAAGGTAGATTTCATCAGGACACAGAAGGTTTGTAAGATGGACTCACATGCACTGAAATGACCAATGGGTTTGGATTTGTTATACACTTGGTTCACAAAACTTTAGAAAAGAAGGAAAAGAAGATACTGGAGCATTGTTGTGCCGGCTATAAAATCTTTAACCATTAAAAGTTATAATTTTGCTGAGGTTAAGATGCAAAGAATTGTATTGTTGGCAAGAAATGTAGATTTTAATTTTTAGAAATATGGGTGCAATGGTACAGTCTATATAGAAAAGAATCATCCTCACCCCCCCTCAAAATATTCACATTTTGTTGCTTTGCAGCCCGAAATGAAGACACACATACAAAAAAAATATTTCTCCAGTGGTATTTACTCAATGCAATTTATAGCAGCCAAGTGAAAGATATAACAGCAACAGTTCAGAAAAAATAAATAAATAAAAAACCAGAATCACTGAGATGGTTAAAGGATCGGTCCCTCCTAAAAAATACTTGTAAACTCAATCAGGTGTAACTTATCACCTTATCCATTGCACACCAAGCAAATTGGCTTCCACCTGTGGTCAACTGGAATCATTCTGATTAGGTCAGCATAAAAACAGCTATTCCTAGAGCAGTCCAGTGCTTGGACTCACAACTGAAAGCAAACTATCAACTATGAGTGGCAAGGCACAGTCAAAAGGTTTCAGGGATGAAGTTGTGGACAGGCACAAGTCAGGGGATGGATACAAAAAGATTTCAAAGGCTTTATCAATCCTTAGGAGCACAGTAAAGTCCATAATCAAGAAGTGGAAAGTATTTGGTACTACTAGGACCCTTCCTGGATCAGTCTGTTCTTCCAAACTGAATGGAAGAGCGAGAAGGAAACTGGTCAGAGAGGCTACCAAGAGGCCTGTGGCAACTTTGAAGCAGTTACAGGAATTTCTAGCAAAGAGTGGTCATTGTGTGCATGTGACAACAATATCCCAAATACTCCACAAATGTGGCTTATATGGGAGGGTTGCAAGAAAAAAGCCACTCCTCAAGAAAGGCCACATTAAGTCTCGATTGAGCTTTACCAAAATGCACCTTGAAGATTCTGAGGCCAAATGGAAAAAGGTGTTACGGTCAGATGAGACCAAAATTAGACTATTTGGCCTCAGCGCCAAACGGTATATCTGATGGAAAGCCAATACAGCTTACCATCCAAAAAAACACCATACCTACAGCAAAGCATGGAGGTGGTAGCATCCTGTTGTGGGGGTGTTTCTCTGCAACAAGGAAGGACTCGGGCACTTATCAAGGTAGAAGGAAAAATGGATGGGGCAAAATTCCATCAAATTCTTGAGGAAAACCTGCTTCCCTCTGCCAGAAAGTTGTCAATGGGAAGAAGGTTCACCTTCCAACGTGACAGTGACCCGAAGCACACAGCAAAGTTGACCACACAGTGGCTGAAGGAGAAAAAAGTGAATGTCCTTTCATGGCCTAGACAGAGCCCAGACTTAAACCCTATTGAAAATCTGTGGCATGACTTGAATATTGCAGTCCACCATGGTCACTGTCCAATTTGACTGAGCTTGGACAGTTCTGTAAAGAAGAGTAGGCAAATATTGCACAGTCTGGATGTGGAAAGTTGGTAGAGAAGTATCCCAACAAACTCATGGCTGTAATCAAAGCAAAAGGTGGTTCCACAAAGTACTGACATGGAGTGATCCTATATCTCAGTGATTCTGGTTTTGTATTTATTTATTTATTTATTTATTTATTTATTTATTNGACAAACCTTAGCCAAGGTAAGCAGTGCCTCCCCATAGTACCCTGATACGTCCTTCTTTAGATCAATCATGATGTTCCTCCCAGTCTCTGTGGAGAAAACATTTTTTGTGTCTCATACAGCTATTCAAGTATCATAATAATACTGCATAATACAGCAAAAGCTGCCAACCTGCCAAATAAGCATCAGAAAGGGCCTTTATTTGTTGGGTAGATCTTGAGGTAAAGATTTCTATCAAAGTACTGTCAGTGGTTCCAGCTCCCTATATGATCAAAAAACATACAGTGCATAGACAGTGAGATACCATTCTCATTTACACTGTATCAGAATACGAAGGAGAAAAATGACAGGAGAAACAAGTTTCCAGAAGGCTGGACCAGATTTACAATAAACAGACATGGTTTATCAATCTTTTTATTATAAAAATCAACAGCTATAATTGAGGAAATTCAGACCACCAAGCTCATTTGTTTAAGTGGCTTCTCTTTAGTTTTAGGACTTGCATAAGTCTGATCGGATTTTAGGTCATGTTGATGCAGAAATAAGAGAAAATTCTAAAGGGTTCACAAATTTTCAAGCACCACTCTATGCACCTGTATGAATGTGAGCACCACTTACCTTTATAGCATGTATAACCTCCTGACAATCATACACGGCTGGCAGTGTTATTAATGCCACGAGCACGTCTTCAAAGTTCCCGCTGGTATCTCCTTTCAGGTCATCTTTGAGGGCCTGTGGTTAGTTGACTGACATTTATTCACTACCGATACTGAGCTTTTCAATATGTTCTTTCTTAATCATTATTCAGCTGATGCCTTTGACCAAGATCACAATGTCAGGTTTTCTGTACTAAGCTGTAGTTAAATACCCATTTATACTGGTCATTTTTAATGTATGATTTCAGGGTAAGGAACATGCTCAAGAGTGTTGCAGCAACAGTAGGGATACAAACCCAGGACCTTGGCAATAACCAACCACTATTGTGTGCTATCTGGCTCCCCATAAAAGAAGAACATCCTTACCCGCCCTGTCTCTTTCTGGTATGTTTCGCAAATGATCTGGCGTTGTTTGTTGCTCCTCTCAGTTAAGATATTAATTATAGTCTTTTCATCTGTGCCTGTGCAAGAAATGAACAGAGACCGACTTTAAATAAACTATTGTTTTGCTGACAGGCTGTGGTGTGCAAAGTTCATTTAATATACAGGATAAGTATCTTGAGAGCTGATCTATTGTTTTACTTTCGAATGCATTTAACTAAATAGGCTTCAGGATAAGACTAATGAGTTTATAGGCAGAGGCAAAGATATAGGTTGTTAACTACCAATATGTATAAAAATGTGGGTGTAGGACTAAGCTCTCGACTGTTACGAAATCCCAATTCATCCTTGAATGGGAAGCCCATGTGACACGAAGAGATGCATACCAAGGCCCTCGATAGCCTTCCTCAGAGCTGCAACATCTTCACTTGGATTAAAGTTGGACACTTCTTTAATGCTCCCTCGATATGAAGGCTGGGGTTAAAAAAATATATATATATAAATAAATAAATAAATATATGCATAAGGTGTTTCGCAAGCACTGAGGCCTGCACTATTACCGTAAATAAAACCCTGTCTTAACCCTGAAACTGGGAGCAACCACAGTAACTAAGAGTGTCATTTGGAGAAAAAATAGCCATGTTTCATGTTTAAATTTTTCAGTACTTCTGCACTCTAGAGTACAAATGTACAAAACAGTTGCTGTCAGAAGCACAACAACATGAAGTCCACAAAACAAAGGAAAAACAAACTCCAGATATAATTTTTAAAAGAGTGAACGGCGGCCCTGGAATTTTAAGTTATTACACAAAAGCCTCACCTGTTTCGCAGAAGTCGGTGGCGTATCGAGGAGATCCAAGTCACTCTGCAATTGTCAGACATTGTTTTAGTGCAAATCTATTCAAGTGAAACGCGCTGAAATTTCGGGCTATTTTTAAGCAAGGTAAATAATTTGTCCCAAGCACCAGTGGATGCTAAAAAAGAATCAGTCATTTCATTTTGATGAATGAAAATAAGGATGGAATATACATTACCCAGGCTAAGGCCATTGCAGAGCTGGTGGCTAACAATGTATTTCTGGCATTTGAAGGGGAAAACAGCATGGGTTATTTCTCACCACCTTACGTAAGGAAATACATTGAAGGTCATCTTTCCATCACCGCATTGATACTAAAAACCGCCCTCCCACTATAAACTTCCAATTTTAAGTATTCATTTTCCTCAGCAATTCAAATGGAAAGTAAAAAGAAATATGAATGCTAGGAGGACCTTATACCAAAGAGCACTCTGGCATTCTGAGGCATTTCCACCTTCTGAACAAACGTCCGCCTTTCGCCTCAGAGTAAAAAAAAACAGCACTTCTGACGAAAAAACCCCCACTATTTTAGAAAAAACTGCGAGGCAAACGCTGCTTTTCCGCTTTGACAAACGGCCTAAAGTATCCCAGTGCGTGTCGAAAAGTACCAAAACGTTTTTCAAGGTAAAACACCGAGATATAAACTGAGGACAGATACAGCGATGCAAAGGTACACCGAGGAGACGAAAGTGTAAAGACGGAAAACGGCCATGGTTGCGAATACAGCGCGGGCAGCCCGAGTTCCGAGTCAGGATAAAAAAAAAACGTGGCAGCGTCTGAAAAGGCACACAATATGCACGCTGGCTTTAATAATACAATGTTTTCGAAGCCGAGTTCGTGTTGCCGGCCCTAAAACACTGTTTTCTGGGAATAAAGTGCGTATCCCGTTCTTACCAGCGCCGAAGAAAACGCAACAGGGCAGTCCGACCGGAGCCGCGCCTTTTAAGCAGCCTCTACGGCGGGAAACGACAAACTTCCTGATTTATTAAAAAATAAAAATAAAATAATAATAATAATAATAATAATAATAAAATGAATTTAAAAAAAAACGTACATACGTTAACCGCGCAAGTGAGATAGAGAGAAAGAGGAATAGACTAGCGCTAAGAATTAAGACGGAACCAGAAATGGCCCAATGTTACTGTAATAACAAACTGCCGGTTCTGTTGTGCAACTGAAACGCGATACGAGTCTGTAAGCGAGAAATTGCTCAAGAAATGAGCTGAGTCAAGGTTGCAGGACAGCTAGAACAAACAGCGGCTACCTGCTTCCTTATTAACCCTTACCTACTTCGTGAACCTTGTTTTATTATGCATCCATTCATCCATAAATATATATTTTTTTAACAGTGACATTCAAATGCTGCCCAAGAGGTTGTCCACAGGTACAGATTTGTTCCAGGTAAAGCTTCGTGTTTTATATTTATTATACACCTATACTCTCATATCCGGATGCTCAGACTGAATAGCTGAAGGCCACTCCCATTATTTCTTATCAGGTAATAAATTATAATTCCAGTTCATTTCCCCAAAATATCCCCGATATTCTAAAATACCCATTTTTTCACTTTAACAATACATGTGCATAAATGAGAGGGAGGACAGAGGAATGGTGAGGATGCAGGGAATAGAGTTGGCGAAGGTAAATGAATTTAAATACTTGGGATCAGCAGTGCAGAGTAATGGGGAGTGTGGAAGAGAGGTGAAGAAGAGAGTGCAGGCAGGGTGGAGTGGGTGGAGAAGAGTGTCAGGAGTGATCTGCGACAGAAGGGTACCAGCAAGAGTGAAAGGGAAGGTCTATAAGACGGTAGTGAGACCAGCTATGCTTTATGGGTTGGAGACGGTGGCACTGACCAAAAGACAGGAGGCAGAGCTAGAGGTGGCAGAGTTAAAGATGTTAAGATTTGCATTGGGTGTGACAAGGATGGACAGGATTAGAAATGAGTATATTAGAGGGGCAGCACAGGTTAGACGGTTTGGAGACAAAGTCAGAGAGGCAAGATTGCGATGGTTTGGACATGTGCAGAGGAGAGATTCGGGATATATCGGGAGAAGGATGCTAGCGATGGAGCTGCCAGGCAAGAGGAAGAGAGGAAGGCCTAAGAGGAGATTTGTGGATGTGGTGAAGGAGGACATGCAGGTGGTGGGTGTGACAGAGAAAGATGCAGAGGACAGGAAGACATGGAAGCAATTGATCCGCTGTGGCGACCCCTAACGGGAGCAGCCGAAAGAAGAAGAACCACCAATTACCTAAATACCAAACAGTTTTTAGAATAATTCATATGGATTTGTACGTTTATATGCAGATAGTGTTTTTTTGTTTTAAATTTTGTATAATACATTATACACTAGCGGGCCAAAAGAAAAGTCACCACCGGGATTAAACTTAGTGTTATGATGTGGTGTTGCTTCAGTTGGTCAGGTCTAGGTTCAGCAACGTTATGTGCCCAAAAAATGAGGTGAGCTGACTACCTGAATATATTGAATGACCAGGTTTTTCCATCAATGGATTTCACGGGCATATTCCAAGATGACATTTCCAGGATTCACGGGGCTCAAATTGTGAAAGAGTGCTTCAAGGAGCATGAGAGAGACATCATTTTCACACATGGATCGGCCACCGCAGAGTCCAGACCTTAACCCCATCGAGAATCTTTGGGATGTGCTGGAGAAGACTTCACGCAGTGATCAGACTCTCCCATCATCAATATAATATCTTGATGAAAAATTAATGCAACTCTGGACGGAAATAAATGTTGTGACATTGCATAAGCTTATCGAAATGATGCCATGGCGAAAGCATATTATAATCAAAGCTAAAGCCGGTCCAACAAAATATTAGAGTGTGTTGGCTTTTTTTTTGGCTGGGCAGTGTATTTCACTCCTTATAAGTAGTAGGAGTGGTAAATTACATTTCTTTATTGGTAGCAATAGCAACAAACATTTATTTATTTATCAGTCAAATATATGTAAAAAAAGAAAGAAATGAAAATAATTAAAAAATATCCTGCTGTAATGGGCTGTTATTGTAATGAACTGTCACTGGCTGAACAGAAGTAAACAAAATCACAAAAGTCCAAACTGCATTTGAACATGGGGCCACATGGGACAAAGGCCAAGAGCTTAAATTATTTACTACTGTCTTTGTTCCAAAAAAACTATTTTATGATAGCCATGCTATGCTGTTTGTTTTAATCATGGAAGCGCTTTTGTCAAAAACGCTGTTTTATCACGAAGAAACTAAACAGAAGGTAATATATTGTGTTGCATAAGCAGGCTGACAGTGTGAAATGCCACAAATGACAATGTCATGTTGCAAACTTCTAATACTCATACTCCATAGCCTCCCTTAAAAAAAAAAATAAAACAAAACTCCAACTGTATGATATGTAACCCACACCCACCTTGCAAAAATTCAGTTTTTCCAATGTAACACAGCTAATCAGAATGAGGAGAATGAAGACTTATTTTCCAAAGGAACAGTTTCAAGAAAACACAGTTTGTTTTACAAATAATTCTTTCATAGGTTCACTCATGTCATTGGCCTACTGCTTCTTTCTAGTAAAAACCTATTCTTTTTCAGGTACAGATTGGGCAGCGTTACATAGGGGGAACAGAACAGACTCTGATGGAGATGCCTTGTCTGGCTGTGGACTACTGGCTGTTGTCTTGCAGGAACAGATGTGCCAAAAGCAGGTCAAGGGGAAAGACGTGTCTTTAAATAAAATATGTTGCCCCATAGATGCAGTCCCTAATGTATCTCAGTTAGGTAGGACCTTGGCATAAAATATTCCTGGGTTAGCACTGCAGGTACTGTCCATGATTTCTCATTGTCCAGCTTGGCATGAACTACTTCACCCTGGCTCAAACTGTGTAAGGGCTTTAGTGCATTCTGCTGTTTCATCTGTCTGATAAGTTGCACATTTGGCTATCTAAGCAGAATGTTCCTTTCTAGGACAGGAAGGGCTGTTCTAAATTTTCTCTTCATGAGGAGTCCTGCTGGATTGGCCTTTGTAGTGAGGCATGGAGTTGTTCTATACCACATAAGAGCAAGAAGAGGATGGTCCAGTTTGGCAGTTATTACTGCTCTCTCAGTATGGGCATTGCCTGAGGGATGTTGGGGGTAACCAGGGACACCACACGTATGCCTGGGGTCCTTTATCTTTGGGGGCCTTGGTGCTCAGGGGCCCAGTTGCCTAGGACCTTCATACTGTACAGATGAGCTGACAGATTTCACCAGGGGGGTAAGGTTAGCGGGTGGTGTTCTGTCACAAGAACAATACTTGGCCAGGCCAGTACATTATAATGTAGAAGCCTGTATTACATGCTGCAGGTGAACTTAGGTAGGCAGCTACCTAGGTGCTCTGATTGCCAATGGGACTCATAAAGGGCCGGTAGATTGTGTGGATTGACTGGCAATTTGTCCTGCCCCCACCCCCCGAAAACAGAAACCTAGCCAGGCCATAATGCTGTTTTGCTGTTTTGCCTAGGGCCCAAACACCATTCAGTCCATTATACTGTAAAAACCTATATTACTTACTGCAGAGGGACTTGGGTAGGTAGCTGCCTAGGGCCCCCAATAATAAAGGAGCCCATGAAGGCCGAGTGGGCACCTGACAAATTTTAATCCCTGTCCCTCCTGGTCGAAAAAGGAAGAAAGTCATCTTTAGGCCCTTTTCAGATCTTGAGGAAGTAATAGATGACTGTGTAATAGTTTCTTAACACTCAGGTGAACAAACTAAAAACTAAAATATCAATGGGAACATTTTCATTTAAATTCTGTTCATAGCAATATCTAGGAGAATATTTGTGACACGTGAGGTTTTGTTAAAAACATTTTTAGAAAGTAGCTTTTCAGTTAATCCTTGTCCCCCAAAATGTAGTTGTAAATTTTATTAAAATTGTGTTATATTTTTAATTATAAGATAAAATGTTGTCTGAACACTTTTTCAGTAGATCTCTCATTTTATGTTAATTTTCCTTACCTGTTTTCCCTTCAAAGAATAGAGTAGATAAATACTGAAACTCTGCTTTCTTGCATGTATGTGCTGCATGCCTGATCTCTAACGCAATTGTTACCAAAAAAAAAAAAAGATTTTCTGTTTAACACTTCTGTGCAATTTTGGAAACGCGACAGTTGACATCCATTCCAGAATGCGGGAGTTTGGTGGGGGGAGGCTTAGCATTTACTTGTCCAGGGGCCCCCCGATGGGTTAATCCGGCCATGGGAGCAACTTGCTGAAAATACCACGTCAGATACTGTGTGACTAAGTGTTTCTGCCAGTTGTGCTCAAAGGCATCTAATGCACCTTTTTCACATTCAGTCAGGTAGTGGTGTGAACACTGAAGACTCCATTTTTGTGTTCCACTTAGCTGGAAACACGACAAACATTTTGTTTTTATCTGTAGAGAGATCCCTGGCCACTATACTAAACTCTTAGTTTTTTTCCTGGCACCTAGTTAGACTTTCATGTCCATCATGTATTCTTTCCAACATGTCAGGCCTCAGAGCCCACAGGTTAGCCAGCTTCCATTTGACAGGAAACGGCTATCATATTAAATTGGGGGTTTACTTACATTATCTCAATGGCAAAGTTGGGGATTTACTTCCCCAATGAATTAATCATGCCTACAACCCTCTTTAGCTCCTGGACATCCTGTGGAGGGGATAGCTGTTTAAATGGTTCCATTTTCTTAGGTATTTAATAATATTAGACAGATCATGTGGCTGAGGAATCGTAGCTGTTTCTGACGCAGAATGAATTTCTCTTTACTCAGCTTTAATCCTGCAGATTCGTTCTTCTGCAGCACTCTTTGAAGACAGCTGTCGTGCTCAACCATGGTATTACCCTGCACCAGGGTATTGTCCATGAATGCGGCGAAACACCTACTTGGCAACCCCTGCTGCTGCCATGTAGCGTTTCAGTCATCGTCCTCTGGAAGATCTCAGGCACTTATTCCAAAAGATAATAGTCAAACATAGTGTCAACCAAAGGGATTGATAAAAATGGATAGCCTACGGCATTCTGTTTGACACCAATTTCCTCACAACTTGTACAGCAGTATATAAATTCATCTGTACAGTCCACAATGAATGCTCTTTGCAGCTGATTATATGTAATCCATAACTGCATTGCATAACTATACATAATTCTGAGATCAATAACACACACTGATACTAGACTTATGGAAAAATTTTAAATTGTAGTGTGTTTTCACGAGTGTGAATTGCCAGTTCGCATAAGCACGTCAGTACCTTCTCTTGCTTTACTTTCCCACTAGAAATATTTAGCTACTCAAATAAATTGTGGTAGCAGCCGAGCTGCCTGACATGCAAATAATCATTAGCGATGAGTGCCGGTACAACGGGGTAGAAATGGTGGTGACATGCATTGCAAGGGAAAGAAGTGAGGTCAGATGCTTTTTGAGGTAAAGAGCATAGGAGGAAATCCATCCTTCCCCAGCACGTGACTAGATGTGAGTTTGGTAAGATTGTGAATTCTTTTCTAAAATGTCTCACTACCAACTGCGTTACAGTCTTGCGAAATTCTAAAACTGCAGCCTTTATATTACATTCTGTGCCTCCGTTTACCGTATTTTCCGGACTATAAAGCGCACCGGATTATAAAGCGCAATATCAATGAATGGGTCTACTTTCACACATAAGGCGCATCGGATTATAAAGCGCATTCAGCGAAACAAAACAGTCAGATAAGTCAAACTTTATTCAACTCCTCTTCGTAAGCATGTCTCTTAACAGGTGCCATTTTGGGGTCCTAATAAACACACCGTAATATTGTGTTGAAGTACAGTACGTATTACTCCGCGAGGCCCCTGACTACGGTAGCCGTGATGCTCCAACAATCCATCAAGCGGTGCGGCTTCGTAGTTTACCGAAGTCATTCTAAAACATTTTGACAGATTTTTGAGCACCGTGTACCACATAAAATCGGTTCGAGGTCAGTAAGCACAACCAGAATTAATACATAAAGCGCACCGGATTATAAGGCGAACTGTCGATTTTTGATAAAATTAAAGGATTTTAAGTGCGCCTTATGGTCCGAAAAATACGGTACTCCACTGGTGAGCACAGCTGCACTCAAAGCTAAAAATTCAAAAGATGAAAAAAAAAAGAGAAATATTCACTGCTATTCAATAACTTTTGAATAAAATAAGTATTAATAACAATAGTCAATGATAAATGATAAATAATAAACATAATTGAACATTTAATAATAATAAATAATACTCAATAATATCATAAACACATGCAACGTTTGTGTTCTTGTCTTTGATCACCAATGCTTTGGAACCCCGAGACAATCTATAAATGTGGGAAGCAAGTAAAATTAGGATGGCCGGAACACTATTTTCCATTTGTATGCAATCCACATCCAGTGAGTGACAACTTAAACACAGATTGTGTTTGCACCACAACAAACAAACATTTTAGACAGTAGAAACATGACAAAAAATAAAATTAGTCCTATTTTCAGAAATCTGTAACTCAGCTTCACAAGATGAAGAGCAAGTGTATATTCTTTTGTTTTTGATTTTAAGAATTATTTGATGCCTGCAAAAATGAAGCATAAGTTGGGTGGAGGGATTTAAGCATACAAAGGAACACGATTTACACTGAATACCATAGTTTCTAACAAAAGTTTCTGTCACATGTATGTACATGTGTGTTTGCTTTAACTGTGACAATTTATTACAAAAACTGTAGTAAAATATTTGAAATTGTCAGCAGTTAGAACTACAGTATTTTCAGGCTGGAGAAATAAAACAATACACAATGTATTGGGTTTATTATTTTTCTAAAAAGTACAGTGAATACAGGCTTTGTGTTTACAGCTATGCAGTAGGACACAGTTGTCAAAGAGTCAAAGAGTCAAAAGAGTTTATTTGTCAAGCACATGGTTGTGTACCATGTGTTGAAATGTGCACCGATCTGAACCAGGATGACTGTGCGAACAATCTATAATGGAAAATGAAGCAAACACATATCCAAACACTAAGAAGAATAGAGACAGAAACAAGCAGTAAATAGATAAATAAGTAAGTAAATAAGTAAATAAATAAATAAATAAATAAATAAATAGGCAAAATGATACGTGACAGTGGGGGGGGGGGGGGTTGGAGCGGAGTGGTCAGAGATTACGTGAGGGTAGTCATGTCATGTCCGGGTTCAGAAGTCTTATGGCCTGTGGGTAGAAGCTCCTCCTTAGCCTCTCCGTTCTGGCCATAATGCTTCTGTAGCGTTTGCCTGATTTCATCAAGATGAATAGATGGTTGCTGGGATGAGACAGGTCACCGACGATCCTAGTCGCTCTGGTCCTGCATCTCCTGGTATAGATGTCATGTAGGGACGGTAGATCAGATCTGGTGCAGCGTTTCGCTGCCCGGATCACTCTCTGCAGTGCCTTGATGTCCCGAGCACAGCTGTTCCCAAACCAGGAGATGATGTTCTGAGTCAGAACAGTTTGTACAGCACCAGAGTAAAAGGTCTTAAGGATAGCTGGAGAGACCTGTAGCTTCCTCAGCTGCCGGAGGTGGTAGAGCCGCTGCTTTGCTCTACTGGCTTGAGCTCGGATGTGTACAGTCCATGTCAAGTCCTCAGTGACATGAACGCCCAGGTATTTGTAACTGCTCACCCTCTCCACTGCAGTCCCGTTGATTTTAAGGGGGGTGTAGGACCGCTGCTGGCGCCTACCAAAGTCCACCACCATCTCTTTCGTTTTGCCGACATTCAGTTGGAGGCAGTTCTCCTGGCACCATGATGCCAGGTTATCCACCTCCTCCAAGTATGCTGTCTCATCGTTGTTGGAGATGAGGCCCAGCACCACCGTGTCGTCAGCAAATTTGATGATGGAGTTGGAGGCGTGTGTGGCCACACAGTCGTGAGTGTAGAGGGCATAGAGCAGAGGGCTAAGTACACAACCTTGCGGAGCTCCTGTGTTGAGTGTGATGATGCCTGAGGTGCAACTACCCACTCTCACCACCTGTGGTCTGCCTGTGAGGAAACTGAGAACCCAGGCACACAGGTGGCGGTTCAATCCCAAGTCATTCAGTTTAGTGAACAGTCTACGGGGGACAATGGTGTTGAAAGCTGAACTGTAATCGATGAACAGCAGTCGCACATAGTTCCCCTGTTTCCTGTCCACATGACTGAGGGTGGTGTGCAGGACGTGGGATATGGCATCGTCCGTGGATCTGTTGGGGCGGTAGGCAAACTGAAGTGGGTCTACAAAGTTGGAGATGGATGCTGTGATGATGGCTTTGATGAGTCTCTCAAAGACCTTCATGACTACCGAGGTCAGTGCAACGGGCCGGTAGTCATTTGGGCATGAGGGCTTATTGTTCTTTGGTACCGGGACAATGGTGGATGTTTTAAAGCACTGAGGGACTGTGGACTGAGCCAGAGACTCGTTGAAGATGTATCACCACTTCAGGCATAACTTGCTGTGGAGTATAAAATAAAGTGCATGTGCAAAACTCGGTGAAAACTATCTATTCTTTTCCGAAGACCTACGGAACTGAAGGAGTTTTAATACAGTGCTCAAAACAGAGAATCACTTTCTCATTTTCTGACTCTTGTTGTTCATGTGTGAACATTACACATTAGTCTTGGCCGACAGATATACCATACATCACACGTAACACAATATCAATATAATGAAACACATAAGGAGTTACAACAGTAGAAACATGGAGCAAGCCCACAGAAACATTTTAATGTCGATGCTCTGTTCTTACGGCATACCGGTCACTCCCGTTCCTACAACAGTTTCGTCAAATCGCTGAAAAATGAACAAGATGTGATGAAGCAAACTGGTGCTGAAAAGTGAAGCAAGAAAAAGTCCTGTTTGCTGCTGTGTATATTGTTACTGTTATATACCCTTCACAGTGTTTATCAGCGTTTTTCCACATTGCAAATATTATACATATCACACAAATGAAAAATACTTACGTCCAAACACTTTGTATGTATAGTTCAGAAACACACCAAGAACCGACAGTATTAATGGCAACAGTCATTTGAAATGAAATGGTGATGGCTATGATGAAAGAGCTGTGCTTGCATGGCTGCATAAGAATATAATGACACCCCAGGAAAAAGAAAACTGAAGCTAACCGGATGATCGGATTATCGAGTAATTGCACTTAATTATTTACAGTCACAAGCGGTTATGAATGCAGAATACCACAGTTTTTCATAAGGGCAAGACCAAGTGATATTCTTATGAAATTATGAGGTAGTTCATTTCTGAAATGTTAGATACAGCATAGACGGCCAGGCACCTTGTCTTCCGTTTATAGAAAAATACATCGACCTCTTATTAGCTATAAACAACAGTAGAAAAATACTGAGTTCTGATGTTAAACTTCTGTGCCATCATTCAGGCTGTCTTGAAGTTTCACCTCCATGTTGACCTGTTTGACCTTAACGTTTGAAGCTTCCTGGGTCACATTTAGGATGTTGACCTTCTTCACTGTGCAACGCATGCTGTGGAAACTCTTTTCTAGGCACACTTCCACCTTGGTGTTAAGAGGGTACTCCTCTGCAATGTACCTAGTTGCTTTCCTAGCCCCCTGCCGGCAAAGCCTCACCAGCAAGCAAATGGCCAGGAGACCCACAGCTACCAGGACAAGAGCCACCAGTACTCCATGACTGATCGATCTCCCTGTCTGTGTATCATAGGTGGTTGCCACCTTCTCCAGTCTTAGTGCCCTGATGTTTGTGCCGTTCTTCACCTGGTCACCTTCATTATCATAGATGAGGGACTCATCCAGGCCAAGGTATTGGCCCGATATGTTTGCAAGATCCCTGCGGCGGCGCCGGGTCCTCTGACCGGAAGAGGTCTGCGGCCTGATTACATAAATCACTTGCAGGTACCACTGACTTCCTGCTTCCACCTGTGAAAGCATGAAATTGGCATGAACAGTTTACAAGCCACTGAATGTGACATATGAATCTAGTTTCTAAAACATATCCAGCTTTAAAATGCTTATCTTTTTGAATAGCATTTTAACTTTTTAATATGTTTTATATTTCTACCTCTATTTCACAAGGCAGGCCCACACATGATTCTAATTTATAAAACATATATAGATTCAAAACATAACTTTATCTTATTGAATAGCATTTTAGCATTTCTTTTTTTTTATAATTCTACCTTTATTTCACAAGATAAGCCCACATATGAATATAATTTCTAAAACTTTTAAATCTGATTTTAATGTTGCCCTGCTTACCAAAAAAGTCAAAAAGGGATTTCCCTTCCCATTTTGCTCTGCTCTTTAGGTGTTTTAGACTTATGCATAGAAAAAAAAGATTCCTACAATTCCCCCTTCCTTTCTGGCTGCTCCCTGAACCTGGCCCAGCTCTGCATGCTATAGCCATGCTCGAGGCCACAACAGCAGCACCTGTCACCTGAAATTCACAATCTTTAAATAGATTTTCTCTATGACACCGGCTCCCATATACCTTATAAAGTGCATCCACCTTCATTGTGAATCCATCAACTCCAGGCATCGCTGTCATGGGTTGCAGTTCAGGAGTTTCTGACACAAACTTAGCATCAAAGGGCACATCGTGAAAATATCTGTCGCAGACCTCCGGTTGCTTTCGATCCTATAGAGAAAAAACATTCAGAAAACATCGAATTTATGCTCCTAACCTTTCCTGTAAAATAATAAGCGATATAAGTTTTCAGCTGGTATTTGTCTACAGCAAACATAGGTGAAGCTAAAGCAATTAAACCGTTGGGTTCTTCAGCAAATGTTAGCTTTTAAAACGTTGTGATTTATTGGATGGTGCTTCCCTTCAGAGTATTTTGGCAAGCATTTGCTTCTGTGAATGTCTGTTGTTTGCACAGAGAGAAGCATGGGCTGCAGCACATACCAGCAGCAGGAATCTATGCCTGAGGTGCTTGTTGGGCTGTATGCAACCATACTGCGGGCCCTCGTTGTACAGGGTGCCAGTTGGATCAAAGAATGGCACATAGCCATCCCTCCCAGTACACAGATACACCTTCTGCAGCTGGAGCTTGTAGGCCATGTTCAAACTCTGCTCTGGGTTCCACAGCACACGGCCATACAGTGTCTGACCTATGGGGCAATAAATTTGTACACGGGATGTGATGAAAAAGTTACGTGCTATGCTCACAAAAACCACTGCAAATATTTATTAATACCTAACCATGATGACAGGTTGTCTTTCAAAATCAGATACACAAGAGATAGTAAAGTTGAAATTTTAATTAAAATGCAAGGCACACATTTTCCTCCAGTCAAGCTGCAGCTTTTTATAATTCACTGCTCTCCAGCTATTGATAAAGTAGGACTTTCTATGTGAATTTAACTGGTGGTGGGGTGATAAAGGGAACTGGATGATAGAACAGACATCAGCCAATGCCTTGTAATGGAAACACCATTTTTGTACAATTAAACAATGTTTGCAGCACCAAAAAAACCAAAACAGTAATAGCTGGAGAATCAGCACCAGAGTAGGATCTGGCCCATAGTTCTAGTGTGTGGTTACCCATGGAGAAGGTTCCTTTGTAGTCCATTTCAGGCACGGGCATATCTGAAGTGGCAGGGTCCATCAAGAACACCGTTTTGCTTTTGCACAGTTGAAACTCCGTGTTTAAGGAATAAACAACGGGGACCGGTCTATTGGTTTGCTGGAAGGCAACGGGAAGCAGGAACCTGGTGCAGAGCAATGATTACAGCAGATGTTACATTTATATCTACACACCTAGTGCTATGGTTCTTAAAGGATCAAGATGTGTTACTATCGTTTCATTTACAGCAATGAGGAAAAGTTTGAGAACATTTCACAAGGCATTTGGTGAACAAAGTGTAGTGGGAAGTCAGGTCTGTCCAGCTGCCCAGCTCTTCTGCAGTAGTTCCAATAGATACATACAGTAGGATACATATGGGTTGCTTTGCTTTGACTCTTCTGTCAAGTTTGTCACATACAAAAAAATTGTCCAGGTTGCCCAGGCGTACTCAAACTTTTGACTCTCATTGCAGTTATATGAGGTTACAACCGATCTGACCTATAAAATAAGTGCAAGTAGTTTTAAGGCAGCTTTTAAAAGTCTATGACCTTGTTACTATATAGCATATGCATATTTGTGCAAAACTGTGACTGTAAGAAACCACCAAGCTGCATACTTCTCAGGGGCATGTGCTGTGCAGGGGAGGGGTTTTTCTCCTGGATCAGTCCAACTCTGGGCAGCAGGCACAGTGCAGGGTATAAGGAAGATGATGTATTCTCCAGAGTAGTCCTTCCTGAAATATACAACAAGGAGTTTCTTGTTTATGGGTCCACAATCAAAAGTTGCAAAATCATAGGGGCTCCTGGCTCACCGGCTGTAGGAACTGGTGGCTCTCCACATCTGGTGGGGTGCATCGTAGGACTGGGTGCTCCACAAAAGCTGTAGGTCAAAGCTGATTTTGCCCAGCTGATCCGGAGGGTCCAGGTGAGACCTTTGACCTGGGAGGGTGTGGTGTTCAGCAACAAACTGACCTGAAGGGCAGAAAAGGGCATTGACTAAGAACCAGAAGAAAGGAAAAGTTTTCCTGACATGACAGTTCACTGCGTGTGGCCACCGCACCTCGAAATTTTGTTTGTGTTTTAAATTCTATCACGAGCCGTCCGTCCTCTTGTATGAACATTCTGCTGATCTGCAGTTTAGCTGAAAGAACGCTATCAGTCTGTATGCCTACCAGGAGAGAAGAAGGGAAGATTTAAACAGGATGATTTCCTATTTCAAGCCAGATAGCAACGTATTGTATTAATGTTGAAGGTTTTAATTGAAGTGCAACAGAATTGGAACAATGATTGAAAAAAGTATTCCAACAAGGCCATTTGATCAGTGATGGTGAAGAAAGGAGATAAAACCAAAACAGTTGTTTGTTTGGTATATAAAAAAGCTGTTTTTGTGATAAGGAAAACAATAGTGCACTGACTTCCCATTAACTGGGCATTGTTGACTGCTTGTGAGCAGTAGATATAATGATGTCACCATAATTCAAAGGTAGGTGAGGATCGTGATGAGAGTGACTAAATGTAGGACTCAGCTACTTTAACATCCCAGCCAGAACACCGTGTCACACAGAGGACTCCACTTGACCAGCCTCCACGCCGTAGTACCTGTCCTCCAGAGAACAGTGTCATAGAAGAAGGAGAACTCCATCGCTGTATGGTGCTCCAGTGAAGCCCAGCCCCGAGGAGTCATCACATAGATGCAGGAGACATAGAGAGGCAACCGCACGGTCAGGAAGGATTGTGCAGTGTCCCTCACCTGTTTTGCCAGACATACAGCAAGAAAATCAGCAGGCAGAAGTCATGCCAGTGTTCAAATACCAATTCTGTCTGCATCAAAATACACCGATAGTTCAGAAAGTGAAAAGTTTTTTTGTGACTGGTAGGAAGCAGTTTTTTTTATATTAATCCCACCACTGGCAATGGTGAACAGAATGTCCAGTATATCACACGTTAAGCTCATATCAGTTCATTGCACAGTCAAGAAGGAATGCATAGAGTTGTGTCAGATGCACAATAAATAAATCATGTCATGCCAGGATTCAAATATGTCTTCCGTTTCACTGTACTAGATCTCCTTTAGCTAACCAGGAGACCAGTCAAAGCAAATGCAAACTGCAGCAGCGAACTGGTCCTGGATTTGAGAAATCGACTCTGTCTGAAATGATAATACTCATGTTGCTTCTCTGCCAGGTATGAAGGCCGGGGCGCTACACTGAACGCCTGGAAAGGGAAATGTTCATATCTTACTGCTCTGAAGCTGTTTTTTTTATTTAAATCATGAAGCTGTAATCCCTCCTTTGGCAGTGATTAACAGAATGGCCAGTATATCACCCTTTAAGCCCTTATCAGTTCATCCTTCCTTAAGGAGAAATTCTTCACTTTCACAGGTGCACTAAGCCCATTTGATGTTCGGTTGTCAAAACATTGTATATGCTTAAAAATTTACAAAATAATGAACTCATTCTAGTCCCTTGATTTTGATAACTTGCTGTGACTGGGTATGTATAGGTAAAGTCTTCCACCACTATATGGTCTTCCCATATCTAGTTTTTCACTTATCTGTTCTGTGGTTATTTAAACCGCTTATTCTTAATAAGTCAGGATACTTGAACTGAGAAATTCGGGTTCAGTTTGAAAACCGGAGACTGGATTTGAAAACTGTGCCGAGTGGCAGAGAGAGTGAGATGCACTGCGTTGCGGAAGCTCTCAGCTGCTGTTGAAACTTTATATTCTCACTTGTATATGCAAATGATTGCATTTGCATCCTCTGTTTTGCACCTTTGTGCTTTACATGGAACAAACGACAACTTTTCTCCATAAGAAACAATGGAATATGCAGTTTCCTTGTCGAGTTCCTTGTCATATTCATCCATTTTCTAAAAGAATTAAGACCATACAAGTATACCTGGAAGTCAGCCGTGACGGAACCACCACAGATGTCCACCAGCTCGGTCATGTCATAATAGGCCTCAAAGGTCCACGTGCAGGTCTTCAGGCTAAGGTGCCTGTACAGTTGGATTGTTTGGGGGTCCCGCACGCTAGAATTGAACTGGTAAGGCCAGTCGTACCCTGGGCCCTGGGCAATGTTTTTGTAGGCCCTGTCATCAAGGAACCCAGTTTCTGCAACAGCTGCAACAGAACATGGTAAAAGGTGGTTATGCATCTAATGTAGCTCTCATCATATGGACTCAATGCTGAAATTAATATATAAGCACTGTGACCAAGGCACTTTACTGCTAAAGAACCTGACATGTGACTTCTTCAAATATAAGACCATTACAGGGATCCAAACTTAAATGTTGAAATAAGGCACTAGGAGCTGGAGGAATTACTTAAGCAAAGTATAAAATTTGGTTAATTAATTTAGGCTTTTCAGTTATGTCAAGCATCTTAGTGTAACGCAGTAATGTATTAATTCTATATGACATGTAATTGGCCCTTTGACAATTTTTTTTTTTCCTGTACTCATTGAATATTTGCTAAAAAGCTGGCCTGGGTCATTTTTCATGCTTTCTTTGTTTTTATGCTTTTGTGGGAGCAGGGAAGCCTGCTTTTCACAGACAGGCCTCCGCAGTGGCGATGCTCACCAAGATTTGAGCAGGCATGCTGTCGGCGGTGGGAGGGTTCGGACAGCAGCAGGTGCACATTATGCAGAGGTGCCGTAGACACAAGGGGGAGCATGCCATCCTGGTGAGGGATCTGCACTGAAATGTGGATCCTGAGGGGCAGATAACAATGTATCAGCCGACGCGTATTTACAAACTGAAGGTTGGTTCGATTCGCTGCTATTCAACCATTGGTAGCCCTAGGCCAATATACAGGTGACAGTTATTATGTCCTTAGTTTTTCCACTGTATGCATGTGCTTTTAAGAGAAATCTGTGAAAGATACGTTGCTTCAGGAAAATCTACATCAAGCCAGGACTGGTGCCTGAACTTGAATAAAAAGCTGTTAGTACTCAGCTACAAGGTATAAGCAGCAGTGAAGAGATGTGAGAAGTCCCAGGACTCCAACAAAAAGCTGAAGCATTAGTAGTGCTGAGCACAAGTGAATATCAGCCAGAATACCAGCATCATCTAAGCACTGCTGCAGGTACACCATGGTGGTAATAGACCTGTTGGGGTGCTCCTTGTGCTTCATATCCAGGTATTTGAGTGTAGCGACAAAAGACTGGGCCTGGAAGCCCCTGGCATTCCCTGTGGCGACGGGCGTGTGGCAGATGGAACCCTCGCTGCCAATGGTGACAATGTTGCTCCTCAGAGGGCTCCCCAGGTGGCTGGACCGGTCCAGGGCCTGAACCACGCAGCGCACCTGAAAGCGCCGACTGAAGTAGATGCTGTCCAGCACCTGCAGTGTTGGACAGTCATGGTGCACACTTGTGAAACCCCCTGATAGTGATTTAAAACCAGCTGTCTAACACCGTACCTCAGTCAGGAACTAAACAGCACTTTGGCACTGTATTGTGTATAATAAATGTCTGCCCAACTGCACAAAAAAACATTATAGCCAGAGTAAAAAAGGTAAACAAATGTGCTAAACGAATAGTTTGCTTAGAATTGCTCTTGACACCCCTGGTATTATTCCATTAAAATCAAGTGAAATTATTATTTAATATATATTATACTGACCATGTGATTGACGGTAGTATAGGGTGTGCTGTCTGTCACTGTTTCGAATGGTACTTTGGTCCCGCTGACGTCTGCTGGTGCTGCCACCTCCCAGCTGAAGCGCACTGAAGCCTGGCTGATGCCCTCCTCCTTGCAGCGATCTCTCACTGCAGGGTACTTGGGATGATGAGGGTCGCACGGGATCACGCAGATCAGGGGGTACCCTGAGGAGGGAGACCTCCTACTGCTTTCTTTGCATGCCTCTTCCACGTGGTTGTAGTCGGACAAGGAGACCGCCTGCACAAACACAGGTCTTGCTTATAGGAAGTTTACTTTGGGGTTGCATCACTTTGTTCATCTTTTACTTGTCAGAGTGTTAAAAATCTGTGCAACTGTACTTACTACACACTTCCACAACATTGTCATTCCATAGACTTAAAAAAACATATGTCTCACAATGGGTGGAGCAGGAAGGATCAGATTCCCTGGAGCTTCCTGAGCAAGAATATTCACTGTTGCCATGGTGGTCTCCCCAAATACTGCCCCCGCAGGTTTATCGGGGCCCAAGACAACTGAAAATGTTTCGTGCCATTCCTGGTCCTCATTGGATAGAACCTCAACCTGAAAAAAGATATGGTCCATACCTTCCAAAAAGAAACAGAAAGACAGTTAAGTTCACAGCTTGTCATTTAGAAGGAGTCATGATCTGAAACACTTACATATACATTTTAGAAATGTAAAGTAGATATTAGAGGAAAAGTTGCAATCGAGAATTTATTTTGACTCCCAAATTTCAGTATATACAGTATGAACTGCAGAGGAGATAAACACTAACCAGGGCTGAACTGAAGAACCTCACTTTTGGGGTTGTAGTGTACGCCTGATTTAGCAGAACCATCCCTAGTGCTACAGAAGACCTTGGATGTCTGGCCACAATCCCCCCTTCGAACCACCTTGATGTTCAGCACTTTGGTGCTCTCAGACCTTGAAATGTACTGAACCTGATACATCTCGTCTTCAAACTCAATGGTGGGGACTGCAGAAAACAGAAGAAAAGGCCCAGAAAGAATGCAACCCCCCACCAATGGGCTGTTTACTCTTGACCACTGAGTGCAGATGGCAGGAGACAGTAGAATTACTCAGCTTGTAATCTTGTTCAAAGCCTTTCGCAAGTTGCAATGTTACTTATCAGATAGATGCACTATTGTCCCATTAGAACAATGTCTTAGTAATTACTTTGCCTTTAATGTGCTTTGCTTTCTGAGAATGTGTTCAGAAATGAAAACAAAGGAAGATGCTACATAAAAACTTCACAAGCCAGAGTTAAAGAAACCATCCACTTACCGTCCTCACCATCGGTGATGGTGATGGTGGCCATGCTCTTCCTGCCCACCATCGCTCCAGACCAGTGGCCCCCAATGGGGCTCCCCAGGCGTACCCAGAACTCCTCTGTGGGCTCAAACACCGAGTCATCACGGATGTGGATGGTGCAGTTTTTCACCTTTGAGGCGACAACGTGAATTCGGGAAATCATTTGGCACCAAATGAGCCATAAATATTACTGGACATATGAAAAAAAATTTACAGTACCTGCAGTGTGCTGCATCATATTTTAACCGAGCATATTCGCCCATTTATCCATAGCTACTTAAACTGTGAAATTGAAAAATGTGTCAGTTTATTCAGCTGGCTAAGTCCACTCAATCAAATTACATTCAGCAAATTTCACAAAGATGCAGCAAGGGAGACCACTGCAGGACTGAAATCCTCTACCTATTTGTCACCGTCTGCTGCACTAAGAGCTGTTGGGATGTAGTTTACAGTCCGCGTGCAGAGTTTGGATCTTCTCTCAGTGTTCGTGTGAGTTTTTCTCTGGGTGCTCTGGCTTCCTTCCACAGTCCAAAGACATGTGTTTCAGGTACAATCGTAGCTGTAAATTGATGTTAATATGTGTTTAGATGTGAGACAGTGTATGCACATGTGTGCTGGGTGTTCCGTTCAGAGTGTACCTGTGCCTTACACTTAGCACATCTGGGATAAGCTCCTGGCTACCCTGATCCTGCACTGAAACAATTTTTTTGTACTGGTTGGATGGGTGTTGCACGGAGGACTATCGCTTCCACTACTTGACACTAGTAATACTACCGGTGGTAGTAAAGTAGTTTAAATTAGAGTGACTGGTGTTAACTCGTATTTCTCACTTTAAAAACCCCCACAGGCATGTGGGTGAAATCAGAGCTGTACCTTTTCACCACTCAGGAAGATGATGCGGGACTCCTCAGCATTTCTCCTCTCTTCAAAGTCAACCCCTTCCAGGGCGGACAGGGTCTCCGTGTAGCACCTGACAGATGATGGGAAGGTCAGGTCCCCAGTTCGGACGATGGGGATGCGCAAGAGACTGTCCGTTTCCTTCACCGCATAGACATCCTCCTCAAACTGCATGCTAGGAACTAAAATGTCGCAGATTAAAAAAGAACCTTTCTTTAGCAAAAGAACAAAAACTTCTGTTGTTTCAAATCAAACATGAAATCTCTGTGGGGCCTGGTGACATACTGTCCTGGGATGTGTCTACGATGACAACAGCCGCTTCCGATGGCTCAGTGAGTGTCGCTCCTTGTGCTGAACTAAGGAAAACCACAAAGGACTCCATGCCTTCAACGGCTGGACTGTCTGAGTCATCCAGTATTGTCACACTGCAGGTCTGTAAAAGGCAAACATATGCTTATATACAAGTGCTTGTCTATAATAATAGATCGCATCTGGCTTTTTTCAACTCTACTTTCACTGTTCTTAAGTGACATAATTTCTTAATGAAACAGTTTATCCATTTACTACGTCACGGCTAAGTTCGGTCACTGGGGGTTACCCCTTGAGTGACGTTTGTTTTTTGGTGTTATCGTCCAAAACAGGACCACCTAACACTGTGTTACACCTTTAAATCAACTTCCTTCTTGGTCACTAACACAAATTCTTCACTTATTTTTAGAGTTTTGGACCATACCCGAAATTATATCAATTCTGTGTGTGTACTCCTGCATTAGTACTTGATACTCTACCATTTTACAGATCCAGCTATGTACATTCGAATAAAACACAATCCAAGAGTTATGCTTTTGTAGGTTTCAGAATGGCCTTCTGTAAATAGAAGCTGACTAATGCATGGATTTTTGAGATGTTGACATGCCTTATCCATGAACTTGACTTGCTCATAGCCTCCTGGTGTGTTAAAAATATGATCCCACCTAACCTGCTCTGTCTCTCCTGGCTTGAAGTGCACTTTCTTGGAGCTGGGGATGTAGTCTGCTCCCGGCATGGCTGACCTGGGGTTAGAGGGCTTTGTGGCACACCACACGGAAGTCACTGAAGAGAGGTCAGTGCCCTGCCTCACGACCGGAATCTCAATAGTCCCTGAGTGTGACAAATGCGCAGTCCTTAGAGCACAAAGTCCAAATATTGTTCTATTCCTGATGACAGTAAAGGTAAAGAAAGGGGTCAGCAACTCCACCTGCATCCTCATTACACGCAAAGGAGGCATTGGCCAGGAAAACTGTGGAGTCATCATTGGGTCCATCGATGACCACCCTAGCAACAGTTAAATCCCCCAGATGGGCGTTGTCTGAGGGCTCCGACAAGATCAGCTGGAACTCCTCAGGGGGCTCTTTCTCCTCATCGTCCACCAGTCCCACATCACAGGTGGATGTCCTCACAGTTGGCCCAAACACCACCCGATTCTCATCACTCATTCCTCTGTGAACAAAGTCCGAGCCGGGTTCTTGGCCATGTCGTTCGCTTCCATGGGCAGATCTAGCGATGGTGTGGCATAGCACAGATACGGTGATGCTGGGGTCACCTGAAGATCATAAGACACACGTCTCTTCAGTCAGAAAAATAAAGGTCGATTCAAAACTGTTTACATCCCTAACAATTTATACAACAATAAAGTCTCTGGAGCGGCTAGTAAGCACACCTGTGAAGAAGATGCATTTGTAAACTGAAGGTTGCTGGTTTGAATTCCATTCCTCACTAAAACTGCAATACTCTTGAACATGGTACTTAATATGAATTTACTCTTACTATATGAAAGGGTCAGATACAAATAAGGAACAGATTAACACAGAAACCCCTTGAAGTATGAACATATTGCCTTCCTGGGTAGCCATTTGTAAGCCAGTAATTTGTAAATAAGAAATATATTCCTAAACCCATTAATTTCAATGGCAGTTATGAGAAAAGGTTCCAATAGTCCAGGAAATGAGACCATGGGATGGCAATCTTCACTTCTCCATGGCATTTCTGACACAGTGGTGCCCACTGAGCACAGCAAGAGACCCACCTCTGATGCTTTCATACACACTGAACACCATCAGGGCCCAAATTTCTCCAGTAACTCCCCAAAATAGTAAAAAACACTATTTACACAAACATATTTCATTTGAAATGGATCACAATTGCCATAGCATGACACTCCATTCATCACCTTGATCTATACTTAAAACCCTTATAAACCCTTACAACCAATACGATAAATACTTACACACAAGTACAATGGCAAGATGTGATGCAAAGCCACAGTTGTGAAATACCAGTAGCGAATGATTACATTTCCCATAACCCCTGAGGTGGTGACACAGGGTGCGAAGTATTAGCTATGCGAAGACACACACACTTTTATATGCCTTTCCAAATCTCTATCTCAGTGTGCGTTATTGGCACATTTGTATTGCCGAAATGAAGCAACAACATTAAACAATCTCGAGAATATGAACACAGTGCAATGAACAGCAACAGACATAACATAAATCAATGAAAAAGTAAAAAAGTATAAACACAGCATGGAACTAAATAGCTATGAAATAACTAGAACTACATGGCAGTGTGTTTATGTGCATGTGTATGTGAGTGCAGTCATTCTTTATTTCACACACAACAATACAGACATACAACGATGCCAGAGTGTTATAATCTCCACCTGTGATGGTAGACCCTTCCCATCATCTCTTGCTGCGTACTGTATTTGTTGTTTTACTTGTGTTTAGTAAGTGTTTTGGTGTATCGTGCTACGTATCTGTCATGGTGTCCTCTTGCCATGTAGGGCGAGAACTGAGGGCATGTGTCTGAGCTGAGCTTTATGGTGCATGAATAAAAGGCACACATGAATTTGAGCGACCCATTCTTTAATGCGAGGAAGCATTTATAAATTAAAATGATGGAACTAAAGGAGACTGTTCCACATATTGACTTTTCATAATAAATCGAGGGTTGACTGTAATTTGAAATGGCCAAATCATTTTAAGCCATTTACAGATGGCAGGCATATAACGTCCGCTCCTGGAAATATGCAAATTAACCAGTAACTTATTTGCATTGTCCCTAACCACTTACCTGCAAGCACTGTCACTTATACATGCAGAACATACAGAAAGCAGGGAAGAGACTGTGACTATCTGATGATTCTTAAGGATTGTGGAGAAAATCTGCCTCTCATCCAGACAACGCACGTGAAATGAATCCAATATGAAAGGCTTGGATACATTGAGCCAACATAGGCATGAACAGTGTGCAAACTTCTCTCCTCCCAAGATCACTTACCCTTCCTCTGAACAGTTGCGAACAAGAAACCGGCACTTTCGCGGACATGGTAAATGGCCTTGTCAAACTGCAGCACAGGTATGTCCTCTGCGTCCATCACGTGGACCTTCGCACGAGTCGCTTCGCCCAATAGGGCGTGGACAGGCTTGTCAAGCTCCACGTAGAAGCTCTCTGTGTTCTCCAAGATCTCATCGTCCTTGATCGCTATGGTGCACACCTTGGTGTCCTCTCCTTCCTCAAACTGCAGCTGAGATAACAGGAAAAGAAAGGAAAAAATCGCTCAGCATGATGTTTGTCACCAGGTGTCCCCTAATTGGTTTGACTCCCGCAGGAAATGAAGTTTTTCGTCAGCCTGCTTCAGTGAAACTATTTCCTGTTTCAGAGGTTCATGAGGAATAAGGCAACAATGGTGACATGGAATTGTTATCTTGCGCTCCGCTAATAGTTTTGGAAATAACACTTTAGGCTCTGTCACTCACATGTCAAGTCGTGAAATGAAGATATATAAATGATTTATGTGCTTTGTGTTGTCAGGGTAATTGGGTCATATGTCTTTGAGAGTTGCTCAGTGAAAAATGTGTTGGACTTTGGTCGATGCACAGCTGGTGACAGCTGTTCTAGGCGAGGTCATAAATTCACAGTTTCGGGTGCTTTGCTGGTTTCACACAACCAGTCGATATCAGAAATGATCTAAGGGTAAATAAGGCTAAGCATAGCCGAATCAGTGGTGGCGATGACTTCCGCGGCCAGATGTGGGCTGATGTTTATGGTGAATGATCTACATCTATTCAGTTACAAACAATTCTGTCAACTCCTTTCTGAACCCAGGGCCAGTTGTTCATGCTCATGTAGAAGCCAGATCAGATGCAGACCACTGGGCCAGCTGAGCTTGGAAACCGAAGCATTTTGGGTTATTTTGGCGAATTTAGACTATTTCACAAACTAGCAAGCTGTTATAGTGTTTTCCTAAAACAAGTGAAGAGAACAGCTATGCAGTCAGGAATAGTATTTCCTCAGAAAACAAGCTGGTGAATAAAATCCCTGCTTGTGCAATGGAATTTCTTTATATTTTGAAAGCAGCAAAATAGGGGAGCATTGCAGTGTGCATACAGGTAGTGGAACCCTACACAACAGGATACATCCTAATCCCACTGGCAGTCTGCGGGAAGCAGCGAGATGGTGCATCACACCTCCTCTGCGTACTCCACGTAATCCTGATGCCCTGGGCTGACGTCGCCCTCTGAAGCGGAGGTGGCAGTGCCCTGTTCTGTGTGGCAGAGCACGGCGGCGCGGTGGTTAAGGTTGCCAGTTCTCCTCACGGTCAGGGCCGCAATGCCCCCCATCTCGCTCACATCGTAGCTACGGACATATGCCATCTCATATGAAGACACAATCACAGGCACAGTCATACAATCAACAAGCACACGGTATGAACATCACAACTCCAGGTAAATGTATAATATTCCCCAAAGCAATGTACTCTTATATATTGTTAAATCCATAGGAATGAGTACATTTCTACTTGAGCTGCTTGGCAATAACTGTGCAGTTACCTTGTGTGCTCAAAGAAGATCAAGGACCATTGAATGTGAAACCTGTTGTCTTTCACCACGTCGGATTGGTTGCCTTTAACTGAAAATCCAAAGCTGTCCATAGTCTCGTGGATAGCCTTCTCATTGAGGACGTAAGATATCAGGCCTAGGTTGATGTCAGCTGCAGGGGGCACAGTGTTAATGTAACATTAACAATATGAATATTACTGTAAAATATTACTGACCCTAATAAGTCCCACAACCACATTCATTCATAATAGTGTAATCTCAGATTAAAAATGGATGATCTTTAACTCATTTTTGCATGCAGGACTTGGGCACTACTTGAATCAGCAACCTTGAGGTTACACTCGCATTCTTAAAACTCCTATGACACGACAACAGTTTGTTAACTTTATTACTAATATTAATTTGGAATCTATCAAATTATTTTACTATTACTTTGTCATTTTTCAAGTTTATCAAAAGTAACTTATAATTATTTACCCATATCTACAGCAGGATATTCTTACACAGGCAATTAAGTAAGTTCCTTGCTCAACAACAGGCATGGGGCCAAGATTCAAACCAGCAAGCTTCAGGTTATGATCTAACATTCAGAATCATCATGCACCACACATAAACCACACATAAACTCACGTGGCTGTACTTTTTTAAAGATTTAAAAATCTGGCTAATTTTTCTCACATTTTTAAACAAAGCAGGTGACACATGCAAGGACAGAGGCTGCTTCACATATTAGACCTACCTTGTGTGAAGGTGCGAAGTGGAACGCCAGCGTTGAGTTTGGACTCCAAGAAGCCGTGCAAGGGCTCAGTAGTGACTTCATACATGATTGCTCCACCTTCAGGATCTACGGAGAGTAGCTCCTTGGTCGAGATCACATTGGTGACCTGAGGACAAGGACTTACTTTGCCAGGAAGCCAAGCACAAGGACAGCTTTATCGGTCCATACACAGTAATATTGCTGACGCCCAGTAGGGGGCGCACATGTGGTGCTCTCTAAAATTCTTGCTCTCAATCACAGTCCCTGCGGGCGCATACACCCAGTCATAGGGTTTATTTTAACTAATTTCTAACCTGACTTGGGTCAAGAAGTGAGGGAATTATTTTAACCAGCGAGTTTCAAAAGAAAGAGCGACCAAATACCCACAAATGTCCCCCGTGAGGAATTAGAAGGGGACCTTTGTTTCCACTTCAGTCTGTCACAGTGACATAATTGAGTTCTGTCTGCTTACCTTTAAAGGAGGTTTGCTGGGCCTGATGCATTGTTTAGAAGTGCAATGCTCAAGTTGTCGAATAGTTTGCAAGACACAGGCATTTCGGCAACACGCGACAAATAAAGTAGCACTCCTGTGGGTACCTTATCATCTAAGCGCTCCAGCCATTGCAAGCCCAAGTTGGTGAGGAGCCGCGGGGTGCCATCCATCTCAGCAAAAGTGTCGGCATTCTGGGGGAGAGCAGAAAGCATCTTCAGCGCAAGGTGGAGAAAACTGATGGGAGGCAACCCGAACGGGCTTGTAAATTTACAATAGTTTTGAAGGCAGATTGATCGCTATCCTCCGTGAAGTGCCCGAAAGACACCTTAATACCTGCACATGATGCAATGCGTCTTAACAATGCGAAGCTTCCAACATTACAAAGTGGCTTCCAGCAACCCGGACTGCATAAAAGGAAGTCGGAAGACATTTTGCAGGATGATTTGTGACTACGGTGCAATGACCTATTAGTATACAGAGAGACCTGTGCATTATAAGTGGATGACACTGGAAGGAGACATTAATCCCAGGCACCATAAAAAGAGAGCAGAAGCACTCTGGCAGAGGGCAAATCGCAAGCTCATTTCCGTCATCCGTCTCGTGAAGACGCTCAGATCTGCGGAGTATCTGAAATACGTCCGTGTTCATTTGTTTACAATCTGTGATACATAGTAAAAAAAAATACCTGAAATAAATTCAGTCAGCACTGAATTACAGTTCAAGCATCCATATCATACAAACTCGCCCCTCTCCCCATCATTCCTCCCACCTTCCTCTGCTCGTAGAGCGCCATATCCAGCATGTTGGTGTCATCCGAGGTGAAGTGCTCATCATCACGGTCATGGTGGACATGGTTCTGGATGGTGTTACCCAAGCCGTTGGTGCTCCCTTGAAGATTAGCGGCATAGTGAGCTTCATTCTTAAGGCTGGAGGGAGGGGAACCTTCCTAGGAAGAGCCAATAAGAGCCTGAAAAGCTTCTGTGTTATTCCTTTCTCACAAAGTATTGCCAAGGATGTAACTTTAAAACCTTTTTTTCCTCAAATGTGTTGCAACAGTCACCCTTATACCGCATGAAAAGGCTTTACCTCAAACTCAGGGGCAGTCTTCCTCACTCTTCTCCGCACAGGCTTCTCCAAAATGGCGCGTTGCAACAAAGGGCTTCGCCTGGGCTGGATTGTAACATCAAACTTTTGAGTGACCTTAGCGACACAACTGAAGCTGCTGTTGCGTTTCCTTTTTCACACCCCAGTCGTAAAGTTGCTGGACCACAAGCCCTAATTTACAAAAACCAGCCTCCGGCTATCAGCCCAGATCAGCAAAGAATAGGAGCATCTTGTGTCCCTGTCAGCAACACGACACTGTCCTTAAATTGTCAACGTGCTCAATGAATATTGATGCTCAGTTTCATTTTATAGATCAACCCATAAAAAAGTTAATAAATGGTGCACAGCTGAAACAAGTAGAAGACTTTCAGTAATAAATGTATTTACCCAAGCAGATCGTTGGCTCACATTCTCTTGCAGCCTTACCTCACTAGGCCTACTGGACAAAGGGAGGTCATTTAACTGCTTCTCCACCTTTTTGGTTTGGACGTACTGGATGGTGCCAGACGTCAGCTCAGCTTGAGAGGAGGCATTAATGCGTCGCCCTGTAACATACATTACATTGCAGTATGAATGACACTGAGAGGAGAGACGCTAGCTGCTGGTTTGTGGTAACATCAGCACCTTCTGTTGCTCAACTTTCTTTCTAAAGTTAAATTATATTTTCTTTCTTATTTATTATTTTTTCACAGCTGTTTCTCAACTTACCTGTTTTTCAAAATATGTGGCGGTTGTGGCAACCAGTCGGTAATTAACAGTAAAATTCAGAGATAGCACAAGACCCTTCCAGCTTTTGTCCGCTGTTTGCGATGGCTCAACGTTTGCTGCAGATGTTCGTGGTATGAAGCATTGGACAGTTTGCGCGGAAAAGGAATTTGTGGCGACAGCATGCTTTTATTTTCGTTCCTTCGAGGTTGAGATTTTGAAAGATTGACAGTTTTGATTTTAGAATGGCTTCGCGATAAATCTAAGCTAAAAAGTCTTACAAAGTATGCTTTTTCATTTATTACAGCTAAATCCAAGACTCTTATAGAACTTAACCCATAAATAAAACAGAGTACATTGTTTTTGTTTTGACTTTGGAACTACTGTAAATGATTTCCAAACAAACCTCCTCTCTCAAATGTGTTCATAAGCTGAGGAGTTAAAGTATGTTTGCATAGTTTACTATCCAGCCGTATTAAAAATTTGCCTCGGCCTCCTGAATGAGTAACAAAAGTCTGTCAGTAACTGTCAATCACATTTTGACATTAATGCCAGTTCTTCTGTATATTTTTTATTATACATTATATTTTTCATCGATTGCAGCCTGAATGCATTTAGAACACATAAACAATACATAATATTTTTGATGTAATAAAACCACTTTAGAATTTGACTGGATGTTCTTTCACTACACCTGCAGCCTGTCAATATAAAGTGTTTGACACCCCTGTCTGTATTTAGAACAACACATGATTCCTTACCAGTACTGGGGACTAAAAAGAAGAATGGAAACCAGGTATGGAGACACTATGGAAACGAGGAAATGAACACACAGGTACAGCATTTGTTCCCACAGAATGACAGCTGCTGAATAATGCAATCTTATAAAAACATCTTCAGGAGAGAAAGAGCTGTAGAACTCATATCCTTGAGCTACTTTTTTAACTTCTGCAAGAATCCGCCCTGAAGGACTGCAGATGCCTGCGACATAATTATAGAAAACACACACGATCCTCCGCAACACGATGACCAAAGGAGCTGAAGGAAGCGAATTGCCATTTCAAGGAGAGTGTAATGAATCTCACTCCCCATCCAAAGACGACTGAGGAACAATCACAGATGTTTCTTCTGGGCAGGTGTGGGTTCAACCGTGATGCAAAATTGGAAATGATCGCTGCTGCAGTGCTTACCAAAACTTGCACTTTTTTCATCTGAATCATTTATTTTTATGAGAGAGGATGTTAAAGTATGAAAAAGGACTTTGCAAAGTTGCCCTAAGAGACGTTTATTCCTTTTACATTGGTGTAGATTAATGCTTAATAGAGACTTGTGTGGAGTAGAGGAGGTTAAAAATACTTCTTTTGTGAGTCTCCATTCCTGCAAGGCTTTTTGGAGACGTATTAAACTGGCTTTATTTTGGGGTCTTATGCTGTCAAGCTGCAAAACTACAGATCCTATTATATTGTGCATTTTGGAGGAGAGAGAGCATCTCTTTTGTTAATACCCAAGGAGGTCAATTGGGGAATCTGAATGGGAAATGCAGTCAGAGTCGACTGAAAGAAAAGATGCTGGAGTCTGAATTGTTGGCATAGTATTTACTGTTAAAAGAGCTACGACCCTGATTTTTATCTTTTCCGGCCTGTTAAAATCCTGTTTTTATTACACGCCTTTAGAACAAGATTCATAGGAACTGAGTTTATTTATGTATCTGTTAATTTCTGGATCGGCCCCACAAACACTGCATCATGGCTGTGTTGCACAGTTCAAGGTTTACGGTTCGCTTTATAGACATGCGAGACGGAATCAAATGTGGTTTCTCCTTGATCACAGTGCACAGTACACTAAATGGACAAAAAAAAAAGAAAAAAAAAGATGAAAAATAGAACAATGCATACTGATGGCGTAGATTACCTAACAAAGAGACAAGAAGATAATAAACAGGTGACTAAATGGATACGAAGATCAACTCAGGTAGGCAAAGGGTCAGTAGTGATGGTGATGATGATACTGCTGGAGGTGGTTGGTGGTGCCGTTGGTGATCGGTCCCTATGCTGACCAGAAACCAGCAGTCCAACAGCCTGCTGGAAAAGCAGAGAGCCTGCTGTGTGCCAGCATGCCGCCATCTCGATAACCTGCTTCTAGAAAAAGTCAATAGGACTGCCACACAAGGAAACGATCCTTTTCTTGAAACATGACTTTAATTTTCTAAGATGCTGTTTGCATGTTTGTGTTCCTCTCTCCCTCTCACTTGGTCTCTGTGTGTATTTCTGCTATCATGTTGGTGCTAATAGCTCCCAGTCCAATTACAAGTCCACCACCATAATGGATCAGGGAGGGTTGAAAGCATCTTGTGGCTTTCTCCAAAAATAAACTAGTCCGGATGCAGGAAAATGAATAAAAGATGACTCCACAGACCATATTACTTTTGTCCATTGCTCAGGAATCCAGGTTTTGGGCTTTATTACCCCTGGTTGTTCAATACTGCACACTGGCTTTACAGTAGACACAGGTGGTTCCAGAATAATAAACAAATAATATCTTTGTGAACTCTCGCAATGTTCATTTTTCATATAAACTGGGTCACAGTGGTTTTGAATCAGTTCCTTAGTGTTTGTCAAAGCCTTTCTTTGTGGCTTTACGCAATACTGCTAAGTGTCTATCCTTTTCAGTGAGATTAGATTTAAAATTACTGACGCTCTTTTTTTGGCTGCAGCCTTTTACTTTTGCTGTGTGTTGTTGGGATTTCCACCATCATTTCCTGAGCTACAGAATGTAAAGTAAGTTTGTAGTTTCATGACCAATTCGCACACAGTTCTGCCACTATCTGCTCTTTCTGCTCCGCCGAATCGTCTCCTTGTGCTTCAGGAATTCACTTATTTAAGTATTAATGGCTAGAATTCTTTTATTTTGGGAGTTGGAAGTATTGGGCTGGTTGTGTGTCTGAATGGATCGTTGCTGTTTGGATAGGGCTTGGAGTCTGCTTAAGGGCTCACAACCACCATCAAGCAAGATTGTTGAGCCCCCTCTGATAGGACTTTTTAAACAACATAGAGGTGGTGGTGAGTTCATGAAAAGTCCACCCTCGGGGTGGAGGTAGGTGGATACTTATATGCGTGTGTGTTTTGTGTGTGTCTGATTCACCCCTGGGTGCAGCCACGGGTTTGATCTAATACATCCCTCCCAAAATTACATTTTATACAAACTATACACAATATACAATATACTGTACATATCTTTCCTATAGCCATCTTTGTATTTATGACTTTGATGGTCCTTCTCGCATACTTTTACTGTTTTATCTTTGTTTATATGGATGCAGGTATATTGAAAGCATTAATTTGAAGTCTTTATGATGATATCGCAATGCAATTCAACGTGTGTGTGTGTGTGTGTGTGTGTGTGTGTGTGTGTGAATGACAGAGAAACACCTGGTGAATACATTCTCTGCTTGAGGCCCAGGTAGGCTGGCCTGACCATGCAGTTCACCACCTCTTCTGGCTGTTTGTTCTGGTCTGAGCTGACAGCTTCAGGCCCGTGATCTTACTCACTGACCATTTGTTAGACACAAGCCTTTCATTTAGCTCCACTGTACAGGGAAGCTGGAGGTCTGAGGAGCAAAAAGTCACGCGATGTGCATCCTCCACATCCTCAAAAGCTTAATCATGCTAACAAGACTTTGCCCTCCAGCAATGTACGTATGAAATACAACAAAATAATAACTAAAATGAGCGTAATGCTTATTCAACTTACTGAGCAGTTAAAACTGATTTTGTTAGAGTGGTCATTTGTGGTTTGGTCTACAAGCTTTTTTAGATGCAAAACCGTGAAAAAATATTTTTTGACAACTTATACTTTGCTATATCACTGTTAAAACCTATTTTCGCAAACAGTGCTTGGAGAAAAAATATCTATATAGTGTGCACTGATACTTATTTACTGGTGAATTATTTTTGCAGTCGGAATCACCAAGGTCAGGCTTACAAAATGCAAAATTTACTTTGGACCTACATCCTCAAACCCTGGACAAAAATCCCTGTACCTTTCCATCAGCATACAAAGCAACTGAACACAGCTGCATTAAAACCATTCCAGAATTTACATTAAACCTGTATTACATGGATAAAGATGAGGCTTGACATCCCTGCAAACTGTTGCAGAGGAGCTAGGAAGCTGGAAAGATACTGGCTGACTTATTGCTCAACGTTAATATCCCAATTCCTTGTGGGATAAAAACTGGTTTCTAGCAAATGTTCTAAAACTTTTGTTTGGTGCTGTAGATTTGTACCCACACCTTTTAAACGCCAGTCTATAATTTTTGACCGCTATCCCACTGATCTCAAATCATCTTTTGAGCTGAGACCATTAACAGAGAAATGCTGTTTTTATAAGCTCTGTGTATTTATGTATTTCTATCCAGATGGACAAAAAATGGGCAAGAGAGGATGGTTATCAGACCTGCAAAGAGTTGAAGGTTTTGGTTGGCGTCCAGTTGTGGACTGTTGTTCTTTCTTGTGTCCAGGGTAGAGCTGTTGGGCAAGACTCGGCCTTCATCCAGTGGCTCTGAGAACTGCTGCCTTCTTGGCTTGCCTGTTCAAAACCAGCAGTAAAAGTAAAAAGGTGGAACTTGCCTTTGTAAACACAAACTCACAAACTAACAAACTAAACTTTAGAATAGCTTATCGTACTCAAATGGTTTTAAATGAGTCCTGGCTGGCCCCTCCGTAGGATGGTTTTCCAGATGATTTGGGGATGAACTTGTCTTTATGCAGCTATTCTTTCACAGCTCTAACAGAGGCCATTTGCTGAGAATTGGCTACGTTTTTAGGAGTTTAAACTGAACCTTTTCAGTTGACAAATATCTGTTACAGCGAAAATTAAAAAAACTCGCAGGTGAACAAGTCTTACTGATGTATTTGATGGCTTGAGAAACTTAAAATAAATCATAGCTAAACGTAAATATAGGGTTAAATCATTTACTTGCTCCAAGTTTAAAATTAACTGAACCAAAAACTACAGTTTTCTCAATTACTTAAAGGACGAAGTATTTTGTTTAATGCATTTCTCATTTGATGTAAATTATTTACGAATGTTCCATGTTTTAACCAAATTATGGTGAGCCCCAAAATATTGCACATTATTTTGATACTATTATTATTTTTTCACATTAATATTATTTTGACTGTCTGTCTGCCAGCAGCACAGTCAAGGACAATTAACGAAAAAAAATCATTGTGAACAACATGAATGCACATGGGTTGCTGGAAACAAGACTGAGAGCTGTGCTACAACCTAGTGCTAAATCGCAGTTATTAAATGCTTTTATGCTATTGACCGATGTCATACTTTAAAGTTTCTTGTGCATTTAATTTATGTGCATTTTACAAGCTTCGGCTGGTGTGTAATATAACAGATCGATATATTGCACATTCATCTTAAATTTAAAGACTGTGGGCTAAACTCAGGAATTATGAACCTGAAAACAGAGCAGTCTGGAAGCTCATGTCACTTCATTAAAGTGCGCACATGGCAATAAGATGAATGGCAAAGATCTGGCACAACACAACACTCATCAATTCCAGCATAAGATGAACTTGCGGCCTTATTAGAGCAGAAGATAAATACTCTGTGTTGGCAGACACTTTTAGGTAGGACAGTGACACATTTCTAGGGCAGACCGAAAGATGAATGCTTGGCGACGGTGAAGATGAGCTCCCTCCCTTGAGCATCCAGGTCCAGTGTGTGGAGGGGGGAGGTGGCGATGACCTGCTTATGGTTCCCTTTCATAAGGATGTCCTTCAGAGAAATTATTGGCCCTCTGTCCTCTGTGGCCTGAACAAAATAAAATAAAATATTAGTTTATTACTGTTGACAGAAATCAGAAGAAAAATGTACATCCTGTCAAAAATAAATGGTGAAGAAGGCAAGCAATGTTCCTCTACACCAAGAATATAGTTTTTGAGGAGAGAAATACTAGCACTATAAAATCCTAGAAGGTGGTGATTTCAGAAATAGCCAGGGTTACAAAGAATTTATTTTGAATTTTATGACTTATTAATTGTCTGGAAGTAATATTCTTGTTCAGTGAACATAATTCTAACCTTTTCTTATCTGCTCCATTACTTCTCACTCTCACTATACATAAACATAATAAAATAATTCATTTAAATGATTTAAAAATTGTAGTATCCACAGTTGCACAGAAGGCCTTTTGACCACATGAGTTCTTCTAATTGATAAAATGTGTTATAATAAAATGAAGGCTGAAGGTACTGATAACCTGCTCACACTGAGGTATGAGTGCTGGCTACCTCCTTAAGATGCAAAATTCATAATGAACACTTAGATTCATATTCTATAGCACAAGATACTACACAAGAACATGTGCCGTGTGTCAGTTTTCTGTTTGCTGTGCTTACTGTAGGCACTCAGTTTTGCAGCTGTGGCAGAAAAGCACTGTCAGAGAGAAAACGACAGGCTAAATCCTGCCTACCTGCAGTTTACTGTGTAGAGTAACCTCAGGTTTCGGCCTCTTCGCAGATGTGAGCGTGACAATGCACACCTGGTTGTCAATGCACTTGTTGTCCTCATCACAGACAGTGAAGTAGAATGCGTCACTTAGAGGTAAATTGTGGGTCTTAGATGACGCCGTGTACCTGTAATGATGTACAGTATAACGCAGCGATTTCTCTGATCGGCAGCTGAAAAGCACCATGGCAACAGCAACCGGATATGCATATGCATCTCAGTATTGAGCTGTTTTTGATGATCCTGATGATGATGATGATGAAGTCTTATAGACATATAAATGGCCTTTGGCACATATGGCACATAAAGGCCAAGTAATGGCCTTCGATCAAAGGAAGTCAAAGCACTTTAAAGAAGAGGATTAATTAATCCTTTGCAGTTCATTAAGCAGCACCCATTTGTTACCATTTGCTGCCTTCTGGTAACCAGCATTTGGGGAAGAATGCATTAGGCAGATGTCAAAGCACTCAGACACAATGAGCACATGCTTGGTCAGTAAACATAGGCATTTCACATGAGACAGCCAAAACTCCTTTGTGGTGCTCAGATATCTAACAACTGACACGATTTTGTCCAGACTCAATCCCTTCCGTTTCCTTTATGCAGAAACTGAACTGCAGAGGGTAACAAAGAGCACGTGGCGAAGAGGGCTCAGTTAAGCAGTATTAATGGGCCACTATGTATATCAATAAAAATACTGCAGAGGGCAAGCGCAATCTGTTAAGTTTACCCTCAGCAAATGGTTTAGTTTTGATAACTGGATAAGCCTGACAGCAGTTTTTATACATAAGTTGGCAGCAACAAATAACAGTAAAACAACATCGAAACTGAGCACCAATTCCAAATTCTAATAGAGGCGGTCCCAGAGTTACGATGGTCTGACTTTAAGGTGGTGTGTTCGAGATATGCATTCAGTAGAAACTGTACTTTGAAATTTGAATTAGGATTTTTTTCTGGGCAAGCGATATGCAGTATGATATTCTTTCATGATGCTGGGCATCTCCTAGTTGCCATGTGGTCACTAGTGTATACAACTGGTTGAGAGTAGCGGAAGACTGAGCGCTGACAGGAAGTCTGGGTAGGAACTGAATTCTGTCCACAATTGGTTCCTACGCCAACCAATGCTCAGCCTGAAAATGGGGGCGGAGAGACCGCCTATGTTCCGTTGCTGAAGCGACCACAGGCATGAGAGTAGGTTAGCTGTATTAAATCCATTTTCAACTTACAATATTTTCAATTTATGATGATTTATCGCAACGTAACCCCATCGTAAGTCGGGGACCGTCAGTAGTTTGGTACAACACTAACTGATCATGAGTAAGAAAAGCCCCAGCCCACACAGTACCATATCCTGTTATGGTTCACATCCTCCATGGTGAAGGAGGAGTTCTCTCTCAGTTCCCTGTGGCGTAACCCAGAGTCCCTGTGGGTGAGGATGCCATGCTTGGGCACTGAAGCCAGCTTGAAACTGATTTTATCATCTGGAGATTTGTTGCCCTAAAATGTGCAATATTGTTATTGTCAGTAGACCATTCAACAGGATTAGTGTGTAATTTTGCTGTAAGCTCGACTCATGAAGGACTGCTGCATGTGTTTCTGACTCAGGGGACATCAGACATGAGATTTCGGAATTCCGTTTGCATACCTTTTCCTGAAAGGAGCGAAACACCAAAGACAAAGTCCCTGTTGGATAATTTGTTTAGTCATACACAGAAAAACAGCAGAAGCAGCAACTATTCTTTATTTCTTTTCTGCTACATGGAGCATTGCAAATTGTTCATACCTAACCATACACTACAGCTGCATTAATGGAACAAATAAGATGTAGACTTGATAACTGCTCACACAAACAGTATCTTTTGTGTTATAAATGTAAAAATGTTGTCTGTATCTTGTACAATACACCTTTTCTATATTCCAGACTATAAAAAATATATATTTAGCCTTACATAAAAGCGCTGTTTCATCTAAATAATAGGTGCTCATGCTCACCACATAGGTTGAGTGTGTGTGGTATACTGGGGTGTAGCTTTTTCCTGAGACATCCACAGACAGCAACACATCTGGGTGCTGCTGGGGTCCACCAGCTCCTTTAGCCACCATGAGAACCTTCATCTTCACTGTTGTCAAAGCCATGTACAAACCGTAGGTCATGATGAAGGTTATTAAGTCATCCTCGGTGTCACCTGCTGCCTGCTGAGACTGCACCATGTTCTGTTTGTTGCCGTAAAATGTGACCATGACATCTGTGACATAAATGGAAGAGCACATAATGCTGCACGTTTCTTTTGGGTTTTTGCACTGCAAGGGATTTTGTACGAGTAAATGACCATTTTACTAATTTATGGAATTGGTTTGTACACCTTGCACTAGATTTCATCAGCATTTGCCAGGTATTTACACCCTCATGCCCAGTACACACCCTGCTGCTCCTATTCCATCATAATTCACCAAATTTTGTGTCTCTGTGTTGTGCAACTGCCTCAGTTACTTACTTTTAGCAGCTTCTGTCTGGCCATCAGGGTGAACTCTCAGTAGGGTTCCACAAAGTGGAGCTTCAACTACCTCAAACCGAAGTCTCTCTGAGTCTATATCCAAACCAGCCCCAGCCAGCTGTTTCCCACCTGCAAAATAGACAAGACAAACTCTGGTCCTTTCCCTAGCTATGAGATCATTGTAGGTCTATCACGGTTACTTAGGTCATGGTCAAAAATGTGCCAGCATCTACACTTCACCTATGAAATTAAAAACAACCACAAGAGATCAGCAACGAATATTATTTTTCTCTTGGGATGAAAGAATATGGGTTATATTTCTCATATTAAAGGCAAAAATGTGGAGTTAAGATCTGAAAAGTGCATTTTTGAGAAAAAATGTGTGAATTATATATTCCTTTATATGAATTCTACAGCTGTGGCTTGGGAAAATACAACACGGAAACCAAGAAAATAAAGACTCACATCAAAGACAGCCCTGAACTCAGCTGACGAGGCTGTCTTACCTACAGGAGTGCTGCCACCCAGGTTCACCTCCAGCACTGGATCCCAGACCTGAAAGGCTGGAGGCCTTGAGCCGCTGGCTAAGAAGTCAATAATCAAGTCCATCTCTGGAGTGGTGTGGTTTCCATTAGACACTGAAATAACCATAATATTCAGTGATTGTGACTAATAATAATAATAATAATAATAATAATAATAATAATAATAATGTTCCAATTGTACTTTCATACATATAACCTGGAGTTATCATATTTAGCCTTCAAGAATATCAAGTTGTGAAACTGTAGAGGAAATTATCTATTCTTGCTTAAAAATATTGACATAATAAGTTGAAATAAATTTACTTTGTCACTACTGTGATTGTTGGAATTTTTTGAGCCCTCCCATTTCAGATGAATAATTAAGCTATCTACAATCCAGCATAGGTTTATCGTGATGAGAGTTTTAAAGTAATGTTCAAAAGATGCCCATAATCTACCTCAGGATGTTCTGGTAGCATCCATCTTTCTGGTTAGAACTGTAAAGTCCTGAGAGCTCACCTGAAAAAGAACACTTGTGGAGTTGTGGCAGATAAGATGGTCCAGGAGGGGAGCGGTAGAAAAGCAAACCACTGTTGATGTCTGCTTGAGTGAAGGAGGATACTGGGACATGGGGTTCATCTTTATGTTCAATGGTACCTGAAATGAAGGACACAAAGCAAAACTTTGCCATGATAGTGGCCAACAAACTGGAATTAAATGCTAGTTTTATTGCTCTACACTGTACATTTACAAGCCAGAGGGCATTTTATGACATTTTCTGTAGATAAACTTAAGGCAAATAAACTATCTGAATGAAATGTTGACAATTTGGAGACAAAATGGGGAAAAAAAATCTTTTCTGTGAAAATTTATATGCTATTTTTAATTGATGAAATTGATTTATAAATGATTTTGACATAACTGATAAAATGATTTCACCTCAGTGACAAATTTTTTTGATCAGACACGGTACTGCATTGTTTGCAGGCTGTAACATGCGGTGCATTCATTTAGTCATTGCTCCCAGTGTGGAGGTTATGAGTTGAAGATAGCAGCATTTATTTCCCCAAAAAATTTAGCAAACATACAGTCCCCTTTGGGCATTATTAGTTACAGTTTATTTATTTAATTTTTTTCTCTAATATAGTTTACAATGTTAGCTTTTTTTGCTAAGAAACTTAAAACTATTTATGTGATCATGGAGTTCTGACATTTTCACCAGAGCAATTGAGTTTGGTCAACATTACTTCAGCAGGTGGTGGGATTTCAACTTGTGTCCTTCAAGGGTAAGGTGATGGTGCTAACCTCTACACTGGCACCATTCACACTTTTATAACCCGTGTGGTCATACCTTGTTCTTGTGCTAGAGGTTTTGTGAGACTGTAGACCAGCTTTTCACTGGGAACTTCTGCATCCATGAAGAAGAGCACAGAGGGCAGAATCTCTGTGACCCTGTCACTAAACGCCTGCAGTGGGAAAGTGGAAAAGACTGGAAACATGGTTTTTGCAGCATGCCTTGAAATGTGCAGGTCCATTTTACAGTATGTTTAGGCATTGGAGATTTTCACAAAATACATTGTAAAATACTATGGGATTCTACCTAGGGAATGACATGAGTGAAGGCTACAAAGAGAAAATCTATTATTATTATTATTATTATTATTATATTTTATTTATTGTTGTTGTTGTTGCTGACATCCCCCTCAGGGGTCATCTCCAAGCCTAGTGCCTGATCATTCCAGAACAGACCCTGGACTGTCACAAGCCTGGTTAGGGTAAAGCAGTTATTAATAAAGGATGGATGAATGTTGTTGCCATTATTGTTGGCTGGTGATATTACGAGTTGAATTACCTGGCACTGAATAGGCCAAAAAGGTGTAGTGGTGAATATGTGAACACTAATAACAGATTATATAACTGCCAAACTGTCTTACCATTAAAGTGGTTGCATTAGCACATAAGTGTTAGCTAGTGCTGTCAGACATGTGAACACCACAGAGAGGGACAGGTGTTCCAGTTGTAGTGAAGTGGTAATGGAAAAAAAAAAAAAAAAACACACACACACACACAGACACACACACACACACACACACACACTCCTTTGATTTAACATGCAAATGGTACTGACAACACACACACCAGCCATAGTGACAAGCAGAGAGTAATAACTAAAACATGCATCTGTCTATTTTTGTTAATTGCTTATCCTTAGTAGGGTTGTCAGTCTGGAGCCAATCCCAGAAGCAATGGGCATTAAGTTATGAAACAGCCTCTGGATGGAATGCCAGTCCATTGTATGGTGACTTCACACACCCATCCACACTCAGGCGCACACACCACAGGCAACTGAGCAGGTAACCCGGACAGTGGAAGGGAAGGAAACCAGAGCACCTAGAGGAAACCCACAAAGAGACAGGGAGCGCATGCAAACTTCATACAGACTGAGACAGATTCAAGCTCACACTCAAGCGGTCCAGACAGGGAGCACAGAGAGAAAAAACGTCCACATCTCATGCCGCTGAGTGTGCGTAGAATGTGTCTGCCACTATGTGTGTGCGTGTGTGTGTAGTGAGAAAAGCTGCTTGAATTTTTACATAATGCTCTGAATGGGACGTCACTTCTCTTGGTTCTCCTACCTTGTCAGGTACTGAAATTTAAAATTTAATGTTTAATGAACTTGACTACGCAAAAACCTCACTTAGGGTGAGAAATACCTGTGTGTCGAAAAAACAAAGCTGTGCATTCAGAACCAACAAGCAAATGAGATAAACAAGCTGACAAGCAGAAATTGAGCTTTATGGACATGAGATATTACTAGATGTTATGTCCTGTGCTTACCGTAATGACCATGTTGCAGTCTGGAGAAGGCTGGGGGACACCAGGGGACAAGGGGAAGACTCTGATGGTGATTATGTGAGACAGAACCATGCTGCCTGGGGAACCTTCATTTGATACCTGCAACCATCAACATTATTTGACATTTAAGACATAGTTAGAACTAATTTCACTATCACACTGAGGTAGAACGTCAGTGCAAAAGGCAGGCCATGTGTACCTATTTTCACAGTGGCTACAAGAAGGGAGACAAGGGATTTTGATGTGAACTGATTTTCCTGCATAAGCTTGTTTATGTCAGATGCTTATTTGTGAATAATATTTCTCAGGGGGATGCTGTACAATTGGGTTTTAAAAGAAAATTTCCCTGGAAAATGGACAATTAAGATGAGCAATTGTTTCTCACAGCCAAGACTCTTACGTCTAAAAGAGAAAAAGTTTGGCCATGACCAGAAAACCATTGTCTCTACCAGTAATGTTCATTGCCTTCTCTTACTGTCGTGTCATTGCTTTAAATTTGAACTGAAAAGGTCTCAATTTTTAAAGATGCTATGAATTGCCTCTATGAATTTTGACTTCTATCAAAGAATGAGTTTCTTTTTTAAGAAGACTTTATTGCCTCTTGCTTTTCACAGGATCCTTAGAACTACAAAAACTTAAAAGGCAGTAACACTGAAACTATATTACAGAGGGCCACAATGAGCTGCGGTTAACAGTGTCAATAAAACTTTTACGTCTTCATTTGGCTGCAACTGGGATTGCAGCTGAAATTAGAAAATTGTCACGCATTTGTTAAACTAAGAGTTGAAAACACCCGCTGGCTATAATAGGGACTTTGAAGTGTGGAAACTGTTATTGACCTTAGATAGTATTTTTTGCGCTGTACACCTGAGTAAAGTTTCTGGACATGTGGGTGTTCTAAATTTTTTTCATAGAATTACCAATAAGCACTATTTGGTTGCAATGTGAGACTGAATATAGCTAGAATGGAAGAACAATGCAGTTAATTTTGTGTGCAAAGGAAAGGGGGCCTGTGGCAGGGTTATGGTTTGGCATCAGTGCTTTGCTCAGCCATTTGTCCTTCAAACCTATGCTCTCACCTGTAACTGAATTGCGTCGTTCTCCATGCTCTGGCCAGAGTGCCGGTACCATACATGGCCGTCATCAATGTTCTGCTGGGTGAAGGAAGTGATCGCCATGGCTGCTGTGGTGGCTCTTCCATCGAGCAGGTGCTGCTGTCCATATGGGGGTCCATTGAATGAATGGGGCAGTATTGTAGAATGAAGAATCACTTTACCTGCAACACAGAGATTCCTCAATGTGTATTTAATACGTAGGTACATAAGCCTATGCCACTTTTCACATATTAATAACATGCATGCAGAAAAAACAGAAAACATGGGGCAGGGAGTGAAAATTGTCTTCTGCCAGTCAACCGTCATCACTAGCAAAAATTTCTGTGCATCTACGTAAACCCGTCTTTGTCAACTCAGTAAACATTGTTTGTTCAAAACCAGTGAAATATTTGGCATTGCCATACATGTATATCTACACTCATTCAATTGCGGTATAACAGCAGAGAGGGTATGAACATTGTGTTTAAGGTGAAACATCAATATTTAACCTTATGGGGAAATACATACACTACAAAGACGAACATCTTGCAAGAGTATGTACCATATTTTGGGTTTTCCGTAGAGGAAACAATGGAATAGAGAATCTGGGAGTTGCTCGCATCCCCAAATTGAGCTTTAAGGTGGTATTTGGTGATCTGTGCCATGCCTCCTTCAGTTACCCAGGCTGGGATGAAGGACAATACATGAGGAGGGTCTGAAACCTGTGGAACAGATATAGACCCAAAGCAGTCTAAAGACCATTTATTTCAAATGAAACCTTTTCTATTTTTTAACATTGAATGAATATAGATTGAAAACCACATCCACAAAATACTTCTAAGCAAAATTATGTATAAAATGTGCACATTGTTGTCTGACAAGTTTTCTGCACATATGTGTGGGGAAGGAAGGCTAGAGAGCAGAAAAAAAGACAGCGTTAACATTGTGGTCCTCTTCTTCTCTGTCTAAAGGTAAGCCAACGTGCGGCACCCTGTCAAGAGCGGCGAGACAGCTTCCTTGTATCTTTATGACATGAGTTCATGTGCTTAATGAAACTGCTGCCCTAACAAAAGACCCAGTCGCTGTGCTAAGAAGATAAAACGCGGTGTCATGGTAGCACTGTTCGGGAGCAAGGACAACCGGCGTCATGAGTGGAGATGCATATCAATGACAAAACACACTGTGTTCTCGCTGTGCAGAAAACAAAAACTTCGGAGTCTGTGGATATCTTCAAGAAATGTTCTCCATGGCCCTGCTGCAGCGCTGCTGCCTGCTTCACGGTTTTGCTTATGTGTAAAAAAAGGACATTAAAAAAGCAATAAAGTACTGCAAACAATCTGATGGCCTTGTAATCATAGCAAGGATTTACTTGTTGAGGGTTCTTCACGTTTCACGTTTAAATAAGTGGCTTTCGCCAGTGTAATTTTAAACTTATGGGGGAAAACAAACTGTTACAAAAACATTTTAACTTGCAAGAACTGTCCATTTCAGAACAATATAGTCAGCAGTTTATTCTTGAGAAGGAAGCTCTTGCTTACCTCAGTGCCTTTCATTACCCATACAGATCCCATATATCTCACACACACACACACACACACACACACACACACACACACACACACACAGACAGTTATACATAATGAAACACAACGTTTGAAAATGTGTATCGACTTAGGGAACAAAATGAATGAAACGAAGTTCCTGCAGAAGCATCAAACGTGTATGAGAAGCTGAGCTGTCCAAGTATAGACTTAAATCTTAGATTAATCAGAGCTGCCAGGAAAAATGAAAGGATATTGCATCACCGGTGACTGCAAAGATTTCTAAGGAACCGTGCTGACCGCTGCAGGAAGGAAAAGGTTGGTCACGACATCATTGAAGTGCTGTTACTGCATGGTTCAGTCCAGCAAGAACCTCTGAAGATGACTTTCATCAGGCAGGACCTAGTACAGATATTTCAATGAAGCTGAGTAAAGATGTCCTTATGCTGGAGTTTTTGTCCAGACATGGGCATTGCCTTTGTAAGACCCCTACAGATTTGTGCGTGTTTGTAAGTTTTGTCTTGCAGACTTTAGAAAAATACAGCAGTGAAACCCTCACCAAACTGTGAAAACCAGTCGAGTAAAATTTGACGCTCAATTATGAGGAGGAAAATCTCCCCGAAGACCCTCCCTTTAGTAGAAAAACTTAAGATAATGTTTGATCATGACATTTTTACAGTTGGCTATAGATATTTTCATGATGACTGGATGAGGACAGAGCTTAATTTATTTGTTTATTGCCCGATTGATTGTATGATTGATAAGGCATTTACCCATAATTGTTCCACAGCACCTTGAGGATAAAATGTCACTACAAATCATTAGTGCTGAACCAAAAATGCATGAAACCTTTCAAACATGCAAAGGAGACACATTAGTTATTCCCACAAGAGTTACTGAAAAGAAGTGTTTACACAGCTTATTACACTACAGCCTCCTTCTCCTTACCTGCTTGGCCACACTGATGCTGAAGATCAGGTTCAGATAGCTATTCCCGTCGCTGACCTGCAACAGCATCTGGTCCTGTGACCTGTCGGAGCCGTCGTGGACATACCACAGCTGCCCCCTTCCCAGCTCCAGAAGTTTAAAATCCCGCAATGGGTGGTCTTCATGCGGACGAGTCAGGCAGCCGTGTCGGGGAGGGTCCAGCACCGTGACCACGACATCCTCGGGGTTGTCATTATCCTGGATTTGCAGCACCGACTGCGTGATGACCGCTGCCTCCCCACGGTTCACCACTAAAGGACGGCTGCTCGACACGTACGGCGGCTGAGCGAGAGACAGACTGTTTAATAAAGCTGTCGACAGTCATGCTTCCACACATTACATTTTTGAGTGTCATTGCTATTGAAGGGGAATGAGTATTTGCATAGCCTATGGCAAAGAAATGTCCTGAAACACTAGAGGATATGGAAAACCAAATTAATTATATTTATTTGCTGTGATATCTATTTACATTACTCTTAGCAGAGATTAGAGAACCCGAGAGCAAAATAACAGGAGCAGGAAGTCCTTTCCTGAACATTTTCTTTTTTTCCCCCTTTCATAAAAGCGTTGTGGTCTGCGTACACTACTGAGAATTGAATTGAACCGCACGGCACTTGTTTTCAAGGCCTCGAGCCAGCAGACCCAGTTTCTTGCGGCAATGCCATCTCCGTGTTTCCTCACTCGACTCAGAACCGGAGAGGGCTGGTGGCCCCCTGGTGCATGCAGCCGGCCCTCCTGCGGCATCCGGTACTAAAACCTCAGCCAAGGCTCCCACTTCCCTCGGCTCCCAGTATGCTAGGCAGGAACATTAAATTGCTGTGCTGCGTTAAACAGATGAGGTCACAGTCACAGCCAGATCTCTCAAGACTGCAGATGAGACCGCTGAAATCTAACAAAGGATAAAGTTGTACGAAGAAGAAATCAGCTTCACATTACAGCTTTTACATATACAAATCAATACAGTGATACGTAATGACTGTCGGCTATGCACCGTTAACTGTGTCTGATTCATGTTAAGCAGACATGGTTTTCCACAAGTCCCTGGTTGTGCTTGCTGTGCATGACAGCTTCCCTGCTTGCAGCTGACTCCTCACAGATGCAACCAGACAGCGTAACACAGCGGTGTAAAAGCTGGGTGTTCCACTACGCTGCCATCAAGAGTGGCCCATTGGGGAGTGGTGGAGATGACACACATGGACTGTACCTGCAGCGACACGGCCAAGAATACGATGTTCTCGGGCGTCGACAGAAACTGCGGCGCCACCAAACGCAGGGTCAGCTCTCCGCTCCTGTGAAACGTACACAAAATTACCGGACTAGACATCAACACAAAGCTGAAAAAAGATTCGATGAAGGTGACATTGATCGTTGCACAAAACTGGAGAGTGGCTTTCACTCCTCATCCTTTTGAGCCCCTGTGCATCATGTTCTTCGTTCCAAGGTGAAATGAATTATTACTCATCGGCGAGGGTTTACCTTAAATAACATGCTTTTGTAAACCCAGCAAATATTTTCCCAGTAGCTGGGCAAAGACACTTGCAGAAACAAGAAGCAAAATGCTAACAATCTGACATATGACTCATACCCTACAAGTGGAATTACTTACAGCTTTTCAAACAGCTTAATTAACAGCTCAAACAAAATACCGTATCATGGGGGTAGGTGGTGGGGGGGGTGGATCAAAGCCAGGACTGATACATTTATTCAATTTAACTTGTAATTAGATTTACACATTCTGTATTTTCCACATTTTAATTTATCATTTCATCTTCCCTTCCAGCACCGAAGACCTGTTAGTAGCAATGGTTACAGTGCTGCCTTTGGACTAGAAGGCACCAAGTTCCTGCTGTAGACCCCCTGGGCAAGGCAGTTATCCTAAACTAGTTCAGTAAAAAATACTCACCAGTATACATATGTTTGTGAGTAGCTTAACGCTACTAGTCATTAAAAAACTGATAGACAGACAGATAAATAAATGACTAAATCTAATACATTTAATAGGCTAGTGCAGGGCGGACTACACAGAACTTCTTACAGCCATGCCTTAATCTCTAAGCAGAGAGCAATGTTCTACATTAATTTATATGGGCAATTTAAACCAACTACTTCACCGGAAACATGTCTCTAGACTGTAGTAGGAACACCATGCGAACACTGGGGGAATGAGAAATGTTAACACAAACTGAGCCACGACAGAACGTGCATAGCCCAGGTGCATTGAAACACCTGCTCCATCCACAGATTTTAAGTAGATTTAGATATGAAAAAGAACTAAGCTATAGAATATTAATATATCCATTTTTCAGTGTCACTCACGGGTGAGAAATTCATTTCATTAAAGCAGAAGACCATAAATGGCAGTTCTTGCAGAGAAAGTGTGGTTCCCAGATAGGGAGCTAGGAAGGCATTGGCTGGAATGTAGTGCTGAATCATCAAAAGTAGCTCACCTCTGCCCTTTTAATGTTAATTGCAACTTGAGGGTTAATGTCTACGACCTAAAGGGGCTTCCAGAGTGACAACCAGGGGATTGCTACCCTCTCACCAGTGCTGACACCATCTCACTGCCTAAATCATGAGGTCCCCCTGAAGTGTTTTCTGTGTTAATTTGGATTTCCAAGTCCAAATTAATATGCACAGACACAGAGATCTCAAAACTTTGCCCCAGTCATAGGAAGAGGGGAGAGTAATGAAAACCTTCTCTGATACAGTCAGGTTCATAAGTATTTGGACAATTACACAATTTTAAGTATTGTAATGAGCACCGGTCTGGGCTAAGATGGAGGGAATGAGGACATCATGCCGGTCTCCATAACACACAACCTTTTATTGAACACTGGCACCTCAAGGGAAGGTAACAACCAGGCAGGACGAAGGAAAAGCTGTCCCTCTGCACCCACACTGCAGCTGACCAACCACCCCAGCCCCCTTCTGTCTCACACCCGAACTCTCTATTCCCGCACTCAACAGTTTCCAGCCACAGCACACCCTCCCGCCCCTTCTCCCAGGGTGCACCTCGGCAGCAACGCACAAACAACAGCCAAATGGTGCTTAGCCGTAGTGCCTGACGCTACAGTATTTTGCCACTGTGCACAACTACAATGAATTTGAAACAAAGTAAACACGATGCGATTGAAATGTAGACTCAGCTTTAATTTAAGAGGTTTAACAAAAGTATTGCATTAACCATTTAGGAATTACAGCCATTCATATACATTGTCCCCCATTTTCAGAGGCTCAAAAGCAATTGGACAATTGACTGACAAGCAGTTTTATGGCCAGAAGTGGCCTCTTCCTTCACTGTTTCATGACAAATTAAGCAGATAAAAGGTCTGGAGTTCATTCCAGGTGTTGAATTTGAATTTGGTAGCTGTCCATAGGAACTACATAGTCCATGGGAATATGCAGCCCAAAGAAGTATTGATGCAAGTGAAGAAGGCCACCATTAGGCTTAAAAAACAAAACAAACCTATTAGAGAAATAGCAAAAACTTTGGGAGTGGCCAGATCAACAATTTGGTACATTCTTATAAAGAAGGAATGCACTGGCAAACTCGGAAACACCAAAACGCCTGGAAGAGCACGGAAGACAACTAAAGTGGATGATCAGAGAATTCTTTCCTTGGTGAAGAAAAACCCCTTCACAACATCTAGCCAAGTCAAACACACTTTCAAGGAGGTTGGCGTATCATTGTCAAAATCTACAATCAAGAGGTGTCTTCATGAATGTAAATACAGAGGGTTTACCGCAAGGTGCAAACCACTGGTAACACTCAAGAACAGAAATGCTGGATTAGACTTTGTTAGAAAACATCTAAAAAAGCCTGCCCAGCTCTAGAACCAAATTCTTTGGACAGATGAAACCAAGATTAACTTGTACCAGAATGATGGAAAGAGAAGAGTATGGAGAAGGAAAAAGTGAAAGCAACCAAAGAGCTTCTCAAGGCTAATAAATTCAATATTCATCAATGACCAAGTCAGTCACCTGGCCTCAACCAAACTGAACATGCTTTTCACTTACTGAAGACAAAACTGAAAGCAGAAAGACCCACAGCAACTGTAGACTGCTGCAGCAAACACCTGGCAAAGAATCTGAAGGGAGGAAACTCAGGATTTGGTGATGCCCATAGGTTCCAGAGTTCAGGCAGTCATTGACTGCAAAGGATATGCATCCAAGTATTAAAAATAATCCTTATATTTATTATTTTAGTTTGTACAATTACTTTTGAGCCTCTGAAAATAGGGGACAACATATATGAATGGTTATAATTCCTAAATGGTTAATGCAAAACTTTTGTTAAACCCCTTAAATTAAAGCTGAAAGTCTACACTTCAATTGCATCTTCATTGCTTTGTTTCAAATCCACCGTGGTGGTATAGAAGCAAAATACTGAAAATTGTGTCATTGTCCAAATACTTATGGACCCAACTGTAGATTGAAGGTCAGTGTGGAGACATCGAAATTGGTTCTACTGCCTTTTTTTTGAAGTGGATTTGAAGCTCTTCCTTAATGCTTCAGTTGTCTTTTTTTGGCCAGTTAGACACTGATGAAGTGCTCTTTAAAAGCAAGCAGAGAAAACACAAACACACACACACACACACACACACACACAAAGGTAAAAACAGTACAATTTCTACTATTCTACTGTGTGAAATTCCACATCTGCAAGCCTGAAGCACATCACAGGGTGATGCCTAAAATCTACAAGTGAAAGATCTGATTCCATGACCACATGACTCACCTTGATTTGTGTTTGTCATGTATGAAATGCACAGCTTTGTTCTTAAGGTCCAGGAGAGTGAACATGTCACCGCTGTTCAGCATTTCCTCCTTCCCATCTGTGAGTCGCACCAGCTTGCCGTTGCTTGGGAGCCGGAGCACCTGAAGAACTGCTTCTTCCTTGTCTCTGTCCAGATCCTCAAAACCCACGAGCGACAGATCCAGAGATCGGGTTCCTCCAATTGCCACCAACAGAGACCCCTTCACACGTAGTGCTGGCATTTGGACGTTCACTGCAGGCAGGCACATACCAGGATCTTCCCATCCATCCCCATCACATTGGTATCACACATTAACAAAAAATATCTACAGTAATTCTAGTGGACTAGGAAGGGCATACTAGGAATTCAGAAAAAATCTGCAGGTTTTAAATCAAAATAATTTCAGCATGTGTTCATGGTTTTTTCAACTATGAACACCAGGCACAATCTGCACTTGAAGAGAAGAGATTGATGTCTGAAAAAGAGCCCATTCCTTTAGAAGGTCTCTTGCAGACAGACGATAAACTGCCAGACTCATTCACACGGCACACATCCCTGGGGACAAGCTGGGGACAGCAGTATGAGCACTGAGGCATGGAGCAGCCAAGTTAAAACAAGAGCCAATCTGGAAGATGCCACCTACCTCTCCATTGATACATGGCTGCATCCAGAAAGCGGCACTTCCCAAAATTCTGCATACGGAGGTTCTGCTTCAGGGAAAACGTACCCCGGTGTCGGCTTCTCCGGTCCTTACAGCCTGATGTACAGAGGAGCCAAGTGGCAATAAGAGTCACTACCCACCCACAAATGCTTGTAATATTAAGAATTGGGATGCACTTTGGCTTCGTATTTCTTGCCGTTTTTGAGAGATTTCTTGTGACTTTGCAGTCACTGGAGGTATGAATCACCAGACATAAACTGGACATAAATAAAAATAAATAAATTAGTGGATAAATCAAGTTGTTTTACAACACATGCCTTGTTCTGCTGCATGTATGTAAGGATGTGTGGATACCTTTGTCAGGCACTGCTAACCAACTTAAAATTAAGCCTACTGGTGCACCAAGATTATAAAATTATCAAGATTATACCTGGCGGTACATTACAGATAGATAAAACATACTCTTCTTCTCCTCTTGGTGAAATAATATTTTAAAGTTAATAAACAGGGACTTTGAGAGGCACCTGGAATGTACTCTTGCCTACTATTGGTTGCTTTTAGGTTAAATGTGAAAAATTTGGATTTCACTGTCTTTGCTGCTGACTAAACATTGATTTCCAGCCATTTGTTCTCGTGAACTGCTTGTTCTGGTCACAGCAGTCTGGAGCGTATCCTGGAGTTACTGGAGGTAAGGTGGGGGGAGTGCATTCTGGGACATTTTAACTTCTGTACTTATTTGGTCATTGTAGCTCCTGCTTCACCTGTGAGAAGTGTTTGCCTAAGCACAGGGGAAGGAGGATGGTCTAGGGTTTATGCAGATCCATGTAATACTGCTCAGTCACCCAACTCGTGTAAGATGGATGGTTGTGGAAACACAGATTGCTCTTGTACTTCCTGCCCAGCCCTTTCCAAAAAAAACAACAAAAAAATACAGATTTTGCGCTTGGAAAGTGAATATACACTCTCCCTCCTTGAGAGAGCTGGGTGCAGCCAAAGTGCTGTTTCAGCAAGCGCCTGGGCAGAAAATTTAAAATGTGATATTTGTTCCTAACAGCAACAAAGGTTATCTGGAAAACATTCAACTGGTCAGCTGAAGTGAACTGGGAAATTGCTGTTGTCCCCACTGAAATAAGTAACGGGACAGGGCAGGTGACACTGCTGGATGAGGAATGAGGGTCAGCATTTAATGGGCATAAAGAGCAGATGCCAGTTTTTTGTATGTGTGGGTACCCTGAGGTTCTGTGGGCACCAATGTTGAGGAAAATCTGTGAATGGCAAAGTCAATTAACCCTTGGAACAAAGGTGGCTGGCCTCAGAGTCCCTGGGAGGCCTCACAGCATCAGTACCTTACAGAGAAATGAAAGTTTGTGCCAGAAGTTTGGCAAGAACCTGGAGTCGCCACCATTGACTTTGAGTCGAGGTCTTGCTCTTCGTTAATTGGCAAGTTCTTCCAACAGGTGGTGTCCTTCATCCCCCATGATTCTCGCAGGTATAAGGATGGCAGCGTAGCTTGAAAGCTCTAATGGCATGCTTGAATCCTTTCAGGCCACTGAGACTGCAGTACACACCGTTGTGAAGGTCTGTGAAACGCATCGAAAGCTACCGTGCACTCGCTTTTGGTTAATCAGATCCTAACAAGACGGGGAGATGCCCGAGTCACTGCCCACTTCTTTAACGTCCCTTTTTCCTCCTAAATGAGCTGTGACTGCAACTTCAATTCTTATTTCTAGCCCTTCTCACCTTGTACTCCCTGGGCTACAGGCTTCCGCTAACACTTCTGAAGAAGAGCATTTGTGCCATTGTGCCTACAGCCCTGCAGACACACAGCTGACCAAAAGTAGGACAGTGACAAACAAAGCCCAGCCGCCACACTCACCCAAGGGAATACGGGCCAGTTTGCATTGCTTAGAATTCCTTAACACAGATCTCTGTTGAGGGTTGGCAGGGATTCATATCTGATTCACTGTCACCAGGATTGGTAACAGGATGATTCAGGCTGAAATCCCTTTTCCGTCACATTAAGGAAGGTGAAATGAGGCCACAAAGAAGATCCCAAGACAGAGGATGGCATTTCTTCTGCGAGAGTATGACTTTCCCTTACCTTCACGAGGACTACAAATAACAAAGGGTTTATGTATATGTAGCAGTCAGTGGAAAGCGGAACACTAACTTGCAGTGCTGGAATTATTTCAGCAAAGATGCTAATGCATGGGGCACATATTGATCCACATGTGGTTCATTAGTTATTGTGGAATCATATTGATCAGCTCGCGCTGGTCCTTCAACTGGAAACAGAGGAGAAAATTGCATGTAATGTTTTAATAACCTTCCTGTATCTCAGGTCTCTGAGAAGGGAGGAAAGGAAAAGGGTGAGAGCTTTCCTCTACGTCTGCAGGTGCACATGGAGAAGTCGAGGAAGAATCAATGAGGAGGCCCTTCAAAAAGCCAGACTTTGGTCCAGTCTGTGTGGGATGTGCATTGTCTGGCCAAGTCTCACATCATAACGGATAATCCATGCTACATGCTCCCAGGATGCGAGAACCATGGGAATGGGACAAGAAGCACAGGGGTTGCCCCCCACACTGCAACTCTTTCAGAAAGGATGCCACTCTGCTAGAACAAAACCAGAACTTTGCCACATTTTGTCCTCTGATCGACATTTCTGAATGCTAGTCTGTATGTTCACGCCCTTCACCCTCAAACTAGAGTTTTCAGTCAATATACAGATTTGACAGTGTCAAAGCATTTTCCGAAACCTGACACACTGCACTGGGAACATGTTGACAATTTAGACGGAAATTGGCGATACAAACCTGATCTGCATGTAAACCCTCCTGGTGTTGGCAAAGTTTTAATTAAGCAAGATCAAATGTGTAATAGCGTGGGTGGAATTTAAATAAGCCCACACTTAGTTCTTTGGCACATTTTTTGAGCACCATTTCTTGCACTACACACTCAAACATTTTGGCATTTTTAATTTTAATTTGGAAACTTTGTACAGGCACTGGTGCAGGAGGCTCCATACTATGGGTAGAAACCAGGGGACAGGAAGTAACACAGATGTCCCCAACGACTAGGCCTTGAATTCCTATATGGGACACATACTGTATGGAGCCACCACTTACGAGGTCTGCTGCACACTGCTGGCACTTCACATAGCATCCGCTGGGAAGAAGACAACCTGAGCAAGGTCATGTCATGGTCATGTGATGTTCATCTAATTACACGCTGACATATGACCGTGATGAACTGCTTGAACTGAACGGGCACCCAAAACACCTAATGCATTGTTTTTGAAGCTCATTTCTGGGCAGCAATAAATCCGAAGACAAGGAACAGAGTTGATGGTGTTGACAGGGCTCAAAAGGACTAAGAGTGCTTTTTCTCTAAAGTAAAAATGTTGATACTCACACCCATTTTTCACCTTTGTGGCTTATACTAGTGATCTTGTGAATTCTGTTGTTCTAGCCCAAATAATGTTGCTGTTCTCTTGGTAGAAAACAGCGCAGGTAGCAACTGAATCGCATTGTGCTGTAAGTCATGATCATCACGTATGGATTAAATTTCGGTGAGCTTCAGTGTCAGTGTCTGGTATTTGGAACTGAGAAGCACTAAACTAAGGAACAAAATGGAACAAAATGGACACGGCAAAAAAACGATGTTTTCCTTAAGGTCTACAGTACAATCCTAATTTCAATAATTTCATTCTCTCATTGCTGCAATCTGAATAGACAGATTACATGAAAACAGAACATTTGGTATGAGTTTAACCTTACAAACCACTCATTTTTAGGTTATGTGAATGTCTGCCTTTAACACATTCCTCTACAGCCCCACATTCCCATGTGCATAGTTACTTCTGCTTACTTTCATCCATGCCACATTCTCATTAGGGACTAAATGTGCTGACAGTACTTTATGCTTTCTTTTCCCCTTTTTCCTATGTTCTGTCGCAGTGTGCAAATGATCGTTCAATACTTTGCACAAAGCTATATGCACAGATCAGCAGTTGCGATAAATTAAACATGAGCAGCCAAAAGATTAGGATGACTGATGCAGAACTGGCATCCAGCTGAGATTGTTCAGCTTGTGAAATTATTCAGGGCTCTGGTGGGTCAGGCTTGGTGTTAACCCGGACGTCCCTTCTTTTGAACGGAAATGGATTGCAAACGCAACTTTAATTTAGCTTCGATGCGCCACGTCAGGCACAAGTGTAGTGCTGAGCTCCAAACCCGAAGAGCATCCAAACCAGGCTGGAGGCGCACAGAGGCCCCAGCTGCATGTGCCTGCATCTTGCCCATGTTATCCGTCAAGGTATTCACCGACACGTGAGTGAAATGTCGACATTTTATCGTACGTTTTTATTTGCCGCAGCTTCGGCCCAACTCCAGCGTTCCAGTGACCTTTTTAAAAATGCACATCATATTTTTGACCAAAATGTTTGCGCTAATGTTTGCTGTTTGTGTGTGAACTGTCATTTCTATTCACAATACGATGGCTCTGCAGGGAAACATCCGCAGGGAGCCATCGTATTGTGAATAGAAATAACAGTTCACACACAAACAACAAGAAGCACATTGTTGTAAATTGCCAAAAAACTTAAAAACTCAACAAAGTTTCAATTTTGACCGTCATTGGCAAGTCATTTTTGTCAAAAATACCACTAGAGTGAACACCAAGACACAGAAACGGAACGCATGGAATTTCTTTCACAGATCAGCCATTACACTAGCATGAATAGGGTAGCTGAAATTTGATAGGAAACTTCCTAAACCCATCCTGTGCAAATGCAGCCTGAAAGCACAGGCACAATGGAATCAAACCACTTCTTAAATTGAATCTTGGACCAACTTGAAAACATGATGTCTCCGGGTGGAGAAATACAGAATACTGTAAAAAAAAAAAAAAAAAAAAAAAAAAAAAAAAAAAAAGTCATGCATGAAAGGTTAAATAGAAGGACGATGATCTGTGCTGAAGTCGCACAAAGAATCGCGGGATAGCTGTAGACGGCTTTTCTGTGCGGCCACCGTAAGTTCCACACACGTTTTAACAAGACCTGTAAAATCCCTCGAGTTAAATACAAGAAAAGTTCAGTATCTAAGAGCATACAAATCTAAGCCCTTTGTGGAACTAAAGGTATTTTAACCACGCCATGAACAAGCCTTTCTTGAAAAGGGAAAACACTGTCATTCCTCCATAACAGCTTGACTCAAACTCCACTCTTTCATTATTTCCCTGTTAAGACTCTGCTTTTAAGCTACATGGTGTTCTTTGCCTATCGGTGCGCCAAGCTGGATCTGAACTAGCAAACTTCAAGCTCCCATCCAGTACCCTTCCTGCTGCCCTGTGCACCTCTTTGCCGTGCACCCCATACATAACAGCCCGACTTCCCATAGAGGGAGAGGCGCTGCCCCCAGGGCTGCTGGACCTGCTGTGGTCAGCAACAAGGGGGATGTTAGAGAAATGGTCCAAGCAACCTAAGCGGTGCAGGACAGAAGTAAGGGTGCGGGGTCCACAAAATAGGGCAGAAAAAGTTCAGCAGGCTTGGTTCATCAGCAGGAATGAAGCCATTACCCATCAGAGCCAACGGCAGCAGTGGAAGTCTGATAAGCTATAAGAGTCACGATCCAAAGCCGCGGTGCCATTAATGAATTCAGCACGCAGGGGTTTTAAAATTTGGTCTATTGTTTTATTCATTAAACCCAGAAGCCTGTCATGAGTTAGACCATCAGTGCTGTTCGCAACATAATGGGGAAACCAGTCAAAGACCAGCTTGAAGGGAAATACTATGGGTATGCAGGTCACAAAACTTTGTTTTGGGGGGTCATTTGCGGAGGTCTGCCAAGCATAATAAGTCCATCCTACTTTGCCTCTGGGAACATTTGGCCTTGCTGAAGAGCCCCCTTTTTAAACATATGAGCTAAATTACGAAAATTGAAGTGCACCCTTTCCAATAAATCAAGGCTACTGATACTAATATCTTCTACCATCTGATGCCTTTATCTATTTTTAATACTCAGTATTGAGAAAACACATTTTAGAAAATTATTGAATTATTTCTGAGATTACATTATGGGAAATAATAAAACTGTGATCATACAAATGACTGAACATGGGTGAAAAACACCTGCAGGATCCCCTTATTAGAGCCTCTTAATCTGGACTGCAATCCACATTAATCCTTTTAATCCGGGGCAAGGCGGCCTATAACTGGCAGAAAACTGTGCGCAGATGGTGATGCTTATGGTGACTCTGGGCAGATATGAGGTGAAGGTGCGATGCGGGAGGTTCATAGGTGGGCAGGAGGTGTAGTGTGGAGTGCTTGCCCTAATGCTGTAACAGCCTAGAGGATGCATTTACAAACCAAAATGGGGGAACATGCCCCGCTGTTATTCTTTGGAAGCTACCTGAACACATGTACTAATCAGATTTTCTGCCTTTGCAAGGTTTTCACATTAAATGGAACTTGAATGCAATAACTGAGTCATAAATCGAACCGTTTTTACACAATCCTACCCAATTCTGAAATCCAGCCAGTAATAACTCCTTAAGAACTATATCATTTGTTCAATGTATGACTGCGGGGATCCAGGGCTGATCCTGCATCTTAATTCCTTGAGATCTTTCACTTCATAGGGGCATTGCTATGTGGTATTGCAGGATTTGCCCTCCTACTGGCTAACCCTTACGGAGACGCTGCTCCAGGTAGCCAGTAGGAGGGCGAATCCTACAGTATATTCATAATAAAAAAGTCTTCACATTTGTAGGAAAGGATGTACAGGTGCAGAATGTGAGCAGTTATGTCTTCCCTTGTCTGATGATCCTAACTGAAAACCTTCGCAACCTGAATTGCTGTTTTCTTGCCTTGTTTTATTGCCCAGTCAGGTGAAGAGTTAAAGCAATCCAGTTCATTACTTTCACGTGTTGATGCTTCATTTAGCAGCTCAGTCCAAAGTCTCAGAGAGAATGAGCACCCAGGTACCTTTTCTCTCTGCCAAACCCAGGTCACATACCTCAGTCGTAATTGACTCAAACAAATGAGGGCTCTGCTGTGAGCAATGCGTCGTTCTTTTCTAAGTTCCCTCCGAGCAAGTCGAACCCTTACCCTCATCCCGTACCCTAGATGTCCATTTAACACTCAAAGGCTGTCTGCTGGGGAAATAGAAATGGACTTCAGCCGGGACAGAGGTGTCAGCCTGGAGAGGGGAGGGATCCTTCATGGAGGCTCTGCTGCACCCACGCTCCAGAGCTTAAGTTGTCAGCCGGCAGAAAAGGCTATCCATTCCAGTAATTCCCCTTTTATTCCCCTCTGGAGCCCTGGAAGCACACGGAAACACCGTGACTGCCTCAAGGCTTTACTGTGACTGCAACAGAGCTGAGCAAATATGTCTTTTCTTTATCTTTTATTTCTTTTTAAAATCTAATCCAGAATGTAAAACCATGGATCCCCATACACTTCCTTGCAGTTCAGGCCAACAGGGTATAGACAAACACTACAAAGCATGGAAAAAAGGATAAAGTCACAACAGTGTCTCTAAATTTGTCTGTTTTCTGCCACAGTCTATGGGGTGGGAGGGATGTCAGGTTACACAGCAGGTCGTCATCATGTTTAGTTACCTAACATTAAGCTGCATTTCTGGGGCGCAGGGTATAAGTTTCACAAACCCAGCACAGTCCCCTGCCCTCCTCGGTCCATCTGTCAGCCCGTGCAGGTAATCTGAATGCTCCTCACATAGGCGGCAGACCACCACCTCCGGGAAGCCCTGAGGTCTGTGCACAGTGTCGCCATTATAAACAGCACCATGGCACAGAGAACTTTAACATCAGCCATGCGCTACAGCATCAGGTATGACATTTTATGTGTTTATTATTTTCCTTCACACAGATACAGACAAGCCAAGATCTGTCTGACAACTTTGTGAATTACAGCCTCAGACAAGCAAAACAAAAAATTTCTAATTGTCTAATTTTAAGAAACTAAAAAGCCAGGCACTGGACTTTCAAATTCTTTGCAGGAGGTATTTGTGAGTTACCTGAAGAACAATGAATAGAATCACCGCAGCAACAATAAAAATACTGTGCAAGGGAGTCTTCTATTCCTATTTCTGGGGGAAAAAATTAAAATATATTTGAGGGGGGCATGAAATTGCCTAATTTTTTCATCACGAAGCAATAAATCATAAAATCTCATTCTGCAGTTTCGGACATCATGAGCATTTATTAATTAGTTCTCCGCAAACTGTTGTGATAAATGCATCTGTCGACAGATTTTCAGCAGGCTTCTCACAGGGCGGAATTTGCCTAAAACAGGAATGTACTAATAAAAAGACTTCTGCTATCAAGCTGGTAATTTGTTTACCCAAAAAAGGAAAGTGTACTATTTTTCTCTGGCTGTGTAAAAAAGTTTGCGACGCACTCGAGCGTAACATTGAGGTCAGGGGACTAAAGGTGCTTTTTTCAACAAAAACAAAGACAAATACAACAGATTGTAATACAATTGCTTATTGAAAATCAGTACAAATTCAAGATACAGGTACAGGCCTGAGTATTTCAATGTGTTTTTATATTTGTTTTCATAAAAAAATGAGGTACTTTGGATAAGAGGTTTATTTTTTCCCATTTGAAGCCTTTCAATAATGATAACTTGAGGGTAGTTTCAACTGAGCTGTACTTGTTCTTATAATAAAATCCTGTTTGGAGCTACACACACATCCAGAAGAGAAGAACAAATATTTCCTGGTGTTGGAAACCATAGTAGCTGCCTGCTAATAACATGGAAATACTCCCCTCTGGAGACCCTGCTTGGGTCTGGGAGGATGAACCTGTGGGAGGCCCCCGCTGGCCTAGAGTTGTAGCTCTTTCTGCTGCAATCTGCACCTGATGCGGTTCAAGTTCTGTTGGGTAACCTTAAACATCTATTACACCACATAAAAGACCCTGAGTCACGAGGAGTCCTCCTGTTGTACCCTTTAGAGACACATGTAGTAGACTGCTACTCATTCCTGCGTCTACCATGGTCATCCTTGTAATGCTGTTCAGAACAACCTAAGAGACATTTCCCAAGATGCAGAGCAGCGTCTGGGGAACATCTTGCACAACTTAGGCTGGGCAGGATTTATCACAGGTTGGAGAAATAAAATCCATAGCAACAGCTAGAGGAGCTGACATTGACGGTAAAAGGCCAGTGTGTTTGGGGTTAGATCGATACCTCCGGTATCAAATTCAACCGCCTCATTAGAAATTCAGTATCTGGCTCCCTCAAGCTACAAAACTCAAAATTACTTTGTTGTATATTTCACAATACATTTATTTGGAAAAATGTTGATTTTAATCCTCATGAACCAGTGGGAGCGAGATTTTTCTAAGGACTATTTTGGTAGTGGCTATTATTTATTAAATATAGCACTTCTTCACAGATTCCTTAAACAGCTGTCTCACAGACAAATGTGGGATGATCCAGTGCATTACTGAATTTGGTGCCCATTTAATCAGAAAACAGGACAAAATTTATCAGGCTACGGCTCTATAATTCTGTTTTGTATGATTCTGTTGAACATGCTTCATACAAGAAGGGTTAGGAAATTAAAAAATGCAAAGAAACAAGGAGATATGGGTCTCTCGTACAGATTTGGATAAAGCCAGTTAATGCAAAATGCTAAATCCCATTAATGTATCAGCACAAAATCTTAAACTTTTAATGATTGTAACTGCAGCCATGTCTTCAAACAGGAACTTAATTCTGATATCTGTAGCTAAAGTACTTTACCATAGTAGGACATATTGAAAATGGGAAGCATTGTAAAAGCAGTTTGTGCTTTTGGGTGTGTGAAGCAAAGGCCTCGGCCTTCAGCAGGCTTAAAAAGTGCGCGTTCCTCAGCTCTGCCGAGAGTCCCAGTGTGTGTCTGAAACACTTCTGTATAACAAATGCCTTTCTGGGCAGAGAAATGTGAGACACAGTCGTGCACGCAGACCCTGTTGAGGAGCAGGTGGGATGGATCTGAACGTGATACGCATCCCTGTGGGCCAGGACCATGGAACGTAGAGCACAAAGGACGGCGACTCGAAAAACGACTGACAGCAGGCATCCAAGACCAGCGCATGGCAGAAAAGCGTGAACTAAGGGAACTGGTTTCTCCAAAAATAAGCTTGACAGCATAACCTGAATTCCATATTCATTTTTGGCAAGCAACCCTTGAAGCGCTCCAGTTCCTCTGGGTTGCAGAGAAGAATATTATTTAGTGAGAATAAACCCAAGGGAACTGAGTAAACTTTTTTGAAAAATAAAACAAGAGTTAAAAATGTATGGATTTTACGCTGTTCCCCAAAAACATGCACAGAGGATTTAATTCAACATTTAATGTGGAAAGTAGAGCACTTCGTGATGCCACCATTTGCTTCTGCTTTAATGCAATATGCAGAAGGACATTCCAGGAGCTCTGGAGAGCGCAAGTCATTTGAAGAAAGGCAAAAAAGTACGGCACCGCCATTTGTTTTGCTCTTTTCATCTGTGTATATATGCTCATTGGGCAGTTGTCTATGAAGTGGGCTTGTCCAAAAGAGTGTGTATGCATTAAATTCTTCTGTAATCACATTATATGATTTACTAACAGGACATTGCTAACAAAGCAACATCCCCCCCCGTTTTTCAAAGGAAAGATACAGAACAGCGCAAAACTCAAAGGAAATAGAGGTTTTGCATGTTATGCTAGCAATTTGCATTTTTCTAGGTCAAATTCAGATTGTGCATGCACGCCTTGAAACTGCTCAGTGCTAATGGTGTAAGTTGTAAGTCTGCATTTTCTAAGGAGTGTCCTACCCTTATAGCTATAAAGCACAATCTATTGCTTTGCTTGTTTATCCATTTGTTTGTTCTTTATGCTCAGCTTTGTTTTTTAAGGCATAGGCTTGAAATCTGGTACACAGGCACCGCTCACCCTTTGTAAGGTTTTTGTGTGGCCAAGTTCATTAACCTCCACATAAGCAATTTACTATTTTAAAAGTAAAAATTTTAAATTTCATATTGATGGATTTCTTATTGATGATGGATTTCTTGCTCCACACATGCACACACTCGCAGAGGATAGCGATGTAGGACGAGGAGCCTGCGTAGCTACTTTTTTGGAATGCAGTAGCTAAAATTTCCGGAACAGAAAGCTGGTAGAACCCAACAGGGATTGAAGAGGGCAGTATGTTAGTTGTAACAGAAGCTGTTCTATAACATCAGTGCAAATCCAATGACAGCTGACAGGTTGAATGGTGGAAAACATTGCACCAGACTTATCTGCACCTTGCTGAACACAAAAACAGACAAAAAAATCAGAGGTCATTTGGAACCTCAGTTCAATCTACACTGCATTTCCTCAAACTGTGGATACACTGGAAACAAAAAAAAAGGTTTATACTGATTTTATTTCTTGCTACGAATGTGTAAAGCATGGTTTGCCTTTTTTAGTCTGGGTGTTTTTGCTCCTTGTAAACCTCTGTATGTTGGAAACACTATGGTATTTATATGAGTTCTTAAAGTTAAGAAGAACTCTAAACATTACTTCTATAATATTAAGACTTTGCAAAAAATGCCATCCATCCATCCATCCATCCATCCATCCATCCATTTTAGCAAATCAAATAACTTTTCATGCTGTCGCAAATTTGCTTCCAGCTGTTGTCTTTGCCTTGCTGTACATAGAAATGCCAGTTATGCTGTAACAGACACTAAGATAGCTTTCAGAAGTATTAGTGGAAATTTAATGTGTAATTTTGCATTGTTCAAATGTACTTCCACAGTAAATATTTTGAATGGTCCTTAAGTGTCTAAGGTCTTGAGAAACAGTCTCAGACTGTGATAAGTGGGCAATTCACTTGATGGAAAGAAAAAAGCAACCTGAAGGAAAAATATCAGACCCCTTTCCCTAGTTCCACCCCACCCCTGTGTATCACCACATAGGCAACTTGTGAGAGGTAGAGATGCCTATATATCCAATATCTTGATATCTCCAGCTGCACAAATGCCAATAACCCAGCATCCATGAATTAAGCTAGTGAACTCAATATGACAAATTAGAACATCCAATGAGAACCATCAAAACAAAGAGAAGTCAAGTTAATGATGAACTTGTATGATCTATATAAACCCTTCTCAGCCCTCCAAAGTGACTAGAAAAGTGCTCTCCAACCCCAGGGCGCCAGAAGATTAATCTTCTACTCGCGGACACATCTGAGCCGGGTGGGGAAAGCAAACTCCCGGCACATTTTGTGCAGATAAAGCCCTTGCCGCAGCGGTGAAGTTGTGCTGCATCCAGATAATATCAGGAAACAGATCAAGGTAAAATTGCATACGGCAATCTCCAAAGTTGATCTCGCATTTCTTCACAGTAGCCCTTACCGTATCTTCTTTATTGAAGAGACATGTGAACCACACTATTATATTCCTCGAGCAAGTGTTCAGACTATGTGCTCCTATTGGGTGTCTGTAGGAAGAGTCGGTCACAACTGGAGTGGAATCGGTTGGTAGCCTCATCCAAGCTTGTGAGATGCCGATCTGGAATGGACCACAGAGACTATAGAATGCAAAGAGCCTGCAGGTGTCACCTATTAGCATCTTAAGGCTCAACGCAAAGCCACGTTTCATCACCCAATGATGGTGATTAAGCAGGGGAACAGGACTTGCTGATGGTCTCAGCTTGCATCTTCAAGCAGACCTGACAAGCTATGGGAATGACTGAACTCTGGAAGTTCTTCACCAAGCAGGTCAAGAAGTAATAATATCACCCCTGAAGGTACAAGGGGAGAACAAGAAGTGAGTATTCCATCATGCTGTTTGACCCTGTGGTTTAACACACAGAACCCATGTCGCTTGCGAGAGGGCATCTCTTGGAAGAAGAGAGACAATGAAGATTCTGTGAAGGCATGTGTTTGTACTGTGAAAGAAGGGACCACTTCCGTGACTCCTGCCAGCTCTGACTTCCCCAATGAAAAATGTCAGCACCCTTAAACCTCAATCCCAAATGCTTTCACTGGTTAATCTTACTTCAAGTGAGCAGCGCTTTCATACCAAGGCCCTAGCAGATTGTAGAAGAGCTGGAAATTTATGGATATTTCATTTGTATCACCAGAGGCACGACAATTACAAAATGTACGTCTTGGCTTTGTGTATTGCAATGGATGACGAACCTCTCAGATATACGCACTTCCTAGGTCAGTAGTTCAAGTTGCGGAGTCATATAGTATGTCACAGAGGTCTCAGTCGGGGCTCCTTTCTGAACAGAAGAAGAACAGGGACTTCATCCCTCTGTTGATTATACTTTTAAACTTTAACGGTAAAATATGCCCACTCTTTGCTGCTGACCATAACAGCTTCACAGAGTAACTATCTATACCAAGTTGAAATCCCCTCTGCTTTAAAGTTAACTTTTGTTCAGTGTGTCTTTGGGTGCCAACCAACCATTATTTCCATTATCATCAAACCCCAGCAACATCTCTGCTGTAGATTACTAGTATCTGCAGAGTGATACTCAATTGGAAGTCAGCACGTGTCCACTCACAGTGAGCTGTAAAAACTCAGAAGATACAGGTTGATTGAAGACAATGTACTGTACTGTACCAGGAGAGAGGTTATAGCTGTCCACATGCAACGTTAAATTATGGCTACCCTCAAAAAGTTTAGCCACCTTTATATCAGTCCTTTCAAGATCCTTAAGTCAATTAACCCAGTTACACAAAGGCAAAATTTGCCATCTTATACTGTATGAATCCAACGTCCCATGTTTGTCCGTTTAAACCCCACAGCAGCTGGACTCTGCAATGTCCTCCCCTAGCCTCCCCTTCACCACCTATTGAGGTGTATGGCTCTCCTGCTTATGCAGTCCATACCCTGCTGGACTCCCAATAACATGGCTATCATCTGTACTACTTTGCACATTGGGAGAGATACAGGCTACAACGACAGACTTGGATCTTTGCCTGTGACATCCTTGACCCCTCTCTGATTTCACTTCCATGCAGTTCATCTGGATTATCCACCTTGACACAGGAGTTATCCAACCTCCAGGTAGAATTGAATAGCAGCAGCTGGCCATAAAGAAGGTGGTGGATGTGACTCGGCCATGACCCCCAGCACACACTTGCACCTGATCTCGGTTAAGAAGATGCTGATAAAAGGAGCACAAACACTGTGGTGCCACAAATGAGGGCAAACACGAAGCCACTTGCCACAGAACAAGTTTTTCCCTTTATGGTTTCAAATGTATTTTCTCATCTGTGTTCTTTATTGTAGTCCATGTCTTCACCTATTCCCTCCCAGTGTATGACGTCCACATCCCAGCCCTGTCTGTTTTTCAACACAACACTGTGCCATAAGGCTATGAATCACCCAAACATCCACCAATAAATAAACTTCACAGCTCCATTCACAGTCAGACTGGGCTCTAAGAAACTGACTGAAACAACAGAAGAATTTAGCTTTTCAACAAAAGCTTTTTAAACCGTAAAGTTATTCATAAAATCCTGCACAAATATAATTATGCAGCTGCAGGTGATGCTTTTGAAGCAAGAAAATGCTCAAGTTCTCCTGTACGCAGTCAGTGCTCTGATGAAGTGGGGATGAAGTGAGGGAAGCTGCTAGTTATCTTTCAGCTGCTGAGATAACCACAAGCAAGGCGTGAGGTTTTACTCTTTACTCTATAGAGTAGAGAATATACAGTAACAAAAGAAGTTATAGCTAAAGTTTCTATATTACAGTGTCACAACTCAAGAGAGGAAACCTTGCTGGCTTGGTTTACCTTCAGTTACTGAGATACCTTTCTGTTTTTTTTATTAATGTATTGCTCAGCAGATCCTTTCATCAAATAAGTCTTTCTATTTTTATCATTTTTTTGCAGCTGGGAATTTTACTGGCAGAACTAAAAGTAAGAACCAGCACTACAACAATAGTAATTGAGGCTTGAACAGCGAACCTTCGGATTTCAAAATTCCTGTCCACAAATCCTGTGCAATCCATGTCAGACCTCACGCTGGTGGTAAAGACTCCTAATGAAGGGCTAGAATTACAGTGAGGCTCCATGTCTTCATTTCCCTACCATAGAAACATTCAAATGAAATATTAAGAGGCTTTGTCTTCCTAACTGCACAGTTTTGTCAAGGCATTTAAGGGATTCCTGTGGGAAGATTCATCTTGTGGTCACTTGGTCACCATACAGGCTAAAAAGCTACGCTGTCAAAAGTGCAAAAAAAAAAAAAAGATGACCATCAAGTCAATCATTAAACATCAATTCAGTCTATCCATAGCTATTTAGGATTTCACTGTTTGTCAATGACATTTTTATTTCATCATGGAAAAAAAAAATGATTGTACGAACAACAAATGTCGAATTTTCACCTGACATCTAATGAAAAAAAAAAACAAAAAACATTCACCAAGAGATAAGAAAAGTTAATAGAAAAGCAAGAAATGGGCCATTGTGGAAGCTTAACGGTGCACTGAATATGAATTAATAATAAACCGTGTACATTGTGAAGAAGTAAGGAGACTCTTCATGCTTCACTGTAACTTGTTTCTACAAGGTGCTTTATGTACACAAGCATGTACGTTCGAAACTTTGATGGTTTGGTCAGTGTCCACTACAGTGTGTAGAGTACATTATTGTATATATTGAAATGTATGTTTGAATATATATTCCATATCTTATATATTTCCAATTACTTTCAGGTATGTTTTAAAAGTCTGAATTACAATAGTTATTATATTTTTGCTTTATATACAGGATAAAAAGGGATGTCATATCCACATAAAAAAATTTTTAAAAAATTATTGGGTAAATATGGAAAAATCTCATATTTTTGACTGCATTCCCACAAAACTGTATGAAACTTTGAGGACCCACTGTATGCTTTCTGAAAATAAACAGCATTATTTACCACAGGGCATTAACAGGATTTCTAGCTAATAAGGTAGAACATGAAGAAAAAGAACATCCTGCCCTCAGCTCTGAAAAAGCAATTTCAGATAGGCTTTTAAATGGCTTACACTCTGGCATGACTGACCATATCAAGGTGGCACTCGGGAGCATCAGCTTGAAAGCCAGCAGCAGGTACGGTGCTTGCTAGGAGACCAACGAACCGAGTGGCTGATGCTACAAGACAGCCAGCACTTGCAACCCTTTTGGATTTAAGATTGGTGAAATAACAAACAAGTTTACCAAGTGATTTTTATACAGGAGCAGTATGGGACCAATGTCTGCCCGTTTGCCCTCCTGGCAGAATCCGTCCCACATGCCAGGACAAAGTTTTTCAGTGACCCTTAGCAAAAAGTGCACTCCAAACCACCCTTGCAGGTGCCACATGTGTCCTAGCAGGTTGTTCAAAAGGCAAAGTCACAGCTCATGACAATGCTAAGAAAATGAAATGACCAAACCCCCATCATTTTCTATAACACATTTTCACTTGCAAACGTACACACATGCTGCAGAGCAACAGCAGCGCTCTGCTGCCTGAATAGACCTAGAGCTTCTAAAAGCTTATAAACTAACAGCTAAACTGCTGTCCATGTGTCCCAAATGTTTTTGTTTTGTTGGCAATTACTTTAATCCATACCTAATCCTCCTATTTCGCTATCTGTTTAGGGACACAGCCTAAGTGCATTTTGTCAAGGGAACATCAGCCCTGAAGAGGAGGCATATGTGCTGCAAAATAGCACCCTGCAAATGGGCTTGACCACACTGCACATTCCCCTCATTGTTAAAAGTCAAAAGATCGCGACTGAAGTAATGCCTTAATCTTTCTGTTATCTGCATGGCAGAGTCCTATATATTAAAATTCAAAAAATGCCTCCCAGTCCTTGCTGGAAATCATTAGTAGTGACAGTGTTCTGCACAGAAGCTCTGATTATCGATTTCAAACTTCAGGGTCGATGCCCTTTACACAAAGGGGGTGAAAAGGGGGGTAAACCTTTCCCTCTGTCTGAGACAGGCACGTTCATGGGAAACCACACAGGTGACTTATAGATGGATTGACTTCATTGGGCTTCCACAGATCTAAATCAACTTGTATGTGTCCAGCAGGTATATTTGTGGAATCTAAATACTTGTACTGCAGCACATTACATTTTGCAGCTGGTTTATGCCCAAAAAATGTCTGCGCTAAAAGTGATAGATTTGTTTACTGTTGCAAATGCAGCAGAAATTCATCAGAAAGCAATAGCATGTTATGTGTGCGGGGTGATCCATCAGCAAGAACAGACTGAAAGGAAACATACCTGCACACACCCTGCCATTTTGGGAGAAGCTTGGGGGGCAGACCAGGAGGCAACACCTATGCAGAATGGCGTGGGGGTCTGTGCAGCAGTCGCAGTAGCCCAGGGTCCAGAACCAGGTCCAGTGGTCAGGATGACGCCGAACTACAATGCAGCAGATATGAAGTACATGCTGAATGCACATTAAGAAACCATAACTTTCAATGAAACGACACACAAGAAATTTTTAAAACCCTGGATTTATAAAGAGCAGTAACTACACGTAGAAATACTGTGTTACAATTAGAAATGCATAATAATTGAAGAATATTAATCAAACTGCACTGCATTTTTACAACACTTTTGATTCAACGCACCAAAATGTTTTCTCTTACTTATATAACAATGATAAAATGTTTCTGTATGTCATGTTGAAGCACTATTCCAGCGGCATTTTTCAAGTGCATTGAGCTACTTTTTGAATTTGGATGCAAGCAACTTTCGTTGAAACAAGATTGGTGGTAGACTATGGGTGGTCAATACCCATCCTGGCCGAGAAAACTTGAAAGCAAGTCAAAGGAGTATCCAGGAACAACATCCAGCTTACACTGTGAATGCAGTTTGGTCTTCTGATATACTGCTATATATACAGCGGTACACAAGAGTAAAAGTGTGCAGGAGGAACGAAGAAAATTCCCTGACTGTTGTCATCCGATCACTGGCCTCCTAGGTATTTGCTGACCTCCATTATTGGAGCTATCAGGCTATGAAGGGCCAAAGTGCCTCCAACATCGCAGGGCAATTACACACCGTAATTGCAGCAGCAGCATAACGTGACAGAACCGAGCGAATTCAGCAGAGCTGAAGGCCAAGAGTGGCATGTAGCTGCCTTCATCTGGTTATTCCTCTGAAGTGCGGACACCCAACGTCCCGCTGTTGTCCCTGCTGGAGAATTATACAGCAAAACCCTCCCAAGGTGGTCTGATTTTTCATTTTATTTATTTTTGCCTTCTACTAAGAACTTCATTGCCATTCTTTCAGCTCTGGCATTGACTGACAAAGCAAGGCACAATCCACAGAATAGGAAGTACTGTACTGTTAGTGTTCTCCTGGTGTATGGCAACATCCACGTAATGCAGTTGAACAACAAAACAAAGTCCCTGTTTTGTCTATGCAAACAATAAACTCTGGAAATCTTCAACATCATCCTTTGGTATAAACGCTAAGACTCTGCCTAATATGAAATACTCAAGGAAGAGACCTAAAAGGAAAATTAGACATGGTTCTGATTTACTTTACACAATACTGCTCAATAGTACCATACTTGCCCGAATAAAAGATGACATTTTTTTCTGGGAATTACAATTAAAAAAAGATGGGGTCATCTTATATTTGATGACTAGACCTATAAAGGTCAGATACTGCATAACACCAATAGGTAGGGTCACTTATCCACTGGCGTCAGTTATCCACAGAAATGATCAACTGGAGCTGGTGAATGTGAAAGATGGCGAAACCTTGAGATGGTCTGAAAAAAGTAGTTTAAAGTCAGGCCAAATTAGCCAAGAACTGAGGAGGAGTTATGCTGTCAGCTGTAAGATAAAGATCAATAAGGCAGAGGTGTCAAGCAACCAAGAAATATAAAGTTACAGAATGTTGTCTTCAAAGATGGCAAGCCCAAAAAAACCATCTCAAAAACACAAATATGATAAATATGAATAAACGTGATTTTTCTTTTTAAAGACAAGATGATGTTTCAAAAACCTTTTTCCAAAAATTACTGTTGAAAAAGAGGGGATCATCTTATAATCTGGGTCGTCTTATATTCAGGCCAATACGGTAATTTAAAAACACAAATACCAGAATTGATAATAGAAATGTGGCCTTTTATCATTCTGTGGTTTTGTATGGACAGGTTTACCTTTGCGGCACACAGGGAGACACTCCCCATGTACAGGTGTGGCCTGGGTCCCCAAGGGGCAGGACAGGTGGGAGAAATGGCAGCATGTAACCCTGGAGTTCGGGAATTCACGTCGGCAGCAGGGTCCCTCCCACCACACCGCTTTGTTCTGGGGGAAATATTCAGATCAAGGATTTTTGTTCAGTAATAGACCAGCAGGTCATTTCAGGGAGAATTTCCAGAAGGTCCCTACTGCTGTTACCATGAACGAGGTAGTCTATGCGAACAGTTCAAATGAAAATACCCACCTTGGTAAAACTGTACTGCACATCACTTTGAATTAAATCAAAGTAACCATTCCAAGTCAAAGAAAAACCTCGAGATCCAGACATCCACCACTATCAGACCATAAAATTACCATAACTGTGAATTTATCAACCTGGGCTTTGCATGAATGCGGCGGTTGTCGTGAAAAGCGTGGTGCACCATCTGAAGGATTTTGTGGGACAGATTACCAGTGTGGATTATGTGAACAAAATGCACACTAATATGACAGAATTATTTGCATAGTGCATCAAAAATATGATTATGTAATTTTCTGTCAGCCATAAATGTATGTGCTGTCTTCTGCACGCAGAAGGATATAAGACTTGGAAAGGTCTGAAGGCGAATGAATGCTGAAATCTCAATGGATCCATGCAGGAGGTGGGGAAATCATGATGCCGTGTCTCGCAGTGGGTCGGCCCCACCGCATGTTTAAGTCTCTGCACACGTGCGCATTCCTGGACCGCTCTACCGTCAAACCCGAAGGCTGTTCATGGGATAACAAAAAGTGAGTGGTAGAGAAACACCTGGTGAGATTCGTCAAAGCCGGATGTAACAGCAGGAGGCAGTGCGGTGTTAGCACTTCACGAGCAGCCCTGGATCAGGAGTCAGCTGCTGTCCTATGCTTTAATAGACGCGAACAAGGGCAACCTGCTGAGGGCTCCGCTGGGGGCGAAGACGCAAACATGGTTTGCTCTCGTTTCAAAGGACTGAAAAATTTGCCTCTCATCAGTGGGCAAAGCTGGCTTTTGAAACAAAATTCATTAATCACATCAACACAGAATAAATTACGAATGAGCCGGGAGAAAATCCATGGCAACAAGTAAAATGCATACTAAGCAAACATTGCCATACTTTAGTGAAGCGTTTATTGAACAGCAGAGAAGAGTGGAAGCCTAAAAGCCTGTTTGTTTGCTCTTTGCAAAGAAGAGGGGGTGAAACAATCAGCTCCATCAATGCAGCGAACAACTGTAGTTTTCTGTGCGTTGCATTTCTCCTGTGGACCACCAGCTGTGCACGAAAAAGTTTCAAGGCCTTTTTGATGATAAAAAAGTGATTAACATAAATTACAACAATACTTCTTGTATTTGTGAAGGAACAGAAGCACAATGCTTCTGCAATTTTAAACACATTGCCGCAAAGGAAGCAACAGATTTCAAACATAATGTAGTTGTAAAAAATAAATAGGGGGAAATTATAAGCAGTGTCAGTCAAAACGAAGTGTGGTTGCTGTAAACGTTTGCTTGTTTTCTTTGGGTTGGGAAGTTTGAGGAGGAAACAAGCTGAGATGTCTTCCCAGCTCTTCAGCAAATCTGAGATATGGGGCACCTATGGGCTGCTTTGCTGGCACTCTTCTGTCCAGCTTGTCCCATGCAAGTATCACAGTTGTCCAGATATCTACACACTTTTTTGACTCATAGATTCCCAAAACAGCCAAAGGGCCTCACACCCAAACTGCGAAAGCAATAAAAAATCCACGTATGGTAATTTTTTAACTTTGTCGTGCTTACCTTTTTGCCTTGCTCTCTGTGCGCACAGACAATGTGTGTGGACCGGCATTCCAGATGACACTTCCCCGGCAGATGAACAGCTTCTTCTCCCTGGTGAAGACGAACTTTGCCGTATTACTTTCAAAGACAGCTTCAATGATACTGCGGCAAGGAACAAAAACATTCATTATAGTTCCATCAGCTTAAATTCCATACTGTACTTTAATGGAGAATTATCAGTGACTTGCCCTCAGCAGTGCAATTTTGGGAAATTGGCATTTTCTTTAAATAACTTTAGCTAATTAATCTAGCCATGGTCTTCTGAAGAATACCATTAATATATGAACACAGCTTCATCCTCATCTAAATTCTTTGGAAATGACTAAAAAGAACATGCTATACATACATATATATATATCACATAAACATATATAATCATAAAGAAAATGTACTGCTTAAGGCATCAGTATCTAGCTGCAAATTGTAGTCTAAATCAAATTATTGTAATGTCCACTGCATTCTCCACATCTTCTTCAGGGCTCTCAATGGCACAGTTTGTTCTCTCTAATGTGCTCCATGGTGATTCTGTTTGCGCACTACAGGTTGCCTGGCACTGTTTGAAAGGAATTAGGGCAATAGAGTCACATCTGTGCCTGCTGGCAGCCAGCATCTTGAAGGGGTACGATAGGTTTCTAGGCAGTGCTCATGCAACCGGTACCTCCACTGGCTGTATGCAGATGCAGGTCACATATGAGTTATGGGACTTGGCACTATCCAAGTAGAGCTTTACAGACTGAGGGAGGTTATTACACCTTCAATAACTGACAGTAAAGACAAATGCAGACTAGCGTGTCCTTTAGTGTTATGTTTTCATATTGTAACCTTAATGTGTATGCATTTCCTTGCAGTCATATGGAGGAAGCAAAATCACAGTTCCAGATAAAGCCCTGCCTACCTGTGGACACTCCAGATTCACTTTCTCGGCCTCCTGGCACAGGGCACTGCCACCTATACATGTGCAGAATTTGCATCCATTGCTGGCCCACACCTCACCATGGTAACGCACCACTGACCCCTGGATACATCCCACTTTGGAGGAAGTGTTTTGCAAACCCTGGCCACCATAGCTGTCAATAGTCTGGTTCTGGGAGGAGAAGCACAGAGCACAGATTTTTGCAGACCTTAAGGAGTGTTGTGGCTGTACAGATGGTCAAATGTACAGTGGGCAGGCACGGTTAAGAATGCTTATCAAAGCATGTTCAAGGTTTCTAGTACATAACATTATTTATAAACAGATGGCTTACAGCAAAGAAACATTTCACTCGGGTGAGTTGCAACGGGTTCCTTCACCAGCAGCACAAAAAATCTGCATGAACTGCATCTTGTACAGACAATTGGCTTAAAAGTTTAAGCATTGCTAGAAGATGCTAAGCATAGCTTGAATAATAACAATGTGCAACAAAACACATTCTTTGGGAGAAAAAGTGGTTTGGCAGTCCTGTGTGTACTGGACCAATTGGTCACCTCACACCTTACAGTCAGCATTCAGGAAGCAGATCCAAGTGTGGCAGCACATCTGACCACTGTCACACATGCAGATGACGCCATTGTTCCCCTGCCACTGCTCTCCGTGCTGCAGGGCGGAGTGATGGGGACGTCAGTAAGGACAGATGGAGACAGAGGAGAGCGACGTGGCTCTTCTGTTACTTGCAACACTTCATGCATGTGACGAATATCATACGAAGAAGACAGAAGACAATACCACAATGTGAGTCAATGGCGCAGAATAGGTTTGGCTTCTGCTCCAGATGAGGTCTTAATTGGATTCAAGTTTCGATAAAATGTACAGAGTCAGCTTGTGTAAATTTTTAGCCATTTTGTAGATAGTGTTCTCTAAAGCGACACAGAGATGAGAGTGCACAGAGCTGCACTGTACAACAGGCCAAGGCACACACAAAAACACAGCTTGTTTACTTGGATCCATCATTTTGCTAGCGCACATCACTCAAGAAGCAGCAAAAGTGGTGTAAGAACACACATACAAAGATAAAAGAAAGAGATGCTGACAGACTAATTTATAAGGCTGTCAGGGTGGCAGGTGAGAAATAGGTCTGAAAGGATGTGTTTTTGAGGCTCTTTTATGCGATGAAAAGGATTCAGCAGTTCAGAGGGAGAGAAGGAACTCATTCAGGCACATCTAGATTGAAAGCAAGTTTGGATGCCCCATGAGTGAGAAGAGCAGGCAGCCAAAATTGGAGGAGTGCAGCTCCCAGTGGGGTGTGGAGGCTGATCGGATCCTTTAAAAGTGGAGCGTGCTGAGCCAGTGATCATCTTGTAAAGCTATAAGCAGATTCCTGAACCTCATATAGGCAGCCAGGGGAAGCCCGTGGAGGGGTAGTGGGGGGATACCAGGCAACTCATGGGGAGGTTAAGCATACACAGCTCCATCCTATTCTGTATGACTTGTAGTTCTCCAGTAAAACACTTTATATATTAATGCAGTATAAATATCTAAGGTACATTTTAGCATTTGCATGATTCAAATATGCTCTTTCCATGTGTGTAATTAAAACAGAGCAAAATAAATGGGTTTTGCAATGGTCTATCAATCCTTTGCTGACCTCTGCTACCTTCTGGCTATCTCCCACACTTGCTTTCAATTGTAAATTGTTAATTAGTTTTGAATCCCCTTGCAATTTGTTAAAATTGGCAGTTGGTATAAATAAGATCACTGTGCTCAGTCTTCAGTTAAGGTTTCTACAGCAGCCTGTGTGAGTTCTATGGTACAATACAAAAATTCACAGAAGAGAACTGGACTTACAAGGGAACTCTAATTGTCTGAAATACAAGCAAAAAAAATTTATCTTACTTTAGCTATTGTTTCACTTTAAGGAAACAGTAATTTGACACTAAATGGGTTTAGCACAATTGAAAAACAGTAGCAATGTTTCAAGTGAGGGAAAACAGCTGGAACCCAAAGCAGTGGAACCTGATACTGGTGAGGCCTGGAGACGCCCCTGAGTTAGACATCAACTAAGAGCTGTGTTGTAGAATAAAAGGTAAGCAATATTTAATTTGCATATTATTAGAGGACATAATAATGTAGCAGCAGGGAGGGTCTGTTCCCTACCAAGTTTTATAAGAAATTAAATCTGTGCTTCAGCATTCTGCATGAGCCTACTAACTGCATGTCTTGTTTTATTTACAGTATTAAATGCACAGATTTACCGGTGAAAGAGAGAACTGCCTCCCTTTATTACAATATAGTGCATAAAGAGAAGAGCAGCACAGGTGACAGTGGGAGCAGCAAAGGGTATGCTGGTGAGGGGCTGCTGCATTTGGACTCAAAGGTGCCAGGTTCTGGTGTCCAGCTGTGTAAACAGATGCATAACTCTAAGTAACTTAAGTGTGAGTTGCTTTGGAAAAAGCACCAGCATAAGTAAACGTGAATTAGGTTTGGTTAGTTGTTTTTGTCTTACTTTTTTATTCACTTATATCGTTCAGATGTGTCACAGACACTGTTGTGCAAAGCTGGTTTGGTGTACACTGGTGTGCATTATAATTCTATTGATAAAATTAAGTGTTTTGGGTTAAGACCCATATTCAAGGGTTCAGGTCACACGTGCAGGACCGTGGACACTACACTAACATCAGACCCATCCACCCATCACAACTCTTTCTTATGTGTACCATTAACTACAGTGGGGGACAACCTCTTTTCCCCAAACTGTTTTGGGTGGTTGCCAACAAAATGCCCTTGGTGGTTTCTAACTATGAATGTTTCTCACTACAGTACATCTCAAATACCTTGAAAGCATCCGGCCCAGCTGCCTCTTTAGGGAGAGCAATGGCTTTGCTCCTGACAGGAGCACAGCACCAAAATGTCTTTCTGATCCAAGATTTAGGAAAGGTTACCTTGTACTGCCTTCCAGCCATCTGACAGTAGCTTGGCACACAGGCAGGACAGCATTTCCCAGGATGGATCTGCAGGCTCTCACACTGCATCGAAGAACATAAAGATTCAAAGACGGGTTGCTGCTGAGGAGCTAAATATTTGCATTCACTACATTCTCTGACAGTTTATATAAAATAACTCGAAAGATTGCCTTTATAGTTTGTGAATTAGCTTGCGGAATCAGAGCGCTCACATCTTTGGCCTAACTAGGCTTTCATAGAAATACTCCAGTTGAGCCACAAACATATCTTTGTTTCATTCCTATGATTCAAAAGTAACAAAAAAAAATCACCGAATGTGAATTTTCACTTCCGTATCTTGATATAAAAGCATATGCAAATGTTTTGAACCTCCCCAGATTTGGAGCTCAAGAATATTTCAGTAAGGGATGTGAATATGATGAAACATCAGAAACCTTCCCAACTAAAAAGTTACTGGAAGATCACTGGTGTCCACAAGCATAATGAATACAAACATTGATGCAGAATAAAATCAGTGCTCAATTGAAAATGTGCTTTTAAAAGTTGTCATGAAAGTTGTCACTTGAAGGTGACTCATAGAGATAAGAGATCATTGTACCCTGTTCATTGTGGACACTGCAGAAAACAACACTGACCAGGTGGCAGGAAACAGGCTGGCGTTCAATGGTGAAACAGCGGGTTGTCCCTTTGGTGCAGAGCATGAGCCTCCTCTCCTCCCCATCTATGTACTCTTGAGTTCTGAGAACACAGGATTCTGCAGAGAAAGAAGGTTTGTGCAGGTTGGGGGGGGGGGGGTGAGGAGAAGGGGAGGGGAGTGGGGATCGGAAGTCATGAATAAGTAATGGTGAGGGACTGAAGTGATCTCCTGGGCATCAGCCAGGGGCGCCCCGCTTGTTGTTATTCCATTATCCCAGAACCCTGTTGGGAGCACTGAGCTGAAAGAGTCCGGGCCCGGGTTCCAGGCCAGGCAGGGACACGGCCAGGAAGCAGCTGCCTGGTGTGCGGCTCTTAAAAGAATCATTGGGACGTGCCTTCTGGAGGAAAGTGGAGCGCGAGCGGTGGGTAATCAAAGTTCTGCACACCACACTGAGCAGAATGCATGTTTTATACACGTTGGACACATGAACACTCGAGAAAAAAAAAAAAAACAGAAAACACCAATGCAACTACTGTGCAGTCAGCGTTGTTTCCTCTCTGATAAGCAGAGTAAAATTTACATTTTGTGACTGCATTAAATGTACCGAGCTGTACAATGCATGTAAAACTACAAAAAATTTTTTGAGGACTGCAGCTCACGGTATTTTAAATTGCAAAAATGTATATTTACTGAATAAAATATGCACAAAATCTGTAGTAAATATTACAACTTGCAACATTTCTATAAAATCTGGATCAACTCACCCAGTGCTTTATATTTCTAACATTGAGCTGTGCCAATTATCACTGGAACTGGAGAAAGATGTACAGTAAACTTTATTATTACCTTTTTCTTTGAAGACATATCTATAAAGCTCAGCTGCTGTTTGTTTATTTTTTATGCACAGCTTTGCTTTCTGAGCCACAGATATGAAATTTGGCACACAGGTACTTCTCATATTAAGTGTGGTTTTCTCATAGTTCGTTACACTCCAAAAAGGCTACTTACTATTTTGAAATATTAAAATTTAGTTTTTGACAAGGCTTGGAGAAGGGGGAATAGTGATATCACACCCTGTCTTCCATAATGGCGATGGATTTTCTAACTTCACACATGCATTCTCTGATGCGCTTACGAGCACAGCTACCTGACAAACTCTAAAAACACACACTGACGTACTTTCTCGCTCAAAAACACAGTGTTTAGTGTCTGTATGTCAATGTAGTATACACAACAAGTTTAACGCTATGAATATTTGGTTATAAAATTTACTATTGTGTACACATCACTACAGCGTCATCTGTGTGTACAGCTACAGGCGCTCTTATATGTGAGCAAATGAAGATGTGAAAATTAGCAAGAAATTATACATCATATACACAGCACTGCTTGCATTTGTGATGTAAGGACAGTAAAGCTTGAGGATATATTTTGTTTTTTCCTTTCTACTAGACTATGACTGGTGTGGGCATTACTCCCTGTGGCAGTCATCTGTCAGACAGCACTAACAATACTTATACATTAAATACAACCACTTTAATAGTAAAACAGTTTGGTGATTATGTAATGTGTTATTTTCACCTTTCCGCCGCTCCCATTTTTTTGACCCAGGCAGTGGCGGGTAACTCAGCTAGTTGCATTATAAATAAGGGTGACCCAGAACTCGGAGCTGGGGAACTCCTACCATCATTCATGTGGTGCTACACCTCACCTCTTCTGTGAATGCATCTTGGACAGCACTCCCATGGGACAGTATAGGGCCTCTCATCCTTCCCACACTGGAGAGAGGGGCAGAGATGGGGTGTGCAGGACACATTCCCATGTGAACAGGTGCAGACATGGCATTCTGAGGTATTCCACTGGCTGTTGTGCTGTCAAAAGAGGGTGGATCATGACTACTCCTCCACACAGTCCTAATAAGACCAATGCACTTCATCCATTCTTAGTCTGCAGTGCTGGCTTCAGTTTTAACCTCTATTATTAAGGCCCTGTCTCTACCTAAGTGACAGTGAGGTTCTGGGGAGGAAGCTACCCACTGACCAACCAAGATCAGTCAAGCGATATCTCTGATCTACTGAACTTCACCAATGGCTTTGGGGTATTGCTGAATTTTGCTTAGAAAATTCTAATCCAGTACAGCTTTAATTCCACTCCACTTGTTTCAAAAGGTATTTGTACAAAACATCAAACAGCTGTAGCAGCTTTACTGAATGCTGAGTATGCTAAACATGCGGTCAGGTTTGCACTCGGAGCTGGACGCTGCCATAGTAATGGCTATAGATCACAGTGCATTTTTTTTACCAATGAGCAGTATAACAGACTGCAGAACTGCTGTGTCAGCCAAACACCTTCCTTCCATGTGGTTTGTGATCAACTGTCAGCCTTACCTCATAAATGGATCCTTCATACTGACAGGAGCCTTCAGAGAGCTGGCCACAATCTGGACAGCATTTACCAGGGACTCTTCTCAGCCACTCTCCCTGGGAAACAACATATTTATCTGTTTAATAAAGTAGATCTAATAGTGTGTATAAAATTAACATCTAAAAGTGTATCTTTTGTTCATATGCCACTGGTTTTTAATTTGCTCCTTGCTCTTAAAACAGAAGCTCAGACAACATCAAAAGTGTCTGCATACTGGACAGTATAATTACAACACAGGCACAATTCGCAGCACTTGAAAACACACAACATCGATTGTCTATCTTCCTAGGGAGCTATTTATCTGAATTAACTGTGTTATCTGGCCACCACTGTGGTTCTTTTAAATATAAACAGGTGTAAATCATGGCAAAGTTTAGTTTTGAAGGCCAAAATGTAGAATATAAAACTTTCCAGGTTGAATGATTTATTCAAGTCATTCCAGAAAAAATAATATGCAAAAGGATATTGAATTTAATAGTATAATTCTGTTTTCACTTTTGGAACAAAAAAGGATATAAAAGATTGTTGAACCGTATTAATGTAATTGTTAAGCTTGATCTGCATGTGAAGTTGGTTGCAGTGCTGAGCAAATAAATCAGTTTGGCTTTGAGGTTTAGTTTCACTGTACCTTCAGGATGTTGCACAGGTTCAGGCATCGTGTGGTTTTGCAGAACACCACCCCTGTAGAGCAGTGGCATTCCCTGCGAGGCTCGGGGTTCCAGGAAGCCTTGTCCTACACACGGAACAGAGAACTGTGAGAGGAACTTCACACTATGTCTAGTCATATCCTGCTTAACATCTATCCTCATTTTCTTACATTTGTGTGCATTAGAAATGAAAGCTTTTTAAAAGCACCAAAAGAAAAGAATCAACTCTCAACTCAACTCGCACTGCACGATGTGAACCCCAGTGACCTGTTCCACTCAGGGAACCCTTCACACACATTGCCCAAAGGCTAGTTGGCTAAATTACATCCCAAAATCTGATTCTGGTGAAGCATCCAAGGTAGAAGACACAGCCTAATGGGAAAAACAGAGTAGTTCATGTTTTCACTGCGTCAGATGACTGAAATTCGGCTCCAAACTTAGATATCCAAGCTGTTTCACTTTCCCAAATAAGGAACGTTTAATATGCAGCACTGTGAATAAAAGAGATCTCACTGGGAGCCGCAGAACCACATTGCTCTGAAGATACTTGGGATTCAACACTTTGATATATCATGTCCACGACAGTGATACGGGCACATAACAGCGCATAAATGTTTCAGCGACAGCCAAACGTAGCTGTAGGCTTGGATTTGGGATGGCTAATGTGACATACTTTTTAAATAAATATGGCTCTGTTGCTTCCATGCACATATTAGCAAGGGCTGGTCAAACAAATGCATTCGCTCAGCTGGTTCTGTGTTGTCTCAGCTGGCAAGGCCCTTGTTATGCAAAGCTGAACTACTTTTTGCACAGAATAATTATAGCACATATGACATCCAATGTAGAGCATAGGCAAAAATACACAGAAATGCAACAGCATGAGCCTTGCTCATTTTTTTCAGTGTATCTATGAATGGATAGCCAATAACAATAATAAATTCCACAGTAGAACAACATATTTGGCTGTCAGAAGAAATTGATGAGAAGTCATTCATTTGAACTGTGGAGGGAACAGCTGTCTGATATAAAGGGTTGAGAGGGATAGGCTAAGTAAATAACAGCACAAGGAAGGTTATTCTGCATTCTATTCACCAAAACCCCTGTGCTAGAAAGGCCTTAAAAAGTTATAAATCATTTTTGTTCACACAATAGGAGCTAATTTACATACCATTGCATAATATGCTCCAAGTACTAAAATAGAACATGTTGAAGCAGCATGGGCTTATATGAGCTTTTCTGATTTGTTATTTATTAAGATTTCCATAACAAATTGGGCTTTAACCTCGGGTCAGCATTTTGCCCTCCAGGATACTAATTTCCCCCCAGTGACTAAACTGCAGTATTCCAAAGGAATTTTGCAGCAACCACGTTTCATCGACAAAGCATGTAATGTCCACTTTATTTAGAGCTGATTCATGGGAAATGCAAAGTGTGTGTGGTGGTTACGGGGCCAGGGCGAGATATTGGGCAGCGGCATTACTGAAGTGCTCAAGCCAGTGTTTTAGTGCAAAGTAAAGCGACAGACTAGGTGAGTCAATAACTGGTGTGCTGTCATTTTGTGACATTAGGTCTACTGAATAATTCAAACTGGTTAAAGCTTTTGTAAGATACCCACAAACCCGCAAACCCAAATCTGGTTCAACTGGTAAAATGTTGTAAAGGGCAATAAAATACTGCCTTGGCCAAGAAAAAAATCATATAGACTAACAAGTCCTGATTTAAAATAGGAGAAAATAAGAGGCCCAGTAGAGACCCAGAACGTCTGATCTGAACATTTATACGACATTAAAGCTAAGCCTCTGCTACGGCACCAGGACGGCTGCACTCAGCACCATTAATAGCTCAACATTGATACAAGGACACAAGGACAAAAGACTTATGTTGCTTCTACTGGCATTTACTTTTACACTGCAGACAGCAACCATCTTTTTATCTCTCCAAATCACCAGTAATGTCTCCACATACTTTTAGTGCTAAGTACCTTTATATATAGACTTCAGAGATCCTGAAAGTTCAAAATATCAAAATGTTCAAAATGTTTTCCAGCTATAATATTACTAATTATGTATAATAAATATTAAATACTGAACATTAAAGCTGTAAATGAAAAAAAGGCAATAAATATACTTCAAGAACACAGTCGCATATAAATGAAAGTATCGAATATGATTTTTTTCCAAGTGAAAGTGTTCAGCATAAGTAAGAAATAATTTAACATTTAGTTAAAATAAAACTAACTGGAAGTAAATAAAAATTAAAATAAATTCCATCCTTGAACTTTAATCCAATGCTAATTGCTGGCTAATGCATCTCATAAACTTGTGCATCATTCCTCAATTTTTACTGAATAGCAACACTCTGCAAAACCAGACACAAGCTGTAAATGTAGTTCGAGCAAACTGAAGAAAGAAAAATAAACCAGGAAAAGTTTGATCTTCAAAAATGTATAACTGCAAACATACTGTAACTGTTTCTTGACCCTATCGTCAATATAAAATACATCTGCGGGAGCTTGCCTAATCAATTGATCATTGGCACCTCAGACTCTTGTAGACAGAGAGGGCTGCATTGTGCAGACAGCTTGCAGCAGTGAAGAAGCACAGTGTTATCAGAAGTGCCAGACCTTCCACATGCAGCATCCCAACCAGCCGCAGTGGTTAGACCCCCTCCAAAGGTATGATTTACAGAACTGTCCCACAAAAAGCATGTAGGAGGCATAAGGAGGCCCCCTTTATTTCCACTCCTGCTTGCTTGGTCCAACAAAACACTGAATCTCTGAACCAAAAATCTCTCAAATCTTACATTAAATTGAAAAGCTTGGGTTCAAACTAGAATAACTAAAATTGTTAAAACTGTTGACATAATAACAGGACTTTTGATCAGAACTTTGATAAAAGCACTTGATCACAATTACTGAATTAGGGCAAAATTTTTGTACTGTTGCATTAAAATACCAAACCATATAAGAGAACACATTTATAGAAACTGAATCCCAGTTGTAAAACACATTCACACACAGATCAATAAGTTTCTTTTATACAAGGTAGCAGTACATTCCTACATTAAAATAATTTGAAATAAGAGTTAACTAAATACCCAGAATTCCTTAAAGATGCTTACATTCTTCCACACTTGACATCCAGAAGTACCCCGCTCCACTGATAGTGATGAAGAATATTTTTTTCATAAGTACCTAAATTAAAACTTGGAGTTTTCACTATTTCACAATGCTGCAAATAAAGACAGGTATTCAAATGTTCCAGTAATTCCTTCAAAAAGTCAGTCAATAAAATTAGGGGAAAAATATAATGATGAAAGACACACTAATATTACAAAATTCCATTTTACATTTTTAAAACTCCTTCAGTAATTGGTTTCTATCAAAAGAGGCACCATTACGACCCTTCTTCCCATTCCAACATTTTCATTTCCATAAGTAAAGAAATAAGAGAAAGCAATGAAACAATCAGGTGGAAGAATTTATTAAAAATAGGACATCCAGGTTTTCTCCACCATAGACCCAGCAACAATGATAATTTTGCTCAGATCTCACTTTGGGTTTAGGTGGGATAACGTGAGTAAACTAGTAAACTTTACCGAATACTTTTTTACTCTCAGATTTCAAAATAAGCTTACATTTTTGTCCTCCTGACTGGCAGAAGGGTGAGGCTTCCAGCTGTTATTGTGTATTTATACGGTTAAACAGTGTAAAGATCTGTTTGCTAAAATGTGTTACATAATTTTTTATCTTGTAGGTTTAGAGGGAGCAAGAGTTTGTAAATTCTCCTTCTTTGTAAACTATTTATGTGTTGTCTTGGCTCGTACAAATGTTGAGCAGAAATACTGCTGGAGATTTTCTATAATATGGGCGTTAGGACTGGTTGTGCTTTTGAACGGATGCTTGGTGCACTGCCCATTGGAGCTTGGAGTCCATGGAGGGCCTTGTACCTGCTGTCAAGTGCATGAAACTGCATCAAGGTGCTGTGTGCATTGTGGCTCAGGTAGAGGTTAGTGTGCAAATGGATGCACAAGAACATGAGTGCCCGCAGAAAAAGTGGATGGGAATAAAGTGTAATGTGCACAAGTGAGCTGTAAGCTGCTTCTTAAGATGTGAACATTGTACAGAGAATGTGCACCTAGAAAGGACATAGGACACATTGCTGAGATAGATATACACTATATGGCCAAAAGTATGCGGGCATCTTTTATAATGATTGAGTTGAGCTATTTCAGTTGCACCTTCACAGCATACAAACACATTATAGACAACTGTGTGTTTCCAGCTTTGTGGCCACAGTTTGGGGAAGAAACTCCTTTCCTGCTCCACCATCACTGTACCCCCTCCCAACCCAGGAACAAAGCGAGCTCCATAAACACATGGTTCACCCAGGCTGGTGTGAAAGAACTTGAGTAGCTACACAGAGTCCTGACCTCATCCCCACTGAACACCTTTGGGATGAACTGAAATGCAAACTGTGAGCCAGGCCTTCTCATCCAACTTTGGTGCCTGATCTCATTGATGCTCATGTGGCCAAATGGGCACAAATTCCCACACCTGCGCTCCAAAATCTGGTGGAAAGCCTTCCCAGAAGAATGGAGGCTGTTATAGCAGCAAAGAAGAACTCCAAAGCAGTACCAATGCAAGGTCCATAGGACTACTGCTAACAGTGCAAAGGGGTGCCGACTAAAAGATGTGAGTGCGAGCAATATGAGGCCGATGAATGACAGCGCATGGCTTAAGTTTTAGCGAAAATGGGTGGTTTTCTGAAACATACACACTTAGTGATGGCTAAATAGGCAGAGACTGCAAGTTACGAGAGTGAAGGCGGCACGTGGTGGTCCATCACCCTGGACTGTGACATGAGCTTTGACAAAATGGCAGCTTCTAAGGGTAAAGAGTTGGGTTTATGTATGCGGTCGACAGTTAGTTAGGGACTGGCGAACGACAGAATTCAAATATTTCAGTAGTGTTGATAATAGTTTATAATAATAGTTTAACTAGTATAGTAGCAAAATAGTCGTTTATTAAGAGTTTATGTACACAATAATGCTAATCTTGGGGTGGAAGCTGTAGTGTCAACTGCTTAAGAGGTAGCGGCAATCAAAATGGTGGATTAGAGTCTGTGCGAGTGCTGGGATGCTTACAGGTATTGAAAGAATTTGATCTACACAGGATTTTATTGTTACAGTTGGGAATGTAATAGCTAATGGACAAATGAGCACTGGTGCAGAAACTGTGGGAATACGAGAGCGATGGAGGCAGGAGTGGACTGAAATGGTTAAGGGCGTTGCAGAGGACAGCAGGGGAGGTGGCGGTATCTGCAGTTTTATCAGTATCAGCAGGAGATAGACAGGTGGCCAGATCAACAACCACACCTGATAAGATTTGAGTGTGGAGACACGGTAGCACCAGAGGGGGAAAGAGAGCAGAAGGGAACCCAGAGGGGACGGAAGGATGTTTGCAGTAGAGTAGAATACAGGAGAGCAATCATGAGGAGACAGCAGATGCATGGGGAGGTGCAGCTAGAAGCAACCTTACTGAATCTGGAAGCAGGAATACTGTGGAAGAAAGGGCCATCAAGAGAATCAATGGTGTATCTGTGTGCACAAGGAACAACTGTGAGAAATGAAGATTATGGAGCAGAGAATTGCTGTTAGGGGTTCAAATACTACATTCAATTGTGCTTTTTGGGTGTCAGAGTAAAACAAAAATCTTTTAAGTGGCTGACAAAAGAAGCAAAATGCGGAATTAGCCATTACTATGACCTACAAATCTCTGGAACATCTCACCTTGCCAAGCATGAGCATGAACATGAGCTTGCATGAAGCCAAAGTGACATTTGTTTTTGTTTGCCGTTAGTCTTGTGTCTGAGAAACTGGCTACAGTTTAAACAAACAGCCATCCCTGGACCAGAGTTAAATAAAAATATCATCAATACACAAGGTGGTGTACTCACAAAGAGAAACAAATTCTTCCAGCACTGCAGGGTTAGTGGAGCTCCAATGAGCTTGAACAGAAGAACCATGAACTGGATGCATAGCCTTGGTTGGGGAATAGTTTTCTCTTGGGTTGTTGCATCTCATGACCAATCCCCTTTCATGAAGCCTTGTTCATAACAGAACAAGTAGTTTAACCACATGAGGGATGAGGGTACATCCACATCAGGCTTGGAGATCACCAAGACTGAGCTAACTCATGAGTTGTGCAACTCCTTTATTTCAACCAAGTCAAGAACTCTTTAGATTTCATCTTTAAGTCCTCAGTCCTTCTGAATACAATATGAAGAATGCAACTCAAACTGGTTTGGGTGTGCTGAGTGTTTATGTAGCAGCTAAGTTATTCTTGACTGACCGGAGAGGAAATAGTAAGAGTAATTGTGACCTGGGGGATAACCCTGGTGCCTCATAGCTCTTGGCCTGCTTGCCCAATGTGGGGTTCAAGTTCAGCTTAGGGGTGTGTATGCAGTTTGCAGGTTCTCCTCCGTGTTTGCACCCCTCTAAGGGAAGGAGGCAATGGCATACCACTTCTGTCCCTCCTCACCTTGAAGACCATGTCAGTGCTCACCCAGAAGCCAGACACAACTCACTGGCACTTTCCAGTTCCATCCATGCCCTAACTTAGGCAGACTTTCAGAGAAACACATCTGTAAATAAACTGAGCAGTGTGTATAAAATTTACCATTTGCTAGTTGCGATTTAATGAAAAAAGTAACAAAACACTTGACCAGCAGCCCACCGGTCCCAGTCATGTTTGAAAGGTTACTAACCACTGTAAAAAAAAAAAAAAAGATTTCATTAAATTGGATGTTAAATTATTTAAACCAAGCTGGACAGAAAATGTAGGCACATTTACATTTTGCAGTGTTGCGCCATGTGATCATCAGCATGACTGTACCCTGTTTTTGCTCCTTCAGCATATTACTTTCCAGCAGATTAACAATCCCCTCTGCTAACCAAAGTCGCCTTTACCATTTATCCATACGAGACTGGATTGAACCTGGTCCACCTAGGAACAGCCTTCAGTTCAAAGAGTTGTCCTTTAATTTCTAGTTATTCCGTTTTCATTTATAAGCGATTCCGAACCGTTGCTGCCATTTTCATTTTCAAATATTAAAAAGACAATATGAAACTGTTTTATCTTTCATAATCTGTCACAGATTGTAACGGTGAACCAGACAGATGAAAGCACCACATTCTATAGGGAGAACCTCATGTATTCTTCCTTCCCTCCCACTTGGCTTTAGTTTACACCCCTTTACTTTCCTCACCCACACAGCAGGAGATGCAAACGATAGCTCTTAACCGCATGGTCATATATCTGTTTTTATTTACAATTTTAGGTACACTGCATTACAACGAAAGAGCTCCATTATTGGTGCCTTTTGTTGAAAAATGGTTTAAACTGTTAGTTCTTCCTTCTTCATTAAAATCCCATATGGTCCAACGAATACAATTAATTTCCCTAAAAAAATGCATGGACAGTCATCTTGCAGCACATCATAATTTCTGTAGAAGTCTCACCCCCCCGAAATAAAATGGATTATGCAATTCCTACAGTTTGTGTCTGTCAGTGTTGTGGTTAATGTGAAAAATAAGAAGACAAAAGCAAATAACTTTTGCTAGAATAAATGTGAGTATAGATTCCCAGTCACTTATGGTCATTTTCTTCCTCTCTTTCCATAACAGGAACCCACATATCATAAGCATTATAAAACCATAAGCAAGCAATTTTTTTTTTTTTTTTTAACAGAAAATTAATTTCTGAGTCACTACCAACAGTTGAGAAAAACACCTTGGGAAAAAGTCTAAAGCTGTGCTGCTTTGTGACTCAGAGGAATACAAGAGCAACTAACATCAGAATTACAAGTTAATATCATGAGCACAGTTAACTGGAGGGTGAGGAATACATAAACAGTCCAGGTCACATCAGAGCCACCAAAGAAGCCTTTCCATGTAGATGAAATATTTGCCTTTTGTGTTTATTGTGAGCATTTTTTTATCAGCCATGCAGTTCAATAATCATAACATGGAGCTGTGGAGTATAAAGCTGTCTGTTCAGAACTGAGCATGCTAGGGCAGGTCAATACTCTGCGATAATGGAGGACATCACTTGAGCCATAAAAAAATGAAAAAGTCAAACAGCGGTTTTGTCACTGCAAACGTCGAGATCACAGCTCTACCCCACTTTCCCAACCGTAAATGGAATTTCATCCCTATGGAGAACAATTTGAACAAATCTACCTCGAAACAACTAACATGTCGTGGATGTATTCGTTGGTAAATCAAAACAAGGAGCTTTTAGGATATTTTTCCTTAAGGCTTTTAAGAACAGAAGACTTCTCAAAAAGCAGCCATCTCATTGTCACCACCACACATCCTGGAACTGATGCAAGAGCTACTGTATAAAAGGCATTGCTTTTAGTAGCTACAAATATGTTGATACAGTGCTTCAGTCAGTTGTATTTATCCTGCATAGGGAATGCTCGGCATAACAAAAACACAAAATTAATATTTCATGTAGCTGCACAGCTTTTGACAAACAATAATTGATGTGAGACTGTAATGTGGACCACAGCCAGCAATGTGATATTTTGCTACAGTGGATGCATAGAAGCAGGTAGATGTTCGAAAATTTAGGTTAGGTTAGTTCAGCAGAATGTTGGAAATTCTTTGGGGATTCTTACTAAACAACAACAACATCTAACAAAAAAGGTTCGAGAAAAATCTGCCCAGTGGGTTTGAGCAGCACCCCTGGGAGCCACAGTGCCATCTTTTTGATTTAAACATGTTCAAAAAATCGTCAGCTGAGGCATCATCTGCTCCCAGTGTCATAAATTCTTCTTGTTTACTGACCGACTCAGTCATTTATGCAAAGATTGATGAGGTACATAAATTTGAAAGTGAAATGAGACATCCTTTGGACTCCTCCGGTTTGAATGTATGACATGAAAAAGAGTGATGAAATATTCAGCTCAGACGCAGGGTATGGGGCCCTGCGGAACGTCAGCTGGGACATTTATACGTTTCTGTCTTTAGCTATACAACAAAATATATTTCCTGCACTGTCACTTATTGCCTTTTAATGTGCCATATGAAAATAAACATCTGACCAATCTTTCTCCTCACAGGAAAAAATGTTTTCGGCGAACCGCAGTAAAGCTTAAGTAATTCTGATTTCGATCGCATTTAGCATCAGTGTTGTAGTGACATTCGCAGCAGTGATCAGGAAATTTGAGGACACGCTATTCATTTTCATATCCAATCATTTCCATTCCAATCCAATTCATTCACATTCAGTTCCATTTCCATTGTAATGCATGCAAATTCATAGGTAAGGTTAGTACAAAATACTGCTGCAGTTGTATTTAATTTATAGTATTTTTACAGGGCAAGATGTGAGACAGATCAGGACTTCTGTGTCTCTGCATTGATTAAATTATTTTTCTCACAGTGCTACACCTAATAAAAGCTAGAAATCACTTGAGAAAACTTTACAACCTGAAATAATTTACTAAATGTAAAGGCTAATATGTCCCTTAAAATACCTTTATTTCAACATATTTATGGTGCTGGTCTCATAAAAAGTTGTGGAACGATGAAGACTTAACTGCAGAATGGAAAGTGCAGAGCTCATAGAGGAAAACAGTTAAATGGTAAATTTAATAAAAATGATGCATGAATACAGAAAATTGCGACTGCATAGTTCATGTACAAATACTACACACTTTAAATTAGTTTGTGAGGGAGCAAATAAGATTTAAAAGTTATCTGCGAGAAGATTGAGATAAACTGTGCCGAGAAAAGAAGAGCAAGACAGAAAAGGTGATTTATCAGTGGAGGAGCTTATCGAGAAAACATTCCAGATGAGCAGATGTAATTATTACTAGATTTTTTTTATCCTTTTTATTTAACATTTTTAACAAGAAACCGATTAGTCCCTACAATGTAGTAAAAACTTAGCACTCATCTTTTTCTGATCCATTTTTCCTTCAAGCTGACAGCTTCATAAATACGTTCTAATTTCATAGTCGCACATTACTTCTATGAGGGATGTAGTGGGGCGGTGGGGTAAGCTGGTGCCGCTTGCCTGCTGTGGGGTTCAAGTCCAGCTCAGGGGTGTGTGTACAGTTTGTAAGTTTTCCTCTATGTTTGCACCTGTCTAAGGGAAAAAAAAAAATATGGCAGGCAATGGCAAACGGCTTCTATTTCTCCTCACCTTGAAAACCACTCCACTGGTTGCCCTGGAGTCAGACATTGAATCTAAGCCTTGCCTGTTCCAGTTGTGTTTCTTATTGGCATCTACAAAAAGTACTAATGTAGATGCAATCCACCTATATGAACTTCTCACACAGGCAATTCTGGGCAAACACCCTGTTTGGGATGACTACAGTCGATCTTCTCAGACTGGGAACAGCAACCTTTAAATTCCACCTCTGTTTCCGACCCACTATGCTACCCCTTGTCCCTGATTGTGTGTAATGCCGGGAAAACAGAAAAATGAAAGCAATGAAAGCTGAATGCAGGACTTGGGAGAAATGCAGGTTCTCCATCAATGGCAACAGGAGGAAAATTACTGTGCCCTAGAAAACAAAGGAATGAGGTAACCTGACATAAGAAGGGAATTTAAGGGAATGATTGGTGAATTTAAGTTCTGCAATGATCTCTCCAGGATGAAACTTCCATTGTCCACCTCAGGTTTGACTTTTTTGGAAGTAAACCTTTCTTTGCAGTGTAAGAACAATGTAGACTGGCAGTGCAACTTTGTTGGGGACCTTTTCAGAAGCAGGTTTAATGTAAGCATGGCAGTACCAAATGTTTCCACTTCTTCATCCTTCTGGTGGTGATTTGCTGAATTTTCCTTAATTTTGATTCACTGCTCTGGGCTGCATGGGGTGCGACGGGTAGACTTGCTCCCACACAGCTATGGGTTCAGATGTGGGTTAGGAAGCAGGGCAGTCCGTGTATGTTTGTTCTTCCTGGGTCTTCCTAGATACCCTCCCACAGTCCAAAGATGTCCATTTCAGGTAAACTGGTGAATCAAATAGCCTTTGGTGTCGCTAAGTGATAGTAGGAGGCTTAATTTAGTGGGTCTAGCATTGTAAGTTGCCTTAAACAAAGGGGCCTGGGGAACTGGAAGAGCCAGAATTGTGGCATAAGGCAGATGAAACTATCACTCAAAATTGGTCTTAGTGTTTGTGTGAATGACTAAGTTTGTGTGCAGTTGCCCAACAATGTATTTGAGTCCTGTCTTGGGCAAACATATCGGACAAGCTGTCATTCATGATGGATGGATTGATGGATGGATAGATGATTCACTAATCCAGCCTGACTGCATCAGAGCAACCAACTTTGTTCAAATATACACACCTCAATACAGAGAGCTGGTAACATTTTTATGGATTCTCATTTTTCTGTTTCTTCCATTTTAAAAGTAATTACCGTTTTAAAATCTCCCTAGCTACCATTCACTTATCATTTGTTAAATAAGTTATTGTGAATGTAAAACAGGCTGCCAAATGAATTAAGAAAATGGTTGGAAGGCAGTTTTAATGATTGTGAGGTTCCTTTCTAACATGAAAGTCTTGCACATTACAAAAGGTACATCACATAATGTGAAAGCAGAAAATGCAGCTTAAGTAATTCTAACAATGAAAACGTATTGCTTGTCCTCCTAGTGCTTTTAAGAAATGTATTTACGATTATTAAGAGTTATTTAATGGAAACCTTTCCCCGAAGAGACTTATAATGTTAAAGCCATATGCTAAGCTGCCTAAAACTGTTTACTCATACATCTTTAGGTGTCGTACTACACTGTATTAAAGTTTTGCAAAACAAGTTTTTTAACAGTAGGAAACTGTGAGGGAATGAGGCACTGCAACATGCTCACAGAATGGTGAGGACTAAAGGGTGGACAGATGTCTTCTCCTACAGTTCCTGTAACTGTAGGCTTGTACTTAAAATTAATTCAATATAAACTCACATCACTCACAGTCCACAAAATGCATTCAGAAGAAAACAAATGTCAGCACAAGCAGCATGAAGCTGCTCAGCAAAAATACAGTAATTTAAGTGTAGCACCGCTGTCATATGTCACCAAATCTCTCCATTAGATGACAAACTCATTTTTACTGTCATCTTCTCAACTGCCCCCTTTGAACTTCCTTAATGGTGCCTTGAAAGAAAAAGCCTGTTTTTCATTTTTCATTCAGCCGTTTCTGAAGAGGACCACTGACTGGCATGACTAGTTACTTGCACACTTGCGAAGCGTTGATATTCAATGGCTGCTGAATTTCTCCTTTCCTAGCCATGCCAGTTTCTATTCTTGCAGTCAATATGTGCAAAACGATATTTCTCTGTCTAATTGGGCTTGGAGTTACAAATCCCCTTTGTCCAATCCTGACCAGTGGCCGTGCTCAGGTTTGTGGAAGTAAATTTATTATAAGTAACCTGTTGAACGAGAAGAACATTTTTACAGCTATTAAAAAGTGTCACTGCAGTACTTTTTATAGCCCCAAATATAAAGTATCTTACTTGGTTTGATGGAGCATTAGTTTACCTGCTGCTGGTTATGGCTTTCTGCCTTGCAAGCTTTTATTCCTCAATCAATGGGATTTTAACAACAAATCCCCCCTACATTGACATGTAACTGGCTATTTCTATGCATAGGGTTTGTCCAAAAGAAATTTACTCCCATCCTCACTTTGTCCCATTTGTGAAAATGGATGTGTTTGTTTAGGCAAAAGTAGTTCAGTTTGAATGCTTTGCTCTAGGGTACAGTAATAGAATTAATGAGACTTGAACCAATAACATCTAGAATGAAAGTACAAATCCTGCCTTAAAGTGATGCACGCTTGCTACCCTAGGAACTGCATTTGTTAAACCTCCACTCACCCGAGTCCACGATCTGTACAAAAAATCACAAACCCTCGGTTTTCCTCCTTTAATCTTGGGTATCCTTCACACTTTTTAAGTCTAAAATAATGAAAGCGCTGCATTAAAGTTTTGTAGTTCGCATTAAGTAATGGTATAAGTGTGTAAGCACGTATGGGTTTGAATAAATGCATTCCTGGGTAGCAGTATTAATTCCTACAGAGATCTAACACTGCAGGACCCCTTGGTATGTCTCTGTAGACTGTGCAATACATGAATCAACAATATCAGGTCCAAGGAAGTTAATAAATCATGTACCTTTAAATCGGCTCTATTATACTGTACAAACTAAGCAATAAAAATATACATGCCCAAGATCTAATTCAAACTGGCTAATGCTTCTGATAAAAATAGGCAAACAAGAAAATAGGCCTCGCAGTTTGTAGTTTTGCCAATAACAATTGTTCTCAGACACTGATTTTCTCATTTTCATGCATGCAAAACATCAATATATGAAAAAATGAGACACACAGGCATGTCAACGAAGGCATAAACACAATGAGTTTCTCCACTATGACCGATGCATCTTCCCTATAATAGCTCTTTGTTAACATTTAGTGAGTACCTTCTTGGTGTTCTCCCAAAACTGTGAAAATCCCGTCCTCATCTCATTTTAAAATTGCCCCTTTCGGAGTGTGATTATTATTCCATAATGCCCCAGATGTCCCATTTGAGCAGAGCGCTCCTTGTAATTACAAGAGTCACTGAGCAAACTGCTATTCGGTCCTGTGTGGATGCACACACCATGTTTCACAGGACTTGGTCCACTTTACACCCCCCCCCCCTTCTTGGAAGTAGCCAGTGGATGCAGACTTGCAACTTACAGAGTTGTGAGAAGTTGATTACGGTGGTTCACATTTACTTTAAATTGTTATCAACTGACTCTTCAGATCTAGTTATGGCTATTTCCTTTAAAATAACTTCTGTTATATACCATGCCTCTGTGCATATACCTACTATACCTATACTACTACTTACCTATATAAATGTAAATTACTAATAAAATGTATATATTTACATTCTATAAACAAAAGTATCACCAACATTCACAATTTGCCTTGTTTTTTATTTGCATTGTTTTTTGTGTTTGCACTGAATTTTTGTTTTTTTCTTTTTCGTGCAGCATTTTGAGTCCTTCAGCAAAAAGGCGACTGAAAAACAACGCAAATGATAGTGTGCCAAGCAATGTGCTGCCTCGAAAAGAAAGTTTGACTTTGCGTTTTAATTGAGAATATATTTTATGCAAATTCCTAATTCAAAAAGAAAGCTTTAATTTGCGTTTCAATTTCCATCCAAATGTATGCATTTATACATAGATTTATAGTTTGTTTATCAGCATACTTACTGTGTTCTGCATTGTTTATTGTTTTTCCAATTTAGCTTTTATTTTTCAATTTGTTTCAATGATTAATGGATGTTTTTACCATGGCACTCCTCATTCTTCATATCTTCCTGCTAAGTGTACAGCTGGATATTAACCAAAATAATTCAGGTCCAATATCTAACACAAAAAAAAAGACAACAGTACCAGTGTATTTTGTGGTTTTGCTTAAAATACCACGTCAATTCATTCTCAGTGAGTGATACTCCAGTCAGGATCGCAGTGACCCACGGCCTGTTTTGGGAAACAAGCCAGTCCATCACAGGGCTCTCATGGACCCACACTCCCAAAGTACTGTAGTTTCATACAACACAAGGATTAAAGAAACACCCTGAAACACTGTCAATCTCCCATGTGATCAAAGTTTTTCGGGAACAATGGTAGTGTTTCACGGTTTATGCGGATATGGGTCTATTCATAACATGACTGCAAGTACTAGAGCTAGTAAAGAATTTTATTTCTTTTTGCAACTACAGAGCAGCAAAAAGGTTAAAAAGCCTCAAGTTTATCTGTGGGGGAAAATCACAACACAACAAATGCCAACCAAACCAAAAGCTGCTATGGCCAATAAAAGCTGCAGATTAAAATCTCCACCTCAAACCCTCTGTAATAACAGATTTTTAAGCAAATTTCAAGGAGCTCAATAAGCAAAAACTGATGCAAGCAGCATGACTTTTGATTAAGTGAGAAAATCCACACAAAGATGGGTAGAAAATGGAAACTTCAAACCTATATGTCTATATAGCCATGCAATAGTAATGTTTATTAGGGAGGGGTACAAGGTTAAATGAGTAAAGGGATCCCCTTTATAATCTGAGCTCTTTTATTGGCACTGTGTGTTTAATACGAACATGTATATATTTTCCTTTTCTTTTCTATTTTATTGCAGCATCAACATAAAAGACAAGAATCAAACAAACTGACTAAACCATCTAGTTAATTATCTATAAAACCTCTCAGGACAGCAGATGCACTTATTTCTACCTTAGAACTTTATCGGCAAAACACGCTTTGCCCCCAAATGTAATCACGAATGCTTCAAAGTTTTTTATACCTTTGAGAGGATATCCCAGCATGCTGTCTGCTGTAACACAGAACAGATTCAGTGGTACAGAATTTTTTTTTTTTGGGTCTGGATGAAGTGTAAGAAATGCAACTGGTTTGCAGGAGAGACCCCTCTCGATCACCTTGGGTCAGTCAGCTTCCCTAAGTTTCTTCCTTTCGACCGCTCTGTCCTTTATGAGCTTTGGTGACAAACTCATAATAGTTTTGCATAGTAAGTGACATAGAATAATATTAGAGTGAAATACTGCTACTAACATACTGCTGTCACAATCCACATGGCACAGAAATCTGTAATACTGTGACTATAATCGCATACTATAGTTGCAAAATGACAACAGTAGTCACACTACCAGAGTTTAGTAGAAAGACACCCCACATTCAAGTAACACAGTGAATTACAATGCCACGTTTACAAGGTGACATGCCACTGTGACAATCTCACAGTGACAGCACAAAACAATAAGAAATGACATCACTGCAGTAACAACCCAATAATCATTTTAGTGACAATACCAGAGAGACAAAACAACACTGGAATAGCAGTCAAAAGTCATAATGATAGTGAAAAAGAATTTACAGTACCACATCAGCAATAATGTATTGACAATACCACAGCAACATACCATAGTGACCCAACAAAGTAACCTGATACAGCAGCAATACTGTACTGCAGTGACAGCACCACACCGAATTGCCAAAGTCATCTAACAAAGTTAACCAAAGCAGTGACAACAGTGCAGTGATAGTAGCATAGTAACAGTGCCACAACGACAATACTCTACTAAGGGACTGTCTTCTTGATAGGACAGGACAGGAAAAATAGAAGACAGGTCTGCAGTGTTTTTTGGCTGATGCATGACCACTATTGTTCTATATTAATGATCAGACTGAAGTTGTTAGCATCCAGAGACAAGGAGGTACCCAGCAACTCTGTCTCCATGACAGTGTTGAGCACACAACTGTCGGTGAAAGGTCTTGTTCATGAATCTTGCCCACGTAAGCCTTCCTCATAAACTGTCCATAACAAACACCATATTTAAATATGAGAAGGCTCATAAGCGTACCTGGTCCTGAAGCACTATGGGAAAAAGTTATTTATAAGCTTTGTGGTTGTTTCATTTAATTCGAGGTTGTGTCGGACTCTCAGGTAATGAAAGTGGAATTCTTGTCAAATGATGACCGTTTGGTGGTGAGATGAATTCTATATAAGAAGGCATTGGCTGGACAGAACTGATACCAAACCTTTTTAGAGCTTTTTTTTCTGAGAGTCAGACAAGATCTATTCAACTCCCACTTCCTAGAAAACCTCCTTCCTATTCCATGCAAGGACAGGGACACTGAGTTGAAATGAAGCATTTAAAACTTCCGTCTTTAAAGCTATATACTGAGGGCAAGTGGTACTTCCCACAGTGGCAAACATAGGACACCAGCAATGAGTAAAATTGTAAAGATGAAGAAAGCGTTCCAGACAATGCCTTTAGGGGATCTCTGGACATGCCCTCCTATCAGAGGTGGGTGTTTGACATCTTCAATAGATTAAAACCCATAACTGTTGCTGAAGTCACCATTTGGTTTGAGGCCACTTTTATGTTATAGATGCAGGAGGTGAGATCTGGACAGAGAAGGTGCGTGACCTTGTGTATGTGCATGTGTATATGTATGTGCTATGGAAAGTATTGCTAGGACATGAGGTAGTAGGGCAGCTGATGTGTGCTACCTGACCCCTTGTGCAACCACACTGCAAGATGTACCTCTGCTCTTGGTGTTAGGTCAAACCCATTCACCCATTAGGTCAAGCTCAGTATTTGCATTTGACTCCTAAGGTTCTGTTTTGTCTCCACTCCTGTTCATCATCTGCATGGACAGGGACAAGGAACAGCTAAGGATTAGAGAGTATCCGGCTGGGGGGAATAGGACGTCACCATTACAGCTTACATTTGATTTTGGCCATTTTTCTCCATTCAGATCCGATCTTCTTCACGGCACCTTTAAGTCTAAGATTATGGTTATCTTCAAGAAGAGAGTGGACTGCTGTCTTCAAATGAGAGGTAACAATTGCCCCTAGTAGAGGAGGTCAGGTATCTTCCAGTCTGGTTGACCAGGCCAGGAACATAGTGAACAGATTTTATCTCTCGACTGGCCTGGAAATGAATGGAGATACTCTAAGAAAAGCTGAAATCTGTTGCTATGACAAGAAAGTTCTGGGCCTGCCTGCTGATTTTGCCGCAGCTGCTGCCTTCTCAGAAAACAACAGAAGGAAGAGTGATAGCACCTGTCACAATACTACAGCGACAATGCTGTAATGGCAGTACCACGTAGACATGATGTCATAACACACTTCAGTAATATCATGCTGACAGTAGTTCAGCTACAGTAGTACAGTGAGTATACAGTATATACAACATTGTGCCACGCTGACTACTTGAGATAAAACCAGTGACGATGTCATGGCAACAGTACCATAGTAACCTGTTTATCTTATTGCAGTTTGTTTAACCTATTGCAGTCAGCAATAATCCAAATGAATAATAATGCACTAAGCACTCAATTCCTGTAGTTAATGTTTATTACTAATAAAATAATTTATTGACATTCATTTATTTGACACTTTTCTCCAGTGGGATTTATAAAGTTAAGCTGCTTTTCACAGTTGTTACCCATTTGCACAACCAGAGGTTGGACCCGAATCTGGGCTACGCAAAGATAGAAGGTAAAAACATGTGAAGGTTTTTTAGGAAGCAGGTTCACATTCACATACTTTACATGATATAATGCATCAGAAACTATCTTGCAACCAATCAATGCTTCATAATGTTTCATAATTTCATAATGTTGTTATTCAAGAGCAGAAGTGAGTAATAGTGTATGAGTGATTGCACCTTCCCGTCATCTTTCTTTAAGACTGGGGGTGGGGGGTGGAAAGCTATCTTCTGTATCTCATCCAAAAGACACCAGAAACGTTATCATTACATTCATACAGTCAGCGGTGGGCAAGAGTGTTGGTAGTTACAGGGCAGCTCAGTGCTTTGTATAAAACCCCACACATGTCAGCAACAGAAAGAAAAACACTCCCTGGCATAGCAGGAAGAAGCTGAAGCGTTCATCCAGAAATACCCAGAAGGATGATATCACCAGTGCTGTGAGCTACATCCTGCCTGAGAAAATATGCTTGGATTGAAACAAACGGAAAGGAAGTGTCTTTGATTGTTTCGCAATCTTAAATTCTGTTTTGTTATAAAACACCTTACTGCTATTCAAGTTTAAATTCCTTGGGTATATTGAAACCACCACTATGCCATATACCAGGTCAAAGCAAGCTCAGACAAAACAAATCAAGTCTGAAATTTCAAATTATGAAATGTAAAAGCTACTGCTTAGTGTCTCCAAAATCCCTTTGTAGAGATGGAAGTGCTGTGGTGAAGATAAATATTTGGAAATGAGCAGAAGTAGTTAACAAAGAAGCTTCAAAGGAACAGCAGCAAATGCCGGAAAGTCTACTAAGGTCTTTCTCTGGAAGTCAAAAGTACTTTGGTCTAAACCAAATGAAACGCTTTAAATATTTTTAAGAACCTGGAAGAAACACTGGCAAAGGTGAAGGGGGTCTGAAAAATCTATGAAGTTGCACATCATCTCATGAATCAAGCAGTTACAGAGAAATTGGTATTTGTATTGAAAAAGTCAGTTCAAAACAAAATATATTGACCTCATTGTAGCGGATTTTAAAAAATTGGTAAACGTTTGCTTTATAAGTTTAACTGTGGGCTGAGTTTTGCAGTAATGGGGTTCTTATTAATGTGATTTGTCCTTATTTCTTGGCGGGTTTTGTTTCCCTGTTACCTTTTATAAAAATTACAAATTCCCGCAAGCCCATTAATATATTCCATCACACAAGATTTTTCCTGCTGGTTGGTTTAGGCAATGAAGTGTTGAAGTCTGCCATAGTTTAAGATCCTCAAAACCACACTGGCAGAAAAGTTCCCAACATATCAAACAATACAACGCAGCCCTGCTCTCTTAAATCTGCCCATGACCATTCATAAAGTCAGCAGGTTTGCATAATGTATGAAACACATGCACTCACACAGATTTAAAGCAAATGATATGTCTAATAATCATAACTGATGGCACACAGAACCATAAACCACTCTGTGGTGCACTATTTGAGACAAAAGAATAGAGAAGTTGAGTAAGAAATCCTAGGATGGTCATTGCACCCTGGTAGTGACAGCTATAACACAGGACAAATAAATTATTTTGAAAATCATCCACCTACCTCAAACAGGGAACCTTGGAAGTAGCATGTTCCTGTGGAAAGAAGGGAGGTTACCTTCACCAAAATGCTAACAAAAAGTTAACAAAACGCACCAGGAAACAGAAGGGGATTCATTCATAAAATATAAAGGGGGGGGCAGTAAAGTACATTCATGAGCCAAAGAGTGATCCAAAGGAAGTCTACAACACTGAGCAAAAGAGCAGCTTTCAGAAACCAAGCTTAATACTAGACACACACACACCAAAATGCCAGTAAACTACTGCAACTACTAGCAAAGAATTCAGTCACGCATGCTTTGATAAGGATATAATCGCTTTTAAAACGTTTTGTCTGAAAACCCAAGTGAGGTTTTTGCGTAAAGTTCAATAAATTCACTTGCTATGTTGCAAACTTGAACTTGGGTTTTTGGAAACATGCAAATAGTTACATTACACACAGAGCGTACATTATGTAGACAAAATGGCACAAGTATGATGCCGATTCTCTCTCTGGTAGCTACATCTAGCTAGCTAGCGAAATAGATAGATACATACATCCCTTAAAAATGAAAATCTACAAACGCTTCTGCAACTTAGCAGTTTTGAATGTGGCACGTATTTCTTTTGATGTTTATTCCATACAAAGGCAGCGCGACGCAACTAGGAAGCCTAAAAAAGTTTCACTCGCGCTCAGATTTCGTGAAAACTCGCTGCCGCCCGAAAGGCCGACTGTTACCCTTTGCTCAGGTGGCGCCTTCGCCTAGCATCACTTGCAGTGTTAGACAAGCAAGGTTACACTGTTTCACACAACAAGCAGGGCAGGATTACTGTGTTCATTCGGGGTGAATAACTTCCTTGAATCGGACTGGAACCAGGACTCAGACTGCCGGACCGGAACCACCTGCTGGCCCCCATGTTACTGACCGGATGTGAAAAGAAGGTGAAATCTGTACATGGGAGCTAAAGACCAGCCATGTTCCTGTCACTCATTGACAAGAACCACTAAGAACTATTTTATTTCGACCTTAATATCAATTTCAGGCCACGAATATCACATTTTTCCCTCCCCACCCAAAAGCCCACAAAAGTAAAACTGGTCATCGTAATCCCTCCCGGTTTAAGCCTGCCTTAACTTTGATTTGAGTTAGCGGTCCCAACCTTAAAAAACGAGTCAATATTAATGTAGACTCACATTTTGAGGGGCCATTTCAGCATTCGCATTAAAATACACGACGTCACATATGGACTGAGTCACACTTGGCTATTTTTGACGAACCTTAGCAGGAGTAACATGAAAAACCATGTAAGCTCTTTTCTGTCTGAGAGACAAATGCATGTTTTCGTTCTTAAGTTATTCGAGCCACAAGGTTGTTATGCGTTTTTTTTTCTGTCTTTTTTCCCTTTTTCCTTTTCTTTTCAAATGCAAGATTCATTGGAATGAGGAGTTAAACGTGGAGCGATCGCGGCTGCCGAAGCCCGGTAAGCGGGAGCAAGGGGGCCGGGGAGAGCAGCTACGAACCAGCCGTTAACTGGAGGAAGGCGCAGATTCCCGCCGCAGCGGCGACAGCGAGCCCCATGGCGCCCCGCGCAGACGAGCAGGCGTCCTTGGGAGAAAACGCTGCGGTCTCTACTGCGATCCAAGCTCCGTCTCATTCATCTCCAGACCCTCGCCGACTGTGGACGGCTGCAGCTTCACGGGGGAGGGGGGGACAGAAACGACGCTCCTCTCCTTTCGGGATGCGGAGAAACTGGAAGCGAGCGAGCGAGCAAACAAACAAAATGACACGCAAGTTGAGAAGTTTGCTGCGCGGAAACGAGCGCGGCGGCGGCGGCGCAGCCCAGAATGCGACCAGCAACTTCCGCACGGAGCGCCTCTCCTCCAGAGCAATCTGTCTCCCCCCCAACACCCTTATATTGCAGTCCAGAACATCACGTCCCGTGGAAAACAAAAGTGCAGATCACACGCGGGTCCGTGCAACTTGAGACCGCTTGGGCTCCTCCGTGGGTTACTGTAGTCCGGCACTTTGAGCATCCCAAGTAAGCCGGACTCCCCTCCCGCTGCAAACCACGCCTGGACTGATGCCGAACTCCAGGACGAGGGGGGAGGGCGCAGGACAGGACACGGTATATACCATGGTAAAAATAAAGGAGAGAACGGTTCAGCCCCGCAGCAGCCTGCAAGCCAGTGAGAAAATGGCTCAGATTTTTTAGGGTCAATTACGCAAGTGTGTGAGAAGCTTCTGTCACCCAGTGGCCTTATTTCAAAGGGACCAAGCTTATCCCGGGTAAAATGCACTTGCCAGCTTAACTGCGATACTGAGATCAGTTTGCTTGTTTTAGGGAGAATTTCAGTCCGGTTCCGTTCATTTTATGTAGCACCTTGCCAGCATGGTAGTTGCCTCTAACATAAAATCTGTGCACACTGTTCAATTGAAATGGCTGTAACTGCTACTGGCTTTACTGACAGAACCATTGCATAGAGGAAATACAAAAATGCAAGCTGCAGAACCAAACGAGAGATGTACAGGTTGTCGGGGACGACAAGGGAGGAGACAAAATCCTCTGGGGGTCCGGAACAAATTGGCTGGCTGCTCCGCTCTCCCGGGGAAGTGGAGAAGGAGAGAAGATAGATGGTGGCTGCACAGGACTGCAACATGAATGTGGACACCGAAATCAATAGCTGTGTTTGGAATAAAATAGTTGGCTTCATATTTTGGCTGATGTTCTGCTGTAAAATTATGAAATGCACCTAAATTATTGCTAACAATGGTGCTTGCATTAAACGCTTGAAACTTTTGAGGATTTTTTCACGGCTGAATTTGAAACAAGCCAGGTTACATTTAATTGTATATGTTTAAAAATTCATTTTAAGAAATTAATTCGAATATGATGCAAAAGAACAAACGATTGCCTATTAGCAAAGGCCTGCATCTTGCCAGTCAATGTGTTTATTCCTCCACTTCTGACTTTCCTAAGAGCAGAAGGAACCAGAGGCCCATGCGATCCCTTATCCCCACTCAGCTACTTTCGAACTAGAATCCAGATGGACAAAGAAAACTCAAACAATAATCTTCCTTAATGGCAATGAATGTAAATACTGTGCAAACTACACCGTTTCTTTTTTCCTTTTTCTTTTGCTATTTCATTATACCACCCTTTATTGAGATGTGCAGAAATTCATTTATCTGAAATATAAGCCAAATGCATTTACAGACTAAACTGCTTCATAATCCACGTCAAAAACAGATGAAAAGTAAAGGCTCAAGCAGCAAGAAGCGAACTAAATAGCATTTAAATTTCCCTGAAACTGCACAAGTGACACTGCTGACGTCAAAAAACACCTCAAGGGAAGACTGCCATCTAGCGTCTAACGTTTGTAATTGTTTCATTCATTCATTCATTCATTCATTCATTCATTCATTCTTGAACGGCTGGTTCTGGGCAGGATGGTGTGGGTCCGGAGTCTATTCCGAAATCTAGGGCTGATAATGTTAGCCACAGTAACATGCTGTCCAAAGAGATTCATATCAAACACGTCGTGCTAACAAAAGAACTCGTACTATAAAGGTGATCCCACTGCCTAACCTACCTAACCTTCAGCCTAAGCCCCATTTTACAACATAAGATGCTTTCTAAATACCACAGAATCAGGGCAGTTAAAATGTACAGCTGTTAAAGTATTTCCCATTAGGATTTCAAAAGTGGTTCTGGTCACTCAAACCAAGATTTAAAGGTCAGTATGGTTCTACTTTTTTGTACATTTTCACAAACAACTTCTCCAGTGCAGGGTCACACTGGTCCTGTGTTCATCTCAGAAGCATCAGATGGACATGGGGTTACAGTGCAACCTCATCGTGGAGGCAGATTCAAACCCAAAGCTGTGAGGCACCAACACTGTTTGCTGCACCTTCATGCTGCCGGTAGCTTTGATCTTGGAAAAAAATTTAATCTGCAAATACTGATTCACTATTTGCCAGCCATATGGCATTGCCTATGTTTGCAGAGCAACACACGGGAGCAGCTTTTATATAACTCAGTAGAAACTAATTTCAAAATTAAAGTTTTACACATGTTGTATAGAATGATGTCTTATTAAAGGCAATATCTTATCACTAAGCAGTATTAGAATGAATAACATAATTAAAGCATAACATAATGTATCAGAGGATAATATACTGCATGTGTGGATGAATATGAATCCCCAGGACATTTTAATCGATTTAATATAACAGAATAATATCATATATGTTGCATAATGTATTTCAATACTGAATAATACTTATAGCATCCCATAGCTTAAGGACGGAGGGATTTGGACACCGAATGACTGTTAGACAGCAACAGCTGCTTGGAGAAGAGAAGTGTAGTTTGTCAAAAGCACAATGCTGCCATTCAATATTTTTTTCAATGTAAGTTCTGAGATGCGATATGTAGGCCACTATAAATAAAAAATTAAAAAATCGATTTGTTAGTAATATTGTGAAGACATTCATTTGTAGACCATAGGAGTTATTTCAAAGTTTCTGATTTGACTGTATTTGAAAGCATAAGAAAGGATGATGTGTTAATGACATTTTGCAGAATTGTATTTTGTTACATTTTTACAAATGAACCTTTAACAACTAATGAATTTGAATTTACCAGCTAAAACCTATATTGATAAATATATAGCAAGTAACTTAATCACCTACCTATCTGGGGGCTTTTCAGTAACCAGCTGCTGGTAAAAACTTTGACTTCTTTTATTTTTGTTGCTGATTTATAAATGTGGGCTTACATTTCCAGTAGCTGATTCATTGTTATTGAGCTTCTGAGGTTTGCTTATTTCCTCCATTTTCACCTGCAGGGTGCAAAGGACATGAAATAGCCCAACAAATAACATTTATTTTCTCCATCGTGTATGAACATGATCCCAATAACTGATACAGGGATATAACAAAGGAACCACCATGGAATAAAACACTTCAGCAGTTCTACTAGCATTGTCTGCATGAACATCTCAAAAATATTTTAAGACTGAATATTTAAAAACTGAATTCAAAGCACCACTTTGACCAGCATCCTATAAATAATCTTGTACCATTTCAAGTTCTTAACAGTGTGTGATACTCTAAGAGTAACCATTTCCTCAACACAATGCACAATAGTTTCCCTTTTACTTAAAATTTAAATTAAATATGCAAAAATTGTTTACTTTATGTCCCCAAAGCAATGCTTGCGGAGCTTTCTGCTTCTCTTCGGGATTCCAAGTACATTTCTTGCTGCCCAGCTACACCGTTTCACCTGACAGACCAAACCATGAAAGAATAAAACTTGAAATAAAAAAACTGTTCTTTGCAACCCAGTATCAACTACAAAATCAATAAACGAAAACAATGATCACTTGATAAACAATACTGAACATTTTTTACCAAATATATGAAATACTTCTAAATTTTTTTAAATGCATGTAAAAGGATTTTAACATGCTGGCTGCATAAAAATTGAAATCGGATATGAGAAGCACAGGAAAGCAAAACCTACCTATTACACTTTCGATAAACTTGTATAGTATTAAATTACTAGTAAAAAAATGAAGATGTGAAATAAAAATGAAAGAACAGAAAGAAAAAAGATGCAAAAACTGAAGGTAAAAATAAGAACAAGGTATGTTTTGTAAATTATATACCCAGCATAGAAAACATGTTATTTTTTTGTTTTGAGCAGCAATATTTTGCCCCGTACTTACAGTTGAGCAACTGCTGGCTCAGGCACGTCACTGCCAGTTGAGCTGCTTCTCTCATAGAGCGTGTACACTCCTCTGGAGCCAACTTTCAAGCCCTCCAAGTCACGCTTGCCCTTGTGAGACTTACAGCAGATGGAGCACAGAAGGAATATGCAGATGAAGAGGTAAACAGCCACAACCAGCCAAACCAGGGTTCCAAACAGGGCAGAAGACAGGTACTTCCGGTCCATCTCACCCATGCATTGTCATGAACAAAATGTTTAAGTTCCTTTGGCTTGCAAACGTTGCGCGGCAGTGGTCCAGCCGTTCGGATTTAAACCCTTAAGTTGTTCATTGCGAGTGTGCCTTGCAAGATGGGTTGGTGGGCCTTTGTAATGAGAAAATAGGACTGCAGCTCATCTCCACGGCAGGCTGCTATGAAACCAGTGAGTGGTAATATAGCCATTAGCTAAGCAAACAAACAGAAGATCATTTCCTCCTATCGGTTCAGCAGGGTGACAATGATGCCATATTTATAACTGGGTAATAGCCCTGACCGGGATTTTTTAAATCAAATTCTTATCAAATGTGGCTTTCGTGGCAGCACACACCAATAATGAATCAAATGTACAGTTCCAGCAGATACTACAGTATATGAGAAATCAGATGTTTGAATTGTGTCTATCTCATTTAGCAGAAGACTTTATGACCTCAGGTCTAGCAAACTTTTATTGCACTTTAAAAGCTTTTATGTACATTTCAGGCCAACTGAGAAAGGAGACCTACAAAAAAATCCCTTAACTCCAGGACATTCATCATGAAACAAACATTTACTGCACTAAGAGACATTGGTACAATATTTCTGTATTAAAACAACAAACCCATCATATCCTGACGCAATACCTGACAAACACCCCAATTGGGAGAGGTAGGATGCAGAAAACTGAGGATGCAGTCATTGGTACGGGCTGGCAGTAACCTTTCTCCTCACTTCCTTTAGTCACTTCATCCCTGTTGCACAGTCATGTAAGAAGGGCTCAGGGTTTGACTGGTGAGCTGGTTGGCACATGATCTGAGAGTACTAGGAAAAGAACCAGATAGAGTCAACAAAACTTACAGTATTTTGCTAGATTTCTGTGGGTAGAAATCAATAGGATGACTGTGGAAATTGAAAAATTATATATAGATTCTGATGTATTTCAATTAACATATGAAAACATATATTATATAGCCCAAAATATGTGGACCCAGCCTTCTAATGACCGAGTTGAGCTGTTTCAGCCACACCTATACAGAATACAAGCACATCTGTGTGCTTTCAGCTTTATGGCAACAGTTTTAGGGAAGAAGCTCCTTTCCTGCTCCAGCATGGCTGTGCCCCCCTGTACAAAGCGAGCCACGTAAGCACATGGTTTACCCAGGTTGGTGTGGAAGAACTTGAGTGACCTACACACAGCCCTGACCTCCAAAATGTGGTGGAAAGCCTTCCCAGAAGAGTGGAGGCTGTTATAGTAGCAAAGGGAGAACAACGCCATATTTAATGCCCATGGGTTTGGAATGGGATGTTCAACAAGCACCTAAGGGTGTGGTCCTCGGGTGTCCACATACTTTTGGCCAGGTAGTGTATTTTGTTGATCGCATTGTGCACATTCATTTAACCTTGGCCTCATGTCTGTCAGTCACCCTAACATCCAGTGAAATACAGTACTGCTGACTTAGAAAACTCATAGAGCAAGCAGTCAAAAAACAAGACCTACTGGGAATGTGGACAAAGCTGCCATCTGTAGGAAAAAGGAGAACTGCAACTTTACAACTGTGTTGCTAACAGAAAACAGAAAGCTGGTTGTGGCAAAAATAAAGGAAATTGGAGGAAGACCTCTGTGAAATGAAAGATCATTTATTCATATTTGTTTGCAACATTTGTCTCTGAAGCTGAGTTCAGACAGTTGTGTTAGATGTAGCTGCTGTCTTTTTTAAAATGGTACCAAGTATCACTGCCACCAATTTTTTATTAATCTGTTTTGAAGAGATGAAAGAGAATATATATCATACTGTACCACCAACAATAAAGAGTAGGACTGAAAATAACAAGCATGCAGAGCAGAAAATAAAGACTTTCAAACACTCAGAAAAAAATGTTGCACTGCAGTGCAACATATGAAACTTTAATTTGGAGGAACGTCACTCTTGAGAGATGCACATCAAATTTTCAGTGCTGAATATGCCTGACTGGGTCACATAAAGATGTCATTTCTCATTCACCTGATAAAACCTGACACATTTCTCCACTGGTGTGGGAAAGTCCTGTTAAAAAATATATATATATTATTTTCCTAGTACAGAAGTTCAGATTCGGTGTCAGCACCCTTACATTCAGAAATACAGGGACATAGAGAAATGACAGGATGTTAACACAGTTACAAAACTATCATTGACTTGAATGTCAAAAAAACAGGATGAAGTGATTGCAGTTCAATGAATATTTTGCAAGATACACCCATGATGTAACATACTGCAATACTCTCTACTTCAATAAATAGAAATAACTGAAATAAAAGTTTCATAGAATAGTAAAGATGATGAATGCTATTCACATTTATTTGTAAAACATTTTGGTGTAGACCGTTTAGAGTATAACTAAACACGGAATGTAATTTCCCAATAAAATTTTCACCGTTCGAACTGTGCTTCCAATTTCTTATTCAGTTCAAAAGGAGGGTTAGACATATACCAAGAACAGTCAAATTCTATCACTTAATGAAAACTTCTTCTTCTTCTTTCAGCTGCTCCCGTTAGGGGTCGCCATAGCGGATCAAAAGCTTCCACTTCCTCCTGTCCTCTGCATCGCTCTCCGTCACCCCCGCCACTTGCATGTCCTCCTTCACCACATCCATAAATCTCCTCTTAGGCCTTCCTCTTTTCCTCTTGCCTGGCAGCTCCATCCCTAGCATCCTTCTCCCGATATATCCCGAATCTCTCCTCTGCACATATCCAAACCAACGCAATCTCGCCTCTCTGACTTTGTCTCCAAACCGTCTAAGCTGTGCTGCCCCTCTAATATACTCATTTCTAATCCTGTCCATCCTTGTCACACCCAATGGAAACCACTTAATGAAAACAATAGAGCAAAATTAAATTTGACCAAGATAACTGAATATGAAAAGCAAGGTGCAAACATTAAGTTTACCTTCAGGTGAGGTGTGAGAGGTAATAAGATTAAAAATCCCTCCACTAGAATTTGTTACACCTACAACTGCAGCACTGAATAAATGTTCATTAAAGATTTATTAACAATTAATCTATGTAAACTTTACATTTATTGTCTATGCTTTAATGCAAAACACAAAAAAGCAGTACCTTTGTCTAAAGCAGAGAATAAACACCTTAATCTTTCTCAGAGCAATTTCACTTTGTCTAAGAATGACACATTTCATACACAATATACTGTATGTCAGAACATACTACAAAGCTACTTTTATGTTTTTTCTAAAAATCCTTTGATTTTTTTTTTCATTTGTTGTACATTTTTAGTAAGTCTAGAAAACTAGGAATATTTCTTTAATCATATGTATATTCCTTTTTTTTACTCTTTAACCCTCAATGGTATAACTATCCAAAAAGACAAGCTACTGAGTTAATGAAAAGCTACAGCTGTATTAAAAATATCACTTTTCTATTAAATATCTTACTAAGTTAGCTAATTTCAGAAGATGGAGCTGATATTCAGTGTTTTTCACAGTATTTTTTTCAGTTTAAACAGATACATGTGACTACGTGATGTGAAAAGTATAACAGATCTAAAACAGAAGCTTTCTTCTAAATCAAGTTCAAGTTCCCACATTTTACTGTGCACCTGCGCACACCATCAGTGATGTTACCTCGAGTCATTGAGTGTTTTTGGTCTTTCACCATGACACGCCCTCACCCAGGTGACTGGACCAGGGTTGATCAGATGCCAACCTGTATCTGGAGAGTAATACCATACCTCTTCTGGTCCACAGGTATCTAGACATCCTCCCCACAGCTTCAGCACTGTGAGCTCCAGCAAGATTTGATCTGATGGTGATGGAAATGTAAGTTGCCTTCCTAAATCAACTGGCTTACAGATGTGAATGTTTTCACTTCCCATTGCTTTCTAGAAGAGCTCCGGAAATGAACCTGGAACAGCATATCAGAAAATTGAAGGTCTATATTAGTGAATATATGTGCCTATTAAAGTGGGCTGAAAAGTCAGGAATTGAGCATTCTGTCTAGGAGAGACAGTGGTACTGGAGATGATCCCATCTCACACAATTTTAAAAAAGGTGGCTAATCCATAGTCTTTCTGAGTTCTTGAATTCTCCTTCCTGTCTTTGAAGAAAAAAAAAAAACTAAATGGATAAGTATAATGAATACATACTGAACTCTAAAAACCTGGTTTTAAATCTCTGACAAAACCATACAGTATGTCTGACTAGCTTCACAATATGGGTTCTGCAGGTAGTATTCTTGTTTGGGCTGTTATCCTACAATCAGAACAGTACCCTTGATCAAGTGTTACGGCCCAACTCATTTACTAGGGACCGACAGTAAGGACCATAGCAGTTTAACTGGAAGTTTAAGAGAAAAATTCGACTTGAGTAACCAGAACCGAGGCACAACTAGAAGTGCAGTGTATTTACAGTGTTTACACTATATTCCACAGAAGAATTACAAACCTAAGGCAATTAAGTTTAGAGCCTAGACAGGCGGTTCTCAAAGCGAAGAACATGTGTATGTAATAGAAAACAAAAATGTCTACGATACTCTCTCTGGTTTTCAAACGTCTTACCTACCCGAACAAAAACAAAAGAAAAAAACAAGGCCCTCTCTGTCTGCACTAAGTAAGCTAAAAACCAAAAATACAGAGGTGAACAACTGCCACTCCACCTAGTGTTTCTAACAAAGGTTCTTCTAAGTGAGTGCAATGACATATGTAGGTGGATGGCTATGCTAATAGTGATCGTGCCTAATCTACAACCAAAATGTACTCATCCTGGCCCATATAATATACATACTGTGGTGCACTGAGTGCAGGCGCAAAACGCACACTAAAAGTGTAAAAATTTTCACAAGCGCCAACACTTTACATAAGTGGGACGAACAGTTCTATCAGTGAAGTAAACAAGTTGTTCTCTTTCTTTAACCGTACAAACAAGCACGTCTTCCAAAGTCCACAAGAACACACTGATTAAAAAAAAGCACAGCCCCGAAAACCCGAGGCGCGCAACAAAGCGCTCAGAAAAGCTGTTCCCCTATCCCTATGTCTGTCCGAACAGATCAGCACCCAAAATGATGACATCATGTGCCGGCGAGCCTATCAACGTACGATGTGCTGTTTAGTCTGTTGAACGCAGGACACCTGTAAAGAGAGACAACAAGAGCCAAGAGAAACAGACAGATCATAGCCACCAAAAGGGAAAAAAAACAAAGCGACTGTAACATAAGAAATTTACCATGAAGTGATACAGTACAAATATCCTTCTGTATAAAGGGGTAAATCACTGTTAAGCTGTGCCTCTAACATTGTAATTCATGGGCCATGAACTATAGGGCCCAGAGAAATGGTATTTCAACCCTATTGTATAGTCGTATATGGATGGGCTGACAATAAAGCTCTCTTGAGTCTCTTGAAAATTTTATTAAATTCAACTTGAACAACAATAAGAAAAATAAAAGACAGTAGTAATAAACTCTATAGAGGGTTTTAGATGTAACACTGTTCTTGAGGCTTTGTTACACCTATTCTGGGACTGCGGGAGCAAACCAGCTCATTGGTCATTCCCTCAACCATTCAAAAGACCTTTAATATAAGCTTTGATTTGTCCCCATCTATTTTGCTGTTAAACCACAATCCAAATTCTCTTTTTGATGAAATCTTGAAGTGTTCACACACTTTTAAAGCTCTGGTCTACAAGTGAGGTTCCCTCTGTAAATATGCGGATCAAGTTCAAGATTTATTTGTTATGGGTGCACTAAGAGCAGCGTAGCAGTGTTGTGCCCATGAAAAGTGTTGCTTCCAGACATCCTCAGCAAATAATATATATAAATAAGATATAAAAAAAATTAATAAATAATGAAATTAAGAAAAATAAACAAGGAAAATAAATAAGGAATAGATGTAAAATATAAATAGGAGTTACAAATATACACAGAGGTTAAAAGTTAGTAAACAAGAAATAGCAAACAAGAACGAACATAACAGCCAAACCAACAAACAAACACAGAACCGATAAGGGCATACAAGGCACAGGCAGACTCTGATCGACACTGTCTCACTGAGGGGTCAGTGGTTCAACTCTTATCATGTGGAGGGGGGGAAAAAATTGTCCCGGAACCTGCTTGTTCTCGTCCGAATGCTTCTAAAGCGTTTTCCAGACAGGAGCAAGGAGAATAGTTTGTGGCTGGGGTGATTGCGGTCCTTCAAGATGTTATGGGCCTTCTTCTTACACCGCTGAGGTCCTGCAGGGCTGGCAGATCAGTCCTGGTGATGGTCTGTGCTGTCTTGACCACTCTTTGTAGAGCTTTATGGTCTGATGCACTGCAGCTGCCATACCAGGGCGTGAAACAGCCAGTCAGGATACTTTCAATGGTAGATCTGTAGAAGTTGACAAATGTTGTCCATGCCGAACCTCCTCAGCCGACGGAGGAAGAAGAGGCGTTGTGTTGCTGCCTAGATGACGATGCTGGTGTGCCGTGACCAGGACAGATCACTGAACTGTTTAATTTCCTTCCACTCGAAAAATGAACATTTTACCTACAAAATAATTCAAAACAACTTTGGGATGCACGGACAGCCTTTTGGAACTTATCAGACACTTCTGTATGGTCATACCTGTGATGAACTGTAACCATCTGACTCTCACACCTCACTGCACGTAATGAACATATACTCTCTATGGCTGTATATATTGTGATCTAATGCTTCAAAAAAGGAAACTGTTCAGCTGCATTCTTACTGCATCCGAATGAGCTTCACTCGCGTGTCCTGCAGGCGGGTCGCCATTGCGGAGCTCAGCCGAACTTCAGTGCTGCATCCCTTCCAGAGATGGCCCGCAGGGTCCTAGAGCTCGCCCGTTTTCGCCAGCGAAATCCTCACAAAAGTACTGTAGTTCTCTTTAGCGTAACCAGCCCTTCACTTCACAACCATCTATTCATATTTTACTTAAAATCTCACTTATCCCCCCCCCTTCCACAAAATGACGTTTCAGAATCGTTAAAACGTGTGCATTGCACTTAATGCGAATACCTCCACAGACTGCTACTGCTTTGCTGTGGAATTCTTTTACCTGAATGTGAACTTTTTACAGCCCAGCTGTTTACTGTTACATAAGCATTTGCTATTTAAAATAATAAAAAAGGATAATGTGTTTTGATTTGAAATGGGGAATGCGTACATGCGGGGGTTCGACGTTGTGGCGCTTTCTGGAGGACCCGTGCGGCTCCATTCCCCCCCCTCCCTCAGTATTGCTCAGTATTCCCCGCACACGTGTTGGGAATGAGCTGGAGCGCCGGAGCGCCGGGGGGTTTTTCAGCTGCTCGCACCTTGCGCCGGAGGGGGCGGAGGGGCCGCGCTCTGTGAGCTCAGGAGCGGCGGCCATGATTGCTGTCCCTCTCCGCTCACGGGCTTCCAGGAGCGCTCAGGAGGCGGACGCCGGAGCACCGCCGACTGCATGTCTCTCCGTAGCGCCGCGCCGAACCGTCTTCACCGCACGCTGAATGCAGGTACACATGCGCGGGCCACGGCAGCTAAAATAAAACGAAAGCTAGCGGGCGCGCTGCAGGCGTGCAGCGTGAAGCCCGTGCCCCGCGCCTGCCTGCTCGCTCCTGGCGTCAGCGGACCCGTTTTAAGCGTGCGGGAGCCGTGCGCGCAGCCGCCCGTCCCCACAGCGCGGCCCTTCGCGGTGACCCGTTGTCCGGGCACAGCCGACGCCAGCCGCCAGTCCGGTGGAAAGAGTGTGCGGCGTCTCGGTCGCTCCTCCGCTCGGCCGAATCCGCCCGCACCAGTTTAATTCAGCGGCGTCGTTGTTCGCCAAGTTGTGCTTCTGGAATTCGTGCCGTAAACCACATTTCCCCTGGAAAACAGGCCCGGGGCTCCGCTCTTGAGGAAAGTGCTGGGGTTTTTGTTAGCAAGCGTGACGAGTTATGTAGTCGTCGACATTGTTTGTACTATTGCACGACTATGCGCTCAGTATCATACGGCCATGTGTATATTTAGAACTCGTAAACACGTTGGGAAACATAACCTACTAGTTAACTACTTAGAGAAGAGACAGACAACTAGTGCTCTAAAGTTAAGGTACGGCTCACACTGGCCGTGCATGTTGTCACTACTACGGCATGTAAACTGTGTTCTAAAGGTGACTACTTTTATTACTCGTTGTGAACTAGTTAACCAGTAACTAGGGCGAGGGGTTCATTGCTGGGGGTCCCGGCGAAGCGACTTCACGACCAGCTCTTTGGGCTGACGTCGCGCTGACGTCACGAAACACACGTACACTCTTACGAGTATGACGTAATAATCGTAGAAAACGTGCAGAAAAAGAAGTCGGCGTTTAGTCCGCTGACGGGACGAGCTGTTGACAGAGAAGCATGGGAATGAATGCGGACATGTTGCACAGTTCGGAAGACTGGGAAGATATCGGTTTGTATTGGCTGCTGGGTAAAATCTTTCTCGGTCTCCCTGCTGTGAGCATGAGCTTTGCTGTGGACTAATAATGGACGAACAGCTTTATTGATCGTGAGTAATAATGCTGTGCCTTACACACCTCTCCAGAATACGTTTGCTTAAGTGTAAACAGCGTGAAACGTCACTGTTTATTTAACTGTCTGCACAGGTGGTGGTCACTAGTGATGAAATTTGAGTAAAAATAAATTTGACCAAAAAAAAAAATGGACTCATTTGCATCCAGAAATTTGGGAGTTGGTTACATCTGGTTAGCCTGAAACTGCAAGTTACACCTCTATCTCTGCTAGTAGGGCAATATCGTTTTAGTTTTTGTCACAGAGCAGCTGGCTTTCGTGTTGCGTTCATTTTCTTTTGTGTAGAAAGCTATAACATTTCCTTTGTCTCAGAGTTAAGAGTACTGTAGATGTCTTGTTTAGTTCTTCAAACATACTGCACAAATTTAGGATAAATGAGAGCGCTTCAGTGTGTTGGTTTGTTTTGCACAAAGTTCCAGACAACATGACACCCTCTGAACTGGAATATTGAATGTCAGAGGTCATAGTCTATTTTGGAGACATCTGTTCCAGTGCCAAGTCTCTGTTGTGAGTTTGTGCTTCAGTTTGCTTGTGAGGAGCTCCCATCTGGAGGATGGATCTTTAGATCAAGAGGGAATGACAGTTGTTAATTGTGTACAGATAGTGGGATTTATAGTTTGCCATTTAGTGCACACATCTCACCGATGAAAGCAAAGGAATCACTGTTTATGCCACCATTTTTCTTATGTTGGAGAGCATATTCCTGTACAGGTGCTGGTCATAAAATTAGAATATCATGAAAAAGTTGATTCATTTCAGTAATTCCATTCAAAAAGTGAAACTTGTATATTAGATTCATTCATTACACACAGACTGATCTATTTCAAATGTTTATTTCTTTTAATTTTAATGATTATAACTGACAACTAATGAAAGTCCCAAATTCAGTATCTCGGAAAATTACAATATCAATTAAGACCAATGCGAAAAAAGGATTTTTAGAAATGTTGGCCAACTGAAAGGTATGAACATGAAAAGTATGAGCATGTACAGCACTCAATATTTAGTTGGGGCTCCTTTGGCCTGGATTACTGCAGCAATGCAGCGTGGAATGGAGTCGATCAGTCTGTGGCACTGCTCAGGTGTTATGGGAGCCCATGTTGCTCTGATAGTGGCCTTCAACTCTTCTGAATTGTTGGGTCTGGCGTATTGCATCTTCCTCTTCACAATGTGGTAGAAAAAAGTGTACAAGCAATAGGGATAACCGCACCCTGGAGAGGATTGTGAAACAAAACCCATTCAAAACTGTGGGGGAGATTCACAAAGAGTGGACTGCAGCTGGAGTCAGTGCTTCATTCCATTCCACGCTGCATTGCTGCAGTAATCCAGGCCAAAGGAGCCCCAACTAAATATTGAGTGCTGTACATGCTCATACTTTTCATGTTCATACCTTTCAGTTGGCCAACATTTCTAAAAATCCTTTTTTCGCATTGGTCTTAATTGATATTCTAATTTTCCGAGATACTGAATTTGGGACTTTCATTAGTTGTCAGTTATAATCATCAAAATTAAAAGAAATAAACATTTGAAATAGATCAGTCTGTGTGTAATGAATGAATCTAATATACAAGTTTCACTTTTTGAACGGAATTACTGAAATGAATCAACTTTTTCCATGATATTCTAATTTTATGACCAGCACCTGTATTCTGTTTTTTAGTGTTCTCATGCTTACCTGCTACAGTGCGACAAGAAAGTATTCAGACCTCTTGAAAGTTATCTATTGCTTGGATTACAAATTATTCTCACATACTTTTCCGGTCAAAATTTTTCACTCATGCACAAAATTATCAGAGCCAAAATAAGTTATTTGTTTGGTCTGTTTCTCCCTTTTCCCTTAAAATGCGACGATCCTCAAAATTGGTCCCCTAGCCAACGAGCCGGGTCGTAACAGGTCCATATTTTTTATTTTTTTTATTTTTTTAAATATCTGTAATTTAAGATACTTACTTTTTTGTTTTTGAACCGCTGGATTTCCCAGTGTTGGATCAGTAGTCAGGAAGTGGAAGCTGCATCACGCCATCCAGACACTGCCTGAACAAGGCTGTTCTTTAAAACTCGGCACGTGAGCAAGACGTGGACCTGTGAGGGAAGCCACAGAGAGGCCATCTATCACTTTAAAGGAAGTGTAAGAGGTCAGTGGCTGAATGTCGAAGAAAGGTGCACCAGTCCACAATCTTTAAAAACTACATAAAACTGGGAGGGTGGCAAGAAAGAAGCCATTGCTCAGCAACAATGATATCAAAACACATCTGGAGTTTGCTAGAAGTTTGAGAAAATATTTTGTAGTCAGGTGTGACCAAGATTCAGTGTTTTGGTCAAAATTCAAAGCACTATGTGTGGCACAAACCTAACACTACCCACACTTAAAGAAACACCATCTCTACAGTGATGTATGGTGGCAGCAGTATCATGTTTGTGGAGGTGCTTTCTATCAGCAAGGGTGGGGCATCTTGTAAAAATTGAAGGATGAAAAGATAAAGCAAAACATGAAAATACTGCAAGAGAGTCTGCTGAGAAACTGAATTTTCGGAGAAGGTTCATCTTTTAGCAGGACAGTGGTCCCAAGCACATGGCCCAGAGCAGCACTGGTGTGGCTGAATAGCAAAAAAAGTGAATGTCCTAAAGCGTTCCGGTCAAAGTCTTAACCTCAGTTCCAGTGAGAATCTGTGGGACTATTTGAAAATTGAGGTGTACGTGCATGATCCAACCGACCTGAACAACCTGCTGCAGATTTGCCAAGGTGAATGAGGAAATTAATTCCAGATCAGTGTGCACAGCTGGTACGTGCCCACCCCAAAAGACTGACAGCTGTTACTGCAGCAAAAGGTGGATCTGCCAAGTATTAATATGTAAAGTTTGAGTACTTATGCAAGCAGCATATTTCAGTTTTTCATTTTCTTTAAAAATATCTCCAAACAATGTATTTTAGCTCTGAAAATTTACTGTTAGAACATACAGTATGACTTCATATTAATGATTGGGAAAATTTGTGTAAGTGTCATGTAATCCAGGCAATATTGATATCTTTCAAGGATTTTAAATACTTTTTTTAATGCAAGTATCAACTGTTTACATATGGAACATCTTACCATTGCTTTAGAGTTCTACAACTGGACTGTCCAGTCTTTAAACACTAATCTGCCTGCTAGTATTTAAACAAACTGCTGAAAACCACATCTTCATTCTTCCTTTTTCTTCTACATAGCTTATTGGCCACATTCATAATCATCTTGAGGAAACTGCCTTTTTCACAATTGTGTATAAGCTTGTTTTATGCTATGTACAGTAGTTGCTTTTACTGGAACAGTGGAGAATGTGGTAAAGGTAGAGCAGTAGTATTTGTGTCACTTCATGTAGGTTTTGGCTCAGATAATGTCATTTTAATAATAATACATTTTAAGCATCAAAAATCTCAGTCTGAATTTAAACATCTTTTTTTGTTTCAGATTGACAGGTATGCCAAAAGAAAAATATGATCCTCCAGATCCTCGCAGGTTGTATACAATTATGTCTGCCGAGGAGGCAGCCAGTGGGAAGAAGTCACACTGGGATGAGTTGGAGATCTCTGGTTAGTTTAATATCTTTGACCTGTAGTAATTTTTTCCTTGTGATCATATAGCTTCAGTAGGGGTTTGATTTCTTCTGAAAGAAGTTAAATTCAATAACTTCTAATATCTGTTATTTCTGGAAAGAGCTTTGTTGCTGAACACATCGACATCTCATAGAGAGAATGAAATGGAAGCTTTTAAATTTGTTAATTTGTTGTGTGTTTATTATATTATAAAAACTCCAGATGATTCATGCAAAGATGAATTATTTTTCTATCTTTTAATGTCACATTCTCTTCCAGGACGGGTTAGAAACTTGAGCAGTTCACTGTGGACGCTGACACACTTGACAGCACTGCACCTTAACGACAACAATTTGAGCCGTATCCCACCCGAAATCTCCAAGCTTCAGAACCTGGTGTACCTGAACCTGTCCTCCAACAAGCTACGCAGCCTCCCAGCAGAACTCGGAAACATGGTGTCTCTCAGGTGGGCAGTAAGAAGGGTGGTACCACCCTCATGATGGAGGTACAGCTTCAAGTGGTTCCTCTCGTTGGTCAGCAGAAGCCATGGTAGCAGTATGCTGTTTGCCCCCAAGCTCTTTGGTGTACTGTAGATCATTGTCTTTGTCTTCAGTCCCACATGATCCATTCTGGAATGAATTAATGTGTGACAAGGCTGCATGTTATATATTGTGCAAATATAGTGAATTTGTTGGTAGATGGTCTACCATCTGCATGCTCCATGTGGGGAATGTGGAGGGTTTTGGTGACCAACTGTGTATGCGACTTTTTGATAAGCAAGTTTAAATTGGCTTTTAAGCAAGGTAATAAGTTTATACAAATTTGGATTTGTGCATTCTGTTTATTTTGTTTTGCAGGGAATTACTTTTAAATAACAATCTTTTGCGGGTTCTGCCTTATGAACTTGGGCGGCTGTTTCGACTACAAACTTTGGGGTTGAAAGGTATACTTTTTTTCATTGTTAAATTGCTGTCGTGCAGTGACTGAGAATGTGTTTTAATTTCAAAGTGGAATTGGAATGTAGGCATGTGACACAAATTAAATCAATGCTTACGTCATGCTATTTTAGTTTGCTAAACTGTAGGTGTAAAGTCACATTCCAGAGTAGTGCAAAACAATTATATCTCTTTTCAGGAAATCCACTGTCACAAGATATCCTCAATCTTTACCAGGAACCAGATGGAACCAGAAAGTTACTGAATTATATGCTTGACAATCTAGCAGGTACTGACATCATAAACAGTTTAATGTTCTGTTGTCTGTTGTACTTGTAACTGTTACACAGCTCAGTTTGATTTTTTTTTTTTTTTTTTGCACTCCCAAAACTGTATCAGAATACAGAATGATGTGAAAATGCAGAATAACATGCAACAAGTCACATTAGTAATAGCAACAGTACAAAGTTAAGCACAAGTGTGAGAAAAGGATGAGATGAAGTACAATAGCAAATGGAAATGCCTCCTTTTGGGGGTCCACAGCAAACTGACACTCCACCTCTCCTGAACATGCTAATGCTCCACAATTTGATGAAATGTGTTTAATTGTGCAAGTACATTCTAGAGTAGTCAGGTGCCATCTGGGCTGCTTCTATATGGTGAAATGAGTTAGGGCAGACAGTGTAAATGATGCAGGCTCACAGGTCTTAGCTTTGGGAAAACTTCCACAGCTCATTCAGAGTAGAAAAACAGATGCCTAGGATTACTGCATCTACTGACAGTTAAACCAGAGCGCAAAACCAGTACAAACACTGCTAGACAGACATCGGCACAGATTGCAACCACAAGGCAGTTCGCCTTAAGGTTTGAATGTATTCACAGATTAGATGCTAGATATATTAGTGTTGGTTGAAACATTTCTCTAATTGTTGAAAAGTTGCTGCAGTTTCATACTTCACAAAAAATACAAATTTTCAAATGTTAAATGCTAATTTCACTTCATATGCTATGCTAGTGCACCCAGAACAGCTCCCCCAAAGACCGTGGATCACACTGAAAGAACGAGACCAAATGATCCCAACAGGTAGGTCTTATTAATTTATGTGTCCTTCAGACATCTGAAATATTTAATTTTGACAATACAAAAGAAAGGCATTGCAAGTCTCAAGTATTTAAACTTTCAGTAGTAATTTAAAGGGTCCTGTCTAGACGTTGTTTACAGGCGGAGTGCGTTTTTTGATTTCGTGTTTCTCCTCTCCAGCTGTATTCACCATCATGTGCTACAATGTGCTATGCGATAAGTATGCCACAAGACAGCTGTACGGTTATTGTCCGTCATGGGCGTTGAACTGGGAGTACAGGAAAAAAGGAATCATGGAGGAGATCACCAACTGTGACGCAGATATACTCACCCTTCAGGTAAATGCTGTATAACTTTAACACCCCTAATGAAAGATAGTGGGAAGCTACAGCTTTGCAATAACAAAAAACCTGAGTTTTCCATTGTGCTTCATAAGCTACCAGCTCAACATTATGTGGAATAACTTTTACATAAGGATACTTTAAGCATATCCCAAACATTTTGGCTCGTGGATTGTTGGTTAGATCTTTGATCAGAAGTGATTTTTACCCTTTGTGACAGTTTGTCTGAAAATGACGGTTGAATTCAGTCAACTTCTATCAATCTCTTTGTATACATTAAATACTTTTTTCCTACAAGCGTATCTGTCTCCTCTGGGGTACATTTAGTTGGACTGTGGTTTTCCTAAGGATATGACATATCTTAATTGTTATCTATATTTTTGTTTATTTCTTCAGGAAGTGGAAACCGAGCAATATTACACCTTCTTCCTGGAAACGCTGAAGGAACGTGGCTATGACGGCTACTTCTGTCCAAAGTCTCGTGCTAAGCTGGTGTCTGAGCCAGAGAGAAAGCATGTGGATGGTTGTGCAATATTCTTCAAAACAGACAAGTTGGTTGAAATGGCATTTAGTCTTTTTTTTTTTTTTTTTTTTTTGGTGCCATCACATCAATGTTTGCCATTTACAGCAAATATTATTATATTAGATTCTTATGCCGTGTGTTACACTATATTGTGTTTGTCCTAGTGACTGATTTGAAATATTTAATTTTGACAATACTCTTTTAGTAGTCTTTTGATTTCTTTCAATCATGCAGTATGTGAAAATACCACAAGAAAAATGAAATAGACAACCACACTATATTTTTCTTACCTATGCATTTTATATTTATTTGAGAGCTCAGGGTGTGTGTTTTTGATTTTTCAGATTCACACTTGTGCAAAAGCATACTGTGGAGTTCAATCAGGTCGCCATGGCAAACTCAGAGGGGTCAGAGGTCATGCTGAATCGAGTAATGACAAAAGACAACATTGGAGTTGCTATGCTATTAGAGGTCAACAAAGACCTCTTTGCTGGAGGTAAGGTGGTGATAGTCTTATAAATATCCTTACGTACACATGCACACAACAAGAGATTTAGATTCCCCCATTAGTCATCTGAAACCCATGTACGTGGTCCTTGGGAGGAAATGTGAATACCTGTAAAATCCATGGGATAAAGTAAACATGAAAACAATTCTTTATTAATTGTTTGTTCTTTGTAAACATCCCTTCATATTGTGTTGATTTAGTCCATTCAGTAATATATGAATTTAGCTTTTCGTTATTGTGATATTGACCATGATGAGAAATATCTTATCAAAATGTATTGTGGTTGCCTTCTAGGAACAAAGCCCTTGCAGGAAAAGCAGCTCCTCCTGGTGGCCAATGCACACATGCACTGGGACCCCGAGTTCTCTGATGTTAAGCTCATTCAGACCATGATGTTCATCTCAGAGCTGAAGAGCATTGTGGAGAAGGCCTCAGATTCAGAGGCATCTGGCTCAACTTCCTTGGAATCCACCTCCATCCCCATTGTCCTGTGTGCGGATCTCAACTCGCTGCCAGACTCTGGTATGGGCAGTAGCTGTGCAGGTTCTGGAAAAGAACTAAATTGCTTTGTACCCTTTGGAATAAGCATATAGAAAATGTAGAATTGAATGAAATAGAGAAAGGGTTTGTAAGTTAGTATAGTATATGCTTAAACAAACCTACTCCAGGTTGGAACTCTGAGAACTGAGCTGGTTCTTGAATTGATAAATTAAAGTACCAGTACTGTGATTATTTATTGATTTTATTTTATTCTATTTTTCCCTTTATTGTGCAGGAGTGGTTGAGTACTTGAGCAATGGTGGGGTGGCTGAAAATCACAAGGACTTCAGAGAACTCCGCTATAGCGAATGTTTGACAAACTTCAGCTGCACCGGTAAAAACGGGAACACGGAAGGCAGCATCACACATGGATTCCAGCTGAAAAGCGCGTATGACAGCGATCTGATGCCTTACACCAATTATACTTACGATTTCAAGGTAAGAGAGGCATCTGGCAGGGGGAATTGCAGACCTCTTTTTGGCTAAAGTTTGGTTAAAGTTTTACACTGTATTATTCAATGGTCCATTGTAGTACAGGCTTCCCTTGCATAACAAATATCTGAAGTACAAGAGCTGAATAGGTACAGTGATGAGGAATGACAGAACATAAAGACTATGGCTTACAGTTGTTACATAAGGAAGCTACCGGGCAAATTAAAAAACGAAAGGCGATAAGGAGGAATCTTAAGCAGGGAATGTGGGGCTGAGTACATGGGATGCAGGTTCACTGCAGAGCAATCACACAGATTTATTCTCTCGCACTTACACACCCAAAAACTAATTTATTAACCAGTTCACCTGAAATGTGTTTTTGGTCTAAAAGTGGAAACCCTCAAGATCATGAGGAAACTATATAAGCTCAAATATACTGAAGTAAGAGCTGGGAGGCACTGTTGTGCTGCCGTGGTGCCAAAAAAGAAATTAATACAACATCTAAATAAAATACCGTTGTGATAAATTATGTCAGGGAAAGGTAAAAAGGGAATAAAACAAAATCCATACATGTTTCGTATGATTTCAAACATGACGGAAGCTTGGATTTGAAGGTCTTCATATGCTGGACATGGTTTTGAGTGATATTTTCTGTGTTTAAACAATATGGCGGGGTTTTTAACATGAAAAGGTGATGAATCTGCTAAGGAATATGTTTTTTCTGTTTTAATGTTAATAGTTTGTCATGAGAATTCCCTTTACACGCAGATTATCAGGAATGAATTGCACTTACACCAGGGAAGTGTCTGTTAATACATAGTTGGTTTGGATGAAAGCCATTTTGTTCCTGTGCAAATTACAATATGAATGTCTCACCAGTATAGGTTGTGAGTTTTCATTTCATAAATCGAGTTGTTGGTAATGACAAAATGCCTATAGTACCGTAAGATATTCTCTGTTCAGCCGTGTCAAATGAATTACCTAGTATTAGTGATTCAAAGGAGCAATAGCATGCTCTGTAATTCTACGTTGAGCAGTTAAGCGGCTATGAACAGTTAATTGGTCTTAATGCTGATATAATCAGTCTTCTCAGCAACTCAAGATCAAAAATAAAGGACAAGTACTTAATTTATCAAAAATGGATCTGAATTTCAAATTTTCCACTATTCAACTGTGTTTAAATACATTTCCTTTCACATAACCCAACTGCTCATGTTTTACTCTCTCTCCAGGGTGTGATTGACTACATTTTCTATTCCAAGACACACATGAGTGTCCTGGGTGTGCTGGGGCCCCTGGATGCACAGTGGCTTGCGGACAACAACATCACAGGCTGCCCTCACCCCCACATCCCCTCCGACCACTTCTCCTTGCTAGCCCAGCTGGAGCTTCACCCACCCACAGCTTCACTTAATGGCGTGCACCTGCCTGTCCACAGGTAGTGCGGCACCATCCCGCCAGCCCCATCCTGCAGACGTGTACAGTCATAGGGCTCCCAACCCACCCGTGAGGAGTGAAGCATGGCCACCACGCTGACCCGTACCTCTCCCCAGGTGCTCCTTTTTAATGTCTGCACATGGATTTTAATTATTTTGTTTCAAAGCTTGACACCAAATTAGGGTTGGGATTCTCTTTTTTTTTTTTTTTGAAGATTTTGAAGATGTGCAGTTGGAGCATCCCCTGTTTTATCCCAAACTGGCAAGTCCATAAATGTGAGCGCTGTAATTTAATATTAATGTTTCCCTCTGACCATGCATCCTGCTTAGGCCCTCCACTGGGTCTGGAAATTGATCTTGCCACTGTCAGAATGGAAAAAACCCAGAATTATAGAAAAAAAACTTACCACGTGTCTGTAATGTTGCAGATTTTTAAAAAATGATGCCCACTAAGAGATAAAAACAGGATCCCAGCCCTGCTCAGTGAAATTAAATATTTGATATATGTTTTCATGCTGCTACTTCTACACTATGCATTTTTCTTACATGTATTATTTGCTTGCAAGCAGTGTGCACATGAACCAAAAAGATTTTATTTTCATTGTAAAATACAGTACATTTATATTTTTTGGGAGATGAAACTGCTGCATTTTATGAAAATGCATAAACCTGCCAACATGATCAGAACCTTGCCGATCAAAACGTCCAGGTGTGTATGTGTACAGCATGTGTATATACACGTTCATATTTACGTTTAATTCAGTCAACCAAGTCAAGAACATGATTCAATTTGAAATTTTATGGACTGCCTTGAAAGATTAGAAAGAAACTAAGAAAAAGTCCCACCTTCTCTCATATCATAGAAACCCTGCAGGTGTTCTCTTTTGTGAAGGTTTTCAGTAAAATGTGGTTATGTCTCACCTGAGTGATGTAACTACAGAAATATTGCTTGAGGACATTTTATAGGGATTCTTCTTGAACACCTCTAATCATCTGTTGCTCACCACTTCAGTATTTTAAGTATGTTTTGTAATTTTTTTGCTGTGAGGTCCGCAGTCCAGCAGGTTTTAGAGAAACTGTAGAATTAGATCATGACTTGCACCTGAAATGTATTGTAGTTTATAATCTTTAGAATTACTTCCATAGAGCTATTACAAAAACCTGCCTTCACTGTGGTTCCCAAGGACTGTGTGGTCATCCCATCCTATTGAAGGGGACAACAGATATATTTATTAGCAGTTCCTAACTATGAAGATCAAATCTGCACTGAAAAGTGTTCAGTTTGATCAAAAACTCAGTCACACTTCATGTCCCATGAAATTCATTAAGAATTTTGCCAGCTGATGAACGTCTGTCCCAAAAGAGATTTGTGTCTGGCACGGATTTCTGTCCTCTTGCCTAACTGAAGCCAGAGAATGTGACAATCTGAAAGGAAGCCACTTCATATTTAGTGTAGATAGTCTGTTTTATGTTCTCATATTGTAGCAGTTTTAGATGGAAGTTTACCCTGAAACTTGATGACCCATTTCTAAGAATATTATTCCTAATAATTTTAATATAAGCTTTGCTTGTTTTGCACGGGAGGGTGAATGCCCTCTGAGCAGTGGCAGCCATGGAGCACTGCAGTAAGAAGTGTGAAGCCCATACTTCACTCCTAATGCTTTCTGGCATCTCTTAGTGCAGCGGGGAGCTTGAATTGTACCGCGGCGGCTGCGTTTGACCAACAGAGACGCTCGCGTCTGCCTTCCTCATAACAGAACATAACTGCAGGCAGGCTGCGGCAGGCAGCTCTTTTCTGTTGTGGGTTTATGCTGCGAAACCTTTGGGTGTTTGTTTGGATCCCCATAATGCTGTCTGTAGGACATCTCAATCTGAAAAAAATGTTTAATACAAGTCATACAAAGGACATCGTGTGTGGTCCAAAGTAATACACAAACTGTGTTTAACAGTTTTACTTTTTACTGTTCCCTATTTGCTGAAGTTATACGTTTTCATATGAACATGTTGGAACTGTATAATGATATTTAAATGCCATTGTGGATTTTCTTCTGTATTTAGAAATCAGTGGATTTTAAACATTTCTCCGACTGTGACGATATCCCAAAGTGTTACAGATGTAGCAAACCTCTCCCAAGTTCCACTCACCTTCCCTTTGATGCAAGTGTGCAAAAAATGAATTATACTCATTTAATTTGAACCATCGAACCTGTTTACAGTGTATTTTAAGGCATTTCTTGCCATAGGCTTTGTGTTTTATCAACTCTTAAAATACAGCATTACCAGCTGGGTCATCAATGACACGTATCTATATTTACATGTTTTAGAGCACATTCAACCATTTTTATGACAGCGTGCCTAGTTTTTACTCTTATGCAGAAATACTGCCTGACAGAGTGTTAAAACTTTCTTTTACCCCCCCCCCCCCCCCCAACTGCCACTGCAGTGCCACTGGGGATATTATGTGCTGCAACGTAATTTTGTTTGGGGCCTCCTTTCTTGGGTTTTAAATTTGAACAACAGGGATTAGCTGTGTTTGTGCACGCGAGTGTGTGTGTGTCATGTAGTGCTCTCATACTTGAAGGAAGACGGTCTGCTTGTTTGGCAAAAGTTCTCTGTTCTTGCAAGTTATCACTTGCAATATTCATCATATAGTCACATGTCTCTTATGTTCTTCCTAATATCCATCCAGTAATCATTAATGTAAGCTCAGTATTCAATGGGCCACTTCGCGTTTTTTTACGTTTTTCTTTTTCCTCCATGCCAGTGTGGTTCCATTTAGTGGAACTGCAAAACAAAAAAAAAAAAAACAAAACAAAAAATTCTCATGTGTCCTGAAATCACAAGTATGTTGTATCAATGACATATTTGGAAACTGTGTGCGTTTCCACTCATGAGTATGACTTTTATGCGTTTTCACGTACATAGTCTGCAGTTATTCATATGTGATCCAGTCTCATTCTATCCCGAAACTGTTCAGCGTCTCTAAGTGAAAAGATGATACAATTTTGGTTTTCTGAAATGTTTAATTGGAACAAAATTTGAAATTTGGCACTGTTTACATTTCTTCTAAGTGAAGGTTATAGACTGTATTTAACTGAAAGTATTCAGCATAAAGATGAGTAGAGTCAACTGTGGTATTTTGCATTATGTAGGGAAAATTATAGTGTAAAAAAACCCATGCAAGTCAGTGAGGGGTTACTACTTTTAAATTACACAGATGATGTTCTCATATAGGCTCCCTAATTTACCTCAATTTTTGTCATAATCTCTGGGTTAAATAGTTGAAATTAATTTATTGAAATATTTCTACTATCCTTGAGGATGATGATAATATTTGACTGACACTGATCTTTTGAGTCTGTCTGCTGTGTTTGCCTCGAGTGCTGGTTGTACCCCGTTTGGAACTGTTGCTTTTGCTCGATTCCGACGGTACCACCACAAGATTATCTCTTTTGCTGATGCTCAAAGAGCTGTGCTGCTCAGCTCTTTAACAGCACAGCGTTCCTTTCTTTACGTGATGTGAAACTGTGGACACAAAAGTTCTCTAATTTTAGTGTTGGGTTTCAGTTGTCTGTAGTTGTCAGTGAGAGGTCAGTCCACATGGACTTCAGTGCAGTATTGCAGAAAGGTACTGTAGATGATGAATAGTCATGCTCTGCGACAGGCTGTCTGTTATATTTGAAGTGTAGCCAGGCTAGAAAAGCATATGATAGAGCAGAATTTGCATTTCATTTTTCAAGTCCACATTTGGCACCGTGTTCATCCAAAATGTTGCTGCGTACCTGTATGAAATGAAAATGAAGCTGTTCCTCAGCCAGTGTGTTGTGCAGGGGTCGAGAACACAAACTTGAGACTTTTAGGTGGCAGGTTCGAGTCCCGAGCCCTGCCACAGTAATTTCCCCAATAAATACACCTGTTTAAGTGGGTGATATTGTAATTCACTTTGGAGAAAAGCAGCTAAGAAACACAGTAATAAAATTTTAATCTGAATTTGCTGTCAAGTTTATAGACTATGGGACTTGTCCCGCTGCCCACCAGCCTTTTTATAGATGTTTCTTCGGAAATATTGCAGCGGGGCTCATGCATGTACAGCGACGTGGGATAGGAGGTGCTGTTCTGCCGGTGCTCTTCCATGCAGTTTCATGAGCGCCCCATGCAGTGAAGGTGTGGCCTACATGCCTCACTCTCACAAGCCTGAAATGGGCAACACAAGCTTGCGCCCTCGGTGCTGTTACAGTGCAACCCCCCCCCCCCCCTTGGGCACGGGGTTCCTTGCTATGGTGGTGGGTCACAGTAATCTGTGAGTGTTTCTTTTTCCTCTGTCCTTGGTCACATTCATGCAGGGCAGGAGTATTACTGCAGTACATGAGCCAAATGGCTTTCTTTCTTTTATTTCTGTTTTTCCCCATCCTGTCTATGTAGCCAATAAACTGGCAGTTTTTTGAAAAATTATTGATGTGTTGTCCATTTATTGTGGCTGGAAATACAGCAGAGTGGGTTGTAGCTGCTTACTGTGTTGTACAAGTTTACAGAGACTAAGGTAGGTGACACATTGAGGAAATGAACATTGGAAGCTCAGGGTTGTATGTAAAACAATTCCAGACTTGCAAAAGAAATTGTAATATCCTTGAGAATTGTGCTTAATCCAGATTGCAGTAGTTGTAATAAAATCCAGCTCTAATGCAAACATTTTCCATGTTGGTGAATTCAAAGGTTTTCCAAACAACCCCATGTACACACGTTCAGCAGAGCTAAACCTTCTGTTCACAGGTGGATCCCCGTTCAAACTGGTAAACGGTTTAGCTAATCCTCATATAACAAGGAAAACAAACAGCATAGCGTTTTAAGCACATTGATTTTTAATCACATACAGGTAAACATTTGTCAGTCTAGGCATGGAGAACACATTTTCAAAATAAATTTGGACAAATTATCACTTATTCAACGTTATGCATCATTTTAGTTAGGATGACATTGCCTTGATAAGATCTTAGTGAGAAAGTTTTGAAACAGATTCTGTAACCACATAAAGAACTGGATTTTTATTTAGAATTTATTTAGATGAATCATTTGCTTTGTGCTAGGAAATCTGCGCAATTTTTCACAATCAGGTGAGTCATGTTACCCAAGTGGATGAATGATGATGGATCTTCTGTGCGTCTTCTGCTCACTTTTCTATAGCAACACAGTTGAGTAAAATAGTGAACATAAATGCAAATTCACGTCGGCCTTAGTTTAAACATGATAAATGCGTTTAACGGATTTTTTTTTTCTGACGGACAGGAAATAAGATTATACCATTCATTCTTTTGTGCCTTCTTGATTAAATTCTTGGCAAAATTGGTCTCTGAATTCAAACACTTCTGCTCTCCTTTGCCCTTAAGTGTGACACTAGAGGAAGGCAAATAAACAAAGATGAATATTTATTTTGCAAGATGGGAAAACTTAAAGTTTTAATTTAGATAGATAATAGATAATGCACTTACATGATCTCGATGTGTTTGCAGGCTGAGCTAGGAAAATAAATGTCGATCTTCTGCATGTTTTTGCGTGCAATGAAGTTTGCCACACCAAAGCACAAGCATCTTCCTCTGGGAACTATGGCAATGCCTTGAAGAAAACCAATTATTAAAGATTACACATTGTCTCTCACATCTGCTTCCTACTATAGTATACTGGAGAGAGGCATTTACCCTGGTAAAAAGTAAAACTGTCCATGTGTATAAATCAGTAAGTAGTTTAATGCTGTGAGTTGCTTTGAAGAAAAGTACAGCTAAATGAATGAAAAATGTCAATGCTCTCAGTGCATATGTACAACGCAAATATACTCTGCAGTATTTTTTGTTTAATAACTTCTCAGCTGGTGTTAACAATGTTGGAACAAATGTATAAACTTAGATATTTTCTAAAAAATGAAAATGTTATGCTTTTTCATTTTCATTACACATACATTTTTGAAAGTTGCTATTTTTGGCTATGTCTACGTTTATCAAATATATTACATTCTTTAGGGCCTATTAATAATATCAAGAATGATGCCTTCATATTTTTTCACATGCATTTTTAAGGAATTCTGGACAAATAGTTTAAATCAATTACCTTCAGTGTGTACAAACAACATGCAGGCAAGCAGAATACAAAGAGCAGACTTCATGTCTCCAGCAGGTCAGATCTTTCTCCTTTGTGAAGCTTGGGGAGTCCAGGGATTAAATTGGTAATGAAAGAATGCATGAATATTTATACTGTGAATGCCTAATGTAGCTCAAGGAGATTTGACTTGCAACCCTGCTTCTCCTTTCATTGATCTGCTTCTTCCTTTGCAGAAATACCCTCTGGGAAAACAAAAAAGTGAGTACTTGAAGATTATTTGCTATCTGTTTTGTTGGGTCCTCTTTCAAAAACATGCTTCTTATTTCCCTGAAACAGTCTTTTTTATTGTAGGTGTCCAGGATGAAACAATTTTTTTAATCCATATTATTTAAATCAAAGTTCTTAACAGGTAAATAGATTATAGCAGTTTAAAATGACAATATTTCAGTATTTTGCTTTTATTCAGATGATAAAATTCAGATAATATTCAATAAATATTTCCCCACCAACTTTTTACAATACTGAATATGTCTGCTATTTTAACTGTAATTGTGCCGCTATACTCGGCTGCTTATCAAGGATGCCAAAAATTCTACTGTTATCCAGAAAAGGTTTTCAGTTGCAGCCTCACACTTTTTTTTACCAAATCCCAACAAAAACAGTGTGATCTAAATGGAGAAACAATTCTGCATTAGCTTGTTTAGGGTCTCGTGTAAGCAACATGCAGCAGTTTCGCACTTGAGCTTCACCACTGATGCAGCTTGCTCTGCCAGAATAGTTCTGAGATGTCTAATATATGTGTTAAAGAGTATATAATATACTGAATATTTACATATTAACACTTTCACACATTTATAGAGGTGTGTATTTAGGCTGAGCAGTTTGGGTGGAGAATTTTGATCCGTCTGAAGCTGAAACCTGCAATAAAACTTTAGATCACAAATCTGTGCCAACTAGAGAAGCAAAAAGAAGTATTAATTGTCCTTCTGTTTCCGGTTTAATGTTTAAGACAAGTGCCACGAAAGGTTTAGATACAAAGAGTTTAAATTTACCTTTGCATTTAGAAATCATGGAGTTGCCTGTTTTTATGCCAACTCTGCATTTATATCCAGTAAGTGTGAATTCCGAGAAGGCCCTGTGCCTCTAATAAATGCAACACTTTATGAAAGTAAAAATGAAAGTCGGAAAAGAAAAGAGGAATAAACATCCTGAATTGGCGTTTCCCAAAGAGCAGGCTTTTTGTCTCAGTTTCAGTCTCAATTTTCCTTCACTCTTTTTAGATAAGTTCAGCTTATAAACACTATAAAAAGACCAAAAACAATGCAATGATAAACAAAATTCTGTATCATACAATGCAAAAATAATCTGTTGCAAATAACTTTTAACTCTATTAAAATGTGAAAATAAATTGTTTTACAATAATGGTATAAAAATAATACCATAATAGCTTTTTTCTTTATCTTGGCTTTGAACTACTTAGAAAAAAAATCTATATTCTGGGTGGATATTTGCTGACATTTTGAAATAATTACAGATAAATATTACTATGATGCTCCAGCTTATCCATATTTACAACAGGACATTTCTTTTTGATAGTGACAGGAAGTTAGTTGCATTTTTGGCCTAACAAGGCAGCCAAAGGGATTGGTGTTTCTCTGGGGTAAAGTGATGTGATAATGTTGCAATATGTTTGCCTTTGTGTGTGTGTGTGTGTGTGTGTGTGTGTGTGTGTGTGTGTGTGTGTGTGTGTGTGTGTGTTATGTAGTATTGTAACAACCTGCCTTGACAATGCTGTTGGTAGTGTCATGGATAGAGGGTTCAGGAGACAACTTTAGTTCTGTGTGACATGCTAGTAAGTACCATCCACTGAGCATCACCCACACACCCATCTGTCAGCACGAGTCAGTCAGTGTCACCACCTCTGTAACTCCCCACAAGGGCTCCTCCCACCATAGTTACAGTATGTATATACAGTATGCATGTGCATGAAATAAAATATTTTATGCTTTTCTGACCAACTGTCAAATGAATACTCAAAGAGGGTTGGACCAACATTTAAAAAAAAAAAAAAAAACTTTAGAAGAAACTTTGCTTTCATTGTATTAAATTTATTGTTGGAAGGGAATACAAAAGTGTGTAAAGTGCAAAAGAAACAGGTACAAATGTTTGGACCAAAATAAAACTTATTAATATTCATTAATACAAATAGCTAAAGCAGCTTATACAGCTGGTTAAGTACCCACACCCTTTAAGTTACTGCAACTAGCAATAAATTTAACAACATAGGAACCGACACAACTATTCAAATAGGAAGTGACTTTGCAATTATTAGCTTCTATAAACAATATTTACATGGCAACCTTTTTATAGTCAGGTCAAAACACAACAATAACTCTTCCCCCTTTTGTAGCAAAGCAGAATGTTTGCTAGCAGATTCTTATGCCATTTTCATTTCTTTTGTGTCTCCGATGGTTTGGATGGTGGCTGTGTTGTCTGTGAACAAAACTTCTGTGTCTCTTCATGCATTGGTTTTGTCCAAACTCCTGAAATGCAGAATATTATTATTATTATTATTATTATTACTGCTGCTGCTGCTACTGTTGATAATAATTGTTGCCATTCTTAATTCATACATAAAAATACATAACAAAATGCTACGTGGATAAGTAAAAATCTAGCATTAAAACATTAACTGCACCCTTAATTTCAGACAGGGAAACTGCATTTAGTCTGAGCTTTTATCCATGCTATTTAGTGCTAATAAAAAGAAAGCTGGATTATTTTATATGCTGTGGAAATCGGCCTACAACGGAGGAGTGTATTAGCACATTACCTTTTGTTTTTCAATGAGTTTTTGATTAAATTCTTGCTAAATTTGGACTCTGGATCCAAGCACTTCTGCGTCATGTCCTTCAGGGTGACACTGCGGAAAAGCAAATGCAGACATACAAATGAATACACTTCACAACACTCCCCATGGATGCACTTCCTCCATAAATTTCCAACACACATAAGTAGTTTAAAGCGCTTACATAATTTCCCTACGATTGCAGGATGAGCTGGGAGGATAGATCTCAATCTTCTCTATGTTTTTGGGTGCAACGAAGTTCACGCCACCTTCAATGCACAGGCATCGTCCCTTGGGCACTATGGCAACGCCTTGAGGAAAACAAAATTTTTAAAGATTGTTAAATTGGCTCTCCACAGTGAAAGTATAAATGCTGATAATGTCAGTGCTAATCCTTTTTCCTCATAAGTACTTCAGCTGACTTTTAATCGGTAACTAAAATAAGTAAAAAGTATTGTTAAATATTCTGCAGTACTACTGTAGGAGTATAACACTGTATAACAAGGTAAATGCAGTAAAGTCCCTTACCTTTAACATATGCAAAAAGCATGCAGGTGAGCAGGAGGGCCACAGCTGGTCTCATGAGTCTCAGAGAATTCATCTTGTATTTTTGCAGGGCTTAGAAGCTCAGCAGATGGATTTAAGAATGAAATGATTATGCTCCAAATATATACGCTGCCAGCAAGGGGTGGAACTTGATGGCTGCGCTCACTTCTACTTTGAGCTGCAACGGGGGTTTTCCCCCAGGATTTGCTTGTCAACTGCTTTCAATTTTCAAACTTCTGCTTTCAAGAAATTCTTGTCAATGATAGTAAAAAGTTTGGATGCCTCCCAGTTTAGTTCCCTATAGAGAATATTTGCACCAGCAAAAACCATGCCATGTCATCATTTTTACAATATTAGTTGTATAAAATAATATGAAACATGCCAGACAAGATCAGTTTGTTCAGTTGGCAGAAATTGAAGCATAGTAGATGTACAGCCTATAATATTTCCACAAAGCAGACACAAAAGGATGCTCAAGTATCGATTACCCTTTATGAAGCTTTGGACTGGTTGCTGTGTGTCCTGTTGCATCACAAATTACAGTCATATATTTTATATAGATGAATTTGTCTTTAGGAATAGGCTGTACAATTTGTTTATCTCAAATTGTCCTGTAGTTGAGGTTCATAAAGGTCTGATGTCAGCTTTTAAACTATATGTCAGCATAATTTATATCCTCAAAAAAGAACTGTTAATAAAATTAAGTTCAAAGACATTTTAGTAGAGATCATTTGCAGAAAAAAGCACAAAGAAAACTGCAAGCGGAAGCAGAGCTGCCTATTTTGAGTGAGAAATGAAACTGATCTTTTTTCTTTAAAGAGGAGTCTTGCCATAAGAACGAGATTTCCTGGAAATCACCTGCCGTCTGCATTCACAAAATTGGTGGAGTCTGAATATCAGCAAAAATGGTTTTTGTCTTGGAAGAATATGACAAAAATAGCGTTTCTGTTTAAATTACATGCAGCTATGTTGTTTAATTGTCAGACAAGCCAAAAACTTTTAGGCTCATGAAAAACAAATAATTCCTCTGAATTACTCTCCAGTGCCACTCATAACACTGCATAGTCTAACTGAATAAATCAATAATACAGTACGGTACTCTACATCAATTTTGTAACTTGTACCGTGTCATTGGAAATTAATTGTCATACTACACTGCCCAGCTAAAAAAAAGTCACACACACTAATATTTCGTTGGACTGCCTTTAACCTTTTATTAAAGCACACATTTTGCGGTGGCATTGTTTCGATAACCTTATATAATTTCACAACATTTATTTTTGTCCAAAGTTGCATTAATTTTTCGCCAACATCTTGTATTGATGATGAGAGAGTTGAACTTCTCCAGCACATCCCAAAGATTCTCAATGGGGTTAAGGTCTGGACTCCGCGGTGGCCGATCCATGTGTGAAAATCATGTCTCTCTCGTGCTCCCTGAAGCACTCTTTCACAATTTGAGCCCCATGAATCCTGGCAATGTCATTTTGGAATATGAAGAAAAAATCCATTGATGGAAAAACCTGGTAATTCAGTATATTCAGGTAGTCAGTTCACTTCATTTTTTGGGCACATAATGTTGCTGAACCTAGACCTGACCAACTGAAGCAACACCACATCATAACACTAAGTTAAATCCAGGTGGTGACTTTCTTTTTTGGATGGGCAGTGTATTTTATGTTTATTGTAGTCTAATGCTGAACTTTTCACTTATAGATACTTCAGTTTATTATTTCAGTCTTAGGTTCTGTTTTCTTATCTTTCCTTATCTTACATACAAGGAAGTACATTTACACCCCTACCTACTTATTTGAATCATTTTCTTACATGTGTCTTATGCATACGGCAACAACAGTGCAAAAAGTTAGACCAAAAATGTGGGCCCTTTTCAAAATATTCATGAATATAAATTCTTGACTTTTCTATTGACAGAGCAGAACCCATCCTTTTTCCAGCTCAGCACTGTAAGTCCTTTGTCCTTGGAAAGATCACTTTTCTTCAGGCCTTTTCTTACCACATTTTTGCATCGACAGCAAAGAAAAATTTAATCTGTTGGGGGTAGCAATGCTGTGGACTTTCAGCTTCCAGCGCTGTGTAATTTTCTCACTGTGGTGCCGAGTGTGTGGCTTTGCTTATTCTACTGTGAAGCCAGATGTTCACTAAAACACCCCGAGCACCAACATTCAGAGCAGAGCTGTAAAGTCACTTTGAGACTTGACACAACAACTCAGTGGACCAGTTTTGTGATCTTAGCCTTTTCGGTCCATATGTCTTTTCCAGCACTGTAGTCTTCCCAAGAAGGCCACACTTTATTGAAATTACTCAGTGATGGGTGAATTCAACTATTATTACATTTTATTCCCACCGCTCTCTGTGTAATTTCCACTGTCACTTCACATAAAATATTAAAAGTAAAATATTATTAATTTTTATTTTTTATTTTTAAACACTTTTTTGTTCACCTTATACAAAATACAAAACACCTTAGTACTGTTTTGTGAAAATATATTTATTTAAAACATTAATTCCAGTAAAACAGGCCATTAAATCATAAAATATGTTGTCAGCACTTCACATTTATAGTATTTACAGTCAGCTGACACAGCAGTCCTTTTCGCCAAAAAAAAAAAACGGAAATTGAATGACATTTCTCCCTTAATGCAAATTATTTTCATTATAAATATACACATCTTTGGTTATATGTTTTTACCTTGTATACAATTGTGAAATTAAAGTTGCATAAATACTTTTGCACATCAGTAGTGACTCATGCTTTGATAGCATTGATGCTGCAAGGCATTTTGTGAAGAAACGGCGCCACGTGTCTGGTCTTCAGTTTGTCCTGGTGTCCATTCTTTTGCACAGTGGGACCCTCACGCTTTCCATCCCATTCTCTTGACATTCCTGAAGCGAGTTCACAGAATTCAGTACCAAGACACAGCGTGAGAAATGCTTAAATTTGCTGAAATCTGTGCTATTGCGCTACAATCGTACATAAGTTGCAAATATGTGAAAAAGCAATTTTGCAGATTTAGCGCCGCTTCAGACAGGCAGTCGATGCCAATTCATAGATACTGACCTCTTACTCCTCTGTAACCCCTCTATGAGGTATTTGGCAAATTTAGACTTCGGATTCAAGCACCTTTTCTCTCCGTTACCCTTCAGGGTGACACTGCAGAAAAGGAGATAAAAATATGACCGTAAGCAATGATGTAACAAAACTAAGCGACTTTATAAATCTGTTTCTGAAAGTCAAATGTATAACGCAGAAGAATGCATTCAAGCCGTACATTATCTCCTTCTTCTCGCAAGTGTTGGAGGGTTCATGCACTTGAACATTCGCAATGTCTTTTATCCTGATTGAGTTCATTCCCGCATCAATGCAAAGACACCGGCCATTCTGAACAACTGAAAAGCCTGGGGAAAAAGAAAGCAAAATAAATCACGAGACCAAGAATCATCATGGAAAAACTATGTGGCAGATTATAACTCTTACTGTTGTTTAAAAATGCTTTTAAACATTATTTTCTCAGCAAACTCTGGTTCCACGCAGCGAGATGATTCTTTTTTATTTAACAGACTTTATGTTTAATAGACTTTACCTTCAGCGAACGCCAGCAGCAAGCAGGCAAGCAGGATGGCAGCTGTTGTCCTCATGTCTCCTGCAGGGGATGATTCTAATGCTTTCAGCAGCCAAGACAGTGAGGATGTAGTGAAGTGGGAGGGAAATCGTATTTATCCTGTCAGGGGGCTCAGAAATCTCTTGCAGTCGGAGGGACTTTCCCTGTTATATTAGGGCTCTGAGTTCTTCTTTCACTATGAAATGTCTACTTTTCTGAGAAATGTACCCTTTGAAAGTAAAAGCAAGATGAAAAGTCCTTAGAAAGTGTTTTGCCTTTGTTTTCGTTCCAAGATCCTGCCAAAGATGCCAAAGCAGTTTTTGTGCAAAAATCGTAAATGAAAAATCTCACAAGTACTTTTTGTCAGAAAATCTTTGGAATGAAACTTGCATATTGAAATTGTTTTGAGAGTAATTGTTGAACAAAAAAACAAAAATGTGATGCGTTTACCCTATAGGCATTAACAATACAGCAGTTATACTTTTATCAGCTTTTCCTGCTGTTACGTTATGAAATGTATTATTTATTAATTTATTAATACAAAGGATAATACAGCATGTCTGTACAGAGTTCCATTTGTTCACGTGCAGTGCCAAAAGGACAGTTTAGATTTCCTAAATCTGCCAAATAAATTTGTAAATACTAATTTATGGCTGTATCAAAAGTCGCCGCATTAACATTAGTGCGATACTTTGGAAACATCAATTTCAGTGTTAAATTGAAAGGTATACAGTTACACATCTTGGAGCAAGGACATGCAGAAAGAATTGTTGAAAACTGTCTGATAAAACAATTATTTCAGAAAAGTAGGGGCACTGGAGAGCAGTTTTATTACAGGAGATGCTCTTAAATAGTGAGATCATTTATGAGGCTGTAGCTGATCACTGAAAGGGTGCCAAAGCTGTAAAGTAAAGTTAATCCAGGCCCAAATAAAAGCCAACCCAAAACAAGAGGTCAAACTGAAGTGGCATTAAACCAATATGAAGATCAACAAAGTTCAGTAAGCAAGTACTTCCCATTTCTCACAGAAAAGTCACTTGAATGTCTGGATCCATAAAGCAGCCTTGGTGTTGAAATAGGGAGTTTTGCAGGAAGTAAATATATTTACATGTGCATTCCATATTTCTGCAAAGTTTAAAAAGATGAGACAGATTGCTTCCTGTAAATGCAGCTAAAAATAAATTTGGATTTCTTTTTACATGACACAGGCAAAATTGCGAGTTTTAGTCCAGCACATAAATTCCTGCTGAGAATTTTTTTTTATTCAAAATGCATTTTAAAAATATTAAGGTTAAATGTGCAATGACACATAATAGATTACAAAAGAATAATTTTATATTAAAATATGGTGATGAATATTTCTGTTCAGCTTTTCATCTGCTTGGAAGTGAGTGCAGTGATTTAGTTTTAATGCTAAGCATCCCATTCTTTGGGGGCACTTAAGTTTTGTGATCTAATTCAAAATGTAAGTTTAACTGCACTTAAAAACTAGAGTTTTACAGAAAAAAATGGGCGAAATTTTCAAACTGTACAATAAAGACATAAAGCAAATGAGTCAGCTGCCGAATACTTACAATGCAAAATTTTTTATCGCTCCTTTCCCCCTCTATATTTTTTGGGCTTGGCCTTTTTATCTATCAATATCCCATGAAGGAAAAAGCAGTACTAAGGTCAAAGTTGAATAACTCATTTGTTTCATATGCTCCCTTCTTTTTTTTAATGATTATTTTATATTGGCTACTACTGAACAAGTGAAAGCACTAATACACACATCAGTGACAGTAGCAGTTGTGGTGAATCACTGACTAAATAAACAGTAAAACAAGCCATGGTTGTTCAGTCACTGTATTGTCCTCGATGATTCCCAAACTGTTGCGTTCCGCTCAGAATAATAAACTGAAACCACAAAGCTCAAGACTATGAAGAGGTGTCGTAAGGAAGTTCCAGAACAAAAGTCTGAATGCACCCTTGGGGCCAGTATAATAAATGAGATTCAAGCTGCATTTCCTTTTAGTTTGGCTTATTTTGCTTTTCAGTTTCTTTTACTTCTAACTGGATGTGAGTTAGAATCTGGCTCGATGAGCTTCATGTTTTTTCTGTGTTTGTGTTGGGTGCTCTGGTTTCCTCCCACAGTCCAATGACGTGCATGTCAGGTTATTCGGTCATTCTAAATTGCCTGTAATTTGTGTGTGTGTGTTTGCATGGTCACCCTATGATGGACTGGCATACCAACCTGGGGTCGTTCTATAGCCTAGGGCCCTCAGACTCGCGACCACTCAAAACTGCAAAAGGTTAAACATTTAATGATGGATGGATGGGTGGAAAGGTGGGTGGATGGGAAGAGCATTCCACTATAATGTTTCTGTGTTTTTGATGCTAATGGCGCATAGGTTTTGTTTTGAGCCATGTTTTTGAGCCCCAGTACTGACCACAGGTGCTATGAGTAAATTTTACATTTTCTGGTCAGTTAGGTTTCTTCAACTGAACCATGGATCAGCTCGGTGCAGTGTAATTCTTGCAATATACAAAGCAGTCCTTTGGTTTTACATGAGAACAAAATTAAATCCTTATAAACCAGCTGATAGGAAATCCCTGTGTCATTCAACAGTTTAATTAAGGGTTTGTGTAACTCACAAGAAACCTACAGGTGAGTGCACTCCTTAACAGTTAATACAGGATGGGAAAGGATCTTGGCACAGAATATAAAGCTTTGAAGTCCTTTAAAGTCCTGGAAAGTGGATTATCAGCTTGCTTTGGTAGTCAGTGGGTGCAACTTTTAATACTGGACTGAACTTCATCAGGATAAGAAACATCAAGAAGGTCCAAGTGCATCCACCCACCAACACATGCAAAAAGATGCAATGTACAGCTTTAATGTATTCATCTGCATTACATGACTGAGTTTCAGAAAAAGATTTATAAAGCTGCATATTTAATGTTACACCATTGCTTACGGTCATATTTTTATCTCCTTTTCTGCAGTGTCACCCTCAAGGGAGAGAAAGAATGCGGATTTCTGGTGAACATTTTTTCATGATGGACGTAATGGTAGATATTTAACATTTATAGCCATTGCTGTTTTGTCACTATGCCATTCTCTGTAAGAGAATTAGATACTATTGCGAAATCTTTGGTGCAGGTCATCATGGTCGGTCTGCAGGGGGATTCCAGAGCCTACAAGGATGTGACACAACCATCTCAGGAGGTTTTTAATCTAATTACAGTATCGATTGAAAACAGGCACTTCCCTCTTTTGTAAACCCAAGAAACATTTTGTAAACATTATAGGGAAGGAAACCACCCTCCTGAAATTATTGGCTGCGTTTCTGTGGCAGCCCATCCAACCCACATAAATACCCAGATAAATTGTGAATTGGTGTTTGCTATAAAATGCATAGTTTTTACGAGTGCAGGGTCTGTTAGCATAAAAAACCAGGAAGGAAAATTCTAAGCAAAACATTTATTTTGCAGTCCTGATTCTGGTTTTTGCAGAAGTCCATTCCAGTTTTCTGGGTTAAATGAGCTCTGGAAATATTCACCGGTATTAACTCTAATATCAATTGATCTCTATAATGCTCGACTTCTTTCTTTTTTTTTGTTTGTTCTTTATGTACAGCTTTGTTTTCCAGCTACAGACGTGAAATTTAACACAACGGTGCTTCTCACCCTATATGTGGTTTGGCTAAGCCAAGATTATTTAAATTCCAAAAAGGATACTTAATATTTTTAAACTATAAAAATTTGAATAATTATCAGTTTTTCATTGTAATTTTTTTGTGTTGTATCATTTTTTAAAATGTTATTTGTGAGTTTTAAAAAACATCCAATATTATAATACAGCATTACAATAATGACAAAAAAGTCAATTGAGTAAATCATATTTATTTAATGCAGTCAAAAAACTTCAGTAAAATATATTTAGGAATGAAATTCTGTCAATATTGTAAATTTACACTATTTCCATTCTGTTTTTTTTTACCCACATTTGGATGTTAGTGGGACATGCAGTATCATTTCTCCCGCCGAAGTAGAGACTGCTTTTTAATGGCTGAAAAATGAGCTCTTTAAATACATAAATACATGTAGTGCAAATATCAGTAAAAAGTTTAAATTCCATGAAATGTGAGGAAAAATGCTGGTGTGTAAAGTGGTCTAGCGTGAGTGGATCCTGGAGAAACTTCTTGCAGCCATGTGTCTTTCTACGTTTCTTCATAGCCCTTCTTCTCTCTATTAAAACAAAATTCACAGAATACAGTATTCATTTCAAATTAAGATTAAATAACTTAATATTGATTGTAATTACAGATTCATATTTTAATAAGCTGTAATATCCACTACTTCAAACACCTGACATCTGCACAACATCCAGAGCAAAAGTAAATAAAGGTTATATTTCAGCAGAAAATCTTTTGTTTCTGCAAAGCATAAATGAAGAGGGAATGCAGTAAACCTCAAAAAGGTGCCACACCTTTTGTTCCTCTGTAAATTCCTGACAAATTTTTTGCCAAATTCAGATTCTGGGTTCACGCACTTCTGCACTCCATTATTCAGGGTGACTCTGTATTGACACAAACAGATGCAGAACTGTAAGCAATGGCATAACATAAACATATAAACATATAAAACTTAAGCAAAACAGTGCTTACATTATTTCCATCTGCTCGCAGAAGGTGCTGGGCTGATGCAGTCGAATCTTTCTGATGGTTTTTGCCCTGATGAATTTTACACCGGGACCAAAGCACAGACAACGCCTCCTGGGAGCAATTGCAAAACCTTGAACAAAAGCAAAATGAACTGCATCACAGTCATCGGCAAAATGTTGTACGGCATCCTTTAAAACATTTGATTTATAACGTTTAGGAGAAACTATAAGCTGCAGGTAACTGACAATAAATGTAAAAAGTTGTATTTTGTTTGACACCGGACCGCCGTTTACCTTCGGCGTCTAGGAGCAGCAGACATGCGAGCAGGATGACAGCTGATGTCCTCATGTCTCTGTCCGTTGAGCCCTCTCAGTTTCAGCAAGCAGGATAACTCGGATGCAACAGATGTGAAATCAAAGCTGTATTCAGCGGTGTTTATAGGGTGAGGGTGGAGGGTGTGTCTGCTGCTGACCCCCTGCTACCACTCCCGGGACTTTCCCTGTCCTGCCAGCTGTGAAGCTTCCATTCTGAAGAGCATCCTTTCTGTGTAGACATGACGTGCAGAAAGCGGAAAATCTCAGTTTTCCATTAGTATTGTCATGGGAATACTTTCCCAACAAAATCAAAAGTGTAATTTTCATGTAACTGACATCATTTGCTTTGCTTCTCAAATGCATGTTTGTGTTCAAAGGCCTTGTAAGTATTGTGAGATGCTGAAGCAACTACAGTTTATGTTCTTGCCGCTTTTGCAATGATGATGCTTACATGTGTGACAGGTGACAATGTGGGCTCACCATTTACAGACAGTGGCGGCCAGGTATTATGGGCAGTGCCTGTGTCTCACAGCTATTGTGTTACAGGCCATGATGTGGGGTTAAATCTGGCCTAGTTGGTGAGGAGATCTCCTGGATTTCTTCCCATGGTTTAGTTCAATTCTGCTGGTCAACAAATTCAAATTTTTGTAGCACAAACATAGCACTGATGAAACATAAAACTTTCTTTGTTTGTGCCTTTGGTTTCTTTGTTGGTGCCTTTTTCTTTGGTTGCCAGCTTCACACAACCTTCTAAATGGCCCATAGCTGGAGCATTTTTTTGGTGAATGAATGTGTGTGATCAGCCTGTGACAGACTGTCATTCAAGACAACGCTTCAAATGTGACACTGTTCAATTCAGGTCATTTTTACAATGCACTCTTCTCACCCAGTGGCACCAAGCACTGAACAGAAGATCAGCTTAGCAGAAACAGATATAACAGATAAACATTGAGCCTATAAATCGAACATCTACAGTAGCTACGCAAATACACTTTTTATGGCACAATTCGTATATGACAAATTAGCGTAACCGCCACACCGCTAGGTTGCTTATGCACAACAGAGCACCATTTCTCATTGTTTCCCACAGATCGAAAATATTTTAGTGCATGTGTGCAAATGGTCACGTACAGTTGTCGTCATTCGGGCAAAATGTCAGTTGCTAACGTCTTGTTGATCAAAATGGATAACCTAGGTTCTTAGCGGAATAATTTTACACTCAAAACCCTAGCTGTCTCTGCCATCACAGGCAAAACAGTTCAGCTAACTAAATGCTGTATATACAGTCAGGTCCATAAGTACGGCATCCTTTAAAACATTGAAACAGTGAAGGAAGAGGCCACTTCTGGCCATAAAACTGCTTGTCAGTCAATTGTCCAATTGCTTTTGAGCCTCTGAAAATGGGGGACAATGTATATGAATGGCTGTAATTCCTAAATGGTTATTGCGATACTTTTGTTAAACCTCTTAAATTAAAGTTGAAAGTCTACACTTCAATCGCATCTTCATTGCTTTGTTTCAAATCCACTGTGGTGGTGTACAAAAGCAAAATACCGAAAATTGTGTCATTGTCCAAATACTTATGGACCTGACTGTATGCCATCCAAGAATTGCTAGGTGTTCATGAAAGGGTGCAGATGGAGGTTCTCTCAGCCTGTTCTCTATTTACAAGTCATACTGAGAAGTTCTTTTCAGTATGGAGATGGAAAGTGTATGATCACTGACCTCACAACCAACTGTCCTTGCTAGGTGCAATGGGTGCTGCTCGTAAGGACATCACAACCAACACTTGCAGGGGACGGTTTCACCATGCAAGAAAATTTTTCTGTTTACTGTTTAAGCTGTTTTTAGAGATGCACTCACAGTAGTCAAAATGTTTCAGGAAATGTTACAAAGCAATTGAGAAGAACTGTAGGACATGTAGATGTACTTTAAAGCCTTTCACTGTTCTTAAAATTAATAGAATAAAAACCTATAGTCTAAAACACTGTGTCTTTAAAGGTAATTTTCAGTTTTTATTAATTTTTTTAAATTTATTTAATGCTTTTAAATTTTTTATTCGCTTAACAAGATTCCACAGGCCTATAGATTTTCTATCAGAAGCCAACAGAAGGCTACAATTAACCTAGGTATTGAAGAAGAAAAAAATGTTTTATTATTTTAATGCAGTATGGGGGAAATGCTAGCCATTATGTAGTGGCTAGCCAGGCGTTCTGTGGGTTGACTGTGGGATCACCATGGTGGTTAAGGATTAGGGTGAGGTACAACACGGCCTAGGGGAATGTTAGGTGAGTAGTGGGATACCCTTTATAGTGCAAGCTCCTTTATTGGCACTGTGTGTGTGGTATGAATCTGCAAGTTCAAGTGTTCCATTTCCGACAAATTTACTGAACTAGTACGCTAATACTGTGTATTGTATCCTGCATTTTACCACACTACAAAACACAGACTTAGTAGTTTGCAATGAAATGACTGCAGTTTTGCAAAGAGGACATTATTATTCCATAACAACATAATAATATGCATTGCAGAGGTAATCCTGTGCCAAGAAGTTGGCGGTTTCTAGGCCTTGTGATTTAAATGGAAAACGAAAGTGAAATAAAGGGGATATGAAACAATAAAGGACTTCAGTTCCTAGAAAAAAGTCCCTGTGTCAGAGACAAAGGACCAGTGCACAAATAAGCAGCTGGGATTTCTGGTGTTTTGTCATATTCTAAAATATTTCAAATGGAGTTATAATATGTTACTTCATCCAAAGTGACTTATTCGTACAGCAATGTACCATTAAGTCATGTTTGAATACTCAGCAACCACTGGCATGGTCTTTAAGGCAAGTACTTTGCCATTTCCTTATTTAGGCATATTTTTTCCTTTTGAATGGCACAAACACAGAGGAGAGCCTGCAAACTCCACACCCAACCCTGAGGTGGGCTTGAACCCCACATCACGCAAGCAGCCCAGGAGCTGTAAGGCCACACCATATCCCCCTAAAAGGTGACCTGTAATGATCGACAATCGAATTTGAACCAGAAAACTTGAGTTTGCATGACTACAGCCCTGTTCAGGGCATTGCTGTCTCCTACACTTTTATAACACTGTTTCATAACATCTCATGTTTATTCGCTTCAGCTTACATTTAACATCTATATCTTTGTCACATTAGCACAAATAAAAATTCTCATGCAATGTTAAAGTACTGCGGTTAAGTTTTACTACTGGTGATCCGGTAGTTTCTAAACCTTCCCTTTTCTGTGTCACCGAAGTAGAGACTGCTTTTTAATGGACCTGAACAAATTCAATGGAAAGAGAAAGCTGATTAAATCAAATTCTTATTTATGTAGCTGCACAGAGTGCAGTTTTTAGATCTGTCTTCTTGCAGTCTGAAGGCTGCTTGTTCAAATCCCACTACTGCTGTAGTACCCTTAACCCTGGACAGCATCAGAATCACAATCAGATTTATTTGGCCAAATGTGCTCACACACAGGGAATTTGGCTTTGGTTCCTAATGGCTCACAGTGTACAAAAGACAGCACAACATACCCACACACATACACACACACATACACATACATACACAGATACAACAGGTGCAAAAATCCATGACTGGAGAAATGACATGCTGGAGAAAGAATACAGTAAATATTACAAGGGAGGAATAAATATTGTTAGAGGAACATTGCATAGACTAACAAACAAATCAGCTGTTCATGGACATAACAGCATGAGGAAAGAAACTGTTCTTGAATAAAATAGTAAGACAACACTGCCCTGTAAGGAGGTAAATGATTCTAAAGCGTATTGGCTCCATTTACCTGATAAATCTCAACAGCCTATGGCTGCTGAATTGCTCACAGTGAAGAAAAGAAAGTAATAAAATAGCTTTCTCATTTTGGGTTTGGTGTAGCCGGGCTCATTTCTAATGTCAGGGCTGCGTCATCGTTTCTTAAAAATGTGTGAATTGTGTAACTGCAAAATTAATATCTGGTCTCATGTTTGTGATGCTGTGTCCATCTAGGTTTGCGCTGTGTTACGAAACAGTTCACTTGAGTACCAAAATGTCAATGTTCTCAATGAATAAAACATATTTTCGGTATTAAGTAGGGCTGTGCTTTCCACTAGCATCCCTTTCTTTTAGTAGTATATACATTCAGCCCAGCCAGTGTCCTTCCACAAACCACAATGAACATCTCTGAAGAACCATGCAACAGTTGAACAACTGGAGAACAAAGTGATGATTCATTTGCCCTCAAACAATGGAGCCGTTTAAAACAAGCTTTTGAATCAGAGATGAGAAGCATTGCCCGTGGGCGCATTGGAACACATTTAATGAGATTTCATATGTGACATTTTTTTATGTCTTCAAAAATCACCTACTTACATTCCATATAACTTCTCTTCAAGAGTCACCCCCCATGGAGACGGTCCTCATTCCTCTTCCTGTCCCTGCTGACTACCTGTCTAAGAAATGATGAATCACCAAGAAATATTTAGAAGCACACATTTCATCAGAAAGAAAAGAGAAATGGGGTTAATCTCTAGATTTTATTTGGTTTAAATATTGGAGATAGGTGGATCAATTTGGGATTAACTGTTTTACAAAAAAAGTTTCGTTATGAGAATGATGGCTGGGTTAATTTAAATGTAAAAAATAATTAAACATATTTCATGCTGAATTAAATTTTTTTTTCTTTGAAATTTGTGTACTTGATGCCTTTTGTTTTCTTCTTTGCACTTTTTTGGCATATTGCGTGCGATATAAAGAGACAGTTTAGCTGCATCTTTCATTCTGTGCAGCACATGGACACCGCATCTTCACAGGAGCTGTGTTTTTATAAATAACTATTTGAGGCCTTTTAAAATAACTTAGCAAAAAAAAATAACTTTTTTGCTAGCAGTTATTGTTGCTAAGGTAAAACTGGATTGATTCAAAATGAACAAAACCGATGGACAAATGCTTTTTGGGGTTGAAACAACCAGTTGTATATTACCGACCCAAAACATCTGACCCAGAGCAGAACATTGAATAACTGCTGCTTCACGGAGTAAAAACGCCCGTTTTATGAAAACTAATATCCACTTTCATAAGCAGGAGCCCATTATTTAAGAGGTGTCCATATTTGTCAGTTTGAACAGAAATCAATTGAATTGGGTTTTCTGAACAGCGAATCACCAGTAGGGCTTCAATGTCTTTCATGCCTACATTTAGGATACAATTATTCTGACAGGGACTGAAAAACATTGCAGAAGTAGCAGAAATTATGATCATTAAAACTATGCGGAAATATTTAAGTACTTTTGGCTTCTCCATTTGGACATTTTCAGTTTAACTTAATTTCTTTTTTAAAAATTTTAATTCATTTAAACAGCTGCAGTTTGAACAGCTTTACACACTCTGTCAAAATTTGGCTAAAGAGTTAAATACATTTATGTCAGGACGCCGACAAGGACGGTAGGGGACCCAATGGCGGACATGACACGAGAAGGCTAGGGTTCACGAGGACAGAGACATTTATTGTAGAACATACAAGGAAGCGCAGGGATAGCACACGCTAACCTTGGGAAGCTACGGTTGAGATCCCGTGCCGGAGCTGTCTGGCCCCGTGCCTCTTACCTCTGTGCTAATGGGCTGATCTGGAGCAGCTGCAATGGGTAGGCGGGCCACCTCTAGCCGGCTCCTGACAATTCATATTTATATATTGTTTATATGTCATATTGTTTTATTTTGTATACAGTGTATATACAGTCATAGTCCTGGGCTGGCCATGTTTGCTTTCATTTCTTTACTCTCCTTTCTGTTAGGTTTGTTGTGCAAATTGGATGCACCTGGGAAGGTGAATACCAAGATGCTGGTTCCATCTCCTGTGCCAACCAGGACCCCTATAGACAAGGAGGGTGGAGGGTGGTGGAGCTTTACTCCCCTCTGATGCTTTGGAGTTTTTTTCTGCTTGGCTTTTTTGGAAATCTATTTAATTCTGTGTGTTTGCATGCAAACAGTATATAGAATAGTTAATATAATATAATGTGATTTTGTATGGTAGTAAGCAGTGTCTTGTTGCTGTTTGTGCATTTTGTTACTTTAGATTAAAGCAGATATGCATTTCACACGATCTTTTGGCTTTACCGTTTTTCTCTCAGGTTTGCGATCGATAGGTTGTCTTTTTGTTTTCTTGCAACATATGTAGTTTTTTCCCCACCTGAGACATCCCTGAGCTCCCTTGTATTTATATTCATTGGTTTATCACTAACCTTCCCCACAGCAAACCCTCCCCAAACATCCCTTGGTTTGTCTCCTGAGATGTTATCTGGGCATCACCTACGTACAATATCTTTATTTTAACACTTAGATGCGGGTCCTTCACCTTAGCCCAACACCTAGCAGAGGTGGTAACTAAACTGTAGAGCAAATTCTTAGGAATCCATGTAAAATATGTGCTTTTCTTCATCATTTTTAGTTACATGAATATCCACAATATGCCTTATTATGTCAAGTTTGCCAAGTGTCTTCGTGATATTTTTCTGACAATTACAGTATTTGTGATGCTCAGATTAAATTTTTATAACACCTTGAAACTGTACTTTGTTCTCTGCAGCAATTTCCATCTTTATGTGTAACATTTACCCAAAGTTCTGTTACATTTCCTTCATATTGGCTCAGGGTTTGGTATCTGAGGGGGAGCGGGTGGGCTTCAGGGGGTGTGTGAATCACAGGTTTGCTTTTAAATCTAGCACTCTGCAATTGAACAATAATTCATTTTATTAATTGAACAAGGTGAAAGTAAAATAAATATGATCCATGTCTTTACTGTTGTTGACATTCTATGTGAATACACCTGTGAAGGTTATCAAGTTTCACTGAATTAATTTTTGTACAGTTACTTTTCCGTATTTATTTATGCGTATTTTTCTCTGAGAGGTCCCTAAGATGCCAACTTTTAAAGGGCCCATGGCCTAGAGAAGGTTAAGAGCCACATACCAAGGCATACAGTTTTTTTCTGGATGTTGAATGACCCTGCCACCTAGTGGACTAAATGTAAAGTAACACTCCATCCCAGATTTACTACACGAACATGAAATACGCATGCTATTATGATCGCAAAGATGTATTTATTTAACACCTTTATCCAAGGCAACTTAAAATATAATCAACTTGTTATTTATTAACTAATACAGTAAGATGTTTTTCATTGCATCCATTCACCGTAAGTGCCTTCATCAATGGTGCAACTGCAGGAACAGCATTCAAATTTGCTGGTTGTAAAGGAGGACAGGTGTTCCCACTATTAGGCATTAATGACTGAGGAAAGATTTAGTTAGATGTCCTGTATTTTAAGAAAAGAATACAGTTCGAATTTACGTGGATTAAAGAGCACTCGGAAAAATTATAGGCCCATAATCTGTGCAGAATTATTGCTTAGGCTGGGGGATATAAATGTGCTGATTTTGTGATTTTAGTTCCTTATGGGTTAGTCAGCAAGAACCTGGCAGCTGCTCATTGACTGATTAAAACACCCAGCGAGGATGTATTTGGGGGCAGAGAGATGGATGAGCTGCGTCTGCATCACCAGCCTTCGCAGAGGCATCTTGGGAGCAGTTTTCCTTTTTTCCCCCCACCCAGGCCATCTGTTCACGTGACACACGGGCACAGCCCACTAGACGGCCATTTTGGTTTACACCCAGTGCACTGCGCACAGCCCGTCCGGCCAGTGCACGTCCAGGCTGACCAGAGCAGTGGAACACACGGATTTTGCTGGAGGTGAAGGGTTCTGAAGGCCTTCCGACTGCCCTGCGCCCGGCGAGCCTGAAGGAAGCCCGGGGAGGTCTTTGTTGTCACAACGGTGACATTAACCCCTCCCTGGTGTGTGGAGGAGAAAAGAAGGGGAGGACACAGAGGGGCAGAGCAAAGAACAGCATCCTTTTTGTCCTGCTGCACTGCTTGGGAGGGGGTTGCTGTCACTGCTCTCCTCTGTCCCCTCCCATTGTTTTACTCCTGCTCCTGAGCGGCGAGGACAACACACGCCGCTGAAGTTGTCGACCTTCTTCCTTTCTTCCTTCTCCTCCCACGCCTTGTCAAGTGGACAGAGTCGTGTGTGCGGCTGTTTTTATGTGCGTGTGCGAGGGTGTGCGTGAGTGCGCTGTGGTACCCGCTGAGTCATCATGTCTGATCTGACGCCTCAAAGCGATGCCCCCACCCCCACCACGGACAAGATCACGCAGGCCGCCAGGGAGACCATCTACCTGTGCAACTTTCGTGTTTCTGTGGACGGGGAGTGGCTGTGCCTGCGAGAGCTCAATGACATCTCCCTCACGCCTGACCCGGAGCCAGCCCATGAGGGTAGGTGTGTGTGTGTGTGTGTGTGTGTGTGTGTGTGTGTGTGTGTGTGAAGTCAAGTCAAGTAGGAGTTTTATTGTCATTTCGACTATCTACACAGTACATGGTGAAATGAGACAGCGTTCCTCCAGGACCAAGGTGCAACACAACAACAGTGTGTGTGTGTGTGTGTGTGTGTGTGTGTGTGTGCGCGCGCGCGTGTGTATGTGTATATGTGTGCATGTGTGTGAAATGCCAGAGTTCTGTCTGGGACACGGGTGAGACCATCCAGCCAGGAACAGCATCACTGGCAATGTTCCTGTGCCCAGTGTCACTCAACACACAGCAAACTATTTTATAATACTGAGTCAGCAGCCCTTTAGTTTGACAAGAAGAGAAACTGCACAGTTTTGAGTGCCAGCAGCTGATCCCTGTGGATTTAATTCTGTACAAAAAGGAAATGTCTGGCTGTTTATTCATAGATATTTTATGTATCTGTAAACTGTATGTTTACAGATACAGTACAGTCCAAATTATCCAAACTGGTCTGCAACCCCCAGTTGGCGAAATGCAGATTTTCTGTTAGACAGCGTAGTCTGGATTACTTTATTCTTTTTCAATGCAGCTTAGAAAGTCTGTTTCAGAATCAGAATCAAAATCATTGTAATAATTTCAACCCATATGTACCTGACAACGCTTAAAAATCCTTGAGTGATCCAAGGAATTTCCAGTTTGTTTTGGCTCTTGTCCAGAAGATTTGGCTTTTATCTCCAGGATTTTCTATCATAATGCAATCCGGCAGTGCCAAGAAATTCCTCTCACTTAAGCACATACAGTTATTCACAACAACTGTCCATTGTTGCTGCATAGCGCATTGTTGTGAATGATGCAAATATTAGTGATCAACGGTCTGAATGCTGTGGCTGGCCTCATATTTAAGGAACAGAGAAGTTTCCATGGCTACAAAAATGTGCAAGTGCAATTATTTTTGTTGCTAAATATTTACAAGGCATTCATACTTTGTGTATGTCTGATGTTGCCATTTGTCAGCTTTATTTTTACTTTTGCTTTATGAAAATACCTATTGAAAATATATTGTTTAAAAATTCGATATCGCCTCTCACCCAAACCCATACAAAGATTTAAAAACCCAGTAAATGGAACAGTGTGCAATAGAAAGTTAAATAAAAGAAGACAGTAACATGGTGAACGGTGACAAATATGGTAACTGGCTCGAGTCTACGTGCTGCGGTGCATTTTGATCAATATGTTCCAGTAAAACTGGAAGGCAAATGTCTGTATGTTTAAGAGCAACGGTAATTGTTAAAGTGCATCTTTATACAAGGGCAGAAGGTGGATTGCTTTCTAATAGTGGTGGAACTACAGAAGATGTTATAACCATCTATTTTGATCAAAATCATAGGTATATTCTTGTGAAAATGGGTCCTTGACCAGTGCGTGCCACTGGTTATTGAGGAAACATTGTCTTTTAATGCTTGTTGTTTCCATGGTGCTCAAAATATGATTCCCCAAATGGCATTTGTGGGGCATCTGGGGGGACAAAGGTTAACTGGGGGTTTCCCTTGACAAAATACTGTAAGAGAGAGAGAGAGAGAGAGAGAGAGAGAGAGAGAGAGAGAGAGAGAGAGAGATCTAAATAAAACTTTATAATCATAAGTAATGCAATAAAAGTGCAAAAAGTGATGACTGGCCTGGTATACAGGAAATCACTTTGTGACATAATTATTGCTATTATCATTATGAGCATTTATTACATTTTCACTCAACTTATATTTAGTTATAGCAGGCTTCTCTTTCAGATAATAAATCTGAGGTGTTCCAATTCCATAGCAACTTTTATCAATTTTTTTTCCCCCTCAAAAGTGGGATACTGGGTTTATTTTGCTCAAAAGCGGAAGAACATAGCTGTAGAGAATTTGGAAATTTCCACTGGAAGCTCAGACATATCAGATCTGCCGTGTGGAGTTTAACAGCCACCCCCCTGTCCATGAAGTGTTACCCCAGGCTACATTCCTGCCCGGCAGAATAGTGTTCTATTGTCATGCAAATTGGCATTTGGATTTACGCCATTGAATGGAGTGAAAGGGTTTTGTTAAGCACAAATTGCTGCAGAAATGATTTATAAAGAGCCTTGGTCAGCCTGAGCCAACTAAAGGATTTAAATCCTCCTACCCCCCTGTGTCAGTGGGTTTGTGTCCAGCTGCCAACCATTTACACTCCACTGGCAGACAGACGTATGAGAGCCAGCATATGGCAGAATGTAAATGTTTGAACATCACTTTACTGTAAAGTCCATACTAACAAATTAAAATGCCAACATTTACTTTTATTTAAATTACATCTTACAGTAATGCTATGATATTTCATTAAGCCACTTTAATAAAACATTTAATTTGTACAATATCAAAGAATCAAAGAATTTTATTTGTCACATACAATCATACCCGATACCCATGTAGTGAAATGTGCCCTGAATCAGCCATGAGACTGTGTGCAACACAATTCCACAAACAAGCAAACAAGCAACAATGTTAAGTAAATGTCAGTCATGTTACTCGCTAGAACTGTAAAAAAAGTATAAAAGTGTAAATTCTGCAGCAGTTGAAATTTATCGTGTTTGGTCCTTTGGTCACGTGACCCTCCTGGTGTCAAATTTCCTTTTAGCCTGTAAAAAAAAAAAAAAAAAAAGGTAAATCAGTATAATTGTTAAATTTTCTGAATTTCAATACATTCTCCAAATAGTTATTTACAATTTTATTTTCAGCTACTATAGCTTTAAGCCAAGTATAAATATATCATATTAATAACTGGATTTCTGTGCCAAGGCTGCGTACGAGCCCACAGGTCCGATTCTCGGTCGAATCTGTAATTAGCAGCACTAAGTGCTGGTGTGACGTTCGGGTTCGAGTTTCTGCGCGATGCACAGCTGTTTCTATAGTTACGTGTCAGCGATACCACCGTGCTTCTCGTCTCCCCGTTCATAATGAGCATCACTCATTAAGCTAAGCTCTCAGTAGCCCTGGGATTCTTTTAACATTATCGTCACGGGGGCCCGAGACATTTACGTCCAGCTGAGTGTGGGGTCACAGCCTACCAGGCTGCCGGTGAACTGTCAAACTCAGACACTGCAATCTTTCTCTTAATGTTCAATGTGATTTAAGTCCAGTAATCCAGTCTTCAGATCCATGATGTGAAAGGGTGGAAAGGCCTACTGGACAGTGACGAATGGTGTTTAGTTTTTTTTTCCCTGAATATATAAGATGCAGAAAAATATTATTCTTAGCTACCCTAACACTGTCTTCGGTGATTTATTGCATGGGACATTGCGTGACAAGAACATATTAATATGTCATTCCTCTGGCACACAAAAAAGGAATTTAGGAAAGTGACCGATAGCAACTACCCATGCTGATCATTATGACTGCTTGACAGTGTATTAATCATAGTTCGGAAGAATAAATAATAGTAATAACACTCATTTTATTGTGTTGCCAAAGCTTGAGAATGTGCACAAAAAACTACGGAAACATAATTATTTTATTGCAAACTTATTTTTCTTTAACAGTAAACATGTTCACAAAATGCGATTCCATGGGGCATTTTTGGAACTGAAAAAATAAAAACGTTTAAAGGTACACTATATGGACAAAAGTATTGGGACACACCTCTTAGTTATTGAATTCAGGTGTTTCAATCAGACCCCTTGCCGCAGGTGTATAAAATCAAGCACCTAGCCATGCAGTCTCCATTTACAGACATTTGTGAAACAAAATGGGTCGTTCTGAAGAGCTCAGTGACTTCAGGCATGCTACTATGATAAGATACCACCTTTGCAATAAGATGGTCCGTGAAATTTCATCCCTGCTGGATATTCCACAGTCAACTGTAAGTGGTATTATTGGAAAATGGAAGCGTTTATGAACAACAGCAACTCAGCCACGAAGCGGAAAACCACGTAAAGTCACAGAGGGGGGTCAATGACCGCTAAGGTGCATGGTGCGTAAAAGTCGTTGAAGAGTTCCAAACTTCCACTGGAATTAATAGTAAGCACAAAAACTGTGCGGTGGGAGCTTCATGGAATGGGTTTCCATGGCTGAGCAGCTGCATGCAAGCCTCACATCACCAAGTCCAATCCCAAGCATCGGACGGAGTTGTGTAAAGTACACCGCCACTGGACTGTGGAGCAGTGGAAACGTGTTCTATGGAGTGATGAATCACGCGTCTCTGTTTGGCAGTCAGATGGGCGTGTTTGGGCTTGGCGGATGCCGGGAGAATGTTACCTGCTAGGCCCCTTACTTCCAGTGAAGGGCAATCTTACCAAGAAATTTTGGACAGCGCTATGCTTCCAACTTTGCGGAAACAGTTTGGGGAAGGCCCTTTTCTATTCCAGCATGAATGTGCCCCAGTGCACAAAGCAAGGTCCATAAAGACATGGCTGGATGAGTTCAGTGTGGAAGAACTTGACTGGCCCGCACAGAGCCCTGACCTCAACCCCATCGAACACCTTTGGGATGAACCAGAACGGAGATTGCGAGCCAGGCCTTCTTGTCCAACATCAGTGCCTGACCTCATGAATGCTGTACAGAATGAGAGGGCACAAATTCCCACATAAGCCCTCCAAAATCTTCTGGAAAGGCTTCCAAGAAGGGTGGAAGCTGTTATAGCTGCAAAGGGGGGACCAACTCCATATTAAAGCCCATTTGAATGCAGTGTCATTAAAGTCCCTGTTGGTGTAATGGTCAGGCGTCCCAATACTTTTGTCCATATAGTGCATCTTCTGCAATGCAATCAATTTCGAATGCAAAAGTCCTTGCAAAAAGAAACAATGAGATGCAGCACCATTAACAGAAGCGACTAAAATGCAGAGCTATTTGTTGTGCATGACTCAACTCAGCTCTGCTGCCTCTATTTGTTTATTTAACAAGAGTACCAAATGGCAACACGTTTTCGACTCGAAGGATTGTTTCCTTAAAGATTTGTTGAATTGATGAGAGATAATGGAAAATGTTAACAATATATTTTATTTAGATACCATTATGTTGTGATCTAAGGAATGTTTGCAAGCATTTGACTGTTTAAAGATAGCATTTAGGCAAAAATTATAATCTAACTTTAACTGCCAAGCAAAAGTGCACATAACACAGATTTATAATGAACATTAACTTCTAAACTTCTTGTATATCCTTCCTGGAATCAGTGGACCTAAAGCTAGGAGGGGGTAAAACCTGGGCAGACACAGTCCATTATAGGGCAATGTATTTTAAAGTTGCATTAGATGTATTGCGATATGTTCTATAAAAGTAAGAATGTTTGTATGATATATAAAAGAAAGAAGAATTCATTTCAGCTGCTTTCTTCATATTTCCGGTGTTTATTTTTAATGCTTTGGCAGTAGAAAGGAGGACAAGCACAAGGAAGTTATTCATTTTTTTCCTCATAATAATATATTTTGTAAACCCTTCTTACATGTAAATTTGCTTCTTCACAATTTAATAGGAAATAATTTATCAAAATAAAGTTTAAGAATTCATCTGAAACACTTCTGTGCTCGGTAACTAAATTAAATCTTGGACATTTTTGCTTGGCATATGATGGTTTAGCCTTAATTATGCCACAAATATATGTCTTTTATTCTGTGTGTCATTTAAGTCTTTTATGTAGATAAACCTAAAAAAAACATGGTTATTTCAATATGATAACATTTCTGGTTTATAATATTGTTCGCATCCTTATTATGGGGCTCTTATGTCACAAATCAGCTTCCGGTGAATATCTAACAAATCCAGGAATCTGACTGTTACTTAATGCTTTTTAAATCAGCAAGAAATTTAATGCAGAATTCATATGTATTTTGACATTTAAAAAGCAGTGTATGGTGTAGCTGAACATAAAAATCACTTTGCAATGCAATATGTTTTCAGAAAGGCCCTGTAAAGAGATGGGCAGATGCAGAGTTATGTAAATATTGTTGCTATTACATGAAGGCATCACCTTATAAACTGATGGTATGTTGCTGGTGATGGTACTGACCAGTTTCCACAATTCAGCTCTAAAAATATCTGCTTACTTCAAAAATTCTAAATATGAATGCAACAGTAAGTCATTCACATTAAAGGTACTTTAACTCTTGGGCAACTTTTAAAGAATAGCACACGATCAGGTGTTTCAGTAAATATCCCAACACCCCATGTGCGACATTAATATCTCCAAATATATTTTCAAGCCATAATATGCATGACATTATATGTTTTTTCTTTTCATTCCCCTTTGCTAAGACTCATGGGAGGATTTCACAGATTTGGTGGAGCAAATGCAAATGCTTGATGAGTTTGAAGGTGCGTATTGCGGCATCATTTTCAAGCTCCTGCCATCCCAACAACTTGTCTAGACATTGTTTGGCCCTGAGGTGCCCTCTGTCTGCAGCATTCCCACTTCGCCCCATTTCGCTCTCACTCTCTCTCACCTACGGATCTTAGGTTTTATGCACAAAGGTCTGGCATTTCAATATACGCAGTTTTTATATAGCACATATTATGTCTGAAATACTAAGAAGAAGGTACTCTATGCACAAATACTTTTCCACCCACAATAAGGAATCCGCCCCCACCAAAAAAACAGTGGCGTGAGAGTTTTTCCTCTTTCACATCAACATTTCTTTGTTAAAATGAACAATTTTTCTTTTTCCCTGTTTCCTCTGTGGTGTAATGCATTTACGGTTGTGCAGTTACTTATGCACCCAAGTGTTTGAAGTTGCTGCAGATAAATTATAGGGGTCAGCTTGTATGGGAAATGTTTAATTTTTTTAATTTTCCAGTGAAGAAATGGTTTTGCTCAACCGCGTCTGAAAACCTACTTTCTTATCTTGCGTTTGAAAATTTATTCTTCAGTAAGTGCTGGCCAGATTTTGAAAACATGCCGTCATTTTCTGCGTTCCCAACAATAAGATTGTGTTTGCAGTAAATGAAACTCCATCTCCTGCTTTTTCACACTGCTGACCCAGCTGATCTGATACATACATTTATCGAATAAGCACTTTAGATATCTGGTATGCTTTAGAAAGTACCGTGAGAGCTCAAATATTAAAAAAAAAATTTAAAAAATCCTACAAATGAACCTGTAACCTTTTTGAATTAAAATGCTTATTTTTGATGAACAGCTTTGGCGATACAGTATTATTACCTAACCAACCTGTTACCTATCATTACAATAATTTATTAATGCTTTACAGAAGTCTGTTGGCATTTTTTTACCTGCATACAAATGTGATCTTATTTATAAATTATTCCGTATCTTTTCGGAAAAATTTAGGTCTGCACTTACAGTATTTTTTTAAATATTCAGAAAACATTGTCACCTGTTACGACCCCTTTAGTTGGGCTCTGTAAAGTCTAGGGGTCAACATAGCCGCGTGTAAATGGGAAAAGGGGTATGGGGTTTGAAGTCTTTACCATCCAGAAGGTGCACCAGGAACCAAACCAAGGGGTGTTTGTGGAAGGATTTTATTGTGATCAAGGTTAGTGATTTATTGTGAATATTTACATAAAAGTTACTGTATGTGATCAAATGTATCACAATTGAAAAGAATCAAACTGTTCTACTTTGTGTGAACCAACTGGCTATCTTAGGCCCAGAAAGAAAAAGTGGCAAAGCCAAAACATCGCTCCCTATATGAAGTAGAGCAGGTGACCAAAGCCCCATCCAAACAACTTCCTTACTGCAATATTCAGTTAAAGGGGGGCACTGTGGCACAGTAGGCACCACTACCACCTGGCAGCCCCTGAGCTGTTTGTACACTGGTGAAAATCTGCTCTACCAACCATCTACAAAGTTTGTTGTTGGCAGAAAGTTCTCAGGTACCAGAAACTGTAAGAAAATCTGGTTCTGGACAATAAGTACAGCATATGGATGGGGTTGACATGTTGGATACCATCCTCAACTGCTTCTTGGATGTAAAGACATGCATAAAGAGGAGAAAGAAGCTGTTCTGCCACTGAGTAGATGTAGCAGTTGGGTCTAGTTTGTGCAAGGATTTGGTTTGCAAAGCAGAAGAAAGCTCGCACCCATAAGAAGTTCAGAAGATGTTGTACCTTCAGCTTGCTGCTCTTAAGAGGGAAGTGGCAGAGGAGGAGGAGTCGGCACAGTCGAGACAGAGGCCCCAGGAGAATGAAAGTCGCCAATCCGTCGCTGCTGTTGACGCCAAAGCTTTTGACGTTTTCCTCAGAAAGTCTTGAGGGAGGAGGCAGTGTGTCTACCATCTGGATGAGAGAAGCAAAATTAAAGGCCATTTACAACTGCACGTCTCGTGGTGTCTTTTCCAATGTTGCTCACAGAATTTGTTTTCACTAATGCGTCACAGATAAGCAAAACAAATACTAAATATTAAACAAATATTAAACAAATTGTTTTTTAAATCTCTTAAAATCAGTCTGTTCCAAGAAGGAAGAGGTTTTTCAGCAACAGCTGCAATAGTAAAGTAATTATTCTTTTCCCAAGTTAATAAAAAATGTCAGTTAATCCAAAGGCAGCTGAATAGTTTGAGCAAGATGATGGATAGTGCAGTATCTTCTCAGTAAGATCTTCTTGAATAGATAATTATTCTTTTGATAAACATTTATTCAGTCAAGTTAGGGTTATGTTTGCAGAGGTCAGAGCTAAATGATGCAATGAACACCCAAACCAGAGCTCAAATCTATGCTGGCCCATGCATGAAGCTGCTGTGTTACTCATACATTATCCTTTCAGAAATGCAAACATAGGAAAAATGAATCTGCCATGAAATTTGCATCAATTATTAAATGTACTATGATGCCAGTTTGGAGGAGAGCATCTCAGAAGGGTGGGTTCATGCCAGCATGAGTAGCTGAGCAAACTGAACCGGATTTTGTCCTTAGAAGTTGCCTCTGTGCTGGTGAAGATGAGTGATTCTTTGTCATTTGTGAGAAATGGGCATCTATGTGCTCAGTCCTTCTGTTGTGACTTTCTGTCAAAGTAATTAATGGCACCGCGGTGACTGTCTTCTTGATTTTTTCGTCTTTCTCTAGGCAACATGAATGTCCCCATTAGTCTGTCCGACTGTTAAAATTCATTACACAAATGTGCCACGCTCATTTTAGATATTAAAAATGGTCCCCACTTTCAAATAAGCACTTTTTAATTCCTTGGTGCGTTGCTGTAATAAATCTAAATTGTTTAAAAAAAGGTCACGTTTCACATAGAGACACCGTTTTATCAAGACAGCCGGGGTGCTTGAAACTTGCAGAGACTTTCACAATGCTGGATTTTGCTTATAAATCAGCATTTACCACCAATTTTGAAATGCTTGTCAGGAATGAAAAAGGAAGAGGGGGTTTGTGAGGCAGGCAAAGTCCACATAATCATCTGTTACGCTGTTGACATTGAGGGGGGTGATTCTGTTGTTTCCAAATAACATAATATAATAATATTATTTTAAATTTTTATTTTTATTTTTATTAGTCATACATGCTGTAGCACAGAGAATAGACAGTACCACATGTATACTCTTTACCTTGTGTTCCTACCCTGTTTTCTGTCCACCTCCCCTTTGTAGCATCCATGTCCTCTAAATCATGGTCACTCTCACTTATCTAGTGTATCTGCAATTTCTCCTCTTTCCTTCATTTTTGTCTTTGGCTTAAATGAATGAGCTTGAATATTCCCACCTAGCAGTAACCTGATTCCCTGCTCCGTCTTGGAATTGTTTGAACTTTTTTGGGCATAGAGTGAGAAAGGTGTCTAAATCATCATTTGGATCTTGGTCTATGCAGACTTCTAGGCTTCTCCTTGTTGTTGTCATCTGGCTCATCTAATATTATTAAGCAAATATTTTTCTTGATTTGACCTTGCATCGATGTAAAGGAATGCAACATTATCCTTGTTTTAAAAAAAAATAATGTGTATAAAATGGCTGAGTAGCATCATACACATTCCAGAAATTTCACTGTCACGTTTCCAGAACTTTCCTGGACCGATCCTTACTGCAGAGTACTTAGATGGATATGCTGCAGTCATATACTGTATATGCTTGGCCAATGTTTAGATATCCTCCGACAAGCTTTATTCCGTTCTCACTGAGGGACAGCACACACAAGCTGTGAAATTGCACCACACTTCTCATTGCCGCCACTGCCCTCCATTTTTGACATTTAAACAAAAGTATCCGTAGACTCATGCCGTTCTTGCACCCACATCCTGATAACTCCATTGGTGTGAAATCCAAGATTCATCAGACTGAGTAATGTTTTTTTTTGAGTTTCCATACGCATTGTTCAATCCTCATAATTGCATCTACAAGGCAGACAGTGCATCATATGGATCATTGAAATGCTATCATTGCAAGCATACAGTGTGGAGCTTTCCTACATATTTTGCTTCTGTCATGGCTCCTCGCTGCTTTGTCTACTGTGTGTTTTGGCATGGTTGTTCATTGTTGGCTGTCCATTCACTGAGCCCAGTATTTCTTCTACTTCCCTCAGACCCCAAGGACCCCATCGCCATTGAGAGGCTCAACCTCATGAACATGGCTAAGCTTAGCATTAAGGGACTCATCGAGTCCGCTCTTAACCTAGGCCGGACCCTGGACTCGGACTACGCCCCTCTCCAGCAGTTCTTTGTGGTGATGGAGCACTGTCTAAAGCACGGACTCAAAAGTATGTGGTTTTGTTGCTTATTTGTATTTTGCAGTAGGGAGAATCTATAAAATAACAATTTTTTTAGAGCAAGAATGTAAATGATCATTTTTGAGTGAAAAGAGATATAGTGTTTGTGGTGATGGAATGAATAAAATCCTTAATTTTCACTCAGTGACCCAAATGATCCATGAAGTCATATGGTGTAAGTTTAAAAAAGTTTAGGTTAATTTAATTTCTTTCTCTTGAATTACCACAAGCGTGAACTGGATATGAGGTTACTTTAAATGAATGAATGAAATAATTAATATCCAAACTATTTTTTCATTTTAAAGAAAGCAGCATGTTTGAATTTTTTTGGCTAGATTTATTTTTATGGCCCGAGCAAAGAGTTCCACCCAGAATTGCACACTTAACAACTGACCATATAAATGCAAAGCAATTGAAATGCAAATAAAATAAATGCAAATCGTGACATTTTATGGAAATATACAGTAAAGAGTGACCTGTAGTTTGTTTTTTCTGCAGCCAAGAAAACATTTCTTGGGCAAAACAAGTCCTTCTGGGGACCTTTGGAACTGGTGGAGAAATTAACCCCTGAAGCAGGTGAAATTACAGCTAGTGTGAAGGACCTCCCTGGGCTAAAGTAAGCATATTTATTCACGATGGTTGTTCTTGTGAAGGATCGTTCGTGACACTTGGCCCATAGTCAAATGTTTCACGATTTCCACAACATGCAAAAACATCTGGTCTAGCGCTTTACTTTCTTTTAGATTCTAGCAGAAATAGGATTTGTCCACTTGAAAAATTACCTTTTGACTTGGATGATAATTCAAAGCAGTTTTGGGCTGCATGGCACCTTCCTAAAACGTTTTACACAGTAATACCTATTCATACCTGTGATACACCCTTACCTTGTAACCCTTAGAACCTGCTCTACAGATGTGTGTTCAATCTCTCTGTGAGCTGTTTCTGCCTGTATGCTGCTGTGGCCTAATTCTGCTCACAAAAGTTTTATCGAAATTTACCCAAGCATATTTTGTGACGTATTATTAATGAGCTTTCTCATTGTGTCGAATTGATTTCTAAAGCTGCATCAATCTTTTATTTTTTTCTTATAAGACACATGTCTCAAAGGGTACATTTTCAAAAGTCATAAATTCCCTCTGCAGGACGCCGATAGGACGCGGCCGAGCCTGGCTTCGTCTGGCTTTGATGCAGAAGAAGCTGTCAGATTACATGAAGACTCTGATAAACAGAAAGGACCTGCTCAGGTGTGATTTTTTGCTACTTCAGCATTAATAGGCAGAACCGTCCTTCTTGAAATCCGGCTACCATTGTGCACCATTGCTTGTTGCTGATAAATATCACTTATTTACACAGTGAATTCTATGAAGCAAATGCTCTTATGATGGAAGAAGAAGGGGCCGTGATCGCCGGGCTTTTGGTGGGGCTGAATGTCATCGATGCTAACCTCTGTATGAAGGGGGAAGATCTGGACTCTCAGGTGAATTTGGGGAGGGGTCTGAGGCAATCCGTGTGTATATGCACAGTCATTGTTGTCATGCCTTTTGCACTGTATCATCTCAAAATAGCGCAATAAATAATTTACCACAATGAAATGCTCATATGGGTAGCTATAGTACGTACTGTAGCATCGAACGCTACAGGTAGGCGCCCCTAGTGGTAGGTGCTGGTATTATACACTGCCCGGCCAAAAAATAAGTCACCACCTGGATTTGACTTAGTGTTATGATCTTGCTTCAGTTGGTCATGTCTAGATCCAGCAACGTTATGTGCCCAAAAAATGAGGTGAGCTGACTATCTGAATATACTGCATGACCAGGTTTTTCCAATTTTCAATGGATTTTTTTTCTTCCAAGATGACAATGCTAAGATTCATCGGGCTCAAACTATGAAAGAGTGCTTCAGGGAGCACGAGATATCATTTTCACACATGGATCGGCCACCACAGAGTCCAGACCTTAACCCCACTGAGAATCTTTGGGATGTGCTGGAGAAGACATTATGCGGCAGTCCGACTCTCCCATCAATACAAGACCTTTGCAAAAAATGAATGCAACTCTGCACAGAAATAAATGTTGTGACATTGCATAAGCTTATTGAAACAATGCCACGGCGAATGCGTGCCATAATCAAAGTTAAAGGCGGTCCAACCAAATATTAGAGTCCGTGACTTTTTTTTGGCCAGGCAGTATATGTGAGAATAGTTAATTATTGTCCAACAATGGATGAGATTTTGTGTTGCATTGCTGGGGTTCACTCGGTTCCACTGTGTTGGAGGAGGGGGGCTGGAGTGGTTATCTTTAGTATGGGTGTTCAAAGAGCAGTTGTTCCATTGCTCTGCCGGACTGCTATATTTTCTCCTGCTGCCCTAAGTTCAATAAAAGGCTGTGTTATGGAGATCAGCATCATGTCCTCATTCTCTCCATCCGGGCCCAGACTGGTGATCGCTACAGTATTGTACTCACTCATTTTTTGTGTTATCTGAATTTTAACTGGGTGTTTAGTTTCCCAGTGCAGCTGCTCTCTAACCCAGAGGTTGTATGGAGGAACAGTCAGTGGATGTGACCCTTGTTTATTTTATAGGATTCACGTTGATGTGTTCTTCATAAGAGTGGCATTTCCTCCACAGAGTGAATATGTGAAGGGTTAAAGGTTTATAGTTGGGAGGAATAAAAAGCCTTTCTGCGAACTGAGTCACCTTTATTTTCTTTCAGGTTGGAGTCATAGATTTCTCTATGTATTTAAAGGATGGAGGCCCTAGTATCAAAAGCTCAGAGGGGTATGTCAGTGAAAACCTGGGTTTTGCTGCAATGGGCGCAACATTTTCTGTGCATTTTGCAAGGTAGAAAGACATTTTCATGCTGATGTTCTTCCTTTGTGATCCCAGTGACGGACAGATTACGGCAATACTCGACCAGAAGAATTATGTTGAAGAGCTGAACAGACATTTGAGGTATTTCCGGTTGCTTCAGACAGATAGTGGTGAAATATTCTCGCTCATTCAGAATGTGCTGTTCAAACAAACTCTTGCTGAATGCATTTTTACCTTCTTTTTCAACCAACAGTGCTTCCGTGAACAATCTTCAGGCAAAGGTCGACGCGCTAGAAAAGTCAAACACAAAGTTAACAGAAGAAGTATGTGCCCGTTCACACTTTAGTCTATGGATGTACATTTCAGATATGAGATGTGACTCATGCTTCTGTTTGTTCTGTTTAGCTTGCAGTTGCAAACAATAGGATCATAACTCTTCAGGAAGATGTTGAAAGAATAAAGGAAGAAAGCTCTCAGCTTCTGGAGTCCACTTGCAAGGTTTTTTCACGTTTTTTTTTTTTGTAGTTAAATTATAAGTGCAAGAAATTTGTCCTTTTACATAATAAGAGTTTTATACCAGAAATTTTCCAATATGGGGTACAAATACTTGTCAAATGCATAATTTTATGTAGACTGGAATGAAACCTGGATTGTTCTTTTCTGACAAGTGTGGTTCTGTTAGATTAAGGGGCGCAAAGAAAGTGTCAACCCCAACTGAATGGTTTCATATTTGGCAAACAAATAAATGAGAAGAGTTTTCAAGTGGAATGTCATTTTTTGCAGGTGATGAAAGCAGACCTGAGTGCAGATGGACAAATACTTGGGGAAGCCAGGAAGCAGCTAAAGGATGAAACTCGAATGCGCTTGGTAATTTTATTTCTTTCCCAGTATGTGCATATTTAAAAAAAAAAAATCCCTGAATATGTCTCTGCATACTGTATAATGTAATCAAAAATGTCATCAAAAAATGCTGATAAAGTCATTTCTTTTATTCACTCATTTTCTGTTAGAATATCATACTGTTTATTTTAATACTGAATGAAACTGTGTTTATACAGTATATAAACAAAACATTTGAACTTTTCAAAATTTAAGCAGGAGGTTTAAACCAGGACTTTTTTTGCTCCACATCCAGGAGGCAGAGAAGGAGCTGGAGGTACAGGTTGGTATGAAGCAGGAGATGGAGCATTCCATGAAGATGCTGGAAAAGGACATCTGCGAGAAGCAGGAAGCCCTGCTGGCTCTGCGGCAGCAGCTGGATGAGCTGCGGATGCTCAACCAGGAGCTCTCCCTCAAGTCGCAGGTAAAATCTCTTGGCAAACCCACCAAAGCATTTAATTCAGTGATCAAATGAATCTCATTCTCAGTCATATTATCCACTGAAAAGTGGGGGAATCAACAACAGAGCACAGAAATATTTTTAAAAGCAAATTTTATTGTGTATTTTTACTGAAATTAATGGTTATATAAGCATGACACTGGAATATCTCCAAATTCAAACTGATTTAAATAGACGACGCACACGTTCTGCACACACAGTGGGATATGAGACAATGATGAATTTTCTCACTACATAGACACAGACACACACATACGTTAACTAAATTCAGCAAGTTTAAGAGTAATAAAGTTTGGTAGTATATAATTTATATATTTAGAATTCCCTTTCCGCTTGACTGCAACTGGCGCAAAGGTCAGTCTCTGTGCCATTTGCCTGTCTGACAGCATTAACAATACTTATGTATTGAAAACTATCCCTTTAATGGTAAAAACAGTTTGCTGATTATAAAATATGTTATAACTTTTTACCTTTCTGTCCATACTCCTTTTCAACTGGGACAGCATTGGGCAACTCCACTAGTAAGCATCCATGAGTCACTTAGAATGTGTTTGAAAAAGGTACACTTGACCTCATGAATTGTGTCTCAAACCTCACCCTGAATTAGGACAACAGTTATTAATAAAAAAATTATCAATCTATTATTTAATGACAAGCTATAGATATTTGTTTTTTTATTTATATCTTATAAATATTAAAAGAATTAATTTGTTGTCATATAAAAAATTCTTTCTTTTGGTATTCTAATGAATTTTGGTGAAACATTTTCCTACATGGAGCAATTTTTTTATGTAAGAAATAATTATGTTTTTGCCCCCTCACAATGGAAATTTCTTGGAAATATTTGCATCTGTTATGTGGGGGACAGTTTTATCTCCTGCAGGAGTACTGGTCTTTTCTCCATAGTGTGTTCTCTGTGTGGTTCATTAAAATTTTACTGTGTTTTCATTTGAGCGCAGAGCTCTGATGTAGCTGTAAAGCAGAAGAGTGAAATCATCAGCCGTTTGGATGAGACAGCGAACCAGATGGTGGGAACCATTAAACAACTGGAACTGAGGTAGGGGCTTCCTTAACTATTGAATTATGTGTAAGACTTTCTCATTTCATAGACTGGCTAGAATATGAGTGTCAGCAAAGGCAACTTTTCACATGGCATTTAGTATTAATGCGGTTTTCATTAGAATTTCATATATTGCTGACAGTGCAATTAAAATGCTTTAAGTTATACAGAAGAAAATCTTGTAAGCCAGTATTTTCAAATGTTCAAAAGTTGTGTATGTGTTCATAGCCCAGTTTGGGAGTTAAATACTTTTTCCTTACATATATAGAACATGCATATGTTCCACTTGTTCCTAGATGAAAAAAACATACACAAAAAATATGACCAAGAGGGAAATTAGTGAAGTGAAAAATTGAACTGTGTACATTATTTATTCAAATGAAAAAATGAAGATTTTGGAACACCCTCAAATCTTATGCAGCAAGCATACATACATACATACATATAAAGATATGTATAAGCACATATACATACACCCAGTGTGTATGTGTGTGTACATATATACAGTACAGTGTATATATACAGTACCATGTTTACGTAACTCCTCATCATATTGTTTTTGTATTTTTTTACTCATCTGGAAACAAGTGGGAGCTCAGCAGTTTATTTTAAATTTAAAAAAAATCTTCTTTTCTCTCTTGCTTCTCATTATTTTATTCTCTAATTATGTTTTTACTACTACCATCACTTTTTCCCCAACATTTCATGTCCAGTGAAAAAGATATGGTGAAACAGGCCAAAAGCCTTAACACTGCGGCTGAAAAACTCATCCAGAAGCAGCATTAGGCCAGAAAGAAACTGTGTAGACAGTTTCATAACTCCAATACTAATGTTTGATTTTTGAATTATGGTGCAATATAGATAGGTTTAAGCTATGCTATTTATTTTAAAGTCAGACTTCTCTCTTGATTTCATTTATTGTAGAAAACATTCCCTGGTCTCCCAAAAACTCCTTTGGATCTGCTTTCATTAGTAACTGTTAAACAACATTCTTCTCCTGGTGGCCCCATTACTTCTATACACAGTGGCAAAGGAATAAATGATTCCATTTAACTTAAAGACTTCCTACTGTTCAGAAAGGTTTACATTCTGATCAGTTCTTACAGAAATTCCTTTGCTGCCTTGTTTATGACAGCTTAACTAAAGTAAAAATGGACATGGCTCCATTTCCGTTTATGTCACTTCACCTTATATTCCTCTAGTCTCACCTTTCCGGGAAAGATGATATCTTACAGACTGTTTCTGAGGGGCATCATAGAGGTTACTGATTCGTAAAAGAACACGTGCCACAAAATATCAAGATATAAATTGAATTAGATGCATTCTGTTGGTGTGCATACTCTATGCACTGTGTTGGAATACTTGTCCAGTTAATAGCATCTTTACTTTTTATTTGTTAAATAATGTATTTATTTGTCTAAAGAAAGAATTCCATATTCTGATCAGATATTTTCTGGGCGAACATAGCAGTCCTTGCTGAACCTTTATTTGGCAATAGATATCTCAGTTGAGTCCTAAGTATAGTAACTTTGGGAGAACTGATACCAAAAATAGATGTCAAACTCTCCGTTTAGGAGTATTTTGAATACATTTTATAAGTAGGCTGATGCTTACTTGAAATTATGTATATAAGTTAATCATTTTCTGGTTTGCAGCAAACATTCTTAACTTCCCTCTGTCAAAGACTGTTGCTTTTACTATTGAATCCGTGTGCAGCATGGATGGATGGGCTGATGTCCCTTCACCTGTATAGGGAGGGGCATCAGGATGCAAATTTTAGTGTTTAACTAACAAAAACAAAGTTAAGCATCCAGACGTTGGTTGGTTTTTAGTTTTCTTGTTTGCTGATGAATCATGTGCCTGAATTACATTACTAACCAATATCAGTCGCAACTGTTTCTTAGACCCGGTGTCCAGACCACAAACAAACAGATTAGCTGCAGTACATAAACTTGAACAATCGAAATGAATATGTTTTACTGTTTGTATGAAAGTTGTGGTTGGGCTCCTAATGTATTTACAGCATAAGGGAGATGTGGAAAATGTTTGTTCATTAAACATAGATGTAAGCTGTAGTAAAATACCATAATAAAAAAGAAAACAAAAATGGCCTGGTTCACTTCCTTTAGAAACAAATCCATCACTGCCACTTTTTTTTTTATTTTACCTACATTTGTCATGTTTTCCTCTTTCTTTTATTATTATTTTTTTAAACACATTTCCTGACTTCCATTCTGTCATGAGTTCATTTGGCTCAAAACCAGATCCCGACAGGCAGAGAAGGAGCGGGACCTGGCTAATGAGGCCAACCGACTCTTCAAGCAGGAGTTTGGGGACAAGATTGAAAGCCTCCATCTGGAGCTGGAGAAACTGAAGAGGCAGAGGTACTGCATGGGTGGGTCTCCACGGTCCTCGGTGGAACATGGATTTTGGGCACCCTCAAGCACCACGCACACCTGTTCACCAACAACAGTATTTACATCTTCTTCTCCTGCGTGATATGGACTTGAAGAACAAAAATTAGCCATCCAGGCTACAACACATTAAGTTACTTTTGAAATCACTCACAAGGTGTACATTAGCATCATTAGCATTAACATTGTATATATGACATGAGTGATATGACATCACAAGTACAAAGTATGATCTAGGTCCCTACTGGAGATGGAACTGAAGAAGGAGAAGGAGCGAAAGAATGGCCTTTATTCAGACTCTCTGCTGGGGGAGAAAAGGATTTCCCCGGCACAAAAAGATGTAAAGTTTCAAACAGATGAGATGAAAAAGGTATTGTGTTTAAAAAATGCCATACAATATAAAAAGTATGCGACATGCACAAGCCATCTATAATTAGCATAAATGAATGCTAAACACAGTTATGAATTTTATGTTATGTATTAAGAAACAGTTATGTATTTGTTTTTCACTAGCGAAATAAAAAATGTGTTAAGAAATACTGAGTTGCATACTGCTTTGGAGTGTCTGCAAAATGAATACTTGTAAATATGATTAAAATGATTATTGAACAAGTTTTGCTGCTAGACAGCTATTTGAATGTACTGTTTAAAAGTATTGGTTCTATACAGAAGCTTTCCCATTCTTTTTAAAACAGGAGCTGGAGGAAGTATCAAAAGAAAATATTCTGTTGAGAAAATTGTTGGACAAAAGGAACAGGTGTTCCTGCATGTAAGTCATGAAACAGTTTAAATTCTTATTTTTCCTTAATTCCAGGGTTAGTTTTTCCAATTTTACTTGGGTGTGCAGTTAGTTTTTGACTTTTATAAGGTGCCTAAGGATTATTTTTTACACTTTACACCACATAATGTAAAATTTGAAAAATCTGAGGGTGTTCCATGTGCTGTTCCAAGTTGATTAAAGTAAGACAGATCATTTTAACAGCATAGTGGATTGTTGACATTGCATTCATGCAGGTCCAGCAAATTATTACCATATTATTGTGTATGTACTGTAATCCAGAGCATAAATTTAGTCAGCTTAATCAGGTATTACTGATTTTATCCTTCACCTCATGTTGTCTGTACTGACATGTAATGTATTTTTTTATGATTTAAGGGCTGTACCTGAAGATATGGATGAACAGGTACATTTCATATGACTGTTTAAATCATTTTGACATATAATCTATTTCCAGTGTGTATGTGGGTGTGACTGGGTGTGTGGTCATCCTGCGAGAGACTGGTGTCTCATCCAAGGGTAGATTCATGGCATAGTGCCCATAGCTTACGGGATGGGCTCTGGACCGCTGTGAGCCTGCTCAGGATAAGTGGTTAATAAAAATGGATGGATGGATGGATGGGGTCTATTTCTCCCATTATATTATTTGATTTAATGCTGCTAGTAGAATCTAGCTGAATAATGATTCACTTTGAAAAGTTTTACTTTATGTCTTACATGACTTTTATTGCTTTTACAGCAAGGATCAGTCATTTACTGACAACCCGCAGTATTCTATTTGAACTCCACAAAGATACTTCTTGAAAAGGTGGGGATTATTTTTAACATGTAACATTTTAACCTGGTATAAGAGTTATTATATTTACAAACTGTCACCGGGTTGTGAGAAATGTAATGCAGGGTATACACTGTATATGATTTTTCAGCCTTGCTTTTTAAGTGAAAATTTATTTCAAATTTTTCCTGTTGCTACTAAGAGTATTTTAATAAAAAGCCTTTTAAAACATCTTATGCCTAGGCTGAAAATAATGCAGAATGTTAATTCCTTTCTGTCTGGAAATTTAACCTGTAAATGTTGTATGACTTCTTGTCCATTACAGACAAATGACACGAACAAGACTATTCCTTCAGAACTACTTTGTCATAAGCTGTGTGTACAAGTGTATAATTTGTGCGGTTTAGATTTACAGCAGCAACACAGACCCATCTTATTAAGACTGTGCACCTGCACTACACAAGGATTATGTTGTGAATGAACATATTGCTAAAGGAACAAGTGACTACAGGTGTGTATTTTGAACAACATTACTAACAACAATACTTCCTGAGATTTGAAAAGATTTGTTTAAAATCTTTGTACTTTTTTATATTATATTTAAGGCATTTATAATTTGTAAGTTTGACACTGAAGTTGCTATCGGTGGTACTAATTAGAAAAAATTAAATTATATTTAAAGTTGACCTGACTTTCATTACTGTATCATGTCAGCTACACTACATATACTTATGTTCATATTATTTGAATTTAATTTTGATTTAAATTTGTTTTTTTTCATGGGAATGAACAAATAAATGGCATCAAAAATAAACTGTTGGGACATTTAAAAAATGTGTTTCTTTTCGGTTTATAAACTGAATGATGTTCCCCTGTGATTACTATTTATGGCAATTATTCACAAAAACAAATTTTAACGGATGTAACAGATGAAACACAAACTGTCCTCATTCTGTGCAAAGCACAGAGGTTCAAAATAGCTGTAAATCATTTCCTGTATGTATTAAATAAACACCTACATAAAACCAGTTTGTATGATGTAATCATCAGGATAAATTTTTATGTACACACTGCATCTTGTAATCAATTAAAATGAATGCATTCATTAAAAAATACTTTGTCACAAATTTGTCAGAAACCATAACATTTTACAGTTGTATGCAAAATTTTGGGTATTTCTGGCCAAAATGTTTTGTTAATGTTGTGCATAAAACAAAGTGAGCACACTCTCTGCATTGAAAAAAAAAAAAAAAAAAAACTTCAGTATGACACATTTCTGTTAATATTAATTTGTAATCACAATTTCTTTGCTGAACTGAAGTGATTGATAAAAGAAAGAAAATACTAAATGTGGTATGTGCAAAAAATTGGACAGGTTTCCATTTGACCCAGAAGGTCTAAGAATGTCATTGACTTGTTAGGTCTTAATCTAAATCAGGTGATGACAGCTTGATAAATTCTGAGTCTTAAAACCACTTAGGTTGTTGTCATGGGATCAGCAACCATGAGTACCTCTAAGTAGCTTTCCGAGGACCAGAAAATAATAACTGACCGTTACAAAGCAGGGAATGCGGAGGTTGTGTTCACCTTGTTTTAGATAGAATATCAACAAAATATGCAGTTTGGCCAGGGGTACCCAATATTCTTCATATAACGGTAACTAAATGCTACAAACAGTCTATTTTCATACTTAACAATATTTATTTTATATTATTAAACTGTTGTTATATGCTGCACAATTAATCACAAATATGAAAGAAAATCCTTTTCACCTGTTTGATATTCCGATGAATGTCTCACTATTACATAAGCAATGGAGCATAACCTCTAGCTGCTTCAGTCAGTCTCCTTCAAGTTAGATCCTTAATGTCGCCACTGAAAAAACATTTTGGACCTGAAAAAAAAACAGATACTATCCACTGATATAAACTCCCAGCCTGAGTCATAGCTGAAACTAAATAATTTAAAATGAGTGTCTGGTACACAGTGTTCAGTCTAGCCAAAAGGTTTTTCATGTATTTCAAGATGTTTGCGAGCACAAGCTTCATAATGTTCTCATGCCTCCCCTTTGGTACAGAAACTCAGAGAAATGAAAAAAAAAAAACAAAAAAACAACAGGGATATATATGAAACACACAATTAAAAATAATAATGTACTGTTATAGATATCTATATTCAACTTCGATATAGTGCTTACTTTAGCAATTTCCTGAATAGGTGATTGTTCATTGTTCTTGCTCCTGCACCTGATAAAATATTATTAGTAGTAGTAACCTACTTTCTCAAGAAGAAGAAGAAGTAGAAGAACAATAATAATAATAATAATAATAATAATAATAATAATAATAATAATGCAGTAAACTTTTAGCGAGAGCCATACAGTACTTTTGGAACTTTCCGGATATGACGTCACGCCAATTGCTCTTCCGTCAAATCACGGAGCGCTGATTTCTCTCGCGAGGCTCGCAGTATCCAAAGCTGAGACTTTGAGAGGAGGAAGAAGTTTTGTCCGGGATCCGACGAGTCGTAGCGCTGTTGTGTTTGCGCGTTCCTCTGTTCTCTGGATCCTATAAAACATTTTTCTCCAGCGCAGGCACCCATTCGGAGTCGTCGCGTCCTCTCTAGTGTCGTGTGTCTCTGAAGAACTTGTCTCGCAAAGGAAGATGAGCTTTTTATTGTGAGTGTAGCTATGCTTTTGGCTTTTATATAGCAACTTGGTGCCATTGTCTCTGTAGCGGCGTAACGCTGTTCGTGTGTCCCGCGTGTCTGCTGGTAGTTAAATAACTAACGAGTTCACTAACTAGTTGTCCCCCCGTGATGGAAAAACGCAGTATTCGAGGTGTTTTGGGCGGCTAGCTTCAGGAGGAGGGCGGAGGGAGCCCGGCGTCATTGTCGTATTTTACTACACCGTGTGTCTGTTGTGGGTGAAACTGTTCAACCTCGTTGCCTCAGAAATGTGCAAGCAGACCTTTCAGGATTTCTGCTGCTGTGAAGATGATCGGCAGTTCTTTTATGAAGCCGAAAAAATTGAGGAGCTCAGTTACTTCAGCTCTTGCAGTTTCTGATGACATAAGCGAGGCAGGGCCACTGAAGGTGAATACCAGAGTAAAACATAGCCTGCTGGCACTCATAATTGTTGCTCTTATGATTTGTATTATCCTTTACTTAACTGACACCTTTGTCCAAGATGATTTGTATTGTTAAACCAACTTTATAATGGTTTGTCCATTTACAAGGAAGGCTGTTATTGCTGTGTCAATTCAGGGTCAAGGGTACTGTAGCAGGAATAGGATCTGAGCCAGGAACTTTCTGCTGCCTTCAGTGGATGTGCGTGAAGGAAACGTCTCTGTTCCATGCCTGTGTTCTGAGCCAGACGCGGTTGTAGGTACAGATGTCTGTCGGCTTTTTTACGCAGGGTGTGATGGGTTGATGTATTTGGCTGACCGTCGCGTGACAGCATGTGGGAAATGCATCTGGAAGGCTATGCCTGCTTGAGGATATTGCAGGGAAAGGCATCATTATCTGTGCCTTGAAAACAACTGTAAGCAGCAGCCCATAATTATATATAGAGAACAGCTGGATGCATGTAGCATTGGGAAATGATAATGCTGCTGTTGTCCTTTTAAAATGCTCTTATGGCATTAAATATTCCCAGACATTGCAGTTTCATCACACTATAAGGAATATGTACAGAACTTCAAGGTGGGCTCAGATGGATTTCTTATTGTAACACTTAATACTTTTTTCCTTTTAATTCTTTAAATGTTTTATAGTACAATATCTCAGAATAAACATTTTTATACAATGTGAGTGGAAGGGAGCACAAACTGAAATTCCTTAGGTCCATGATGTGTAGAACAGAGGGATAGAGAATAGAGAGTAGATAATAATGGTAATGGTGAACATAGAAAACTAGGGAAAATGTCTGTTTAAAAATGGGGAGGCATTGTTATAGGTAAATGTTATTTTTTTTTAAGATAATGAGGAATACATTAAAAGCATTGCTGACAGTTTGGTGTGGGGGAAGTGAGACAAGTGAGGGTCATCCTTGTTCTTGAAATAAGTGGAGGTCGGTGACTGTTGTGATGGGTTGAGTAGCTTAAAGTGTTTGGTTTATATTAGACAGCCTTTCTGTCACTTTGTTTTAAATAACATTTCCATTAGATGTCAATGTAGTAATGTGATGGTCCACAGAGTAATGATTCTATGGAAATTTTTTTTCACCTTTAATTTGCCTCCAACCAGTTTAGTAAGTGCTAGTACATGTAATGGTTTTAGATGCCTGCTTTTCAAGTTCTGTTGAATTTAAAATACTAAGTGACAAAAAATATGCAGGCTATAGCTTGGCCAATTATCCGTGTAGGTTGTATTTGTTTATATAGTATTTCATTTAGTTTAGGTACAGCATTTAGTTTAGCATAATTAAAAAAACTGAACACGTTGCATCTTGTTCTGAGGCTTTAAAATTTTAAGTTTTTTGCAATGCTGACTGAAAGGTAATTGTCAGCGATGTTTCCTTTTAATATTTATTAATACAAATAGTACTTAAAACAGTGAACGATACCTGTGTACCAGATATATTAGTGTTTCATTTAAAGTTGTTCTCATGTGATTGGTACCTTTATACTATTAAAAGCTGAAGTCTAATATGTGTTGAAATCTATTTATCTTGACATTGTAAGCCATCTTACAATGAATAATATGCATATTACAAACTGTAGTAATTATCTAAAGTATTTAGTTTTCATTCCTTCACTTTGTTTGAACTAACAACTTAAAGTGTAGGTTTAACTGCCTTTTGTTTTTCTATTTTGGGACATACCACTATTTTATGTCACTGTCAATTTGCCTCTGGAATGGGAAAGTTATTGTAGAGTCTACAAGTCAAATTTTATTGAACTATTCAAAGTGATGCAGTTTGATCTTTAAACAAACTGCCTACTTTGTAAATAAGCCCATTATAACCAGTGCTAAGTGTCTGATGGTGAGCAAGTTGGTTTATAATAACTATCATGTCCCAGATTGCGCTGTTAAGCCCTTGAGTCAGCTGTTCTTTTTGGGAAGGTGTTTAGATGGTTTAAAAATGTAAGTCTTTACATGTTGATGTTTGCTGCTTCAGATTCCAGATATCTGAATTTTGTGCTCATTTTCATATAGGACTTTGGACTCTTAAGATGATTCAATAAATTAAAAATGTGCAAAACCTGGAGTACACAATGTGAGGCACATTATAATCAGGAAAAATTATCTAAATTTTTAACTTCCAAAAGGTGTGACTGATGCGTCTCCATTAAGTTTTATTTTATATATTAAACAGATTTAATTTCTGAGGTAAAACAAAGTAATGGTAGTATTGGCCCTCTAAAAATGAGTCCCCTTCCTAAAAATACCAATTCCATTTATGCTGTGGTTGGATCCTATACTTCCAGGGACCACAAACTGATTTCCTCAAATGAAAGGTGTACTGAGCAATAATTTTTCCATGTCCTTGTTTATATGCAGATGTGCTGCCCAAATTTTCTGCTGCCAGTGTTAAAAGTTGAACACATTCATAGGACTGTCCTACCTGTGTATCTCTATTAAATGCTATAGGCGGGTTATGCAATACACATGGCATAACTTTCCTTTTGGCACAGCATTTCGAGTATTTATTTTATTTTTGGAGTTTCCTCAGAATGGCACATCTCAGCAGCAGGGTTTAGTAGGACACTAGTTTTGTGATGTGCCTCCTGGCTAAATTTAATCCAACTACAGCCACCTAATTTATTTTTTATCTAGATACATTGTTGTTTAACAGTTAAAATAAGCTTTTTCTTGAATGTTGAAGTAAATCATGAAGGAGCTGCAAAGAAACTGGTGAAAGATTTGCTTTTTTGAGTCTTTCTTGAGCTTGTGAGGATAACCGAAAGAAGATTTAAGCACAACATGATAATTTGCTACAAATACTGCCGAGATTTAAGTCTTTTTTATTTTTATTTTTATTTATTAAATTGCTGCAAGTGAACACAGCTTTGCCTGTCCATTGTATTGGCTCCCACAGTCTCTAGGTGTGGCTTACTTTGTTTTTGGATAGCTTGTTTACTCAAAGTAACATGACAGGGTATTCTGAGCTGCCTTCAAACAAGGTACACACCCTCTGCCACCTGTCTGCTTTTCAGCTGTGTCCTGTTGTAACTGCACACCTGTCGATAGATGTGCGACACCCTCCACAATGTGTAGTAGTGGTTGCCTCCTTTCTGCCCAGAACATAACTGATTTGCTTATTCTTCCCATAATCATGTGGTTTCCTTCCACAGTTCTAAGGCATCTTTTAGGTGAAGTGGTAACTAAAATTCTAGTGTGTCAGCTTGTGTGTTACATTGCTCTGCTGCGTACTGCAGATACTTGAGCTCAATGTGTTTTATCCAACATTTTAAGCCACCTTTTGCAAATTATTGCAATATTGCCCCTTTCCTCACAATTAAGCTGCCTGTGCATTGTCAGCAATTGAAAAATGCAAGGGTCAAGTTTTACTTTGTATTAATATATGTGCCTTGCTTTGGAAAGGACAGTGTTAGGAATATTCAGGTTATCTGTTCTTTCTGCTCTAAGCTTAGTATAAAAGAGCACATTCCATGTTCAAACGAAATATTAAACTGCAGAGTCTATATTCAGAGGACTATTTTGGGGCCTCTCTTTGCAGGGTTGCAGTTTGTATGCACAAGATCACATTTTGGAGCAGCCTTGTGTGAGAGCACCGGCAAGTTAAAGGGAAGGCCTCCGCAATGGACTGAAAGCCGGTTTTGTTTGAAGCCCAGACCCTCAGCCAAACGTTGATTGGACTTCTCGGCTGTTTGGCATCCACTGGCGAGCTCTCTTAACTAGATGTAACAATGAAGCAGTCTTCTCAAGCTTGTGAAGCCCATCTGTTAGATTGCTGTGATCAGGATCCCTTCAGTGCTTCTCAACCCCTGCTCTTTCCATACGCTCCACTCTGATGGAGGTATTTATAATAAAAAAAAGAGTAAACTTTTTTTAGTACTGTAACTAGACAATAGTTTCAAGATGATTTCTCTATCCCCATTTTCATGATCCACTTGTCCTTTGCAGAGCTGTGTTAGTCCAGAGCCTAGAAACATGGAGCACAGGGCAGAGTACCTCCTGAAGGGAGTGCCAGTTGTCAGATGTTTGTATAATGCTATGCTAATTAATTACTACTGGGTTTTAAAGTAAATCATTATTTATGGGCTTCCTCTTTTGTACCGATCAGTGTCTCTTGAATAGGTTGGATGTTCTGTTAACTCAGGTGTGTACGTCTATTAAAGGGTTCAAGTGAGTTGTTAGCATCTGTACTAGTCATGCACACTTTTTTTTTTCCTTTTTTCTTTCTCTCTTTCCTTTCCCTTCCACACATTGCTGTCTTTCAGACTAGGGGATTTTTGATTGTTCTGTTTAAGGCAAGTCTTAGCATTAGTCTACTTTGGTAGTTAATGATTAATATTAATGGCATGTATTAACTCTTAATGCAGCACATGGAGGTGCTTGAGTGGGAAAGGGTCCAATATTAGTACTCTGAAAACATGTGAAGCAAGCCTGTGTCAACTGCAGAACACTGTGCACAGACAGTGGGCTGCAACACACTTGTTTAGGGTAAACTTACATGATGCTCATGTATGCATGTCCTACACCAGTGATGCTCAGCCACTAAGATGTCATACTCAGTTTGGACTTCATTTCCAATTTTTCTGCCACAGACACAGTTAGGAAGATGAGTATATGGACACCTGAGCGTTACACTCATATTTGCTTTTTGAACATCCCATTCCAAACCTATGGGACTTAAATTTGGAGTTGATTTCCCTTTGCTGCTATAACAGCCCCCATTCTTCTGGGAAGGCTTTCCACCAGATTCTGGAGCATGGCTGCAGGAGTTTGTACCCATTCAGCCACCAGAATATTAGTAAAGTTGGGGGCTAATGTCAGGCAAGATGGACTAGTTCACAGTCGGTGTTCCAGTTCATCTCAAAGGTGTTCAGTGGGATTGAGGTCAGAGCTCTGTGCAGACTGCTCAAGTTCTTCCACACCAACCCGGGCAAGCCCTGTGTTTATGGAGCTCACTTTGTGCATGGGGATACAGTCATGTTGGAACAGGAAAGGAATTTCCCCAAACTGTGGTCACAAAGCTGGAACCACACAGTTGTCTAGAATATGTCTGTATGTTGCATGAGTGCAGCTGAAACAGTGCAGCTCAATCATTAGTAGGGATGCCCACATAGTTTTGCCCATATAGTGTGACAGCAGCATGGTGGGAGTAGAATTGTGCTTTTCTTAAGTTTTTAGTAATTCAAGAACAGAATTATCATAAAATAATCAAATCCCAATAGTTGATTTATGGATGTGGTGAAGGAGGACATGCAAGTAGTGGGGGTGACGGAGAGAGATGCAGAGGACAGGAAGAAGTGGAAGCAATTGATCCGCTGTGGCGACCCCTAATGGGAGCGGCCGAAAGAAGAATCAAATCCCAATAGTTGTTTTTTTAAGTAGATTGAAAGTTGTAAAATATTTGGGAAACTTAACTGATTTTGACTTGAGTGGTGAAGGTGAAAAAATACTTGATTAGGATTTTATATAATTTCTGTAATTGGTTCTGGTTGCTTTTATATCCTTATCTTTAAATCCTTTTTTTAAATGTTTTTACTTGCACAAAGCTAGCAACGTCCAGTTTAACTGTCCCATTCATTACAAAAATGGACCCAATATTATGCTGCTTGCAGTATGTTTTCAGCAAGTATAGATTTTGGTGGCTGCAAAGTTACATCTACATTTTGAATGTATAAAATGTTATCATTGTTGGTTATGATACTTGTGTGGCTTTTGCACAATAAAGGTTTCCAAAACCTTGTCCCTTTATTCTTTTTAAAGGTAGTTTATTATCTGACCCCTGCACTTCTCCTGCTCTGCTCCCACAGTGGAAGCCGGTCGTCCAAGACGTTCAAGCCGAAGAAGAACATTCCAGAAGGTTCGCACCAATACGAATTGCTGAAGCATGCAGAAGCCACACTAGGCAGTGGCAACCTGCGCATGGCCGTCATGCTACCTGAAGGGGAGGACCTTAACGAATGGGTGGCTGTCAACAGTAAGTAGAGAAAAGCAGGCTGCTGACTTTGTTTACATTTCATTAACTTACCTTCAGCTACCTATGGGGTAAAATGATCACAGTGGCTACTGGTGACATGACTGACATGGTGTCAAAGTAAGATGTAGCATCAGTTACAATGTGGGAAAAGTCAGGCATATTTGGGTACTCTGGTTCTCCATAGATGGAGGTACAGAGCATTGACACTGTTGTGAACATGCTAGTTACTGTGACCTTATTGTGAATATGCATGTTGTCATTGTGTTGATAAGATACGTTTTTTTAAGAAGTAGCAAAATAGAGATTCGAGTCAACCTTACCTGATTTTTATTTTTATTTTTTTATTTTTTAAAAACCATTCCATATTTCAGTGAACTCTTCCAGTCTTGCTTTTCATACAGAAATGCAGTACTTACCCAACCTGAAATCTCTATCAGACTGGTCAAACCTGTACCGTACCCTTTCTGACATAAAATTTCTGTTTAAAACCTTTACCACTCATGGGTGTTTGCTACATGCTCTTTCTCTTTCATACCAACATTAATTGGAAAGGCTTTGACAAAAGAGAAACTCTTAATCTACTTTCAAAAAAGAATGAAATGCTTTGGATTGGAAAGACATCCATTCTGAATGGTGTGGATGCATTCATTCTTTTTTTTTTTTTTTCTTTTTTTTTAAATATACCTTACATCCTCATGTAAAAAACGTACTCTTGGATCAAACTTGCTTCTAGCTACCTACGTGGTCACTTCTTACTGGATTAACATGTTGAGTACATTGTTATACAAATCAAGAAGTAATTTTGTTGTACAGGAAGTTTCAATTTTTTAAAATTTTATTTAGATCACACCTTTCTGTAGAGCAACTTTTATGTTTGTTTTGATGCAGTTGCTTTCCCATTGATACAGCAGGGTGTTTGTACTGTATCAATTGAGTAAACACTTTGATCAAGGCTACTGCAGCGGCAGTGTGATGGCTCTTAACCATTACCCTACCCAGTGGCCCTTAGTTGAAGGAATCTGTAATGAAATTGTAGACAGGAAGGATTTACATCAGAGTTCCAGGCTTGCAGATGCATGGATGTTCAGAGATCACAGATGATGGTTGAGGGCCACGAAGGGACGGCAGTGAAATTTCCATCCTGCAATAGAAGTACTGGCCAGCAATCACTCATTCACAAAATGCAGATGCATGTGTTATTCCTCCCTTTCTTTGTTCAGTGACATGCTGATATAGCATTTGCTTACCTTTTTTTTTTTAAACAGACTTTTGTCAGGTTAGCATTTAGAGGACACACAATTTATGTGTTTTATTAAACAAAGGGGACCCCACACTTACTGTGGCTTTAGCTGGATAATTAAGGTATAATTCAGATGGCTTGTGTGCCCTGTCATATGTTGCTGAGCTCACAACTGGAGATTAATGCCCCCCTCCTTCCCTGGATGAAAGGACATTGTGGACACATGCTAGGGTGTAATCTAAGATGTCGTCAGAAAAGCCAGGCTACAATCGCACTCGCATTGATCTTCTTAAATGGAGCCAATCGCCGCCCCCCCCCCCCCGCTTACGCTCTGTAGCTTTGCTCTTGCCCTCATGTGAACTCACTCTGCAGTCACTTGAGGAATAGCAGTTTGTGTTGCACTACAGCACAGCAAGAACATTGACAAGAAGCATGTACTGCTATGCATATGTTTTCATTATATAAAATACAACTGCTACTTGGTAGATTATACAAAGGTGCTTTGCGTATTTCCAGTTTCTGGATTGACAGCGCGAAAAGATTTCTCTTTTTGATTGGTTACGCTTATTTACAGCTGCTTGCTATTTTAGGCGGTTATACAGCTGGATAGTTTACCAGAGTGACTTTGGTTTAACTCTTTGTTCAAGAGTCCTGTAGCATGGACTGGCCAGGTACCTTAACTAGGAGCTGTCAGGTAAACAACCTGACCTTAACCACTGTTAACTACTGTGACCAGTGTGAATAGTCACGTAAGACCTTTTATCTTACATTTTGACACTTATTTATGTGTTCTTTACTTTTAATGGTTATTTTAAAGTTGCAGTACTACTAAGTTTCCCCCAATTTATCATTGCAGTGGAGAGTTACTTGGAATGGACGTGAATTTGTTAGTTATTTCCTCCCATTGACGAACAAACGTGCATTTTAAGTTCCCCCTCCTTTTGTGCTCTTTTCCGAGCAATGTGAACGGTTCATGGGGCTTTTTGCCCTCAAACAAATGAGCCTGAGAAACATGTTGGCTCATCGAATTTCCCCAGGGTGCACTTGGCCACACTGTGTCCCAGCCAACAAGAGAGACCTCATGGGAGACTTTACAGAACAGAATGTGTGAAAGTGCCACAGAATGTACACATTGCACCTGAATGCTGTAACAGTGGTCTTAATAATGGTTCAGCTAAGAGCATCTCTGCTGCCTGGAAATGCAGTGTTGTGTCAATGCTTCTGTTATGAGGGTTGCTAGCCAGTGCCAGACCTTCCTCTGAAACAACGGCTGAGATCAGTGTTTGGGGTCAAGGGTTACATGAGAACTGCTTCAGGAAGGTCTCATATCCTTGGTAACGGATATTCAGTTTGTGATGCTGTTGCTGTGTTTGTTCCATTATGCAGAAACTGCTTTGTGCTATTTTTTGGTTTGTAGCTACTTGCAGTATAAAATACTTGGTTTGTAATGATTCTGTTTTCAGAGAGAGAATTTTGCACAAATATGTCAGTTTTGTTACATTTCTGAAATCCAACTTATTTACAACAATGCCAAAAACTGATTGCAAAAAGTTTCTGAAACCTACTTGTAAAAAGTTGATCTTGCATTGCAGTGGGTTTTGTGAATGTTAGTGAAAAATTTGTACATTTGCTAGATGTTCCCAAATTTAACCATTGTGAAATATGTGAAATGTGACTTTGTAAATATGCCCGGAAAGACTTTCTACAGCTATCCTCTTCTTAAATTTATTTTTAATTACTCATTTGGTCTTTCTGTGTTTCTGCTGTCCAGTGCAGTCTGGAAGCACTGCAGCTGTCTTTCGTGTTAATGATTTTGTACTGAGCCATTTTATCCTCTGTTCTGATTTATAAATCAAAGGCACATCGCTTAGGTGACAGTCCTGCAGTGTAAGCATGACTTGAAAGGCACCACCAAAGCATGCTTCTATATGGCCTTGTGCAGTAAATTTGGTAATGATTTGAAATGCTTTGTAAGGCATGGCAAAGTCCTTGGGTTCTCTTTGGACTTGAGAAGAAACTGTGATTATCTTTTGGCTGTTGAGGTTACATGCCTTCAGTTTAAAATTTTGCATACAGTAGCAATCCATTTTCACTTGCATTTTCATATTAGGCACGACGTTTTAGTATAAGCTCTATTTTTAATTTTGTAATGATCAAAATGCTGTTGGATTTTTAGTGTTTTTTTTTTTTTTTAAAAAACTGAAAAATCTACCTACAAGAGTTCTCTAAAGTCAAAAGTACTGATCAGAACATTGCTAAGGGGACATATAAATAACACATTTCTTATTATAAGTCTGGATTATTTTTGTATAAACAGATGGCATAAAATGGTTGCATTCCAATAAATCTTGCTTTCAGAAATAGGTCTGTATAAGATATTAATATTTTACCTAAATATCAGAGACTTTTAATGATATGTTGCCTATTATAACTATAATTAAAAAACAAAGTTGTCTAAAAGGCGTGTGACAAATTTACGAATATTTGTAGCCTAGTGTACTTTTAGAGATACCGAGCATATGCGCAGCCTGTTGGCACTGAATTGATACCATATGTAAGTTTTACCTGTGCATACAGTGCTCTTCTATCTTCTTCCATCTTTAGTATGACCCATAGCAGACCTTAGCATAGCAGTGTCTCATGTATCATTAGTTAGGAAATTGCATATAGAGGGGAAAAACAAGATTTTTGATGGATAATCCTGTAACTGACGCTGGTCCTTGTTTTGTATGGTGCCATTTTACTCAGTACAGGGTGATTCAAAAAGAAATTAACACTTTCATAAATTTATTATTCACTAACTCTCATATGAATATGTAGTCTAAACCAATTTGTAACTGCCCTTAAACCCCCCCCCCCCCTCAGGTTTTGGTGCTTGAATTTCTGCCTCAGTAACTGTTACCAAGTAATAAATTAATTAAAATCTTCAATGCTTTCTAAATAATTCTGTGTGATCAGCTTCTGTACACTTTTGAAATGCAGCCTCTCACCTTGTCTTTTCCTTTTAATTTTTAGCTGTCGATTTCTTCAACCAGATTAACATGCTGTATGGAACCATCACTGACTTCTGCACAGAGGAGAGCTGCCCTGTTATGTCTGCAGGACCCAAGTAAATATTCTGAACTTAAAAAAAAAAAAGAAAAAAAAAGGTTGAATCTATTATGCCATGTGCAAATGGATAATTAATGCAGAAGAAAGTGCCATTTTATTTTTCTTTCTTGTAGATACGAATACCACTGGGCTGATGGAACAAATATAAAAAAGCCTATCAAGTGCTCAGCCCCAAAGTATATTGACTATTTAATGACCTGGGTGCAGGACCAGCTCGATGATGAGACTCTTTTCCCATCAAAAATAGGTACAGCCATTTTTGCCTTCTTTTACCCTTTGAATTGCTTTGGGAAATTGCCATAAATGTTGTTATCCACTGCTTTTCATAAATTGTAACTTTAATGTACATGTTCTGAGAATTTTTATTTTTATTCCCCCCCCTTCCCCAAATTGGGAGAAAAAAAGCAGTTTAACTTTTTTAGGATGATCATTGTATTACTTGCAATTGTACTTGTAACTTGTGTTATTGTCCTATTGACATGCTAGGGTGATCATTCTTAGTCTGATTGTCAACACTACCACATGCTACCACGTGTTTCTAGGTGTTCCGTTTCCAAAGAACTTCATGTCAGTGGCCAAGACCATCCTGAAGCGCCTTTTCCGTGTTTATGCCCACATATACCATCAGCACTTTGATGCCGTCATTCAGCTGCAGGAGGAGGCCCATCTGAACACATCTTTCAAGCATTTTATCTTCTTTGTTCAGGTATGTGGTTCCTGTAATCTTAATTGTGTCTCTATACGCAATAGGTCAGTGGAGAGACATTCTTTAAACTCAGAAAGGGCTAATACTGATTATCACTTTAAGATTGAAAAGGTCCACTGCTTTGTGTGATGTGGCAAGTTGGTTTTTAGTGACACTGAAAGATAGACTGTGTCACAACTACCATAACCAGACAGTGGTTATGCTAACCCTTTTCTCCTTTAAACAGGAGTTTAACCTGATTGACAGAAAGGAGCTGGCCCCACTACAGGAGCTGATTGAAAAACTGACCTCCAAGGACAGATAAGCAGGCAAAAGAAATTTAGCTTTTGCCTCGCAGATCTCTTCTGGTTCCACTTTAATTTTGTACAGGCTTTGTTCTTTGTGCTATACTACGTGACAACATTAGGGGTACTTTGCTTAGAACGGCTGGAGCAAGGTGGCTGGCAGAGTATTGGCAGGCCTTATGTTTGAGATACAACTTGTTACTTTTTCACATAGGTGGCTGGATGCTTTCAGTTTTCGCCATGTTTCCCTAAAAATCCTAAACCCTTGTAGAGAAGCAGAAAACCAAGTGCCTAATATGGTTCACCTTAACACTGTAAGAGACCCACTAAGAATTAAGTACCTCCTCAAATTATCTTAAGACATAGTTTTCTTTTCTCATGCATTCAGTACACTAAGAGGTGATACTGCACTTCTGGTTTAAGGGGGGGGGGGGGGGTCCTGAAATGATCATAAAGCATTTGTGCTTCGTATAAGGTGTCATCGTGTGTTCAGATTGTCAAATTACATAATATAACAGTGACTGTCCACTCATCAGCTTGTGCCTCAGACTGTTTATACAACAGTTTGAAAGGACTATATGTCACAAATATTTAGGATCTCATGACCATCTGCAGCATCTTTTGTTCTTAGGTCTCTGTGGTCACTTCATCTGTCCTGAATCTTGATTGTTAAAAGCCACACTACTTAATCTGAACTTTATACTGAACAGACATTATTTATAAATGTGAGGATAGTTCTCAATCTCAGTGACGGGAAAAGAAATAGCAGCTTGCTGCTCCCATGGGCTGATGGCCTTTTAGCTGCTTAAGGTTTATTGCATGTGTTTATTTGGCCTAAGAATAGTTATAGCCTGAAAAAGAGCATTTCTACAAAAGGACAGGTTTGTTGTACATAATACACTATATTTCCCAGTTTTAGAGGTGGCTGTGTTTTCCCCTCATAGATTAAAATACTTGCTGGTTTAGTGAAACCAAAATGTTTTTGCACAGAAACTTCAAGATGTGTTTAACACTTGACAGAATCCGTTTTTTTTATTTTTTTTATTTTAAATCTTACTAAATTGGTATATAAATACAGTACAGAATAGCACAATTTGGACAACAGAAGAATGTTAGCAAGTGTTCTTTCATTTTAGTCCAGTTTTGCATTTTGCCACAAATTAATTCCAGCAAATGGCTCAGGGCAGTAAAAAATGCCCATTATTGTCAAACTATGCAGTATCAAGAATTCACATTTTAAAAAGTACTGAATCCCTTGCATTTAGCAGTGATGTGTCGAGCATTGGGGAACCTCTCGTCTACCCGATGACTGAAATGCGGTAATGTGTGGTACGTCGTGGGTGCCCTTTTTTTCTCCTGCATCCGGAGTGAATCCCAACCTCTACTGCAGCGTTTCCCCACTCAGGATCAAACCCTGTTTCTAAGTGCCAGACTAGCAGGCTTGCATGTCCAAACTGTGTCCGCACAGCATTGTCCCGTAGGGTGGGAGCTGCCCTGCTAGGTTGTCAAGGGTAATGTGTTCTGGCTGCTGTCTTGCAGAGGCTAAAGGCATGCTGAAGGACGTCCAAATTTAAAGAAGCCCGGTTACTATGCAATTTCGCTACAATACTATGTTCTAGGTTTCACCACAGACCAAGCCACTGAATAATTATTATTATTATTATTATTATTATTATTATTATTATTATTATACTCACGTTGAAACATAAAAATGTGAACTTTATTTCATGGAGTGTGATCTATGGCAATAGTGCATGCATATGACATTTTTACAACAATCTGCTCTGCAAACTGTGAAGCCGATTTGGTAGGATATGGAAATGTCTAAAAATGTCATTACTGATTGTATGAAATTTTTAACCATTAGAAATCCTTTAGTTTGTTTTGATATTTGTGATTTGCACTGTTTGAATATAGTTACTACTTTTCGTATGTTTTCGTTTCCATTAAACTGTTACATGCTTTGCGATAAAACTTGATTATTTCTTAGTTTTGAGTCCGATTACATAAAATGTTAATTTTAAGAGATGTGTTGTTTTTCCATCTCCCCAGGTTGATATTTTTAGGAATGTGAGGGCATAACCCTGAAGGTGAAAGCAGGATGTGCAGTTTGCTGTATGATATTGTAAAATAACAGTGCCAACTGTTCTTGTAATTAGGAAAATTTTGACAGTTTATATTGCTTCCCTTTTAACAGTACTATTAAATATTTTTTTCCTGGTTGTAGTGTACAGCCACTGTTTGAGAATGTTGTAAATAATGTGTACAAATATGGTATGCACTGGGATTGAAGATATTGAAGAGTTTCAGGATTTTTTTGTGGTACAATACTGAATGCCATTTATAAGAATAATAAAGGCTTTGTTTGACCAAATTATTTTTGTTTCTTTACTTCTTTTAAAATGTATTCACTTTGTAAAATGAATTAAAAAGGGCTCAGTTTTGCATTGATTAATTTATACCTGAATTACCATGAAGTGTCCCAATAATTCAGATTAAAATGTTTTGGTTAGTTTCTCTAGGTATTTGTGTACTTTATATCATTTTTAGTTTGAAACAATAATATGGAAAATGGTTTTGGAGTCAAAAGCAGTTTTTTTTTTTTTTTTTTTTTTTTTTTTTTTTTTGTTAAGCTGCTTTGAATTTTACAGACTACAGAGATTTTAAGGCAGAGTACATTTTATCTAGAAATTGCATTATCCCTTTATACAACACAAGCCATCCTGTTGTTGGATCAAGGCTGCTGTCCTGGAGGGGATAAAGTACTGAAAAGTTTGAACTTCACATACTGAACGCTGAAGACGAGCAGACAAGTTGGCCAAGTGAGTCTTACAGCCTGCGATAGCTGTTAGCTTGGTGACGCTTGTTGCATTCCTCTGATGTGCCCAGTGTGTTTGCTTCCTGATTCTTGCCTCCACCCGAAATTCCAACTCCACACCCTCAGCTGGCTTTGGGAGCAGCTGCATATCTTTCAAGGCTTTTTTTTTTCCCCCCACCCTCAGAGATCAAAATCCCAGCTCTGCTAGATACCACAGGCATCACCCACTGCTGGAAAAAGCCACTCCCACGTTAGCATTGGATCACATTTCAAGAAAGTGGCCCGGTATTCACTTCTGACCAAAGGGTTATAACCTCCCTGTGGGTTTTGTTGTGGCTCAAGCTTCAACCCTAATTGGCCAGAGATGGAGCTTTGCCTTCGCTGCTGTCACTCTGCTCTTGTGTGTCTGTGAAAGGAGGCACAGTGGTTTGTGAGGTTAAGACCCACATGGGTCACTGCTTCTTATGTCCATGAGTGTATTACCTAATTGCTTTGGAAAGAATTTGACATATTAAACTGGAAAATTACATGTTCTACATCCTTTTAATTTTACTTTCCCTTCAAAATGTCACCAGTTAGTACAGTAAGTTGAGGTTCTGTATGTCATGGTATTGGGTGTGATTGCTAGTATTTGCGCTGACTGTTTAGCATTGTTATTAAACACTTTTTTTTTTTTTTTTTAAAGCCCCAGCCACAGTGAAGCTGGTGGAGCAGTGCCAGAGGAGCAGTGGGGTGTAGAGGCTTTGCTGGCTGCTCATTGTGCAAAGTCTACACCCTGCTTGGCATCACAGGAGTTGCTAAAAGGAGAGCCATAAAGTCCACCGCAGAAGCTGCAGAGAGGGCTTCTAGGTGGCTTTGGATCAGGAGGTCCAAACCGTGGGTTAGTGCTGCTGGGACACAAGCCAGGGCCTGATCAACCCTGGCTGGGTCACCTGAGCAAGGGTGTCTGATGGTGTGAGACCCGAAACACCTGGTGACCTCAGGAAACATCACTGATGACTGTCCCAGCGCATCCTTGGATGTATCTTTAAACAACAATTTTACATTTTACCTGTTGACTATATGTATGCCAAAAAAAGATGGTTTGCGATTTTATAATTTAAGTAATTTATCCAGAGAAGTATAGAAGTGGCTACTGATTTAGTCCTTCATTTGCTTAGAAAGGATTGACATCATTCAAGACTCAAGTCACAGTCTGATGCTTCTATTTCTTGGACTGTCTATGTTGATTAAGGTTAAGTGCCATCCCGGGCCTTGTGAGGTCAAACCCATGGCTGTCACCATCTTTTGGCCCCAGGATGACAGATGCACTTGAGAACAGAGCCAGCCCTCAGAGGGTAACTGCTTGACTGTCATACAGTTTTCCTGTGATGAGAAAAGGCAGCCATTGCAGGATAAAATAAGGTAAAATCAAAATAAAGACTTTCTTGTTCTCAAAGGAAATTGTGCACACCTACAGTGTGCACATGCGCAGCAGTAGAGGAATGTCGCTCAAGATCTTGCAAATAGTGTGTAGATATGAAAAGGCAGCATTTATTGATTATTAATCTGTACAAGCGAAACATCTGATGTAGAGCCAGCTGAGAGGAAAGTTCTGCGGTGTTTTGGTAGATTTTCATGTTCATTTCTGGGTCGTGTGTGTCTTCTGCTGTAGCATACACAATACGCAACACCCGTGTGGGCTTGGAGGGTCTCTCCAGGCCAATGCAAAAAGTCCAGATAGCTTCAGCTATTCTACTGCTCTTTTTGAAAATGTGCCTGTTAGAGGATAACAAATTCCCTTGAGGTAAAAAGCTCAGTAACCGTGTAACCCTTGTGCTGTATAAAAATTAAGCTGAATAGAATTAAACTGGGGAAAAATGTGCTATGTAAATGAATAGATTAAATAATGCTGTGCCATCTCCTCTTCTTTTCCACAGCAAGTGGAGTTCTGCAGTCCTGAAGAAGGTGGGGCTAGAGGTTGAGGTTGCTGCTGTTCAACTGCATGGTGAATCTCTCTACCATCTGCTGGTTAGTGCAGTGACAGCAGTGCCCGGGCCTTGACATGATCAGACAAGACACCACAGGGGGACATCTGGCACAGCCCTGCATATGCTTCCTACCTACATGTTGGCTGCTTCTATACGCTGGTTGCTGAACTTTTCCACATTTCGGATGCTGTCGTGAAGGACCGTTTGGGACTGGTTTGACTAGCACGTGCCAATCTTTCTAAACCTAAACGGAAGAAACGTAATTCATTTTCTTTGTCTGGGTCAGATGGTGTAAAAGGTAAAATTTGTGGCAAAAACATAATTAAGGAGGTAATCTGAGCTTCCGCAAGCAAGCAAGTCCAGTTGATGTAAATGCAGGACCTTCTGATCCATGTAAGAACGACTTAAGTTTGTAGGTCTGGTGAGACCCGGCGCTGAAGAATTTAGGATGGAAGAGTCGCAGTGTTAGGGGTAGAGCACACTGAAACACTCCCAGCTCCTCCGAATGGCTGCCACTGCTGTGAGAAGAGCTGAGGAGTTTGTGCTTCTATTTCTGTGGTACGAGTGTGTCCGTGATCCTTCTTTGGGATGTGGAAACATGCGAGTGGAATTCCGTCTGCTACAGTGGGGGCCGAAATGGAATCTGTTGATTATTTCCAAAGGGGCAGAGGTTGGCTTGGTGGCTAGGGCTCTTGTGCGGCAAACTAGAGGTCCCATTATGGAATCCTGCCGAACAACTGCAGTGCCCTTGAGCAAGGTGCTGGCTACAAATTGATGTAATAAAAATACTGTGATGTATAACTGGGTAAATAATTGAAGTGAAATAACTGATACTGCGCACACGTTGCACTGTGAGCTGAGTAGGACCAGTCATCTGCTAAATAAAGATCAACATCCTAATGTAGAAGAATGCGCGCTAACTGTAAAATTTAAGTACCTGGTCAGAATCCCCACCTTGGCTGGAACAACTTGGCTCTGAGTTGATGCAATAAAACCACTGCACCGATCAAATGGGTGCGTCATTAAAAATAATGCAAAATTTTCCAATAATGCGCTCTAATAATGCAACTCACTTTGGAAGAGATTTTGGCCAAAAGAATCTTGATAACGTCAGGATGAAAGACCTTAAAAGGTTCAGACAAGCAGAGGATTCTTAATGACTAGTTGTTTGACACTTTATTGCCTTATGACATGGTGTTGCCTGAGCTGCCAGTTTATTAGATACACCTACTGCCTCCACGCAAATTGTACATTTGAAAGAGCCGTTCATCGTGTGTCTGCAGTGTGTGGTATTAGGTAGGTGGAGCAGTGTTTCAAGCATCATATAGTGTTCAGCTGAGTGCTGGCATAGGCAGAAGGAGTGACTTTAGTTTCAGAATCAGATTTATTGGCCATGTATGCCCACACATACAGGGAATTTGTTCTCAGCTCCTCCATCACAGTCTGGTTTGGATCAGCCACCAAATAAGACAAGAACATGCTGTACCATCAGGTCTACCGAAAATATCACTGGTGCTAGACTGCTCTGCCTCCAGGACCTGTACTCCTTCCGAATAAGGAAACGGCCAGGCCACAGCTCTTTTGAACTTCTTGCATCTACAGATTATTGTTCGCCAAAACAAGCAGATACAATAACATTTTCCTTCGCCACACTGTTATGTTCATGGCAGCTGAGTTGTTTGTTAGTCTGTGCAGTTTTCCCCTTACAGCTTTTCTTCCTCATAATATTTATTCTTATTCTCTTGCAGTTTCATCTTTGCACTTGTTATATGCAGGTACAGTATGTATGTGTGTGTTGTGTTGTCTTCTATACACTGAGAGCCATTGTAAACCAATGCCAAAGTCCCTGTATGTGTGTGCATGCTTGGCCAATAAATCTGATTCTGACTCTGATTTGAGTTTGTTTTTTTATGGCTCTCAATGTACTTCAGGACAACAACATGCATATTATAAGCACTAGCCTTTGTTATGCACAGCTTGACAGTATTGCACAGTCTGAACAAACAAGTGAGCTGTTTGTATGTGGAAAGAAATTTTTCTTGTATCTGCTTGTTTTGGCCATATGAGAGATGGTTGGCACTGGGTGTGCCAGTTCTAGCATCTCCCAAATGACAGTGTCATCCTGTGTTTTTGACAAAATGCCGTTTCAGGGGTTTACTGAGAATGGCGCACAAAGCAAGAAAGTACCAACGATCTGCAATCCTGTGGGTGGAAACAGCTTGTGGACCAGAGGGGTCAAAGTAAAGTTGTGACAACTGCGCAGATGGGCCACAAGCAGGCAAATCACATCCAACTACAACATCCGAGTCCAGAATTTCATCTTAGACAGCACCACTAATTGAGACAAAGTCCAAAGGCCATGTCAGGTGCTGATTTTACCAGCAAAGAACAAGAAACAGCACCTCTGTGTAGCCAGTTTTACAATTTCCACCCCTTGCTTCATCTTAACACATTTTTTACAACTGATTCAAGACAGACTTATCCTTATTATTTGTCGCCATTAAAAATGTAACCAAATAATTTTAAATCCACAGCGTTCCATCTGTGTGTATATCAAGAGGCTTCGGGCCCTTTAACCCGAAACTTGACTGGAGTAGCACAGCCACATAGTGTGTAGCACTGCTGCATTATCTCTAGGACTGCATGGTTGGACTGTGCTTGTGAGAAGTCGGCATGTTCTCAGAGTTCACATAGGATTCCTCCCACAGTTCTAAGATGTGTTTCCGGTGAACTGGTGACTAGTCCTTAGCGTGTTTGTGTAGGAGTGAATGAACATGTGTGATTGTTCAGGATGTACAGTAGTTTGCTTTATCTGCTGTGCCTCCAGGGAAGGTTCTGAACTGCACTGGACAACATGTTACTAACATTGGATGGATGGATGAATGGACAGACATTCTTGAGATTTGAATGCTTTCCATTTTGCTGGTACTGCTCATGAGTAATCAGGATTTATTATTATTTTTTTTTACTTCTCAGGTTATGTCATAATGAATTTTGTAGAATGCCGTGACTTTAATAGACTCATTACCCTTTTTCCAGACGGTATACTTTGATTTATTTCTTTTATTGGCGTCCAGCCCAGGGTGTGCCACTCTATGTGTTGTGTGCTTCCTGGAATCGGCTCCAGCAGCACTGTGACCCAGCGCCGGTTAAGTGGATTGTGAAAGTGGGTGGGTTATTTCCTCTGGCTTAACTGATATCAGAACACCAGGACTGATTATTAAAGTAAATTCTTAAGTGAAAAATTACTCTACACAACATTAAAGGTTCGGTACATGAATGTCCCAACTTCTTAACAACCCTGAAGTTTACTCTGGCTCAGTTAATGTGAAAGCCGCTTTGAATTGAACAACAAAAAAAAAAAAAATGCTGCTGGATCTTTTATTCAGAGGGGGGAGTATAAGGTGTGATTTATTTATTATTTGGTAAATGATTAATGTCCCTTATGAGAAATTTTGCTTGAGGTTCAAATGCTTATGACAGCATGTTTGTGAGATGATCAGCATTAAAAACAGAACACAATAATGAGGCTTCAGTCTGGATTCAGGTGCACATGCACTGTTCAGCACTAGACCTCCCCATAGACAGCAGTGCTTTGCATCTACAGTTTCTTTGGCTGTGCCATGAAAAGGGGTAAGGAAACTTCCTGGCACACGTACAGCTATGTAGCGACCACAACTGCTGTATCTCTCCATCTTCTGAAAGAAGAAGCACACTTACTAGGATTGCGTCTCACAGCGCAAGCATGACCAGCTCTTTTAAACCGTGTGGGTGGTATTAATTCATAGCTGAATTTCTGGATGAAAGCTGAGATTGGGTCAAGCAGGTGGAAGTTATGGAGAAAGATAGTGTGACCCAAAATTCCCAGTTATGTTTCTGATGCTGCACAGCAGGTATAATAAAAGTTAAGCTGCTGTCCAAGCCCTGTTTTCTGGTTGTAGTTCTAACCGGGATGCACTTCAATATTTCACTAAATTATCTTAAATCAGTTGTGCGGTTAAGGCTCAGGGAGGGGTTAGTGCACTTTTTTTCAACCCTGCACTCACTTGCTGAAGGGTTCGTTCTGATGAGATGTTTGGTTTAAGCATTATGATTTTTTTGTGTCTTTGTTTGGTTACTAAGCACCCGTACCATAAATAACCTTTGGCAAAAGAAGAGAGAAATCTAGCAAATGGATAAATATGAATAAATGTAAATTACAATTGCCCACCAGGTGGCAGGATCTGCTTATAATGCACAAACAGAAAGAGCCTAACAATAATCCTCTTTAAGAACTAATGCCACTTCCAACATAGAACTGATATGAACAACGGATCCATTTTCATTGATTATACACAATAATTTATTCATTTTTTAAAAAAGGCATAAAGTGTGCTTGCATGCATTGCATTAGTTCTGGTGTGGGTGTTGTAGGGTCAACATTTTTCCCCAGCAGAAATTTCTTTTTTATGTCAAGACATTCTAATTACACAAAAAGTGCGAATAATATACAGTATATGAAGGTACTGTGACACACCAGGATGTATCCAGCTATAGAATAGAATAAACCTTTATTATCCCACGAATGGGAAATTTCGGTGTTACAGGGCTCTTATCAGGAAGGGAATATAGGAGAAGAACAAGTAGGTTAGTATTAAAGAAGGACACAAAAAATTAGATTAGTAAGTCTGTACACAAGTACAATAAAATAAAATAACTCTATATACATTAATAAGTTATAAATAAATAATTTAACCAATTCAGACTGCGTTGTGCAGTCTGACAGCTGCTGGTAGAAATGACCTGCGGTAGCGCTCCTTCCTACACTGTGGATGTAAGAGTCTGCTGCTGAATGAGCTACCCAGTGCTCGTACAGACTCATGTAGGGGGTGGGAGGTGTTGTCCATGATTGATGTCAGCTTGGACAACATCCTTTCCTCCACAGCCTGCTCGATGGACTTCAGAGAACAGCCCAGGACAGAGCTGGCCCTCTTGACCAGTCTGTTGAGTTTCCCCCTGTCCCTCTCTGCAATTCTGCCACACCAGCAGACCACAGCATAGAGGATAGCAGACGCTACCACAGTGTCATAGAATGTCTTTAAGAGAGTCCTGTTAACAATTGCCACACAGGGAAAGAGTGTAGGAATGTTTGGGAAAATTTATTTCTGTTCCCCATGCTTAATTAAACATACAACTAATACAAACCTAATATCAATGCAACAGTTTAACTATAACCATGAAGACCAGAAGTCAAATAAGTCAACTAAAAGCAGCACTAAAGATGTTGGAGGGTCTCACCATCTCTCTCTCTCTCTCTCTCTCTCTCTCTCTCTCTCTCTCTCTCTCTCTCAGATATGTGCAAAATAACTACAAAGAAAAAATGTGGAAAATTTGAAGCTTGAAGCTACTGCCAAAACACGGCCAGTACTTTTGAAATCGATCAGGTCTACACAGTGCATCTCATCTTTCATTAACCACTTATTAACCCCTTAACTACCTGAGAAGGGTCACGGGGGTCCGTAGCCTCTCCCAGAAGCAATGGGTGTGAGACTGTGAAACTGCCCCTGTATGGGACACCAGTCCACCGCAGTGCATCCTATTGGTAAATTTTAATATTATGCTTACACTGTTAGAATATGGCTGCTTATAATGTAACACTATAAATATAATTTATTATTTACCCATTTACACTTTCTCGCTGTATCAATTCATGCTAAATACCTTGGTCAAAGAGGAACCCGGAAACTTCAGGTTGCATAGCAACGGCTCTAAATATTTGGTTGTATGCAAGGAGAAAAAGAGAAATAGCTGATTTTTACATTCTTACATTTTTGCACAACATTTTGGTAGAGAAGACACCAAATGTCTTTAAAATTTGGTGTTATCTTGTTAAGGGGTTCAGGTGAGGCCTGCTGAGGCCAGAGTGACAGGTAAAGCTGAACTGTAACCAGGAAGAAGAAGCCATTTTGCTGTAAATCTGGTGACACCGTATTGCCAAACAGGTTCTGAGTTTGTTTCCAGGTGTACGATAAGTTGTTGTGCAATGGAAAATCCCTAAACCGTGACTACGTTGCATTCTGGCGAAAATAAACATATTGCAGAGGTCACTTTGATACCTGCTTTATACTTCTCATGAAAGACTTCAAATGTTGAGATGCAAAGATCTATACTTTTGATGAAGTCTTTTCCCGTCAGACACGATAAAAGGTTTAAGTATTTTGGTGGCAGGATGGCATCAGAAAGCATGTTAATCCTCACTGATGTGATATGAGAATTAAATAACAAAACTATGGAGGAAAATAGCTGACCAGTAAAATTATTCTGGGATTAAGCTTGCATGCCAGATTGGGAAGTAAATTCACTTTTGATTCAATTTTGCACTCCATTTTCCTTCTTTCAATGTTTCAGATTCTGCTTAATAGCATACACGTGACTGCCAGTGACTGATGCGACTACAGCATTCACTTTGCCACTGTGTGGCCAAACCTCACTGGTGGAAAATACTCATCCAGCCTTGGCCACTCTATGGTTGGCAGAGCAGAACCCAGGAAAATAAAGGTGTGCAAACGTGCACGGACTTCATCAGGGACAACTCTGAAGGTGGCGGCGCAGTGCAAAGAATGCAGAACCAACGTTCCCGTTTCGCACCTCAAAAAGGGAACTTCAGAGCTGCACAAACAAAGAAATGAAAGTACTGAAAAACACATTTTCCTGTTTTTTTTTTTTCTTCTGGCAGCAGAGGTTACAGATGGACATGTTTTTACATCAGCGTTTGTCAACTTTTTCTGTTTCCCAAAAATGTATGAATCACTGTATCGGGCATATGAATATTATATTCCACATGAATTACAATGATGAAATTTCATTCATATAGAACTGCCAAAAGCAGCTTCATAAGCATTTTACAGAAGAAAGGAAGATGTATATGGTTCAGCAATAAAAAAAAGAGATAGAAATTGTAACAATGGAATCATCAAGAAAAGATGAGAAAATAATGTAAAGCAAAAATAATGGTAGAACAAATGATGAAAGTAGAAATGTGCTATTTGAAGGCAATTGTAAGCATAAGTGTTAAGCCTGGATTTACAGGTGCTTAGAATAGGAGAATCCCTGATCATCTTTGAAAGGAAATTCCAATTTGGGGGCTCAGCGGGAGGAAGCCCATTGTCTCTGATGGAATGCAGGCGAGCTTGAAGGGCAGTCAGATGAACAGTGAATGATAAGATGTGAAGTCCAGTGGAAAGGTGAGAACATTTCAGCTTTGTAAAGGTTTAAAGTTAAGCTAGAGGTTTTCGAAGAAATTGGTGCACAGATGGTCACAATTGTGGATGTCCAGGCATCGGTGAGGGTAGCTTCACAGCAGGTGATTCTTTGTTAACTTGCTTTTCACAAACAGAAGGAATGTGGACATAGTTTGTCAGTGTTTCTCAGATAAAAAAGAGATGTTAGTAATGCTCCATAGATGTAGATACTCAATCCAGGATCAGATGGCTACTTGAAAGTTTTTAATTCAGATTGAAATTGAAGAACCATGCTTTCTACGCGCACTGACCCAGTATTTACTTTGAGCAAACGATGGGTGGTGCCGACAGGCACGACCTTGGACTTATCGGAGTTTAGATTTGGAAAGTTCTGAGTCATCCAGGAATTAAAATCACACACAGAGCTGAATGTGTTGAAACAATGTCGGGTTTACTTTACTTTACATCCTTAAAGTCAAATTTCAATTTAGTGAAAGAAACAAGGAAGCTGAATAGCACAGGGATTAAACCCTTTGAATTCAAAACCAGTGCTGAGGTCAAAGAAGAACAGAACGAACAGGGACATCAACAGGTCATTAGTAGCTTTTAATCGCTTTCTAGAGAAACACTAGGAGGATTCAAACAGGTTATTTGGAAAAAAATATTTCAGAATCTCAAGAACTATTAATATTTTCACAAAAAGGGGCAAGTCTGAGACAGTCAAGTACCATTCTGGCCTAAATATAAGTTGATCCTGATTAAGGTGACTTCTCTTTAAACATTCATTTTTGGAAAAAAGATTTTTGGAACATTATATCTTATCGTAAAAAAAAAAAAATCATATTTATGAATATGTGCTGTATTTACGTTTTAAGGCTGTCTTTTTAGGCTCGCCATCTTTGAACACAGTTCTGTAACTTTATATTTCTTGGCTGCTTGACACCACTGCCTTATCGATCACCTTTATCTTACAGTTGACACCGTAACTCCTCCTCAGTTCTTGGTTAATTTGGCCTGACTTTAAGCTACTTTTTTCAGACCATCTGAGGTTTCGCCATCTTTCACATTCGCCAGCTGCAGTTGATCATTTCTGTGGATAACTGACGCCAGTGGATAAGTGACCCTACCTACTGGTGTTATGCAGTATCTGACCTTTATAGGTCTAGTCATCAAATATAAGATGACCCCATCTTTTTTTAATTGTGATTCCCGGAACAAATACTGCCTTGCGTTCGATCCAATATGGTCATTTTTAAGGTTGCTTGTGGGAAAATTTTGCGTTTCTGAGCATGTGAGGATGTTTCCAAAGCTGTTGGTGCAATGCTAGTACTTAAGGATTCATGAAATACAGTAGATCTCGGCCAAAGGGGTTCAGAGCTGGAAAGCCAAGCTAAAAAAAACAGAAACAATGGCATCTACTGAGGAACAGGTGACCGATAACCCCTGTTCACTTGAGCCCAGGAAGATGCATAGAAATGTTTCAGGGGACGTTCGTGGGCAAGGTGAACACTGAAACAGCTTGTGTCAGCAAAGGCTGTGGAAAACAAACACCGGCACTGCTCTTGGGGAGATCCTTTCCCACCGGCAGGTATTATAGCAGTCATGTGTTGCTCTAGCCTTTGGGTGAAAGGAGCACATTGCCATTACTCCTTTCACAACAGGTCAAGTCAAGCGCATGTAATTGTTGACACAGAAACTACAATCGTGCTCCTAACAAAGGAGTATCAGTAAAAGTTGGTGATTAGGGTGGTGGGATATAAACAGACATTACATTACGCACCCTTGAACATAATGGTGATATAGAAACGTTGATAGGAAGATGTTTGTGTTAAAATGTTCTGATAACCTCTAAAAACAAACCCATTTGGTACAACTTGAGTTTTGCGCTCGTAGTGTCACTGCCTAAGGCATCCTGGAGAGCCTTTTGAGTTTCTCCTTGTTCTTCACCGCTTTGTAATGTTCTCTGGATGACTGCATTCAGCAGGCGTTCACTTTCTGACACTTCCAGACAATTAGTTTTTTTTAAGGCCTATTTCTGTTACACATTAACTTCTGTTTGCAGACGGATGCCCACGAATTGTTCGTTGCAATGGCTCTCCAGGTGAAACCTGCCCTCCCGGCCGTGATGTCACTGGACGCAGGTTCCGCACTGAGCGCAGCACCTTGCTGTGCTGCAGGTTGCTTGTCTCATGACTGCCGCTGCTCAGACAAAGGGCCTTTCTTCATTATACTTTTCCACAGTCACTCATTAACAAGCTTTACGCAGGTGCTTCCGGCACCCTTTGTGCCGATATGATAACAAACATTCGGAACACTTGGGTGTCCGATGTTCTCATTTGCACCGTCATAGGCACAGTTATAAAGGAACAAACAGGCAGCTGACGAAATAAAGGTGCACCGTGAATGAAGCAGAGTTTGATGGGTCCTCTTGAGGACAAGCAGCAGCTCCTTCCATCTTCTGCTGTCAGCGGGAACTGGCGACCACATCCAGGGGGCAGAGTATCTACCTGAAGGACCCAGATGGGATCCATCCTGATGCGGTTAGGAAGCTCTCCTGGCTTCATGGATAAATCGGACACTTGAGACATCAGAGAATAAACTGTCATAAAAGCACCAGAGTCCTTGCTGAGTGAAGCATGGTTTAATCCTGCTTTCACACTGTACCCACAATGCGTCTTTCAGATTACATCCCTGTGGGTTTCCGATTGGGTTCTTCCTGTCAAGACGCAACAGAGGAGGAGACTGAATTATACAAGTGCACAATTCACCGTGTAAGCCGAGCCACGGGCAAAATGCTGAAGTTATTCTGAGGACAGCTTTGTTTTGACTCACAACATAGATCTTTTGTCAGCCTATGGAGGTGCCAACCCTATCCTTAACCATATTATGTGCATTTAAGCCCTTCAGGCATTTTTTTTTCTTTTATACTTAATAAAATGTTGCAACAGCCTACTGATAGAATGGCAGCCACGGCATTATTTGAAACATACCAATCAGCCACAACATTAAAACCGCCTGCCTGATATTGTGTAGGTCCCCCTCATGCCGCCATAACAACTCTGACCCGTCAAGGCATGGACTCCACAAGACCTCTGAAGGTGTCTTGTAGTATTTGGCACCAAGACATTAGCAGCAGATCCGTTAAGTCCAATAAGTTGCTAGGTGGGGCCTCCATGGATCGGACTTGTTTATCCAGCAAATCCCACAGATGCTCATTCGTACTGAGATCTGGGGAATTTGGAGGCCAAGACAACAACTTGAACTCTTTGTCATGTTCCTCAAACCATTCTTGAACAATTTTTGCAGTGTGGCAGGGCCACTGTCATCAGGGAACACCTCATGAATGACAGGACCCAAGGTTTCCCAATCGAACATTGCCCAGAGCATCACACTAGCTTCTTCCCACAGAGCATCCTGCTGCCATCTCTTTCCCAGGTAAACGACGCACGCGCACCCGGCCGTCCATATGATCTAAACAAAACGTGAGTCGTCAGACCAGGCCACCTTCTTCCATCGCTCCATGGTCCAGTTCTGACACTCAGGTGGTCGACAGGATTCAGCACGGGCAGCCCCATACGCATCCAGCTGCAATGCATTGTGTGCTGTGACACTTTTCTAAAAAGGCCAGAATTAAGGTCTTCAGCAATTTCTGCTACAGTAGCTCTTCTGTGGGATCAGTCCAGATGGGCTAGCCTTTGCTCCCTACGTGCATCAATGAGCCTTGAGCACCCCTGACCCTGTTGCCGGTTCATCGGTTGTCCTTCCTTTGGTAGATACTAACCACTGCATACCGCAAACTCCACAAGACCAGCCGTTTTGGAGATGCTCCGACCCAGTCGTCTAGCCATCACAACTTGGCCCTGGTCCTTACGTTTGCCCATTTTTTCTGCTTCAAACACATCAACTTCAACAACTCACCAGTCACTTGCTGCCTAATATATCCCTCCACCTCTTGACAGGTGCGATTGTAAAGAGATAATGTTATTCACTTCACCTGTCAGTGGTTTTAAAGTTGTGGTTGATCTGTGTAAGTGATAAACACGCACATACATGCAATCAGAACTAAAACATCTACAACTGGGTTTGTTCAGAGAACAGTTTAGCGTGGGCTCAGCAAACAAAAACTGTAACCTTTTTGTGTTAAGTGTAAATAGAGAAAACTTGTGGGAAAACATGAAGGCTGCCAGCTCAGGGCATTTGCTCAGCATGGCTTGATGCCCCTTTCTTTTTCACTCCACACACATGGGATACTTGGGAGTTTGAAAAGTCCCTGCTTTGGACAGCTTGGAGTTTGTTTACACCTGTTGGAGGATAGATAAATTTGAATAAATGGCGTCAGATTTTTCTGCAGATTTGTACAATTATGAGAGAAATGAAAGTGAATACACTATGAAAGATAAACAAATGATAACTATCCAGTTATGTTACATTGCTCTAACTGGTTAGAGAGCTGTTGGGCCACTGCTGATATGACTGATCGAGTTCAATGCTATTATTTCCATGTGTTGTAATCTTAGCATAATAATATGTGTATTATATTTAAACTGAATGATGAGAGAAACTCTGTTTCTTTATTACGGAAACTACACTACTGACATTTGCACCGTTGCAAGAATAAGGCTCTTTGAAAGGACCAAATCTTTGAAATCATATTAATTGCACATTTTGGATTTTGTCTGTTTTTTGTCCGTTTAAAGACTTGTTAATTTGTGGATTTTCAGCTCAGTTTGTACGTTAGACCTCGCAGACCTTCATTACAGCACATACACTTTTCCCTCAAATAGCATTTTTTTGGTAACGAGTATATGCAATGCATTTGCATTCCTGCAGGTGTCGCAGTAGTTCAAACCGCTGACATTGTGCATGTGTTTAACTACAAAAGAGTTTAAGTTGCAATGTGGTTTTATTTATGCATGTACAGTGTAGTACTAAATATTCTGTCATATAGTTAAACCGACTTTCCCTTTCATTTTCAGCTGATTGATACTTTATTACAAATTGAGCATTATAAATATCGACTTAATTTTAATTGACATGATTTCTTCTCACTATACTTAAAAAGTGCATTAAAGTGTAAGTGTGCTCTGTTTTGCAGTGTTCTCACTCACTTGTTTCCCACTTATATATCGGCTGGGCACATGAGCAGCTTCCCTGTTCATTTCTCCTCCAGTTCTGCCCCCCCCAGGATTGGGAGAGACTGAAAGACTCAAAGTCTTAACCTTGGAGAGTCCTACATTCAAATACTAGAAACAGATCCAAAAACTGACGGAGACAGAGACTCGGTCTCAAATACAGAGTTACCCAGAGAGCCAGAAACCCTGACACTTAGAAACTTAGCGACAGCCTCAAAGACACAGCGGCTCAGAAACTTAAAGTCCTTGAAAGCCAAAGACCTAGAGCAGATAGTCAGAATCCCAAATACTCAAATACAGAAACCCAGTCTCAAATATTCAGAGACCTACAGACTGGAAGAGAGAGACTTAAAAATTCAGACAGCCAGCAACCCAGAGGGGCATCATTTTGCTGGAAGAATCAGACATGGAAGATGGGACTGGAAAGTCAGAGACAGGGGCCTATAGAGTCCGTGACCAAGACCCAGAGACCGAGACATCCAGAGAATCGGCAACAACGAGGCCCAGAGAGTCAGTAACCGAGGGTCCCAGAGACCAAGACTTTGAGACTGCAAGACCCAGACAGTCAGCGGCTTAGTTACACGGAATCTCAATCATTGAGAGACTTGGACACCAAGACCCAGAGACTGAGACATCCAGAGCGTCAGTAACGCGAAGACCAAGAGCCCAAGACCTTGAGACTCAAAGACCTGGAAAGGCAGTGATTTAGCTGCCCAGAACCTCAGTCCCTGAGAGATTTGGGGACTGAGACCCGAGAACGCCTGAGTTTCTCAGAGCCGGGGACACCCAGCAAGCGCTCCAGTGCGACACGGAGACTCCGGCTCAGTGACTCGGGGCCCGCGGAGGCTGCGCCGCCCGCCGTGCGGGTGACGTTGCGCAGGGACGGCGCTTTAAATATGGACGAGAGCGGTTCGGCGCGCGCGCGCGCGCGGGTGTCAGACACACTGCGGCACGCGAGGCGAGCACAGTGCGCATAACGGTGCTCGCCTGGAAAGCGCGTTCGAACTTCGGCTTTTACAACCGAGCGAAGCAGGGGAGACAAAAAAAAAAAAAGTTCCTATTTTAAACTTAACCAACTAATCGCAGCGACTCGTGTCTGGGGTCTTTTTGTTCTGAGTCTGAGGGCGGGATATTATTTCACACGAAGTTACGTTTAGGGTTCGCGGTGTGAGACGGAGGGCGGAGGAAGGAACAAACTGCGGGTTCGAAGAAACACCGGGACACCATGAGCACTGACAAGAGCAAGTAAGTGTTTGAACGGCGTCTTTGTGCGGAGTTCTGAGCTGCACCGCACATTCAAATACTGCTCCGGTCACTGTGAGGAGGAAGAGGGGGGGACTAAGTTGGTCTTGCTGGAGGAGCACAGTTCTGTCAGAAAGTCCTGTTTTACTGGCAGTTGTGAGTGCAGAAGAAGGTAGAAAGAGGGCTTCAGGAGTGTGTGTGTGAGAGAGAGAGAGAAAGGGGGAGTGAGTGGGTCACCGGAGTACCGCGTTTCTACAGCACCAACTCTGTGGTAAATGGGACGAGAACACAAGTCGCTTCGCGTGTTCCCCATGCAGAACCGTTTTCACTCTGTACTGCTGCTTAAACGGAGCATTGCGGCGTGCCTGAGGCAGATGGACAAGTACAGGGGCAGTTCGCAGGGTGCACGTTACTTCTGGCTGTGATCGCTGCCGCCGCCACTCTTTGTGTAAATACGGTAATCTGTATTCCAGGAAGACGCCGTCACGATCCATTAAAATCCTCCAGCAAACCAATAAATGACACTGTTTCAGCACGCGTGGCTGAATTAAGACGCGGACGCGGTCGAACGGTGTCCAAATGCTGTTACAAAAGACCCTGTCTCTGTTGGAGTTGACAGTTTTTAAGCCCTTCAGTCCGTCGCTGGTTTTTCGAAAAGTAACGAATGTCTGCTGCCTACTTGTAACTCTACAGGAGTTTGTCCACCTTTGTGAATATTAGGTGGCAGATTTGATTTAGACGGCTGTGTAGTTACTTAAAAAAACTATTTTAAACCAAGCTCTTTAAGTCCTTCTGGGTTAGGTTAAATTTATGAAAAGTATTTCAAATAAATACTCCCCCTCAAGTGATGATACATTTTATACCCACTTACCATGTCATGTCCAGAATTACATATTGGCAAATAGTAGAGAACTTACGGTAGTTTTTGTTGTCATCATTTTCCAGTTATGAATGGCTTTTTAATAATTATGCCGACTTTAACTGCCTTTGAAAATGTGAAGTAGGCCCACAACTTTATGATAAATATTTTCATATGAATGGTTGTCTAAAGCCATGCAAAGAATTTGAGGCCACAAAGATTTACCACAGTGAACCTCCAGGTAATATATATATTTATATATTTATATATAATATATATTATTACCTGTTACTAACTTTAAGATGACACTTTTGTACCAGATGACTTGTAAAGTTACATACTTTACTGTTTTACCTGATTTTACTGTAGGTTATTCTTGCTGTATCAGTCAGGGTTAAGTGCCTTATTCATGAGTATAGCAGCAGCAGGAGGATTTGAACTCAAGATCTTCAGACTATAAGATGGCAGCCCGGAAGACTGCACCAGCTGTTTGTTGGCACCACATTTGTTTTCCAGTTCAGGACTGTGTGATTAAAACAAAATTTATCTGCCTTCTCACATTGTGTGGTTTGCTGTGCTACCTGTGTAGGTGTGGTGTGTGGACTTTCTCAGAGCTCTTCAATGGAAGCTGCATTCCTGCATTACAATTCCACTTTTAGGTCCAGCTTAAGAGCATGCGTCACTGGTGTCCACAAGTGACTTGGCACATCTGATAGACTTGTGTTTTCATCACGTCAGTCAATAAAGTAGGTTAGTCAAACAGAGTATGGACTTGGTGAACTGCAGACACTGCAGTGGGAAATTACCTGTGCAGGTGTGTTCCTTAACATGGAACGAAAGATCCAATACATGACATACAGTTAAATTGTCATGATTCATTTTAAATGGTAGATTTGATGCTATGCCACTGTCTCAAATTCTTTACATTGAAGTCACTGGAGTTCTTTGGCTTGATTATTTTTCCAATAAAAAGTGCAGTTGGAAACTGCACACATTGTGTGAACTACTTTTTTCTGTCTCCTTTTTTGCAGTTTTTTGCAGCTCTTTTTTGATGTAATAAGTTCCATGTATGCCTATTTCTAGCTGTTATCAACCTTAAATTTTCTTATGTGATGCTAAGGACAGTGGTGGATGACACACTCTGACAGTCTGTTCAGTGTATGATTAACTGACTTCAGTAGCGGGAGACCTGTAGGCAACTCCAGCATTCGCTATGATATGGGAGCCTCTGCTGTTGTCAACGCAAACATTTGTGATGTTCTGTTAAAGTAAAATAAAACTAGATTATGTTCTTTTCCTCCATGCTAAATGAATGTTTGTAGGCCTACATGCTTTCTACAACTTGGGTAGAATGTTTTCCCATTTTTAAAATCACTTGTATATGTGTTTTTCCTGTTTTGTGCTGGTGTCTTCCGTGTGCTGTGCTTTCCTCCCATAGTGCAAAGACGTATTTTAGGTGTACCGATGACTCCTCAGTTGTCTTTTGTGTGTGTGGGTATGATTGCTCTGCATTGTATTGGATTACCGTCCATGATGTATCCTGCCGCACATCCTGTGCTTCCAGATTAGATGGTAGACCATTCCAACCTAGTTTTAAGGAGGGAGATGCATCTGTTCGTTGCCGTTAGATGCAAGGCCATTTGTCCCAAATTGTCTTTAGGGCATAGATATTCAGATAAAGGCTGCTGCCACCACGCAGGCACCATGTGAGGTTTTGTGCTGTTGATAAAGTTTTAACAGTTCTCAATTCTGGCCTTCGCAAAGGGGTCTTTCTTGGTTCATCCCTTTGGGGTCCAGGACAGTTGTTGTCAGAATATAGTGTTCGGAAGTGATTTCCCCACATTCCGTAGGTTGTGTTAATGTTTAGTAATTAAAAAAGAAACCGCATATATGTTTCAACATAATATTTAACAAATAGAAATAAACTGCTGCAGTTCATCAAGATTTTATGGCACTAGAAAGAAAATTGTGATAAGAAGTGCTTGTTCATGTGATTGAGGGGTGTTAGAAGCTGAAGCTCGAGTGTGTTCCAGGGGAGTATATGTAGACTGTGCTGTATCAACTTACAGTACTGTATCTCCCATCCAAGCGGGATTGGCTGTAATGGACTGTGCTCAGGGGATATGCAGATGAGTTGGCTGTGTTATCAGAAGAGTGACTTGTATCCTTCCTGTCTCTGTTTATTTCCCAACTTCTGCAGTCTTTCTTTCCAACTTGCTTCATGTAATGGGCTACATGGCTGTGCAAAAGGGGCGTCTGAAGGCTAACTGATCAATAATTAATTTTGCTGTGGCAGAGAGATGCAACACGGAAGTTTGCATTGTATTGCAGCAGACAGTGTCTGACTTGAGCTGTCATTCACATTCACCCCCCACCCATTTTTACAGCACTCGCTTATTTCCCTTGTGAGTTGTTGGTCTGGATCTTACACTTAATCACATATTTGGCAGCTTTAGGCATGTGAGCGGTTGGTGGGCTATGCTTCTCTGTTGTCTCAACTTGCGCTTACTCATGAATGAGAAAGCAGCTACTTGTGTGATGAAATTCAAGCCAGCAGCAGGGGCTGTCAAAGGACAGCCCCTTTTGGTATGTTTTGAGGGAAGGTAGTGTTCCCTATACTGACAGGACCTTTTCCAGCCAGCTCACTCCTGCTGTTTACTTGTTTCTGGCCCAAAGAAAAGTGCACATGTGCTTTCCTTCCCCAGGCCATCTAGCAGGTTCCTGACAGCAGCTGACTGGATGCAACACAGGCCTGTAAGCAACCCTGCCAAACATCAGGAGTCTGTCTTGTTCGTGTGTATGCATGTGCCAAAGTTTCAGGACAAGGGTTACCTTTGTTTTATGCACCTCTTAAGCTGTAGTGTTTCTTCTGTTACTTTTATCCTGGTTGCTCAGCCTCTAATTTCACATGGCTCTGTGACCATGAGGTGGTCGGTGAGGAAGTGTCCCAGCTGTGTAAGCTTATAGTCTATACTGCAGCTTCCAATTTCTCCTTTCTCTAGAACCACTCAGACATGCAAGAGGATATTAAAGTGGAAGGACTGAGACGGAAGGGAAGAGTTTTTATTTTTTTAAAAAACCCTCCCTCTCCTATTTAATTTGTCCTGCCATCACCTTTTTTTTACCAGCATACATACCTAAGGTGAAGTGGATGGTGCCCAAAGCTGAATTTCCACATATGCTTCTCGCCGGTGCATTCCTGATTCCAGCCTCGTGCTTAATCTCATTTCATCTTGTTCTAAAGCTGGCTCATATATTTGCTTTGTTTAAAAAAAAAAAAAAAAAAAAAAAGGGCTCGTTCAAGATTGCAAAATAGACTGCAACAAAATTCCAGTCTTTTTTTTTTTTTTTTTTTTTTTGAGAAGCTTTGTTAATGGTTCTCTTACTGTATATATAAATGTTTAACAACTTTATCAATTTACTTAATGTTGGTAATACAACCACACCGTTTCTGTGATTCAGCAGTCATATTTTTTTTTCCTTGATTCAAATTTACTGTGTACTGTATATCAATACCTGTCCAGATTGACAGTATGCAGTGCTTACTTTTATAGAGGTTATAGTTTGGAAAGGACTGATGGGTCTGTGCATGGCTGGAGCTGGCTTGGCTAAAGAAATAGTCTTCGTGTTCCAGATAAAGGCTTGTCGGTGTGCTTCTGTGTTTCTCTTGAGTAAAGCTGTACTAATCCTTGAAGGACAGATCATCATTAGACCGCCACGTGATTATAACTTGCTGGTTACTTGAGGAGAAAGGGATATCCTGCAGTTGCAGCAGTGTGTGAGCCTGCCTGTGCCTGTTTTCCCAAACATCATCATCAGTGTGACACAGCTGGCTTATTTGAACCTTTAACTCCCATCACAACGCTGTGCTCCACCGTTCAAGTAGTTTCATCCTCCTATCCATAGTCTTGCACCTACCCATAATCCTACATGACAGTCTGGTATAGAAACTGCACTGCTCCTTACTGGAAGTTCTGTGATGCATAGTGAACATTTCCCAGTCCATCACTAAGATTTCACTGCTAACCATCCTTTAGTGTATCAGGAGAGCTCTTATCACCTCATGTCACCACCATGTCTGTTTTCATCACCACCATCTAAAAGATGGTATTGCTGGTATTTCCCACAGGCTGTGAGACTGCTGAAGTTCTGGACAGTATAAGGACTGATCACTATCACTAACCACCTACTGACTGTATCAGCATCACCACAATCTCTTCTGACTGTTTGCAATATAAAATGTACACTTTTACATAATTTACTGCAAATTCCCACTTTGTTTAACTTGTCTTATCTACTTTATCTATCTACTACTAACTACATCAGTTCTTCATTGTTGTTTTATGTTGTTGTATTTGTTTAGAGTATTGTGCAGTGTGGTCCAGGAGAATGTACTTGTTATCTTCTGTACATGTGTAGAATGCCAAAGAACCTTGAAAATTGTGGAGGGGAAAAAGACTTTCTTAGCGGGAGCCCATTGCCAGACCAAATTCCATGGCGGTCAGCAGCAAACACTGATGCCACCAGTTGGAAGATTTATAATCCCAGACATAGCTATGGTGAGAAATGTGAACCGTGTTACTCTGTCTCTCTTCTTCTGTAGGGTGGAAGATGAGGCAGTGCTGGATAGAGGAGCATCCTTCATTAAACATATCTGTGATGAGGAGGAGGTGGAAGGTAAGATGCCACTTGCCCCTGTTATCATTCAAGGATGTCTACTTTACAGCCAGTGACACACTGAACGCTTTCACTGGCCCTTTTCATTTATTTATTAATTTAACTTTTCTTTTGACAAAGTAATTTATAGTCACATATAACTCAGAATTTAATCATTTCATATTTACACATCTTATAATTATATGATGCTGATTTTATACATGTGAAAATGCAAAAAAAAAAAATCAGTCCAGACATAAAGACTGCTTTCAAAACTCCCTGTGCCCTCCTGTTTGAGAGGCATCATTGGTTTCATGCCCGAGTCACGCGTACATTTCTGCAGCTGTTCTCATACTCTTGTAAAGTGCCCTGAGACAGCATTGTCTGTGGTAAATGTGTACTCTGACATTTTTGGGTATGTAACCAGCATTCCAATTTTTTACCAACAATATCCACAAACATTAAAAGGTATGAGTAGCACTTTGTATTTTATGGCTAGGCAAGACCTCTGTATAAAGGGTTAAGGTTTTCACACTACGTTTACCTCTGGTCCTCTTACATTGAAAGGATATGGGGCTAATCCTTCACTGTTTTTTTCATGGAAAATGTTTGTGAAAGATTCCCTCTTCCCTGCTGTGTTACTGAATTCTGTGACAATGAAGCTTATAAAGAGGCAATACTCTGATATGTAAAGTGGAAAACCGTTACTGAGGGGAAATACTGCATCCCTTTTGGATTATTATATCAGATCATCTGCATCTGAGACTGGTTCCAGTAGCCCTCATCCATTTTAACTCTTCCAGCCATCCAACATTCAGCAGGTACCTTGTGAATCCAGACAAAGCCCAAGCCAGCATGACTTTTCATTCAGAAGCAGGTGGATAAAGTGTAAAGAATCTTGCCCAAGAACTGTAATTGAATGGCTGTGGTATTCCTAGAGTAGGAATCAATCCCCGGCTTCACACATTCTACTCGTTGTTATCTGCTATGATCAACCCCTTAAATAAATGTAGCAGTCACTTGGTATCTAAACTCTTTGTATCTGAATTTGTGCTATAATACCTTTTGAAAATTAATACCTAAATATCAGTATCCAAACAGAAACTTAAAAAATAACTAAAACATAAGTACCACACTATACACTGTATTATAATGGAAAAAATACTGTATGTGTTACTATTTAACATATACAATTATAAATCAAATGTTTAAAATGCACGCATCTGCTTTTTTTTGGTGTGTTTTTTTGTAAGTCTTGTGCTTGCTTTGTTTTTGTGTGGCGTCACATAATTTACTGGTACTTATGCTAGAATAATTCAGCTGGATGTCCATGGAAGGAGGAGGAAGAAGGGTTTTAATAATCAAATGTGTTTTGTGCCGGACAAGAAAACTTTAAAAAGTTTTAGAGCATGCAAACCCAAATGATCTCTCTTATTATGGAACATGATAGTTACATGAACATGAGCCTTGCTTTGAACAACCCAGTTGAAGATGCTGTTACAGGTTGTAAGGAGGTTTATAAAAGAAACTTATGTGAAGGCAAAGTTCCATTTTGAGATTTCCACCCCTCCTCCATCCGTTCCAATTGTTTTACACACTTCCAATGAAGACAACTGATGCAGCCTCCTCCTTCCTCCACTCAGTAAAGTAAATAGCTTTTTTCCTTTACTTCTTTTGATGAGTACACAGTTAAATTTAGTCTTGTGTCTGCATTGTTTTTTTAAAAATAAACATATTTGTTTAAATGTTGGTAGTAGCACCAACGTGTGAAACATACTGAATATACTGTACCATGTGTTGTAAAAATACAAATTAATGGAAACAGTCAGTGCTGTCTAATTGGGTAACTGGTATTTATTGTGTTCTGTCATGTTGAAATCATGTTTTAAACATTTCCAGATTGGCTTGGAATTTATTTTATTTATTCCTATTTAAAATAATTTATAAATGGGCATTTGGTATCTAAAATTTTAGTGTCTTGCATTTTCAGGGACTACTTGGATACATATACCAAGACGTTACTGTGTATTATTTTGGTTTAGCTGCAGCTTTATTCTTATATACCAGACAGGATATGCCTTGATGTTTCATGTATTTTGTGGTCTTGTGACACTTTTCTAGTTGAGTCTGGCCTTAAATGAGAAACCTGTGTGTTTTTTTTTTTTTTTTTTTTCTTTCTTTTTTATTTTCTTCTTCCTTTGGCTCCTGACTCATGACAGTAGTTGCAAAATGTAGCCAAAGGGGTGGCTGCAAACAGCTTAAAAAGGAGTTACAACTGCCCACAAAGGTTTTAAAAAAAAATACATTTCACATACACTATATTTATACTTCTAAAATATGCAACTTTGTTACAGAACCAGTTTGTATTTTGTTTTATAATGACATTTAGTCTGCTGAACAATATTTATATCATTTTATTATTTAGTCAGGTAAGTGTTTTTCATGAACTGACATGGAAAGGGTACTTTTTTTTTTTTTTTTTTTTTTTTTTTTTTTTTTTTTAATTTGTGCTGCTAAACCATATAATCTTTCCTTTACAAAACCTTTCTGGTTCTTAAGTGCTTCTCCTGGCACTCTGCTATTGGGATTTATTTATTTATTTAGACATGTAGCTTTTTGATTTTAGTGGAAGCAAGTGTTCAGATAAAGGGAACATTACAAACCTCTTTGCATGTGAATTGATCTAAAGTTGAAGATAAGCCTGCTGAAGCCCAGGTTCCTTAATGGTTCCCCCTCATTGCCCTGGTTACAGACTGGGCTTCCCCTTCTCTTGCACAGGACTGGTTTTGAAACTGAAATTGAAATAAATTAAGTTGTGAAAGAGTAATAGTATTCCAAGTCACAATCAATTTTAAGAAAATTTATGATAATATTATAACTACTGCAACTGGACATAAAAAGCAAGATATTTCAGGAATGATTTTTGACATCGTTACGAACCTGCATTTCTATGAGAAAGCTTTAGTCCCTGAAGTATGACTAATGCTTACTGTACTCTGTAATGAGCAGTGCAGTCAGTCTTGTACCTACAGTCGGTGCCCTGCACAGTAGACTAAAATTCTCATGGGTTCAGTGTTTTGTAGGAAGATGGAGGAGAAGGAAGTTTTGAAACTTGGTTTTTAAGCAAAATTTTTCAATGTGACATTTGTTGATAGGACTGATTTTAGTGTAGTAGCACAGTTATAAACATGGTACAGGTTGAGCTTTTAAGTATAAAAGGCTGGAAGGCTTTTGAATAAATGAGACAATATTTTTTGAATGGATTCATACAGGATGTGGTCTAGTGACCTTTGAAAGACGGATGTTGTGAACAAACTCTTGAGATTTTACAGATAAAATCTACAACGTGTATGCTGACATTTTAATTTGCTTGTCAAACTGAGCATCTGGTAAGGACATCACTAGTTTCTTAGCTGATGCTTAAAAAAAAAAAAAAAAAAACATAAATAAGCAATTTGTACAACTGCATTTTTTTTTTTTTTTTGGTTGCATCATAGTTACCCCCGTTCATTCCAAGCAGTTTAAATAAAGCATAAATATGAAACTAGGTTCTTTTTGTGTTATTTATCCCTGGCACCAAAAAATGGACAATGGGTAAGTCAATTTCAAGGTGAAAAACTTAACATTTGCTAGATAAGATCCTTAAAACAACAAGTTTTATCTGTATTTGTTTACTGAGTGATAGTGTGGTATCTAAGAGATTAAAAGCAAACCAATAAACTGTTCATAGCTTGGCTACACATCTGCTTCAGTTGAAGACACAATGAAGTTAGATTTCACAGAGGCAAAATTTGAAGTGTATCTAAACATAGCTGTACTGATTGCTCCGTCCTCATAGGTCACCACACAGTCTACATTGGTGTGCACGTTCCCAAGAGCTATAGGAGGCGCAGGCGGCACCGCAGGAGGACCAGCCACAAGGAGAAGAAGGAGAAGGTTGCAGAGAATGTCAACGACAAGTCTGATGGGGAGACTATAGATGAGGCCGGTACCAGCATCCTAAAACCACTCAGTAAGTGTTTTCCTTTAATGTCAGTTGCCTTGTAACTGCACATTATTCCACCTGTGTCAGCAAAGCCTTTAATGACCAAACATCTGAGAGTAGAGAACAGTACTGAATTTTTGTACAGCAGTGTGTCAAAGCTGAGGGCTAAAAATACACAATACTGTGTGTAAGTGCTCTACAAACATCGAGCATTGTGGTCTTCATTGTATTTGCTTACCTGTGGTAGGCATGGGTTCAATTATGTGTATTTTATAGTGATTTTTTTTTTTTTTTGGCCAGGATTATATCATTTCATGTAAGTATAAAAACAGCCATTTTGTTTGTCTCTTATGTTTATTATTATTGTTGTTGTTGGTTGTGTTGGTTCACAATGTTTTGTTGCAACAGGCTGTGTTCAGTAGCACATTTCTGAAAGTGTCTGCATTCAGGGACCAAGCCCTAAGTTTACAGGTTAAACCCTGGGAACATATTTCCCTGGACAGGTGAGATAGCTGCTACTCTCTTCATCTTGCTGCTCACTTGTCTGTGGGGCTGGAGGTGGGATCTGGTGAGTGTTACTGTCCTCCAAGTGTGTCATCTTTCCGGGCAAAGCCTGTAGCCAGCAGAGTGGAAAGAAATGGGTGGTTCACCGCATGAACTTTGGAGGACATGTGTTCCTTTGTTTGTTCCTCTCTCACCCTTGCATGGACGACATGCTTTGAAGGGAAGATGTATACTGTAATTTGGGAATTGGCAATAAATAAATTGGGGAACAAAATGGGTAAATGAAAAGTTCTTTAAAAAAGTATTTAACCATAATTTATCATGACCTTTTATACTCCTTGCATTGTCTATGTGGAATCTCTTTGGGCCTTTGGGATTGTTGACGTGCAGGATTTAGTGTTTTAATCTAAACACTTACAAATCCTAATTTGTAAAAGGTTGCATGCATCCCAGTTGAAAGAATGAGGTACCGTAATTGATTATTCTATAATTTACCTTTTTGTGAGGGTCTGCATCATCACTCAGTTATAGTGGGTTGTTGGGAATATTTTGGAGAAAGCTCTTGGTAAGCTTCAGAAAGGTAGCATTGAACCTTAGAACCTTTCCATATGCTCCTTTTAACTATTGGTTCTCATGATATACTCCAGAACTGTTATTTCCCTCTAACCTGTACAAATAAAAATGTCATTTTCAGAAATTTCAGCTATAACATTTTACAAAGATATAAAATAAATATGTTCCGGTTGAGTATTAAACACATGGTAGAAAAGTATGTGAATGCATGAACTATATATTTACCATTTTTAAAATGGTAACTTTTGTTTACCTTGGATAGAGAAGACAAGTTTAGGAAGTCTAATTGATGCTTTCAGTCGGTGTTATTGTGTTAACCCCTCAAAAAAAAATCTGGCCTCATAAAATTTAAGCACAACATTCCTTCTGAGGATTTTAATTTAAGGTTTCATTTGCTGACATCGCCCCAGTCTGTCCACTTGGTTTCAGAGTTCCCATAGTAACAGGATGGACTGGTTCGGTAACTTTTGTGCCTGGTTGTGTGGCATGTGCTGACTTCTCTTCACTTGACTTATTTCCCTCTCAGGCATAATGGGCCAGCCCATTATTACATTCACATTTGAATTCATTTGAGGGTGTTTGCAGCTGTTTCAGAAAATAGTTATTTTATAGTTATTTAGATAAGCAAATTATGTTTATTTTGTAGCCTTAGTTTCACATACAAAACTGGTCTGAGAATTAAATAGTTTCTCTTATGTTTTGTTACATGTATTTGTCTTAAAGTCTGGTTTGGAAAAGAAAATTAAATTCATAGGACACAACATTTTTACTTAGAAGTGTAGCTAACAGAAAATGTTACAAACTTAAATACATAGCATTGCACAACAACAATTACCTCCTAGACTGGGCAGACGTATTTCAGTACCGCTGATATGTAATATCGTGCTTGTGATTGGACCTGCATGCTCCTCCCCCGCCTTCTCCGATAGGCTCGTGCATAATTTTAGAAGTGAAGTCTCCCAATTGGGTCCTGTTGCAGCATAGGGTTGGACCCATCTGCAGGCACGCTTGTGGTATGGCCCTGAGGGTTACTGCTTTCTCCTATTTACTGGTGCTCAAGGATTATTTGGGAGCTTCTCACATATTTCACTTTATTAAGTTTAAAACCCATCTCGCACAGTTTTAGGTATTTAAAAAAAAAAAAATGTCAGCAAAATAAACTTTGATATTCCGTTATCTTTATTTGTATAGAGGCTGCAGGACAAAATTAGTATTAGGCAATGGAGATGCTGAAATTGTTTATAAATGTTAGTTTATGAAATTTTCTCCATGTACATTCTTAATGTATGTATTATTTGTTAATCCAGCCTTTGTTATTGTAGCTGTTTTATTTTAAATATAATTGAAAGATGCATACATATTGCTGTTTGTATAAATGAGAACTTTTAATTCATTGTTTTATATGATCATATTGGTACTCATACTGGCAATACTAATGCTTAAAATATTGTAGATGTTCATGTTGTTCTGTGAGATTTATGATTCCCCCCACATTTTCAGTATGCATTGTCAGTTTTTATATTGGACATCCACAGCTTTTCAGTGTTTTGTGATGTTTATGAAACTTCTATTGCCACTCTTGGTGAAACCCTGAAATGAAGATTGATCTTTGCATCACCCGAATGAGCTCAGTTTATTGTTGGACAGTAGAACCCGTCTTGCACACTTGATCACTTATTAAACTGGATGTGTGGGAATGAGGTTTTTGAACAATACTTGGCAAACTTATTGAAGACTGCACTCCAGCTGACCCCTCAGTTCTGACAATATTGGATAAATAAAATAATGGATAAGTTACTAAAATACAGATGGAAATGTGTGCTATGCTTTGTATGAGTTTACTTTTAAGGAATAAGGTATGCCTCATCTATAAGGTTACTTTAACATATTAGAAGACTGGTTTTGCCAACAACCAATTCTATGCCCCTTATTAATCAGAATTGGAATCCAATGTATTCATTTACGCATAAAGATGATTTAGCTTTCAGTTTTCAATGGCTCTCAGTGTACTTTAAGAAACTCAACATAGATAAATGTGCAAGAGATGCATGCCAGTGCAAGGAATATAAAAATAAATATAAACCAAACATTTTTTTTAAAGTTTTCTTAAAATGGTCAATCCATCTAATCCATCCAATTAGCGGCCCATCTTGAGGAGTGCTGACCTTTGAAAGTCACATCACACCTCTGAGAAGAGACATGTGGGATGTTAGCGGACCAAAGGACATGCTATTTGAGAGACAGTATTGTCTGCTTTTTCATCTTCACTTCTTTAAGTAACTGTGGGGCCCTGTCTAAAAGCAGACTTTACCCCTTCCAATTTGGTCTCATTTTATTTCTGGGCCAGGACTTAGCCTAGAGCTCTGTTGCTATTTATGCTATTTGTAAAAGAAGATTACTTGGATAATTAGTACACAAGCAATGCTAATCCAGCCCACAGTTAGAAACGGTGGCCTCAATGTCTTATTTGGGCAGATATCAGTGTCACTGACATGCAAGTAGTTGTATCTGAAAATTGCAAGTGCACCATTTCAAATTGAAGGGATTCTTAGCTTTCTAGCAATTGCTGAAAGTGTAGAGTGAATGAATAGATTTAGGATAGACTTGTCTTATGGTTTGTATAATCTTTTTTCCAGGATTTGGTGTCAGAGAGCAGCCATAACCCTCACTTTTAAAACCTTGGAGAAGGATAATCATGTGCCCAACACCAGGTGGAATGTTTCCCTTGCTTGCTCGAAGCAGATGGCGCTAGTCTCTCATAATGCAATTATCCTATCCATTAGTCATCTCCTTATGTCATTATGATCTTCATTGTGTTTTTTCCCTATTTGCACGAAAATTAAGGTACTGAGGTACTACTGTTTTATGAAGTATGTACAATTACAATGTCACAAGATGCTTTTGTGTTAAGTTTTGGATGGTTTTCTTCTATGCTACTTACACATTTGTAACTGTTCCTGTTCACTAAATAGGGGTATCCTTTTGGAAAGGAGATTCCTTTATTTTAATAGTTTTAATCCTCCTGTTGTGTACAGGCAAGCTATTGTGTCTCAGCACTTTATGGCACGCATATTAGAGAAGGGAATAACATTGGGAGTCCTTGTCAAGTCAGCAAATTCCAAGTATCTGGAGTTTTGGAAGTGTTGTATGTTAATAATGCACTAAGATTTCTTTTTTGCTTTAACTATGTTGATTTAACATTGGACCCATGGTGTTTTTGCCTTTCAACACAGAAAAAATCTTAATGATTAAATCTGGGTAATGTTTAGCTTACAATGAAATACAAATCAATATTAATAGAAGGATATAACTTTACGTTAGATTTATTTTGATCCTTTTTCTACAAAGCTGGGGTGACAAGTTGAAAGCCTCAGCTTCACATGGATTGCTCTAAAGCTTAATAAAATAATCATAAGGTACCAAATTATCACCAGTAAGAGCTTTGTCATACGGAACTGCATAAGCTTAAAACATGATATTGCTTTGGCAGTGATTTATGTATATTTATTTGTACATTTTGTTTTCAGTTCCATAAAAGCTGTTTGCCTCAAAGTTAATACTTTGTGCCTTTGAACAACCTTTTAAAAGAAAAGCTTTTGAATGCTGGACAAATTCAACTTTCTGTTGACGGGAGCAATTGCACATCAGAAAGAATCAGTCAAAAGTCACCTTTGCAAGGAAAAGTTACTGAAATATGACACTGCCACTTGTTATGACAATCAAAAGTTTTTGGGACTTACTGATGTATGGAAGAATTTAGGGAAAAAAAAAAAAAAAAAGATCTAAAGCGTTTCAAGAGGCATATCCTGTAGGAGGATGGCCTCAGTCAATAGTTTTGTGAATGACACCTGCTAAAGTCAGGGTTGACTCAAATGATAGCAGTGTTTTGGCTGGGGTGCGATCAGGACTCTAATAGGAAGTTTAAAAGCTATAATATACCTTTTACAGAGCATTAGTGTTGCTGTATGCCTAAGATATATTGTCTAGTTCAAGCCCAACTGCCTTCCAGGATGCACAAGTTGGCATTTCTGGTAAAAATTAAGAATGTGCTAGATAAAGGATGTTGAGGGGAAAAATGTCTTTTTAGTGAAATTCACTTGATCACTCATTTGAGGAAGTAAAAGCCTACAATATTAAATAAAGGAAAACTCTATGCATGTTACCGCTTTCAAAAACAGTAATACAAAATTTTTTTTTGTAATGTTGATATAACAAATAGTGTGCAAATAGAAGTATCTAATAATAAAAACCATTGGTAGTTAACATAATAGCTGTGGTTAGAGAATTCAAGGGAAATTACTTCTTTTGTTGCACTTAATACGCAGGTACTGTATTTTTCTGGATGTCAAAACCAACAATAATCTGAATTCTGCCAAATTCTGAGATTTACAGTTAGCTGGAAAAAGTGAAAGAAATAGCAGAATTTGAAGGTGCTGGATGATGATCTGAAGGTTGTTGCCAGTCCAGTACCAACTTAGTTTCCATGAGTAATCATGAGGGTCCCATTATGAGACTGGGTTTTGTGGTAAACTGTAGGAGAAAGCCAGGTTAATATCGACCATTTTTTTAAATGATGGTTAATTCTCATGCAAAGCCTTAAGTATAGTAGTTCTGTAGTACATTTGTTTTAGGATTATGATTTAAGGTTAGTATGTTACTTTTTAGGCTAGGCTGGTACGGAGCTTCTTATCAAGTCAACACAGTGCCATATTTTGGGGATGCAACTTGCATTTCTGCTTTTTTGCTTTGAATCTATATATTTTTGTTTAACCAATTTTAGTGGCATACTTTATAAAATTCCACCTTAATTCATGCTAAGACTCCACGTTATATAGTTTAACAGGCTGTGGATTTCTGTTTCGGGTGAGAGGCTAATCTTCCACAGAGTGACTGACTCGCAGTGGTAGTTACATTAAGCCCTTTTGGGGCTGCCAGGGTTCATGTTCCCATGTGCTCCTGCCCCAGACAAAGTAGTCTTTACAGGGGTGTGACTGCAAGCTGCAGTATTATGCTTAGCAACTCACTTCACTGTAGACTGATTTGTTTTAACTGGTTAATTCCTAATCGCTATACATATTCCCACCTTTAATTATCCCATTGGTTAAGCGTTTTAATTTTTATTTTTATTTTATTTGGAATGGAAAATTCTGGTGTATTTTTGCTGACAGTTTTTCACATATCCTATTTTACATATTTTAAAAAGTTTTGAGTTTTTAAACTGATATTTACACTATGTTGACATTAAAGCAGAATAAAGCAGATATAAGCCTATTAACTCAATGCTTATTGAGGCTTAGAATTTAGCCTGTTTATTTATTTGTAGCTTATGAGTATCTCAGCCAATATGGACAGAGCTGAAATTAGTCCATTTTCTTTCTGCATGCATTTTCCTTGAATAGTATGTCAATTGCTAGCACATGGTAAAGGGAAGCTTCACTTACACCCAGTTGTTGAAAGACCACTCCATGTCTCTCACCTAGTGCATAAAGGAAACCTAAACAAACTGAGTGGTGATGGTTCTCTACTTCACACTCAGGAAGTCAACACTGAGACTAAAGGATACGTGAACCGTAAAGAATACCCTAACCTGGATTCAAGGGAGTGTTATGCTAAACTTTATAGACTTAATTTTCAGTGCTCCTGTCATGAGCAACTGAGTTGCTGCCCATTTGTAAGTCTTTTGCTCTGGCTCCAAGTATTTTTTGAATCTTAATTTTTAGTATTTTGATTTTTTTTTTAAATGGTTTTTTTTTTTTTTATAGCTATTATGTGACTTTATTTTCTTTTTGCTACTTAGCTTTTAGCTAAAGCTGCCATTTTCAACTTCGTTTTGCATTTATTTGGTGACGTCTGGTTTAATGTACAGATAACCCCAGATTTATACACTTAATTTGTTTCTGAAAACACTGTGTCAATGAAAATTTCACTTACTGGGATCCTATTTTCTATTGTTTTAAATTAAGAAAAATGATAATGTATTCACAGCCTATCCCAAGGTTCCAAACCAATTTTCCCAAATATCACTGAAACACCTTGTAGTACACACAACACCATGCAGCAATCACCCTGCACTGCAGTGTCACATAGTTGTGCAGCAACTGCATTGTGCAGCAGAGCACTGAACAATAAAACATTTCTGATAAAAGAGTGAATCAAGTTAACAATTTAAAATAAACAATTTATTGTAATGAACGGTTATTATACTTACAAGTGATAACAGTACATTGTTTGTGTTGCTTCTTACAATTCTGTAAATTACTTCAATATTCAGTTGTACCCCGTGCCCTTTTCAAGCCTTATCCTTTAAATTTTTATCTTTTAGGCTCTATTTTGCTGGATTATATTTTATTCATGAATTTAAAATAGACACTGCACAAACACATAGAAACAAAGCAAATATGAGGCAGGATGTTCGTGAAGTATGTCTCTTACAGCTTGTTGTACTTCACACTAGGTGGAATATATACGTGGGTATGTATGGGACAGGAACAAGCTTCTCAATCTATTTGTAATCCCCCCCCCCCCTTTTCATTTCTTGCAGAAGAATTTCTGGTGCTGTGTTATGGCTCAGCTTTATAGCAGGAGGTCTGTTCCACAAACTGGGAGCCAGTATTAATAAATTAGCTGTGTTATAGTGGAATTGTGTATATCGGAGCTGCCTATACTGGGGTTTCTCTGTATTACTGCCGGACCTCTCATATACAGTGTTTGCTGCACATAGGAAATTGGCTTTCTGCTGCCACATTAGTACAGGTGTCTGTGTTTGGTGGTGACATCTTCTGTTATGATTCAATACTGTCTTGCTATTTAAACTAGGACTTTTATATGTGAAATGTTTCTTTTAGGTGTTGTTCGACTTGGGAGTTTTGAGTACAGTCTGTGCCAGTTCTTCAACACTGTAGTTATGAGGAAGTGAAGGAGCATCACCAGTGACTGTATGCTGAAAAGGAAATGCTGCTTCTATTTAATACTCCACTTTTGTTAATGCAGTTTTGGAAAGTTTCCTTCCCATCAACTCTGGTTCAAGTCAAGAAAGTCTGTGGCCAGAGAGTTAAGATGAGCCATTTCACCATAAGATGGGTTTATGGTCATCCATACATGGTGTATGAGAATGAAGACCAAAATGTTTCCAGTATAGAAGAGGTTGAACCATACCATAGTCAGTACTGTGCTTAACAGTTTAATATGCTGGCCTTAACTCATGTTTTCTTAGTACTGAAAAGTACAAACCTTGCCCTTCATTATGCTTTAACAGCCTTTCTGCAGTTTTTATTTATATTATTTTACACAGGATGTTGCTCAAGGTTAAAATAGCTATTTCTTTTTATTTTAACTAACACCCTTTAGGCCATAAGTCTTTTTTTTTTTAAAGTTAGACTGTGACTTGTAAATTACTGTTTGGTTTAGTTAGTTGAAGTTTGTGACTTCTCTAGCATAAATGTTTAATTCACATGAAGAGCCTAATCTTTCTCTATCGTGCTGCATGATAAACCAACAGCGGATGTAAAACAGCTGTTTAACTGTTGTGTTCTTGACTACATGCTTTTATATTGTTAAAGGTTTATGAAATGTAGCTGGCATTAAACTTTGTGTGGTATTTTGTATGTCATGTTAGTTGAAAGGTCCCCTTCTTCCTTATAAAAGACAGAATAGAGAACCAGAGAAACTCTGCCATCCAGTAATTTAAGCTGGGTTTTTGGACTGACACACATTAAAACTCCACACTTCTAAGTATAGTGAAGCCTCTGCTGTTCTGGAAACATCTTGTATCAAGGAAAGGAAAAGGACAATGTTGATGCATCTGTGTAAAAGTGCCTGCACAATGCCAGAGAGTGTTTTAATGGTGAAAAAAGTGGACTTGAGTCCATCAGTAATATGAAAGACTTGCACAGTGAACGGTCACTGGGACTAGGAAAATCTCAAGAATCATCAGATTTAAGTTCTAAGATCACAAACAAAGGTGTTTCTCCCTTTCTCAGTCTCCCCTGCTGCTGAACGGATTCGCTTTATTCTGGGAGAGGAAGATGATGGCCCTCCTCCGCCTCAGCTCTTCACTGAGTTGGATGAGCTCTTGGCTGTGGAAGGACAGGAGCTGGAATGGAAGGAGACAGCAAGGTAAGCTTCCCCCCTCCCCCCCAAGGCGTGGCCTACTAATCAGCCATGGAGTGATTGGTGGGTGATGTTTTTGGTTCATTTGTTGCATTTGGTCCGTGATATTAGGGTTTCATTCGAACCGCACGTGGAGAGTTCTTATTATAAATGAAATTATTAAAGAAGGATGATTTTAAAATTCTGTTTAAATTTTTACATAACAGAGAAATAATGAAACATTTGAACATAAAAGCTTTTGTAAATGTCAAGAGATTCTTCAAAAATATTGTTAAAAGATACAGCTTATGAGAGATGTGATTTGCTGGTTCAGCAGAATTAGATTGTGTCATCTTTTTCCAAGAAATGGTATACTGTTTGTCTGTCTGGATACACAAAACCTTAGTTAGAAGACTTCCTGTTGAAGACATAAATGTAGCATTGTCAGAAACAGTATCTTTACAGTCATGAGTGGGTTTTACAAGGAAGTTTGTAGTTTTCTGGCACTAAGAAGGTGTGGTTGTGTCAACAATAGAAGGTTATCTTTTGTTATGTATTGCTTCTTATGTAATTCTCTGTCTGGAAATTTTAGTTTGCAGTTTCTTGTTAGAAAATGGAAACTGTTTCCAGAATGTATCACACTATGCCATTGTACATTTATATACTACATCAACAGAGTACTGAGACCCACAGGCATTGGTAACGCAGGTATTGATCCACTTGGCATTTTCTTAAATTCAGGTGAAGTGCATGGTTGTTTCCCACAGGTGGATCAAGTTTGAGGAGAAGGTGGAGAAGGGTGGAGAGCGGTGGAGTAAACCCCATGTGGCCACATTGTCCTTGCATAGCCTCTTTGAGCTGAGAAACTGTATTGAGAAAGGCACCATTATGTTGGACCTGGAAGCCTCCACACTTCCCCAAGTTGTTGGTGAGTCTTTCTGGGCTGTCACTTTGTTACTGAAACTATTAAATTTTTCCATGAAAGCTCCCTACCTGCATGCAGAGAATTGTTTTGTGGTTGGCTGGGCTGTGGTTGAACATTTCATGCGCTTGTTGCACAGGTCAAGTGCTGGTACCAAGACAGACAAACTCTTCTGACACATTTTGTACTTTATACTTAAGATTTCCCACACAATACTTTAAAAAAAAACAAACAAAAAAAAAACAGTGGAGTCTTTTATTACAAACTGCTGTGATGCTTATTTTGTAGAAATGATTGCGGATAGCCAGATAGAGAGTGGGCAACTGAAGGCTGACCTCAAGGAAAAGGTTATGTATACATTGATGCGCAAGCACCGCCACCAGACCAAGAAGTCCAACCTACGTTCACTGGCTGACATTGGCAAGACTGTCTCCAGCGCAAGCAGGCTGTTCTCCAACCCGGACAATGGTAATGCAAGTACCGCTGGAGCATAGGATTCTTCCTTTTTATCATAGTTAACAAAAAGTATTTATGAAAGGCCTTTATTGGAAACACTCAGAAGTCCACAGAAATACAATGTGCATTCATATTGAAATAACAAACATTAATACTGTTAGATGTAAATCTATGCCAAGGTCTCATTGTATAAGCGTTCTATGATATAAATTTTTATTGCGATGTATCTGCACATTATAATGGATGCAGCACTAGTTTTTATGGTGCAGATAAGGAAGTTTATATGCATATTAATATAACATAGTTTTGTAGTTAATGATGCTTGCAAGCAATGTTTGTGTGTGTGTGTGTGTGTGTGTGTGTGTGTGTGTGTGTGTGTGTGTGTGTGTGTGAGCAAAAAAAAAAAAAAAAACTTTTAATTTCACTATTTCTCATACCACAAATCAGTGTGTCACACAACATATAATTTATAGTTCCATTAGGACTTAGAGTACACCAGGTTGTTTTTATTATATGCCTGAAAGTCTGCTTCCAACACCTGTTATTACAGAGGTTTTGAGGTGGAGATATGTTAACCTGCAGCTTTTATTGGGCAAAGCAGCTTTTGGTTTGGTTGGCATTCCACAGCTTTTGATATTTTCCCATGGATAAACTCAAGTGTTTTTAATTTTTTTTGTTTGTCTGTAGTCACAGAAAGAAATAAAATCCTTGTTTTTCTTTTATATACTATCCGTTTTGTTATGATTAGTCATATTCACATAAACTGAAACACTACCATTGTTCCCAAAAAACTTTGATCACATTGGAGATTGCCAGTGTTTTAGGGTGTTTCTTGTATTCTCATGTTGTATGAAACTACAGTACTTGGCAAGATGTATTTCTTCTTTTTCTAAAGTGGCTCACTTTGTTCCCCAAACTTAATGAAAATATTTTTTTTTCTTTTTAAAAGTGTATAAATACAGGGATTACCTGTAACCAAATGTTCCTGTTTGAAGTCAAGAATCCTGTACATCTGGAACTCATAAGCAACAGCACCCAAAATTAAAGGACTCATAACTGTACACCACAGTCAATAACCTGTTTTCATAGTGTTCACTTTATTGCTTCTGAGATACTGTACAAAGTCTTTTATTCAGTATGGTAGAATAACAAATCATCACAAATGCTAAGCCAACTTTATATCAATAGTTCCAAAATAAACACAACTGAATTTGAAACAAGAGCTTGTTAAAAAGTAAAGATGTGTTTTATGCTACTAACTTCCTCCTTGCACCATAAAATGTAGAGATTTAGTCACATTATGGCTGCTCTTTTTCCCAGCTCTTTATTGTCTGTTTCTCACAGCTTTGCCTTTGGGGCTTTTTGTCAGTTCTCTCTTTCCTGACAACTTTTCATCCTGGTCTGCAACCTCTTCCTCTTCTTCCTGTTCCTGCTCCTCCTCCAACTAAAGCACGTAATCCACTCGACTACCCTGTGGCGTGCCTTTCAGCCCGAGGCTCAGAGGAGTCGCTACAGGTCCACAGGAGTATGAGCATGGAGTGGCTCAGTAAGTTCCCAAAAACAAGTTCAGCCAGTGCCATCAGCAGTTAGAGTAGAACTAAGAACTCTGATACCTATAGACCAACTATGGCACCCTATAACCAGGTGCTTCATCTAAAATTCTCCAAGTTGTCAATAATACTGAATAAATTGATGTTTGTTCAGAATCATAATAATAATCATCAGATGTGGTGTTAGGGTCAGAAACAGTGTTTTCAAAGAAAGATCCCCTGAGGCTTTTCCATGGACCCTATGTTTAAAAACCTCTGCCCTAAAGCTGTTGCAACATGGAGCAGCATGATGTTACAGATATATGTTGTAATGGAATATACAGCAACAGATATTTTCTGTTTGTATATGTATTCAAAGTACTTATTAATTCTGAATATATATGTAATCCACTTGACACATCTTCTTGTGTTTTGTTTAGTACTGAGCCTTTCTTTGCTTGAAACAGCCAGGAAGGTGTTGTGTTAAGTGATTATTGAGCTGGATGTTTGTCAACAAGCCCTGCAAGGAGACTGTGGCTAGCAGTGGCTTGTACAGCGGTCAACTGGATTGTTTAACCTTCATGCTTTATCGAAAAAGTTACAGGGAGTGCTGCCCGCGGCTTTAACTGGCAAACTGTGTCCTTCACCAAAGAATAGTTTGCTCACATCCATCAACAGTTTTGTTCTGTGTCACAATGGCTTGTCTTCTAAAAGTAAACAAATGTGCTTAGTGACGCAAGGAACCTGGAACAAAGACGCACATTAACAAACATGTACATGGTCACACCAGCTCACGTGCATGAATGGGTTACATAGCACTAAGACAAGATACTCCATTACGGACAGATCTGGGATATTTTGACAGCCTGTAATAGAAGATGGAAGATAAATTTCAGTAGTTGTTGCGACATCTCCAGTGGTATTCTTGACGGGTATTGAAATGAGTCACATGTTTTTAATACCTGAATGCTGAGGATTTCCTGGGAAGGAAACATTTTTCTGTTATGTTCTCACAGGTACTTTGTCACTGATCAACACAAAGTAAATAATTACAGTTTCTATTGAAAGGAACCTTTCAACTAGTGTTTGAACACTTACCATCCAGAGCTGTGTTAACAAGTGGGATGTCTAGCGTATAGATGCGTGTTATTTTGCTCAGGGTTCTTGAGAATGAGTTGATGGAATCACAGTGACAACATGGCTGAAGTTCTTTCATCGCCATGATGCAAAAGACTAAGCTTGGAGACTTGTGTGTACTTCACTCCATACATTCAGTACTTTTTTTGCAATAGGTTAATGTGAAACGGTGTTTTAGCAAGAAGTTACTATGCTATAGTTTTCAGAAGTCTGCAAAGGGACTGTCGTATTGATGGTAGATATTCTGATGCTTCCATTGTTACAGGTAGCCCAATGACTGCCCACCGTAACCTGACTTCAACCAGCTTGAATGACTTTTCTGACAAGCCTGAGAAGGATCAGGTCAGTTCAGTTTAACATCGTTATTTCACACACAATTTCTTCAGCTTTACAACAGCCAAAGAGCCTTATGTCTTTAAATTTGCCTCACCCATATTTTTTTTAACAGTTTTATAATGCTGACAAAATGTGGCAATAACATTATATGGTATAATTAATCAGATGGATTAACTCTGTAAATCTGAATAGTTGAACATTTAATCCTTTTAAGGTGGCACGTATATTATTAGTTTAGCAGTTTGCATGCTTCTGTTCATACTTTGAGAAGAATAATGATTCCATACTGAAAGATCAATTCGTTCTAGGTATATGTTAATAATTAGGGGTAAATGTAAAACAGAAATTCTTTAGAACTAGTTATGCATTAAGTGTTACATTAAAAAAACTAAATGGAAAAACAATATGTAAAATAAATGAATCAATAGATAAAATAATCAGTATATATATTTAAAAAAAAAAAACTAAATTCATGTTAAAATAGATTATTTTGAATGAGCACATTCCTTTGCACATTACTCTTTTCCTTTGTATGGCAGACCACATGCTTGTGAGTATAAGCGACAATTTCAGTACGACTAACTGAACATCTTTCTGAATTTCACTAGTCAGTAATCAACATTTGGACCTCCTCTGTGGGACTTTGACTGGTTATTTCTTTTAGTCATTATCATTTTGACTCTGTAGGGTTTTAGCAGTAATTGGCCAAGCCCTGGGTCAGAATGAAGACTGGGCATGTCCACCGTAGAAGTATCTGCCCTCTAAAATGAGGACATTTTGTCCCGCTTCATTCTTAATTTTGCATCTGCTGTGCTACCTGGTGTTTTGCATGTGGAATCTCAAGTGTCTTCATAATTTCCCTTGCTGATGAATTTATGTAGGTTTTTTCCCACTTTTTAAAATTCTTGCTTAATAATGATTTTCACACAGATCGGTAAGGTATACTTAACCACTTTAGTGTTTCCACAGCCAAGCTGCAACTGAGCCGCCCCTTATCTGAGGAGTAACTTACGACAGTGAGACAATAGTGTATTTCATAATAGTGAGAAAGCTGTACAGTTGTCAAAACATAATACCGTTGTTTTAGCAGCATGCTTTATACCTGTAGCTACTGATGGGGAGTACAAAGATGGGTCATGGAGAAAGTGATTTGGATGTACACTATTGCTACCCAGTTCATATATTTGCTTTAAAACTTGTTGTAGATTGAACATAGTTGTCAATGTAGTGAGCATCTGTTTTTCAGGCTTCACCCAGCACTTAGCCCATTACTTCTCACAATCTACAAGTTGACAGGTTGCAATGTCTTGTTATTGACCAATGAAATGACGAATCAATATCCCACCAAAGAGGCCTAAATGTTCATTGCTATCCAGTGACATTCAAAAAAAATGTTCATTTAGTGACAAGTGGATTGATTAAAAGCATGTGATTGACAAAACAATCCAATTGAGTTATGGGCAAGGGAATGAACAGATTTAAAAATAAGTGTTTAATTTGCATATAAATGTACATCTTTTTTAAGAATTTGTGCTTTATCAATATTCTGATTAATTCCTCTTATGGGTTTTTCATATTGATGTATTTTTCTAATGTAGTTTTTCTTTTTTGGTCATTATTCATTATTATTATTATTATTTTTTTTTTTAACATGGCACTCTACATCCTCCATATGGTAAAGCTTCAGTACATGTTAAACTGTTAACTTTATAATACCTCCATTCTGCTGCATTTTTTTTGAGGAACCTCTGCAGAGAACTATGTGGCCAAGTACAGCTTACCTTGCATCATGTTGTCACCGAGAGGGAATGAGACTGTTCATCCCTTATCTGGTTCCTCCTCAGTGCTAAAGCTTTTTCATCACGTTGTCCTTTAAACTTATGTTTAGCATTCCAGTACAAAACACCTTTATGTTATATTAAAGAATAAAGTACTAGAGCATTGCACTGTCTGTTGAAAATCTACATACCAACAAAATATTAATAGTCAATTTTTGCTGAGGAAAAAAGGATTTTTATGATTGGTGATTGAATGTGGGAGAGCTGGGGAGTGAAACCCTGGATTAAACCAGCTCCACCAATTAGACAAATTCCAGCCTTTTTTCAGATTCCAAGAAAATTTAATATATCTAGCTTTCGTAATTACACTCTAGCATGTGAAATATTTGTCATATGTTAAGATGCTCTATAATTTGAGTAACAAGAAGGAAAGCTCTTCAGATCAGTCTTTTGTTCATGTATTATGTAACTTCACAGAATAAATGTGCAGAATTTATGGTTGCTGTGAAAATAATTTCAGAGGTACCTTCATTTAAAACATTAATTCCTGTGCCTAGTAACCCAGAAATCAAAATCTCAGTTAATAACAGGGTCACACTTTTAAAATCTTCAGCTGTCTCTAATAAACACCATTGTACACCATGTAAACCGTACTTTCTGGGTATAACGAAAACCTACTATCTACCGTTTGCTTGAATGGTTCACACAGCTTGAACTACTGTAACAACAAAAATACACTGGGGAAAGACAGAGTAGGGGCATAAGTTTGTAACAACAACCGTTAAAGTGCTTGATCAGAATGTTTAGTTTTTCATGTTTGGTCCTGTGAGGACAGCCACTGTTCTTCACTTGTGTAGGGAGACATGTTTTAGAAATGTAACAGTGCACTACTGGAGTATGGTCTAATGATTCACTTTTCTTCTCTGATAAGAAACTATTTGTAAGGTGATTTTAGTAGTACAAGACATAACCTCACTATAAATCAGTTATGAACAATGTTATACCTTCATTTTATGTGCTAGTCAGTTGTTCCATTTATAATGTATATCTTGGGTTATTATTTCTCAGAATTATTTATAAGTTGTTCCAACAATACACATTGCCAGGTGTTAATGAAAATCAATGAAGTGTAAAAAAAAAAAAAAAAAAAAAAAAAAAAAAAAAAGTTTGTTTGGTTGCTACTGTTTTGCGTATCATAGTATGAACTTTGCTTTCCTGATAATTTTTAACTGTAAATGCCCATGGTTTCTGGTTTTTTTTTAAATTTTTTTTTTTTTTTTTTTTTAAGGCTCCTATTTTTTTTGCTTTATTCTTTCAGCTCACAGTTGAAAACTGAGCTCTAAAGCAATCTAAAATTTTATATCCTTACTTGAACTTCACAGTATCCTGGAAGAACCTCTTTATATTTTTATATGCAGTATGTTTTTAGTATATTTATATTTATGTGCTATTTGTTGGTGAGCCAATGTCTATTTCTAAAAAGTAATGACTTCAATTTTTTTTCATGGGCTACAGAGATTTCAAGCGCATTCTAGTAGTGTAGAGGTAATTTGTAAATGGAGCAGTTCCCAAGCAATAATCTGAATGGGGACTGAATATTTTGTAACAATTAATTAGGAAAAAAGTTTTGTAGAAGATGACAGTAACTGATCTTTAAAGACTTTATTTCCTCTGGCAGCCTGCTGTGGTCCTTTGACTATCAGTTTTGATTGTTTGGAAGTAGCTCTTTAATCTTTCACTTGACGTAAAGTGCAAAAGCAGTTAAACTAAAGGTGCTCTGACACGGTTACCATGGATTTTATTCTTGCTGGTGATAAATGCTTTTGACTCATGGGGTGAGGCTTGAACCCACTGTGGTATACTATTCATTTAAAGTTACCTTTTTTTTTTTTTTTTTTTCGAACATAATTTATGGGGAAATTTTATTGTTTGCTTTCTCAAGCTTTGACTTTTTTAATGTCAAATTAGTTTTGGCATTCAGTATGTATAAAGTCATGTTTCCAGTGAGTAATAATTAAAATCTGGGGAAATTAATGCCCACCTCTTTGAAGTTTGGTATTTTTAAATTAATCTGGTTTCTTCTGTCTGCCTTCCTTATCCTTCTCTTTGAATGTTCAGTTGAAGAACAAGTTTATGAAAAAGTTGCCCCGTGATGCAGAGGCCTCCAATGTCCTTGTTGGAGAAGTGGACTTCCTAGACAGTCCTTTCGTGGCCTTTGTGCGCCTGCAGCAAGCTGTCATGCTGGGTGCCTTGACTGAAGTTCCAGTACCAACAAGGTAAGGACCACACAAAGCTTCAAGGCCTTTTGGATAGTCTTGTTTAAAAACATGTTGTAGTGTTCCTTTCTCAAGGACCAGCTCAATATGCAAAGATTGACTAAAATTCCTGACGTACATGGCTTTATTTTAGAACTTAAAAGGAGATACGATACTTGAGCATCAGGCTTGTTGTAAAACATCCCATCAAATGCGCTCACACATTGGTCTTCCAATGTGATATATCTGATCATTTAAAAACTGCTCAGATTGTCATGCTAGATTCCTCTCTCCACAAAAGTAAACTACTTCCCTTTATCAGATTCCTGTTTATCCTGCTGGGACCCAAAGGCAAAGCCAAATCCTACCATGAAATAGGAAGAGCAATAGCCACCCTCATGTCCGATGAAGTAAGGAGCTACCGTTTCATCTAGATTTACTAATAGAGCATAGCATTCACTGCATAGATTAAAGATTGCATTATATATGTATTTTGTATGCACATGTTTCAAATACTTTTTGCCATCTAAGGTACAAGTGTATAAATGATTTTGTCTTCAAGTGGGAAGAGTACATTGAAAATAGTGTAACATAATGTTAAGAAGGACATGTTGCAGGAATGCCATACTGCAATGAGCACAGCAGTTTATAAGTACCAGTCTGACATTATATACTCATATATTTGGTGTTGGTATTCATGTGCATCATAGCAGAAATTGCTGCATTATCATAGAACTATTTTGAGAATATCAGATTAAGTATGTATTCAATTAAAAAAGTTCAAGTATTGCAAAAGTATTGGAAGACAAAGGTAATATAAAGGCAAGGAATAAAAAATAAATATCAAAAAATAAACAAATTACAGTTAGTTCAAATAAAATCCTAGTACGTACTCAACTGAAATGGATGAATGTCAGGTCAGGAATAAGAGGGGAGTAATTTCGGATGAGACTTCGACATTCAGTGCTAGCATCAGAAAATGCTGTAAGACTATATATTGGTTGTATGGGCTTGGAGCAGGAATGGTAGTAACCTGTACATATAAATTGGCTCTGAGGTTCCTGCATAATTCCTAGATGTATAACATTAGTGTTGAAGGGTGACCATTCACCGGCCAGCTGAGATGTACCACTTGTGTGGTTTTCAAAGACTAATGCGGTTTGTTGTTTTAAAATCCCTATTGAGTGGTATCCTGCACCGGACTCTGATACTTAAAAGAAGCTTACAAACTGCATCTTTTATCTTCCTAAGTGTCAGGTGCCCTTTACTCGACTTGTACCTGTTGTTTACAAACAAAAGTCATCTGTCCAAGCATCCCTGTTTCCCAGCCTTTGCTTACTACGCACATTTTTGCTGATTTCTCCACAACTCTATGCTGGACAGCTGAACCAAACTAGCTATTTCTTCACATTTAGCTCACCCGTATGTACCGAAAAAGTGGTAAGAAAAGTATACAAGCAGGATGTTTGGGGGTTTACTTTTAATAAGATCAAAGCTTAAAATCCAGTGTTCACTGTGCCTAGAGGCTTTTTATCAAACTTCAGACACTGATGTACAGCATATATTTCCTTAATAACCTTATTATTTTAATCTGTTTCATTTAGAACTGTGTAAGTTTTTTTTTTTTTTTTTTTTTTTTAAATGTAAAACACATTAAAGTTAATTTGGACAAAATTTTGCAATATGTGCAGTCACTGCACCTGAATGAATTTGAATGAATATATATACTGTGTGTGTGTGTGTGTGTCCATTTCTTTGCATAGGTTTTTCATGATATTGCATACAAAGCCAAAGACAGACAGGACCTTCTAGCTGGCATCCAGGAATTTTTGGATGAGGTTATTGTTCTGCCTCCTGGGGAATGGGACCCAGACATCAGGATAGAGCCTCCAAAGTCACTTCCATCCTCAGACAAAAGGTAAGGTTGACCTTTTGGAGTTAATGATTTCATTTCGCCAGTGCTTATTTATGATCAGTTGACCAGTGCTACACAGAGCTAGTGCTGTGTTAAATTGGTACAATGTCATTCCATGCTGTTTCTGTCACTATTTCTAACACAATTTCTGTAGTTCAATTTCAATTCTTACCTTTACTGACTTAAAATAAATTGACATTTATTTATCTGGAAATAAATAAAATAGATGACACATTATACAACTTTATTTTCAACCAGATGAGATGAGCTGACTTCCAGAAAGGTGGCTGATTTAATATAATATTTGTTACTTTAAATGAAATATTGCACATCACTGTATTTCACATATCATTGCACTCACAACAAGTTCTGTAAAGTCACGCAAACTGTTAGGAGTGACAGTGAGCCTATAGCATGTAATTATATGTCCCACAAAAACATTAATTTGGTCAGCACCCAAAGATAATAGACATGAAATGTTGTAACTCTGAAACACACACTCTATTTTAAAGTGCAGTTGATTTAGTATTGTCTAGGATCAGGATCAAGCTGCTGGTGCAAATACTGCAGGACACCTCTGAAACTGCTTGTCGATATCTTATACACATCTTCTTTTACTGTTCTGTCTTTTCAGCTGATCTTGTGTCCTCTTATTAAAGAAATGCCCCCCCCCCCTCCATGTGCTCACATTGTCTAGGAAGAACATGTATGCCACAGCTGACAACATGCAGATGAACGGGGACACCCTCCACGAAGGGGCTCAAGGAGGTGGAGGGGGTCACCATGTCTGTGAAGAGCTTAAGAAAACAGGAAGGTATGGTGTCAGTTACCCAGTCACTAGTGCAAATAATTGTGGTTTTCAACCCTTCAATTATTTGATGAACAGTTTTACTGAAAATAGAAGAATGTTATAATAAGGTACAGGAGAGAGATGGAAACATTAACTACTCCGCATTTGCAATGACATTATTATGGTTTTTATATATATATATATATGTGTGTGTGTGTGTGTGTGTGTGTGTGTGTGTGTGTGTGTGTGTGTGTGTGTGTGTTTTTGAACAACCGTTAGAAATGAAGGTCCAGCTAAGACTGTTGGTAAAACAGTTGCTGTTAAAGTGAAGTGCATCATTACTGTGAAAACACTATAAATGTTTACTATAAATGTAAAGGAGGAACAGGAAGCGAGAATAATTTTAGTTAGTAGATTTAAGCTTAATATTAAAACTACATTTTATTTTTTAATTTGCCAGGTTTTGTGGAGGCCTTCTTCTTGACATAAAAAGGAAAGCTCCCTTTTTCGCCAGTGACTTCTACGATGCATTGCACATTCAGTCATTATCAGCCATTCTCTTTATCTACCTGGGAACAGTGACCAATGCCATCACATTTGGCGGACTGTTGGGGGATGCCACGGAAAACATGCAAGTGAGTTCAGTCTTCCAAACCCAAATTTTGCACCACCATCACCTTGCCATCAACAACCAACATAATATATTTCATATCTTTGAAAAATCAGTCGTCTGATATTTAATTTTAGGGTGTTGGCTGTATCCAGTGTGTGCTGAAGAGTACTTTGAATTACTGACCTTTTGTAGAGTTTGAGACCATCTCATTTAGGATAACACCCCTTTTATAAGCTGGAGCTACATGGCAGCTGTTGCAGTAGTGAAAAGATAATACCTGTTCTTGATTCTGTTTAATTTATGTAGTCTGGGTTGACCTGTCATACTTTCATTTCATGTGAAAGTTTTATAGAACAGTTTTCAGTGATATCTAGGAAATGTTATCAGCAGCTATGATCAGTATCACAAGTAAGATTACAGATAAACAAAATCAATAGGTCTTACCTAATTAGGTAGTGAATGGAAAACAATATAATATAAGATTAATAATATTTAGGTGAAAAGCAATTATGTGCCCTCTTTTCTACTATACACATTTATTCATATCTGTGTCTGTTGTAGCTTATTTTTAATTATATGACTCTTTAATTCAGTTGAAGTAATTTATTGTAAGGCAAATAGTTTATTTCAGGTTTTCTTGTATAGCAGTTGCTATTGAGGAAACAGTTTAAGGATGTGTGCAGAAATTATGTGCATTTATGTTAGTTGAATGCTATTTCTTATCTTGGCCAAGAGCATCACAGGATGAAAGCTTTCACTGAAATGTGTTGGACAGGATACCACTTTCAGGACAGACAACAGACAGACAACATGCCAACTGTAAAACACAAGTTCACTTCTCATTGTGCTCTCTTCCAGGGTGTGTTGGAGAGCTTCCTGGGCACAGCGGTCAGTGGGGCTGTCTTCTGTCTACTGGCTGGCCAACCTCTCACCATTCTCAGCAGCACAGGTCCAGTACTGGTATTTGAGAGACTCCTCTTCAATTTCAGCAAGTGAGTTTTGTAATGGAATGTGTACTTATATCTTTGGTCATTCCTGAAGGAGTAGTAAAAAGGTTGTCTCTGCAATGATACATAAAGCAAGATCTATTCTGAAAACACAAATATGTACATTTTTTGTTTATGTGAAACTCTGTTTGCCAAGCAAGAAGAGCAGATAGCAGATACAATTGTTTGTTAATTTCCTGTCTAAATCTAGGGCTTCAGCACAGACACAGCTTTGTTCCCCAAATGGTACAAGCTTTCTTTATGGCTCAGAGGGCTGGCAGACTGTTTCTCTCTCACAAAATATTTACTAAAGTCCTATCACTAGTTACAGTTGTTACAGGGAAGTTAAGTTTGACCAAAGTCAACTTTCCCATATTTCAATGTCAACAATTTTTTTTTTTTCAAAAAGTGTCTGAACTTGAAATTCAGTAAATCTGATGTCTCTGGCTAAGTTTAAGTGGTCCAGAATAGCTATGAAAAATAAATTAGTTGCAAGTAATTTGTTTTCTGTTAAAAAGTTGACTGGGTTAAGTCACAGTTGAAGCTTTATTCAATCACATGTCATATCTGGATCTTTTTGCTATGACCCTCCTTTCTCACCTGATACTGTGAGGGTATAAAATTACCTCACACTGAACTCTGTATGTTCCACTATGAATAATTTATCTTTATTTTTCAACCCTGAAATATACCAGATAGCACCATGCTCTTCCTTTGCTATAGAAACTACTGTTTATTAAATAGTCTGCTGATGATTTTGCTTGTCTTGGTTGATTTGGTATACATTTACTCAGTATAGAAACTGTAATTAAACTGTAATAAACAGTAAACTTGTTTTTCTTGCTTATTTGTGATGTTAGCCTCATATAACCATTGATCATATATGTCATGTTTGGTGTTCTGCTAAGAATTCAGCTGCTGTTGTACTTATACCAACACAAGCACATTTTTTTTTCTTTTTTTGCTTCAATCCAAATATAAATTGTATGTCTTTTATATATGTACACAAAAACGTAGCTTGTGTCTTTAACCCTATAGGGAGAATGATTTTAACTACTTGGAGTTCCGGCTGTGGATTGGCCTGTGGTCTGCGTTCTTCTGCCTGATTCTGGTTGCAACAGATGCCAGCTTCTTGGTGCAGTACTTCACCCGCTTCACAGAGGAGGGTTTTTCTTCGCTTATCAGTTTCATCTTCATCTATGATGCTTTCAAGAAGATGATCAAACTGGCTCATCACAACCCCATCAACCAGGGCTTCAATGTAGACTACGTGACGCAGTATGACTGCCGCTGTGTGCCGCCTTATGTGGGTAAGGCTTACTGCCTTTTTGCTAATAAATTGTAGTTTATTTTTACCTAGTGGCAAAAAATAAAGCACAGATATCAGAGCCACTGGTTTTTAAAATTTCCAGTCTTCTTTTCTAAATGCTATCAGTTCTTTTGGTTGCATTCTTCTGCATTTTGTAACTCTGGAAATATTTATTAATGCCCTGTCACTTGTTGAAATTGATATGAGAAAGGATAGAGTGATCAAAGTCAACACTCGCATGTGTCACTGTATAAAAATCTTTATTGAAGATGTAAAAGGACAAAATCATGCAAGTGTACTACATTTTTTTAGTGATAAAGGTCAACAAAGGAGATGTAAGCCAAAAATGTGTAAATTTGAAACATAAAGCCTTGGATACTAATTATGTTTAAGGGTTTCAAAAAGACTATAGGTCTGACATGGCAGCATTCACCACAGCATGCGGCCTATGTTTTGTAAGTAAGATCAAAACGGACATAGCAAGACACAAAAGTGTGTGGTATTAGGTTCATATCAAACACATAGTGCTAACAAAAGGAATAACAACAAGACAATTGTAATCTCTCCATTCATAATCTCTGTATTTAAAACTTTATTTAAAACCAATATAATACAGTAATTGTTTACATGCACGCGGGGGGAACCACAGCTCTGTATGTGAATGACTTCATTTCCCATAAACCTCAGAGGTGGTCACATGTTAGGTATTAACATGAAGTAGTGAAAACACACATGCTTCTATACATATTCTTTGAATCTCTGTGTCAGTGTGTCTTATTGGCGTGACAGTCTGTACATTTGTTTTGCCAAAGTAAGGTAGCAAAATTATGAATTATCAGGCTTAAATCCCAGTAAACGGGCGATGCTGTGCAAACGCGTCCAGATGAAGCCTACACCAGTTGAACGTGAGGGTGGTGGAAACGGCTGATAAGGCTCCGGCATGGGTGTGCGTTCTTCGAACTTTAGTTTGGATAAATTTGTAACAGTATACAATGCAATTTATTATAATACATAAAGTATTTTTATTACAGTTCACTAACAGTACTGTATAGTATTTGTAAATTTGTTTCTATTTTATCTTTATCCACGTTTTGATTTTTAGATTTTGAATTGAAATAATAATGTATTACAGCTAAGTTTCTGTATAGATACTGATATTAAGAACCATTAAAGCAAAAATGTTGGTATCGAAAGTTTGGATATAAATATATGTATAAATAAGACAACAGAGAACAAAATAACTAGAAAATAAATAATATATAAATTTCTGTGTGTGTGCGTATGCCCGCGCTAGTGTGCGGGTGCGTGCAGAAATTCAGCTTTGCTGTAAGATGACATTACAAAGATGTGTCAGATGGAGCCTGGCTGTATTTTACACCTCAGGATGTGAAGTAAAAAATTTGTTTACCCCTTTCTAAATTTTCAAAAAGGCTGAATGTGACATTTGTCTTGTTTTCTTATGACTTCTGTGATTTAAGGATGACTGAAGAATGTGAATTGTTATATGTAAATGATAAATGTGTAATTGTCCAAAATTTGGTGACAAGATGCACATGGTGTGTAAGAACAATGTTTTCCAATTGTGCATTCCATAGGCAATGGCTCTGAGCTCTACAGCATGCATGGCCCAGCGATGATCAACAGCACTGATTTGGTAATTGGTTTCCTCCTTGTGTTGTCTGTTTTCTAAACTAATCACTGTATATTTGTTTAGTCAAGTTATTGTTAAATGCCCAGTTGCATTGCCTAAGTGAATTTTATCTGCGTACAGTCATTACTCAGTCAGTGTTACATGGAGTGGAAGACTGCACAGTTTTATGCCCAGGCCCTTGTTTACGAATGCATACTTTTGAGACTGTGGAACACACAATAGAGTAACACACACAGTGAAACAGCAATGTAAGTTGCACAAAATAGTGCCTCTTATCCTCCGTCATTACATCGCATACTGTGGTTACACCTGCAGCCAGTAATTGGGGAAGGCCTCTCCTTTATGTGTCACACATTTTAAATTTTTCTTCCTCTCACTTCTGGTTATTTTAATGTGCAATGTATTATTTCAACCAATTTATATTGAGCTAACTATATATTGGTATTTTCCAACTGCTTTTGTAAAACAAAAACAGGACCTCCTAGAAAAGCACAAAGCCCCCAGTCGTTTATTTAGTGGTTTCTGGCCATGCTTTTTTCCCTAACCCTAGTGGCAACTGAGCAATGACTGTATATCCCTCAGAAATGAATAAAACTTAGTCCTACAGCTTGTTTCATCAGAGTAAGAAACGGCATGATGAATAAAGCTGGTGCACAATGGCTTCCTTCTGCTTTGTTTAGTGTGGTTTGAAAATGTTAAAACAAAACAAGCACAGTGTCTGCCAGGCATATGTTTCTTGTAGCAGAATAGTAACTGTACATTTAATTTAATCTCCAAAGCTTAAAGCATGGCCATGTGTACTAACTAACATCTAAATTAAGCCCTGTTACATCAACTGTGAGAGTGGGGATTCTGACCGACTTTTTTTTGTCTTTTTATTTGGTGATGTCTTACCAGTGAAATACCTGGGCAGACAGATAACAGCTGAACTCCTTTTTATCCTTTTATTACTATGGCATCTTGAATAACATGAAAACTGTAGTTACCTGAAGAAACTTCTTGTCTGAATTATCTGCCAGCTTTCTTTGTGCTGTTCTGCATATACTTTAGTTTTTGAATGCATACTGCTTAACTACATAACTAATCTACTTCGTATTTGCACTGTGCCTACACAAAAAAATTCTGTAGAATTCTGTTGCCCATTACTTAATGACAAATGTCTCAAATTGGTCTCAAATGGGTTACAGCATGAATACTTGCCTAGCTGTGGTAAAATGTTAGAATTTGTTCTGCTGTGGCCTTTTCATGTGTTTTTTTTCGACCTCTTTTGCAGTTTCCCAATATCACCTGGTCATCCCTGACCAAGAATGACTGCTTGAAGTACGGAGGGCAGCTGGTAGGCCAGGCCTGTGACTTTGTTCCTGACATCACCCTGATGTCCTTCATCCTTTTTTTTGGCACCTACTCCTGCTCTATGTGTCTGAAGAAGTTTAAGACCAGCCGCTTCTTCCCCACAACTGTGAGTCATTGCTGTGATGATGACGTTCCTGCATTTTGGGTTGCATTTGATGCATTCTGTCTTGACAGATTGCTTTTGAAACATGGGCTAAACCTTGGGTTAGGGAAGTCTTAACATGAAATTGCAATGAGCCCCTTTGAAGTTTGGATTTGGTCCAGGGCTCATTCTGTACCTCTCTGTAAACAGATATCCTCCCAGCTTCATTTCTCATCTTTCCATCACTCAGCAAAGATATCAGATACCATGTTGCAGTTGATCACTTGTGCAAACTTTTTAGGATTAGTACCCAAATTCCAGCATTTCAGAATTTGTGGAGAACTGTAGCAGTGATCTAAATGCTTAAAATGTATAGTAAAATGTTTTTAATTTTCCATTTGTAATTCTAATGAAGACTTTTGTATAGATATTTCTGTAGTTAAATATGTAACAGGACCTGCCAACATTAATGGCTCAATGGAAGAATGCCTTTATTACTTCTGGATGAGGTGTCTGAGAAATATGATCATTACTGCTGGAAACCAGTGCATCGGTACAGTGATTACTAAAATATATTTTTCTCCTTTTAGGTGAGGAAACTTATGAGTGATTTTGCAATCATTTTGGCCATTTTCATTTTTTGTGGTGTGGATGCCCTGGTTGGTGTGGACACACCTAAACTTATTGTACCAAGCGAATTCAAGGTAAAAATTCATTTTCATCACAGGTGGATTAAGTTTCACTGAAGATGATCAGTGTGCTTTCAGCTACTCATTATTGACTGTTCAATGTCTGTATGTTCTCTGTCAGTTTTTGGCATCTTTCACTGAAAGTGAATTAACCTGAAACTCTGATACAAAATGCTAACATTCATACAGTACTTTAATCTTAATGGGATCTTAATCTTCTTGGTGGGGGGTGGTTTGAGCACTGGCATCAAATAACATAATGATTAGCTGAGATTTTGGGAACACTTTGATGCTTGTTTGGCTGTCTCTGTTGAATGCCTTCTCTTCCACGAAAGAACTGGTGTCTGAATGTAGGCTTTCTTAGAGATGTGAAAAGAGTCTTTGTCCCAATGTATCTGTTGTGGTCTTTGTTTTTTTTTTTTTTTTTAATTATTCTTTCCACACCCACAATCAAACCCTTTTTATTGAAAATGTTGAATCCTTTGAGGCTGTCTTTGGCTTACAAAGCGCTCTTAACCCCCAGCCTACAAGCCCTCACAGGGGCTGGTTTGTGCCTCCTTTCGGCGGTAACCCCTGGTGGGTATACCTGGCAGCAGCCCTCCCTGCTCTCCTTGTCACCATCCTGATCTTCATGGACCAGCAGATCACAGCTGTCATTATCAACAGGAAGGAGCATAAGCTGAAGGTGGGGGGTGGGGTTATGCTGTGATATATTGTTAGCATGCATTAATTTTAAGGCAAAGCAATCGCAGCAAATGCACAACAGCCTGTGCTTTGCTAAATACTTAACCTGCCATATTTGGGTTGTGTGTATCAAACCTCTACATCTAAATATCTCATGGCCTCAACTTCCAAGTGGAGCCAATAAAGATAAATATAGTAATATGACTGGGGAAATAATTCTGTCAATAGAGGGATGGAAATCAACTCTACATTAAATTTACTGCACATACTTGCACTTTATGCAAAATTTGCCCTTAAACTTTTTTGCTTTTACAAAACATTTATTGGTTTGAATGAGTGTTCATTCTCCCTTAACTTCATTAGATCATAAGGGAGTGTTCAAAACTTGCATTATTAGAGGGCATTTAAAATAACCGAGTAAACCAATATGAAAAAGGTGGTCTTAACTGTGAGACATTTTAATTTGTTGACATTACTCCCTTTCTGTCATACAGAAAGGTGCTGGTTATCACCTGGACCTCTTCTGGGTGGCCATTCTCATGATAGTGTGCTCTTTCATGGGACTGCCCTGGTATGTTGCTGCCACGGTCATCTCTATTGCCCACATTGACAGCTTGAAGATGGAGACAGAAACATCAGCCCCTGGCGAGCAGCCCAAGTTCCTGGGCGTGAGGTGCGCAGTGACTCTTTCACTAATGTGAAACCAGTGTACAAGTCCGTAGTAATAGAGAAATTACAGACCTCTCCTCTGGGAAAGTTTGTGTGGCCTCAATTACAATTTATCCGTGTCCTTAAGTAAAGTATAAAATTATAATACAGATTTTGTGTGTTGATTCTTCAGTGAAGAAAGTAGTTTATTTCGATACACACTGTGGAACAATGAATTAAGACTGTGGCTGGCTTTACACGGAAAATCAGTCTTATAGCCCAGACTTTAAACTTGGAGCTGGTTATGTACTGTGTGTGTTAAGAAGCACATATCACTTTTAGACTTGGAACTATTAATAGATGTAAGTAGAACTCTTAGGAAATTAAGGTTGGATTTAGACTTTAGCTCTAGGAGTAACACACTGATGCACTCCATGTCATAAGTTGTTTAACTCATTTCATGTATGAATAGTGCATGTATGGTCAACAAAAAGAGGATCTTATCATTAATGCAGTTGTATATCACTGCATAATGAAACTTGCATAAAAATCCATACAGAAAATAAAAATGCTTTTCAACTTATTCTGGGGGATTTTTATGAACCTATTGGTTTATTTATTTTTTTTTCCAAACTTTGATGTCTGGTCTGTTTATGGATATCTTTTTTTAAGAAATGAAAACATTTATTATCAATCCCTATTTCTAAGAAAGCCAAATTCTACAAACAATCATGAAATATCATTTAATTCATGTAGCGCTGGCATTACATTGCTGTCTGTGTACATTTCCTAATTACTAAATATATATAGAATTTCATTGTATGCCTTCACTAGGGGTTATGTGAGAGCATGCAAATTGCACTTAAATATAGAAAAATACATACACCTAAGCTGTATCAGCTAAACTCATTTAGGGTATAGAAAAAAAAAAGCATAACTATCTGTCTATCCATGTATTTATCTATTGCTGTAATTATTTATTTTGTAGGGAGCAAAGAGTGACAGGCGTCTTTGTTTTCATTCTGACTGGGCTTTCTGTCTTCATGGCTCCAGTGCTGAAGGTAAGTGACTCTGTCTACCCCACAGTAACACTCAGTAGAAACGCTACCAAAGTCTGGCAGTAAAAGCACAGCTTACACACCTATGTTTGTGAGGGATTCCTCTCTTCCGCAAGCTTTTCTAGAATGGAGAGAACACAACTGCAATTGTGTCAATGTCTTTTTGGATACTGACAGTCCGATCTAAATGTTAGACTTGCAATGAAGACCCTCAGTTCTGCTGTTCCCATTTCTGTGATGCATGGTGATATCCCAGTGTGCAGAGTGCCCAAATATTTAGTCTTGTTATTATGTAAGTACAAATACACTGCCCGGCCAAAAAAAAGTCCCCACCTGGATTTAACTTAGTGTTATGTTGTGGTGTTGCTTCAGTTGGTCAGGTCTAGGTTCAGCAATGTTATCTGCCCAAAAATGAGGTGAGCTCATTACCCTGAATATACTGAATGAGCAGGTTTTTCCATCAATGGATTTTTTTTCTTTTCTGATGGCATGGGCATATTCCAAGGTGACAATGCCAGGATTCATGGGGCTCAAATTGTGAAAGAGTGCTTCGTTTTCACACATGGATTGGCCACCACAGAGTCCAGACCTTAACTCCATTGAGAATCTTTGGGATATGCTGGAGAAGGCTTTACATAGCTGTCAGACTTTCCCATCATCAATACAAGATCTTTGCAAAAAAATAATGCAACTCTGGATGGAAATAAATGTTGTGACATTGCATAAGCTTATCGAAACAATGTCATGGTGAATGCATACTATAATCAAAGCTAAAGGTGGTCCAACCAAATATTAGTGACTTTTTTGTATATATATACAGTATTACATATACAAAAAAAATGTATATATACAGTATTAGCTGTTACTGTTGGTACTGATTTTTGATGTTTATTTTCTAGCCATAGCTGTGTGAAGTTTTTATTTTTATTCTTTGTCTTGTCTTTTTTAATACATTTTACAGAGTAAAGGTTAGGGGTTACATTTTTTTAAAGCGTTAGCGATAAGTTATAGATGTGTGTGGTATACAAAGCTCCAGATTTGTTTGCTCAGAGGCATGGTCTAATAGCATAGCTGTTAGTGCGTATGTGTTGTTATTAGATAAGACTAAATGGCTTAAATACTGTCAAAATGAATGGTGTTGTATCCTTTTGTGTAGTCTCATTGGAGGAATCCAAAAAGTATCAGCTGAGACTGAGTGGCTTTAAATGCCTTTTGGAGGATGTCACCCTCAAATTTGTCAATTATGTGACAAACTTGGCAATGAGGAAAAGGAATGTGATAAATTATACTGTGATAATTTTAGAAATGTGAACAGTTTCTGGATGTGATACTGATCAGTTTACAACTTGCACCATGACTTTGTCTGAGCACTTCGCATTCCCTCTGTGCTTGAAATAGTGGCTTTGCTGGTGTCTCTTTACTAACCTTCCCATGTTTCCTGTTCCCCCAGTTCATTCCCATGCCAGTGCTCTATGGAGTGTTTCTCTACATGGGAGTGGCATCTCTCAATGGAGTGCAGGTGAGCTTCCAGCAATGTGAAGCTCTTTTTGCTTTGCTGTACTTTTGTCTCTTGTATGCAACTAACATCACCAAACTTTTATTAAAATCATTTTGAATGTAACTTTTATTAATTTAATGTGGCAACTACAAATGTCCCTCAAGCCATTTGTTTTGTATTCATATTCAGTTGAAGCTGAACATTTTCACAAGATTTACAAGCTGCATGTAAACTGCACCACAAGAAAATACTTGTTTATTTTTAAATGATACATAAAAATAGATGGCAATGATGTAGTGTTTGGATGGTAGAATTGGAACACTTGGGTGTCTGGTAATATGAGTTTTCAACGTTAAAAGTGAAATCGTGAAATACGTTTTACATTTAGCTCTTATGTATCTCCTCCAGTTCATGGACCGCCTCCAGCTGCTGCTTATGCCTGCAAAGCACCAGCCTGACTTAATCTACCTGCGACATGTGCCCCTGCGTAGGATCCACCTCTTCACCTTCATCCAGGTCCTTTGCCTCGCTCTCCTGTGGATCCTCAAGTCCACTGTGGCTGCGATCATCTTTCCCGTCATGGTGAGCCATAGAGCTGCTTTCACCAAACTTGGTCACGCTGAACATTTTGTGTGTAGCCAGTAATGGGTAACATTCTCACATCTCTCTGCAGATTCTGGCACTGGTGGCTGTGAGGAAGGCCATGGATTACCTCTTTTCTCAACATGACCTCAGCTATTTGGATGATGTCATTCCTGAGAAGGACAAGAAGAAGAAGGAGGATGAGAAGAAAAAGAAGAAAAAGAAGGGAAGCATAGACAGCGACATTGATGATGTGAGCATAAGCTGATGCCTATATGATGAGCTCGTAATCAAGTTTCATGTTTGCAGAATGAATTAACATAAAGCAATAAGATTTTGCAAAAACCTACTGCATTTATTCAGTATACAAAAGTTACATAAGTGACCAAATCCAAGTAACACCAGTGTGTTCCACTTTTCCACAGTCTGACTATCCCTTCCATGAAAATATCCCCAGCATTAAAATCCCCATGGACATGATGGAACAAGAGCCTTTTCTGGGTGCTAAAATAACCAACAGTGAGTAAAGTCGTACTGGTGCCTGTCCAAGTCCATGTGCCTTAGATCAGTGAACGTCTCGGATAAGGGGTCTTAAACTCCCCTTGAGTCGTCGTCTCCCATTTTGTACCATGTTTGTTCCCTTCTGTATCAAATTATCCTGCAGATGACAGAAATGTTGCAGTTTAACACAGTCATTGTTTTTAAGACCTTGTAGCTGACACATGTGGTGGAGTAGAGACTAATGATGTCATAAAAAACAATGTTGGTACTTAAAATTCCTGAGAGGTAATGAATCAGATGTATTAGAGGAAGGAAGAAAATTCCTGAATTTTATTTTGATTCATGTTTTAATTTATAATACATAAGCATGTTATGTTTAATATGAATTTAGTTATATTTTAATTTTAAATGCAGCTTAGGGTTGGCAGTTTTAGGGGAAATAATTACAAAGAATGGCATGACAGTCTTTTTTAGAAATAATAATAAATGGCTCAACTCCCCAGTATGCCCTTTCATAATCTGTACCTACAAATATCTCCTCTGACTGTACAAGTCCATACACTTCAGTATCATTGATCTGTAATATATGTCTAAAACCAGTGTAAGCTAAATTTAAAACCATTCACATGTATCCCAGAAATAGTCAGAGCAGCATATGGGCGAGTCCAGAGAGATCCACACTTACGGTAATTGGAAGCCATATGTCCTTCCTTGCACAGGAGAAAAGTCGTCCTCTTACCTTGACCCGCACTCAGCCTGCTGAGGGGCTGCATCGTTTCCAGGCTGTTTGGTCTGAGGTAAGAGCTCACTCTCTACAGCCCAGTTTACAACCCTGCCCAATTTATGGAGTGCTAGTTATGGTTAAAGCAGTGTCTTACCAAACATTAGCACTTTTTCTTTCAGTAAAAATACCCAACTGTAAAAAATATCATTAAATGTAATATTTTTAATTAAAAAATACGTAGTTGATCTTGGTCTCTCCACAAAGAGTTTATGAGCCAAAGTTGTTCAGATTATTTTATGCTGTAACATAAATGACCTGGGATTCCGTCATATAGAATTTACTTTTGTAGTATCATTGAACAATTGCCATAAAGTACTGTTGTACAAATGAGTAAACCATTGTAAAGCTGCTTATCAAACCAAAGTCATTGGCATAATAAATGCTAATAGCAATAAATGTAACTTGATATTGTCTGTTGTGTCAACATGGATTTACGATGAGGATGGTTTTCCAGCTGTGACTCTACTTTGCTAATGTTTCACTTCATGACTCCTAATGCACCATGCTGTGTCATTTATGTAAATGGTACTGCCCCCCATCCATGAATGTGTCCATCTCCTTCAGTCTCCAGACAGAAGATGTGCCTGCCTCAGAAAAGAATGAAACCAAGGACAGGGAGGAAATGGGTTCTTCCAGAGAAACTGAGGGTCCAAGTCATCTCTTCAACCCAAAGACACTCAACTGCATCCACTGGACCTGCCAACTTTTGAAATTCTGTTCATTTCACATATTAGTTTGTCTGACTTTTAGTTCCACAGTAATACGCAAGGTAAATTCCACTGTTACAGTAAAAGATGTGGAAGGATGAAAACTTGAAGGATTTCTTCCCCCACTGCTGCTTTTGAAAGAACAAACCAAGCATTGACTGAACAAAGACAAATTGTATGACATTAATTTATAGTGGACGTTTAGTGAATTGTGGTAAATGTGAAAAGAAAAAAGAAAGACATGGTCATAACTCCCTCTCTTCTTGTGCACTGCCATTGTACACACAGCATTCTTACTATGCAAAATGCTACCTGTGTCTTCTTGTGTACTATGTAAGTGGAGTGCAGCAGGACAGTGGATTTTGGACATATCCTGCTGTTGATATGGGCCTTATCTGAACTTTAAATTTTTTTCACTGAAACTACTGTAATCAGATTTTCCTGTAGTAGGAAAAAGATGATCACTCTGTATAGCTCTACCTCTATTATAATAGCCAAGCATTCTGTAAAAACAAAAGAATTGATTTGTAAAGAGCACAGCATAGGATTCCCGTGTTGCTGATCTGTGAGCTCTTTATGCTGTTGTAGTGAGTTAATCTGATGAGTTTAAAGTATTACTAAAGAAATAGGCAATGTAAGTTGACCAGAGAGATTATTTTGCATAATGTGGATAATTTTATAATTTTTTTTTTTTTTAAACCTAGAGGATTTTATTATAACACTGATCTGAAAGGAGAGAAATCACCTGTATCCTGTGTTTCTCAGCAGTTTAATTATACACATATTAAAGACATAATTTGCAAATCTATTTGAATTTTTTTGTACTTTTTTTTTAAACATGCAAATCTGACTAAAGGCTATAGTGTGATTTTCTTTAGTAAAATAGACACACAATGTAGTCTAAAATCAATTAAACTATGATTCAGTATGATTAAGTTATTATACAAATAAAAAGTGTCATGGGATAATGTATGTACATTTATTAGCATTTTGCAAAATATGTACAATTATTGTGACAATGTCATTGTAGATACCAGTGAAGCATTTTAACTGAAGTAAAGGGTTCCCCTTTTGGTAAGAATATTAATGAATTTTGATTAATAATTCCGGTGATTTACGACGTCTTCCACTGCTGAATTTGTTCATTGCAGAACAAAGATGACCATTTGTATGTCTAAAGGCTGAAGTCATGTTTTGCCTGTGTTAGTTCTTATGATAACTATTAATGTTGCTGGTCTGCAAAACCAGTTTGCTTTTGAACAGATTTAAAAATCAACAACATGCATACAAACAACAGCATAGTCCTGAACAATGCTGTTTAGGACTTTCAACAGTTGACATTTGTGTATTTGTGAATATTTTGAATAAAAGTTGAAAATGACTTTTTTTTTTTAAACACATTTAGAATTTGTACTTTTCAAATGAAATATACATTGAAAATAAAGTAGTCATGACTCCATTTGCTTTTTTTTTTTTTTGACAATTGTTATTGTGAAGATTTAACTGAATGAGATGTCCTGCATGTTCATCCATTGTTTGTCCTATGTAGTGTCACAGTGCTCTGTAGCTCATCCCAGAAGCAGAGCGAGGCAGGTTTCACTATTCCATAGCAAGGCCAACACATGATTAAGAGTTGTCAGTCTACCTGAAACATCTGTCTTTGGACTGATGGAGGAAACATGGTGAGAAGATGCAACCTCAGCTGGATATGAACCCACAGAGCTGCACCCAAGGAGATGTGAGGCACCATCTCTACCCACTGTACTGCCCCTTTCTGTATATTATTTAAGTTAAAATACTAGAATGCACAGATTCTACTAGTTGTCTTCTGTAGCTTAACTATCTTCTCACACACTGATGTAGAACTCTTCTGAGAACTCTTATCTGCTCAAGGCTGCTATAGCACTATGCCTGGTATGTTTATTATTTGTCAAGGTCAAATGATTCTTGCTTGTTTATACACAGAGAATATGGTGTTTTTCCACAATGGCATCTACCAACACTATACCCCAGGTACAAAGCAGTGTGCAATCTTGTCAAAATTTTACAAAATTTTGGGAAAATACAGGTTTTTAAGAACACATTTGGAATGTGACTTACCGCATTTATGTTGTTATACCACATTCCTTTACAAACAGTAGCCTGTAGGAGTTTTCAGAATGAGGAAATATGAAGAAACGTAGGGAGGTGGCAGAGAGGATGGCCTTTTCCTTACATTTAACCCTGTTTTCTTGTTGCCATCTTGTACTTCTTACAATATCCTGGCTGCTTAAATATTCAGTGTTTAGAATTCAATGGAGTACTTTTGTGTTTGAAGGTAGCAAGTTCAAAAAGACCATCTTAAACACACAAATCTGAATAAATGTTTTTTTTTCTAAAGATGAGAAACGTTCAGAAAACCTTTTTTTTTTTTTTTTCCCCAGAAAATTAGTCTTGAAAGAGAGGGGGTCGCCTTATAATCGGGATTGTTGTATATTTGGGCCAATAGGGTGATTCAGACACAGTCCATCCAGTTCCATTAGGATGCCACTAAGTCCTGGACCTAAAGTGTTAAATGAGCAAGCAATTCTGGACTAATTATTTTACTTGCCCTGAGCAGCCGTGCACATCTTAGTCTCTGTGCAGTGAAGGCAGGTGCAACACCAGTTAGCAGGGCAAATAGCAAAGGATGGATGATGACAATCTCCAGTGACAAAAATGAGCTGAGTGGTGTCATGAGACCGACACTTGAAAGGTTTATTAGTCACAGGTCACACTGCTGTGTCCAGGCAAAGACAATTAATTGCCAAATATTAACTCCAACTTTGATCTTGTGTTTCCCACGCACATTTCACTGAAGTCTGTGATTAATGCTTACAGGAGACCTTTTGAGACTGTAATAAGAAGCCTCAAGGGTTTCGTGAAGCTAAGTAATGGGACCAATTGCAGAATACACGTGAGGACTTCCCCAGATACGTCTGCTAGCCTGGAAAAATTCTTGAGATTTGTGGTCTTTCAAAATTGATTAAAAAAAAAAAAAACAACTAAAAAATAGGTCAGTGTAGTAGAAGAGAGGGAAGCCTTGGTGCCGAACAGATCTTGGGTTGTGGGATCACACATGCATTGGAATCCTGCTCAGTCCGCATGGAGTTTGCAATTTCTCCCCATGTCTGCCTGGATTTCCACCCAAAATCCAAATAGATGTTTTTTAGTAGCAATGGTGACCCTAAATTGCCTTTAATGTGTGTGCAGTACATGCGAGGGGAGAAGTGTGCGTCTGTCATGTTTGATGGTCTAGTGTCCCATCCAGGGAGTCCCCTGCCTCACACCCTCTGCTTATAAGGTTCAGCTTATCACAACTACAAATGGATGTATTCCTAAGAAACAGAACTAGAATATGCTCTTAAAAAATTTGCAGTTGGAAATTTTAATGCAATTTTACATAAGCTAAACTGCAGGAAAAATTTGCAGAATAAATTATACTTGAGTCAAATTTATTCTGCTATAAAATCTTGATATCATACACTGCTATCTAATGGGAAGCCATAATATTATAAAGATACACTTTCACCAAATACGGAGCGTGCATTGTTTGTATATTTTTGTTTGTTTTACAGCTGCAGGCTTCTGGCGTTAATTTCCAATCACTTAATCTATGTCATTTATAAATAGGAGAAATAGTGAGGCCTCAGCATGTATTCCTGGGGGTTTTACCCTGCAATGTAGCCCTACTTCAACACCATCTGCCTTATTATTGCATTTTCTGTCATGTTTAAGTTCATTTTTAATCCCCTGAGAGGCAGCCTCTTTAGTTCCTATGGAGCCTGGTTGTAAAATGGGTTAGGTGGTGACATCTAAGGCATTTTGATCATCTAAATAAGTCATGTCATATGCAAGATTTATGTGACGCATTATGCAGATAGATAGATAGATAAATAAATAAATAACCTGGTTCCAGGAAATCCATCCTTACTGCACATATTATGAAATTTTGTGCCTGGTTTGTATTAACACAACTGTCCTGTAGTTTGCTGGATTCTGTTTAACTGGCACTAGAATAAGTTTATCCAGACTTTTGAGATTTCCTGTTTTTAAAGTTGAGGGGAAAAAATGGTTTTATAATTCACAAACAATCACCAGATTTTCACATTTCCTTCCTTCATTTATAAATTGTTTGGAACTGTGTTCTTGTTCATTTTTTGCCAGAACGTTTGGATTTACAAACACGAAATCTCGAGAAATAAAACCCCAAAACATACTGCTTATTGACAGGAATAAACCTGTGCTAAGTGAATGCAAATCAAAATGAAGTTACATTTGAGCCATTTCATTCTCTGGGTTAAAAGAAACTCTACATCGTAATCCATCATCATTAAAATTTCCTTACCAAGGCCTTCACGAAGCATTAATTTAAACAAAACTTTTTGATGAAAATAATTCCTGAATGGTTTTCCTCAACGCCACATCACCACAAGACAACAGAAGCACCTCCAGCTCCCATGTGCAGATATCAGCAGAACAGGAATGCAAAACACGTCAATTCCTCCCACTGCCCGCAGCTACACAGCTGTGGGAAAACTGACACACGATCGCCGTCTACCGGCAGGCCCGCACAGCACAGACAATGCAGGAGCCAGTGAGCCAGCGGGCTGTGCTGTTCATCCACGACGAGAAGAAAGAATAAAACCTCTGAGAGGAAACCTGTTAGCAGATACAGGGCAAACATTTTGGGCGAGAAGGAGACAGTGGAATTCCTCCGAATGCATTCCGAACTTCACACGCATACTGAGTCAACGGCTTTCATGGCCTACAAGACCCTGCAGCCTGAGGATGCTCGCTTGCATCCAGAAGTTCCATCTGCTCTCAAGTTTGCTGGAATATAACAGCAAGCCTGAGGGTAGAGAGGCATCCACCTTGGAGATGTGTAATAGAGATGTCCCTCACATAAGCAGCATAATTCATTCCTGAAAATGTGTTTGTAAAGTGAAATGAATTCTTAATTATTATCAATTTAAAGGGCCAAATAAATGTCTTCCTAAGCCACAAAGGGTTCACCTATTTTCACCAAACCTGCAAGAATCTTGCCTTGAGGTAAGGTGTTCCATCTCAGTGTGATATTGCTATATGTATATTGATATACTGAAATATTATTATATGCATGTATATACTGCAGCAGGGATAACAGTTTTTGGTATAAAATCCACAGGTCCGTAGCTGGAACCCCTCACCGCCTGGAGTACTCTTGACCAAGGTATTTAACCAGATTTGATATCCCCTCTTTCATATTTTACATGAATCACTGTGAAGCTGCTTATAATATCTTGGATGAAGACATGAGTTAAGTAAATACAATGAAATCATTGCAATACAAACATATTAAATTATATCAAATTGTAAGTGGCTTGAATGGTTGCAACTGATATAATATATAATTAATAATAAAAAATGCAACAAAAGGCCTTTCATTATGGCAATAAAATATAGTTATGCAATTTGCTACCATGACCTACTATTTGAACAATTTGTTTCCTTATTTCCAAGCTGTTCACCAAGGGGAATGTGAAAATTGTCCACAGTTTGTGACCACAGTTTGAAACTCTGAATGTAACAAAATAATGACCGAAAAAAAACCCCAAAAAAGAATAAATTCTGTGCAGTAAGGACTTGAAAAATCTGAGGTTTTGCTGTTCTTACCAACCAGCGGTCCCCTTGAAAGCTGAATGTGCACGCAGTCAGCCACAAGGGGGCGGCATCTTCTCGCACTGTGTCGGCTTTACGTCGTGCTGTACATTGACGCAGGGTTACAGGGTGATTTTTTTCTGAATTTCAAAAGGTAAAAACAGACTTCCCAAAATATTCCCTAGCACATCTAAATTGTTAAAATAACCGTTCAAGACTGACTGACTGAACATAGCACTCTACAGCAAATGAGTTACACATACATCTCTAATTTATATTCTTCTAAGGCCAACTTGTACATTTAGGCTACTTATTTAACACTTTTCGCCTAAATAATAAAGATCTACACGTTTGTACAGCTGGGTTTTTTTTCTGATACTATTTCAGGCTCAAGGAATCTGGAATGGAATGGAATCCAAGGCTGTGCCTTTCAAAAGGAAAGCAGTAGCTGTGACAATTTTGACATTAAATGTTTCTTGACTTTCCTGATGTTTAATCCGAATCAGAAGTAAGAATCAGAAAACTTTATTAATCCCAAAGGAAATCACTTATGTTGCAACTGTACAAATAGACAAAGACATAAGTAACACAAAGAGCAAATATAACAATAAACATATAAAGTAAAATAGAATATATATGTCAAATAAACTACAATAAATCCTCATTTAAAATATTACACATATAAGTGAAATATCACACATTCTGCATACCAAAGTTATTCACATAGGAAGCAACAAATGAGTCATTGCACATCTAAGTATTTGAATGACCAGAAGTAGAGTTATAATATAAGTCTGATGGCAGTGGGAAGGAAAAATTTTCTCTGACATTCAGTGGAGCACTTCATGCTGGCCAGTCTGCTACTAAAAATGCTCCTCTGTCCCACCACAACACTATGAAGTGGGTGGTTAGCATTTTCAATAATAGACTGAAGTCCAGACAACATTCTCCGATCTGCCACTGTTTCCAGACTGTCCAGTTTCTCTCCTACCACAGAGCCAGCCTTCTGAATCAATTTATTAAACCTCTTACAGAATTATATTTTGCCAACCTCTTGTTGACCAGCTTTGTACGGGTTGACTTATGACCGTGTAATGCTAGCTGGGCATGCCGTGGACTTGCAGCATTCACACCCCTGGCAGGCTTGACTGACCCCCTGCTCCTGCATGCTGCTTGGCCTGCAGGCCGTGGGATTAATCGTGTCTGAGGCCGTCTGCAGGTAAAAACTAAATCCTGATGTTTGACAACTGTGGGCAAACACTGAATCCTGCTTTCAGTTCCTCCCAGAAATGTGCAATTATTTAACACAGCTTTCTGGTCTTTTCTTAGTAGGAAATGGTATTAAATGTAGTTAATTTTCCCTCAATGTATTTTTTTTGTTCACAGGTGGCTTCCTTCCTAACAGTCTTTCCTATTTCAAGATTAATTATAAAGCTGTCATTTTTATTTCAGACTTTGCAGTCCTACTATCATAATTCTGTGGCATACAGCAATTTTGGTAAATTTTTCACTGAAGGGCTGTTGCAGGATCACAGGAGTGTGAATTGTGTTCACTGTCAAAGGAGACAAGTCAGAATGTAAAAACTCAACTTTTAATGACTAAACCATCAAAACTCTGTGTAGTACAAGTGGACATTCGGGCCGTGCGCTGTTAAGAGCTGAGGCAGTGTTCTTGCCCAAAGTGACATGAAGGCTAGAACAACACTCAGCTGCAGGCTGTCCTGGAGCTGCTGCCCAGCAGGGACAGAGAAGTGGTCCCGTGCCTAAGCCAACCCCCCCGATAAACCTTGCAGCATCTTTACATTTTCTTGACTCCCAGGAATTTCTGAAAATCTCCAGAGATCCACCATTTTGTTGAAAAGCTAAAAAAATCCTCACACTTTCCACAGAATTCTATACGTTTTTGGCAGGCATAAGGACCCTTCGATAAAAGACTTTTTCGGAACTCTGAGATGCCCTTAAGTTATTATTTCACACCACTAGCACTTCCTTTAACTCCTGATTGATATTAATATAATATTAATGTCATTAATATCCATTATTATATCTGATTAATAGGAACTCAGAAGACTGAATGACAATAATGCTTCCCATTTTTGCTACATTGCCAATACTTTTGTCATGCTAAATATTAACTTTATTAAGACACTGCAACTTTTTGCTTTTATTAAAATGCAAACAAATACTGTGAATTCATTAAACTGTAGCTGTCTCTATGATAAACACTTTCAGACACAGATGGTGGTGGACTGGAGTTCATTTAGAAGTGTTAAATATAAAGGTGATCTGGGATCTGGGGTGTAGAAATGTGAAAACTTCAGCAGGCATGAAAATTTAGTTGTGGTGGAACCAGGAGACCTGGAGAACATGGCAGCTCTGGGACTTGAGGCCATGGTGACTTGCATACTTGGAAGATGGTGAGGACTGGAAGACACAGTGCCTGGAGGACTCAATGAACACAGTGACCTAAAGACTTGGAAGACGTGGTGAATGCACCTCGGGTGAAACTCCAGAAGCAGTGGCACAATAACGGTAAATGGTGGGCAGAGGGACTCCAGCAGGAAGAAACGGTTGAGTTTATTAGGTGAGAACCCACAGGGTTGGTGTCACCAGAATCTCCTGTTTAAAGCCCAGGTTGCTAAATAAAATACAGGTATCCCTCAAGATGCGAGTCACACACAGACATATTACAAGTAATTTAGAGTGATGAAATCACCTGAAACACATATCTTTGGACTGTGAAAGGAAACTGGAGCACCTGGAAGAAAGTGGGGATGAGGCGGACCGGTATAACCCACATCTGCTCTTTATTATGCATAACTGCAAATAACAGAGACCATACAGAAAACTGTGAAGACACTTAAGCGTTGTAAAGATGTAACCCAAAAATCGCAGAACACAAACTCAGACAAAAAGCAGACAAAAGCAGCCGAGCCGGATTCAAACCCACATTCATACGGCCCGGTCGGAGTGAGGCAGCTTTACTGTCTCCTGTTTTATACAGTTTGGATAATTTAATTTTGTGAGACTTTGACAAAATTGTATTTCACTTGCAATAAGCAGAATTGTCAGAACAACGATGTATTTTCCTTCATTTCAAATACCTGTTCTTTCTAATGTTAGTCATCAACTATGCTAAGGCTCAGAACTCAGTGTTATAAAAAAGGACCATAAAAGGAATTATGAATTAAATGAACCAGTAGATCATGAAACTATTGCAGTGGGAAGTCTGAGAACTACATTAAAATCGTGGCCTTTTTTCTTCTTTCTTGGAGAAATCGGCCAATTTAAAGGTATAAAAGCAAATTATATCCACCACAAACATCATAAAGCCTCCACAATAACAGTGGTGCCTGACTGGATCGGTATATGTGCTCTGGCATTGGTGATGATCTGTCTGCTGTATTCCTTTTCGGCCTGCTAACTGCTTGCGCCCAACTCCCCCAACCCCACAAAAAATGCATCACCCCAATTTCCCTGGAGGTCACCGGCATCATTTGCATGTCTGTAAATGGTCTTGATACCATTTACCTCTTTCCAGATTTTGTCCCCACATTGATGGCACCACATTTTCTGTCTGTGGAAAACGTGTGAAATTCTAGTTTGATGCATTACTGGCAGCTGTACACCATTGTCACACAACTGTCACTGTCACTGTCACATTTAGGGCTGTAGGGACAGTGAGGAGGATAGCAGGTCAAAATGTCACTGTTTTATCTTTACATTTGACCAGTGCAGACATGTTGACTGTAGTGTTTTCCTGTATTTGACCCCTAAACTATAGTTGGGGAGCTGGTACAGTATAATCCATCAAAACATATTTATTTATATAGATAATCAATCAAAATAATAATAAAAAAACTTTATTAGCAAAAAACAAATATTTCTTACAATTGAAAAAGTTGTATTCTGTACCTGAATTATTGCTTTCCATCTATAGCAGCGGCACAAGGTGTCATGGCTACAAATTTGATTATAGCCTCTAACAAGGACAGAGATGGAGTTACTGTACTGTATATCTGAGGTGCTCGCCTACTACTCTGTGTGGGAGGGAGGAACTTCAGGACAACCAAGCCAGGAGCTACACAGGAAGCTGCTTTCTTCATAGACTGACTTGGTGTGGGAGTGTCAGGGAGCTGGAAAGTAGAACAAAAAAATAAGGTTTCCCCAAGTCCTCCTAATGGTAGAACAGGAGCTGTGAAAAGCGACAAATTTGAAAAGCAGGCCTTGTGTGTTTTGCACACGTACTGCATGGAAGACGTTCAGCAGCAACCTCAGGAGTGCCGGCACCTTGGGTCCATTTCAAATGAAAGCACGATGGCATTGCTTTGGTTCGTAGCACCCTGGCTATTGAAGCAAGGTGAATGGCAAAAGCAGGTTTCATTACTCTGACTGAGGAGAGAGCACCGGAGTAAAACACCTTAGATTTCGGTGAGGCGGAGAGCGATTTGTTCAGGTCATGAATATTTCCTTACTGTACGGGTCAAGCTTTGCTGGTTCCTAATGTTGTGTAGTTACTCATCAGAGATTTTTAATGAGTTTTTCTCCATCCTGAATCTGCATGTTTATTTCAGGTGAATTTATTTTATATGCCGTTGCTTTCTTATTTGGGTGGATTCAGCTAATGCTATAAATTGGAAATGCTGGGGGGGGGGCAGCAAGCAGACATAAAGTATAAATTAAAATTACCAAAGATAATTCTCAAGGAAGTCTCAAAGAAACTGAGGGTGAAATGAAACACCCAAAACTTTTCCTTGGACATACAGTACAGTGCTTGTACAGGCCAACTCTTACTAGTTATATGGCATGAAAGAAACTATGATGAGTGTAAAATTGAAACCTTTGTTCAAAAAGACAAGATCAGTCAGTTTTTACCACCAGCAAGGGAGAGATGAGCGAGGATAAAAAATAAAAACCAGTAAAGTACCCAGGTGCACCATTCCAGACAGAATTTGAGGCGGGATGGAAAAACTGGACTTGGAGACAGAGCCACTGGCATTGCAGCTTGTATGGCAGGTGGGGGACAGCGTGGGAGAGTGACTCCATCCACCGCGTGGTAGGATTGCGGGGCCAAGAGCAAAGGAGAAAGTAAAAGGGTGCACAAACACAGCAAATCGTGTTGCTGAGCATGTTGGGTTCATAAAAGGAGGAAGATAAATGCAGCAGACAACAGAACAGACAGGATACAGAGCGACAGGGCAGGCCTGATGCCTCATAATGGGACTGAGGGTGTCAGTTGGAAGTGCCATTGTTTGTACCCCAAGTCATCGGTTGTCACAATATGTTAATATGTTTGATGGACATGGTTATTTAAGCCCTTATTTCTGTGGTTGTGGAATATGTAGTCATCCGGTGAAATCCAGATAATCTGTGTTGCCATTTACGCCACCAAAATAAGTTCCAGTGGGGGAAAAAAAAAAAAAAACAAGTTGGTAATAAGTTTAAAAACAATAATCTGCTTTTTTAAGGTTAGCAGATTCCATGGTGAGGACTGGAACAGAAAGTTGCAAAGACAACTAACAGTCAGGATAAGCTGAAAAGAGTGGTGGACCAGTGAGCAGAACTGCTGCCTCACAGCATCTGGACTGAGCTTGAATTAAACTGAGTCTGTGTGCAGTTTGCATGTTCTCCCCATGTCTGGTCATGGTTTCCTCCCACAGTCCAAAGTCATGTGTTGCAGGCGAACTGCTCACTCAAAATTGCCCAGAGGTTTTGCGAGCACATGTGACTGTGTGTGTGCGGCCCCCCTGTGATGGGCTGGCACTTCCTACAGGGTTGGGACAGTTTCTGACATGCACCTTTTTTCAGCTTTTGCATTCAAAATCAAGACAGCTTCTCTGGCTGTGAGGTGTTTGTACATGAAAACAGCATCACACAAAAACATCATCAGTTTGCTACTCTTAAGTTGCTAAAGGGAGTCTGTAGAGTTGCCAGTGTTTTATCTCTAAGCCCTGTACAGCTTCCATGGAAACATAAAATCAATACTTTTCTGGCAGAAAGTAATGCAGGAAAATAGTCTTTTACATGTATTTTAAGCTTTACAACTGTTTTCACCTCATTTCCGGGGGGGGGGGAGGGGCACTTGTCTGTTAGCCGGAGGACAGAAGGAGTCCCTGTGAGTGAAGCCTGGCAAAGGTCCAGTGACATCTGCATGGGGGGGTCACAAGAATTTAATAAGTTACAGAGAACTATGAACAACTGTCCCTATGACGGATAAAGTTAATCTCAGTGAAAACTCAGCAAATCCCAATGAATGCAGCTTTGTCTTTCACATGTGATCTGTCCGCTTTAATCTTCTACATTCAGAAAGGCTTGATAGGACCAATATAAATCTTATTCTCTTCAATGCTGAGAACACAAGGCGCCCATTAGACTGATGGACAAGTGACACCTCTACTTGCATCCCTCCTGCTTTGGAACTTCAGAATTGATGGATGACAAAAGAAAAATTAACTGGGATATCAATGATAACAACCAGCAATCTCTGCTCCAGGAATTCTCCACTTTTCCACCACAATTGTTCAAATTTTCTACCAAGGGGCATTATTAGCCAAGCAATGGTGTGAATGTGAGGTTAGCGTGAATCAACAGCAGGTTTATTCTGTTCAGCACTGCTGTACCATCAATCTAACAAAACCAAGATACCCCTCCTTTGCCTCCTTTCTATCCTTCCTCTCTGAAATAAGCACCTTAAAATATAGTCTCCATAGCAAGCCATTCCATTTACAATTTAAATGAGCAAGCATCCATTGTTTATGTAAAGTACAACTGCAGTTCAATAAGATAATATTCTAAAAACACAGAATTCAACATACATCCTCATGCATCTACTTCTACCTCCCTTCTTCAAAGGGTCCCCACCCATCAGTATTTAAAGAACTACAACTCCCATGATGACTCCCAAGCACTTTGGTTGGCGGCTTCCTTTCTTCCAAGGTAAAACATACATTTCTCTTCACATTCATAATTACAGTGGCATATTCTGCAACTCAACAGCACTACATTTTTCCATGACATTTTCTTTTAAATAGTCTTTACCTCTAGATATTTCAATAAATGATATATTTTTGTATTCATGTGGAGCAGCTGCTCCATCATCTCTACAAGTTTACTAACTTCAGATGCAGGTGACATTAAACACAAAACTACTGTTAACACTGAACAGCTTCCACAGCCACAATGGTACTGAATTCTGCTTATATTTAAAAATCCTCTTTTCAGAGACTTTTTCTGCAGTAGACGGTACTTTTTGTATTAGTAGGCACAGTGCTTCAGGAACCCCCTGACCAGTCAGATGTCACAGTGAAGAGATTAGCAGAGCATAGTGAACTGCGATAGAAAAACAAGGAAAGAGGCTAAATAAGGATTCCTTTGTAGTGATTTGAGAGCTTAGAGTCAGAGCACAGCTGTTGCTGAACTGAAATTTCATCTGACTGCTGGAAGGCTGCCTTTAATATTTTTCCCACATAGTAAATAATAAAAAAAAACATTGGGGATTACATTCAAATGCTGAACTCTACCATGATTTACCGCGTTGATTTACCCCTGCATATTTACCTTTTTTCTTTTAGAAAACTGCCACCTTAAACTGTGCAGCATTTTCAACCTGCACAGGGCCGAGTGGAACAGCGGTTAAGGAAACGAAGCCACAGAAAGGTACACTTCCATCATATTCTTGTGAGGTCCTCGCTGTGTCTTTGTAGATACTCGGGTGTGGAAACAGAGCTGAATGCTGTTTGTTAGTTCCTTCCCATAAAAGTGCTAAGCAATGGAAGCTTCACGGTCTGCTGATTTAATATGAAGTGAACTGTCAGATCGGAGAAAACAGCTTTGCTGACAAGAGAGCGGCAGAGGAGGGCTAAATGCTGCTTATGGCAAATAATGACGTGTAAATATTTCTAAATAATGCTGCGTGTTTACAGTGGCCTTCAACTCCATACCGGCACGTGTAAGATACTGTACTTACCAAGGAAGCATCATTCTAAAATACGAAATAGTAGTCTTAACAGGTTTATTTAACAAATGCAAATGAAATATCTTATGAGATAAGGTTTGCCTTGCCATTTCTACATTTCATCCCACTCTTTATTTAGAAAATATGACTTTTGAAGCTCTAAATAGACTATAAGCACTGACAAATTCTCAATGAATATTATTGATCAGTGTAATCAAAAAATTATTTTACTGACTGAACTAAACACCAATAAACGGACCTATATTTCTAAAACTTCTTTTTTGTTATTTATAGCAACTCCAAAACAGTGTAATATTTGAAGTAATTTTCTGTTCATGCTGATACAAATAATCAGAATCAAAATCAGAGTCAGATTTATTGACCAAGCATGTTCACACATACAAAATACTTGGCTTTGGTTTCCAGTGGCTCTCAAAGTACATAAGACAGCACAAGACAACATGCAAACGTACAGCATGTGCAAAGGCTGCATGACAGTGCAGGAGAATAAGAATAAATGCATTAAGAAAAGAATGAATATTATCGAGGAAGAATCTCTTAGAGATAATAAGGGAAAGCTATGAAAAAACAGAAAGCTGAAAAGCATGGACACTTTTTCCCCTCTCAGTCCTCCTCAGCGTGAGAAACAAAACTGATTCATTTGGCAACAAACAGGATTTTAGCCATTTGAACACTAAACCGCATGTCTTAAAGTTCACAGCATGGAGACCACAAGCTGCACAGACTGACTGCACCAGTTCTTCCAGCTTAACAAATTCTTTGAAGTATCTGCCACAAAGCTCTTTAAATTTACCGGTTGCATGGCACACAGCACAGCGTAGCCGATTTCTCAGGCTGCCTCTGGTGGTAAAGATGCACACTTCTGCTTCTTCAAGCGTTAATCTTTAAATTGCTTTAATCCTGCCATTAAAATCACACAGAATGTTTCCTCATTTTTTTTTTTTTTTGGACTGAATATGTTCTTTAAATCCCTGCTTTGGTCTAGTTTCATCTGCTTGTCATCTGCTGAGGAAATCCCTTAAGTGGGATAAGCTTTCGGTCATGATGTAAACGCTCACGCTGGACAGCAGCAGTGTTTCACCGCCTTCCCCACCTCACGCTACCATTACACCTGTCAGCTGCACAATGTGCACATTGTTCGCACCGTGCAGCAGTCCTTATACTTGTAGCAGAATAAAGAAATAAAGCATAAAGACAGCTTTTTAATCTGATGCTCTATGTACTGTATCCAGTACATCCAGATTACTATAAATATCATTATACAGATAATGTTTTATTACAGATTTTCATGGAGTTCCTCTGAGGAAATGATTTGAAGGAATCCTAAAAATGTGTTTTTGAGGATGGGGAGATTTATATGACACAGATAAGTAAGGTATTAAGACTTGCTTCTTTTAACCTTACATATGTTGTTTAACCCACTACCAGACAAGAGTGGGGTTGTCAATATTGGCAAAATTGCACATTTTACACAGGCCAGAATGATAAGAGACAGTATACAGAGGCAAACAATACTATTTCACATAGTAATTTAGTATCCCTCCTTCCTCTTTGAGATGCATAAATGAATTTATTGTTTTACAATTGTGCACCTTTCACTCCTGGAGGGCAAACTGTGGTCCCAAGAACTCCTGGCACCGTATTATGGCTGCTTGTTTTTTACACTCATTGCTTGTTGCTCGTAATGGTGGCATTACTATGAAAAAGACAAAAAGGCTGAAATTTAAAAATCTGATGTTTGAACTTTTAGATCAAGCAGTAATGCTGCAAGGAAAAAAGGAGAATATGTGTACTCGAAAAAATGTGCTCCAGTTTATTTTTAATTTTTGCATGCAACCACAGGTGTTTTCCTGTTTGTCAGGGTGTCATCCGGTAACAGCTTGGTGAAGGCAGCTACAAAGCTGTATCATTGGAGCAACCCCAAAAGATTAAAAAAATTGTAACAATACAAACAAGACAGTTTGATAAAAACAGTAAAGAGGATGCTGTGGCACCAAAGAATGCATCTAAGGCCTTACAAAATGCCCCAGTTTGTATATTTTTAAAGTTTTCCTAACAAACCATTAGCAGAGTTTCAGACGTGAGTTCCAAATTCCACAGAGTGGTGCAGCAAGGCTTAAAAAGTGTGGTAAAGTTGGTTTTTCCTTGTACTTCAGTACCCTTTAACAGACCTTTAGATTCTGTGATAGGCCCCTGACTGCCATAACCCTGGCCAGGATAAACAGTTGCTGATGGATGGATAGATGGATGGATGGATGGATGGATGGATGGATGGAGTATTTGCTCCTTGTTGTCTTCAGGAGCACAGACTCAAAATCATAGTTAAACATTTCCAATTGGTGAATTAATGTATTATGAAAAATTTTTCCCTTAAATACTATGCAGTAAAATGATGGTTGACTGTGAAAAGCTATGAAAAAAAATAAGCATTGCAACTTTCTCAGAAAAAAGAAAAAAATCTTTTTTGGGAGTGAGATTTGCTGACAAAATAAATGTTAAATTGATTAATTATATAAAAGGTGGCCTACTGTTACTGCTGTAAAAAGGAGAATTGAATCCAAATGCAGGTATGTGTCATTTAATGACAGAGATACATTCTGAGAAATGCTTTGTTAGGCAATTTTGTCATTGTGCCAATATTATAGTGTAAATGTGCTGCATCACATCCATTTGGACCTTTTTTATTATTATTATTATTATTATTATTATTATTATTATTATTATTATTATTATTATTATTATTATTATTATTATTTTAAACAGTATATTCATTATTATTATTATTATTATTATTATTATTATTATTATTATTATTATTATTATAATATGGTATAACCCATTGCTCCTAGGCTACAGACCTGTGCAGCATGTTACAGCAGGTGCGATAAACATGAGATATATGATGCTGTTGCTGTTGCTACACAGCATGCTGTTTTACAGTAAATTTTTTTATAAGTAGAAAGAGAACACTCTAAAATAATGAAAAAAGTACAGGATACTAAATACATGAACCAGTAACATAGTTGTTTATTATCATTATCAAATATTATGTGCAGTATATAATCTTATGGGTCCACCGCCGCATATGCGATTCATTGTTATGTGGTGCATACCTGTACTGGATGTATGAAACCACCATGCAGAAAATATAACCAAACTATAACTGATTTGAGGTTTGAAAATGTAATTCATTCTGTGAGTGCTGCCTTTTATTTGTCGCTACTGTCAGTTTCCGAACCCTTACTGAATACATTTAAAGAAGATGATTTACCTTTGCAGCCAATGTTAAAATACCCTTTAGATATTATAACTGATAGAATGATTCATTATTTAATTTGGTTTTAAATTGTAAGTCTACTGCAGTATTTTACAGCTCCACCACTTCCTTCAGAGCAAGAGTGGCCACCATTAGGTGGGATGAGGGCCATGAGGTTAGTATGAGAACCAGTAACAACTAGCGCAGGCGAACACCAGTTGAGCACTTTGTGTGACTTTATTAACAGCTTCTAAAGAGAAAAATAATTTACCATGTGAGTGGGCTGCAGGAAAAAATCCCGTCCGCTCTCGGTGACTCACACAACGGAGGGCGTGTTGGCGCTGCAGACAATCCAGCAGGGGACATCTAACCAACCCTGTAATTGTGATATTCACATAGAGTCAAGGACCTTTATTACTGGGCCAAAAAAAAAATGCAGTTATGTTTAATGTATTAATTTATGCAAATAAAAAACAAATTTGACATTCCCCTTTCAAGAACATCATCCCACAGGGAATTTTCAGTTTTTTGGCTGTATATAAATAGTTGCGCGGGGATATAAAATAGAGCAAAGACACTTTCAGACACAGTCAGCAACTGCCATTAAGAGGAAAAATGATCTGTTCTGAGAACTAATCCTCTATTCCCAGTGACACCATAGTGAGGATTCTACATCCGCCTACTGAATGGTCATTTTATTCACAACTCCACACTGGCTGACCCAGTTAGCGACACAAAGTAGAACCCATGATATTAATTATAATTTTCCAGCATTATGGCCATAAACATTAGAAAATCATTACTGCAGCGTTGAGGCTCCGGACTGCCATGACTCTGAACAGGATAAAGCAATTAAAAATAATGGTCCAAAGAATGGACGTTACAAGTGCTTGTCAAAAAGTATTCATATGCTTTCTGACACAGTATCCTCATGTGTGCTGTCATTTAAATAACACTTTTATTAAGGCAACTTGCCTTACTTATTTTTTACACAGCAAGGTATAGTTTTAGTGCAAATGAGCCTACAAGGAAAGTAAGTGCTTTGTCCAAGGCATTATAACAGGAGCAGGGATTCGAATACTTGACATCCTAATTTCGTGGTAAGGTTACTATCCACATACTCAGTGATCCGCAACGTTCTGTTGGAAGGCAATTTAAAATTTCCTGAAGTTCAAGCTACAAGGTAATACTACTGAAGTCTTTCAATGGACTGCAATGAATAAACAAACAACCTGAGAAAATTCTTAGCAAAGCCCACACTTTCTCAAATAACAATTTATACTGTAGTTATAATATTATTCATCCAAGTGACACTGGTTAAGATTTTTGCCAGAGTATTTTCATTTGAAGATATCAGACATCCATCTATTATTTTCCATATACTGTATGTACGAGAATAACTTCCCCATTTGAGATTTTTCTTTATATGGATGTCCGTTACATGTGGGATTTAGACGAAATATGCATTACCGAAACTTGAATTTCTTATGTTGTCGGGAAAAAAAAAACAGTATATAGTAATTAAAGGTTCGACATATCTTAAATGAGTAATGATATGAAAAGTGTATATGAAATGTATGAGCCACAAAATACTCAAAATCTGGCAAAAAAAGAAATGAAATACAATCATATTCACAGCAAAAATCAACAGAGGAGATAATGCATCAAATAAGCACCACACTAAACCTTAAATATATAATAAAAGACATTCACTCATGTTTATTGTTATGAAGGGAAATGGTTATTGGGCACATTATTCATAAACAAAATTCATGAAAGCAGAATGGCAGTCTGAATAAGTGTCTGTTGACTTTGTTCCCAATGTGAATTTGCTTCAAGTGCTACAGTCAAATCAATGTCAACGTCATGCATTTTGTATCTTAAAGCTACAAAAAGGAAAACAGAGGACAGTGTCCTTATGCTTGTTTTCTGGCAAATAAGGGGATAATTTAAACCACAGCAATGACTGGAAACACAAACACAATTTAAACCAAAAATGCGATCAAGTCTTACTTCAAAGCAGTTGCATAACTTTTACTATTCCCTGTGAGTTAACAGCATACATTGAATATATAAAAAACACGGTGGTATTTGATATTTTTATGAGGTACCTCTGACTTCTAAACCACGCTGACATACATTTCAGGGTCAAAATCGTTTGTTCCATTTCAATGAAAATACGTCTCATTCCTCTTTCCAGATAAATTAAAGGTGAAGGCAGCTCTCTTTTTGTCACTTGTGCCCTTTCTCACTGCAGGCCCTGACAACATTCATAAAACATGACAGCCAGTGACAACGTCACAGAAGCCTCCTCTTTACCCACTGCTGCTTTCAAAACCGAGCACAGATCATGGAGACAGAGCACTCTGGCAGAAAGGCATCTTTTGTAAACTTTTCATATACATGTTCCACAGGTATTGTGCAAACATCGGGCTTACCGAACAGCTGAAACGTTTTCTCATTACCCTCTGAATCAGGACCACTGTTTTAGTTATGGTTTCACCAAAATAGCGGAAATCATCAGTGCTTTTCAAACATTTTAATATAAATTATGCACCGCTTTGCTGAAAAACTATTATAGATGCACATTAGTGTATATTTAAAAAGCAAAGCCTTTACTAATGGCCTATTTATTGTAACCTGCAATGCTAGAGTGACCTCCACTGTGCCAGGAACTCGCTCAAAATCTGTGTCTGAATGGAGCAAAGCAGTGCAGTTAACACAGAGGAAAGATGCTGAAGATGTGGTTTTGTATGTTTGCTAAACTGCTAGTTGTCAGCCACGCTTGGTGCGTACAATGTTGTGCTAAATGGTGAATACATTTCTTTGCTCAAAAATTTTGCAGAGAAACATGCTTCAGCAAAAAGAGAGCAGTTTGGATTTCATGCATGTAAAAATCCAATGAATCGTTTCATTACTCACCACGTTTATCGTGGAAAAATTCAGATCGTGTCACAAATGCTAGGAAAACTAATAAATGGCTTTGAAAATAATTGTACAATTTAATTAAATTTCTGTGAACCAGTTTCAAATTGTACAATATCAGGTTCAAAAACCTGTGTATACCAGACTATTTGTGTAAAGACCTAAACTAGCATAAATGTTAACAGGGCCTGAGCATTAAGGAATAAAATATAACTTAATGAGTCATATTCTAGTATTTTCCCCTTATACAGACATGTTGGTAGAGGACCAGGCCATGCCTTCAAATTGCATCTTTTACTAAATGTAAACTTCAAACATTATGACCAATATGCAAAGGTATGGACAGCCATCATATTTGAGTTGCTGGATTCTCTTTGTTCTGAAAGACCGACTAATGTCCAAGAGTCTATGCCATTTCAGCTAATCGTTCTACTGTGCAAATACATTTTCCTCACCGTGTCCTCGTATTTCAAGATCCTGTACGGAGTGCTACAAAAGCATTCGCACCCGTGACCAGCGTCTCATTTGTCTGAATCACAAATGGCATGCTGTGATTTTTTTTATTTTGTTATATTTCATGTCAAAATACTGAAGCCCAAATTTAATTTTTTTAACGCCCTGTTCTTTTGTTCTAAAACAGGTTAAGAAAAATGTAAAGGGAAAACTGAAACGTGCTATTCACGAAAGTATTTTAGCGCACACATTAATGCTTCATTGAGTCACATTTTGCTGCAGTAGTTGCTTTAATTCTTTCGGGTATGCATATATCACCTTTGCATGCCATTTAGGAGTGATTTCGACCCATTCTTCTAGACAGGTTTGCACCGGGTTGTTGATGTGACTACGGATAATAATTTTCAAACAGAGTCACAGGTTCTCCATGGGACTGAAATGTATTCTTGGGCAATGCTGCTATTACCAGATGGTGATGCTCGCTGTGTAGATCCTGTTTCGTCTCTTATGTTGGTACCTCAAAGAACTGAGGAAGAGGTGTAGTCAGGATATCAGTCAGCAAACAGGTATTGGAGGACAGAGGAGGAACAGAACTGTAACAGTGAGATGCCACTTGGAAAAGGACTCAGACATCAGGCTTTGGCCTTATGAACATTCTCACATTCTGATGGTAAGAAGTTTGTCACTGGGAGTCCAGCCAAATGGAGTTGTAGTTGGCTTAGCAGGTGGTGTAACCCCCTGAGTGGGCTGGGGAGTCAGTCCAGCTGGCAAGCAACAGAGAGGAATAAATTTGATATAATTTCTAAACCACATAACATGAAAACCAAGGCACTGAGCTTTTCTGTATAATTATAACAACCGCAAAAATTTGGGTGTGCAGATATTCATTTCAACTCTATTTATTTTCATATAGTGCTACTTTCAACAGGTGACAGAGCCGGGAACAAAGGTCAAGGGGGGAGCGGACAGGATTCACTTGCACATATAGGTTTGTTTTTTGTCTAAAACCACAAGGTAAGGACTCGAGTGTCATCTCTGTATTTTGTTTGTTTAGTTACTTAGAGTTTTGGCAGATGCTGAAGATGATTTCTTTTACATCGTGTTTATTTGGATTAGTCAGCATGGCTTACAGACCACTGGCTACTTGGTTTGGTTTTGACATTTTCTTGCCCTTGACTCTGCTTGCATTCCTTTCTCCTTGTGTTTTAATATTTTTAAAAAAAATCATACATAATTAATATCAAACATTTTACTTGTATAGAGTAAATCACTTTTCCTCCATCTTCTCTATGTTTTTCTCTTTATTTCTGTCCCAATTTATACCACCAGTATCACAAACAATTAATATTACACACCTGTACCTCTTAACAATTTGGTGTCGTAAAATATAGTAACGGTATGTATGGATAGGTCCAGTTTTACCTATTGTATCATCATATAGTTGAAGACTGAACGAGATATCATGCGTATCAGAGCCCATGGTTGCTGCTCTGTGTGGAGTTAGAAGACAGTCATGGGCTCCAGGCCAAAGGAACCAGTTGGTCCTGCTGTGGCAGGCCTATGCAGGGTGAGCCAATATGTGCGAGACTTTGATGCTAAGGATTTTCAGACTCAGAAAAATAAACCTCCATCCCATCTGAATAGATGGTGAGATAGCACCCATCCAGGCTTTAATGTCATCCAAACAACAGGGCATTGCTTGGAGGTATGCACATCAGAAGTATTGATGGACATCAGAAGTGATGTTGTGTACCATCTGCATATGAGTGAAAGTTTGTGTTTTTCCTGATGATGTTACCTAACAAAAATATCCAAGGAAAAAAAAAAAAACAATGGTCCCTGAGGTATTCCATACTGGACCGGTGAGAGTGCAGGAAGAGAGGCGTTTTCATTATGACGTATCTGTAGAATCTGCTTGTGATGCAGGAGATCTTCAACCTGTGCAACAGGATGCCTTGGTTGATGGTGTCAAAGACTGCACTGAGGCCCAGGAGGATGAGCACTGCAGACAGGAGGATGTCACTGGGGTGGTAAGCAGCTTTCATATTAGTAAACATTTTAGCTATGTAGGATTTCATTTAACAATCTATTAACTGGCAAAATATCTTTAGTTTTTTCCCCTCCCACTTGACTGCAACCGGCTGTCAGATGCCACTATCAATACTAATGTATTGTGTTCTTATTTTTACTTATCCAGCGCCAGGTAAGTTAGGTAAGTTAGCTTGTGGCTAAACAGCATGGAGTGTGCCTGGTGTGTGCAGGCACCACTGCGGTTTTCCCTTTGGCCTCCAAAAGCCCTTAGTTTAAATACTGCGAAATGCAACTTGCATTTCTTTTGCAAAGCTTTCACAACAGCAGCTTCATTTCCAGCCACGACACACACCTGTGCTTTTACTGTTTTACTACCTCAGAAATACAGTGCGGCCTCAGGTTATTCTACTGTGGGGAGGCACCGGGCGTAAAGCCCGGGTTAGGGTATAAACCTAACGGGATACGGCGGAAGAACCTGGGCCAGAGACAAACAACGGCAGCACAAATAATAAGGACATTTAGGGAAAACGCATTGTAATTTAATTCATTGAAATAGAAATGGCGCAAACTATACTCAGTTCTGTTTGCAGTGTTGGCAGTTTCGACGCAGTCCGAACCACACGGAGAAGTCCTTAGGTTTTTTTTTTTTTTTTTTTTTAATGGATTCAACCGCAAAAAAATTCCAAAATAAATTTTATTTTTATTAAATTATTTTTAAAAAACGCTGAATCCCGTATAAAAAGTGCAATTGGTCGAATGTAAAAGGTTCGTGCTTTTCGCCTGTATGGCGATCAGCCTCTGTGATCAACTGATAATTCTCTCTCTCTCCCTCCTCTCTCTCTCTCTCTCTTTTCTCTCTCTCTCTCTCTTTTGTCTCTCTCCAGTCTTGCCATCCTTCTTTCCCGGCAGCTCCCGCGATCCCTCTTCTGCCTCAGAAACTGGCGGGCATCGCTCTTCGTGCACTTTTTTTTTTTTTTTTTCTTTTTTCCCCGCCAGTTTTCCGCTCTTCTTTCCTTGGGCTTCGGACTCGTTTCCGCCAGCGTGTGCGTTTAACGCAGGTATGTTGTTCGCACACTTTTTTTTCACTGCATTGCCGGTGTATGTTTTATTGTTAAGTTGCCAGCTTGTTGAAGTGCTTTTTTTCGGATTTAAAGAGGAAAAGTGGGAGAAACACTAATGCGGTCTACAATTTATTTCACGTCGCGCACACGCAAGTGATGGCATGAGCTACACTGCAGACTTTTTATATATTGTTGCCTTGGCAGTTTTCATAATTTTTGTCCAGTCTGAACTGTACCTGGACCTTATGTTCATACAGTATTTTTTCCACCAGTTTATGTTCTTTCTTTCTTCCGTTTGCTCGCGAACATTTGGAAACAAATAACAGGCGCGTCTGCAGGCGTATTTTATTTTTCGTTAAATTTCACATTTTTCGTGAAATTTAAGTTTCGTATTCGTTTAATTTGCATGTTTTCTGAGCGATGGAACTCTTGTGTTTAAAAAAAATACTGTTAAGCCCTAGCGAATAGCTTTACTGCGGGGGAAATACGAGGATCTCCTGGCGAGCAGATGGCCGCTAGAGGGCAGCACTCCAGGCTGTGCGCAGCACAGTTTATGTCTATAAAGATGCTCTTTTATAGAATAGAGGTTTTATTTTTATTTATTAAAGGCAGCATGTGGTGCACTAGTTTGAACCGTTTCCTGCAATATGAGATTCTTGGCTCAAATATTGCTCTCTTTCTGATACCCTTGAGGAAGTTACTTCCCAAGATGCTCCAGTATGACCATCCTGCTGTATAAAAGAGTGCAATACTGTAAATATGTGCATGTAATGTAGGCTGCTGACAAAAATGTCACCTTCAAAAAAGGTGAATGGGGGACTTTCTATTGTAATGTAAATAAAAAGTTTTATGCAGCTTAATTATTATTTTAAGTTTGGACAATTTATGGGCTAAAAACAAGTCTTACTGTTCAGTATGTTTTCCATATAAATATACTGGAAAAAATGTTCAGTTATTATGACTTCTACAGAGAATCCTGCTGTGTGGTGTACAAAAAGATATATATAGCCCTCACTTATGAAAAAAGTAATTGTTGTAAAGTAATATTTATGTAAAAATTTCAGGGAAGGACATCAGTACCTGGTAGACTGACTGGTGTTTTAGTTTGTATTTCACTTTGTGATAACAAAATAGTTTGGATTATTCTTTATGCTTGTACTGTGTCGTTTAGTGAAAAATAAGCTACATATTTTTGTTGAACAGCCATATTTTTATTAAACAGTGATATTCCAGATGATTTTTTTTTTTTTAATAAAAACAAGGTCAATATGCTAGCACCACTTTTTGTTTTAAGGTTTATTTTATCAACACTGAACGTTTAAACTGACCCATGTTGTGGGTTTAATCAGGTTGGCTGTGGAGAATGAGCGCCGCAGAGCATTGGTTTCACACTTGAATTCTCTCTTCCCGTCGTCCGGCATGGCTTTCTAAACAGGGCTGCAGTGTAGTGACATCTGTCCCGCTGACTGCTCCTTTTAAACAAACAAATTTAATTTGTGAGGCAAACAACTCCTGAGCCCTGCCAAAAGTAGGCCGCCATTAGTTGGTGGTGCATGTAACATAAAAATCCATATGTATGCCCTTTACTGTTCGCTCTGGATGGGTCTGGTGTCTCGGTCTAGTGAGGTCAAGCAGAAGATCTCAGTTACTGTACCACATAATTCTGTCCTATATTAATTGAGTAAAGTGAGTTTTTTCTCATTCCCCTCTTTCAAAGGACAAAGTAAATAAATAAAACTACTGCAGCAAAACAATTGGTTGGAGATCCATTTTTTTTTCCGCTTATCAAGTTAGAAATAATTTTAAAATAAAAAAATGGAGAGCTACATTATATGGTAAATGATATAGTTCTAGGCTACAGGTTGACAATTACTGTAGTGCAACTAATGTACATACAGTATCCACACATTTGACTGTGAATATGACAAATTATATCATTGGATTAAATGCAGTGGGAAGGACAGAGCCCACTTACAATCATTATAAAAGCAAACCGCATACCTGTCTGGAATTTGACAGGATCACCCATGTGGAAGAATACCAGTCATTGCTAAGAATTCATTAAAAAAAAAGGAAATTAAAAAATGATTTTTTCGTTAATTCTAATTGCTGACTATAAATCCTAAGGCTCAGTATAAATATGCATCATACACTGCAGATGCAGGTTTGTTGTTTCATTGACAGTTCTCCATTTTTGATGTATGTGCTGTTTCAGATTATCTACATATCATGTATTGTATATTTACACTGCATTAAAAACAGAGTGGCCACTTTATTAGGTCCGGCTCCCTAACAGAGAGCTGAACCCAGTGCTGGGACATGAAGTCAGCAAGATTAAAACATATTAGAAGCACAAAACAAAAATGCTAACTTCTGTCACATCTTGAGATTCTTGGAAGACTTGCAAGTTGGCTGGTAGCATGTCTTTTCTCTGAAAAACTCATTCCATTTCATCCCACAGATGTGGTATTGGATTGAGATCTACTGACTGGACAGGTCACCACAGTAAGCTGAATCTGCTGTCATGTTGCCAGAGCTACTCTTGAACATCTCTGGCCTTGTAGCATGGAGGACTGTCCTTCAAGGCATCACTGTCCTATGGTGCTGCCTTGAAGAGATTCACACAGCTAGCAGCAATATTCAGACAACCCATCCAGGACAAGCAATGGCAAGTTGTGCCTTCTCACATGCATCTTTCAGTAACACTGTTGAGCTCAGCTGTTATCCAACTAACTGCACCTCTTTCGTCAGCATCCATTGGCCTCTTTAGTCAATGAACTGTGTAAAGCCACAAGTTTGCAGTTGGCTGGAGTTTTTTTTTTTATCTGGTGGTGGCCCTTTCTCTCCACCCATGTGATAGCGTTGTGTGTGAGAACCCCTGTAATGGTGCCGTTTCTGCATTGCTTAGTCTGGCACATCTGGTGCCATCTACTGTGTCCCTTTCAAGATCACTGAAATCTTTTCTCTCGCCTGTTTGGCCCGAACTGAACTGTGCACAAACACAGAATCCGCAGGCAGCCGCCTATCTGCTTTAAATAACACCGACTGAGCATGTGATCTTGTCACTGGGTGAGCAGTTTGTCTCAGGAAGAGAGACGTACAAAATAAAGTGGATTGACAGAGCGCCAAAGTGTCCTCCATCAGGTCTGGCTATAAATACAGCACAGGACAATTTGCAAAATGGATGAATATGTATATAAATTCTGTGTTCAGTTGCGGCTTTGAAATTGCTTATGCCGTCCGACAACCTTTCTCTTCACATTTGATGTCCATCAGTGTCTCAAGAAAGCTTTTTGGCACAAAAGAAAATTTAACATGACAGCATGCTGAGGGGCATCCCTTCTGACATGATTTTTGAAATCTGTTCTGGTTTATAAACATGATGTGTTAAGCCTTAGTAAAATTTATATGTCTCTGTGTGGATGTAAAAAATGTATTAATTTAGTGTATAAAATGAAATGGTAGTTCTGTAAAATGAAAGGGGAAATGAGAGGTGACCATCCAAGAACCTGAGAAAGACAAGAAAATGAATGACATTTTCAAAAATGCTTTTTCGCAAGAAGCAAGGGCAGACTCAAATGGCAAATCATTTCTCAGTTCACCAAAACTCCTGCTGAAACACTTTAATATCTGTCAGGAGTTAGGCAACTGGCATGTTAACTGCAGTGTAATATTTCACAGTCCAGAAAAAAGTAAAATAAAAGATTTAGTCATTATATAGCCTCTGACTCAATGCAGCAGACCCTAAATGCCCCAAAGACTGACAGGCCAGAATTTACAGAGGTGGAAAAATAATGAAATGCATTCAACCATAACACTGAAACTTTCTGATGATATGACATCATTATGTTCATGTTCATCATTTATCTTTAGCCTGGTGTCTTATCTGCTGTACAGTACAGTGCAAAGAAAGATCTTATCTTCTGAATTTAATGATTTTTTCTGTCAAACATGACTTAATGTACTAGAGTTATGTTAAAATCTAATGTTAGTGTTTTGAAACTCACAACTTCATTTAATTTTTAACAGTATTATATACATCTTATGGTCAAAAGTATGTGAACCCCCTTCTAATGATTGTGCTGAGCTGTTTCAGCTGCATTCATGCAGCATACAAACTCATTCTACACAACTGGGTGTTTCCAGCTTTATGGCCACAGTTTGGGGAAACTCCTTTCCTGCTCCAGAAGGACTGTGTCCCTGTGCAAAAAGCGAGATCCATAAATGCATGGTTTGCCCATGTTGGTGTGGAAGAACTTGAGTGGCTGCACAGTTGCCATTACCTGAACCCCACTAAACACCTTAGGAATGAACTGGATCACCAGCTGTGAGCCAGGCCTTCTGGCCCAACATCACTGATGCTCTTGAGGATGAATGGGAACAAATTCCTACAGCCACAATCCAAAATGTGGTGGAAGGCTTTCCCAGAAGATGGAAGCTGTTATAGCAGCAAAGGAGAAAACAGCTCCATATTAATGCCCATAGGTTTGGAATGGGAGGTTCAACAAGCACATACGGGTGTGATGCTCAGGTGTCCACATACTGTACTTTAGGCCATGTAGTGTGTGTCATTATTTAAACTGTTCATCCAAATTCCAGGGGTTTCAAAACTGTATTTACAACTTAATTTTAAAACTACTAGGTTTAATACACACTTGTTCACTTTCACTGCTGAACATATTTTACTTTATTTTGAAGGTTTTTTGCAGTGGGTGATGATTAATTTTGTCTGTATTCTTTTCTTTTCAGTTTGAAAATGAATCAGAGACTGGACCCCAACTTCACAGTGGTGGAAAGTCAGTACTTGTATAGCCTCAACAGCTCTCAGGAATACTCCTACCCCCAGAACAACATCACATATGTGGTCTACTACCTGCACGAGCCAGCTGTGGCTGCCATTTTCATTGTCTCCTATCTGCTTATTTTCCTGGTCTGTATGGTTGGCAATGGAGTGGTGTGTTTCATTGTGCTGCGGAGCAAGAACATGCGCACGGTCACCAATGTGTTCATCCTGAACCTAGCTATCAGTGACCTTCTAGTGGGGATCTTTTGTATGCCAACAACACTTGTGGATAATATTATTACTGGTGCGTACACGAGTCAACGTACCTTTATGTGTTTTATTCAGTGTTGTATGTGACCAGATGAGAAACAAGTGTGGGAGGATTTGAACCACTTTTTATTTCTCTTCCTCATTTTGAGTCCAAAATACAACAAATATGTGTCTAAAATCAACACAAAAGTTTAACTACAACAAAGGAGAACCAGCAATGCAAGTCAACTTAAATTCCTAAATTGGCCTGACCATCAGATTAGCTCACAATGAGTTTATCTGTCGTTTAGTGCAAAATGTATTTGCTCAGTTAGTCTAGTAAATCCGTAACAGTCCGCAAACAAAAATCTCAACTGGTTTGGAAAATAAATTAGGTGTTCAAAATTGTGGTATTTTTAATTAAAAAATACATTTTTTCAAGATTTGTGGACTTGAGGGAGGAAAAGCTTGCAACTTTTTATTTGCTTTCAGAAAACTATTTGTCAGTAAGTTACAGCTGAACTTATTGTAAATATGTGTTATTAACCTTGACTGACAATTTATAATCATGATAAATGGACATACTGGTGTTATGGTAGTTGCTGTTATTTGTAAGGGATTTACTGAACCCTTAAAGTGATAGCACTTACTGTTAAAGATTCTGGCATTCTGAAAGGACAGATCCCAGTAAGCTTGAGTATCAGAATGTGTGCATCTAGGCATTTAGTCTCTAATATATTATTACTAGCTTGCAATAGCTGTAGGCATGTAAGGCCTGTATGGTGTGTGAACTGACATGCAGACAGTAATAATAAATTGTATATCACCAAGCTTTATTATATTCCATTTTGGGTTTGAATGAGAAAGTACAATGCTGGACGTCACATGTATTTTCAGACAGTTTGAGGGGGCAGTCCTCATATATGTGTGAGAAAGTGCATTTGTGTGTGTGTGTGTGTGTGTGTGTGTGTGTGTGTACGTGTGCTCCGTGTGATATTAATATGAGCTGTGTGTGATGTCTTCTAGGTTTTATTAGAAACTAAATTTTAAGTTTCAAAACTAAAAAGTAACCTTTGTTGCATTTAATGAAACTGACTATACAAAATCCTCACTAAGTACCTGTGTGCGATATTTCAAATTTGTAGCCTCAAAAACAAAATAAAGAACAAACAGACAGACAAACAGATTTACAAATACAGAGAATTATTTCAGGGCCGCAAAGTTAAATTAATTCAGATGGCTTGAAATGGTCACCCATATGGAACAAAAGGACATAATTACATTAAAATAAATCTTATGGAGTCTGATTAACATGTATAAAATAAATATTTCATTTTATCACAGAACATAAACTCACTCTCATCAAGGAACTTTCTTTTTTATTAACTGAGCCCGATTTATCTCTTGCCAACCCAGTAATCTTATGCAGCGTTCTGATTTTGTCCTTTCAGCCAAGTTCAAGCTGTCAGCATTTACTTTGTCCATTACTGGTTGTCTCCAGATATAAGCAAAAATATACAGTTTAAGTTAATCTGTTAATTTAAGTTAACGTTGGTCAAATTCATCCCCCACTTTCTCCTCAGACCCTTGTTTTTTTCTTATTCAGTGCATAATACATTGAAGAGTGTTTGTATAAATACAGTTCACATAGAGAAAATTATTTTTGGGATTTTTTTATATTCAGTAATACAGTTTTGCTTTATTTTATGTATATTATGTTTTTGTGAGTATTGACTTTTTGATTCTTCCTAAGGTGTCCTTTCCAGCTGAAATATAGTGTTGTACCTTTTCAACAGGTTGGCCATTTGGAAGTTTGGTGTGCAAACTGAGCGGGATGGTTCAAGGAATATCAGTCTCCGCATCTGTATTTACACTGGTTGCCATCGCTGTTGACAGGTCTTGTGCTTTTTTGATTGATTTAACATAAAACCTGTAGTGTGTTTGTGAATTCTTGCATTTAATCCACTCATGTTAAGGTTATTTTATTGTGTAAAATGAGGGTAAAGCCAGTCTAGGTGCAAGCTATGCATTCACAGCTGAGTTAAGCAAGAATACTAAATGGAATAAAAATATAGCAAAAAAATAAAATATTTTAAAATATATTAAAAAAAATTTAAGACAACTAAACAGTTTGAAACATTGACAAAAATATTGCAGCTGTAATAAAAGGGTCTTTCTTTTTCAGGTTTCGATGCATTGTTTACCCTTTCAAACAGAAACTGACAATATCAACATCCATGCTAATAATTGTGGTTATTTGGGTTTTGGCACTTTCCATCATGTGCCCATCTGGTGTCATGCTACAAGTGACCAAGGAGCAGAATGTGCGGGTGCTTCTTGGCGATGGCAACGAAACGGTCCCTTTCTACTGGTGCAGAGAAAACTGGCCCAACCAGGGGATGAGAAAGATTTACACCACAGTCCTGTTTGCCAACATCTACCTCGCACCCCTGACTCTGATCGTGATTATGTACGCCCGGATTGGCATCACATTGTTTAAGACAGCTGTGCCCACAGGGGGGAAGCCTGGGCAGGAGAATCGCCAAGCAGTATCAAAGAAGAAAAAACGGGTCATCAAAATGCTGCTCACTGTAGCCTTGCTCTTCATTCTGTCCTGGCTGCCTCTCTGGACACTCATGATGCTGAGTGACTACGCCAGCCTGACCGAGCACCAGTACAGGGTGATAAACATTTACATCTACCCTTTTGCACACTGGCTTGCCTTCTTCAACAGCAGCGTCAACCCGATCATCTATGGCTTCTTCAACGAAAACTTCCGGAAGGGATTTAAGGCGGCGTTCAAGTTCCAACTGTGTTCGGCTGACATGGGCCGCAAAGAGACCTACTCACACAGGGTCCAAGCGAATTCGGTCCTTCCCACCAACTTAAAAATTTCAAAAGGACCTGCGGCTACTAGTGTCAACTGTGAGGACAACAACCGCTCAACAGTGAGCTCCACCCTGAATGACCAGGACCTAGTCATGGAAGACCTTGAAAAGGTACCGAGACTCAAACTGAAAAGTCTTATTTATGCACAACATATTTAATCTAGCTGAGTTACTCAGTGCTGCCAAGGTTAGGAAGTGGAAAGGTAAACCATAATAACACTCTATAATCACCAAATTGTATTACCCTTAAAGTGGAGCATTTGGTGCAGAAGTATTGTTAGAGCTGTTGCATAGGCAGACACTGCAGAAAATGACGTGCCATTGTATTCCAGTAGAAAGGTAGAAAGGAAAAAAGATAACAAAATACATAACACCAAACTGTATTACTGTTACATTACCAATGTGTCCAGTGCTGTGTGTGTGTGTGTGTGTGTTTGACTACACCAAAACCTCAGTTAGAATGAGGAGTACCCGTGTGCCAAATTTTAATTTGGTCTTCTAAAAACAAAACTGCAAAAAAAGCAGAAAGACAGGGATCGTGCTTCAAAAATTTCACAAACAATTTAATGTTTCTACTTTCTACCCTCACTACTTTCTACCCCATATTTTGCATTAAAAACAGGTCTCCTAAATAGTTTTCGGCATAATATAGACAAATTTGTCATGTTCAGTTAAAATTAGTTGTTTGCAAGTGTTTTTTAACCGTCAAACTTTTTTTGTGGCTGATGACATTCTGCCACTAAGATTTTAAATGAAACTGTACTGCATTCCCTAAGTATACTGAGTTTCATCTGATGGATTGTTTTAAGGCTGTATAGCTGCTTTACTTTTTGTGGTGCCAGGACTGTAATTTGTCAGCTTTTTATACCCATATTGCTCCAGTGTATACTTAAGACATTTTAATGATAAAAGTGTGTGCTGCAAAAGTATATATGCCATTTATTAATAACATTTTCCTTTTCCCAACTTAGCACATTTTAATAAAACAATCATTGCATTAACATGTACAGTGGGGGAAATTATTATTTGATCCCCTGCTGAATTTGTTTGCAAGTTTGTTCACTTGCAAAGAAATGAACAGTCTCTAATTTTTATGGTAGTTTCATTTTAATGGAGAGAGAAAGAATATCAACCAAAAATCCAGAAAAAACACATTATATAAAAGTTATAAATTGATTTGCATGTCATTGAGTGAAATAAGTATTTGATCCCCAAGCAAAACATGCCTTAGTACTTGGTGGAGAAACCCATGGCGGTAAGATGTTTCTTGTAGTTGGTCACCAGGTTTGCACACATCTCAGGATGGATTTTGGCCCACTCCTCTTTACAGAAACTCTCTAAATCCTTTAGATTTCTTGGCTGCCACTTGGCAACTCGAAGCTTCAGCTCCCTCCACAGATTTTCTATAGGATTGAGGTCTAGGCCACTCCATGACCTTAATGTGCTTCTTCTTTAGCCACTCCTTTGTTGCCTTGGCGGTATGTTTTGGGTTATTGTTATGCTGGAAGACCCATCCACGACCCATCTTCAGTGTTCTGGCTGAGGGAAGGAGGTTCTCGTCCAAGATTTTACGGTACATGGCCCTGTCCATTGGCCCCTCAATGCGGTGAAGTCATCCTGTACCCTTAGCAGAAAAACAGCCCCAAAACATAATGTTTCCACCTCCGTGCTTGACTGTGGGAATGGTGTTCTTTGGGTCATACTCAGCATTTGTCTTCCTCCAAACACAACGAGTCGAGTTGATGCCAAAGAGCTCAATTTTGGTTTCATCTGACCACAGCACTTTCTCCCAAGCCTTCTCTGAATCATTTAGATGTTCACTGGCAAACTTAAGACATGCCTTCTCAAGCAGGGGGACCTTGTGGGCGCTGCAATATTTCAATCCATTGTGTCGTAGTGTGTTACCAGTGGTGTTCTTGGTGACTGTGGTCCCAACTGCCTTCAGATCATTAACAAGCTCCTCCCGTGTAGTTTTGGGCTGATCCCTCACCTTTCTCATGATCATCCTCACCCCATGAGGCCAGATCTTGCATGGAGCTCCAGACTGACGGAGATTGATAGTCATTTTATATTTCTTCCATTTCCGAATAAGCGCACCAACAGTTGTCACCTTCTCACCAAGCTTCTTGCTGATGCTCTTGTAGCCCATTCCAGCCTTGTGCGGGTCTACAATCTTGTCCTTGCCGTCCTTTGACAGCTCTTTGGTCTTGCCTATGGTGGTGGAGAGGTTGGAATGGAAGAAATTGACTCTGTGGACAGGTGTGCTTTATACACATGCCAAGTTGAGATCAGGAGTATCTGTAATTGACTAATTTGTGCCACATGGGCACACAGCCAATCTGTGGGAGCCAGAATTCTGGCTGGGTTGCAGGGGATCAAATACTTATTTCACTCAATGACATGCAAATCAATTTATAACTTTTATGCATTGTGTTTTTTTTCTGGATTTTTGGTTGATATTCTGTCTCTCTCCATTAAAACGAAACTATCATAAAAATTAGAGACTGTTCATTTCTTTGTAAGTGAGCAAACTTAAAAATTCAGCAGGGGATCAAATAATTATTTACCCCACTGTATGTGAAAATACATATATGTGCAATATATTGGGCATGTCAGTGTAAATGGCTGTCAAGCACAGTAAATAATGTGCAGTATGGCTATTCCAAGGGCTACTCATTGCTTTAAGAACAGCCACAGTCCTTTTTCAAAACGCTGTTACAAAAGTCCTGGGCTGTGTGGAGTATCAGACCATTCATGAAGAAAAAATGCATTCGTTTCTGAGAAATGGAGGTGGAAATCTGTTCTGATTGCTGCTGTGTGCTCCACTGCTTTTCATAAAATCATTGTTTATATCTTGTTAAATAGAAGTCATTTTTAGACAGTTGACTTGATCCTGGCATTCAAAAAACTATTCTTGGATCTGTTTTGCAGCGTTCATGGTTGAATTATCACCTTAGAACATGGAAACATTTTGAGGAAACAGTTTCTGCATCACAGGATGTGTAAGGTTACCTAAAATGGCTTTGCATCAGTCGCAATCAATAGCAATACATAGATCAGGTGACTGCTGTAAGATTTCTGTAACGTTATACAGAAATAAATATATTTCACATGTGAAAACAAATGAATGAAGGTAAATCTTTACCTTTCTTCAGACATACATCCCTTCAGCTTCATGAGACTGCAGAACTTCCATGATGTTTGGTGCACATTATTCCTAGTTGCACAGTTTTTCTCAATGGCCTTTCATATAAATGGTTTCTACAATAAGTTCCAGCTTTGTGAGGATTAAATTGCATCAATTTTCAATGGGATGACGGCAGGGAGGATTCAGTTCTGTAGTGGTTTGAGGCCATTATTTTCAGGTTTTTATGAACAATTCTCATCCGAATTTCTCAAACTCCTTCATATAAACTTTGATTGGTGAGAATTTTGGATGCTTCAGATTTACTCTCTTTCTAGGTTAAATTATTTTTCAGTTTTTCTGGCTAATTTTGAGAGCTATCCCAACATAATTTTCTTAAATAATTATTATATTATTATTTCATATTATGTTATTAATAGGGTATTATTATCTATTCATCCATCTATCTGTTATTGCTAATCCTCAGCAGAGTTAGTACCTTCCCCTGGGTGGGAAACCAATCCATCAGATGTATTATTATTATTATTATTATTATTATTATTATTATTATTATTATTATTATTATTATTATTATTATAGCCATCAAGACCATTTAATACACATACTTACAGTATAATGTGACATTTTGCAACATACTTTAGCTGTATACTTAGGGAAAGTCTTGCTAAAATAAATCTTAATATCAAACTTTTTCAGACCTGTATCAAGCAAGGAAAACATATCTGTTGCTCAAAGAAAGGTTGCTGTATTTTGAGAGAAATTACAGTTCTTTGTTGCTGGTTACATTTATCTGGAGACATTGTGTTTTTCTACATTTCTATTTGACAAGCAAAATACACTTTTTTGAGCCAAAAGAGGCCATCTGTGTGTATTTTATGGAATGAATCCATACAGCTGAAATGCATTTGATTTTCCAGTAGGCCTAGGTACAGTCTATTGGTAAGCGGGGGTCTTCGTAATGATAAAAGCATAGACAAAATTTGCAGACTGAATGTTGCTAGGGCTTTAAGAAAGACCCTTTTGTACTTTGTGGCAAAACAAAGTGCTCACTATAGCAGACAAAATAAGTGCACCAAACAAAAATGTTTACTGGATATCATTTTCATTGTTTAGCATTGAAGGCTTGCTTTATTGTCATTTTGCACTTATGCAGATGTACGATTTGGAACAAAATATAATTTCTCCTGGACCCTGATGCACAACACAGTACACAGACAATGAGACAGAAGAGCTGGTATAAAAGTAAATACATTTATAGAACTAAAGACAGTGTTTACTTTTATTGATCAGTAGTGATACACAAACTTTCTCCATTTTTCTGTCTTATAAAATATATGTTTCTAGAAGCCTGAACAGTGAACACCCAGCTGAATGCAGTAGATGCCTTTCATTGACTGCACTTTTGTTTTTTCTGAGTTGTACATCACATTGGAGAAAGTTGTTGAATAAAAGAATAAATCTAAATACAAATGTACATCTCCAGGGCAAAGTGGCCTGGAAGTCTCTTTGCAACTTGGAATTGTTAGTCCACCCACTACCTGATACTCAGTAAAGCTTCATAATGTCAGACAGAGCTATAATTAGTCTCATACAGAAATTAAAAATTTGCTGTAAAACTTCTGCTTATTTTATTTTCATTAACAGCTCATACAATCCAGAGTCTCAGTATATCTCTATAATGCAAACATCAAAGACAGGATGTAACATGGAGAGGTCACCAGTTTATTATCTTTCATTAACATGAAAGAACATAAAAGCCTATTTTGAAATAACTGAAAAAGTGTACCGTGCATTGTTTCAGAAATTGGAGACTGCAGCATGTTTTTTTCACTTTACTTCTGCAATTCAGGTATCCCAAAGTAATGAAAAAGTGATGTAGAGAAATCAGAGTGACTTACAGAAAATATGAGCACATTAATTTTAAAATCCCAACACTATTTTACCAGGCATGAGGAAATGACTGATTCATCACTAAAACATGTTTGTCAGTATTTGGACATGTTCAGTTTTCCAGCTGAAGAGTATAAAACACATGTACCTCTGTACTGGGTAGTTTCTGTTAAAGGCTCAGATATAGCTATAAAAAAATTAAAATCATGGTGTATGAAATCTATCTGGGACATGCAGACACTATGACTCCCCACTTCCTTGATATACTCCCAAGTGCATTTTGCATGGAATAGAAATGGAGAGAAATTTAAGAAAATAGAACAGTGAAGAAAGAAAAGCGAAAAATAAATTAAAATATGGAAATGTTCCTCCAAACAAAAATGAGATGTTTTGTGTACTTTTGGAAGAAGCTTCTAACGTAGCGTTCCGATGTGAATATTTTGTAAATAGTTAAATAGATGAATAGTGAACATTGTTCCATTAAGCTTATATCCTGTCATATTCCGAGAATAAATGTAATCAAGTCCCCAGAACAGGCTTACATTGAGACCACAGCTGAGGTGTTCTCAGAAATGTCCTGTGAATACTGTGCTGGATTATGGTACATTCTGTGAATGAATTACAGTTAAAAAAGGATAATCCTCCTAATGAACATGGCACTGTCTCTCTTGTTAAAGCTAAAGAATAATAAAGTTGACCAACCAGTCCCTTTTAAGTTTTGCTCTTGAGCAGATTGGCAACATGTTGCCAGCATGGTGCCCGGACTGTTTGGATGTGGGTTCGCAACTCGGTCTGCGCTTGTCTATGTGCTCCAGTTTCCTCCCACAGTCCCGACACATGTGCTTCATTTTATAATTAACTGTTCGCTCTAACCTGTCCATAGGGTGTGATTGTGTGCGTAGCTACCCAGCTATAGACTCGTGTCCCATCCGGGTATTGTTTCATAGCCTAGTACCCAGTGATTTCAGGATAGACTCCAACCCTTAACCCTAATCCTGGCCAGAATGAAGTGGCTGATGCAAATGAGTAGATGCTGAGCAATATAGGTTTCTTATAGTAATGCTTTAACTATTTCTATTTTCTTTTCTAAAAACATTCAAATCTTATTTTTCTTAACTACACTGCCATTCTAATTAGCAATTTTAAGTGAAAAATTCATAATTTTACTATAAAGTAATGGTGTAATAACATGATTTATTACAAATATTCCCTCTTTCTCGCCCCCTGCTGGTAAATTTATTTTGTGCATTAATTTGTGGGTGCACTTTCTTTACTCTCGTGAGAGTAGCGGGGGGAAGTCAGTGTCCTCATTGACAGAGCTGCGTGGTCATTTGCCTCAGGTTTCATCTCTGCAGTTATACAATTTATCCATTTCTCTACATCTGTGTCACTGGAAATGTTGTTGGAATATAAGAAAGGCTTTTGCTTTGTATTTTTGCACATACTGGCCTATAGTTTCTAAGTTTGATGTTTAATATTATCGCGCAGCATGCGGTGGACACGCTCACATTTATCAGTCAACCTTAGCTTTTGTGCGGTTCTTATGTGTAGCTTTTTAAGTTCATTTAGACACCTTATGGGCAGATCTAATATTCAAGGTTGCTTATTTTGTGATGCAGTTTATGTGCTGTTGTACACATCTTCAGCATAACATCATTCACCTTTAATTCTGTAGGTGTCCAGCGTTGCATAGCTTTGAAGTATTGCTTTCTGTTTTGTTCACGTCTTCCCTTTAATAAACTGAATAAACTATACAAATGTCCATCATGTTAATGTGGTAGCAGTTTAGCTGCCTGTCAAAGCACACCATGGTGTTTATGTGGACAGGAAGGGTGCAATCCTTGTAGCACAGTATAGAGCAGGTTTGGACATGTGCAGAGGAGAGATTCTGGATATATCGGGAGAAGGATGCTAGGGATGGAGCTGCCAGGCAAGAGGAAGAGAGGAAGGCCTAAGAGGAGATTTATGGATGTGGTGAAGGAGGACATGCAGGTGGTGGGTGTGACGGAGAAAGATGCAGGGGACAGAAAGAAGTGGAACCAATTGATCCGCTGTGGCGACCCCTAACGGGAGCAGCCAAAAGATGAAGAAGAAGAAGATACAGCGGGGAAATGAGATCCTGTGAAATGGAAAGCAATATTATAGTATTATAGTGTTATTATAGTATAGTAACACTTTTTGTAGGGTTTGTTCCTCTGGGATTTTAATTTCTCTGATCACAGCTCCAACCACTGTCATTTGTTGCACCAGTTCAGGTTAATATGCTTTAGCCGCAGCTATACTGTTGTTATGCCACTTGCCAAGTGCATGCGCCGAGGTCACCTTGGAGGAGGTGAAGTTGTCCACAAACCTCCTGAAATGTGTACACTGTAGGAATGAGCCACCAACTGGCTTCATCAGGCTACGTAATACAGCTGGAACAGGGTGCCATTCCATCCAATTTCACCCATAGCCCTGCTGAGGTCTACAGGAATGTAGATGATGTAGACAGCAACAAGGAGAGGGACCCAGAGATACACTACATGGCCAAAGCTATGTGGACCTCCCCTCTTCTAATGACAGAACTGAGCTGTCTCAGCTGCACCCACACAGCATACAAACACATTCTAGACAATTTTGTGCTTTCAGCTTTGAAGCCACAGTTTGGGGAAGCTCCTCTCCTCCTCCAGCATGATTGTGCCCCCACCCCATGCACAAAGCAAGCTCCATAAATACACAGTTTGCCCGGGGTGGTCTAGAAGAACTTGAATGGCCCTGACCTCAACCCCACTCAACACCATTGGGATTAACAGGAATGCCGGCTGTGATCCAAGCCAAGTCTTCTTGCCCAGGCTCACTGATACCCTTTTGGATGAAATTCCTACAGTCTCTCTCCAAACTGCGGTGAAAAGTCATCCCCGAAGAATGGGGGCTGTTACAGCAACAAAAGGTAGAACAACTCCATATGAATGCCCATGGGTTTGGAATGGGAGGATCAACAAACACACATAAGTGTTATGCTCAGGTGTCCACATACTTTTGGCCTTATAGTGTATTTCCCAGCCATATACAGCTTAATCTGTGTTCCAGGGGCCTAGTGACCACAGTTATAATTGCATTGTTGCAGATTTTTTTTTCTGTTCTGTTTCTATTTTTCTATTTAACACTACTGAAAATAAATATTTTTATTTGCTATTTTCCTCATTATTAAGCCTAAATCAGACATGAGCTTAAATTCTAAGCACAATTTGGTAAATGGTTCAAGTTTTTAAAGTATTATAGATTTAAAAAGTAGCATTAACTTTATGGAATGTGTACTTTTTAAAAATGTGTTTGAGGGGCATTAAACATTTGTCATGTCTTTTTCAGGTGGTTTATAATCTCTGAGAAGAAAGGGAAATGACTGGTGAGAGACTTTCTGAAAGTCAGAAAATATTCTGGTGCCTCTTGATCTGCAGATTTAACTCCATGACAATGTTAGGAATAGTAAAACAACATTTTACACTTTCTTTGATGGGGAAAAATGATTAATAAAATATTCTAATAAACATTTGGAAGGAGAAAATTAGGTAGTTTACAGCCAGATTTCTTGAGGAGTTTTAATCCTGCTATGACTATTAACAATGTGTTCTGTTTTTTGGACTGAAGCTGAATGATGTTTGCATACAGCATGGCATTATAAAGTTTATGTGTCTTGTTCTACAACTATAATTGGAATTTTAATTTCATTTTTATTTATGAAAAGCTGCATACCTATTTTATTCCAGTTTGTCAAAATATATTTTGTAATGGGCCGTTGCATTTTAAAAATAAACAATAACACGTAATATTATTTTAAATGTTTACATTTAAGAACTCGTTCTTTTTTATGTTGTATTAAGCTGTAATTTTTTAATGACCTGTTCTCTGTAGGTGACAATACATGATGAAACCTAATTGTGCCAAACATTCATGTATTTATTTTTTTTAAGTGCTGCACTTTAGCAGAACAAAATTGTGGACAATATGTTGGCAACCCAGGATAATACTTGAAGGTGAATGTATCAATGTGGTAGAATTAAAGTGTGCATACATTTTTTTTGAAGGATTGCAGAAAAAAAAAAAAAAAAAAACCTTTATGTACAATTCAAACTACTGGTGTAAAAAGATTCAAAATAATTGCATACAGTCATCATTTCTTTATTTTGTTTGTGCTAAAGCAAATTATGTACCATAAACTTGCAAGCATACAATGGTAATAAAAACGGACCTAGAGTATACCTTGTTTCTGCTCTCTCTATAATAGAAAATATTTCACCCATCCATTATTGTCATTAACCATTTCATCCTGATCAGGTTTGTGACTTTGTGGCCTATTTCTCTAGGTAGGGGTTAGAGTAATTTCACAGGTGCGGTGAATAAACTATGAACTGTTGCACGGTACTGGGTGGAGCAGAAACAAATCAGCAACATTTAATAGTCCAAAAAAATCTATGTGGAATTGCAAGACTGAAACACTGAAAAGCTAGCTAATCTACATACTAGGTGTGTTGAATCATATGGAAAAAAAATACATTAAACAGCACAAATGAGTAAACCTCCTATGAAGGCTTAAATTCAGCTGTCTCTCTTCTATCTTTGCCAGTAAGAAATGTTTGGGGTTTCTATGTAATGGCAGCATGTCAAAAACTCTGGTTTGTCAGTTACCAAAGAAATGTCAATACTAAACAAGGAGCTATGTTTTTGTAACAAAATTATAAAATATCATGTTGCACAAATAAGTGTACCCTCATAAACATTGCATAGTAAATTTTCAAAATGTGTTTGCTGAAGCTAATTGAGGGTAACAGATCAATAAATGAGCCATCACATTCACACAGGTGTAACCAGTTCACCTTCTATTAAGAGTGGCACTTAACTCATTGAATAGCCCAACTTAAGACTATCAATGGCACCATGTGGGAGAGAATTGTATGGAGACTTAAGAAGGAACATTTTGTTGCATAAAAGAGGATAATAGTTAAGATTAGTAAACACTGTTCATAAGTCAAAATTCAAAAAGTATAGGTGCATAGGCAAGCGCCCTGAAATGTTCAGGCTGTTGTTGTCAGCTGTCACCTTGTGATGAGTGTTTGTTACTGAGAGAAGTACAGGAAAATGGCAAAGCGAGTGCCTCAGAGTTACCAAAAGCTGTGGAAAGCCAAGCTGGAGTGATTGTTTCATTTCTTACACTATGAGGCATCCTGCACAGAGGTGGAGTTGTCACCTTTACAGGAAGACACTTGATGCTAAAGCACAAGAAGGCCTGTTTAGCCTTTGACAAGCTCCATACTCCACAGACATGTACTGAAGAAGGACATGAGGGGGGGCTTGTCTTATACCCTGCCTTATAACACTGAATACAGCCCAGTGGGATAAATGAAATGAAAAATATTATTTGGTTTTGTTGCCTGATTTAAAAATCCATTTTGCCAAGTGAGTAGTCAACCCCTGCACATATTCATAAGCTGGAGCGGTGGACTGCATGATGGTTTGGTTGAAACACCATACATACTGCCAGCTCTCTGCCAACTTCTGGTCTAGCATACAATCCGCAGCCAGCCAGTTAGCAACTTCTTTTGGTGAGTACCTTTTGATGTTTTTTAATATTTTGTCAGTTTTAGCTGCTACTCGTTCATTATTTGTGTTACAATTTAAGCACAGCTATTTTTAAATTTCAAAGATGTCACAGAGCATTGCTGTGTTCCACAGTGTACCACCTCTGTAAAGTTCAAATCTGCAGCTTCCACACATTCCCTGAAGATACAGAACTACAAAAAAAAGATTGGTAAATATTTAGAGACAACTTTGTCATAAATTGTATAAGTATGCAGCCAATATTTTTCCAATATGGCTTTTACTGAACTTTCAATACCAGTTGCATGTTTCTTCTTCAGTTGTCTATTAGTAATTAAAATGGTTCCAGAATTCATTCCAGAAGTATTATATTTTCATGATGGTATTGGTTTAGAGAATGCAAATTTGCATTATTACTAGATTCTGTATGTTCTATGTATGTACTGTGCTTGTTTACACACACACTCATTTGTCACCCAGTTTTCTCTTGTTAGTGGTACTTTTCCTCAGACTCAGGTCTGCTATCAGGGGCCTAGGAGTTCTAGGGTACAGTGCAGTGTTTTTGTGGATCATGTTCATAGGGTTACACTCTTCTGCACTAAGACCAAAGTCATTTTTGGGATCAGATGGAGTTGTTCTCCTAGCTTAGGAGTCACAGCCCCAAAGTGCTCCTTTCACCAGTGGGGCTACCTTGGTTTTCCCCTTCCACATTCTCTCCAGTTCCTCTCTCAATTCCTGGTGTTTCTTCCACTTCTCATATTCCTTCTTTGTGATGTTTCTATCACTTTGAACCACCATGTCTATCACCAATGCTGTTTTCTCCTCCTTATTGGTTATCACCGCATCTGGTTGGTTAGCTGTTACCTGTTTATCTGTCTGGATATGACAGCATCTGTTGTCCGTCACTCTCTGTGGTACCTCCGATTAAGACTCAAGTATTCAAGCCATATTCCTTCTTTCCTGTATATGATCCCTGCCTGCATCTAATATTTCAAAATACATTGTACACTTCTCATTGGGGCAAAATCATCAGCTTCATTAAATTATTGAATAGCTTGAATAAAACAAACCAAAGCTATGTTTTGCCTTTGATACGAAGTCTTGTTATTTCAGACCCCAGCACACCAATACTGGAGAACTGTCTGGCTTAGCATCATTTTTATGTCAGTTCAAAAATAACCTGATTCAGTATTCTGCTTTTTTCCAATTATTTGGACTCGTTTTCAAACTTTATGAAAACAATCCCGAATCTTTTTTTTTTTTTTTTTTAGAGAAATGTGGTTTCTGAGATATTCATTCATTCCCTTTGAGTGTCAGTGTGAGAGTACTGTGAATGCCTGTCAGTCACAGAAACTCCTGCATTCATTCTATGAATTCACATTAAATACAAGCTGTAACAAAGCAATGAAGTTATAAACTGATAGTGACATGAACTATTTGAAGAATAAGGCAAGAATAACCTTGCAGAGTCATGTATAACCTGCAATTGTTTTCCACTGCTTGTCCAAACCAATTAGCTGTCATTGTGTAATGCCTGTTCCTGCCTCTCCATCATTATTATCATATACATGCATTATTGTTCTTTTGCCAGCCAGTTTGTCCTCTAAAACATTTATCTTAACAACATATTTTTATGGCATTCTTAGCCCGTGGGTTTGCTGGCTATCCTTTATAAATAGTAGCTTGGCGGTAGAGGACAGCAATAATTGTGATTTGTGTAGGTGGAGATGCAATTGTCTGGATAGGAAGGGAGCAGGGGCACAGCCTCCAGCACTCTGGAGCTGGGCTTTAGCTTACATTTCACTGATAAACTACAGTGTTTTTATTTTTCCCCCCTGCTAGCACATGTTCAAGAGAATCCTCCATGAAGGAGATGGGTGTGTGTTGCAAATAAACAGAAAAAGGCTCTGATGCAGAACAGTCCTGGATGGGTCAGCACAACTTTTGTGGCATTTCTGTTCTTTTGGTTTCAATTAACTTTTCTGTGCTTCATAAACCTTGACCGGAATACCTTGCTTTATGCCCTACAAACTCTGAATCACCTTAATTTTTGATGGATAGATGGAATCATAGTCAAATTAAACTTGCGTTCATATGTGTGGAAGGGCCAAGTCTTATTCACAGTGACCAGTGGCGAGATTTCTGACGCAGGGAGGAACAGAAGTGAATTGCCATTACCTTCTTCTATGCATATCGAGGAGCACAACATGGACTTTCTGCACCTCACCAGCAGCCCAGGGCCTGTGAGGCACCAGCTTAGTCTACTGTGCCCCTGAGTCCCTAATCCATTCATAATAAAAGACAGTTCTGAGATGTAGCTCATTCTGCTTGTGTGTTTTTAAAATTTGTCATGAGTCTTTTTAGTAGCACTCCCTTTTGTAGTTTACATTTTATTTACTAAAAATATTCTAAAGGTACTCAGGTATTTTTTGGGTGTTTTATATACTCGTGCTTGCAGTTTTTAAAATACAAGATGGAACAGAGGAGCGAGGCCTAAAAGTAACCTACCCCAGATTTTGAGGGTTGTTAACTTTTATGGTTTAAATAGAAAGAAGGCCTTGGATTTAACTGCAGGATTAAAAGAATGTTATGGAAAAACCAGTTGTGCCATGTTTGTCTTTTTCCCCTCCATTGGGTGTTAAGAGGGGGTCCTAATGTACCTGTTGTAAAACTGAACAAGGTGAAGTATGCAACCTTGTGTTACTCTTTTGCTTCTTGGAAACTGTTTGGTTTCTCCCTGATGTTTTGGCTGTCTAGTGTATGACTTCAAGAGCATGATCAGGCATCCCGAATTTTGAGTAAATTCCACTTTTTATCATGGTCACCAAAGGCTTTGCTGTAGTCAATGAAATGCATTTGCAGCTAATTTTGACATTCTCTCCTTTTCGATTGTACATCTCATGGCCACAGCGATATCCCTTCTTCCCAGGCCTTTTCTGAATCTAGCTTGTACATCGCTTTTAATGTATGTACCCTGTAACAAATATTGAATGACCCTGAGCCCGACCTTGCTGGAACGTGAAATTAAGGAAACTGTGCAATAATTTGCATGACCTGGTATATCTTTCTTTGGAATTACAATGTGGACTGATCTTCTACAGTCTGCTGACCCCTGTGTATTTTTCTTTGTGTTGTTGGTATCGATTGGGGGGGGAAAAAAACTTTAACCGTTTCTTCTTCTAACAAGTGTTCTGCAGTAAACCCAGTGGCCCTTCATCTTACCAATAACTACTTCAGCGCTGATCTTATTTTATCATCTGTTCATAAGATGATCATGTTTTCTTTTTCATAAGAACCAATGGAAGTGGAACATTTAAACTCGCTATGTATCACCATTATTCTCTGGGTGTTTTTTATTATATAAAAACACTTTTCCTATGCTCATACTGTGTTTTGTCACATGTTTTAGTTGAGTCATAAATTATAGCAGTGTGTGGCCAGAAATAAAGTCAAGCAATATACTAGAATGGTGGAGAGAAGGATGTGGCATGGGAATCTGCGATCACAAACATGGTGGTTAGGTAGCAATTTTTTTTTTTTTTTTTTTGTATTGTTAAGATGGTGTCTATAATATTTACAAAAATGTGCTTAGATAAGGTTTTGTTTCCAAGGTAACAATCTATTCAGCTCTCTTCAGAGCTGTGCTGTAAGAACTGGCTGTGGCAGCAGATTGCAAGAAAGGCAGAGAAGAAAAGAGAAAGGAAAAAGTAGAAGGGCAAGCTATGTTGAGTTCAATGTTTTTTTTTTTTTTTTTTAAGTTCTTTTTAAGCATTGATCCCTGCATAGTTGTGGTCTTTGTTTACTTCAGTTCTGTCATTTAAAATAAATATGAAGTTTGTGCAGCCTTCGCTACTAGTCTGAGGTCTTCAGTTTATCCATCTTAAAGATGGGCGGGCGGGGGGGGGGTATCCACAGAGTGTTCAAACAAGCCTGTGTCTATTGCTCTTCAGTACAATTGCTAATATTTTTTTGTTTCCCAATGCTTGACAAGTTATTACACCTCCTTCCACTTTTTGCAAAACTAATATTTAAAAATAATCACTTATCATAAAACTATATGCATCTAAGAGAAATGAAAATTTAGTACCTTTTTATATTCACCGCTTGACTCATCGTTTGCCCCCATAAATATCACCATGTGCTAGTTCACATATTCGTCATGCAGGAAGGGAGCATCCTACAGGGTGTCAGGGCCGAGAGAATCTTTTCACATTTGCAGTGTGATACTTTGTTTTATTTGTCCTTGGTTGACCAGGGCTGACATGACATTTCATGCAGCCAAAATTAAGGCAAACTACTGCGCCCTAGGAAAATGTGGTCAACAGACACCTGGGGGTTACTGAAGAACGGTCCCTTGTGCGACCGCCGTTGCAGTTTGGTGTTTTAATGCATGTTTTGTATTTTGTTGCAAAGCTTGTCTCCTTTGCACATTATTGAAGATTCTGCTCTGAACTCAACAGAACAACAGCAATGCATTTTCCAGACTTGGAGTGATGGACTCATTGCCTTGAATCTGTTTTAACTGACAACTGTAAGGGGCTTTTCAGACATTTGCACAACTCTTAGGGCCATCACTTGTTATTCTTTTCTTACAGCTTTTTTTTTTATTGCTGAGCAAACTAAATTGGTGAAATTAAATGTTATAAAGAAACACTGAATGGCAATCTTGAAAATGCAGTATACATTGGCTTTTAGGGAAAAGCTGTACAACTAAATTCATTGCACACAGTGTGCACTTTGGTACTTTAACAGGCATTTTACTATGTTGAACTAGAGCATCCTGCTAATAGTGTTCTTATAAGATAACCCTTGCCACTAAATAACTTTCCCTGGAATGGGGAATGGGTTGCTTAAAAGAGAAGCTGAGATAAAAAAAATCAGATATCCATGCATAAAGAATACTTGCTTTATTCAAGTCTTTATCAGAGACAAGCAGCTCCCTCTTTTCACTCAAAACCAAATGTCATTCTGAGTTTCTGAAACTTCCTTCTGAGATGTGACCTCCAGGTCAAACAACCTAGCATTTGAATGCAGCCTTGCAGCTTTCTGCCCTAGTTAATAGACAGTTGAAAATTTTGTGAAAAGCTTTTATAATGACTTAAGAGAATAAATGTGGAATTTAAATGTTAATATTTTGCTGAAAAACTGGGAGGAAATGAATATAATGCGTCTACAACAGAAAGAGGCAACAAGAAGTATATATCTAATTTAAAGCAATTTCACTGTGTTTTGTTGGAGTTAGTTTTTGTTCTTAGTTTTTATGTTTTCAGTTTATTTATTCAAAATCTTTTTTTCCTTACAGAATAAATCAAGGGCACAGTTTTATTGTTACAGCATTTCAGAATTACTAAGACAGCCAGGATCCTACAGCAGGGCCCATGCTTCAGATAGACAGTGTGGCTTTTTGGGCTACAGTTGCAGTAGTTATGACATTTATATCAGGGGAAAAAAGTTGCATCACAAATTGATCTTTTTTTTTTTTTTTTAAATGATGGGAAAATTTACCTCATCCAACCTTTGTGATATCACTTTTTAAAAAAGGCCTTTTTGATCAGAAATAGCACCCAGGTTAACTAGATAAATACAGCTGCAACAATGATAATGTTTAAAAGGGACTGAGTCATAATAAAATGCCCTACATTAAATATATCCCATGTTATATATTGCTTATTAGCACACAGGTCAAACAATTCTTCCAGTCTAAATGGTCAAGGACCTTATCACTGGTGCTCACAAATAATAAATGTATTTAAATATAAATTTAAAGAGAGGAAATTGATTTTGTTACTGGTCACTGATTATGTGAGCTCAAGCAGAAATTTATTTACTAGTGAGTGACTGGACAAACACACAATGACTGGATGACTTTGACAGCAGGGAGACACAAAGGTCTGGAGACTTAGGGCTGAGAACTTGGGAAACAAAGAATTTTGGAGAACATAAAAGGAAACTGGGATGATGACTGGAGCAGAGCAAACTCAAAGCAGGCAGGCAGAGAGGATAGCATGCACTGGCTGAGATTGTACAAAGCCCAGTGTCAAACAACTTCTAATTAAAACCAGACCTGGCGGCCTGAGTGAGAACAAGTGTGGCAGGGCTGTGTTTAAAGTATTTCAGTGCAACGGCCCCTCCTGGTCAACTAGTGAATTATTCCCAGAGGTTATGATAGTATTCCCCTGTATGAGCAGTTCCAGCTTTGACATGAAGGAAGCAACTTCATGGGTGAGGAGCAGGACATTCTGGATGTCTTCTGTGGAAGTCCTTGATGGGGCCTGCGTTCCCACCCAAGACATATTACATCCAGCCCTCAAGTCCACCAACTAAATGGCTATCCTCTCCAGTGTTTGGAATTCAAAGATAAGGGTTCTCCAGCATATGCAGTTAACATCTTTGAGTGGGGTGAAGGACTCAACTGGCACTTACCCTGTAAAAGAGAAGTGCTATGTGGTTTCAGCAAGGATACACAGAACTCAAAAAGGCATCCCTATAGTCTTGAACAATACATAATTTCCAGTGGTATGGGAGATATCTGGGGTACTCTACGCATTACTTACAGTAATACCTAAGGACAATCCTGTACCCGGAGGGCTGCAGGTGGAAATAGCTGTGCTCGAAATGTGTTACGTCACTGAACGCAGCCTGGTGAAGGTAGAAGAGTAGGTTATACCATGCACAGTTAAACCATGTGCCTGTGTTGCCAGAAAAAGGGGTAAAACAGGCAAGTATCATGAGATGAACTCCTAAATTTTCCATTATTCATTGTGAAAATTCATGATCAAAATTTGGATTTTTTTATACCATATTCTCATTATGAAGGGAATTTTGTAACAGCTGAAACAGATGGAGTTCATAGCTTAAAAAAAAGTGTTCACCTCTCCTCTTGTTTATCAGCTATATAGTTAAGAACCACATTTTTATTTCATAAATGGTGGCAACCTCTTCTCCCCTTGACTCCGCTTGTTCTGCTTTTGTTCTAGGTAGGTCTTGTACTTGCCATCTGTGCTATGCAGACCTTAAACAAATTTCATACATTTTGGCCACAGTTTGTTTTCCTGTTAGTGCTGCCACAGTCAAATTGTATCCCTGTTCCGTTATTGCTAATATCTTAGAAGCACTGTTTGCTTCCCTACCCACAGACTCACTAATTTCCACAGGTTGCTGTGACAACAGCATATCCTCTCTTGAAATTTAGTGTATGCCCTTAGTGGTCACAATATTTCAATAACTCTGTAAATGTTTTTGATATATTACTGGCTTTCTGAGACAGTATGACAAATGTTCTGGAGCAGTGACTGTGAAGAACAGATATTCTTCTTACTGGGATGCTGTATGTATACACTATCTAGTCTTGGACTTCAGCCCTATTGTTTTGTATGTATTCTTCTGAGATTGCCCATCCCTATTTTCAAAATTGAAAGAATTTCCATTTTCTAACATTCCACAAAAAAATGTCTTACTGCTTACTTTGTCATGGTTGGTCAGTAACATTTCCACTGAATGGCAGTTTGCTATCCTACTGCTCAGCAAGTGCTCTAACTCAGTGCGAACAAAACGCAATTTCTTTGTAAGAATCGGTCTATTTGCCACACCTCTAATAACAGAAAATAAATAAATGCAAACTCTTATTTTTCCTTTTCAAACAGTTTCTGGAAGATCGACTAAAAAAAATATTGTTTTTCATTAACCTTGCAATAAGGAAACCAAGCATTTTATGTGATTCAAACCATGGGATTTTACTGAAGGTTAAATACCCGGCCTATTAACTTCAACTTTATCAGGCAAAACCCCACTATGACAATGTTTGTCCACTTAGTTAAAATGTTTAAACCTTTATTCCCCAGTGTCAATATCCAGCTACGAAATTGGTGTAAAAATCTGTTACACTGCTTTAGATAAGTGTCAGCTAACCAATGAAACAATCAAAAGACTCATAGTTTGAAAAGTGTGTTTTAGTTCAAGACAACTGAATGAGCATTTATTTCCTGGGCAGAAGCCTTTCGTCTGCAGTATTTATTTTAAACATCCGTGAGTTGTCATACTGTTTAGATAAGTTGGTGACAGAAGAGAAAAACAGCCATTTAGAGTAAGGTTACAGTTTTAAGATGACTTAAAATATTTCATGTTTAAGTTTTATATTGAAATTAACACCAACTCTCATTAGCACTAAACTGGATAAAACATTCTCACCTGATGTTGTTCATGTGCAAGTACAGGTGAGGGTAAATCTGTATATTGCATGTGACAGGCTCATGTCTCTAAGCAGGGATTTACTTTAAAAAGGCAGGAAACTGATATTTTTATCTGAAATAATAGCTTTCCAGCCAAGACAGTTATGTCAAATGCCTGTGTGAAACCAACGCAACAGTCAAGTTCCATTTTGCACATCTGATGCACTTTTGATTTCCGTCATGGGGTATAGAAAACACTTTTTTCCCCTCTTATTCCCTCACCCTTCTGTCCCCAACCCCACCTTTCCTGCTTCATCTCACTGTTCCAGTGCTTCCCTGCTCTTGTCCAGTAGTGGTGTCCATCCTTCTCCAGATCTATGGGGTAGCAAGCTGCTGGACCAACTCTGTCAAGAAGGGATGCCTTTTTGAAAACCTGGATGCTGTGAGGTGGAGGTGGACACAAAAAAAAAAAAAGAAAAAAGAACAGGAAGACAGTCTGAATTGCACAACAATAAAGAGTATCTGCATACAGACTGAAAAAAAATATGCAATTGATATCTTTTTGTAGATGCTGTAGTAGGAAACCATTTTCATGTGTGAATAAACAATATTTGTGTAAGAGCAAAAGAATGGCAGAGCAAAATGTCAACAGCACAGTTTCTCAAAGTTGCAGTCCAGACAGAAGCATGGAACAACACATGCGGCGGCGACACAGAATGAGATGAGCTGTGATGAATGCGATGCCATCTTTCATCCTTTTTTGGGTAGAAACAAAAATAGGAAGTTGGCAGGTCATCTTGGGTCAAACCCGAAAGCATTGCTTGCATAGAGCTCATTAAATGAATTAAAATGCTTCTTAATGTGCTGACCACATGTATCATGTAATGATTTTAGACTTTTAAATAAACAAACTATTTTTAAGAGCATTGAGATCCAGAGCTGCTGTTACCATGATGCCATAAGTTATTGTGGTGTTTGGAGCTACTTTGGCTGCTTCTCTGTTCAACAGGCCATCACCCCACCCCAAGGAGTGCACACATTTTGTTGTGCTGCAACTGGTTCATGTAATTTAAAATATGTTTTAGATACCTTTTAAGTGGCATCTTATGAAAATATAAAGTTATAGATGCCACAGTCCCAAACAATTTAAGATAAGAATTTATTATGATAATATGTAAGGTTAAATTTTGCAGAAAATGTTACATTTTTTAGCAATGCTATATTGTTTATAATGCAACTTATTGCTGTATGACTGAAACCTATTTGGTAGTAACAGTATCACACTAAGTACAGTAGTTTTTGAGTATTTAACTGGTTGGAATACAGTATATTGCAACAAAAATTAATTTTTATGGTGTATGCATACAGTACATACAAACCATTCTCACCACTTAAATTTTTAAATAACATTTTAATTTTTGTATTTGAAGTAAACATTGAAATAGTATTTAACATGATTTAAATATTGGTTTTTATACACAGACCACTGAATGGTTTGAAAATGGGTTTTCTTAACTGTAGTAGTGAAAATTTTTAAGAGTTTTGGAATTTGTGTATACAGGATAATCCACTGCAGCTTGGATTCATAGTCACACCTGGATTTAGTTCACCCTGTTGAAATGAGCACCAAGTAAGGCCATCTAGAATCTTTTAATGTGAAAGATTTGAGGGCAAATTCAGAGTTTGGAGGCTTTAGATGTGCCAATGCAATCAGGACCTGAATGTTTAACATTTTGGAACAACAGATTTTTGGTTGGGTTGTTGAATTGTTGTGTTCAACATCTTTTCATTCCTTTTACCTTTTTGCTGACTTTAATAGCCAATAATCTATTTCATTTGAATGGTTGTTTTATTAGGCTATTTGCTTAATTCATAATGATGGAAAAATAATGATGCATTTTAGTACCTTAAAAGAGTCTGTGTATCCGGGACTCAATGTTGTTGATGGGAGTCTAAGTCTGATGCCCTACGTACTGTAGATAGCCACACCCTCCAGCCTGCTTGGTACAGTACTGTGCGGTTCTTCCTGTCAGCCAGAAATTTCTGTGGTTGAGCTGCTCTTTGTGCACGTGCTAACTCTTAGGCAGCTGCTTTCTTCTCGTACGCCAGGACAACATCACTGATTTCTGTAGAAAGCGGCTGGAATCACAACACACACTGGAAAGGAGTAAGACTTGTGGAGGAGTGTGCCACAGAATTCTGGGCGTATTCAGCCCATGATATGGATCTACTCCAACTGACGAGATTCTGTGCACAGTAACTCCTTAGATACCATCGAATGGTGTTTCAGCTGCTCCATCTGCCTGTTGGGCTGTGGATGGTAGCCTGTTGTCAGACAAATGTAAGCACCCAGATGTGAGCAGAAAGGCTTCCAGACATCAAAAAAGATAGGAAGCCAACTGATGCTGGAGATGTGGCCTTATGACCCCTAACTCTAGGTCCTCAGTCACATATGGGTTGCTGTTGTGTGACTTGGGGTAGTTCAAGGGCAGTAATACCTTTTGGTCAAGTTCCAGTAAGTGTGTTACATTTTATAAATGGATAAATTATTGTAGCTGCTTATCTTACATGCTTAGTTGTAACATATATGTTTTTGTTGGAAACCAACTCCAAACTGAACTGGATGCTTCAGGATGATGCAAAAACAATGCTCATGAGGCTTGTTTTTTGGGCTACAAAAAGGAGCACTGGATAGCAGTGATACTTCACAGCATGTGCATGGTGGGTTTGTGCATATGTTTGAATCCAGCTCACTCTGTCCAGTGTTCATATGTTTTTCTTGTGTTTGAGTGGGGGTCTTGGGTGGCCTGTTTTCTCCTGCAGTCCAAAGATATGTGTTTTATTAAGCCAATTGCTTTAAAGTGCCCTTTATGTGTGACTGCCATGCAATAGAGTGACATCCTGTCAGGGTTGTACCCTCTTTAATGCTCTGTCTACTTGAAGGGCTCCAGACCACTACAGTCCTGCACTGGGCACGAGGTTATTAATAATGAATGGATAGATTTTTTTGCCTTTAAATACAACTATGCCTGTATTAACAGTGAAACACAGGGACAGTGCATACAAAAAAGTTCAGAGTCTGAGTAACTTGAAGGTTTTCAAAATAACATCAATCAAATTACTTCTGTAAAATATTCTGTAATTTGGTAAAACTGTATGTCACTGAATGCAAGTGTCTGCCTAGTAAAAAAAAATACTAAAATAATTGATGACTTGGGGACTATTTAGGGTTTATGTGTTGCATAAATTACATTTTAAGGGTCTGATTTTGCACAAATTTTCTGCTGAAGTGACTCTTCCATTAAGTTTGCTATAATCTCTGTGGTGTGGTCTTCTCTCCCAGGAGGTGGACATCCCTGCAATTATACACATTGCCTTAAGATCCCCACCTCCCACGACACACTTCCTTTTAATCCAGCAGTAACATCTGTGTTATCTTACCTCCATAAAGATTACACATTATCTCTTTGACTCCCATTAAGATTAAATTGCCATTAGTTTTATTTTATTCCCTTGACACACTTGGGAACTTCCCCTTGCCTCATGAACGGGGTGCAAAAATGTCCTCTTGTCAAAACTAATTTTATGTTTTTTGAAAAGGCTGACTGCATCAGCACAGCAAATTGAAAATCCATGTAGTTTTAATATCTTATCAGGGTCGACACTTAAAAATGTACGAAAAACATAGGTGAAAACCATATTGACGTCTGTAAAATAACTAAAATAAATAAAATGTGGATGGCATAGATGCCATCTAACATGGTATAGTTTTTCCAGATGAGGCTTATGTACATGCATAGACTGCAGGGTCATAGAAGAATTCAGAAAACTTTGCAACATAACTTATTATTATTTGACACTAGTTGGTGAACGAATTGACTTAATGGCATTACCCTAATGTGCATTAACCTGTTTTTACATTCAAGTGGAATTGAGACAGAAGTGTTAATCACTTATGCAGGCCACCTTGCTGACAGTCGCCCACTCCTGTAGTTTCCATCCTACTGTACCCTGTAATAAATCCTGTTGTGACAACAGACACACTAAATGCTAAAGAAGTAGGACCTTATCTGCATTATATCTACATTCTTAACAGTGAAAATTAAGCAGACAAGCAGGTAAACTACAGCCAGGTTTACTTTAGGTGAAGCACCAAAAGGGTTTCAGTTGCATGGTATTGCTGACACAGACAGAGAAGTTTTTTTAAATGAACCTACAGTAGAAAAATTCACTTGAGGAATGTCTGTCACAAAGAACACACACTGCTACCCAGTGAATATTAATAGGTATTTGAACCATAGCAGACTGTGCTGCATGCTCAGAACACAGATATCTTTGCAGTTACAGATGATACCTATTTTTGATACATACCTGGTACCATATTTCACCCGAGTTTGGGACTAATGACATTTTACAAAGTTATTAATTGTTCTTCTCTACTTTTCCATTTACAGCAGAAAAGTACAGAACAAAAAAACATAGCGTAACTGCCTCCTGTGTTCTAATGATTCTATTCAGTGCTCTCTGGGAATTTGCTTTGAGGCCTTTGTGATGCACACAGATTGATTGTAATATTGAACACATTACATAAGCGTACATATACATAACTGTTTGTAATGCTTGTTAACATGAACCTTGAAAAGATGTGAAGTAGATGGGCCAGTTGGCCATAGAAAATGTTTTACTGCATGTTTGGCTGAGTCAGAATGTTAAAAACAGTCCATTATTAAAATTGCTTCAAATGCATCTAGTTTAAATGCCTGCATGAAATTGCTGCCAAAAAAAACATTTTAATAGTGCATTTTCTTAACAGAATTGTGTATGATTGCATAAAACATGGATGTTCCAAAGCAGACCAACCATAAACCAAGACAGAATAAATTTGTTGAATTTTAAGGGACTAACTGCTCAGTCATTACCTTGTCATTTTTTTTTTCAAAACCTTAATTTAGTTATCAGTAAATCTTCATAAATTTTTCAAAAGAGTAGGAACTTCTAAAGGGAGGAAATACTGAGATGTATTTGCCCACGAGGGCATACAGTCTTTTTCATATCCATGAACTGAACTGACAAATGAGCTCAGTGAGGCCTTTATTTGCAGACCATGAATGAATCCTTTCCTGTTCATAACATATAACAAAAAATGTTTTGGGTGGCGGTGTACTGTATGTGTTAACCAGAGATTGCTGCAGAATTTTTGGGGTCAGAATAAAAAAAAAAAAAAAAAAAAAAACACCCTGTTTAATTTTCCACTGACTGATTTGTATGAAGGCAAAACCGGTAAAGTGCTGGCACATGATGCTGTAGGGTGGGGAGAGATGCTTGCAGATGTACTACAATGTTCATTTTTATTACCTGACAACAGAATTTTGTCCTAAACATACCACCTATTTACTTTTTTGCAAAAAAAAGCTCAATGTGCCGTTTCCATGTTTGTCCCTTCACCACCTTCTTCTGAGCAGGCTTGTAATCGTGTAATATTATGTAGTGACATTTTTTTTTATTTGCCATCATCTTGTGCTGACACTAACCGAGTTGATGGGTGCTGTTAAACATTTAAGAAGTAACGTAATGTTTCATATTTGTTCATGCCACATTACGTTTGCACAATAAAACATCTTATTTAACGGTTATTTCTGGAAAAGAATTAGATTATTTGTGTATATGCCAAGACATTACTGAAATAATGTGCATGGATTTATCATATTTAATTTTTTTTTTTCACTAACAGATTGCACTGTGAAGATGAAAGTATGGATGGCAAATGTTTTCCAAGTTGTTATAAGTAACTGAATGTATAGGCAGGATCATTACAAGCAGGATAGCTTCTAGGGACTTCAGCAACATTATAAACAGGTGTATAGTTTTTTTTTTTTTTTAAGAGGGGTGGGCAGCCACTGACATCTGGATCCCCAGAGTTTATACTTTTCTCCTTTCCCTTTTGATTTAAGAGTTTTTTTTTCTTTTTTTTCCCCCCTCTCCCCCTACTCAGTTGCCAACTGACTTACTTTATGGCTTTAGTAGTTAGTCACTCCTTATAGTTATTGAATAAATAGCAAACCTTTGGCTATAGGCATATGTTATATCTATTGCATCCCTGCTGCAATGTCTTGATCTTTGGTTCAGTGCTCTGTCACTGAGAAGTGCACTTAATAAAAGTAAATTAAATTCAAATCAGTTAAGCTGCCCTGAGCTATAATCCTAGCACACTTTAGGCACAGTGTAGTCTTGTTTCAGGTACAGCAGGTCGATCAGTGTCCTCAGAAGTCAGAGTTATCAGTACCAGTTGGCAGGAACTTTTTACTTAACCCATTTATATTTATTTAATATGCAAGAATCGTTATTCAACTTTGAAATGATACATTTTTTTAAAGATACTGAAAACCTTTTCTCTGAAACATGTTTTGCTGCAGGTAACATGTTTTGCTGCTATGTAAAAATCACAGAAGATGACAATGAAGAAAATTAAGCAATTTTACTATGTCATACAAAAGTTTGCATAATGATGCATCTTGGGTTTACCAAGACCCACATTTTATTAACTTTCCATATTGTATTGTAAGATAATATTGAACAAAAATTAGGGCACATCTCATTTTTGCTGTTAAGATTTATACTAATAAGGCAAGTTTCCAAACTCTGTTAGTTGAAATATTGCAGGCTTATTACAAATTTGGTGAGTTCTGTATATCCACATGTTCAAAATGGCAGTTTTTTTGTGGAAATGTTGCTACTTTTGTATGCTCTTAACATAAGATTTAATATCACTGCAGTGCTGATGATGAGCAAACATTTTAAATTTTTTAAACTAGCTGTTACCTGATGCTGTCAGGTTAGAAAGTGGAAAAAAGTATAGTAATTGATACAAGAACACATGTCACAGAACTGTAAAATCTGTGGCTACAAAATAAATCCATGCATAAAGAGAAAAAAAAAATTCAGCTGTATAGATGTGTATTTTCCTTTAATGAGTAGTTTAATGTGTACTTAGTAGCATTTTTTTGTGGAAATGTCACATTTTTTCAGTCATTTAAAAACAGTTTTATGTATGATGTAGCAAAAAGTGAAATAGTTCTTATAATGAAACATTTTTATTTATTATAGATATATCCAAGATTTTTGTGGAACTTCACCTGTTTAAAAAAAAAAAAAAAAAAAAAAAAAAATTGCAGGAAATGACAGTGTCAGGGTTGTGTGTGTGTGTGTGAGAGAGAGATTAAATTGCCAATACGTCTTTGTCAAGATCGTACAAGGCATATAGATAGATAAGACCACGTAATAGGACAACTGAATTTATGAGCTTGCTGCATTCAACAAAAGGGTTATACATTTTAACAAAGGATTACCAATTTTTCACTACAGGAACCTGCTGTTTGAGAGGTGTACATTTATTTATATGTAAATTAGAATCCAGAAGGTCTACATGTTTTGTTTATTAATTCAGTTAAACCTTAGTTTTCCCAGGCTTAAAACTTAATCCAGATGCTTAAATATGGGACATTTATTTCTGGACCTGTGCAGAAATCATTTCTGATGTCGTACAAAATGTCCCCCAAATATCACCCTGCAACTTCACAACTTATAGAAGTTTGTCATTTACTGATGATGAAGTCTCATTTACTAATGAAACATTTTTAGAGGAAAATAAAAAATAAGAAGTACATTTAAAAAAAAAAAAAAAGTTGGCCACAGTTCTTCAACTTGGTGTAGGGCTTTGGTCAAAGCCTCATAACTTGTGCTAAAATTGTCAGCATGTATACATGCACAACAAAGTTTTAATATATTACCCTTGTCAAACTATATCCTATTGTGATGGACTGACTTTTAATTACTGCTATTGACATGTAGGGCTTTAAATGGAATTTCTGTGGTTTATCCAACAGATTTTCACTCTATATGAGGCTTTGTGACTACTTTGGGCATCGTTGCTGTAAACTGTCGGCTATGTTGGCTCCTAAAGAACTCAGTCTTCATGAAGCAATTGCTGCAATTTAACTGGGAATCAGACACAGTCTTCTCTGTAATATCTCTGGGAAACATTCATTTATACTGACTGAATTTGGTCAATCCAGTGCAGTCAGTTGAAATGTTCAGGCACTGAGAGTCTACAAGCAGGCATGCCTTTCCCAGCAGTGCAGGGGGTTGAAGATGACATAAAAGTGTCTCATTTGTTAATCACAATTGTATTTCATTTCTGTTGAGGTCATGACTGGTCACCCCCCTGCCCACCCATTGAACTGGTCATCAAATGAGCCGCACCAATATTCAATAAACTAGTAACTAAGTGTACAGTAGACCAGTCCAGCTAGCAGCTATGAAAGTAGAGGGGAAAATAAACTCTCAACTACAGAGAAGCGAAGAAGAAATAAACCTCTAGAGACCCAAGTACCATTACCCTTTCTGGGCATTTTCATGTGGTGACAGTTAGGACTGACCAGTAATGCATGGAAGTCAAATTTGTCTAAAATAAAAAGTATTTTATTAAATATATTTGCCTTTTAGAAAAGCCTTAAGTTCTGAAAATTGACTGTCTTGTACAGTGACAATGAAATGAAAAGGTGCCATAAAATGGTGTGACACATTTAATAAGAGAAGCTAAACTGTATCCTACAGATTTCGAAAGTTAAACTTAATTTAGTGGTAAAATTAAATCATTCACTTCCTCAATTTGAATTTCTGTCAATACAGTATATATCGTCACTCAAATTTTCACTTATGTGACACAGCTTCTAAATGAACTGTTTAAGCTGTCATTTTAAATTATCTTCAAAGATATGTAGGACAGAGATATGGGGCATCAGGTGTAGTCTGGCTACATCAGTTTGATAAGCAAACCAGTGGATAGAGGAGTGCACGTTTTGTAATATTCTTTTATCTTTAATTTCTTTAATGCAATTTGATGGACACTAAACCAGCAGAAAAGCTTTCTTGCTTCAAAAGAGATTTCAAAGAGATTCAAAGAGATTTATTTGTCACATACATGGTAACCAGGTATGCCATACAGTGAAATACGAACTGAATCGACAGGAGACTGTGTGCGGTGAGACTCAAAGGAAATCTAAGTCACACAGCAAATAGACAAGCAAAAAAATGAAACAGTAAATAAAAAATAAAGTTGAATAAAATTAAATATTAAACAGATCTTAACAGTGACAGTAATGGGGGGGGGGCAGTTAGAGGATGTTGTAGACCGTGGTTTTGAGGATTGTGAAAGGTTCAAAAGCCTTATGCTTTGACAGATGTCAGTCCTAGCAGATATTAAATTAAATCAGATGGGCTTAACTCCTCTGGATCTTTCTTTCTTTTACTGCTTCACTTTGATATTTGCGCTTAATTTATTTTTGGAGCAAATATGTGATTAAAACCACATTTATTGTAGTAAATAAAATGTGTATGGATTATAATACCCAGCAATTCACAACCTTCATTCTTAGTATTTTGGGGAGCTGCACTTATACAAGTTTCCAAAGGTGGTCATAATTCTAGGTTTTTGTACTGTATAGTACAGAATTGCAGTTATAAAGTTGCTGATATTTGTATCAAAAGAACATACCAACCACTGGCATCCTTCAATGGTTGCCTCCGGTGAACTGATGCATTCATTTATTTACTTTTGTACTGTATTGAGGCGAGATGCTGCATTTAAATGTGGAAGAGGAATACTGATCAGGGAAATCGGAGCACATTGCTTAAAAAAAAGAAATACTGAGCTGGTAGAGTACAATAAAAAGATGTACATGTCTGTCCTGCTCCAAGGCATGAAGCTCAGTGTGTGACATCCTGAACTGCCCATAAGAAAATCATGCTAAGCAAGGAGATTTAAAAGGGGATTGTGTGCTGCTGTGTATTGAATTGCATTTACAATCCACTCAATAAAACAAATGCTTTAATTTATGTGCACACCATGACAAAGAAGAGGGTACCCAGGATCTTAAACGCACCTGATTTACTTGTGAAGTCCTCAACCCAGAGTATAGAAGGAGTATAGTTGGAACATGCCAAGTGATTCCTGCCACTCCAATGGCCTAATACAGGGGGAAAAAAAACAAAAGAAAGGCATGCAATGTTGGTATGAAAAAAAAAAAAACCCTGGCACAAAAATCAGCCAGTTTTTTCCCCCCAACATAACTTTTGCTCCATAAGAAGATAGTGTCAGATAATTAAGAAATGCACATGAAAATGCTGTGATGGCCGCAAGCGATGGGGAATTTTGATAGATGATTAATAATCTCGAGAGAAATGAATCAGACCCCCCGAGTCAAAGGCTGGTGCTATGCATGAATCATCCATCTGCATCTTTTTCTTCACAGAAAGGTGTCCAACCCTTTGTGCTTCGCTTTGTGTCGGGGAGTTTGGGCCTGGGATGTCTCCCCATGACCTCACCATACCGACTGTGCTAGCCACTGCTAAGAAAGGAACAAAGTGCTCCCTACTGTACACCTTGATCAAACCAAGCCTAGTTCATTTGTTATTATTTAAATAGTCACACAGATCTCTGTATAATTGTTAAAATTGCATTGATTTTATGATTGTGTGCCGATGGCCTTCACTCAATGGGCATGAAATGAACATGCAAGAGGAGGGAGGGGGGAGCGTACGTATAACAGTGCCAAAATACCTACAATGAAGTGCTTAAGTTGTTGCGTTGGGTCTCCGTTAAATTTATTTGATCGTAAAGGCCTGTTAATGATTTATAAGGCAATAAAGGGCACTGCTCCTGTATACTTTAGTGAGATTATTGATTCTTACGTTCCAGAGTGCTGCCTTCCATCATTAGATGGCGGTTATATTGAAGTACCTGTGATTAATAAGGTTTCAGCAGGAGGCCGTGCTTTCAGATACAAAGCATCAACGCTTTGGAATCATCTGCCAGATGCAGTCAGAACTGACCTTTTGTCTCTCTGCCTTTAAATCCAGCATAGTTGTGGCTGGGCATCAATTTTCGAGCTTCTAGTAAATAAAGCAATGCCATAAACAGTTGTATAGCCTTTTTTAATGGAAGTACTCTCTGTTTTTCTACCTGGAATGTCCAGGTCAGGGCAGCACCTGGCACTTGGACCCCTAAAGGTTTATTTTTCTCCTTCATCTTTGGTTGAGTTTTTTTTTTTTCTCTTTCTTTTCAGTTGCCAGCTGGCCTACTTTATAACTTTACTAGTTAGTATAATAGTATAGTCAGTAGGACTAAGACAGAATACATGTGCATAAATGAGAAGGAGGACAGAGGAATGGTGAGGATGCAGGGAATAGAGTTGGCGAAGGTGGGTGAATTTAAATACTTAGGATCAACAGTCCAGAGTAATGGGGAGTGTGGAAGAGAGGTGAAGAAGAGAGTGCAGGCAGGGTGGAGCGGGTGGAGAAGAGTGTCAGGAGTGATTTGTGACAGAAGGGTACCAGCAAGAGTGAAAGGGAAGGTCTATAAGATGGTAGTGAGACCAGCTATGCTTTATGGGTTGGAGACGGTGGCACTGACCAAAAGACAGGAGGCAGAGCTAGAGGTGGCAGAGTTAAAGATGTTAAGATTTGCATTGGGTGTGACAAGGATGGACAGGATTAGAAATGAGTATATTAGAGGAGCAGCACAGGTTAGACGGTTTGGAGACAAAGTCAGAGAGGCGAGATTGCGTTGGTTTGGACATGTGCAGAGGAGAGATTCTGGATATATCGGGAGAAGGATGCTAGGGATGGAGCTGCCAGGCAAAAGGAAGAGAGGAAGGCCTAAGAGGAGATTTATGGATGTGGTGAAGGAGGACATGCAAGTGGTGGGGGTGACGGAGAGAGAGATGCAGAGGACAGGAGGAAGTGGAAGCTTTTGATCCGCTGTGGCAACCCCTAACGGGAGCGGCCGAAAGAAGAAGAAGAAGAAGAAGAAGACAAGTTAGTATAATCCCTAGTTATTAAATGCATAGTTAACCTTTGGCTATAGGCTTACTCTAGACAAAGCTGAAGGCAGAAAGACCCACAAACAAGCACCAACTGAAGGCCGCCGCAGCAAAGACCTGGCAAAGCATCTGAAGGGTGGAAACTCAGGATTTGGTGATGCCCATGGGTTCCAGAGTTCAGGCAGTCATTGACTACAAAGGATATGCATCCAAGTATTAAAAATAATCCTTATATTTATTATTTTAGTTTGTACAATTACTTTTGAGCCTCTGAAAATGAGGGACAATGTTTATGAATGGCTGTAATTCCTAAATGGTTAATGGCAATACTTTTGTTAAACCCCTTAAATTAAAGCTGAAAGTCTACACTTCAATCACATCTTCATTGCTTTGTTTCAAATCCACTCTGGTGGTGTACAAAGGCAAAATACCAAAAATTGTGTCATTGTCCAAATACTTATGGACCCCACTGTATATCGATCTGCTATGTGTCTTGATCTTTTGTTCAGCACTCTGTCACTGTGTGAGATGTGACAGAGTTTATATGAAGTATAAAAATAATTTGAAATTAAATGAAGTGATGGGTGCTTCAACCAGTTCTTGAGGGATGTGTTTTACTGTGTTGCATCTGCTTTGTTCTCCAAACAGTGATGTAGACGATTTGTACTGAACCAGCTAAAGCAGTAAGTGTAAGCCACCTGCCTGCATTTTCAGTTTTTAATGACAAGGAAGTTGGAAACTGAAATTTAAGATTGATACTCACTTGCTCCTAGACTTTAATCTCCTTTATTTTAATAATGTGTATAAAAATGTAGTCAACCGATTAATGTGCAGTCGTAATTCCGCTTTCTTCAGATTTAGACATGCACCTTGCACTGTCCAAACTGGAGTGAATATTGATGGCTACAGAGGACTGTCAGAGGGCTACACAAAGTCTGACTGTAATGGTTCTCCTTGTCAGTGCAGTTTCCCACCACCAGAGCAAAGTTCCTTAAGATGCAAGAGCAATTACTTGGGAATCATTACTCTCATTTGTTCTTATCGGGCTTTGCTGGCTTTGTGAGATATGTCAATGGAAAATGTAGAGTGCGATCCCAGCAGTCATCTTCCACTGTGGTTTACATACAGACTGTGTGTGTTCTCCTGCTCCTAGAACAATTTCCCCACAAGTATAGTAAACTTTGGGGAAAAAATACATTTAAAGACTTGAGGCTTAGAGACTGTGACACTCAGAGGTTCAGCACCTCAAAGTCTCAGGCATACACTTAGATCCTATATTTTTATACACTTTTGCCTTTAAGGTTGATTGAGGTTGACTTGAAATAGTTTAATATAAATAGAGAGCGACAGTAAGATTGCTCAAATAGAGGAAAAGGAAAGTGTCTTTTTACTAGCTTTTTAATACATCACCTACTGCAGTTGGATGAAAGCAAAGGCTTGTCATAAAGCGGTGTGAACACAAAGCACTTAATGTAACAACTAAATATATAGTATATTCATTTTACAATGAGCAGAAACAGGTCAATAATTTGTGAGGAATTCAGCAATAATGTGTAATAAAATTCAAATGTATCTCTTTTCTAACTGCTAGCTGTCCCATCCCATCATCTTGTATCACCTCACTCCACCCTACCCTATTTTATCCTATCCTATCCTACTATTTTAGCTGCATTATCTGTTAAGGATCACACTTCCAAAACCAAGCTAACATTTTTCATTCATCCATCATGCAAAACAAAAAAGTGGTACAAGAACTATTCACATAAAGAAGTATGAGAGCTGTGACCTTGCAGTCTAAAGGTCCCTGGTTCAAATCTCCTTCCTCTTGGAGTATCCTTGATCGTGGTACTAACAGTGAAATACTGCAGAAAGAATGCCTCATGGTATAAATGGGCAAACCATCAAAAAGTTCATTAACCCTGTATGTCACCTTGAAAGGATTCAGCTAAATAAAGATTAATAAGACCATTCTGTCCATTTTTCATGGCATGATAATCACTTCAGTCCTTTAATTGAAAATACTGAACCTCCCACAGAGCCTTACTCATATTTTATTCTGCATTGTTTGTTTCAAGATCGCATGTTTAGCTATGATTTAATAGGGTTGCCTCTTGGCTGGTTAACTGCTATTAAATGTGCTTGATGGTTTCACTTGGTTTCATTTTATTTATTTTTTTTAAAGAAATTCTGAGGTTACTGACTATTAACCAATCAAATTGCCCTTCAACTGTTTTACACTGGCATAAAAATAAATAGATGTGTGAAATGAATAGATGTGAAATAGTGTATCTAAAGGGATACTCATTTAAATGAAGCCGTGCCATTCAATCGCAACACTGAAAACCAGCCCACCCAATAAAAAACCAAACACAACAATAAACTGAGCTCTGTGCAAAGAAGCACTCGGCATCTGGGGGAGTGTCTGTATGATTCTGCTCAGTTAGACACAAATCCCGCTGAAGTGAGATTTCGGGTCAGTGCAGCCATTTACTCAAGACATGGCAGCAATCGGAAAAGCAGTGCAGGTTCCTTTGCGGGAAATCTGGATATTCCGAGGACTGAAGGGGGAAGGCTGACTGTGTGCTTAGAAAGAAACTCATATTTGTTGGTTAATATTTTTTAAAAGGTACATATTCCTACAGACATTTTTATGCATTATCTGCTCACTGATCCTGGAACATAGAGCTTCCACAGTATAGTTGTTTGCATGTCTCACAATTTTTGAATGCTTGCTTTGCTAATTGCATATATTGCCTTGTGCAGTGCAGAAGTGAATGACAGCCAACTGTGCAAAAAGCTATTGCATTTGTTTTGTATTTATCTATCTGCTATTTATTTATGCTTTTTGCCTTTTTCCTGTTCAGTTTCAGAATTACACTGCATATTTTAGTCCTAGGGCCTTTAAATTGGCCTTGGGCAATCATAGTACTGAAAATATTATGGTGAGATGCCTGTGCCAAGTAATAAGGAAGAACAGGAACCATTTTCCTCCTGGATTAATATTTCTGTATACATACAGAGGAAGCAGTTTGCATCTATGTAGACTGCTTGCAGCAAATACAGTATTTAAAGTCATACATTAATGCATGTGGTGGAAAGACAAGCTGTGTATCTTTTTACTCACTAAAAAACTTGAAAAAAGAGTTAGTACATTAAAATGCCTAGTTACTGTGCATTTATTTTTCATGTCTGAGTTTTCGGCTGTCTATTTAAAACGCATAAACAGTGTAAACTGCATGTCCCTCTATGGATTTTTGTTTGCAGCTGAAAACAGAATAAGTTAGATAAGCTCAGTCTCTGATTGTTACACAGTTTCCCCCAAGTCCATCCAAGTGCAGATTAAGGGGTTCAACTAAGTGAATGGCTAATGCAGACTTTCAGCTGAAACCCCCCTGTCCGCAGTGTTTTGCAGTGCAGTCCATTCAGTCAGATCCCATAACTGCAGCAGGGCTCAGCTCTAGCAGACATTGACCTGGCTTGGGTTTCTCCTGCCAGGAGCATCGTCGGGCTTCTCAGTGCTGTGGAACACAAAGTGCCAGTTTATCTCTGCTGTACCCAGCAGCCCCTGCATTGACCGGAGCCTCTGCCTTCGTCACATAGTTGATTTTTCTTGTGGTTCATTTCAGAACAAAGTGGCATCAGGATATGATGTCCTCAGTCCCGGATGGAGGCCACTGATCATTTTGTTGATCAAAGGGCTGTAGGGCGTCCGGGGAACAGGTTTGCATTCGTGGGATGTTCTAGAAGTGAGATGCAACACAAAAACTATTACATGAAAAAGTACTCAGCTGTGCAAAGTGGTTCTTTGAAAGCATTGTATGCTACATAGTGGGGAAAAAAGTATCTCCCAAATATAAAGAAACTAAATTTTTACTAAAATTTTTTCAAAATATGATTTTCTTTGGCAAGGCTCAATGGTAAATATAGGACACAATGAGGAACACCTTTAACTCTATTTCAGTCACAACCTGCTGACTGTCTTCCTCTAATCATCCCCGACTGTAATAGACAATTAAATTATTTGAAATTGCATTAAGTTGCATATTATAAGTTCCCCAGCATCTGCTGTTAAAATTTATACTCTATAAAATTATGTTCATAACCAAGTTCTAGAAATATAATTTACTTAATACTTATTCAATACTTATACAGTTCTTTCATATCCTTCAACATCAGTAATGCTATTTGTGTTATGAACTTTAAACCTTTTCAGTAAGGCCTTTAATGTTTCGGATTGTACCACTGATAGCTGTTAAAATTTTGCCTACTCCATCCAGTCACTGTTTTTCATACGGCCTGTGTTTTTTTTATTATATTCTGTCCATGCCACTCCTGCTTAATGTCACATAGTTAATAAATAGAGGAACACACAAATAAGTTTCTGCTTCCATTTTAAAGGTCTTACTTCTGCTACAGATACAATAAAGCTGGGGTTTCATCATTTCCAAATCCTCTGTTCTTTGAAAGCCTCCTGTGCAGGTTAAGTAGATAGAGCAAAGGTTTTATTCACATTTTAAATCTCCCAGTTTTTGTTTGTGATTTTAAGCTCAAGATCAGCTGCTAATCTCCAACCATGCTGTGGTACAAGCACCATTATGTAAGCCAAATGTAAATCTTTATTTATTCTTGCTTTTCTGAAAGATAGAAAGCAGGAAAGATTTTGCTTATGTCTTACACAGAAGTAACTTAGTTCACCTTGGCAATGTTTCTCAACTGCATGTCCTGTCTGGTTTAATTTCTGAAACAATTTCTGTGAATTGTATGGTGTTAGATTAAATTTCATGTTAATATTAAGTTAAATGTCAACATTGATCAGATATCTATCTGTTTGTTAAGTGAGATTTTCCACTTGTGCAGTTGCTATGGTATGGCATATTGAGTACTTGTAAAGGTGACTGAGCCAAAACAGATTCTCTCAGTAACAGATGAAGATTGTTGAGCTTGAAATTCTTGTCATGTTCCTCTTGGAGAGGATTAGCCAATCTCTTTAACCGGAAATTTACACACTAAATCACAATTTTGTATTAATCTTCACGCAAAATGAGCTGTAGCTCCTGGCTTCATTGAGCAGGCCCAAGAGTAGATGTGCAACCTGTGAATGAAATTCTGTGGGGAAGTGGACCTTTAGCTATTGTACTATGTGGTATGAATGAAACATTCTTGTTCTTCTGTCCCAGTCAAAACTGAATCCATTTGCAGGAAACCAGTTGGTTTTCACATGGCATTCAGACCACCAACCAGCCTGCATGTCTCACCAGCGCTTCTGCAGCTATTCTAAGACATGTACTGTAGGACACTTATGGGCTGCTTTGCTTTTATTTTTCTCTCCAGCTCATGTCATAAATGTACATAGCAGGTTGCACGGGTGTGCTCATACTTTTGACTGGTACTATGCATACATGAAAAACAAAAAATTCCACCCTGTGTAAATCTCAACTGAGTGCTAAGAGCTTCAGTATCAGACTCACTGGAAAAAGTTTAAAATAAACACATTTCTGTTATGCATGTGGCATTTCTCCCTGTTCTCTGCTCATCTTTTTGGATCATCACTGTCAAGAAGCCTAAAACTTACTTTTGTGGCTCTGCTCCTCCAAGTTTCTCCCTCTAAAAACATACTTCAGAAATATAAGAAATAAAAATCTTGATTCTTTGTAAACTCATTATAGTGATGAGTCAGACTGCAATGCTGGGCTCCATTTTTAAAACTCCAATTTGGCCAGCGGAGGCTGGATACAAGCCTTCCAAACTCATATTCTGACAACAGATCTCAGTTATCGAGCCTTGCCCTGCAGCTCCTTCTCACTAGAGTCTTATTAAGAACAAAAGATTTGCTTTGCATCTGCTGGAAAGCCAACAAATAAGGTAAACTTTTGTAAACCTCTGCTGCTGCAACTGGGAGATCTGCTTTTCTAAGGTTAGCTGAGTAAAGATGCTTATAATTTTGCCTGACATCCTGTGCCTTCTCCACTAAGGGGACTTTTGCCCTTCTCCCGTGCTAGGTGCTGGGTTACACATCAGCTCCACTATATTTTGCCACGCTTCAGTGACTGTCTCCACAGGTTTTTTGTTTTTTTTGTTTTGTTATTGACCCTGTTCTCTGTAAAATTCTTGCCTTTTCCTGAGCAATGGAAAAATAACCGTCTAGTGGGGAAAAATGCTTTCAAAACTAAGAAGCAAAAGCATAAATTAGAAAACATTTCACAATTTTATTGAGCTCAGAAGTTGCATCCATCCAAAACATTTCCAGCCACTTGCTATAATTCTGTATCCCCTCACATGGACGTTTCACTTTGCTGGAGCATTTTCTGTCAGTGTTGCTGTACCCACAAAAGGCTGAGAGGAAAAAGCAAGCTCAGCAGTGAGAAATACATTAGCATGAAGAATACATTTCACTCCTTGGCTTTCAAAGACTGTCAGCGTAAACGCACACATTTCTCATGTCTTCCTGAAATCTATTTATTGCAGACAAATTTCTAATTTCTATCTGAGTAATTCACACTGTCTGGGTCAAAAAGGTGGAAAGGTAAAAAATTGACACAAACTAAAACAAAACATTATACACATATTGTCACCAAACTGTTTTACAATTAAAGTGGTTGCATTTAATACATTGTTAGTGCTGTCAGACAAATGGATGCAGTAGAGTGAAGTGTGCAAGTTGGAATTGATAAAAGTATATAATCGCCAAATTTTATTAATGTTACATCATAAATGTGTGCAGCAATTTGTGTATCATGTATAATTTATTTTATTCATTTTACAATTTTATCTGCTTGCCTGTAGCACCTACTGATTCCTTTGACTGAACTTATGGATAGCGTGTATCGGCTGTAGTGACATTTTTGGTGTAATACCAATTATATGTAACCAAACTTGTTCAGTTTAGTTCTTTTGTGTGTGTAAAAGAGAGAATGCGAAACAGTACCTGTGTGTGTAGGGAGGAGCAAAAAAAATCTGAAAATCAGACAGACTGAACTTTATAGCTGTAGAGATAAACTTTGCAGACATGTATGCTTGCAACAACTTCTCACTATATTAAACACATGGTTCATGTTCCATTATAGATATATGATAATGAAAAATTGTTTTATCTGTGGAACCTTTTTTTCTAATAAATGGTCTCTCATATCTGACTCAGCCATTATTTAAAATGAGACAAGAGTTCATCTTTATTTTTTGTTGGGAGGTAGCAAAAAATGATTACACAAGTGTGGAACATTAACAATAACAGATTGCATTTGAAACAGTGTGACTGTTTTTTATATTAAATATTGACTCAAACCTTCATACCATCCTCTGAAAAAGTATTTGCCCTCTTCCTGATTTCTCCTATTATTGCATATTAGTCACGGAATGCTTTTAGATCTTCAGACGACAAAGGCAACCTTTGTAAATGAGGTTTTAAAATTATTAGTTTATTTAAAGACAGAATGCAGTCTACCTAATGGTGTGTTGGGATGTCATGTATTGATGGACAAAGTTGCTTTAAATACAGATGAATGAATATGAGACTAATGAATATTATAAAAAATTTTTGAACAGTGCTAACAAATAACTAGTTTCAAGCGTCTCTGTTTAGTGTCTGATTTTCATTTTTTTTATTCTCAGAGTTGAAACTAACTCTCCTTTTGAAATGGTCTGGAATATTTAGGAATACTTTCAGTGTATTAAATGGTGGTAATATTGTTTTTCTTACACTGTGATTTATAACAGTATTTATTAATTTAATGTATAAAAATATATGTTTTGATGTACAAAAATCTGCATACAAAAAAGAGCATATAGATTTCCAGCTCAAAGATCTTCAAATATAGTTATGCAATTTGTGAGTAAAATATGACCGATATGGCAACTGAATTTGAACAATATGATGCACCAACTTGTACACAAAACTGGTTCTCTGATAAAATGCTATTTGAAGGTTAATGTGCAGAAGTAATGCTTTTGTATCAAATAACTTGTTTAAAAAAAAAAAAAAAAACTGCTCCATGCTGCTGTTTTTTTTGCTTTTGATTTCAAAGCCCCATGCTGCCCGTTCCCATGATGCAGTTGACACAAATTTGTCCCAGAAGATTAAGCTTGACCCATGGAGACACACTTCTGCGCTCATTCAACTTCCCACAGGGAATATCAACTTGGTCAGCATGTTTGTTGCAGTCAATGCCGTATTTTTTGCCCCTGTGCCTGACACCATGAGCAGGCAATAGCCAGCAGAAAAGACAATGAGTCATCTGCAGACCACCGCGTAGAAAAACCTCCCCATCTTTTTTGCAGTTTGTGACCATTCCTTAATTTTGACTCAGTGTAAATAGATCAAGATCAGAAATAAAACCATCCTAAAATATACAAAATAAAAATATCCTTCACGTCAGACCCCTCTACTATGCTGAAAGACAAAACAAGACATTTTCCATGCAACATGATTTTTCATCAATTTTTTAAGCAATTTAAAGAATAAGAAAATAATAAATGAATTTCTTGGTGTAATTATTAAGAAAGAAGTTGTTTACCAAGTTACCCACACGTGTACTGAAAAATGGATTTTTTTGTATGCAATAATGAGGAAAACGTGCAGAACACACATCAATGGGCTTGATAGCAATTTCTTGTGCAATGTGCCGTTCACCCTGTGTGCTGCTTAATCATTGTAATACATTTAAATTTAATAGGGTGAAAAAATAGACCACATAAATTTTGACCCATGGTTTTACCCCTGTAGCAGGGTTTTGATATTTCGTTATTTAGATGTCTGACTAAATTTACAAGATCAAAGACTATAAATTTCAGTATTCTTGGCACTAAATCCAGGTTGAAGAACTACATCCTCATTAGCCCTGAATAACATTTTACTACAGCTTTTGGAATAACTGGAAAAGTCATAAGGATATGTTGGAATTGGACAATGAGGATCTTCCCCAAGTTTACAGCAATAGGTGATGACAATTGTGTAAAAAACAATTTAGAATGTACAAAAAGAACAATTTGTTTGAAATTATAGCTAAATCTACGTACTAAAAACACACAAAATTGTGTCTGCATTCTTGCAGTTTGAGTCCAGCTTTATATTTGGTTTTACTTCTATGCTGTATTATAAGCAGAGCATTACAGATAAATGACCGGCCCACACTCAGTCCCTACCAAGGTGCTGTGGAAGAATTGAGAAAAATCTAACCGGTCAAACAGAAAATTACACCTTTTTTGAGGAATGGAGGCAACAGACTTGCATGCAAAGGGGGAAGCGAAAACTTGTCCAACTTGCCCCCTTGGGATGATTATGTACTGTAAAACCAAGACATTTTATCTTGCAGAATACATGTCTCCATGACTAACCAACAGGAGAGCAGAAAACACAATGAACTATACACAAAGTCAAGATAACCTCAAAAGAAATGCACCTATCTGGGGTTATTCAGATCAAAGCGACAACAAAAGCGCAAAATAGGAGATGTTCTGTCTATTTTAGACTGCAAGAGTGATAATAAAGGTAAAACATCCCAAAGAGAAACCCTACAGGGAAAAGCACCAGCATCAAAACACAGAGCAACCTTAGGTCTAATGTCTATATGGGAAGAGGCAGTTGTTATGAGAAAGAATAGATGACACCAGGTGAAAGGCTCAGGAAGGGAAGGAAGGAGGCAAATGCAAATGTCCTTTTAGGGGTAGTCCTGAACTCAGATGTTTAATTTGCAAGTAAAAATCAGAATCATGACCATTTGGGTACATGCACATATTTAACACATTTCTTGAAAATATTGCTATTGGTATTATTCAGTTAGTTAGTAAATAAACCCTGACTGACCATGTGGTCCTCATTTAATTTCCTGAAGTGACACAGCAATAGTTGCAGACACAATGACTTCTGTGTCAGAGATTTGAAAGCTGGTCTAATGAAAGTCAGACACAACGCGAAAAGGTGCCATTGCTCTGTTGCAGTCATGGCAACTTACCACCGTGCGCTAAAGCAATAACAAAAGTTTAATGGCGAGACAGATGTCAAGGGCGTCCTAATTCATCGAACAAATGTGGAATGAACAAGGGAGACGGTTGGCACATGCAGCACCGAAACCAACAAACAGGCCTGTGCTAATCTCGCCTCTACTTCTGAAATAGCTCATTCATAACAATGGGACCACATTCTTTAATAAACCTCTTACGGTGGCAGGTGCTCTTACTGTAAGTACAGTAACAACCATCTGTTCAATGCACTTTGACTTGGCCTGAATTTTTGGCACACAAGGTAACTGCTGTCAACATCACTATGAACATTTCTAAAAATTTATCAAAAACACATTTCCCCCACAACTGTCCCTGAGCAAAACTTTTATAGACAAGACCTCAGTCATAGTTCCTAAACTACGGTAAATCTGTATGAGATTTAGTATATACAGTACATAAATGCAATTCTGCAATATATTTTTTTCTTAATAAAACTGATTAATTTATAGCCACTGCCTCTGGTGATAAATTGTAATCCCAAGTACATTTTTGACTTCCACTCAGCAATGTTTGGATTGGGTTATAAGGAGTCATGTCATACGGGCTTGCAGGCCGACCTTTATTGGTTCTGGTATATAAATTAATGTTTAATCCTGATATGAGAATTCAGGTGGCTTCATGTCATCGATTTTCCAAGTGTCCTCTGAATATTGAAGTACCTTGAGTGAAATGCTATTCCTGAAGATCACATAGTGCTTGAAATTAGAGGATATTTTCAAAATAAATTTAGACTATTTCAAAATTATTCCTACTGGCTGCCAAAAACTAAATCAAGAATTTGTAAGCAATGCAACAGCTATTAGTCATTAGCTTTAGGAACTAGGAGTTTCATATTTTGCTTTATATCCAGCTATTTTAAATCAACTCTACAAAGGAGATACTAACGTCTCCCTTCAAATGAAAAATGGGATGCGTGCTGCTTGTGGATAATTTGGGTTTATTTTCTTCTATTTTATTCCACTGACTCCAAAAATATAAATTGCATTAAATTATCTTTGTAAACTTTTCCTAATCTCATGCTTTATGTTTTCAAACACCTTTCTTTTCAAAGATTACTGTCTCTGTCACATTGTTTGATGACATTTGCCAGTTTGCTGGTATGGTATGCTCAGTGGATACAAAAGGCTTCTTTTCCTGCTTGAATTAAACTCATTAGATGTGTTTATCCAGTGTTACACCAGGACAACCTCACCAGGTGCTTTTGCTACCTAACCCAGCATCAGCTGAACTGGTCAAAGGGTTAATGCTACCTCTAGGCCTTAGCTATGATACAAAGGATCAAATGGACCAGTAGCTAAAGCTTCAGTTATACTGATCAATTTTACGGCTTATGCAACAATTTAAAATGTAATATATTGCAAAAGAACCAAGTTCTTGACATAGAAACAGCAATGGGTTTCCCAAAGGAGACCCATAACTATGATTTGCAACGAAATGCTGGTCATCTGCAGAATTTTTTAATTGTATCAATAACTCTCTCAGGTTCGCTCAGTAAAGTCAAATATATGCACAGCCTGCTTACTGGTAATTCACTTTGTCCTGCTTAGTCTATCAATCTCACTACAGGCTCTCTATATAGACAGCTTCTGACGCATCAGTCATTGTGGTAAATCTGACATTTTCACTATTTGTGGCACACTTTTAGCTAAGCTATAATTCCCTTGGTTTTGTTTAAAGTAATGCAATATATATATTTCAGCTTGTTGAATTCCTAAACTGTTATCTATGGTACTTAAGGAGCTTCCTGTAAAAATGTGTACATGCACATGTATAGCCTGTCTCGCGCATGAGTGGGGGAAAAAATGAAGGTATGTGATTTAAGAGAGTTAGTGTAACCACCAATAAAAGCTTGCATTTACAAATGTGTTTAATGCTATTTATCCAAGTTTTTCAATAAAATTTTATGCAAAAACACAACATCCAAACCCAGTTATGCACCAGTAAAAATAGGTGTGTTTAGTTTTTAAGCCTGGCACCCAGTGATTCCAGGATAGACTCCAGACTTAGTGCTTGCTAATAATGGATGGATAAAAAGTTAAGAAATGCATAATAAATAATTTCACTTTTTGTTTACTTGGTTTAGACTGTATTGAGAATAAAAACAGTGCAACAGACATGGAATTAAGAGTGCTTTTCAGTTCTTGAAAGAAAAAACTATTTAATCTATCGTAACATAAACACAAAACCTTTCCTACAAAATTCTTTTGAATGTTAGTTCTTTCAAAAAATGAATTAAAAGCACTTTAAAATACATCACAATAGATGAATTTCCTGGCAAATAAAGAGCACAGCAACTTGACATCCATATTATCAGCAGCTCTTAAAGTTTATGTTCACACATCTGACCTCTGCGTGAGTCCCATTGGTAAACCCCTCCAGGAGGCACGGATATGTACTCAGATATAAGATCGGGGATTTCATAGACATCAGGTAGAAGTAAATGTTTGATTAACCAGTGTAATTCCTATTGCTTTTCAAGCAAATGTTCCGACCGACTGTCATTTTTTCAAACTAGAGTCCTCCAAATGTAGTTTATTTGTTTATGTCTTCATGTGTATTTGCCTTCTGCTATGATCCAGTATGAAAGGCAAAACCTAAAGTCTGTGTACCATAAACTCCTTTTGCAACAGTTTACAGTGACAACAAATCAGCATAAATTAATAAAAAAATACAGTCTTTTAAGAATACTTTTTCTTCACACAGAGCCCCATACTGGGACATGTTAGAGTAGATTTGTGTATCCCAGGAGTGATGTTACAAATCTGTTTGGGCAATGTCCTCTAACCATTGCAGAAAAGATAAAAGCAAAGGATTTACATATGTTCCTCCCCATGAGAATAAATGTCTTCATCATTCCACTGCAAAAGCCAGTTGCCTTAAATTAATAACAGGTATAAACAGAAGTAATGCATAATAATGATGTGTTCTGCCCTGTAAAACAAACTAGTTTTATGGTCACTATCCGTAAGACTGTAATAGCAGCTTATTATAAGGTGTCGCTACCTGTCCATTTTTTATTTGGTAGCTTTACATCATTTACAAAGGCATCATCAGGAACGATAGATATCAATGAGAAAAATGGTTCTTTAAAAGTGCCATCAAGTAATGTAGTAGTTATAGCTGTTGGCTCTCCCTTAAAAAATCCTTGTGTGCAAAAGGGTAAATATTAATATTTTTATATATACATGTACATAGATATTTTTATATATATACACACACTATATGGACAAAAGTATTGGGACACACCTCTTAGTTATTGAATTCAGGTGTTTCAATCAGACCCATTGCCGCAGGTGTATAAAATCAAGCACCTAGCCATGCAGTCTCCATTTACAGACATTTGTGAAACAAAATGGGTCGTTCTGAAGAGCTCAGTGACTTCAAGCGTGGTACTGTGATAAGATACCACCTTTGCAATAAGATGGTCCGTGAAATTTCATCCCTGCTGGATATTCCACAGTCAACTGTAAGTGGTATTATTGGAAAGTGGAAGCGTTTAGGAACAACAGCAACTCAGCCACGAAGCAGAAAACCACGTAAAGTCACAGAGGGGGGTCAATGACCGCTAAGGTGCATGGTGCGTAAAAGTTGTTGAAGAGTTCCAAACTTCCACTGGAATTAATAGTAAGCACAAAAACTGTGCGGCGGGAGCTTCATGGCATCAAGTCTAATGCCAAGCATCGGATGGAGTGGTGTAAAGCACACCACCACTGGGCTGTAGAGCAGTGGAAATGTGTTCTATGGAGTGATGAATCACGCGTCTCTGTTTGGCAGTCAGATGGGCGTGTCTGGGTTTGGCGGATCCCGGGAGAATGTTACCTGCTGGACCCCATTGTGCCAACTGTGAAGTTTGGTGGAGGAGGGATAATGGTGTGAGGCTGTTTTTCAGGGTCTGGGCTAGGCCCCTTACTTCCAGTGAAGGGCAATCTTACCAAGAAATTTTGGACAACGCTATGCTTCCAACTTTGTGGAAACAGTTTGGGGAAGGCCCTTTTCTATTCCAGCATGACTGTGCCCCAGTGCACAAAACAAGGTCCATAAAGACATGGTTGGATGAGTTCAGTGTGGAAGAACTTGACTGGCCCGCACAGAGCCCTGACCTCAAACCCCATCGAATGCCTTTGGGATGAACTGGAACAGAAATTGCGAGCCAGGCCTTCTCGTCCAACATCAGTGCCTGACCTCATAAATGCTCTACATAATGAATGGGCACAAATTCCCACAGAAGCCCTCCAAAATCTTCTGGAAAGGCTTCCAAGAAGGGTGGAAGCTGTTATAGCTGCAAAGGGGGGACCAACTCCATATTAAAGTCTATGTATTTGAATGCAATGTCATTAAAGTCCCTGTTGGTGTAATGGTCAGGCGTCCCAATACTTTTGTCCATACAGTGTATATGCAAATGCACTGTATTAAATCCAAATTTTATCTAATTATGAATTGCAGCTTCAAGAAGGTGAAGAAATTATGTGACTTTACCAAATTATGTATCCACATCTGTGTTTGGCATTAACTTTTTTGTTTTTAAACAATTAGTCTTCTCACAGCATTAATACCCAATGGTGTATAACCTTTAAAAATATTGCTGATGTACACTGCTCAGCCAAAAAAAAGTTACACTCTCTAATATTTGGTTGGACCGCCTTTAGCTTTGATTACGGCACGCATTTGCGTTGGCATCCTTTCGATAAGCTTTTGCAATGTCACAACATTTATTTCCATCCAGAGTTGCATTAATTTTTCGCCAACATCTTGTATTGATGGGAGAGTCGGACTGTCATGTAAAGTCTTCTCCAGCACATCCTAAAGATTCTCAGTGGGGTTAAGGTCTGGACTCTGTGGTGGCCGATCCATGTGTGAAAATGATGTCTCTCTCATGCTCCCTGAAGCACTCTTTCACAATTTGAGCCTCATGAATCCTGGCATTGTCATCTTGGAATATGAAGAAAAAATCCATTGATGGAAAAACCTGCTCATTCAGTATATTCAGGTAGTCAGCTCACCTCATATTTTGGGCACATAACGTTGCTGAACCTAGACCTGACCAACTGAAGCAACCCCACATCATAACACTAAGTTAAATCCACGTGGTGACTTTTTTCCCTGGCAGTGTATAAAACATTGGAAAGTTCAGATTTTTCCAGAACTCTATAATTATGAGCCAGAATGTTCTAACCAAATGATTTAGGCTTTCTTGCAGTTTCCAGAATAAATAAGCTGCTAGGTTCAATATTAGATAAGCAGAGTGCTAAACTGTAGAACAGCATATAAGCCAGGGTTAGAGTTGCCCCACATGTAAGAATGGACAAATAGTCACCTTGAGAAAATGTCTGCTGAAAAGTGTACACTGATTTGGTATGAAATAATAGTAACAAGTAATTTCAATGAATGTACACATTTTATGTTCAAACAAAGCGAAAAGAAGCTAAATTTATCTACGGCGGCGTGACACTGTGGCTGTCATGATGATGCTACAAAAGCAAGCTTTATGGCTCTTGGGATTTTTCGAATGCCTACTAGGTTAAGCCATCATGTCAACTGGTTGGAGGATATGAAACGTACTTTTTCAGCAAAAAAAAAAAAAAGAAATTGCCAGACTCAATAAATATTTGCATTGTGGTTGAAGCGAAAATATTACTGTTGCTTTAAAACTACAAAAAATTAACTGTTTATTTTTGCTTTGCCTCATTCAGAATAAATATTCTTTTCACAATATATAATATATAATAGTTATAATGTTGAGCAAATAAAATGTTTAATGTATAAATGTTGAGTAAATATCATTTTAGCATCACGTGTTTTAACTTATTTATACAGTTCATCTTTATATATGTGTGAGGAATCATCAATGTGTTACACTTCTTACACATAAGGTTTTACCTGCTGTTATGCTGTAGACTGTCTGGAAACAGTTACAGTATGTATGCTCAGGACCGATGGCACAACACTACATCGTTCACAACTGATGCGAAGCGTAACCTTCTGGCCTTGTGTAAGTGGATTGTGTGTATGAGAGGGCCGTGTAGTTTAATAAATACTTGTGACAGTTATTCAGTCATGAAAGCCTCAAGGTTACAGCCAGTGCCATCATCATGTCTGAGCTGGCTGACACGTTCACCTGTGTGGACAGGCAGCGTTTGAAGGGCATGCAGATCCATTCTGGTGGAAATTCAGCACCGGTCGATTGTTGTGTTCAAAGACACCAGGAACAGCAAACAAACAAATGGCCTTAATGAATAATATAAAGTTATAAAAATATGATTAATTTTGGATATTATTCTCATATCTTTAAAGCATTCCTTCACTTTCATGTCCCCTTTCATTAATTTTGCGGGTTTTTAAATTGACTGATATGCTTATTTTATGCTTGTGTAACCTTTGTCTCCTTTTAGATTATTAGCAATTTTTCCTGCTGAGCCAGTGCTTTCAAAAAGGCCAGAAAAGCACCAGAGCGTGCTCTTTAGCACAGTATTTTAATTGTACTGAATTTTAGATAGGACTTTACAAGCAAGGGTCTAAGACTGGTAATGTATTTTGGCAGGATTTTTATTTACAGTATATGGCTTCTGATAAATATTAAAATTTGTATTTTAGCATAATCAGAATACAGACACATCATTTTTCAAGTTTTTTTTTCTTCTTTTTCCCCCCAAAAATATTTACTTTAATATAACTTGATTCTTTGGAGCAAAATCTGTGTGGTTATAAAAATATGCTATATGCTGACATCAATTCGGCTGTTTGAATAAGACCACCGGGCATCAGAACTGAACTGGGACTTTTTGTGCCTTCAGTTAAAATAAAGCTTCCTCTCTATGATTAATTAGGAGTTGCCTCAATGCTGCTCTGGATAGAATTTCATTTTTTAATAATAATTTCTATTATCGACCATAAATAACAAGTCGCGTCCCTCGAGTTGGAAACTGTTTGATGTAGAGTATCTGTGTGCTCTCCACTGCTGAAATTCTCCTTTCAGTATTGAGTCACCAGCGAAGTGCTTTTAACAAACGCTTTATGAATTTTCTTTTTGCTTTGTGCAAATAAGTGATATTTTGTGTACACTTAAGGTGTCAATTTTGAAAGATTATTTTCATATGAAGTATTTTGAAGGCATAGCCACAAAACTGTTAAAGTTGTTAGTCCACTCCTATGAATGTTTATATTGTATAAAATGTCATCACAATTGGAATTCAGCGCTTAACTGCTGGACCTTCAAAAACACTGCTGGCTGTGGTACAGGAACCAGCACGTGAGGCAGAATGTAAATGGTTGCTGTCTGGTGGGAGGTTTGAGAGACCAGCTGTACTGTAGCTTTTAATGAGCAGTTAAAAGAGAAACTGGGGTTTTTTGGGATATCTGGCCTATATGCACCCTTTTCCCTTTGATGCCTGTTGATGAATGAGGTGCAGGCTTAAGCACATGTGCACCTCATTCCTCCTTCCCCAGACAGAAGTAGGGCCTGGGCTCACTAAAGAGATCATATTGTCTGCAATAAGCTACAGTGAGTTAACCACCAGCTGACCCATGGAATGAAGGTGAAGCTGTGAAGAAGATCAGTGTTAAAAACGCCTACATGCTTTGCAGTTCCATGATCTCAGAACATCTGAAATGAAAGTGGTAGGAAGATTAAGAGGTGTGACGTGCATGCACCTCCAGTGAGTGTCCTGGGGAAAACGTGAGCTGGAGAAAAAGAAATTTTTGTGGAAAGAAGATTTTATCTTCTTTTGTCTCTTCTCCCTGATGTTTGGGTCACTTATGGGTCACCCTTCCCTCATGCCTGAAGAGTGAACAATCCCATTTTTGTCTTTTTGGTTGTAGCTGTGAATTCATGCCGCTGTATAATATTATGGAAGAATAATTTGTATCAAAGAATTTTTTATATTTGCTTTAATTGAAGGGCTGGTTATCCTGTGAAAAGGTTGCCATTTCCTTTCTTAGTTCTTGGCTAAAAATCTTTTCCTTATACGGTGGGTTGCAGTCTGTCTGAACCTAACAAGCACTGATCATGAATAACTTTGATTATCCTTTGTCTAAGTTTTCCTTCCAGGGTTTGGGTGGGACTTCCTTGTTATATTTCTGTTTTAGTTCTTCAGTTTAAAGAATACTTATTTCTGGTTGTAATTATTGGTCTGTGACTCTACATGTACTGTAGCATTTTAACACCATATGTTAGAAATTGGAAAGTGCTATTGAGTTCTGTCTGACTCCTAGGCAATCACTGGTGTGGTTTTCAAGTCAAGGAGGAACAGAAGTGGCTTGCATTGCCTTCTCCTGGCATATTTTTTTCCTTAAAGGGGTGCAAACACAGAGGAAAACCTCCAAACTCCACACATACCCCTGAGCTGGACCCAAACCCAACATCAGGCAAACAGCCCAGGAGCTGTAAGGCACCAGCTTACCCCACTGCACCACCACATCCCCATTAAAACCAGAGATAAGGGCTTAAATGCCCAGAAGACACTGAATATACATACAGATTCCTGTTGATGTATGGGCATAAACTGTGCTAAATAGTTAAAGTATAAATTTAAATTATTTGGCTCAGTTCTTGTTCAGCAAAAGAATTAACATTACTCCAGGAGAATAAGCATAGAAAGCCACAAGAAAATTTAATTTCAAGTCAGCCTTGCAGGTTTTTGTCACTTCTTAGTGGCTACCGAGACTCGGCTTTTCATGCATAAAATACATGCGAAGCAGGGCTTTTTGGCAACGTCTCAGCAAAGCTTTTGCAGAGCCTTGGTATTTCCCCCATGCACATGTATCCTGTGCTGATTCCTCAGTAAAGCTGAACTTTCTTTTTGCCAGATGTTTCTCTAAACTTTGATAGCACCACCTAGATGTAGCTGAAAATCAGATTTTTCAGGGTTCTGTTCTGCTGGCTCTGAGCCTGGTGGTTGAAGATGAACACCCCACAGTAAATTATCCTGAACAAGACTGGGAGGCAGAGCAGCAACCACCTGGGTATGAGAAATATTGGAATGTGCTGAATGTGTGTGTGTGTGTGTGTGTGTGTGTGTGAGAGAGAGAGAGAGAGAGAGAGAGAGAGAGAGAGAGAGAGAGAGAGCAACAGCGAACCAAAAATGATGCCTTTGAAAAAACTTGGCATGCAGCAGGAGGTCCTGGTGAGGTTCTATCTGGAGTAATAGGGTGCCAGTTTTGCAGTGCACCTGGTGATGCCCTCCTGCCTCACTTGTATTATTTGCTGAGATAATAATGCCTACATTTTGCTCAGGCACTGCTGTGAACTCATGTCAAGAAGGAAGCAGCAGGGTTGCATCTGGGACCTAATGAGCGCAATATGTAGTTACACTTCAAGTAAAATGCAAATTTTATGCTCTCCATCTCCAGAGTTTTGATCCTGTGTGGACTTAGCTGGAAGTCATGTACAGTAGATGTGTAAATGCCTTGTTAATTTCTCAAGGGGTCTTCAGCAGCTGATATCTCATGGTGTTAGCTAGCAAGTTACCTGTATAGAGAATCTGGCCATTAAGGGTCGCATTTAGGATCCTTCTGTGGTGTCAAAATGGTGTGTCATGATGGACCACCACAAAGCCAGATTTACTTTCTAGAGGTCTGGCAGTCAAAAACAATATGAATAGATTAATAGTACACATGGATTGAACAGATTTTTTTTTCCCTTTGATACCATGATTTTGGAATTACTGATGAAAAGAAATTCATAAAAAAACTTTTTTTTCAAGTTTTGCACTTCCTTTTTAAATTTAAGGTCACGTGAATGCAAGATTTTACAGTTGATTGCAATATGACCATGCTGGGGACAAAGTGAATATTTTATTGGCTTGAACATAGGATGGGATTTTTCTGGAAATTGCATCTAATAAAAGATGGGGGTCACCTTATATTTGAGGACTAGACCTATCCACTGGCATCAATTATCCACAGAAATGATCAACTGGAGCTGGTGAGTGTGAAAGATGGCGAAACCTCGAGATGGTCTGAAAAAAAGTAGCTTAAAGTCAGGCCAAATTAACCAAGAACTTAGCTCTGTTGTTCTCAACCACTTTCGGAGGTGCCTCCCATTGGGACTTGGGGACTTCTAGTTCATACTTGGCACAGATAGTTCTGTATACTATCCCTTCCACCTGGTTGTGCCTTTCAGATGTGTGGCTGGATAGTACAGTGGTAACAGCATTGCTTTTGGAACAACAAAACCAGGGTTCAAATCCTGGTCATAACAAGGGAATTTCTGGTAAGGGTCCTTAGACCCCTAACTAGCAGGCCAATGTTGGAAATTAATGAGAGACTTATGTATAAGATATACAGGTGTTGTTTGGATTAATAAGGTCTGTGTTAGTTGTTGAGGAACCAGGACAAACTGATGGAACGTGGGCTACTGGAGCAAGATGCACCTGGATGTGTGTGTGTATATACAGTATATGTATGCACATACATATGTAGCATGTATATATAGAGGGGTTTAAGTTCAAAGTTATGTTTTGATAACAGCATGTACAGGTTTATTACAGCTCTAACATTGACTTTCAGCATAATAATGCATATTTTATATCACATGTTGCAGGATAAAAAATATTTTGGTCACATTTCAACCATTTGTGTTTTATATTTAATTTTACAGCAATGCAAACAACATAAGTAATTCTCATGACGTAAGAATGATCAAATGATGTATACTGAAGGGCATATAGTTATTATTACCATAGGGAAAGACCATGGTGAGTAAATTATACACTGGATAGAGGAACTTCAGGTAAATGAGTGCTTGGGGATTACAAGATTCTTTAAGTTTGCTACTTACCTGCTTTACATGCATTGGGTGACTGTTAGAGAGAATGATACAAAATCTGACTCATTTCTTTGAGCTCATTTGGTCTGTTTGTGGGCCTGCCATTTACTCATTTATACTACTTGCTTAAGGATAGCGTAATGGACAACCTTATTGCCAGATGAAAAGTGCTGAGTACTTGCATTACATACAACATTATGGTAAACTGGTGTGAATGAGCTTAAAAACCAGGTAGTGCAAATAGTTTTCACAAATGGCCACTTCTAACTCAGTCTTTCTACAAATAAATCTGTTCCACTTATCTCTGACTTCCCCAGGTCTGCACAAATATCTTACTTTTGTCCTTTTTTATTATTATATATTTTTCTTATGACAAAAGTTCAGAAAAGTATGCTATGAAAAATGTTGTCTCTTCGAAGAGGCTTTCATATAAAACAGTGTGAGCCTTGGGATAAATGTGTGCATGGTGCATTGTTTATAGAGATGATACTTTCCACTTCTTTGATGTACTAAAACTTTGTAATTCTCTGCAGGTGTTTACAGCAGGACACATGAAAATGAAAAATAAATGCAAAGAAAACAGATATGGTATACAGCAATAAAATTTCAGAGTCATGACTATATGTCTTTTTTTAAAGAAAAATAAATCAAGGCAGGAATCTTAATGCAACAGTCTTTTATCATTGAAAATGTGCCTTTCTGTTAAATAATTTATTCTCTGGACTGACAGTGTAACAGGGCTAGTTGAAGTTTTTTTATGCAATAAGGGTGTCTTTTTCGGCCTTTCAGTGCAGTACAGTTACCCACTGAAAATTTACAATACACCACCATCTATTGACCATCTGTGGTAAATGTATAACCCAACTGTGTCACTCCCTTAAATTAAAGAGGCAGAAAAAGGGCTCAGACAACCAAGCATCTCCACAGGGATGCTTTGGTGTGGAGAGTTATGCTACTTTTATTTTTATCACAAAGATGATTATGTTAATAAAAAATATGAATATTAAAATATAAGTAATTGATATAAAATCCAAGTGCTTCTGAATACAGCATATTATTAGTTTGTAACTACATTCATAGCTCTTTTCAATGAAATATTGTAATAGTACAGATCCAGCCCTCATCGCCACTCCCTGCTCAAAATTTTCTTGCACAGCTCTGTTCCCTAAGATGCCACCGATTTTCAGGATTCACTCATCCTTCACAAAACAAGGCTACGTGATTATGTGAAATCACCCCATAAGAAAAATTCTAGCTGGGGGGTTACTATCATTACTATCATTTATCATTTGTCTATTGTACAGGCAAAAAAGATATCAAAAATGTGCCACTTAAATTTTAATGAAAAAGAAAAAAAATGCATTCAAATGTATTTTATTTACCCACATAACAGGTAAAAATTCCACTGAACAATATAACATAGATACATATATAAAAGGGAAATATTTTTATAAGCTGCTTGTTTGTCGCTGTACAAGACCCTCTTGTAAAAGGACTGAATAATGTCATAGTCATATTGATGTCAATGTTTTCCTCATCTGGCCTTTTCACCAGGATGGCTCATGTGCATAGTTAGGTGGCTTCAGCACTGAAACCCTCTTTTGTTCTCTCTATACGCTAAGACTGCAAAAATCTGCTCATTTATCTTTTCATGTAGACAATTTTTTGCCTTTTCCTCTTGCTGAAAGGAAATCTATTCAGAATTCTCGCACCTCCTGAATCCCTAACCGCACGGACACTCAGAACCTGAATCTCAGTCATACTTTACTTCCACATGAGCTAGACTGTCTTCCACAAAACCCGGACATTTCAAGGGACCTTTGACAGTAATTTTTTTCTGGATATGAAGTCATAAAAATACAGTATATCTCTGAAAAAGCAACATTATTTCTACCAGGGAAGTCTTTTTCCTGAAAAACATTATCTTCTTCATGCAAGCTTGATGAATGTGTCTTCTGGATGTTTGTTGCTCTGGATTATTTTTGACAAAAAGCATTCTGTTCAAATTGGGTCAGATAAGCCAGAACTCCTTCAAGTTTCCTCCTCAAGACTTTAATGTGTTTCTCTTGTGTTTTCCATTAAAATGAGCCAGCTGACAGGTGTCTCCCAAGAAGGTGGTAAAAGGAAATGCTGTAGCTAAATATGGCTCCTGGCTTGTGTAATTGTGTAAAAATGAATGCAGACATTTGGTAAATGTCAGAAGTCAGCCTGAGTGGAAAAATAATGGGATATATATATTTTTTTATTATATATACAGTATCTGAATTATATATTACAGGAACATGACAAAATGAAAAAAAAAACAGATTCATATAGCAATGTATTGTATATTAGACAACTGGTTTTAAATTAATAAAAAGTATACATAATTTTAACAGAAATAGTCATAGTACAATGTTATGCAGGTTTCTGGGATGCAGTGGGGTAAGCTGGTGCCTCACAGCTCCTGGGCTGCTTGCCTGATGTGGGGTTCCAGCCCAACTCAGGGGTGGGTTTGGAGTTTGTAGGTTCTCCACTGTGTTTGCATCCCTCTAAGGAAAAATATGACAGAAGAAGGCAATGGTGAGCCACTTCCCTTCCTCCTTTTGCCTAGAGATCATGCCAATGGTTACCTAGGAGTCAGACATGACTCAATGGCTTTTTCCAATCCACTGCTGGTGTTCATCCATTTTTTTATTAAGTGGTCTGTCTGGTAACTGGAGACATGAATTACTGTCTATGATCTGTGACCAAAACTGAATAAGTGATTTGCACTCATGGCTCGGATTACAATCTAAATTTATTATGCAGTGGAAAGAAATAGAAAGTGAGAAAGGGGAGAGATCAAAGGTGCAGGTGACAACATCAAATTATGGCACAGAAATGGGACAGTGCTAAGAAAAGGGTGGCACCGCACAAACAAGGTGTGTTTAATAATAATAATGTGTTTGTATGTAAACCCTTTGACTGCTGGGAAATGCACTTTTTTCTTTCCTGGGCATTCCTGTATCTGGTTCCAGGATAAAAGGAGAACATTTACAAAGTAATACAGATATTATGCATGACATCCAATTGAATGTTTGTTGCTCGTAAAAATGAAGAAAAGGCCCTGTATTTTACGTATGGATGAGATACTTGTGAACAGTTTCCTTGTGTAGCACAGAATGCTCACTCGTAAAAACACCAGAGATCAGGATATCAAGCTATGGACATCTAGTGTAGGGAATCTTTGAAATGTTGATGCAATTCTGGGTAAGACACAGCCATGTACTTCACGCTAACCTGATTTCTTAATATCTTTGAAAAAGAAAATATATTTAAAGTGATGCTTTAAAGCAAGAAAAGAGACAGGAGCACATTCTGTCATACAGTATCTATACCAACCACAATCTGGATGGTCTCACAACACACATGTGCATATGTAATTTCTCCAAACTTTCAGGCCTTTTAACATGCACAACAAAATTCTTTGCCATCTTCTACCAGACTGTAATCACTGAGTTATCTTTCATACTGCTGTATGCTAGAGGGGAAGAACCCCCTTGGTGAAACCTGCATGCTCAACAAACTTATGAAGAAGTGGGTTCTGAAGCCCTGATCCAGCGGAGGCCATGGCAAAGGTCAGGATGTGGAGGAAACTACAGTCCATCATGGACAATGGCTGATATCCCTTAAATGAAGGCATCGCTATGAGCTCCTTCAAGCGTTCAGCTAAAGTGTGCAAAGAAATGCTTTTGAAGGTTTTTCTTGGGCATCTGCCTCCGTAAAAGCCACCTAAGGGTTGGTGACTCCTCTGCACAAACAAGCAGGGAAGTGCCTGGTGACCTTAGAGTCAGTGTACGTTCACCTTATTAATGTGGCAACGATTAATAAAGTACCAAGCCTATCCTGTCTTGTCCTGTCTTGTCTTGTTCTGCCCTGTTTTTCCCTAAACATTTATGCTGTTTTCAGGACTGAGACTCAAACATAGTGTTCATGATAACTCCTTTCTTTGTTGGAAGCAGAGTTGTTTGAATGTTGCTAGGAGCTCAGCTGTTTTTCATTTGTAGTCAGAGGAGCACTGATAGAAGTGTGATGAAGAAAATGGAAACTTTTATAATGCCACGTCTGTTATATGAGCAAAATAATGCACAAGGAGGTCTTTATAGGTTTGATTTGGATACTGACAAGAAAAATAGGGGCTTTTTGTACTTGAGTTAGAATGAATATGCAGTTTGTTTAATTTTTTTTACCAAAGCACATCAGGGACTGCATTCTTTAAGAAATTGCTAAGCACTGACCTTATCTAAAATGAGAAACAAATTCAAAATACAGACCAGGTTAAGGACTCGGATTACATTTTGGGCATTAAAAACCCATTAAGTCTTCGACTTATGACCAGGTTAGGGACCGATGCCCAGGTTGTAAGTTATATTGGTCATACCAAACTAGATCGTGTCAGTGACAGTGACTATTTCTATGTATGTGGTCCACCATACAGCAACTTAGTTTCAAACATTTGTTGATGTTTTTGACTCATTTTGCTTTATTTCTTTCCACTTTATAGCGTATTTTCCGCACCATTATTGAACACTTCACTACTGTCTTTTCTACCAAAGCTTTTTTTAAAAAGCACAGTATGCTGATAACATTTTGAAACACTTAAGTATTCTTTGCTATATGGCAGCAAGATGTATTAAGTGCAAGCAGTGTAATCGCTTTGCAACTGTTCTGTTACTAAACTTGCTGAGTCCACTCAGATATTAGTCAGCGCTCGGACTGGGGTGCAGGTGGAAGCGGTGCTATAAGGACTACGGCCACGGTCAGCGGAACATGTTGCGAACAACTAGCACTGTGTGAGACATGAGAAGATTGCTGGCTGTGTGTAGACACTGCCATCATGTTGTAGCACGCAGTCTAGTACGCTATTCACGTTACGCAATTGTAATGCCATGATGTCGCACATGCATACCGTTGTATCACACAAAGATGCAGATGATTAATTTGGAACATGGCTTTCCTTTTTGATGCATCTCACAGAACTGCCCTGATACTGAAAATCCCACACAAACAGCCATCTTATTTTGCATATCACAGTATATCCTATCCCGGAAAAATAGCATCACAAAACAACCAGTGTTGCTTCATGCTAACATGGCAATGTGCAGTGCTTTAATGTATTTCCATAACATTTTCATAATATTTTTTTTATTGACAATAAGAGCTATAAGCACTCAATCGTATTGTGGTGTTTTTTCACATGGCTGTCAGCAGATGCTATCATTACGCTATGACGTTGTACATGCACTGTACACGTACTGTACATTCCAAGATGTTTCTGCATACATATTTTCATTAGCTACAACATGCTCAGTTGCTTACCAGAATTCCTCGAGATCACACAAAAAAAATAAACAATTTTCATTTCATCCAGTTATTATTGCTATTCAAACAGGGAACACCCCCAGTAGGGCGCTACATTAAACATGGTATACCGTTTAGGGTATAACCATTTAAGTTATTTGTGCTTAAAATATGTTTAAAATGTAAAAAAGAGATACTTGAATTCTTTCTGAAAGTGACTGAAATTTGACCTCTCTATTACCCTCTTGTGTTCATAATCAGAATGACACTTTCCAGAGAAAATTCTGCAGTATTTCCAGAACTATGAAAATATACAGTGACTACATAATTCATATGACTGGAATAATATAGAACAGCTAAGTGCTCTACTAAAAATGATGTCTTTGGTAATATTTGTTTATTTATTGTTTTTACTTGCACACTTACACTTTAATTTGAAACCCTGAACACCAATTAACATGGTATAAATTAAAAGGACTACAGTCTCCAGAGAAATGGATTTATTTAAAATTTTTAATGTAGCAATTGTTACAGTACAACATTTTTGAGAGGTAGTTTTGTTAGTTTTATCACTGGGTGTGGTGAATTTAGGATTATTTATTTAAGGATTAATTATATAAAGTCAGAATCAGAATCAGAATCATGTTTATTGGCCAAGTATGTGAGCAAGCACAAACAAGGAATTTGATTCCGGTAGATGGTGGCTCAACACGCAAGGGTATAGAACAACAACGTATGAAGACAAAAAACAACAGCAGCATGTACAGGCAATGTATAGAAACATGTGTAGACAATATATAGACAACATGTAACAGTATAGTCTAAGTCTTATCTACAAAATTACAAGATTACAACAATAAATATATGTAGATGTGGATAAAGTGCAGTAGCAGTGTTGGAGGTCTTTACACAGAGTGAGTTAAGTTGTTAAGGAGGGAAATAGCGACGGGAAAGAAACTGTTTCTGTGTCGACTAGTCCTGGTCTGCAGGCTTCTATATCGTCAAATAATCATAATGTCTCCACTGACTATTAAAGTGTTGCAACCATTAATATGAAAATGTATGAGTTTGGTATTACATGCAGGAGTCTGAAGAAAGTCTTGCTTATCTCTAGCATGAGACACTTAAGACTGAACCCAGAAACCAGCACTTTGTTGCACTGTATGTAGACGATGTCGCTACACACCTGTTGCAGGTGGGGATGGCAAAGTGACCGACTGTTAACCTGGTCTGGGACATTCAGCTCAAGCCAGAGGAAAGATACAGAGGAAATCAGATTTAGATCAATGGTCCAAAGGTGCAATCTGCTGTCTATCAGCACAAAAAACTGTTGGCATTTTTATTTTATTTTTAGTATCAGACATTCTCTCTGGTTACCTACATGCATAAGAACATAGTAAGGGCATGGATTTAAGAGTTTATAGTGAGTTGCCCAGTTAAACTAATATTTCATAAATTGCTGAGTGCATAATTATATTCTTGCAGACAGCCTGGACCTTGGTGGCAGCTCTTCAGTTTAGCAGTCCAGGGGTGAGCAAAAGGGTATTTTTACATCCAGGCCTGACTGCTCAGACTAATGAGCATAGAAAAGGGTGAGAATTGGGACCAATGAGGGCCTCATTCTTATCTTTGCCTAGGGCCCACAAACCATTTAATCTGAGTATAGTACATGGTTTGGAAGACTCCTAGCACCTTTTCTAGGTGAGGGTAGTGCTGCTGGAGAGAGTGATGGAACCACAGATTTCTTGGAAGGGAAAAATCACAGAAACAGGAATGTAGTACTGATCCAAGGGCTTAATGCTGTGGTGAAAAGTGCAGACTTATTTACAACACTTCCACAACATCTGGAACATAACATAAGATAGCATACAATATATTAAAACATAATGCAGAAGGGCTACACAACTGTAAACCTTCATACTCTGTCTCGTGTGTCTCTCTGCTGTGTTCACAGCCTCCTTAGATTTCATAAACCCCACTGCTTGTGAACCACAGCATTTTCCATACTTCCAGGATTACATGCCATGCCCATAACTAAACACAGCGCTCAAACACACAATACACACTCACACTCATTTGACTGGAATAGTCTGCCGATATCAAGATCGATTTAGTACCAAACAGTTTGTTTTTCACAAATGCCAACACATATTGACCTCTCACGTGATGAAATGCTTTTCAAAGACAAGCGTGGGCAGTTCCTAAGAGGCAGTATAAAGCCCGATCAAAAGCATTGCTTCTGTTTGGCAGTATGGAATATGGGAGAACGAAAGTTAAGTTCTCGGGCACGGTAAATAGACATGGTTAGTGAAACAATGGGTAAATTTTTACCCACAGATGGAATAACAGGAACTATCAACTATGCCAACAAGGCCTGACACCGCTGTGTATTGCTGTACGTGTTTGAACTCTGCCCTGCAAGGATCAGCTTATATAGTTGACTTTTGTTTAGCAGACTATAGAGTATTGGTTACGGACATGGAGTTGTACATCTTCACTAGCAAGAACCTATCCTCTTCCATGACACTCTTATAAAAGTTAGTCAACCCTCTCAATTCCTTCTACATTATCTCTTAATTTCAAGGGAGGTCATCCAGGATTGCTGGTATCTTGTCTTTTACAGCCAGGTGTTTCTATCATTATTGTTCTGTGTGTATGTGTAAATTGAAACAGCTATTTCCATCATTTCTTATGGGCAAAATTATGCCTTCCAACCCAACCCAAAAAAACCCAGAATTTTTCCAAATGTCACCAAAACACCAAAAAAATCTTGTATAAGAAATAGCACTATGTACCCTGTTGCGGTAACTAACTTACTGTAATGACCCATGTAGAACCATGTAGCTATTATCACTTGCACCTGTGTAGAATGGCACTAAATATTGTATTTACCCATGCAGAGTGGCACTAAATATTACCGTAATGTTTTTATTCATTTTTTTTCACCTGGAGTGCATTGTGTCAAGCAGGTTAGTGCGCAATTCGAGAACTGGTATTAAAAATCAAATTGTGTTCTATGAAGATGCATTGTGTGAGTGTGTGTGCAAATTGTGGTGCGTGTGTGTGGTATAGGAAGCCTCGTACAGTAACTGACATTAGTTAGCTTAGTTAGCCCCGAGCTTTCTTACCACAGCAGCTGAGGTGTTGGTGTACATGGTGTCTGGCACATTCCAATGGCACCTGCATTGTGATGTGTATCATCAGTTTCCAATTTTTATTTGTGGCTTCTTTTGAGCACTGGTTGACTTAGCTGTTGCTGATGAAAACCTTTTCCTTATCCATGACATTCTCATTTGTTTTATCTAGCCTTTCTTATTGGGTTTACTTCCATCCATTCCATAATATCATATTTTGTCCATTTGTGATTGAGTGCTTATTTACCACTGAATTTCCTTACCTTTCAATGGAGGGCTGGTTCTTTTCACTCTCGAATTCAGAGGTAGGTTGATGTAGCATTAAGCCTTGCCTGATGGCTCTTACTGAATTGAGGCGGTGTTTCAGCACCAGGAATCAAACTCTAGTTTCCCCATTGCTGTCTAGCCGCTAACATACACGTCATCATCATCAAAAGCATGAGATGAGAGGGAACAATACAGTATCTCTAAATATAGAAATTGTTTTATTGGCTTCTTTAGTTTTCATCGCTTCAGGTTTAGAGCTTGACAAGGGCACCTGCATAGTTTGCAGAGAGTAGATGGGGCAGTTCTTTAACTTGGGGCAAAGACACAGGTAAGGCAGGCTTTCTCATCAGGGGAATTTCTCATCTGAGACCTTAAACCTCCCAGAAGAGTGTCTAAATAACTATGTAACCAGTTTCTTTCCATTTCAGATTTTCTTTACATATTCAGAAGAATAAAGAATTTCTTTAAGTTTAAATATGTTCATGCAAAGATATGATATTGCAGTAAACCTGGAGATGTGACAGTTTGATTTTTAATCCAGCAACTTACTTTTGCATGACAGCATAACACTGTTACTCCAAGTTCTGACACCCAGTATGACATAGAAGAATAAGAGGTCTATCATACAACTGGCTTATTATATTTAACGTCACAGAAATAAAGCCATAAAGCAAAATTGGTTTACATATTTAATTGAAATATTGTTTTTTTTTGTTTGTTTTTTTTTTAAATATCACACAATGCAAAACCGCTCTTGCACGTGTTTGACGTCACATACAAAATGTTGCAAAGAAACAAACAATGATGCTTATTATACTATACCTGCACATTATTCAGACAAATTTACTTGAAAATGTAAGTAACAGTTGTAAATACATAGATGACATGCAATCAATATCAGTAATGTTTTTTGGCCCTGGGCTACGAGTTACCACCAAGACTAAGTACACTTCAGGAGAAGGTGACTTATCCCTCATACTGTACAAGATATGTTGTAAGATGTTTCAACTGCATGTGTAACATATTCATAACATAACCAGATGTGCATTTAGAAAGAATTTCTCTCAAACATACAGACACTAAATGCAAAGGGCAGAATGTAACTCACGTTAAGAATCAAAGACCATTTTACCAAAAGCATATCAGAATGGCAAATGCTTCAAAGGTTTCACTTTAAAGCTGAAGATACAACTTTAAAATGCAAGAGAAAAGTAATATTGTTTTGTTCATATTCATTCATATTTTTAAACAAGTGTAACCATCAGTCAAATGACCCGTGCATCGACTATCATAATCTGAGTTTTCTTACTGGCCGATCATGATAAAGGTTTAATATTTTCTATTTGTGAAATCAAGGAATTTCTGTGAGGGCTCTGCTTTACAAGGTAAACTATTTCTATATTTTGTTTATTTCAAAGAACTCAACTCTCTTAAAAACAATTAAAACCGTAAGTATGTAAGTGTAAGTAAAAACAAATAAGCTATTAGGAAAAACTACACTTTTTGAGAAATGATATTTAAAAAGCTCTTAAAATGTATAAAAATACAAACAATAGTGACAAGGCTTTGTAGTTACATAATCATTACTCATAAGCTCAAAAGGACTTATTTTTCTTCAGTTCAATTTGAAAGTTATTATTCATCGAGCTCTATGGATATTTTGCCAGATGTATACCTTAATGTGCTTTGAGTCTTTAGCATTACGATATTCTCACCGTTGTAAATGAAAATACCTCCTTAGTTAGTTAAGTCTGTTTACTAATGTGCAGTGGCAAAATAATAAGTGAGTTAAAGTTATAGAAAACTGGCAGCCTCATTAAAATATTGCAACCGCAGCATAGGATTTATCTCCATCATTTATGACTAACTGGACTAATTCTAATGAAATAAAAGGGATACTAATTTCTATGTTTACTCAGACATATTAAACAACTTAATAACACCATTTATTACAATATGAGTGTTTTAAACCTGTATTTTGTAAAATATAAATCTTTCAGCTGTTTTTTCCTGTTTCTAAAATGGCAGCACAACTTTCCAGAATTTCTTTAGTTTTTACTGGGAAAAACTCGCAGAGCCTCTCAGCATCAGATCCAGTCGAACTTGTCCTGTTCTGCTTGTATTAATAGTGAGATGGGCTGATCTGGGCTTTGGCCCTTCCACAGTGATTTTCACTCCTGAAAGGTGACTGGGATGTGCCTTTGAGGGTAAATTTTAAAAAGACGGGGAAATCAAACAGCCAAAGGAAAGGAGTACAAAGCTGAATTGATTCCTGCCTCCATCACTCATCTCTGCTCACGATGCCTTCGGTTTTGTCCTGCAAAAACACAATGCGTGATTGAAAATCTGAAAGATCAGCTTACGACTGATCTTCTAAATGCTTACGGCTTAAAAATGCAGTTACGGGCAATGAGAAATTATTATCTTAAATATTACGTTCAGCATTGCAAAACTTGCCAGAGATGTCCCCGACTCACCTGATCATCTTGATCCCCATTGCTGTCCTCACTGACAATTGGTTTAGCATTTCCTCGATTTTGATGTTTTTTGCCCTTCTCATGTCCACTTCCATCTGTCTTTATGTTTACTTTCACAGGTTTTGCTGGAGAAATTAATTTATTCTTTAATTTGTGTCCCCGGTCAACTGTCTTTTTATTTCTACCATTTTATTGTACACACATAAATTAGTTTATATATGTTGCAGTTATCCCTCAGTATCAAAATCTATTCATCCCTTAAAATGTATCAGCTACTAAATTTTTGGAATATCAAATGCCAACTTATTTTAAATGGAGGGGCAATAATGAATTCCCCACTGATAGCACATGGTGCAGTATGTACAGTACAGTACATTTTGCATGTTAGTGGCAACAGTGGCATTTAAATAAATTGGTTTATTAAAAAAATAAACTTTGGCTAAAAAAAAAAAAAAAAACAAACTGCAGATAGTTTAAACAACCCTAAGAGCTTTTACTGAAGATGAAGTTTGTTTCACTGAAGGTAAAAGAGGAGCTTGTGAGGTTTGCCGTGTGAGTTATCCAGATTAAATAAAAGTAAATGTGGTGTCGCTGAACAACATAGCGAGTCATGGAATCAGAACTGCACATTTTTTCTTTTTTTGAGTCATGCTTCCATTTTTTATGTCAAAAAGACTTCAAATAAAAGCAAACTGTCCATGCAGTTACCAAGTATTAATGTAAGAGCCATTATAGCAAAAATTCAGATGTAGTTTGGATACCGAGGGATTGCTGTATGTTCTAAAAAACAAATTTATCCACTTACACTCTGTCTCATCTTCATCAACTGCATTACCAGTATTCTCTTCTTTACTCTCATCCTCCTTCGCAATCTTCTGTCTCGCGCTCTTAAACACAGACTGAAGCACTATCGAATCCTCGTAGACCTGTAGGTGGCGAACACAATAAGTCCTGCTCACTGAAAAAATTAAGATCGACACTGATGCAGCTTTCCGTAAATATGTTTTTTTATGAGCTAGCTAGCAAACCAACACTTAGTTAACTGTTATCGATGCTTAGCTACTTAATAATTTACCAATGTAGCAAAAAAGTAGTCAAATTTCAGTTTTCTCAATTCATATTATTTTATCCAATTGCCTATGCTGTAACACGCATGGAAGGGGTCTGAATTTTTCTAATATGGCTGTTGCACATTGCAAATGTCTGCATTGTTTAGACTGTATTCCATCATGTATTCATGTTGTATCCAAATCACACAACCACAGCATGTGTTGTGACAGAGCTAACTGTATTATCATCTTATATCTAAACTCACCCCTCTTGTTAACAACAGTTACCTCACAAATTTACAATGATATGGATATCCATCCATCCGTCCATCCATCCATCCATCCATCCATTTTCAGTAGCAGCTTTCCCTGGTGAGGGCTGTGGTGGTCCAGATTCACTGGACACAAGGCAAGGAGGGTTTACACTCTGGATGGGAAGCCAATCAATTGCAGGGTAGTCGCATATTATGGGCAATTTAGAGTGACCAATTAACTTGAAATGCATATCTTTGGACTGTGAGAGAAAACCAGGGCATGATACCTTTTTTGTAGCTTACTGTTAATCGTATTTTCTTCAAGAAAATATTTTCTAATATTTCTGTCATTTTGCTGACCACAAGCAATCTGCTTTTCTGCACCCTGCTGTTAGCTGGCAGTAAAAGGCATTCATACATAATTGAAGTGTAGGACTGCCTTGATTCAAGCCACTCTCACAGAGTTTATGGCTCATGTCTGGTGTTTCTTCAATTCTTCATTGAATTCTTTCATTCTTTCAATAAAAAATGCTGCACATAATTATGGTATGAATTAGTCCACAATCACCAATCATTCTGAGTATGAAGCGAAAATATGGCATTTTATTTTATTTTATTTCATTGATTTAATTTAGCCCCCAAAAAACTAGTTCATCTTTCATTTGTAGAAGTTGTAATACGGTCAGACGAGGGACTCTCGGCAGCAAACAAAAGCTCTGACGTGGGTGAATGCATAGCACTAGAACGTGTTCACAGGTTCTGTTACCTGTGAGACACGTTGTGTTCAGCGGGAGGAGCCAACGTAGTGGCCACATCTAGAATAATATGTGCATAAAAGAAATTTAAGGATCTTCTTCACCTGCTTAGGTCCACGGCAACATCCTTAAGAATGAAGCAAAAACACCTTCTGCATCAGGACATGTATGTTGTAACAGTGAAATCTGGGTGCTAAAAATCAAGTTTGAGGAGGCCCAAAAGAACTAAAATGAGAATAAGGTGGCTGTCCAATGTACAGTATTGGTAAAAGAGCAGATCAAAAGTGAGGAACTGCAGGATGGAATTAGTGTCGAAACCAGTGGGTCTGTTTTTTGTAGACAGTGCCTGCGTTGGTATGGCTATGTGATGCACAAAAGAGAATGAGTGGGTCAAGCAATGCATGTACAATATCTAGCTGTTGACAGAAACAGATCGAGCGGCAGGCCAAGAAAGAAATGAACTGAAGAAGCAATTTGGTGACATGAAAACCTTGTGCCTGACAGTTGGACATGTGTAGGACGAACAAAGTTGGAGATGCAGCATTTGGAGGAAAATGGCCAATCTAGGTTCTTCCGGGAAAAAAGCAATAAAGTTGATGATGATGATGACTTTTCCTGGTCAGGGTCACAGAGGTTCGGAGAATATGCCGGAATCACATGGCACCAGGCTATGAAATTTCATATTAGATGGGATGCCAGTCCATTGCAGGGTGGCCACACACAATCACACACACTACATACAATTTAGAGTGACCGCTCAACCTGAAACACAAGTCTTTGGACTGTAGGAGGAAACCAGAGCACCCAGAGGGAATCTATGCAGACATGGGAAGAACATGCAACCTCCTGATATTATTATAGGTTATCTGAATGTAATACATGGGGGGGGGGGGGTAACTAAATATGTAACTTTTACTGACTGTGAGATTTCCAGTGCAACTGTACTGTGCGATTTTTTTTTAGGAGAAACTTGTTAAGCTGGTTGTTTTAAAAAAAAATAAAAAATTGTCCGAAATAAGACCAAACCTAATGTTTTTGAAAAAATCACTTTGACAGTGAGTTCAAGGAAATGCCATCTACAGACCTGAGATCCCTCGAGGTTGAAAGTCTGTGCATTATGGCAGAGAAGCATGACATCTTCCTCCAGATCTTCCACGCTCCTGTACTTGTGGTTACGAACGCGTTCCTGAGGAAAAAAATTGAGTTAGTCGGATTATTTTTTGTGACAATATAAATATTCAGGCAAGGGTTTCATACTTTTAGAATGAAAAAAATGCTTTAGCTTTAGTCTACAACGAAATACAGCATAGTAGCAACTGTAACATTGTTTTGGGAGTTAAATGCAACTAAGCTGGGTGCACCTTGATCTTTCGGAAATCCACGGGCTTTCTGATCAGCTCATAGTATTCTGGCAGCTCTTTTCTTGAAGGCAATCGGACAAAAACTTCACTGAGCTTTCGGCCTGACCTGAAATTGGCAACAGATGTGCTCTGTGATGAATGTACAGTATGACCACTGTTATCAATATTAAACAGATAGTACTGCTGTTAACTGCATTCCTCTAAAAAATAAACCAAAACGTAAAAAAAAGTTGTAGAATATGACAAAGACCATCAGCAAGAGTGAAAAAAACACTATTACAGTGTCACTGCTATAAATAGCTTCCTATTTGAAAGAGACAAATTTACACCAAAACACAACCTTGTTACAGACTGATAACAGATACCGAGCTTGCAGGCATGCAAATATATTGTCCCCAGAATAATAACAATTATTATTATCATTAAGAAACAGTGAATTGCCAATTTGGATAGCAACAGCAGGTGTTCCTTAGGGTAAGCACCTTGATCAAGGATTCTGTAGCTAGAGAGGGTTGTGAATTAGACAGCTTTCCAACTGGAAGGCAATGACCTTAACCACAGCACCTTATACTACCTCGAGCATGTGCGTGTGACCTAGTGAACATATACATAATTTTCAGAAATGCCTTGGAATAGCCATGTTGCCTAAATCCTGGCTAACTCGGGTTCAGGTTAAGCATTCAAATAGCATCAAAGAGGAGGAGCGTACGCCCTGCTGCGATTTGAACTTGAAACTTCAAGGTTGGAAAACCAGTTTCCTAATTGCTAAAAAAACCCCTCCTTCTTACCCCCAGGAGAGGGTGGCAGCACGATGCCACCAGCACATTTATTCAAAGACAGCCATCTGTGTTTGCATCAGTTCAGCCCAGAAACAGTAGGGCACAGCATAGCTGTCAATGTTGTCATACAATAGCTGTGGGTTTAACCAGTTTCGCAGCAAAGCACTTCCACTGAGAACCATATTACAAAGCATCGTGGTAGAGTTCACTGAGCTTTCACCCTAGAAACTAGTTTTCTCAGCCAAGTTTTTCACTGAGTAAATTCAACCCAGAAGAAATCCACCAGGCTTTTGTGTTGCAGGACGGTATAGTATATTACGTGTCATGACAGAAAACCCAAGTTTCTCCAGAGAAACCTGCCTTCTGGAGCAGAAAATTCACCAATTTCTCAGTCCAAGAAATCTGCTTCGACTCATAAAGCAAAGAATTATAACTGATGGAAAAAGGAATCGGATAAATGGAAACATTGTCTTTTTTTTTTAAAAAAAAAAAAAAAAAAAGGACAGACGACAGCCAGTGTGCCTTTCATGCACATGACATGAGCCCAAGGAAGTTATGTCAAAAAAGCTGAATCTTTTACTATGTTTAGCCGCATCAAGCGAAAATGAGGGATTCAGAAACCACAGCTCTTCATTAAATGAGCAGGGTAGCATTTTTACTTTATCATAAAATTTTCCACGCTTCTTTAATTCAAGCTCAGTTGTGTTATGACATCAGGAACAACTTCCAAACAATCTTACCCATCTTTATAGTTAATAACAGTTTCCACAATGGCATTCATCTGTTTGGTGAGTTTGGGAGGGTTTGGGGGAAACTTCTCTGCAGGGGGGCGACCACGCCGTTTTTTCACTATCTCCCCGTCCTCCGTTCTCAGCTCCTTCACAACATGCCTCCTGCGCTTGCGCTTCTTTAGACGAACTTCCTCCATTTCCTCCAGGTTTCCTTCCTCAGCCACCTGGGAGTAGACGGTTCAGACATTAGTAACTGGCAGTGTGCCTAAAAATTTCCTTAAGGACACCTACTTGGAGGTCAGACTTGACCTAAATGATTTAAACCCTGGTAGTGAGTCGGTTCCATTTACATGACAGAGGTTGCAAAATGCCAAGTCACAATCAGTAAACGGCTCCAGACTACCGCCTATGTTGTGGACTGGCTCAGTCGCACCAAATCCTTGTTTTTCCGCGCCAAATCTACATCACTGAGGAGCACTTGACAAACTAAGCAAATGATAGCATCTTCCCCGGAACAATTTAACATAATATACACCAAACCAAAGGAGAACATCCAGTGCAACAAGACAGGGTGCGCAAGGTCAGAAAGTGATCAGGCATAAGGAGTTCGTGGTTGGACTCAGAGCTTCGATTTTTCCTCTAACCTCAAAGAAATGTAAAAATGAAGAAGACATCACCGACAATACTGTAAAAGGAGAGCCTTTACAATGAGCTATCTATGTTCTGTCTGAAGATACTGCAGGGGAAAAAAAAGAGGAAACCAGCAACCAGATGGATGACAATCACAGTGGCGAAAGGGATAGCCCACTTTCAAAACTAAGGCCACAAGACATAGACAGATCATTCTAGATACAATCTATTCAGGTGGTTGCTGAGAGTCATGAGCACTTAACAGTTATACAGATGGGAAACCTGGATACTGAAGAACCAAGACAGCACACAGACTCTGTTCAGCTGTGGTAAGAGGTTTTTAAGGATACCATGGACATTCAAGGAGAGAAAGAATGGATCCTGTATCAAATCAATCCAGAACTGCCAATGGCAACTATGAGACTGACATTGTCCTGTATTAGACATCTGATCCAATTCTCTTCATTACACAGTAACAGTTTGACAAGTCGGAGGAAGAATAAGAACTAGGCAAGAATGAAGGACCGAGTCACGGCAACAACAGATGCACCGCTTTCAAGCTTAAGGGCAAAGTGGAAGTGAGATGATTTTGAAGGCGCTGAGTGCTCACCGAGAGTCAGCATCAACACAACAGCTATCGGCAACCAAGGAAAAGAAAATGAAAGGAAAAATTAAAGCACTTTCAGGGTTCTATGGACCTAAAACCTACAAATCAGAACCCACAACTCTAGTGTTTTTTTTTCCTACCCCAAAAACAAGTTCCTTTAGAATCCATTTAAAAGTTTACCTTAACAAACTTGTACACCAGAACAGCTGTCAGTCAAGAGAATAATTTTGGATTTTTGGGATACAAAGGAGCTATGGCAATAACAAATACCGCATACTGTATATAGTTAATAAATACTGTACATGCTGAAGAATTTGATATATACTCTATATTTCATACATTGTAAACAATAGCGCTGTACCATCTTAAAGTGCAAGGTTCTATAAACAAGATTTGCACGGACAGTTATAAAGTACACAATGACATATATTTTCCTTGTGAAAACTCACAGAAGGCAGATTTATTTCACAGATATATTGTCATGTGAGGTTGTTAACAGCTTCCTTTGATTACCTCACACCTAAAAATTACAACTCGCCAGGTAACAAACCCTAACTTAGCTGCATACATACGTTTGTGCTTGGGAAGACAGTCAGATTGCAACTGCCTTTTGTTCTGGAATGACAAAACCAAATATAACACCTGAAATGGATAATGGCTGTGGATGTATTAATATGCAGCATTACAACCCCAAAAACTGTTGTTACTGCAGTCCCACAGCAGAGCATGAAAAAAAAACAAATGTTGACTATTATAAATATTCTTTACTTCGTCGCATTTTTGGAAAATGTGAAAAAGTGTTTAATTATAGCAACGTTGCAACAGCCGTTGTTTTGCAGAACATTTTTCACTTAAACGTTCTCAAGGACCAACGGCGAACAAGCATACATTTAAAATCACTGTCATATTTGTGGCATGATGCAGCTTATTGCAAATACGATATTTTACAGCACAGTAGACAGACACTCGAGTTCAAGTGGTTTGCATTTCCGAAGTATAAAGTACTCTCAGAGTCCGTCACGGCTGCGGAACCGAATATGTCAAACATCCCCGGGAATGTGCCGAAGATGAAATTAATCAGCCAGGAATTCTTTCTCAATCTTATTTCTTTTGTTCTCGCAGAAGAGATGCACCGGCAGCTCTGCCTCGTTCCTTTCGGCACGCAGCGCGAGCTTTCCTCTCTTAGCCTTTTTTTTTTTTTTTTTTTTTCCATCTTTCACACTGCAGCAGCACAGCAAATGCTGCTAGCGCATCCCCATTGCCGATCCACACAAAGGCATTTTGCAGGGCAGGCTTCGACAATACAGTATGCAGAGAGAGATGTGTTCTAAGAGAACTGCACCTAATACGACCAGTCCACTCGGCTGCAGCGAAGGAGGAAAAAAAAGACCGAGCATTGTGGTTTAACTCAAAAGCCCGAGCAGCCTGCCGACGCTCGAATCCGGCAAACAACAAATGCGTATCCTCAGGGATCCTGTGGGAGAGCAGGCCTAATAATCAACAGCAAAAATCTCCATCGCTCTCTGAGAGAACGCAGAACACTGCATGGCAAACGCAAACACGGGAGACGAGCGAACGCGGCGAAGACGGCAGGGAAAGGAAAATCTGTTAATAATTGGTTGACTGCGGTAAGTTTAAAACGCTTCGAGCGTCTCCTCAGAGAGCTGCAGCTATTTTGGCTGAATTCCAGAGGATAAAGCATAATCTATAAAATAAAAAAAGAAAAGCTGCATGCATTTTGTCATGTTTCTTTCCAGTACGGTCGCCGCAAATACAAGGCTGCCTCTGCTGCCAAATATATATATATATATATATTTATATATATATATATATACATATATAATGTTTGATCTGTTGCACTCTTAAACACCGTGCCTGTGATGTAGCCTCTCTAAATCCTGGTAGATGGAAAAGAAAGGAGGATATTTACCTGGCTGCACTCAGTAGGCCGGCTATCAGAAATCACAGTTAGAGGGGATAAAATTAACAACCCAGCAAAGCAGCGAGCAGCAAGTCTCTTCATCAGCTGATCAGTCAGAGAGCTGGGGGAATGCTATGTTTTCAAATACAAGTAATTTTATCTTTTCTGTCTGAAAATTTGATACTGAATGAATTATCCGCTCCAGCTCTGCAATTTCATTCTTCTCAGTGCAAGGCCCTGAAATCTTTCTCCCTAGGCTTGTTATAATATTGACAACCACTTACCAGTTTTTTTTTTTTTTTTTTTTCCTCTCCTTTCCCCCCCTCCACGTGTTTAAGCGGTCGGCTCTGTTTTTTTATTGCTATTATTTTTTATTATTGTTTCACCGTGCATACAGTTTCATTTGGCAAAACGGAGATGCATGCTTTAATGCACACTTCAGCACTGCCCCATCTTAAAATCCAATCACTGCTCGGGCAATTTGTCAAGCCCGGCAACAAATAGTGATGTAATGGTTGATCAAATCCGTGCCTATAATCATGCTTCATTTGTTGAGTTATAATAGGATAAAAAGGCAAATATTTTACCAAACTGCATGTGTGCAAATAATCAGTCCTATAAAAAATGAACTACATTATCAGCTCCTTTCCCTACACAGCCAACTGTGGCAACCCGGGGATATTAATTTAAAAAATGAAGTATTTAAAACTACCACAGACTGTAAAAAGTAAGCATTTGTAAAGTGAAACTTGCAATAAAAGTTCACTCGTAGTGGTTTCTGTAAATAATCACGCTGCGTCCTATGTTTCTCTTGAGATATTTAACAACTTGTGCCAGAAAACATTTCTCAACTTGGTCCTCTATCCTGCGAAATGTGGACTGTAATTTCGGAGTCACTAGGAAGCACGGCGGGAAGCTGGGATCGAAATTAAAATCTCACGTCCGATGGCTAAAATATCGCATAATCGAGGCGGCGGCCATCTTCCCGGCTCTTCCCATACTTGTAACTCCTCCTCATCTACAGGGTTTCAGAAACTGCCGGTTGGTTGCAGTAAAAGCTGATATCAAGTTCCTTCACGACTTGGGACTACCTTTTAAAAGCACAAAACTGGAATATAAAAGATGAATACAATACAGTGTTTTCCTCCTCCCACCTTTCTGTGACCAATACAGCCCACTGGGTCAAAAGACAACGCCATCTAGCTGGTAGTTTACATGTGTACATGGTAAAAAAAAAAAATAAATAATAAATAATAAAAAAAAAAACCCTCCTCATCTCATTATGCCGAAAAACAGATTCATTGGAATTTGTCAAACATGCGGACGATTTGTGTATATTGGCACCATCACTAGACACCTGGGTTATTTTATTTTCACAGCTGTAAAGTTTTACATGGCATTATTTCTGTTTAAATTACAATCCCCGCATCATACATGAGTTCAGGTCATGTCCCTTCAATCTGTCTTTTTAATGCACGTTCCTTTCTTTAAAATGTCTCATCTTTTGCAGAATTGATATGTCATGAATTCATCATAATGATCTAGATGTTTATAATCTAAATTCTTTTTCTTTTTGAAATTCCATGTTGGATCTAAAGGAAAAACAACTTCCCCTACCTTCTCCTTGGAGGGTTGTTGTGTCCCTGCAAAATTGGGCCGTGTTCCCTCAAAAAAAGAAATCTGAAAGGAGAAAAATGAGGAAAAAAGGCAACTGGTGGATCAACAGCTCCAAAGCTGCGCATAGTCTCAGCACTTTTAGTAATAAAAAGGGCACTTTCATTAAAATGCTCTTCTTTGAAAGGTAGCATAATAGACACAACCCTACCTCACTATACCAGACAACTGGCTGTTGAATTTGATGTTTCTGGGATGGCATTTATGGGAGGCTTTTCCAGAGGAAACTATGAGTTAGCTTTATTTTTAGCAACATATTCCTGAAAAAATATCATGAAAACCAACTTTTTAAAGTACTGGACATACAGTACCATCCACATCAAGAGGACTCCTGAAAAAGCAGGGTCTGACTCAGACCTACTTGTATTGTATCGATACCTAACTTTAAATAGACTGTTGTAAAATATTGTAAATAAACTAAATAAACTTGTAACAAGCACCAGAAAAAAGGCATACAATGCATTTATAAATTACTCCTGCTTCTGGCTTATGCTGTCATGCTTTGTATTGTGAGAAAATGTTTGCTTTGCAGAATTTCATTCCTGAATAAATGTTTGCATTACAAATAATTCATCCATCCATTATCAGCAAGCACATAGTGGGTGAGGTTAGGGTGCATCCTATTTCAGGGAATTCACACACACTAGAGGTAATTTGAAGTTACCAACCCACCTGAAACACATATGTCTGGGCTGTGAGGGAAAAATCCACATGAACACAGGAAGAACATGGAAACTTCATATGAAACATACAGCTTTTCCTGACTGGCACTCGAGTCGCTTTTACCTCTCTGGAACTTTTATTTCCCCCATCACAACTCTAAATGACTTGTAATTGTTATCACTCAAATATTAAACGCATGCGAATATACAGACCCAATTTTGGAAAAATATCCTTGATGCTTCTTTTTCCTCTCTTCTCTGCCAAAACAAGACCCCCAGAGGAGCATTAACATTAATGAAGCTCGCCTTAAAGAGAGAATTATTCATGCAATTTTGAGTATTTTTCATCTCATCCCAACAAAATGGGATAGCATGTTAATTAAGATTATGCTGCACAAAAAAGTCATGGTTTCACATGTTATTCAATACCTTTGAATGTGTTAGTAAACATTTTCTGATGTCTTGAATTGACCCAATAAGTTCAAAGAGAAGTGTGGCAAGTGAGTCTTCAAGCTGCTTGAGCGGAAATTAAAATAAAAAAAAATTATTCAGGGTAACTGCTAGAACCCTATCAGCAGCTTTAATTATTGAATCCCAGCATGCGTATACTGGACCAACGGATGAACATTACTGATGGGATTTGAACCAACCATCTAGAGCTCAGTAAGCCCAGTTACACTGTACAGAAAAGGTAAAAGTCAAAAACACCGGTCCTGAGCCGTTTGTCTGCGTCCTGTGCCTGCGGCAGCGGGTAGGGTCGAGTTTAGCGGTTTCACCTTGCCGCTGAAGGACATTGGTTTGAAGCCCTGCTTTTGGTGTTGTACCCCTGGTTGAGATACTTAGCTAAAATTACCCAGCTGCATAAACGGGTAAATCACTGGTAGCAGCTTAGCACACATCCAGACATTTTAATTCCTCTGGACAAAGGCATCGGCTAAATAACAGATAAAAATATTACTTGACATTAAATATGAGAAAGACATTATTAACTGTGCCTCCTGCCAGTTCTCCTTACATGGCAATATTTGATCTTGTGCCCTCGATGATCTGTACAGAACATATTTTAAAGAAAAAAATAATCTTTATGATAAAATGCACGATGGTATGGCAAGCGCATAACAATGGCACGGAACACTTTCTGGAGCTCTTTCAATGCAAACATTCACATTTTTATTTGCACCGTTGAGCGATTTAATCTCCATAGTAACTATACGATATGGAAATCATAGCACTATAAACAAAAGCATGTATTAGAATTTTCCTCACTGAGACGTGAACACGTGACCATTACATTGATTTCCATACTGCAGTCTAGTGAGCCATGGTAATTTCACTGATGTTTGTTTCCATGACAACAGTAAATTAGTAGTGGATTTCACCCAGTGTAACAAATTGCAGAGAACTATCACTTTCTACCATAGAAGTGTTATGATGATTCTGCTACTTCATAGCCAGCGTGCTGTAGCCAAAGCTCCAAGGTTGACTGTGGCTCGAAATACATTATAAAGTGACGGTCTTTACCCCTGGCCTTTGCTTTATTTCACATCGCCATGGGTCCTTAGTGTGTGTTTTTCTTCGCTGAAGTTTTTTTGTTTATATTATTTGGATTTTTCAGGCTTTGTTTTTACAGAATCAGGTATCAAACGACTTATTCGCAGGAAGGAAAATATCAGCTGCCTGTTTCTAACATCACACTTTGCTCAGGGTTCTTTTGCTTATTCACATTCAGGAGCTCTGCAAAAAGGCCACTGTGGGATGCACGTTTATTAAAACTTCAAGCATTTAGAAAATAAAATAGCATTTACAGAGACATCGCCTACATTTCTCTAACTGCTTAAATGAGAGAGGTTCCAGGAGTAGCTCAGCATTGCTCAGTATATGTAAAATTACCCGTAGTTACAGTTAATGATCTCTAGGCTTTACATAATGCTAAAGTACCAATGAGAGAGGATAAACCGTATGGCTCTCGACCGCATTGCAGCTTTTGTTATTATATAATGGATGACTTTACTAAATCAGTAAATAATTGAAAGAAACATGTTCTTACCTGTAATGACTTGGATAAAATATATCAGGTTAACTCTTGTTTCACTTGATTCATTCTTTGGCTCCCCAGCTATGGTGCTGAGACCTGTCAAGGATGCAATACACCAGTTAGAAATCCAGCAACACTCATGTTTCCGTAAAACAACAAAGGGTGGGAAAAAAAAAAAAAAAAAAACTTCAGAAATGTGCTATTTTAGGGACGCATTCTGACACACGCGGTTAAGGAACTTTAAAGTGCTTACATGTTGCGTATTTGTAAAAACACGGCATCGCTAATCAAATCTCAAAATATCGCTGTTACAAAAGTACTTTATATGAGTACGAAATATAAATATACGTATTGATTTATTATCTGTAAGTCTGATCAGCTTTTCTTAGTCCTACCACTGTTATTAGATTTTAATTTTTTGCTTGTCAGATTCACTTAATCTACTGTATTGGGCATTACAAGTCGGTGGGGGAGGAGGTGTGACTGATGTAGCGGCATAAACCAGATCTCTTCCAAACTTGAAGGCACAGCCTGTTAAAACAAAACAGACACTGAGCACAGTTGTATTTTGATCATAGCCTACAGGAAATGTGTAGAAACAAAAGCCCGCAGAAGTCTCCTCATGTGGTTTCTCAAGGTGATTCTCCTACTGGCCGGCTGAAAGCATCTCATGCTCCTTAGTTATTCATATTTCATATATGTTATTATATAAAGGTACAGCAAGAATTATGATAATACGTCAATCAAAGTAAACAAAAAATTCACAGTCATGTGGAAACCAGACGCACTGTACCCCTGTGAATAAAGCCTTTAAAATAATACTGAAAAGAACTCCATCATTTATTTATCCGATAAAATTTAAAGGGCAGTACAAGTGCAGAATAATAAGTTTTCTTTCCACTGTAGCACATGCACTACTCCATTTTATATTTTAAAAATCTGTCCAGATACTGAGGCATACGGCAGCTGCTCTCTTTCTACAGTTAGTTTGTGTTGTGTGACTGTAGTATCTCATTTTGTGGAGACTTAGACACTGGCATGGTTTTCTGCACACTCAGCGAATCTGTAAACAGGCCAGCAGTAAACGTATTTTCATTGTAAGAAAAACCTGATTCTTCTGCTTCTCCTAAAACATTATGGCAAAAAAAAAAAATTAAAAAGCAGTCACATACCTCAGCAGATATTTCTGCTCAGAAGAAGCCATTATCCTTTGGTACTGAGCCAACCTAAATTATAAGAAATACAGAACTAAAAAGATCATGCATACATTCCTGCTGTGGCAGTGCAATGTTTAGCAGGACCACATGAGGGCGGCCAGGCCAAAACAATCCCAATAATTGCGACAATTCCTTACAGTGGAAGGAACCGATTTAATTCACAGGATATATCTGCATTACAACATCCACATGTTGCCAAAGCGAGGAAATGTCTTTTTAAATCATATTATTATTCTGCATAGTTCTGACTTAACTTCCTTAAGAATGCTGCTTTTGCATCTCAAGACTTCTGCAGGGCACTGCATGCACGTACACTGGCAAAATCCCAAAGAGGGACAAGCGATGCAGACACCCTTTTTCAATTTGTTTCAGCTTGAAAAAAGTAAAAATACACACCATTCACATTCTTACCACACAGTTTTACCAATAACAATTTAGTCTTTACAGTCCTCAAAGCATCTGTCAACCACGTGTGGAAAGAGGACGACATGCCTCTCAGCAGGGAAAAAATGCTGCATCATGGGAAGAAGATCAGATGCTAATATGTCAGAGTTATGGTACACACTGAAAACAAACTCCTCTCTGAGGTGCCAAAGCTTTGGAAAGGAAAGAAGAAACCAAACAGGAGACATTTGCATACTCTGATATTTGAAGATTTCACTGACCTGCTCCAAACATCTAGTTTTTTGCATTTGCATTTGTATAACCATTAAGGTATCTATAACATGTATATATTTTGAGATCATTATACAGTAAACAATATTTAATTTGATTTTAAAGTGCAAAACAGTAATAAAAGCAAACATTTGATTTTGAAAGTATATTTAAAATAATATCGAATACGATAAATGTAAGAAATAATAATGCATGTTTAAACTTGGGTTTTTTACACAAATATAGAGATCGACTCTACTTGTTTAGCTGATGCTTTTCTCCAGAAAGCAGTTAACACTGACTTAACTCTTTATACAACAGGGTAATTTTTACCTATGCAATTCAGGGTAAATGCTATGAGTAATGGTACTGTGGTACGAGGTGAGATTTAAAGCTGGGACGTTTAAATGCAAGGCAGCAGCTCTAACCACTAAACCTGCTGCATGAACTTGCATTTAAAAAGTTATTTCATTTATAATAATTTGTCAAAGTATGTTGATATTTAATCTTGATATTTAATAATTTTTAAAAGGTGATTACTGTTATCCCAACAATTAATTTTGTAGTCAGTATGGTTCAATAATGAATAAAATGAAAATGAGGCGATAAAAGCACAAGTAGTCAGCGCTTACAAAGAGGCTTTTTGGAAAAGCAGTGCTGAGAACTTGAATTGTGAGGATCTTGACATGTCCTTCAAACAGGGCCTTGAGGAACACCTAGATCTCACTGGCAAAGTACCACATTTATGAAAAAAAATAAAAATGAAAAATGAAACATTTGCACTCTGGTAACAAATACACAATATATTAAATATAATTAAGTATGTTGTAATTTAAATTAAAAAAACATGTTACTGTAGCAAAAACAAATAATAAATCAGTGCAAGATCATTCAGTAAAAACAAATCATCTCTTCCGGCAAATATCCTCCTCTTGTATCGAAGTAACTGAATATTCACAAAGTGACTAGTTACGTATAATAGTTAAAAAAATAAATAAAAAATTTTTAGCACTTGCCCATTAGGCATTTGGATCCCACAATTTGCCTGCGGGTATAACAGTCATCTTGGAAGGACTGTGCTCCCCTGCAGCCATCCGCCGCCCCCTGTGACCCATGTTTGTTCAGACACGGCGCTGCGTCGCTTTTCTCCACTGCAGGTGTTTCCTAAAACAACAGTGTTACCTGTGCGCTTTATATTTAGCACTTGCTCGCTGTATTTGCCTGTGACACCTGGTGTGGGGCTCATTTTCCCTCTGCTTTGAGTGGTGGCCTCGACCCGAACAGCGGCCAGGACATTTGGCTGATCAAATAAAGAGCAACTACACAACATCACTATTGCTCTTTTCCCTAACAGAACTGGCGCGTGGCAATGAAAAGACAGAAACCAGACGTACCTATACCGTATTGTACCGCCAGGAGATGGTTCTTCTTACAGAACAACTAACAAGACCCTGAGATTACATCACGAAACAAAATCGCTGTGAAAGGAAGTAAATAAATGAATAGATACAGATACATACAGAACACCGTTTAATGGTCTGAATTCGTGCTTCAAGTGGAAAAATACAGTTCTCCACTTTCTGGCATATTGACATATGTATCGTTCGGTACGAGCCAACTGTTAGGTATACTTTTAAATTTCTGCAGTGAATACAGTATGTTAGCGGTCATTGCTGCTTTTAACATGGATTTAATTAAGGGGGTACACATTTGGAAGAAAGGGAAAAAAGCAGCGAAAAGTCCATTTGTAACATAACTTGCTGCACACTGGGTAATGAAATGTAGCTACAAGGGCTTTTATGAATAATGGCCGTAAAGCACACACACACAAATGTATGAAATGCAAACAGATTTTCTCGCTACACACACACACACTGTATGGTCAAAAGTATGTGGATCCCCTTCTAATAACTGAATTGCTCTGTTTCAGCCACACCCATACAGCATACAAACACATTCTAGACAACTGTGTTTGTTTTTTTCCATTCACATGACTACAACTTCCATGCTCATCACTCTCTGGCATTTCTCTGTCCAGCAGCACTAACAATACTTATGTATTAAATATAACTTTTATGGTGAAAAAATGTGACTTTTTAATGTTTTATTGCTTTTTACCTTTCCAAAGCTGCATGTTTTTGACTTGGGCAGCACAGGATAACTCAGCTAACTATTTTTTAAATGTTAATGCAAGAGCATGTTTTCAGCTATGACAGTATAATTTGACAGTTTCACAAATTTTTCAGATTAGTTCAATTTATTTTTACAGAATGCTCTTCTCAGCATAGTGTCACAGAGTGTTGAACAATAAATAAAATGGTACAGGTACGCAGCTGCAGATATGGTAAGGCCAAGATGGTAAGGCGAGTTAAGTGGCACCTGAGGAGAGGAAAACAAATGGAGTCATGGAGTTGCGAGCATACATTCTCTAGAACAAATAAAATGTAAGTGTTAATATATTTTTTTAAACACAGCTTAAAGTCTGTGGTTGACTTTATTAGTTTGCACTTTTTCTACAGATATACAAGAGAGAATAAAATTTTATTTTTCCTGAACCTTGGAGCACAGTAGACTAGAAAGATAACACAGCAACACAGAGCATTACAGAATATAAATAGGGACTGAGGTAGTTGGTATATAAATAGTGATTTATATTATTATAGTAATGTTAAAATGTTCAGAAAAGGAAACTGGTAGTACCGATACAAATTTGACTGCCTCCAAAGTACGTATGTAGAGCCAGGAAATATGATTTTGTGTTGAAAGTAAAAGAACAAAATACAGCAGCTAGTGAGGCTGGAGTTTTTTTCAATTTTTAACGTGCAGAAACATCCTAATAGCAAAAAATGTATTTTTCTTGTTCTGTGAAGGAGAGACAGTCTTCAATTTATGTCAAGTACAGCTGCTTTTTAATTTCTTGAGCACAAAGTTCTTGCTTACGGGTGCTCGGTTTGAGAGCGCCTTTGTAAAAAATCTCAGCAGAGCAAGATGTAATATTGAGCATGGCAGAAAATGATTTTTCAAGATGGGGTGGGAATCCAGAGAGGTCACGGACCTGATGAGATTAAAGGAAAGGATGTCAAGGTAACCTCTTTGTAGTTTCCTTTGTTGCAGGTGCCATGACAGTAATTTTTACAGCTCCTGGACAGTTCATTATGACGACCTGCCTGACATCTGGTAGTCTCCCTAAGCTGTGAAAGCAGCACGGGAAGAATCTCTACACGCATGCCTCCATTTGTGAGTCCCTCTATAATGGAAACATTAAAGCTTTTATGAGGATCGTAAAAATAGAACTGATGGCCATCTTCCTGTTGCAATACATTGCAATATTCCACACTGTACTTTGCTCTGGTAAGGATACCATGCAAGGAAGCAGCTGAAATACTGCACCTACAAATTTAAAAAGAAAACCTATATAAAAATGAACAGCGTTCAAATGTAAAAAAGAGAGAATTTTGTTTTCCAAGATGCTTTTGCCTATAATTGTATTAAAATTTAGATAAGACGTGGGAGTGAGAAATTTTGCTGAAAAATGTTAAAACCCCTTCTGGTGTACTTTTAAAACAGCAGTCAGTTACTTTTCCTTCATGTATCAACATTAAAAAGATACCTTAGAAAATGACTCAAGCATGGAAATCTGAACAATGTGTTTCCAACTCTCTGGTCTTGTCAAAGAAGCGATCATTATTCTCCAGTGGGCTGAACTTGTCACACTAAATAGTTTCCCCTTGAACCACATGAAATCCAGTGAGATCCTGCCAAGAGCAGCGCAGCGGACATCTGTGAGCCGTTAAAAGTCAATACGGTCACTTCATCGTAAGGAATGATAGAATTTATGCAGCAGACCGCAGTTGTTCAGGATGAATAATAGAACCCGACAGAAAGCACACATCTATTGCTTCACTGCACAGCGATTCAGTAAACACTCTGTGTACCAAATGTTGATGGGAACAGATCTGGCAAATCTGCTTTCCATCCGCCGTCCAGTCTTAATTTGCTCTGATAAATGGACCAGATATCAAGAATGAAATCACTTTTTCTTTTATTTCTTTTGGTGAAATATTCAAATTTGTTCCAAGCTCATCCAACCCCAAAGTTGCCCTAAATGTTATCTAATATATCAGGAAAAAATAATAATACAAATTAAAATAGAACTAATAAAAATGACAACATTAAATTCTCAGCCTTCAGTGTTCACGTATTTTCTGTGCTGTTTTGTGGTTTTGCAGTTTATTCCTGAAAAAAATATATATTATTTAATTTCTTATTAAGTCATATCACAAACTTTTCAGAGGATCCAAATACAAAAAACATGAGTACACAAGTGAAACCTTACAGTGCCAAATGACAAATGAGAGGGTAGGCACACAATTCCCAGAATGCAGTGTGTCTCACAAAACTCTGTCATTCAGCCACATGGCATAATTTCCCAATGTGGTCTCGGTTTATTGTGCCGGTCTGAATGATACCGAGACAGATGTGACAGACAGAATACAGATGGTCCCCGACTTACAATGGGGTTACACTCCGATTAACCCATCGTAAGTCAAAAATATCATAAATCAAAAATGCATTTAATACACCTAACCTACTGTCATGCCTGTGGGCTCTTGAGCAGCGGAACATTGACTGGCGTAGGAACCCAATTGGGGGTGCGATTTAGTTCCTACCTGGACTTCCTATCAGTACTCAGTCTTCCTCTGGCTTCAACCATAAATTGCTCCTTGTGAACTCTCCTGTAACCACTGTCTTGCTAAGACCTTTTATTTTCTTTATGTTGAATTGTGGTATGTTCCGTTTTTGTTTTCTCCCAATTGCTAATGTTTAGCGCTAGCTCCCAGCTAACAGCAATATTCTTTGTCAGAAACAACACTCAGTAAAGAGTTTAATGAAACTTAAACTTATTACTGTGGTGTCTTGTGATTGCTTCCATCAACCCACACCATAACACCTACCAAACATCATAGCCTAGCCTAGCCTACCTTTAAAGTCACGAAGGGCTTGTCACTTTCATGCTGGGGAATTATCTTGAATTTATCCCCAAGAGTAATTGCCTTTCTCTTTTTCTTCTCACCTCTAGCAGGAGACACAGATAGGCGTTTTGTAGACACGATGGATGCACAAAACACAATGTAGACACAGGTGGTATCCAAAAAAACACTGACAACACAGAACGCTGTAGTGTATCAGTTGTATACAGTAACGACTGCATGGCAGATGTGTATTGCTTCCGCTGTTCAGTCTTATGAGTATCGTACTGCATATCACTTGCCGGGAAAAAATTCAAAATTCAAAGTAAGGTTTCTACCGAATGCATATCACTATAGCATCATTGTAAATTTGAAAAATCGTAAGTTGGACCATTGTAACTCAGGGACCATCTGTATATGAAAATGCAACAAATGACAAGAGGTATTTAGATTAGTAATCCTGGACTGGATAATTGAATAACCAGATCTTGGGAGACTGAGTATCTGGGGATGAGTGGCACAGTTGTACATTACCTTTGTAGTACATACCTGCAGTTATGGCCTGCACAGACGGCTACTTGGGTGTAGGATCCTATCAGTCCATTGGGAGTTTTTATGTTCTGTCTATGAACGCACTGGTGCCTGCTTAAAGTTCAAAAATGGCGATTGGAGGTTAACTGGTGTCTCTAAATTGCCCGAAGCATGTGAGTGAATGTGTTTGATATATGTCCAGTCAGGACAGTTGTACTCTGGCTGGCCTTGCACACTGTTGGATCAGCTCAAAACCATCATGACCCTAACTTGGACAACAGTGGTTTGGGACCCTGAGCTGACAATCATGAATACATGATCTTACTCAGTCTGAAATACAGTAAGCAGAATGTCTTTAAACTGGCTTAAAAATGAAAACTCACTGATATGCTTCATGTAAATGAGATAAATTTAAACTTTTTTCTACCAGAAAATTTAACCAAAAGAACATTCAGTGTTATATGCTTTCCAGATGCTGTTTTATAGCAACATGTTATCCAAACTGTCTGGACGACAAATTACACAAACACATATTTTCCGATCAGTATTTTTATTGTAACCTCTATTTTTTATTGTAAATTCAGGCTGCAACACTAAATTGTCAAAGCCAAAATATGTTGGTTGAGGATATTTTTAAAGAAAATGAAAAACTGAAATATGCTGCTTGTATAAGTACTCAGACTTTACATATTAATACTTGGCAGATCCACCTTTTGCTGCAGTAACAGCTGTCAGTCTTTTGGGGTGGCTATGTATCAGCTGTGCACACTGATCTGGAGTTAATTTCCTCATTCACCTTGGCAAATCTGCAGCAGGTTGTTCAGGTCGGTTGGATCGTGCACATACACCTCAATTTTCAAATAGTGCCACAGATTCTCATTGGAACTGAGGTCAGGAGTGTGTACATTATAAAAATATTGCAAATAGTAGTTATGGCACATAATATGGATTGTCCTAATACTACCCAATATGTCTTCATTTGGACAACATCTTGCTTACCTTTATTAACAGGCCATTTGCTCCATTTACTCATGACTCATGAAGCAAATGTGTTGCAAATGTGAGGAAAATATTGTAATTTTCCAAGGGAATGACAAGATGTCCTTATTATCTTTATATATTATTTTTTTATCAAACATTTGTGCAAACCATGAAGCATACACTTATTTTTTAGTCACTTGATAAAAAAAAAAAAAAAAAAACAGGCTGAATGAATATTTTCTTTCCATACGTAATTTTTGAAGCATGCTTTTAGTCTTTTGTAAAATGGTTGCTTGTAATTGCGGCTTCCATTTTCTGTGCACCCCAGACCAACTATACATAAGCGACAGGATGGATGTGCTGTACTGTGCTGCTTTGATTTTAAGTTTGTTATCCTCAACAAATTCACAATAAAATAGTGTAAACCCAGTAATAGGCAGGTAAAAACATTATGAAACGACAAGACAAAGAAAACCGAAAGACAGACAATTTCCAAAACTAAACAGGCCATTCAGGTTTGATTCTTTAAAATATTTTTAAGATCTGGAACAGGACATTCTTCTGTAATTAATGTCTAACAATTCAATATACCCAACAATTGCTCATCTTTGAAAACTGTCCATACACATTCAAATGTAGTCCTCAGCAAAGTACTTGTCATGCACTTTCACTGAAAGTTAATCTTATACAAATACTGTACTTATAATTTAAGGCTGCATGCAGTATTACTTTAGCTGGCAGTTGTTCAGTCTGCAATATTATTGTCAATTGACAAGTTATAATGGCTGTTGCATTTGCATGTGTAAAACCCACTAGCGATACATGCAAATCTCGCTATAGTTGGACATAAACAAATGCAAAAATGAAATAAGTTTACTTGGTGCTCATCTTTTTAGTGTGACTTGTCGCCATGACATGTTCATCAGTCTCCCCTGTCACGCTGGAAGTTTCTAATAACCTCTTTACATGATCATTTGGGCATTCATCACTTAACACCAAAGGCGTCGCAAACCGAATGCTGACCCGGCCATATAAATATCTTCCTCATCTTTGGAGATACAGTAATGCCTCAATTTGTGTTCTACATTTGTTCTGGAGCACTTAATAAAGTAATCCTACTTTAATATGGCATATTGCCTATGTGACAGCTTGCCATGGATGCCCTTATTAAGATATGGCAAGCTGTCACACCTAAATGGATTTAACAGCTGTGCACAACATAAATAAAATAGATGGTTTTTTTTTTAACAAAAAATATCTAATAACAGTAAATACATGCAGAAAGCAGTCTGTTGCACAGATAACAAATATTCCACAAAAAAACTTGAAATAGTTTTTTTTTAAGATAAATTATAATAAATTGCTCAAAGCCCTGGCATGAAAGAGTGCTGTTGGGAAATGAAGATATTATTGTAACTCAGTATAGCATTGGGTAACCCCTGATTTGCAGCAATTGCTGTACAGCTTCTGTGTCTGCATTAAGTGAGTCCCATTTTTAATTGTCAGCAACAGCAATCCTATATTACTTTAGGATTAAAATGCCTTTAACTGATATTTGTCAGCAAAAAGCAAATTTTTCATTGTGTTTGTGTTATGTAGCTGTGCTACATAATGAACAGCAAGATTATGAAGTGCTTTTGGGGGTCCTTCTTATCAACAGCCATTTCCTTCCATAAGGAGTTGTCCTTCCCTCAGGAGTTGTCACAGAGGAGCAGGGAAGTGTCTTGTCACCATTCAGTTGCTTTGCTTGTCTAATTGTATACCTGTCCATCTCTATGTGCCCAAATTTCCCCAGTCTGTACCACCCTATGCATCCAGGAGCAAAACTTCAAGTTCATACTGTATACAGAACCTACCACATACCAGTCTATCACAGGACAATGCAGCTGTGTTTTAAATGAAAAGGTTTCTCACTCTCTAAATATGTCAATAATGCAAATTTTTAATTTTCTTCAACTGGAAAAATTTATATTTAATTTTGAATAATTCAAAGGACATCTGAAATGTCTGAACATACTTCCAGAATTTGTTAGACAGTCCTAATAGCCATACCTGTGGTACAGGTGTACTGTTTCTGCCTGTATGTTGCTGTGGCCTAATGCAGCTCATAATTGTAAATAAAATATGGACTAAAAACTTCAATTCTTCAGAATAATTTGCAGATAACTATTTATTCATCCAAGTGTTTTGGTGAATATTGTTTACTGTATGTGTTCAGCAGCCGTGTGCATGGATTTCTGTGCAGAGATCAATAAAGTATCTATCTATCTATCTATCTATCTATCTATCTATCTATCTATCTATCTATCTATCTATCTATCTATTACAAGTAATAGTTACTCTAATGACATATCACTTCTTAGCATCCTTTTAAAGTCCAGCCTTGGTAAGTCATACAAAGTATTTAACAGAAATTGCTAATACTTCTTTTTTTAAAACATATCTGTCCAGGTCACATTTAAACCTTTTTTCTTTTTTCAACAAATGGAAAAAATAAAAGGCAGCTAATGTATTTGTTAAAAAAGGTATCACCGCACAGACATGGAAATCACTCGTATTCTAGTTATTGAATTCCATCTGAACTCTGTGCAGTGTAGATGGTAAACGTACAATTTTTATAGTACGCAACTTTTAAAAAACATACTGTTGTATGATAGCTAGTGCAATATTTTCCTGTTTCACCGACCCCCGATGCCCTTTGCTCTTGCATCCACATCACTGGTTTACACCTGTGGCCCTCCTGGCAGCTGGGTGGTTTCAGCAGTCCATCTTGCAGCTTTACAATTGCAGACGTGTGCATGTTGTGAAGGACACAGCATGCCAAGGCAGGAAAAATAAGCGTTACCTGTCTGGGAGCTCTGCAGAGGTCAAACAATCCATGTACTGCAATTGGCCCTTCAAAAGCTGTCAAGGAGTTGGACATAAACACAAATAAATGTTTCCCTTCATCCAAACCACTTCACAATCTTATGAGTGACCAAGAGATGAGTGAAACCACCCACATCCACCTTGGTAGCATTAACCTATCTTGTGTGATCCATGCCAGTGCTGTCACAAATCCTATTCCTGCCACCTCTGTAGAATTTGCATCAATCCTAGATGCTACAGAACAGATAAAGTTATAAAAGTTTAAATGGACAAATTCCACATTTATCCGGGTGTGTGGAGCAGATGGCACTAACAGTGGTTAATGGTAATGGCCATTGGGAACAGGCCACAGTGAAATCCACATTCAAATACTTACCACCAACATAGGCAGTGTTATCAGGATGCAAAGTAGGTAGGACAGTGAAAGAAGGTTATGATCCGTGGCTGTAAACAAAGTTAATTTGGGATCAAGAAAAAGAGATGGGCTGATCCTCCACTTTTCTACAAAACAGAAGCCATTTCTTCCAAACGTCTTTTATTTCTCTTAGTCCTTGTATTTGACTTCAGCTCTGACAACAGAAATTCTTTGACCCCATGACCTTATCCTACTTTTGTATTGCTTTTGAACTTCCTCATCCTCTTGTTCATGAATTTAAAAAAAAAAAAAAAATCTGAGTAGAGTTGGGGCCTCGTGACAGCTGGGCTGCAGGTACAAATGTGGATTGAAATGCAGCTCAGCCTGTGTGGATGTGGAAGTTCTCCCTGTGTTTGGGTCTCCATGAGTTTCAGAATGTGTGTTCGCCTTGAATTGCCTGTTATGTGTGTATATGAGAGTGCATGACCATCCTCCGTGTCCCTGGAATCCCACTCAGAGTGTACACCTGTCTCATGTCATGCTTCCAGGGTAGTGTTTCTTTCTTTCCACTCAAGGACCTTTTTTTAGAAACTGAGAATCAAATGATATTTATTAGTACAGAACAGTGAAGCTTTAACTTATTATTTTCAATAATCTATTCACCATGGATGTTTGGAAAACCAGCATCCTTCAGTCTGGGAAAGGAGCAAAATTAACATTGGAGGGTTATCTTCATCCTCAAGCCTCCTATCATAGAAAACTATAAGCATTAATATTTAGAAGCAATTATATTTGCCATTTACCAATAATTGGAAAGATTTAAGAAGATCTGATAGAATGGTTTCCATTATTTACAGCTCAGTTCTGTAAAACAATGTATACATTGATTTCTGGATATGCCTACAGCATTAATGTCAAATGAATTTTCTAATATTTACGGTGTGTTTAAAAAGCCAGTTTGATTTGCACCTGTAAATTTAACTGCCTGGGTAAGACAGAGAAGAACAGCTGGGAGATTTTAAAATAAGGTTTCACAAGACAGTTTCACTGCCACATACTGTACTTAAGAGAGCCTGAGCTTTTTCACTTTTAACGGCAATGAATCTTTGTTTCCATCTTAGCATTTATTAAGTTATATTCCTCTTGGAGTAAATATAATAAACCTTTTATGCTTGCATTATAGAAATGTGGGGTTTTTTTAGAACCACAAACCTTTCAGCTTGCTTTAAGTGAACATTTGGAGAGTCTGGAGGTTCTGGAGGCGCTCTCTTTGCCGCAATTCCCATGAAATTATGGATATTTTCTTTCACTTGTTCTCCAAGTGCAATTTGTCATGGTCAGTTCTTCAAAAGTGTCGTCGGCAGGTTGCATGTGAACTGGCATGTCTCACAGAGGTATCACTGTGGAATATGAAATAACATGTTTCCATGGTTTGATGAACTTTAAAGAAAAAACTGCAAGGTATATGAAGATTTTCACACTAATAATGCAAAATATTTGGTTTGAACCATGAGCCTCTGAAGTTAAAATGCAAGAAGGAGAATCTGCTAGTGAGTAAAACAGAAGCTGGCCAAAGCAAAACAGTGGGAGACACTGAGACCTATCGATTTCTGTGCCATTATATTTCTGAGTTTTCCTGACCAGATTTATGCATCTTAAGTCTCTGTTTGAGACAGCTGCAGCATGAATCTCAAACTCCTATTTTTGACACAGTAGGAAGAAAGATATGTAATATTTAATAATTCAAAATTTCATAAGACAAAATTTGTCATTAAAGAATGGAGGCTGATGGAGGTAGTTAGAATCAATTATACATCAATATAATTAAATTTGGAAGAAAATGTGATAAAAAACTACATCCTCACATTTATTTAGTGTTTTGCCTCCTTTCTCAAATGTGATGTGTGTTCATCAACATCGAATGGTTTTGCAAATAAGAATGAGCTTCTCACTAGAAGACAGTCTAGGCAGTCACTAACTTTTTGACAACTGAAAATGCCAGTTTGTGCTGTTTTCTCATATTTATTGTGGAAACAATTTGCTTTCGTAATTAATTGCAGGCTAAGTCATTGAAAAAAAATATTTCATGGCACATCCAGCCTTCACTGGGCCTGAAAGTGGGCACAGTGGCTCAAGCAGGCCCATGTTCTGCAGGGCCAGCACTAAATAAACAAGAAGGCCTAATGTCCAGGGTGTAGTTCGCGCCTCTTTGGATCTGAAAAGTGCATCACAGAGCTGCTGTACTTTTCTGATGGATAGACTCCAGGCATGCTTGCCAAAGACCAAGGAAGAGTGCTGATGGCTGCTCTTCCCTCTACCTCCCGGGGCTTTGTCCTCCTCCCACCACTCCACCTGTCACACTGCCCCAGAACCCATCTGCTACTGGTAAAGCTTGCTGCCAGGAATGGGGAACCCACAGTGAACTCACCATAAATATCTGGCTGCTGCAATCCTGGCAAGACTGAGGAGGATCTGGACTTTGATATTTTCCACAGATGCGGAGTATTTCATCTTGATGAGGCTAGGAATTGGACAGGGCGAAGTCTATGTGGGCCAATGTGATACAGTCTTAGGTCTCTCCAAAATGTACTGGATGTTTTTGATCGATACATCCGGCGGAATCTGCATTTTAGAAAGTGATCAAACTATTGTCTGCAAATGAGCTGATTTACAAAGTATTTACAAACTGAGCTGTACAAAATATGAGTGAGAATTATTCATAAAATAGTCATAAAATTCATAAAATTGCAGCCCTGGTTAACTGTGTGTCTGCCAGTGTTACTTTGTGTTTGACCTTGGCCTAAATGGGGAAATTAAAGCACTGTTTTTACTAAACTTTACTAATTATAGTTTTGAAAGGAGTCAAATTCACAGTTCTACTTTGTCAAGTTTCTAGCATTTAAGAACGGCAAAAACCAAAAAAAGTTTAAAAAGTACTTGATGCTGAAGAAAAGGAAATGAGCTTTCGAGAACCTTAAATGCGCTGCTATCTACTTACAGTTGTCAGTCTCCCGCCATATATCTTCTCTGAGTTTCCTCCTCTTCTGAAATGTCTGTTGTTAATATGAAGAGTGGCATGCCATAGATAAGGCAGGAGATCTGGATAATGTAAAAAAAAAAGGCATTTGCTTCTTGGATTTCACTTTACATTTCTGACCAACATCTCTGTTAACTGTCAGACTTCCACTGGCTAAACGAAGGCTGTGGAATCAGGTCTTTCGTCCTCATTTTAAATGGGATTTAAAAAATGCTCTGTTACCCTTTGTTTCTTCTGGAATTTTTGCATCAACACGTATGCACGTGTGGGTCTTCCTGGTTGATCAGTCCAAAGCATTTTAATTAATAAGAAAAAAGCGATAGGAGGAATGCAATTGATTTCATATTTTAAATGTCTTAGCAATTTTTACTTGCACTTTTTTGTCTCCTACACATTATTTTCCATTTAAAAGCATTATGTTTTATTTATCTAAAAAATAATGTATATATGTTTTCAGTGTCCAGAATTACCCAGTGTCTGAAAAAGAGGCACAAAAAGACAGGAGAGACAAGATAGACTGCAATGCATTAACACCTGTAGATAAATATAAATATGAGTATTCATATTTGTGGACATTTTGACCCCTCTGTCAAACTGACCCGAATCTGAAATTAGGTGGACAGTCTGCTCAGTCCTTCCTGAGGTAGCACAGAACAAAGGAGAGCTTTTTTTTTTTTTAAATGAACCCCCAGGGTGTGTTTATTACTGTGAACCAGTAACACGCAAAAATTGCATTGTATAATAATGTACCTTCTGTAGCATATATCATAAATCTTTTATACTTAACCTCTTGGCTTCTCTTTTTAAAAGAAGTATGACTGCAGAGCCAAATATGGCATCTGAAACACACATGTTGGGATCCCCTGCTGCTTGTCAAACATACTTCTGATATTTCCCCCAAGGACTTTTTAAAGAGATACTTGGATGCATAAAATATTGCACCTCTCACTGTTCTCCTTGTTTAAGTTCAACTGTCATGTCAAAATGCTCTGAAAGGTATGTTAAGATAGGGTGAAAAACCCAAATTGTGGGAAATGAATGCAGACATTGGCTCAAGCATGACTCAGACAGTGAGGAAATCACGTGTTCTCCTGCATTTGTGTGGATTTCCTCCAAGTGCGCCGGTTCGCCTAGAAACACAAACATATGTGTTTCAGGTGAATCGGCAGCCCTGATTTGCTCTTAGTGTGTGAATGAATGTGTGTGACTGCATCCTATCCAGGGTGCACCTCATCTTTCACTCCATGCTTTCAGGATTAGCTTTGCACTGCTGCAACCCTGCATTGGACCATTGATTTTTCATAATGAAATGAAATCCCCGTCTGATGTTTCTATGGCAACCCTGACCAACACCCGTTTGTTCTCTCTGGTCTTAAAGCAGAATTTCGCTGTCCCGCAGCAACAGGGAGAACTGCCATACGCATAAAGAGTCACTGTGCTGACACTGCCAACACAACACTGTTTTAACTAAATGTGAAAGGTGAAAATGCTGTTTATGAAATAGTAAAGAAAGATTTCATTGTAACTTACAAATTTCAGCATTTAACTATTATATTTTATTGGATTGTATTTTCAACTTCCTGCCCACTTATGGGTTGCAATTTTTTTTGTTATACATCTCCTGCGCCAATATTTTACAGTGGCTGTAATGACAACATATTCATGCTTTTTAATTTTCTTCTAAAGTAACCCAAAAATTAAAATGCTGGTGACATTAGAAGCAAAAGTCGTAGCCTGAGAGTAGGCATTTTTATGTCCAACAGAGAAAGCAACATGTTTTCCAAGGAAATGCTTCTACATTTACAAGATACACTTGGGTTAGGATTCTAAAAGGTTTACAGCCATGGTCACAACCAGCAAAAAAAAAAAGGGAGGAGAAAACATTCTTGATGTTTATTTTCAACAGTAATTTTGTGCATTAAGAGCTGGAAGCTGTGTTACCGATGGTCCCGATTTGTAGGTGTTGATGGTCTTTTCAGGATTGACTCTACAGAAAAGTTTAAAGTCTCCATGGATGAAAGCCTTGTTTCCATCATATTGGGTTCCAGACCTTTTTCATTCCTATCTGTGCATCTAAAGTTTTGGATTTCTCCACCAGGTCTCCCAACGTATTTTTGCGGAGCTGCTACAGCGATTTCTTGGGAGTGTGATTTCTTTGACTTGGGATTCACAGTGTCAGTGATCTTCTTGTGGACCAGACAGTGAAAAGCACTTGACTTTGCAGAAAACTGTATGTCATTTTCCCCCACCTTCTCAGATGCTGGAACAGCCACTGTGGGCGACACTGGTATGAGACACTGTGCGGCACTGCATCTCAATTTGGGTGGCCACTCCCTCGTGATCTGAGGGAGGTCCCCATGGTTGTGTGCCTGTGTTTGCCACAAGTCGCCTGTCCCCGATGTCGGATGCGATTCCCTGAGTGGCGAACGGCTTTCCTGTGCAACGGGAGCTCTGAGGTCACGCGCAGCCCCAGGTTTGGCTGCTTGGAGAGATGTGATGCCAAGGATGTGCTGCTTGTAGAGGAGAGCCTCCCTGCTGCAGCGGGGCCACATGAGGAAGCCGGTTGGGACAGGCAGCTGAGGCCACGAGGTCACCACTGCCACCCTGCCGGCGATTACCTCCTTGTTTCCAGAGCTACCGCACTGTTCTGACAGCTCGGAGCACCTGGAAAGGACACCACCCAGGCCTTTGAAAGGCAGGTTGCCACCAGAGGAGCAGCAGTCTGCTTTATGGGAGCTGAAACCTGTCATGTGGCCCACACTACTGGGAAAGCAGAGACACGACGTGCCCCCCCCTACTGAGGCCAGCATTTCACGCTCTTTGTGCTCACGCTCCATCATGACTGCCTCCAGCTCCCGGTCAGCAAAAGCCCTCCTCTTCCTCATGCGGTCACTGAGGAGTGGAGAGACAAAGCGGCTTCCACCTAAATAAGAGTCTGCCTGAACGGGGCGATACCCTGGCAAATAAGAGAAATGCTTTAGATATCGGAATCCCCTGAATAAGTAACTACACACTGTACATGTTTGGACCCCCAAAGATTAAATCTTTAGCTCTTAATAATTCATTTGAAATAGTAAATCAAATTAAGTTATAGTGTAACAACAACATTACTAATAGTAGAAAGTGATGTAACAGTGACAGCTTAGTTTTCACTCTAGATGTGCTCTTGAGAAGTGAGAACATTTGATGAAGCAGCATTATGAGGTTTTTTATACACTATTTTGCATAAGTGGAGGTTGAAAACTGCAATGCCAAACAGATTAGTTATAGCTTAATTTTTTTTTTTTTATTAGTACATGTATCCATATTTTCATATTAATAATTTATCTGGATTTGGAAAGTGCCATTGAGTCATTATTGACTCCTGGGGGACCATTGGTATGGTTCTCACGGCAAGAAGGAACAGATATGGTTTGCCATTTCCTTCTTTCAGGCATATTTTTTCCTTAGAGCAGTGTAAACATGGAAGAGATCATGCAAACTCCACACACACCCCTGAGCCGCACTTGAATCCCACATCAGGGAAGCAGCCCAGGAGCTGTGAGGCACCAGCTTACCTTGCTGTGCCATCACATCAACATAAGCATAAATTAAATTAAAATAAACATTAATGTTTTTTAAATATGGCAAATTGCTATTACAAAAGACTGCCGTTACAAAACAGTGCTATCGGAGGTAACCTTAATAGAGGGCTTGCTATATGGATAAATTTATAATAATTTTAATGATTTGTTTTAAAGAGAGTTTCTTCTGAATCATGCTATACTATTTAAAGTTGTGCATTTTTTATACATATGTCAAATGTGTGCCTTTTTTAGATATGTTAACCTAAGAATAAAATACATGAAGGTAAAAGTTTGGTCTGGTTACTTCTGCGAGATATACAAAGTGCTACCAATGTCCAGGAAAATGGAAGAATTCCAGTAAAAGCAGTTTGCAGAAAGAAAAACAAAGAGTTGGTTAAGGATTTGCTTTAAAGACAAGAACTTGCTTCAAAAGAAGAAGATGTGAAATAGGTAAGCAGCAGGGCCATGAGATTGCTTTACCATGAAGGATATGGTATTACCTTACCTTTGAGGATACTTGATGCTAATGTGCATATGGGTTGAAAATGCCTTTGATAAACTGACTTTCTTTCAGAGTTCATCGGCTTCCCCAAAATCCCTTTCTTGTCCTAAAGCAATAGATCACAATTTTAGCATTAAGCACGGAGGCCGACAGTAAAACAGCAACAAGGAAAGCAGATTCATAGTGAAAAGTAGTGCAGTTGTAGAGCTGAAAATGCATTTATCTGAAATCATAATGTTTACATGCCATAAAAACATATGAAAACATAAAATGTGCAGTCTTACTGTCCACGTGTACGGGTTACAGGCCAGATTCTATGAACATTTTTTAATCATTATCGTCATTTGTATTGACAGCACAAGCGTCACTCTTGCCAGGCAGAAGTGGGATCACGTACCGCTGTGGCCTGGTGTCTTCTGAGGGCCACCTGGGCTGCCATCACACGCTGCCTCTCTACCACCAGCAGACAGTTGGCACATTGGCAGTCCTTCCATCTGCAGAACCTCTTGTGTCCTTTGAGGGATGAGACCACCCCATGGTTCCTGCAGCGGGCGCACTTTGGGGTTCGCGACAGTTTCCTCTGATCCCCACATCTGTGTCTGTTACCCTCATTTTTTGTGGAGGGAGGACATTCTGCCTGGTCATCGCTTTCAGTCTGCAGGGTCTCCACGTCTATTTCTGCGTCCGTCATGATAGCGCACCTCAAGAAGTTGCTAAGATTTCCAACATACAAATTAAGAAACAGGATGTCTCACAAAGGAATATAAAACACTCCATAAGTCATCGGATACAATTCCATGCCATATGTCCAAATATTTGTCAGAAATAAATAAGTCCCAAACATTATTTAACCAACTGATGATTTGATGTGAATTTTTTTCTCAACAGTCTAAAATTTTGATCAAGTTTGGAAAAAATATAACTGCTTTTTTGTGTGAATTAATTAAACTTTGGCTTATTATTGAATGTTTGAAGTGAACAAAAATCGAGCAACTTACCAAAATCCTTTAAGTACAGATTTTGAAAATCTGCAATAATGTGCAGTCAAATCTTCATTTGCCTTTTTAACATCTGTTTCAGCTTTTACTCTTTAAACATGGAAGGAGCCTAGACTCTGTTCTGCAGATGTGGACCAAACATCATCCTGGACTCAAGAGTTGGCGATGATGGCAGAACGTTGTCACCAGGTTATCACTGGAACATCTCGCAGCTCCTGGTCTTCAAGTCGAGTTGAGAACCTGAACCTCGACTCTCCATTGGACCTCCTTCTAAGCACCACCTACATCTTGCTGCATATTCATGAGTTAAAACAGTTTACACCACGTTTCTAAAGTTGAACAAGAAAAAAAAGAATCTGACACAATTTAACAGAAGTTTGTACAGGGGAATTTACTTTTACTGATGCTCAAATATACTATCATAAAAATATAAAGATTGCTTTTTGCTTTTTAACTTTCTTTTCCTACTAAGGATTCTATTATTTATTTATATTTATGTGCATTAACCAGCAACAAAAAATGTCATCAGTTTGGTAAAAAATATATTTTTTTATCAGTGTCTATACCTATGAATAAATATGTTATTTAGAAGACTTTAAGGTGAACGTAAAGGCTTCCTTTTGTCAGTGTGAATGACAGATTCATATTCAAATCGGCCTTTGGAGATGCAAATGATCCATCAAGGCCTTTCAAGAGAATTCAAATTCAAAGTCAGCAGCAAAGTTACTTGTGTGAATAATGGATATTTATTGAAAACAGGGTAAAGTACAGCTCAGTCAGGTTAACAATATGTTCGTGCAAATAATGAGCTTTCAGTTTAGCTGCGGTCCCAGATGTCCCCCTATGTCAACATCACTGCAGATGCTTGTCGTCACCTGAAGTTATTAGATAAAATAAAATTCATGCAAAGTGGCAGTAAATTCACATAGGCATTGTCATTAATTGTACTGTACAGAATACATTACAGTCAATTGTAAAATTTCATATATGAGTATTTAAATGGAATATCATTTTTTACATGTTTTGATCCAGTAAAAATTTACTAAACTTAGTATCACAGAGGAATTGGAAAAATTATACTGCACTGGATTTCATTCAGTTTATAAAATCTCTTTTTTTAGGTAAAAAGTATGGTGGTGTGAAGTTTTAAACAATTTATTATTATTACTTGTTTTATCCTACTCAGGTTCAGAGCCTTGAAATAATAATGCAAAATGAGATGTTATAAAGTAATGAGTTGTGGCTGCTTTAACAACCAGAAACTCCCTTTGGAAATGTGTTTTTGGAGCTTGCATGGGGGGGCACAGTCATACTGAAGCAGGAAAGGAGCTTCTCCAAACTGTGGCCACAAAACTGGAAGCACACAATTGTCTAGAAAGTGTTTGTATGCTGTGTGGGTGCAGCTGAAACAGCTCAACTCAATTATTAGAAAGGGACCTCCCTCCACATACCTTTGGCCACACAGTGTATCCGAGGTCTGTTTTTCAGGTTTCAGATAAATAATGCAAGTATATCCCATCTCAGTACTGTATAAAGTTCAAACAGATGTATAGATATTCATTTATTTATTTTTTCTTACAAAACTGCTGAGTGTTAGCATAGGATCACATCAATAATACCTGTTTGTTTCGTGGTATATTTTGAAATCAGTGTCTAAATCCGTGTTTCTGTTCTTGCACATTCTACCACTAAAGCTTATTTTCCTCATGTAGTGACAAAAAATTAGAAAGATGCTGGTCAAATAAAATGGTTTCAGCAGTATAAATATATAGATAAGTATATAAATATATATATTCATTTACATACAAAGAAATACAGGTATAAAGCTTAGAAAAACATGTTGATACATATTTTGCTTATGGACTGAAGTCTTTTTAGCTATGCTGTCTGACAAACTATTCAGTTTAAAATATGCTGCACTATCATATTAAAATTAAGCACAATATATTATATTTAAAAATGACAAGTCTCAACTAGGCGTCTATTGCACAAAATGGCCACAAGATGGAAATGTTGTCCTTTATATTGTAATCATCGCTGTAATAATTTTTATTAAACTTCTTCTTCTTTTTCTTGTTGTTGTTGTTGTTGTTGTTGTTGTTGTTATTATTATTATTATTATTATTATTATTATTATTATTATTATTATTATTATTATTGCTATGATTTATTAATTTATAAAGTCATTACCGTTATTGGAGAAAGGTGTTACTGCTTTGAACCAGGGACCATAAAACTGCATGGTGACAACCCTAAATGCTACACCACCTGGTGACCCCAGCTGACAAAGCACCTTCATAAAAGAGTAGAATAATGGATTATTTCAATTAGGCTATTGTGGTTTTTGGCATTTCCTTTGTCTTACTTTGGCCAAATGCTCACCTTGGGATTTGAGCATCTGTTGAGTGATAAAAATGTGAAAGTACTGTGCTAGAAATGTCATCTAGAGCAAGACTAAATGTACATCAGTGCCATGGAAGGGACGTTTAAAAAATAAAAATGGTTCCAAGCCCTTGTAGTGTGCAGAAATTTAGGCACCCCAGGAAATCTGTTCTCAAATGTTTCCCTGAACATCTAAAGAAAAAGAAGTCAACATCACTGCTTTGAGATACAAATTTATTAAACATTATGTAATTCTGCACATTTATACAGTTACATCATATTTGGTGAATTGAAAAGATTGAAAAAATGAAAGTAAAACAGTGAATGCAGTTTGATCAGTGGTACTGAAAAACAAGGAAAGATTTTCCTGCCTTCGGTTTCATAGCAACAATAAATAATATTTGCAGGATTGGACTCCTCGGTATGTAAGTTTTGGCAGCCCAAGTCAAACTGTTGTTAGAGGTTTCCTTGCATGGCCAAGGAAAAAGAAATCAACACAGTGTTGATGTTACAAAGGTCTGACCACTGAAATTCAAAAGTCTTTCATCTTTACAGTACAAAATGTTCAATAAAAACATCAGCATTTCAGAGCATCGCCAGTGTAAAGCTGGTGACATTTCTCACAAAATATGCATGATGCCCTGTGATTTATCTTAACAGCAAACTTGGGTCCACTTCTTCCCACTGATTCAAAATTTTGAAGGTTCTACATCAGAAAATGTTGAATAGAGATTTGTAGTTTTTATTTTCTGATTTATTATTTATATGTCTGATGTATGTTTGTGTATCACACTAATAAGCTTTTTTGCCACAACTAGAAGTTGTAAGTTGACTGCAAGGGTGGGCATATAGGGGCTGGGCAAAATATTGTACTTCAATTCTAAAGTAATCAAATTATAATTATGACACTAAATATTTCTGTTGGTTTGTTAGCACAAAAAAGAAAACACAAGAATAAAATTACAGTTTCCAATGTGTCCCACATACAGCAATAGGGACTCCCCTGAAAACATAACAGTTAAAGTTCAAGTGACAGAGGTGACCCTAAGTTACATCAGCCAGAGGACAACCATCAGCAGATAAAACATGAATTTCCAACATGTGTCAGCAACAATAGATGACTGACATGACCTTCAGCACCTGAATATGTTCACATATCATATCATATCATATCATATCATATCATATCATATCATATCATATCATATCATATCACATCACATCATATCTGTTAAAGCAACATAAGGTAAAAATCAGCTTAAGGGTCTAACAATAGTTGATGCTTGATGCATCGTTCACAAAAAAATCTTTGAACTGTATGGTGAGAGTCAGGAAATTATGGCAAATAATGAAAGTGCTAATAAAAGAAAAAACCTGAAGAAGAGAACAGTCACCACAAGTCCCTAGTTGCCAATGGGAATACATAGCAGCTTTGTGAATCCAGCTTTCACTGAGACTGGGTCACAAAGTTGCTGGTTGACCCATATGGTGACTGTGAGGTGTTTTTTACTATCCAGATTATAGAAAAACTCTCTATGAGCTGGGCTGCCATACAGAAACCATTTGTACCCAAACTAAGTGTCCAAAAATGCATGTCAGAGTACCAGCAACAAAACCCACAGCCCTAAGCAGAGGCAACAAGTCATAGAGCTGAAGAATCATCTTTTAATCCTTTTCCTACATCTGGAAGATGTTACGGTTGGAGCAGTCAGTGGATGTCTTCAATAAAAACTGTCTGTGGTCGCAGGCAGCCATCTCCCAGGAGTCACTGGACACGGTAACATCTCACCGTGATCATGTAACAGTGAAGGAATATAAAGCTATTTTAGGTGAACAGGTGCAGGCACTACATTGTAAATATTGTAAAACCCTAACCCTTTTCCCTCAATTTTCCATTATTCCAAGACAATAATGCTGAAACATACAATGACCAAACATAGTTCCTTGACAGTTTACAGTGCTGTGGTTATTGAAAAAAAAAAGCTGTAATAGAAAGTGTTATATCTTGCTTATGTAAAAATATTCAGACAAAAATATCATAGTTTTAATTATAAATCATAGTTATACTTGGTAAACAGTTGACACTGCTACATAGTGTGGCCATTTGTAGTTTTTTGGGGTTTACTGACTGAATTTCATGTTTTCTTGACAGAAAACAAATCAAACATAAAGAGATACATTGAGCACAACTGCTGTAGACATTTCTGCTGCTCATTTTCATAACATTTTTTGAAGCGTCATAGACCAGCAAGTCATAAAATGCTCAAAAAGAGTCCAAAAGAAAGGTTAGCACAGTACCCTCTGGTAGATATTTAAATTTTAATTTGCAATTTTCCATTTATTACAGAGCTCTGATGCAGCATTGCTGTTTGTTCATGGTACATGTTAGGCTGAGGAGTTTTGAGCTGTAGAGCTGGATGAGGCAGAGCTTCCTTCATAGTCCTCATCTATGTATGTGGTGTGTTTGTGTACCGAAGTGCTGGCCTCTTTCTCTTCCACTCTACTCTCGTGTCCGCTGGAGAGACGGAAGTGCTGGTGGATGGAGGGACTAAAGATGTTGCTAGAAGCGCTGGAGGAGGAAGACGCATAGTGGGATCTGAGCTGGTACTGCTGCTGGAGCGTCATGGTATTCCAAAGGGTAACGTCACTGGGCAAAAATGAGTTGGCTTGGTTCCGGGATGTTGAACTCCGTAGCAACAATGGATATCGAGGCACGTATGAGAGGGCATGCGGAAGAGGTACACTAAGAGGACCGGTAAGTGTGCTGGAGGTCTCTGTGGGAAGCCTCAGCAAGTCAGGAACACTGAATGCAGAGTCCACCGACCATTTAGGCAAAGACATGGGATAGGACTCCAAGGTGTGTTCAAAGACGTGTGTGTTAGATGATATAGGGAGGTTGCCTGTAGTTTCAGTGGGTGACCTGTCCGTTTTGGGGGTGGGTCTGTGAGAAAGAAGCACCTCGACAGCTCCCACCAGATCTCCTCCACACCCTTTGAGGATCAGCTCAAGAACTGCCACTTTGTGACTGGGGAAGATCTTTTTTAGGACATCCAGTGGAGGGTGGTTTGCCTTCAGATCTTTGGGGAGGGATATAGACCCAGCGAGGCCCTCAATAACCAGGTTTTCTTCTCCATGATACCTGGGACTCTCTGCTTTGCCCTCAGCATCTCCACCACCATCCTGCAAACTGTATTGTTGTTCCTTCTGTGCAAGAGAGCCCACAGCAGGGTCTAGGCTGTAGGACGACTTGGTCTTTGACACCTCGGGGGTACTTGACTGGTCCAGCTCTTTGTCACTGTTGTTCTCACTATGCTCTGTTTCTGAATGCTCCTCTGACTGCTCCTCAATAGCATCTAGAAATCGGAAGACCAGTGAATATGAAAAATATATGTACCATATTTATAATGAATTTGGTTGCAAATTGCAATTTCACTTTGTTATTTCTGGTTTTCACTTTTATTTCCCACATATATATGGATACACTGTAAAACTGTATTTTAAATCAGTGAGTGGACATTATACAACGTAAGGCAACATACACTGTGCTGAATCTGAAAGACCATTTCTTTTAAATTGCTTTTTCAAACTCATCAGTAAAAGAAACTGCAAAAAAAAAAAAAAAAAAAAAAAAAACTAGTTGCATTGTCTGTCTTGGTAGCATATTGTGAATTTGCTTATAAAACGTGTATTTTTTGTTATACTTTCACATTATATTTGATTTACCCTACACCTGAACAGCAGTGTTTCAGAATGTATGTGAGACCAATACAGATACAGCATAGACTAGGTCAGAAAAATTTTGAAATGTTATATTGTAAGCGAAGAAAATAGAACAATTAAAAATACAAAATATTTGAAGTCTTCCATTTCAGTACATATACAAATTAAATTTGGTAAAAGCATTTTGGTACATAAACTACGGGTATTGTATGCATAATTTAAAAAAAAAAGACTAAAAATCTACTAAAAATCAATCTATTAAAAGTCTAAGTTTACAGTGTTATTAGTAATTTTTTTTTTTTTTGGTTTACGATATCGTTAACGAAACATTGCAAAATAGTATTACAACATTTTTACAGGCTTATGAAGGGGAAGAAAGTCTGCAATTGTTTCCATAACTAAACACGCCACGCTTTCTTATACTCTATTAATGACATACAAATCTGAACATATGCTACCGTTTTCTCGTCTTTTTTTTTCTAGATTCCTGTCCCAGATTTGCTATGACATAAATATTTAAAGTTTTTACAGTTTGGTTTTAGGCGCCAATTAACAGCAGATAAAAAATGCAACTTATTCATCCTGGGAAAAACAGCCTTTTTAAGTCGAAGGGCAGCCGCTATGCAACAGACGCATGAAGCGGGAAAGTGCGTCGTCTTATAGCGAAACCAAGAGTGGCGGAGCGACGCGCAGCAAAGAACGACTCCGTGTCTCATGAACTTGCTGTCAAAACTATTTAGTCGAGTCACTCTCGCAGTTTTTCTTAATCTTACAAACACTCGTTGCGCTACGAGTCGATATGACACTGAGTTAGTGAGGAATAAACGTGCGGGAAGCGCTTGGGGAACGAGCCAGATTGCGGCGCCTCAAGTTTACTCACCAGGAGCGGAGTCGGCGCTCCAGCTGCGGCGGCTGCGCTCCGCGGCTCGGCTGGGCAGCGCCTCTGGAAGGAGCCCGCACAGAGTGTCGCCGGCCTGCTGCCGCCGCAGGGCCACCTGGGCCGCCATGACGCGCTGTCGCTCGATGATGAGGATGCACTTGTCGCACGCGCAGTCCTTGAAGCGACAGTAGCGCTTGTGGCCCTTGAGCCACGACAGAACCCCGTGGTTCCTGCAGCGCGCACACTTGGGGGTCCTCAGGACTGGGGGTCGCGGCTGCGACACCTGTCCCCCCAGGTACACATAGGGCGGCCCGAAACCGTTCATTTTCCCTCACAAATACTTGTATTATTATGATCATTAATTTCACTACTATTGCTGTCCAGACGGCATCCCTCCGAGCTCAGCGTCAAGTATGTAGCAGTGCAAAAAAAAAAAAAAAAAAAAAAAAAAAAAAAAAAACATCATGGGAGATGAGCACAGTCGCGATGTGTGGGTAGCGACGCTCTTGGGGGAAATAAATCTGGGCGACACAGGGAGCAGCCCCCACCCCCCACCCCCACCCTGGCAACTCCCCCTCCTTCAAAGCCCAAGCGTTGGAACGAGAAGTGATGGAAAGGAGTTTAGGGCAGCGCTTATATACTCGAACACACAAACACACACACACACTTCATTACTGCACACGCTGTGAAACACCGAGCCAACGGAGCCACACAAAATGCCAACATTTTTCCTGCTCTCTTGCTGAAAAAACGACATATTTGTACTCTGAAGCCACTTACACAGCTTAATGTAACCGATTTATTATAAGATAATGTAATACATAATTACTGAAGTACACAGAAATAAGAGTTTTTTAAATCCTAAATATCGGACAGACATTTTAGGCATGCAACGAAAACATATTTTATACGGAGAGATATTTTTTGGAAATTAAAAAGGAGTAAAAAGCCGATACATACAAGTATTTTGGCGAACAAGGTTATAATTAAACAATTTTTCATTAAAAATTAAAGACAGATAAATAGAAACAAAATTCGTTTTTTTTTCTCTCTTACTGAACTGCTGTGCTGTGCATCTTCAGCAATATGCATGCGAAATGGTGTTAAAGTTTTATGTTAAGGTCCGTTGTGTTTATTAATCCGAGGCCCTTCTGAAGTGGCGCTAATAGCGCGTTTAGCCCCGTTCCGTCCGTTAAAAGAGTTCATTCAAGCGAAAAATGCGGTCCCAGAAGGGAAGCAAGACGGACACAGGGCAGCGGCGCCCAACTTCGCCACATGAGCTCCGTCTCCAGGGCTGTTAATCTTTTAATTGGAAAAAGTCAGGGAAATGAAAGCGACCAAAAGCCGCAGCTTTCTGCGCAGCTCGAGCAGACGCGGCCAAAGCGATGTTGGGAGCCTGCAGTGGATATGCGTTTTGGCTGCGCTGCAAAACACACCATGCATAACAGTCTGTACATATTAACAAGCTATAACTCGATTAACCTTCGAACTACAAGTTTGGAAGAAAAAAATATGCAGTGTAAGAACACATTGGACAAGGATATGAATGATCATTAAGATCAGTTTTCACAGCACAAGAATACAAAACTGCTCATAGTGGGGCATTAAACCAGACAAGAGCTGAGATTATATTAAAAGTAAGTTGAAGAGAATGACTGGAAGATACATTTATAAGGTAGGTAGATTTGTTAATTTTCAATGCATTTGTTGCAAAATTTATCAAATTAGTCTTATCAAATCAAAGCTTTTTTGTAAACTAATGGGAAATTTTTGAAGCTTTACATATTAAGTTTATTTTCCTATTGCCCAGTCCTTGTGATTTAAAATAATATTTTTCATATACTGCTCGGCCAAAAAAAAGTTACCATGTGGATTTAACTTAGTGTTATGATGTGGGGTTACTTCAGTTGGTCAGGTCTAGGTTCAGCAACGTTATGTGCCCAGAAAAGGAGGTGAGCTGACTACCTGAATACAATGAATGAGCAGGTTTTTCCATCAATGGATTTTTTCTTCATATTCCAAGATGACAATGCCAGGATTCATGGGGCTCAAATTGTGAAAGAGTGCTTCAGGGAGCATGAGAGAGACATCATTTTCACACATGGATCGGCCACAGCGGAGTCCAGACCTTAACCCCATTGAGAATCTTTGGGATGTGCTGGAGAAGTTCAACTCTCTCATCATCAATACAAGATGTTGGCGAAAAGTTAATGCAACTCTGGACGGATATAAACGTTGACATTGCAAAAGCTTATCGAAATGATGCCACGGCAAATGTTTACTGTAATCAAAGCTAAAGGCGAGCCAACCAAATATTAGAGCGCGTGACTTTTTTTGGCCAGGCAGTGTACAACAGCAGTCTAAACTGTACAGCACATACACTGTACATGTTTTTTGAGTACTTTCTTGCCAGTTACTGAGTTACAGAACCTACAGACAAAACATAATATGGCCAATGGTTTTAATTAGGGCCCCAAATTAGGAGACTAAGTTAAAACACCCAGACCTTCATGCGATTTGCAGTCATCGTCGTGCCAGTACGCTGCTGTTATTTTGAGAACTCCTATATGGTACAGCTTCTCTTGACATCAAGCATTTTCCATTTACTAACATCGCATTCTTACATTTTAAATTGCTTAATCCTTAAAGAAACATGAAAGTGTGATTTAAACAGAAATCAGTGTAATGCAGGGAACACGATTCATGGTCAAAATATGATGAAATAACCTTATACACATTATCCTCTACTTTTGGAACTGGAGCAAGGAGAAAATTACATGGTTGAAGAAAAGCACTTAACTGCCCTAATTAACCTGTCGAGATGGTTAAAGACTCGCATGATAAAAGTCAGCCTTCCGTAAAATCACATTAAATCATTTTCTCACTGATTATATCTTCTACTAAGTCCAGAAGTGACTAGATTTTGGTGATATATCAGGATCAAATCAATACTGCTCTAAGAAATGATCTATAATGTTGAACCTGTATTGGTAACTTCTCATTATTCTCTCTAAAAGCACTGGTGGATGAAATTAAAAAATAAGTGCGGCTAAAAAAGACTGCGAGGGTATTGATTAGAACAGAGATGGATTTTTTACAAGGACAGAAAATTGTGAGTTTCTCTCTAGTTCACATGAAAAATGCTTAAAACTGAAATTCAAAAAAGAAGACTTTATTTCCATAAACGTTATCCAGTGAAATGCCTACAACATATGTTGTAACTAAATAATCAAAACAGGTAATCTGATACATAACATCTGCCCAGAACAAAGCATAAAAGTTGATTTAGTTGAATTACTGAAACTCACAAAACAAGAATAACTTAAACCGCCACGGGAACACAGGAGGTGATGATGTCACATTTCAATACATTTCCACTCCAAGAGGGATTGCTGAGCAGTTTCAAATTAAACTGTAGTGCATGACTAACTTGTCAGGTATTCCACTGTGAAAGTCCTCCTCAAAAAATCTGAAAGACCATAATGATCTTAAAACACTTATGTATAGAAGAAAACAATCCCTTGCCGGTTACATTTTACACACGTGTTATGAAAAAACCGAGTACATTAAAAATTTACTGCAGTGAAGCCTTTTCAATTTCTTTTGTAATAATTTTAACAAAATTTCTGCATAAACTTTGAAACAACACAAATTCAGTCGATTGCCTATCAAATGATTATAGCTGTACCGAAAACATGACAAATAAATGTAAAATTGCTAAAAGCGCCAAAAAGCACTCAAAAAACTGAACACTCGAAATCATTTTTAAAATATGAAAAACATCAGTTTAAGCAGTAAGACTTTTGATGAGATAATTGGAAAACAAATGCAAAAACATGAACAAAGCATCTGTGGCTTTGTTACTATAATTCATTCAAAAACACAAATACAAAAACAGCACATTTTAGCAAAATATAAAGCTTTTTAAAGCATTCTGAAAAACTCGAAAATGACGGTTCAGTAAAATGTCATAATGAATTGCTGCTTACTTAAAGATACTTATTTTTAAATGATCTGGTTGCAGTTCAAAGTGGTACTGACAAGTGCCAGAACGGTAAGAACACAGCAGAAAAGCTATGTCCGCTATTCAACACTCTATTGCTCTCAAGCTTAAATGCAGTGTGCTGAACCTGAGCGGCCCTTTGGGACAGTCAGTCGCTGGTCTGCTCTGCCACGGGGTCCAACGGGAAGGCTGCCGACTCATCAGTGGTGCTGACCTCCTGCTTGGTCCCGGGAGTCACCATGGAATTGATGGACAGGCTGACGAGGCCTGAGTTGTGGGCGCTGCCAGAGGGTAGCACTGAGACGACAAAACTGACATGTTCATGGCAGCTCACATTTCTATCTATAGGCAACAATATGGACAGTGTAAGAAAAAGCACGTTCATCAAGGCAGAGAGAAAGTGGACAGTTTTATTTATCATATAAAACAAATGCTATAGGTCAAGGACACTGTAGCATCACTTTAAACCAGAATATCCTACTAGTGTCATTCGCAAAGACCACCCACACCACAAGTGTCCAAGCAGCAACACTATAGCAAATTTTTATCAAGAACCTCTTGTAATATTGCTCACGCTGTTGACACTGACAGAAACATCTCCTGGCTCTCAAGTGGATGCAATATGAAGTCTTGGACTTTCATGATCAAGTGTGAATCTCAGTTGTCTTTTTTATTAGGAATAAAAAGAAGAACAGAATTACTCTACTTCTGCTCTTTATTACTAAAAAGGCAATAACATAGATGCAAAGTGGCGTCTTACCTTGTGTCGTATAGTCACTCACCATTTTAGCAGAACAATAAATTTGTGCCACAACATTTTACTATTTTACTATTATTAAGAGCAGCATTAGGTCACAACAAAATACAGGCAGAGACAGGACAGAGAGAGAGATTAAACACACATCAGCTTACATAGAGCAGGGCCTGAGGGTCACGTGGTTAGCGAGTATCACAGGTACGATCGTGTAGCCCTGTCGAATAAGTTCCAGAGTTCCAGAAGGATATCCATAAATTCCAAAAATGCTTTGAGTTATCAGGCAGATCAAATGGAAGAAAATTAAACACAAAACATGCCAAAGCATCAAAATACATTGCTTTGCCAAGTATGTCAGCGCAATCAAACTACAGTAAGCACAGCACATGACTTCAAACAGAGAATCTGGGTTGTGGTTCAAGAGGAAAAAGACAAGAACAAATACATTTCAAACATCAGTTTATATTAAAGGTCTTCTAAATGATCGAGTGAACATCTTTCCAGAAAGATTGTATCCTAAACACATTGATATAGCTGTTCTGTGACTGAGACAGATTTGCATTTAACACACAGCTGCAATGTCCCTGGGAACATCATCGAGATGCAGTGGGGAAAGGGAAATTCTGTCAATGAGCTTAACAGTTTTTCTCCTAAATGCATAGGGAGGTGTTGAGCATTTGATCCTTTTAGTACTTGCCTTGTGCAGCAATAACCAAGGCATTTGTATGTCAACTAACCTTAATTTAACTCGAATGAATAAACCATGTAAAAAATGAGATACACGAGTCTATGAGGAAGTGTTTGTTCAGAGAGCTGAATCACAAGATGGTACAATTTAAAATAAAAAGGCAGGAGCCTGGTCTATTTTGTGGTCTCTAATCATATGTAATACATACTGATGATTAAAAAAGAAACATTTTAATCATGTATTTCCAGATACCAAATCCTAAAATTCTGTGATATTAAAATAAATCTATCAAAATTGCATAAAGGAGCATCAGTTTCTGAAAGCCGGTGATAAAGTGCAATGACCTCTGCAATTAATCTTTTTTTTTTTTTGAATTTTCATGGGATATACCCACAAGGTTACTCAAACAGAATTCTACTGTTAAAGTTCTAGAAAAAAACAACTGAAAGCGGGTGAAAAGTGCACCTGTGCAAGAACAGCCATGGTTTAAAAAGTGTTTCATTAGAAAAAATATGCTGAAGGAAAGCTTAGTTTTCCCTGCTGATCGGTATCTCTCAGTTCCACATCATAACAGCTTCATGTGGTCTTTTTAGTCTAAAAAAAAAGGCTCAACAGTTCCACGATGACACTGACACAAACATCTCCTGGCTCTCAGTCAATGACACCAAGTTAACAAAAGGCCAGATGGGAAAGCCCATGGAGGTCCAGTCAGATCTTTTGTGGATTACAACTTTCGGTGTTAGATCTTCTTTGGGCATCAGACAGACAGCATACAACACTTTTATTTAAATAAGCAAGCCTTCACATGGGAAGGCATGCATGCACACCACAATATAAACCAAAGTAATACAAATATAAAATTATCACTACTACAATTAATATTTGTATTACCAAAGAAATATGTCAACACACTTAATAAGGATGTAAAGATGCAGTTACTCAGAAATAGCAATTACAAATCCCCATAAGTGATGTCTGATTCCTATAAATGATGCAAGTGGGGGAAAAAATCAGGTAAGCACAAGTATAATAAAAAGAAACACTACAAAGTTACTAACTTGTTAAACTAATATTGTACGGCTACTGTATAAAAAATGTGTTTTTAATATTTTTATAAAGATTTAATTTTTTATCACTGGTATTTTAGCTACTTTACAAATGCAGTCTTACTTGTGGCACAAGCAACGACTGCAAGGAAAACTAATGAGTAAAGAGAATTAAGACAGAGATGTTTCTATACACAACACCAAGATCACAAGTGAGAGAGACCACAGGGACAGTGGACTTGCCATAAACACTGGTCTCGTGATCTAGTTTGGTCATTACAGCAGTGACAGGACCTAATGGTGCAGAAACCAATCTAACAGCAAGGAACAATTCCTCAACAGACATACACTTGTGAGCCAATAATGCTGGCTGAAAATGATGGTCTCCCAGGACAAAACACTTTTCCACATTCACACTGCAAGGCTGGAAAAAAGACAACTGACATAAAAGAAGGCGATCTTATCTAGGACATGAATAAGACTAAAAAACACTTAGTACTTTATTTGAGTACTTACAATTTTGTAATAATTGAGGATGAAAATGTCATTACTGTATACAAGCCGTGTATTTTGTCAGACTATGTCTAGCAGTAGAGAGGGGTTACTTAAACTGTCATTATGCTTCTTCAGGAGGAGAGCCCAGAGGGATGCGGTCACTGACAGTGGGGTCAGAGGCTAATTAAAACATACTGCACTCTAATGGTACATTATTAACTGATCTGTTCTGGAAGAACAGGCGTTATCAGTAGGGATCATATGCCAATGATCCCATCTGCCATAAAAATGATTGGCTATTGGTGGTACTGGTTTGTGTTAAAACACTATAGGGATATATGAAAAGCAATCAATTATTGAGAATACTGTTTCAACATTTAAATTTTAAAGTTAAGTCTGAAGCATGCACACAAAACGGTGCAATGCAGGACATCAAGCAGATTAAACCTACATGAATTTTACTTGTGTGTAAAAAAATTAAACGCTTCACCCTTAGTTCTCCTTTCTCTGAAGAGACATAAAATAAAAGCCACTGAGTACCTATTTATTGTTAATATAGCCTAAGGCAAGATGTGGCAGAAATGTTGCATATCATAGTGCACAAGTACCAAAAACTTGTAGTAACAACAATGACATGTGAGTAACCCACAGAAGACAAAAGGGGCACTTAGAATATTAGGGGTGTGGAAAATGATGACACTAATGCAGGCTGGCAAATATCAGCATGATATCTGCATCTGCAGCTTGCAGGCTACTCTTCTCTTCCAAAGAGTATTGTAATCTTATTTCTGTGGTTTATTGGGCTAACTACCGCTACTAATTAAAACTGAATTTTCACAGCAACTAAAAATGAAATGAGATCTGATCATAAGTTAAACTCATTTCCCAATATCTAGTTTTTCACGTATCCACTCGGCCACTACTAACACTAGTAGTCATTAATCGGTCCACGAGTTCACTCATTTCTCTGACATTCGGTCTGAGCAGGGTGACAATCGATGTGGAGCAATAAACAAGAGACTGTTGTTAAAAGCTATGAAGTGGTTGTGTAAGCAAAGCTGTGGGACGCACTGCACTCTGAGGATAGGGTAGACATGCCCTCAGTTGCTGTTCAGCATTTAAAGCTCTGGCTTACATATCCACCTTTGTTTTGTTTGTGTGTTGTACTGCATCATTGTGGTCTTTTTAAACTATTCATTTATTTATTAAAGTGCTTCATTTTTACAAATGGCATAAGAAAAAATTCTATTGTTTTTGTAAAAGTGGAGAAGGCAAAGCACATACAAATAACTTATAGTTTGGAGGAAAAGAGGTAGAAGAGTTAAAGTATATAGACAATGGTGAAAGACAGAAAGGGTAATGGCCTTGTCTGCATGGTCTGATGAAGTTTCCACTGCCCGATTAATGATCCAAGAGTGCTGACTGGGAGACTGAGGAGCTCAAAAACTAAAATGGTAAACGTCCTACAATGGCTCAGTCAAAATCGTGACCTCATCATCAAAATCCATGGCACTACTTGAAAATGATGGTAGACAAATGTCATCCAACCAACCTGAACAACCTGCTGCAGATTTGCAAAGATTAATGGGAAAATATAACTCTTGCAATTCAGTATGTAAAGCTGGTAAACAGTAGCCCCAAAATAAAATTTTCTTAGCATAATTAGAAAACATGACTAGCTTTAGGAATGGACTTAAGGAAGATTTTATGTACCACTAAGAATGTCTTCAATGTTGTCAAGTTAGGAGTGTAAAAGTGATTGTTAAAAGTCGCAGTCCTCGTTCTGTTCATTCCTTATGGACAATGTACTGATGACTTGAATTATTCAGGGTAATTTACAGAATAACACACAAGACTGCATGTACAAAATTCCAAAGAATCCACTGTTTCTAGTTAACAAAAACCTTTTTTTTTCCTTAATCTAATTTGATGTAATCACACATTTTTTAATGAGTAGATTTGAAAAAGAAGTGTTAAGACTTCACTATTTTAGTGTGCATAATTAATTGAAAAATAATTTGTGTGTAATTTAAATAACAAAAAACCTGTACAAGCACAATTATAATAGTCGTTCTATTATACTGTATACTACAAACATGATTATACAAAGAACTGAATACCATTTACCGATTACATCCCACAACAAATGACATAAATGTAATGGAATACCATGTGATAGAACTATAAAAGAAATAATGAAATTACACCTAATCCCTGGTATATGTTATCTGTATTTGCATACTCCCAATAGAACATGTCTTGTTTTACCAAAAATCTAGTTTATCATTGGAGCTCCCCATATAATGATTTTTAGCCAAACCATGTACTCAGCATCATCTTGAAATATGTTTTTTAGTGCAGAAATATCTAAAACTATAGGTTAGGTGAAAACGATTTGTATTACATCGTGTGTGTGCATATCAACTGCCTATATTTAATGTATGTAATGTATGCATCTGTATTGTTATTTTTAAAGGCATTATGTGTCTTGTTTGTATTGTCCTTTCTGGGCACCCATAACGTCTGGCCTGCAATGGTCTAACTTGCCTGTGCTCTTTCCTTGCAATGTATTAGACCATCATAATGTCAGAACTGAGAGCGGAAAAATGTTGACTTGCCTGCTGAGCATGAGTTAGGGGGAGCTGCGGTGGATTTGTGTCCAAATGTCATTGCTAAATGCCTGTGCTGTACAAGGAGAAGAGTGAGAGCGGTGACAGTTTGTTAGTTATATAGCTGTTTTAAGACATTTTGGTGGTGTCTGGAGAAATTCTTGGATATTTGGGGGGGTAGTTAAACATAATTTTTCCTGTTTGGAAATGGAAAATAGGCTCTGTATTCAATTAACATAAATGTACTTTAAAATCTTAAAATGATGAAAGGCTCAATAAACTACAAAAATTAAATACAATGCACTTAATATTTAACAGTTAATTCTATTTGCTTATTTGCATTCATTTCATTCCTGGTTATACTGGTACCTGCTGCATTTCAAACTGCACTTGTAGTTATAAATGATACTACAACCTACTTCAGAGACACCAACAGGAAAAACAGGAGGAAGATGTGTAATGTGCTCAGTCACTCTTTGTAAGTGCTACCTCTCACTACTCAAGAGGTGATTAAGCAAAAGGTGCTGGGGCTCACTGAAGGTAACATGGTACTCATGTGGTCAAGGAATGGATAAGAGGAGTATGTAGCACTGTGTAATCCATCCACATTAGTGGCTTTACCAATACCTGATAAAGACAGATCATTTGAGGTGTAAAGTCATCCCATTTTTAAAATAGTTTGTTAAAATACACAAGGTCACTGTTCAACGTTGCTGCATCTACATACCTGGATCAGATTGCACAGCCCAACATGCAAGACATTGTCTTGCAATTCTCTTTTTCTTCCCCATATTTCTTGTATGTAAGAATGAGTTTTTCAAATTTTTCATCATTTGTAAACTAAGTACAATTCTGTCATTTTTCCATTTAAACAGAACTGTTTAAAATGCTAAGTATTTACTCCACAGTGCATTAAAATGAAGAAAGCCGGTACTATAACGAAATAAAATAAATGTAATTTTTATGACTTTCATAAATGTTATATAAACACAAAACACTAATATTATTAGAAATAAATGTTGCTGGGGAGAAGTCCACTTCAACTAATATAAGTCCCAGATGTATTTTAAAAGCCTGTAATTGTCAAGGTGTGCTGTACACCATAAAGAATATGCACAACAACCAGTGTTCCAAAAGCATATCAGCAGTTTGATTTTGGGAAAGATGAGCTGTTCATGGGACCACCCTGCTCTGCAAATGTTTTCTTTCTTTGTAATGATGCATGACAAGCCCTCCTGACACAGGGAAAGAGACCCTCATGAGGAAATAAATGGAATCAATGGGGGGAAATGCATAAACAACCATCAGCAAGTGAAAGGACCTAAGGCTCCAATCCCACCCAATAAGGCTCACATGTCAAGTCACCTCCAAAGAGGGACAGAATTTACTGTACACAAATACTAAATGTATTAAAAGCCACATGTTGCCAGCAAAATTACTGCATACCAAAATTACTTTCATTTTCATACCATATAAAGCAGGTTTTAATCATGCCTTATTCACAACAACCTCTTGACCAGTACTGCACACAGACAATATTTCTTAAACCAGCAACCTTCATGCTCCTGTGAATTTTCTCCTCACTGAAAACTGTTTAGATGTGTGGTGGTGGCTACAGTCTGGTACTCACTGGGTGTTCTTGGATCTGGCAAGCTGGCATTATCATCCAAAGTGAAGGTGGGCGGCACACATGATGCTGTGCCCAGGCCTGGGCTCAGGTACGAGCCTGAGGAATAGTAGGAGTGCATCCGGTACTGTGGGGACACGCTGTGACCAGACAAGCGCCCTTCAGTGCTTGGTACCTGCAGGTAAAGGGGACACATACAGTGACAGTCTCTCTGGTCCTAAAAGAAAAATGTTTAAGAGTAAAAACATCAATAGTCCACTTAGCTATGGTTAAAATTAAGCTTGATGCTGGATGCTTTCACTAGTTTAGGTATTACTATGATTGACTGAACAGTCATTCAGTTATGTAGGTTATGCTGCTGTGTTTGGTTACAACAGCATGAAAAATATATGTAGTTAAAAATGTAAGATACTAAAAAATATTGGACATAGCGTACATGGTTGAGGACATTTATATGGATATAATGAAATAGCTCCACACATAATAAGCAGGTGGCATAGTAAATACAGTTATCATTATGCACTGGAAAGATTTGGGTGCATATCCCAACACCTGTTGTAGGACCCTTAAGCTAGGTCCTTACCCTAAATTCCTCCAGTAAATTTTTCCCTGCTGTATAAATAGATAAAGAATTGTAAGATACTAAAGATTATATGTCAGATAAGTGACTCATTAAATGCCCTAATTCTTTGCAAAAAGGACTTTATAAACTAAGCATCTTGTGCTGACTTTGCATGGCAAAAGTGAAAATGAATGTAACATTTGATAGTAGCCAGGGAACAGTAAAGCAGTGCAAACCACACTCACACTGAATGTACTACCAGAGTAATTTTAAGAAGTAGCTGTAAAACAGCAGCAAACAGCGGAGGCAAGTTTGAGTCAGCATTACAAGAGACCTGAAAATGAGTGAGGTACAGTGAAACAAGTAGTGTTTTTGTTTTTAAGAGAACTGGATTTCTGTCAGCCAGTAATGTGTCACCATTGATAGTCCACTCCATCAGCTTCTTCACTGAAAGGTTAAAAACAGTTATTTAAACATCTATGATTTCTACAATGTCACTAGACAAGTGATCAATATGGAAGAAATCAAATCTGACACCAGCTTGAGACATAGTGTAATACCAAATTAGCAACTACTGTATTTGGACAACATCATAATGAAATGTACCATGGAAAGAGTAATATAGATTAAAATGAGAAAATATCTGTTCCTACTAATTCTTCACTTCAGAAAAATAACAGAAAAAATTCAGTATCCAAACAATTGACCCTATTCAGAAATATAACTAACTGGGAAATATCCAGGAGCTCAGTGATCAAGTTATTATTAGTCTTGGACATAAATGGAAGTTTCACTGAGTACAACTCATGCAATATAAAGTGACTGAACAGAAAATCAAAGACTAATTCCTCAACCCATCCATTCCTTCAGAACAGTACTCATTACAAAAACTGAACATGTGCACCTTGTGGGTGAACAACATTTGCAAGGGGCATGTAAGAAAAAAATGTTTAAAAATATAGAAAAAAAAACAGGATCATATGTTATACATTTCTATGCAGACCTTACTAATATTATCCAGGCTGCCAAGCTATGACACACTGATCAGTGCATACCATCATCATTAATTTGCCGCTTCACTTTTCTGCCTACCTGAAAGGCTCTTATCTGGCACCATCGGATGTCTAGGTTATCTGCAGCACCCTGATATTTTCATTCTCCACCTGCATTGCAGCAGTACCCTCCTGGTAATGGGAGTTGTGAGATTCAAACACTGATAATGCTCCATCCAGCATGCCTAAGGACTGGTCTGCTATCCTTAGTGCCATCATCTCAGTTTTTGCATCGCCTTTGATTGTGTGGAACACATGGATGGGTGAGCTATGTGTCTGCGCCTGCCATCTGTTTCTTTCCCCTCTGCCATTCAAAGTTCAGCATCGACGGGAGGAGGAATGGGGGCTTGGTTTCATCAAGTTAACTGGTGCAAACTCACGGGGGTTTTACACAACCGCAGTCTGAGGCGGGAGAGTGCAAAGGTTATCTAGTACCAAAGTAATCCATGGAAACAACGTGAAAAACAGCTTTGTGTTAAGACAAATCAAATTGCAACTTGTGAGGTTGGTTTAAAATAATTATAGCCAGATTTCAATTTATCTTACAATCTCTCAAAATCAATTTTAATGAACTAAATTTCAAATATCTTAATCAAGTTAAGATGTGAGTATTAGTGCAAAATAACTTAAAATCTATATATCTACACCAAGTCAAATTTAAATACCATGATACATTTATGCATATTTTATTTGAAGTTTAAACAGTAACAAAATGACTGTACAGGTATGTTTGAGCCTTCTATTTAACCTAATCATGACTGATAGTTTGGATTGAAATTGCACAATGGATTATGTGTGAGAAGAGGATGCCAGAGTATGTGCAGACAGACTTACAAATAAGTTATTAGAAAAAGAAACAATCATTATATTTCATTAAGATATGCTGTGCTTCCAATTAGAATACAGAGCATAGCTACAATACTGTATAAGGAAATATAAGGGTCATTACTGGGCTATCGGAATTTGAGGAGAATAAGGGTGATGGGGGGGCCTTTTGTTGGACCAATGGGGGATGAGCTCTCACAGAGCTAAGACAGGCTGACTACTCTCCAGGATAAGAGTTAAAGAGATCCCTGTGGCAGAATTAGTTGCAGTTCCGGTTAGGGAGAGCACAGAAATGTAAACAGTGCTCAGACAGGCAGTGCGGTGTGACGACACCACACCTTCCTGCTGTGCTTGGCCAGTCAGTTGGAACAGAAGCAAAAACTGCCATCGAGGTCTGCTGTCCCCTCCCCACAGGAGGTTGCCAACACAAACCAAGGAGCCAGTGGAGCAGCAGGAACCTCTATGAACAGCTCACCTCCATGTACCTACCAACTGCTGTTGTGCAGCACTGGCCAGGCAACAACTCGTTTGTATGTGTGCACACGCGTGCGTGTGATGAAACGCTCCGGCATGCAGTAGCATGCTTACAAGCAGCACACCTTGCCTGAGTGAACTTTTGTTCTACAGAGGGCTTCATCACCCTGCTCATGACCACATGGATACCAGTCTTTACCATTATTAATAAAACACTTCATTTGGAATTATCTTCCCATCTGTGTAGTTAATGGCAGCTACTGTACCTTTTAGATTTTAGAAAGAGACTACTCAGCAAAACTTTCTTAAACTCACTCATACAAAATCAAATGCTGCAAACAGCCTAGTCTAGGACTAGGGTTGGGGGGGGGGACCTGGTCCAGGTACCTGGTACTGCTGGTAGTTGTAGAGGTTGCTGTAGTAAGCTGGGTAGCAGGAGGACTGGTAGAAGTTGTAGTAGGATGCATCCACCAAAAGGTCAGAGGGTCCCTCTGAGTATGCCCTGTTTGTGGAAGTAGGGCTGGACTGCAGAGCAGAGCGACTCACTGGAGTACAAACCATAGACCACATAAAACCTCATTGTATCTCCATAAAGTAAGGATTTTATAGTCATACCAGGTACAGCACATAGTTTTCTACTTTTTCCACTTACCATGGCAACACTCAATGAGTGGGAGTCTCTCATTTTTCTTCACTTATATTCTATATCTTGACAAACAGAGCGACAAGCCACAATACACTATTTACCCAGGTAATGTACTAATGTCATGGTGGTAGCATTAGAATAGCAAAACAAATTCAACTTTCATACTTTTTGGCTCCATTAGAAAGTTCTATTGCAAACTCTAGAAATGGGTACATAATATTTTGTTATACATTGAGCAAGAGAAGGAATTCAGTGTCTACAAATGAAAATAAAATTAAAAGGATACTAGACTGTAAAGTTTGTAAAAGCTTCCAGTGCCTGCACTCTTTCACATTGCATCCCACTGTGTATTAGACACAAGAAGCATTTTTCAATATTCAACAATACCCAGTATGTTTGCTTCATGGGGTGAAAGAGAAAACTCATTTCATATACTTTGTATTCAATAACCTACATTATAAAACCCAGTTGCCACTGTTTGGTGATAAATGGTGTTGTTGTGCTAAAAAAATGCTGTTATTTCTGTGCATCTAAGAATTTTAGTGACATAAACAATAAAATGTTTTGTGGTTATTCAGAAAGTTAAATTCATAAAAACAACAAATACATCCAAGTGACATAACCATGTTCTGATATAAATAACAACTGTTCAGTGTTCATTTGTATAAATTTCAGTATTTGTTGTGCTTAGAACAAAGCAGTTTCCTCTAATTTATGCCCTGGAATCTTGTGACAGTAAAAGCCTGTCAGTACTGAACTCCTTTTGTACTGATCTGTCTGCGAAGTGTGACCTCAGCTCAGTGGGGCGGCCTTCAGCCACCTGGAATTTCTCTGCCGTGTCAGCTATCGGAAAAGCAGGAACAGAGTGTTTTGGATGGCCCAAATTGCCACATGGAGCTACCGAGAGACAGGTATGTGCAATCGCTACCCAGGCGCTTATACCAAATCCACGATGACAAGAATGAAGTTTGCAATCACCACTTCTCCAGCTGGCCTTGTGACTTATCTTAGAGTTTAAAATTTCATTTTACCCCTAGTTGTCTGAGTCAGACACTGTACTGGAGGGACAAGGAAGACCTAACAATGAACACCTTAAGTGTTTGTTTTTCTATGACTGTGGTACATGATGATCTGCTGTCATATACATTCAGGTCCATTAATATTATCCAGTCTGCCTTACACAGGTAGGCATGTAGTCCTAAGTTCAGTTTCAGTGCTTCAGACCAAAATGCAAACACACTGTATTTCACAACCTGCGTCTACAATACTGTAATCATTTTTTAACACCCCCCCCCCCCCGAGAGTCACAATATAATCACAAAAAGTACATCCTACTAAAATGAATTTGGTGTTACATCTTACAGGTTGCTCCTCAAAAGTTAAGTTTTAATTTAATTTGGCAGTTCTTTGTGTTGCTTTTTATATTACCACAATAATTTCACTAAGTGAATGGTTCCCTTTATTGTAAATGTGATTAAAATGATAAAATACACATACTACATAAAATACACTGTATCGTCAATTCATAAGTTTACAAAGTGAAAGAAATATCAATATCATCTATTTAGTTTGGTTTTAATGTAATTCAATTAATATAGCAATGAATGAATATATATATGCACATAGTACATTACAGTGCAAACAACAGTACTTTATGCTGTGAATATATTATAACCCCCCCCCCACACACACACAAACATACACATAGTAATGTATTTAAAAGGCAGTGTATTGCTGAGGTCAAACTCCTCATGGTCCTAAAACAATAAACTAAGGGATAAATGTGGAAGTCAGAAAATCTCTCATCCACACTTTTCCTGAGAGGAAAACATGAATTACATTTTAATTATTATAAGATTCCTAGAGCTTTTCTTATATTTAAATAATTTCTAATGCATTTACTAACCTGGTAAAACAGTGAAGGTGTTTTGTACAAATTAATGTGATTGGTTTGAATATCGTATAAACACTTGAGAGCATCAGTGAACACACCTGAGGAAGAGGAGGATGCACCCATGCTGGACGGGGACATTGTTGGGGACTTGTCCCCTAAAGGGAAGAAACAGGGTCTATCTGTCACTCCTTCACTCTTCAGCAGGACCTCAGGGCTGGGCAGAGCCACTGGGCTGCTGATGCCCATTTCCTCCTCCTGTGCCTGCTGCCTGCGTAGCGCAACCTGGAGGCAGAACAAAATGCCAGGCTGAGCTCAACATGCGTCACAGTTTCTCAGCTGAAATCGCTTCATGTTCATCTTGTCAAAAATATTAGTTACTTAATAGGTCGTTTATTTAATAGATTTATTCACTGAAGGTCAAATGTTAACCAAAAATGTTGACTAGTAAGAACTATTTTAAAAATCAGTTTGCAGTGGATTATGAAATAACACAATAAATAACCTTACGTGAAACAATGTATACTTTACAAACGTCTAAATATATACTGATATAATGTGTGCGGCTATACTTGTGCCCACGTATCCAGTCTACATGTTGGTGTCTGTAGTCTGAATACAGAAAGAGGAAATATAAATATGTAGCTGCTGAAAAGAAAGAAATTAGTATCACTTCAAAGTGCTGCACAAATATCTGGCTTGAAATCAAACGGTTTATCCGATTGTTGTACTAAATGTAGACTTTTGTTACTACCGTGAGGCGACTGACTGTCAACAAAGTTGAGGGCGGCTAGCATGCAGCGTCGCTAGCATCCTCTGCACATTTGCGGGGGGCGAGGGCACAACTGGAAGTTCAGACGTATTAAAACGGACAAAACTCGGAACAAATGTCTTCAAACGCGTTTCTAACACCTGCCCGCCGCAGACAACGGGATACGAGTGTGCGGGAAGCGCCTCAACGCGGGGTCATCTGTGCCTTCCGTCACCGTGAGCCGGCGATCGCAATTTTGCAGGTTCGCCCTCCAAAGGCAGCCCTCGGGCGCGGCGGGCGCTACCTGGGCCGCCATGACGCGCTGGCGCTCGGCGATGAGGCGACATTTGCTGCACTGACAGTCCTTCCAGTTGCAGAAGCGCTTGTGGCCCTTGAGCGGCGACACGAAGCCGTGGTTGCGGCAGCGCGAGCACTTGGGCGCGCGCTGCGCCCTCCTGCCGGGCGACGGCGGCTCGAGGCGGCCGCACCCGGGCGGCCGATCGCTCTGCTCGTCGTCACTCATTTCGAAAAAATGGCACCGAAAGACGAACTAAAAAACGAACCAAAAAAAAAAAAAAAAATGGCCGGTGGCGATCGCCAGCAAGCGCGAGGGCCGAGACGGTGGAGAAAAATCGGGAGCCTGACAAGTTAAGAGCGCCGCACTGACGAGCTCGCTCGGCGGCGTCGAATGATGGCTCCTTGGATGTTTTTTTTTCTCTTTCAAAATTCTTATAAAAGCTGGAGAAACGGACTGTCCTTGGAAATGCAACAAAAGTGTGCGTGTGACGCAGAGCTTGGGGCCCGGTCACTCCGCACTCTCCATTTAGGCGCGCTTGGGAGCGGGGGCGCGCTTCTGGACTCACTCCTACACTCCTACTGCGCCTTCGCAGGCGATAAGAGAACTTGGGAACCTGTCCACCTCCATCATCTGGAAGCGTATGACTTACGTAGTTAACACCTTCGTCCAAGGCAACTGTGTTGACATGGTACAGAGGAAGCGGTCACCAAACGTGTAAAATTATTCTTATTTTTACATATGTGCAGTACAATAATGCTCCAGAAGGCGAACTCCGTGTGGTGGCCCGGATTACGGATAAATGAGAAACCTGGACAAATGGCTCGTTTTACATGCATACAGTAGGCACCAGACCTACACACTGTGTGTGTGTGCATATATATATATATATATATATTATGAACACAGTAAATTGTACAGTATACTGTAGCACCTTCAGGAGCAAGAACACTTGAAATTCTGCTGAGTGTTTTGGGGAATTTTACGCCGCTTGGTCCATATTTCTATGACCAGCAGGATAGGTTTTGCAGGACCTGCGAGTGACCTGGATGCTTCTCCCCCCTTTTTCGCACTAGACAATTACCATAGCAATATGAGCATTTCTTTGGAATATCAATTTGTTTCACTCTTTCATTAAAAAATACACACCTAATGGTAAGTAGTGGTTTGAGCTTCCACTGGAAGGGCCCAGGTTAAAATCCCACTTCTTGCTGTTGTACCAGTCAGCACTGTGGCCACCACACTGTATACTGACAGCAGTAAAAATTGCCCAGCTGCATCAATGGGAAAATCTCTGCAAGATGCTTAGTATCAGCTAAAAGTTAGTGTAGAAATGACTATTTTACATGAATATTTTGACTGAAAGGAAAACTTGGAATATTCTTAAAATTATTTGACCAAATAAGCAATAGAAATCCAGTTATAGTTCCTGGCTACATAAGAAGTTTGCAACGTAACTGAAGGACAAAAGAAGCTCAGGTGCCATAACCTTCATTGGCTTTCAGATTGAAGGGCCCTCTGGTCTTTTATTACTAAACATGGTGTTCTATAAGGTAATATTGCATTATCAGTGTGGACAAAGTTTAATGTACATGCCTTTTACCTTTGGTAGATGCCTCATGGAAACCAGCAACACCCAAACCACTCTTCCATCTGTGTATATACACTTATGTTTGATGTATCCCTGGGATTTTCCACACTAAACAGCTTCCTGTAACACATTTTACACAATTTATGAAGCAGCTTTACAAAAACATTCAAATTAAAGCCATTTAATTGACCAGTCATATTTTAAAATATTTCCTTTTGTTTTCAATCTGAACACCAATTCTTTACCATGTAATGATACCACACCCATTAAAATGTAACTGGGTTTGCCATAACATCACAATGGGCTACCATGTAAGCCATAAAGCAAACATGCAACAATATCACTGAAACAATGAAAGACAAACAAAGATTTTGCTCTGTTCAAAACTTAAGATGGCTAAAGCTGACAAATAGTGTGGTAAAGATTTAAAAAGAAATAACATGAAATGGTTTAAGCTTCCAAGATGAATTTTGTCAGTGGAAGGAATCACAGTTGAATAAAATTGGCAGTGTACATTCATCTGAAAAGTGCAAGAAACTGTCAAATATTATGTAGTCACACATAATGAACTTTGAAAGAAGATTCAAACCAAATGATTTTAAAATAACTTGTTTATTGATATGCTGCAAAGAGGCACTTGATTTAAATCAATGGCCTTTATTCTACAAATTTACTGTATATAACAAGCTGTTTCTGATTCCACCTCAAAATATATTACATACAATAACATAAAATATATGCATTTAAAACAGATATTCAGGGAAAAATAAAACTGGCAAAAATTTGGATTTGTGATAAATGTTATAGTAAAACAATATGCATGTACAATGTAAAGTGACATACGTGAACATGCATATTAACACGTGTCTATAGGATCTACATAAATTGTCATCTTATAAACACTCCAACAGGAATGAGGAGAAATGTAATGATTGAGCTAATACTGTAAATATACAAATATTACAACAACCAGTATAGAAAGCAGTTCCATTAACAGTGACATGCTTGACAAAATTAAATAAAATCCTTCTCTGCTGGAGTACTAACCAGGAATGAGAATTAATAGGCACAAGCAAGGCACCTTTAGCTGAACTATAAACTTTATGAAAAATATTTTCATTTTACAAAAAAAAAAAAAAAAAAAAAAAAAAACTTCCAGTTCTACCATTCTTCTGCACATGTGTAACTGTGCATTGTGTTACTGCTTATCATTGCTGGTGAGCTCAGGCACAAAAAGAAAAATAATTCAATACATTCAGCATCTGTTCAGGGCACATGCGCCAATAGCAGCGAGGAGATGGGGAAGAGAGCAGCAGTGGCACTAATCAAGCACGCTTTTCCCACTGGTATTTGGAGATGTCTTCCTGCCAAGACGGGGCGTCCCCTGTGAAGACAGATACATTCAAACACAACAGACAGCATGTAAATGCAGAAAAGCCAACTGATCCATAAATCTCAGTAGCACTGCCTTTACACTCAATACTTCAGAGTGAAATACAAACTGATGCATGTTCAGTGGGGCAGCTAGTTGTTGAGAAGTTAATGGTCAGGACAGGTTTGTAGTGTGAAGTGTCCTGTTCAGCGAATGTTGAGTACTATAAAAATCGGCTGGGACACATACTGGAGACTGGGCTTTGGAGAAGTTGACATGGGCGTACAGCAGCACAGCAATATCTTTGTGTCCTGCTTCCAAAGCTATGGACAAGGCGTTGCTTTCATCCTGGACATTTAAGGAGAGACATTTGAAACGTCACATAGTAAATCAATTTTAATTTGATCTGAAATTAACTGTCTGGTGTATTCATATACAACTTAATCACCTATGGTCCAAAAAAATTTAGCTTTCAAATTCAAGTTGCACAGATAAATTTGCACCTCATGTTACCAGCACAACTGGATCTGGAAGTCTGTAAGTAACTCAGAACTCCAACCACTATGTCACATTCCATGAAAGCTTAATAACACACTTTAATCCCTTTAAATATAGTGTATATATAGTAATCTCTCAGTATCTAAATCTAATTCATCCCTGAAAGTGCATTGGAAAACAAAATTTTGGACACCAAATGTCTATGCTTCATTATTTTAAATGGGTGGAGAAAATAATGCACTCCCAGATGATCCAAAAACACCTATATAATTAACCAATGATTTCAGCATGGTAAAATACTGTAAACACCAGTTGCCTAATTAGAAAACACTTTATGTCATTGACTGGTCAAAAACAGACAAAGTGAGTATAAGACTTGTGAGGATGTGGGGCATTGGATACAGCTGGTATGTTAGTGTGCTTCAAACTTTCACTTTGTTTAAATTCGTAATAATATGCAATACAGTTTATTACAATACATAAAATATTTTATTATTACAGTCTATTGTACACTACTGCACATTATTTGTTGATTTTTCAAAAATGAATTGACTTGTGTTTGATTTCATAATGCTCCAATAAAAACACATTACAGCAAAGTTTCCATGCATACACTTATATTTAGGTATTAATATTCAAGACCTGTTATAGAAAAAATTTGGATATAGCAAATTTGGATACCAAGGGATTATAGTTCAATTAAAAACATTAAATAAATTACTTCAAAGTTTGCTGTACAACTATTTATTCTATTTTCCTCAAGAGCTAAGTGTTCCACTATGCTGAAAAATAGCTGATGTGATGCAGGGAGCATGTAAGCATGTTGTAAGTTTATTTTACTATCTTTAATCAACAGGCAGCAGTATTAAAATACTTTAAAATTTCATGTAACCAAAAAAATCTATACAATATTGTGCTCTGTTTTGCTTTAATATAATACAAATCTAGTAGGAAAAGGCCAGTGTGTTGCAGAAAGTACTAAAAAGTCTCAGCTGTATTTTACTGACCACGTTTGTTATATTTGCCAGAATCTGGTCACCTAACCATAATCATCAAAAAAGTGTAATAGAGACATACCTCTAATTTCTGTAACTTCTATACAGCTAAAATGAATAAATAAATACTAGGAAACATGCTTGCTTGTGCACCCCCCTCTCCACTTCCTTTTACTTTTTCCTGCTTCCCCCTTCTATCCCCTTACTAAGTGGTTTACTGCCATCTGGTGACCAAAAAAGGAAACAGACAATTTTTGTTCTGCAACAGATTGTAGAAAATTAAACTGAAGAAAATACAATTAAAAACAAACTTGGAACTATATGTATCTTTAAAAATGCATAACTCAGATGTTAATAAAATACAGGTGTACTGTATAAATGTAATAAATTTTCAACTAAACCGCTATTTACACACAAACTTGCTGTGGGATTATGGTGTTGGTAAGTAGTAATGGCCTACTGTGTGAATTTAGGAGGCAGGATTTCGGGGAACTTACACTGTCACTCAGGGTTGCATCACACCCCGGTTGACCTAAGAGCAGCTTGACAATCTCTACATGGCCATGTTCACTGGCACACATGAGGGCAGTGGAACCCTCATCATCTTGGGCATTAACATCTGCGCCACACACAAGCAGGGCCTTCACCATATCCATCCTTCCGTGACTAACAGCCAACATGAGGGCTGTTTGGCCTGCCTGAGGGTCATAGCGGGCTGAGATGTTACAAATTATTCTTACAACTGTTTGAGTACAGGATCATTCAATGCAGGACATTTCATCTGGAATAATTTAAGTAATTTAAGTTCAGCATTTAAAACTGCAACTTTTTTCTAATAATTTTTCCATAGGTAAGGCACAGTAAAGTCAGAAAACAAAATTATGGCTCTGCAATTAACACCAACTAAGAGTAACAGAAATTGTAAGTACTTAGATGTTTGTTTTGACAAATATAAATTCACAACTTAAGGCACTAAAAACTGAATGAATGCACAAATAAACCCCAGGAAAGAACTGAAAATTCATTCTATTGCTATAATCTTTACGGCCCCAGAAATCATAGCTTGCCCTTGCCAGCAGTGAAACATCACAGCGTACTAACCTGGCTGGCTTTGGCATTAACATCCCCCTTGCTGAAGAGCTCCTCCACCACTCTCATATCTTTCGAAGCCTCCACTGCAGCCAGCGCAGCGAGCATAATGGGAGTGTACCCAGCCTTGTTCTGCTGATTGACATTGCAAACATCTGCAACAAAAGCAAGAGCACAGGTTCCCTACAGTTCTGTCCTTGTAAGGAAGAGAGAGCCTTGCAAACATTGCTTTGTGTGTGTATGTGTCAGGAGGCACTGAAATGACTGGGTGAAGAGGAGGAGATAGGCCTCTCTTTCAGCAGCTTCAGCCTGAAATGAAGCTTGGTGTATGTGTCGGTTTAAGAAAAGAAAGAAGAAAAAAAAAAACAACACCAACACCTGCAGCACAACGGAGTGTTACTCAAAAATGCACAAGGTCAGAGGTGAATATCAAAATGAAGGCCTGGAATTGGCTTTTATTCCTCTTGAGCCCCTTTTTTGTAAATTATGTTTAACATCACATTCGCTGCACTTCACTAGACCTCCTCTGAACTTATGAATATTGACAATCAGGTTGACATGGATGTGCACATTATGTTCTTTAAGGAGCAGCATAGAATCAAAAACTTCAGTGTGACTTTAAAAGTTGTGTTTGCTCAATGTACACACCTAACAGTAAGCTGCTTTGGAGAAAAGCATTCGCTAAATGAATAAAAATGTAAATATAGATTTAAAAAAGAGGCTCCTACGTTTAACAGTAACAGATGACCTATACAGTACCAGCATCCAGGAGTTTCTTTACAATCTCGAAGTTGGAATGGGACACACTGTAGTGAAGGGCCGTGTTGCCATTGCCATCAGCCATATTGACAATGTGTTTCAGTACTGCATGCGACACCTCTCTGAAAGCAGCCAGGTAGTCCTCCACCATGGGTGGCACTGCCGACTTCTGACTGGACACCCTGAACCACTCGTGCTGGAGTGTGTTCAGGCATGCCCTCTGTAGGCCAGATGGAGAACTGCAGTCAGCAGGAATTACTAACAATGCTAAACAGGAACATAAATTGCAAAAAGCTTTTTTGCAATCTTTCTTACTCATGCAAGAAAGCAATGGGTCAATTTTTTAAATGTCTGCATAAACTCCAAAGAGTTATTTCAACCCATATAGTCAGAAGAAGACATCCTGAGAAGGAAAGTTGTAAGGAGTATGTCTTCTGCCAGTACTTAGCTGGAGCGGTCTCAAAACACTGGCAACAAGATCCATTGTTCTAGGGAAAAAAATTTTTTGCACTACACTGAGCACAAAATACCAGCTCATACCACTTCTTACAGACCATAGTGATAAGTGTTTACAAAATGAGATTGTGGTTAAGAAGCTTAGATATTTTCATGCTAAAAATACAGTGGAAGACCAGGATATGCCATGTACCCAAAAAAAAAAAAAGCCAGTGAAGACAGAAATGGATCACCAGTCAGTTCCCAGAAAAGAAACTTATTCCACACAAGTATTTAAGAGATGCTGCACATTCCACCATTCAAGGTTTTTTTTTTTTTAAATGAAAATAAGTACATAAATAACTCATCCTTGAAGATACAAAAGGTTGCACTGTACACAAATAAAATAGGGAAAACATAATTACTGTATTTCTTCCACAAAGCTGATTCAGGGATAAACTGCTTACCACGTCCTTGCTGCTGACAGCTTTTGGGTCACTCAGGTGGTTCTTTAATATGTTACACGCTGACATCATTTTTTCACTTAACTCGTGCCTAAGAGAAGAGAACATTACACTTGTCTGGCAAAATTACACAGATATGTACAAAAATGGAATTATTTGAAGTGATGGACTGAACACCCACCTCTCTCTAATCTCTACTTTCTGTAGTTCATCACCACTTTGCTTCTCTGCCTCTCCTTTGTCACCTAGCTTGTTCTTGGCATCTGCCTCTAGGCTCTCCTCTGCTCTGTACTCCTGTCCCTCATCTTCCGACTCCTCCGAGCTGCTGTCTTCAGAGCTCGAGTCCTCGCTCGATGTTGTTTCATACCTCAAACCGTATCAGGAAATACATAAATTAATTGAACAGATTTCCAGCTTGCAAAACAATAATTTTGAGAAAAAAAAAATCAACAAAGTATTATCCACACAAAATGCTAAGTATAAGAGAGAAAATTAAAAAAGTAAAAAGACCAACATTAAACAGCAAACAGAAAGTGAGATGCATGTTAGGAACTAACACATCCACTTCATGCTTGTCACTGTTAAAATCTGTTTTGTATGACTCAATCTTTTCAGAGCATTAATCATGTTGGGGTTAGGGATGAGTTTTGGTATACTTTGTAGAATTTATTACTACTTTTATGATTCAGTACAAAAAAAATATAGGTTGTAGTTCAGCCATATTCAAAAATGTTAGCCTTACATTTTGGCTTTAAAATAATTTGAGACAGGCACTAAGGTTAATAATGCTCTTTTCATGGTATGCCATTTTACTAGGAATCATAGTTTGAATAGTAAACGTAAAAAAATATATATATATATTCAACTCAATGCACTTGACAGATTTATGCAACACAATAGGGACTGTTACAGTGCCAATAATACTCCCATTTAAATCACTCACCCTCCATTGACGCCTACAAACTGCAGGTTCTTTTTAGTGCCATTGGAGCCTGGCCCACTATCTTTCTTTTTCATGATGGACTTGAGCGTGCTCTGACTACAGGGTTGTGCTGAAGCAATAAGAGGGAAACAGCTATGAGGTAGGACAAATAGCACATTAACACAAATGAGCAGCAAAAAGCGGTCCTAAGACAACTAGATGTACTAGTACAGCTCTAGTCTTCTAACATAGACCTAACAATATGGTACATAATAACCTTTACACTGCATCTACAGAATGGAAATGTTTAATTCGTTAAATAACTAATTTTTGTGTACAACTTGATGAAAGCCCTGTACCCCAAGTATAAACGCTGAATATCAATCACAAGTACAGGGTGGTTCAAAAAGAATTGAGCACTTTCATAAATTTATTATTCAGTAACCATCATATGAACATGAAATCTAAATCAATTAGTACAGTACCTTTTTTGTAATCTTACAGATGCTCAATATAGTACATGTTAATGATACTTATTTGCTAAAAAAAAAACATTTACGAAAGAGCTCAATTCTTTTTGAATCACCCAGTATCAGTAATTAAATACTGATCATGGTTTAATACAAAGGAATAACTAAAGCATGAATAGATAATAGTTTTGGCCTTGCCCTGATGCTGTATCTAACTTTATTATAACATTGGCACCTGTTCAAAAGTAGGAAATGCAAGCATTGACCGTGGTGGTTCAAATCCGAGATGGTGTCTTGCACTCATGGCTTTGAGAATGTAATTAAAATTAGCTGCTAAAGTGAAAATGTGCAAAAATAAGTAACTCTAAGCTGTTCTATTTTCCCCCCAGATACCTATACATCTTGTTACTCAAGCATAAACAAAGCAGCAAGTTACAAACATATTCTTTTAGCCACTGCTTACTTCTCGTACAAAGCAGTGTGGAGCAGCAAGGGTGGAAAGGTCCCGTGTCATTGTGCTGAAATTAACATACATAGCCCTTAGTTGAATAAATAAAGCCCTTACAACTACAAATCTCTAAGTTCTAAAGTTGTACCACAGGCCAGAAATGATATGCAAATTGAGGCGTTTACAAAACCAAACACTCAAATATTTTAAATACAGGTTTTTCAAAGCCAATAAAACAGCATAGAAAGGATGCCTTACTCTGTGCAACTTGCACTAGAAGTCTAAATGAAGTGAACAGGGACAATAAAATTAGAAGCAGAACTCTTCCCCTTGATGTTTTCAAGTACATAAGAACTAGATCGTTGAGAAAATTTCATACAGACATATGCAGGGATGCAGAGGTGTACCATTCAGTGCAAAAGTCATCTGCTGCCCCACCAGGCTTTGCTTCTGCTCCTGCTGCTGTGACCCAGAGGACAGGGACAATGAGGCTTGCATCTCAGTGACTTCTGGCTGATCCTGGTCTGTTCCAGACAGAAAAAGCCAAAATTCAAAGTTAAAACACCGCAGACTGACAATGTAGACCGCAGTCTGCATCAAGACAAAAAGACCAATTTAAAAGCTCGGTTCTTGTTACTGAGCACTTCTGAAATCAGTTACCATATTTATTTCAGCTCAGTGTGACTGGCTTTATGCATCAGACATGTAGACCAACTAATTTGAAAAAAAATCATGGTGTTACCCATCAGAGCTCACCTGGACAGTTTATAAATTCTACCAAACTTTTGCATTTATAGAAATACAAAGTCATTACATGTTTTCAAAAACATTATTAATATAATTGTATCTGACCCCAAAACAATTTAATAACATTTAAACCATAAAATGGCTAAGAAAAAAATGCAACTGTCAAAACACACAAGATGTTTTTTGTGAATTCAGGAAGTGTTCATCTCTAAAATATTTTTTTTTTTTTATATTGAGAAACTAGTTGGTTAATGCAATTACAATACAGAACATGGATAAAAGAATTTAATTGTGTAGCTAAAAAAAGGAACAGAAGCTAATGTGATTTTTTAAAAATAAATGAGGTAACTGCTGGCATTCATCCAAAGCTCTAGTGAATATTTCTGGGTCAGCAGCAATTTGTTTGACCTGTCAAATACTATCAGGACCAAGTTCATCCAAAGACCCAGCAGCATGGACTTCCTCCCAACTCCCAGCAAGAGTCCAGTACCCGATGCAGTACAGCAGCTTGGATTCTAGCCATTCTTATAAACTTTGGAGAACAGTACTCTCATTAACACTTTGTAATGCCGTGCTTTATACACTTCATCCTTTAAATATATTTTTTTCTCTAGGGAATAGTGTCTCAGGGATCAGAACACATTTCACTACATGGTGTACAACCATGTACGTGACAAACTCTTGTCTCTTTTGTCTCTTTGTCTCAGTGCAATTTGCCATCATCACTGGAAAAAGCCTACGTATATACAGGCAGAATGAAAATTAGTAGCCAGCAAATACATTTGCTTAAATGGTTTCCTCTGGGTGCTCCAGTTTCCTCCCACAGTCCGAAGACATGCGTTTTAGGTGAACTTCTTACTCTAATTTCCCCATAGCATGTGCATGCATGTGTGTGACCACACTGTGATGGACTGGCATCCCATCAAGCGTGACGTTTCTTTGGACAGAACATAGTGATTCTGAGACAAACTGGAGCACTTACTGACTACAGATGTATGGTGCATGGATATTTTTAAACATAGCAACACGTAATGAACAACAGGAAAACAGAGCATTAAAATCTTACTGTCAAGACTATTCAAGTAGCCTGAGTTAATATAGAGGTTAATATAGAGGTTTTGGGGAATATTGGGTCTGCATCTGTAGGCATTTTGTGTGTTTCTTACCCCTTGCTGTACTTGTGGAGCCTGCACAGACCTTCAGGATGTCCTCTGAGCTGGCATACTTCATCACAGAGTTGATGGATGACAATGTACAAACCAACTGGCTGTTAATGGAACCAATCTGGCTGCAAGGCTGTCCAAAGGCATCTGCTAGCTCACTGTAATTCTCAGACAGAAGCATCTGCTGCTCCTGAAGAAGCTTCTGCACCCTCTCAATGTAGTGGTCCAGCTCTGTTGCCATTTCAGCCCTTGGGCGCCAAGTCTCCAGGACAGGAAAAGCGTCAGTCACTCGCTCTTCTCCGACACCAATGCTTCTGGTTTTCATAGAGTCAGGGAGCTGAGAGGGACCACAGGCAATATTTCTTGTCTTCAAGCCCACCAGAAAGTTGTCATTTATGTTGGCCAGCCCAACTCCACTGTCTTTGGTTTTAATTAATGATGGCTTGTCATCGGTGGCTTCCCCATTTACTGAGGTACCTACAGCAATGGATCGAGTTTTTAACACCTTTTCAAGCTCTCTCACAAGACCATCTCCTACAGAAACAGTCCGAGTTTCTCTTAGTGTTGTACTGGTACATTTCTCTTGAGTGCTCACTCTTGTACTTGTGCTACTGTCTGCATAACTGCTGTTTTCTGTGTTGGTGAATTTAGTTAGACCACCAAATTCGGTATTTGTTTCTTGGGAAATGGTGTCAGGTATAGCCATTACTTCAGAATCAAATGTGCATACCAGATCTGTGTTTGTACCAAGAGACACCACATCCTTTCTAGGACAAACTGTCACGTCCAACGTACAGTCTCCACATCCTATTGACTTGCAGTTCTTGGTCTTTTCATGTCCAAACTTGCACAGACCTAAATTGTCCACAGCTTCTTCTGTACCAACTCCAGCTTCACAAACAAACAATTCCTCTCCTACATTTTGGTTACATGTTACAACATGGCTCCCAACACACTGATCATGGGTTTCAGATCTTTCCTTTACCACCCACTGGTTCATCAGTAGATCTGGACCTACAGCAACATGCTGCAGCTCTGGTCTGCATGAAACACCCACTGTATGTGACTGAGTAAAGCTTCCAGTGCAAGCATCGCTGAAGTCCACATGGTTTCCCACACCTCGACTTAACATTTCCACCGTGGCTTCCACGCCAGTGTTGTACATTGTTGGCTTGGCCATTAACCCTTTATCAACTTTCTTCCTCAATCCTGCTGCCTGAAGCTCCAGTTTCAGCTTGCCCATCTCCAGCTCATGTGTGGTTTCCTTCAGCTGTACCTCCAGTCTATAGATCTTCTCTTTGAGAGACTCGATAGTCTGATGCTGCAACTCAATCTCCAGCTCGGTCTCCATGGTCACACCCAGCATGGCCTCCGTCACTCCGGTGGCTACTGTCCTCACCTCCAAATCTGTCTCTACAGCAACATCTCGACAGTGTTGCAATGACTTGTGGTAAACAACAATGTTGCTCATATTTTCATCAGCACCCACAGCAAGAGACCTATGCTCTTTCACACTTTTTTTTTTCTCCATTTGAGGTTGTACAGTAATGCTCTGCTGGCCCTCACAGCCATTTTCAGTGATTTTTCTCCCAAGCTCTTGCATCTCAGCTGTCAGCTGTCTAAACTCCTCCAGCCTCTGGGAGCTCTGCTTGGTGCGCTGTAGCTCATCCTCTGAACCAATGTGCAATTCTGAACCCTTTCCAATCTGGGACAGCTGTTCAAAGTGGTCTGCGCTGCCAACACTGTACGACCGCTTCCGAAAAGAACTTAATGGACTCTGGCCAGAGGATGTTTGGTTCTTCAACTGCAAGGTAAGCTGCCTCTTCTCCTCCTGCAAGACTGAGATTTTAACTTGAAGGATGGGTATAGTCTTGACCTGCTCTTCTAGTTCCTTAAGCCTCTTGAGTGCCACCACCATTTGCTCCCTGATGTGTTGCAGATGCATGGGGCTGATGGCAGTGACTGGTGTTGTCATTCCTGAGCTCATGGGACTGTGGCGAATAGAGCTGCCAATTGACTGGTTGAAACTAAGACTATAGTCCCCATTAGGCTGGTACCCATTGTGCATGATCTGATTTGGACCACTTGAAGAAGAAAGTGAACTGTTTGAGCCCATCCCCCCAAAACTAGCAAGTCTGCGGCGGGGAGGCTCCTTGAAATGGGGCTCTAGGAGAAGCCGCTCCTGCTCTAGCCGTTGGCGAGTCTCCATCAGTGTCTTCTCCACTTGTGGATTGCGTCTCACTATGCTGGGGGATGGCGATAACAGCTTGCCTTCCAGGTTGCTAAAGGAGGCTACAGGCACCTCATGGGTCTGACTAGTCCTGATGTAACTGAGGGGGAGCTGCTTCTCTGTTGCAGTGAAGAATGGAAAGCGCTTGCTGTCATCACTGCTAGAGGAGGACAGCGAGTCGTTTGATGCCCAGTCCAACTGGGTGCTGCCGTTCCGTTGAGCTGTGCCAGGTTGGGCTGCTTTGGACCGTCTCTGGACGTTTAGCTTCTTGATTGTATTGCCTCTCTCGATGTCATCCACATACTTAAGGAAGTCAAGATCTAGCTGATAACCATAGGGGGTCTCCAGGGAGTAGGGTGCCACAGAGTCCTTATCATTTTCAGCAAGACTATCTGTTCTTTCTATGGGAGAAACAGACAGGAAAATCAGTTATTAATGATTGTGAATTAATGTTCAACAAAGGTTGCAGGATTAATAAAGTGCAGTGAAGACGCTTCAGAAATTCAAAACGGAAAAGTAATGGTGATTAGATATAATTTTCCCAAGCTTTTTAACCTGTCATAACAATGGCAATAGATTTGTTTAGCTGCCTTACTCTCAGATCCAACACAAACAGCTTCTATGAGATCCAATAAATAATGAAACATAAACAGCTAATTTCCAACAGATGTACAGAACAGAATACAATCTGCCTTTGGATTTGCTAAGTGCATAAATGGTATATAATACTGTTTTACCTTTTAATACGCATGCAGTCAGTAGCTCTTTAATTGTCAGTACATTACATTGCTTATATTTCAAGACCTGAATTACATACATCTTTGTAGAGTTCACTGATAGTAACATGCAAAACCAGACATAAAGGTTACTGCACATTTTCTGTTATTCTTCCCCATGAGTTAAAAAGCTATTTTGGTGAAAGGTACTTTTGAAAAGGGATAAGACAGTGGGTAAACATACTTCAGACACAATATTAACAGGTAATAGCACATCACACAGCCACAGAAAATATATTAAATATAGTACAGAATAAATTAAATAAATAAATAAATAAATAAATAACAAACTGGAAAAATAACCACAGCTACTTTCTATGAAGTTCAAAACGCAATTGCCTAAAAATTTGCAACTGTATGTTAAACAAGTTCCATGTTAGGTAAACAATTCCAGCACAAAATTATACAGTTGGATTGGAGATCTCTTCTTAAAAGTTCACGAGTCCCAGTACGACAGGAACTTCTGACCATAAGCAGTTACTAAAAGCCACTAGCGTTCCTCTTTAGTGGTCTTTGCACAGCCCACCTCTTTCAGTCTGACTATTCAGTGAAGAACATGCTAAAACAGCTTAAGGAAACCAAACCCCTCCTGTTCTTCAGTCCTTACTTACCAGAGCCTTAACAGCACCCCGTAGTCCCCCTCTGCCTGCTCTCTATCATGGGCTGCAAGTACAAGTTCTAGCTCCAGCACTTTCCCTGCTCAGTTGCAGCCTTCTTGCTCACTCCATAAGGGGGAAAAAAATCCACTATTGGTGTAAACTTGACAAAGCAAAACAACGTCTGTGATAGGCTGATCCGGCAGTCCAATCAAACTCTGTCATCCTTTGGTCCCTCCTGCACCCTGAACAAAACTTCTTTTATTCAACGTTTTGGCAGAAACAGAGAATAATGAACGTGCATTTATTTTATGAATTCAAACCATTGACCTTAGTGTATACAAGACATGGTGACCCACAACAAAGTTTAAATGATACTTTTCACTAAAGGCGTGGTTAATATGTTTGGCAAATTTACACAACTGCTATGAAAAGAAATATGAATTTCTAAAATATTAGCAATAGGAATGAGCTAGAACAAAGCAACTGCAAAAAAGCTATTTATTTATGATCATAATGGCTCCTATCCAATAAAACAATCACTAAAAATCTAAGCTAAAAGAACAGGCTTCAGCAGTGTTTCTTGTCCATGTTCAACAATGAATTTTGTGCATTTTTATGCAATGACCCATTCAGAAAACTACTATACTGTACTCATTAAAACTGTGGGAACTTTATGTTGCCAGACAAGTTAATTTAGAATTCACTCAAAAAGATGTATGTTTAAAATGTCTTGAATTATCTTTGGAAAAGATTGTCTGTTTTTCTTGGTCAAGTGCCTCCCCCTACATAAAAACTCCATAGGACAGTAGAGTTAATCCCTGTTCCTCTGGTAGGCCAGCACGTGTCGGCAAACTTTTCATGAATTATAATGGGCAATTCAAGATAAATATAATCAACGTGATAAAATACAATGGGTTTTAATACCTGGAATTAAAATACATGATATGTTCAGTAATAAAACATTGTCAGAGTAACATCTGCACTAATTTAGCAGAGTACTTTTTGGACAAGATCTTAAGCTGTCAAAGTTAACTATGCAATTAAATTAGACCAAAACTAAACAAACCACTAACAAATGTGGTCTATTGAATTTCAGCTATATTCTATAATTCTATATTCTGTAAGTAATGTTGTTTTCGGGGGGGGGGGGGGTAATTATGCATGCCAAGTCAAACAAAGCCTTCTTGGAATGCTAAAAGTTGCCCTAGATCAAACCTTGCAAACAGACAACCATTCTGAAGTAAAATGAATATAGGAAATGTTATGGCAGCATTTTCAAAAACATTAAGTGCATAAGCAAATTGGGCCCTACATTTAAAAAAAAAAAAAAAACTGATTTGATGACCAATAGAAAAGCACGACAGTAGTGGTAATTTCTGGTTGGTTTCATCACCGACCGATTTGCTCACAATGAAATAAATATGATAACACTGTTTCAGCCAGAACAGGACTAGCATCACAAACAGACAGATCTAACTAAGGAGTTTGCTGAAATAAGCTTTTAGCCCATAGGTCCATCCACGAACTTCTGCTCACAAAAATATCTTTTAAAATCATATAAAACAAATCAGCCAACTTAACACACAAGTTCTAAAGCAGTGCATTACTTATATAAATAAGATGGCTTACCTGAATTTTATACAGATACACTATAAAAGTTGTTAAAAAGCCTGGTTAGGAACCGATAGTCCACACGATGACAAAGACGATGCCCCTCGGCAGCCCACTTGTGCCCCTACGGGGTTAACTGGGGTCTGTGAAGTCCTGAAAGCTCCTTGCTCTTGGGAACGGCTCTGGGTTGGGTATGAGGGAGCCATCTGTACATCCTGACACATCAGCACGCCACCGGCCTCCGTCCACTGGGAGGGTCCTTTCTCGTGCGCACCCCTGGAATTTCCTGGCCCAGCCCTCCAGAGCCCTCGCTGGCCGGGCTGTGCTTAATCACCCCGCCCCAAGGTGCCTGTGTCGATCCTGCTACTGCTTTTAGCACCACTGAAAGGTTCTGCACACCGCTTCACTCACATTTACAGCCCTCTCTTTTTTTACAGAGGAAACAAACAGAGGCCTTAATTAAACAGTAACCTACGTGCAGAGCGGAGGAAAACGCCTGCCAACAGCAGCAGCAGAGACCCGCGTGAATGCTGCTGTATGAAAACAATTCCCTTTCACTGCCCCCCCTCCAGAAGAATCGTACAAAGTACAATAAGAAATCACCTACCCAACAGCTACATTTCCTGTTTATGGCTTCTAGGTGAGATGGAATTCAAAAAATGAAAACAATGCAGCAAATACAAAACTAATACCTGAATACCAGACTGCTGTGCCTGGAAAAGCATGTTCATTTCCTCACCATTTAAACTAAAGACTTATCAAAATTACCATTTGAGCTCAAAGGAAGTTGAGAGCAATAAAAATTCACTTTCTGCACAACCCATAAAAGCTTTTCAATGCAAAACAGAGGAAACTGCAGCCAAGAAATCTTCAATATCTTTTTCAAATTTCCCTTAGGTTGCTTTGGCTCTGAAAAAACATGTTTATACTGAGCTCTGGAGAATGTGTACAGAGAAGAGCAAGTTCACAGTATTAAAACTAAAAAAGATTATTTAAAAATGCTGCACTTGCAATAGAAACATTTACAGTTAACATTTGTGAAATCTGTGAGAACAACACTTCAGAAGCAAAGATGTTTTGCACTGTGTGCTACTGTGTATTGTAGCCCACCAACAAGGAGACACCCAACATCCTGGAACCTGCATACAACAGGGTGGTAAACAGCTCCCTTCCTAAGAGTTATTTCTGCCACTGCTTTACTAAAATGTAAAGAAAAGGGTGCCTTTTCAAATTCTAGCAAAGCTGCAGTTGAGCCAGCTTGTCCACAACATGGAGCACCAAGCCTCCGCGGGTCGAGGGAGTTTGTTTTATGTGGCTTTCTGCCAGAACAGCGGGCAAGCCAGTTTCCCTCTGGCCCTAGTTACGCAGCAGCGATGGTGAAGGTGAATAGCCAGCAGACTGCTGATCTGTCCCTCCTCACGCTTTAAGTATGTACATCTAAGGCAAAGAAAGATCTAGACACAAACATCTTCACCCAGATTCTAAGAAATGGGATGGAAATCACCACAAATATCTACATCACGAGGCTGAAAATAACATGAAGTTTTAAAAGATTAACTCTAGGATAATGTGAATTAGTTTATATCAAAAAAACAAAACTCACTGACGATGCAGTAAAATGACACACACACACACACACACACACAATATTAGTGACTATTTTATTCAATGTAGAATAGTATGAGAAGTTTCAGTTTAAACAGTTTTGCTAAGACCCAAAGTTCAACATATACAGCATGAGCCTTTCTCCCTATCTACCCTGTTTACAGAAACCACAAAATGTTCATGGGGGGAAAGGAAAAAGACTGCTTGCTCTCATGGGGATCACGCCTGTTTTATGGTGAAATTCCAGAACAGACACACTTGCACAGAGTTTAACATCAGTGGGTCTGGAAATGCATTTGGAAATGAATGCACAAAGGATACCACAATACCGGGGACATTTTTTTGGAAACCAATTTCTGATGCCATTGTTAATCTTTTGCCAATTTTAATTAAAAATCAGTAACTGACAAATGTTTATAAGCATAATGAAGCCCACATGCCCATAGAAAGAATTTTCCCCTTTAATGAGCAATATCATTCCCATAAATATTTAATAGCCTTGTTTATAACCACTAGTGTTTCCATTTTAAAACTTCCTGAACTGGACAGAATTCTGGACCTAAAAAAGCAGAAGTCATACATGGAAAAGAGTAAGCATTTAAATGTTTAAAAAAAAAAAAAAAAAAAAAAAAAAAAAAGCTGGAGCATCATGGGAAGTCATACAGTAGAAGAGCAGGCAGCACTGGGGCTCACCTCCTCAGTAGTGTACGATCGAGTGTGGATCTGGAATGATTTCCCCAGGTTTATGTGGGTTTCCTCTGGGTACTCTAGTTTCCACACTTTTCACATTAACTGGTGACTAAATTGCCTGTTGTATGTGTGTGTTATATTGTGGTAGAAATGGGGAAAGACTGTGAGGAGTTAGAGAAATTAATTACTTTTGCCAGTTTCACCTACTAATACAAATCATTTGCTATATGAGGTCCTCCTTCACAAAAAGGAGTAACTGTGTAATAATTTACTCAGAAAACTGGGAGACTGCTGAATGATCAATGTTGTTAAGCAGTGGTCATTTACATTAACAGCCTACATAAACTTTAAAAAGGTGATTCAAGTCTTATACAGACAATCTATGCAATGCTGTACGATAAAGACTAAAACACAGATATATGATAATGAGCATACAAATGGTGCAAAAACGGTGACTCTGATGAGGAAGTGTCCATATGACAATTCTTATGCTCTGTAAGGTTTTACATAGACCCAGGCCACAGAAACCTGCTACATGAGGACACAGCAGAGTGCTCTTGTCCTACATGTATTTGAAGATCCATTTTTAGGTCAAATCAACTGATCTGTGGTGAGCCACACCTTACTCCTAGCTACTACAAGTATATCCACACACAACAATGGGACATTCAATGTTCCAGACTCTCTCCCCCTTCCCCCGATACATTTGCGTATGACTGCAGGCATACATGCTTACATTTAATGAAGCATAGATGCAAAGCCTGTGAACACATTAACAGCCAACAAGTGACTTGGAAACAAATTTATGCTCAGTTCACAACGTTCACTTGCTTCACTCACCTGGAATTATGAATTACCAAAGCATATAATGAAAGGATTCTGACTTTTAAGGAAAGACATAAATACACAGCAGAAGCAGAGGGATTACCTGAAGCACTGCCATTAAGGTGCGTCATGTGTGCCATGGGATCGCAGTTACTTCCACACTGGGATGCAATGCAAACAGTCATGCAAATGCCATGCAAGTCCTGCTCACTGCTTACCATGCAACCTGCAGACTGAAGGAAACAGGAAGTTAAATTTTGTTGAATTAGCACCAACACATACAGTAGCTTTTAACATTTTCTGTAATTACCAAAAATCAGTACAGTAATCTCTTGGTATCTAAATATAATTCTGAGATGGGTCAAATAATGAAATTTTGGATACCGAATGTCTATTTGATTATTTTAAATGAGGGAGAAACAATGTAAAAATAGTGTATTCCCAACCCATCTAAGAACACTTATGTAACTATCAACCCATGAATTCGGCATGAGAAAACACTAAACACCAGTTACACAATTAGAAAACACTTAATGCTGTCATTAATGTGCATGTTTGCAATGAATGCTACAGGATGCACAGTGCAGGGCATTTTGCATGTTAATCCTGCCACTGGAATTTGAATAAATAGTTTTAGTAAAAAATTTAAAAAAATTTTTTTAAAAAATTAAATGTAGTTAACACTGCAGATAATTTAAACAAGCCTAACAGCTTTTACTGGTGACTCTTCAAGTGGAAAAAAGAGCCTCAAAGTTTGCTATGCATCAAAGAAAGGTGTCTTTTTCAGTTGTCTCTATTGGAGGTAAGTAAAAGAACTGCGACAGACATCAGAGCTGTAGCGGGGGGGGGGGGGGGGGTGTCAAAATGGAACTTTGCCTTCACATAAATTAAATCTGCCTTAAATCCACTTATCTGCAATATCATCTTCAAAGCAAGGTTATCGTTCATGCAACCAGCATGTTCCATAATAAGTAAGATCACTTATTATTGTGTTTTCTCTAAAACTACTAAAATATTCTCTCTAGGGCAGGAAGGATTTTCCCAAAAAAAAAAAAAATCTCAAAAATCCTTCCTCATCAGACCAATAGGCATCTAATCAAATTATTCAGTTTAAATCATAATAAAATGTGGTGACACTACAAAAACATTCTCACAAAATGAGCATATGAAGCGCAAATGTGTTTCAAAATTTTGTTTTGAATAAATTCGTAACAGTATACAATACAGTTTATTCTAATACATAGAGCATTTTTCAATGTAATACAATGTACAGTGTAAAAATGTACAGTGTAGAATATTTATTGAATTTTTAATTCCATCTGGAATTAAATGGTAATTTTAATATTTTAGGTATCAATTTCCCTAGCTGGCATGGCAAAAATTCACACAGACAGTTCAGGTACCAAGGGATTGCTGTGTTACCATTGGCATTCATCAATGTGCTATTATTATTAAAAATACTAAAGACAAACAAAAAAGCTTGAAAGACAAGACACAAGGGATATCATGTTTACACAAAAGCATTCCATCCTTTACATCCAAGTGGTATTTTTTCCTGTTTCCATTATTGTACAGTTTTGGGTGGTCAATAATAAATCCCCCAGCACTCTTTTCCCCTCTAGCAAAACATAAAAAGTCTAATCACTTTTCACTTAGTTTTTCTAAGTTAATTATCAGTCTTTAGGTAGTAAATAGAGATATAACTGAAAGTTATTGCATACAAACTGACAGAAAATGAAAACGGTACAATACAAATTCACTGTGTGACAGTCCATTTGAAAATCAAAAGCAGGTAACTTTACACCATGCCTGCCACTGCTGGAGTTGCTACTACTGCACAGCTTCACCAAACCACAGCTGCCTGAAGGCATGTGATCAAAAATTGCTCTTATTGTTTATTTATGACACCGAAACTCCTTGGAGCAACAGCATACATTCAGCAGCTCTGTATGACAGCAAATTCAATCATACCCAAAATTAAAACCACACAGACCATACTGGAAGGTGCAACAGAGAAATAGAAATTAAGTTATCACAGCATTACAAAGGGAGTACATGGCAAAGTACTGCAGGATGCTTTTAAGAAGCTTGATACCTGGCTGAGGAAAAAAATTCCTTAAGGAAGCCAAGGTACACTTCCTTACATGTAATTCTTTATAATGTAATGTACTTTAAATTAACAATAATAACAGTCTAAGAAGCAAAATGTTTCATTATATTCATGCTTTGTGCATTCTGGGTCTACATAAACCTTTTTAAAAAGCATCAGTATGACTTCAAATTACCAAGTCATCATTAACAGATCATTTTCTTTCACCAGCTACCACTCACTCCACTGAACAATTAGATTCTTAGTTTTACTTAAAAAGTAATGCATTTCTTACACTATATGTATTAGGGGGGAGAGACATGTTCTCCAGATATACAGCAGAACATAAGACAAAGAGTGTTCCAGGCACAAGAGCTTACAGAAAGCATGTTGAAGATTACCAACTAACTAAACAATGAACATTGGAAACAGAAAAGGACTACTCTGCTACCTGCTCATGCTGTGTTACTACATCTCGCTGCTTATGTGAAAATTAGGGGGTAGGTGGGAGGCCTGTTGGGGTTTTCCCCTTCTGTACCATATTGCAGTTTTTTTTTTCTAGCTCCTTATGGCTTTTTTGCCACAAATTATATAATTAATGGCCAATAATGTAACGGTACTATTAACTGTTATTTCTGCTACTTGACATACATATATGAAACTGCACTCTTGGAAAAATGGGCACTTTATCAATAACTGCCATTTTGAATAAACTGGGGACTTGCTCAGTCTTGTATCTTATATACATGCTTGGTCTTGCATCAGCAAAAAATTATATTATCATTTCAATTCTTCTTTTATCCTAATACAAACAAGTTTGGGCTATGCATAAACACTGAATGGACCCTAAGGGGGGTCCATATATATATATATATATATATATGAGAACTATGATGTGTACTTATATTTTTATCCATGATGGAAAAAACACTTTTTAGACTTGTGGGGAACAGACAAGAATATTGCTGATCTCATAACATGTACAGTCTGACAAACCCCTAAAACAACTAATAAACAAAGAACTATGTGTTCATATTTTGCTACCATGGAAAGGCCTGCAACTAATTGAAACTCCGTACCAGCAGTCACAGGCGGTTCATTTTCAGATTCCACTGGTTTAAAAAAATTAAGATTATTAAAGGGGCCATTAAATGAGACAAAAATTTGATCCATAAAATGTTTTTTTTTTTTTTTTTTTTTTTTTTAAATGTAGGTACATTTAATGAAAAAAATACACATATTCATGAATGCTTCCATAGTGTGTACATAAGAGTGGAGCGAAATCCTCATATTTCTTTAAACCAGAATTTCAAAAATTCTGCACATAAAGAAGCAACTGATGAGAACAGCTCAGCTACAATCCACACTGAACTTGGGAAGGAGGGGGAAAAAGGAAACAACAACCAATAGGTCTTTAAAAATATTTCTCCAGTAATAGCACCCTATGTCATTTGGAGCCTATGTTGTACTGTATAAATAAATACAGAGATTTCACACTGAGAAAAATTGTCATCTATTTTTAAGAATCAGCCATCATAAGGTATAATATTTGAGTTAATCTAAAAACATCTAACCCATCATACTGCACCAACAGAGAAAAAAGTTTAACAGAAAAAAAATATGCAACCTAAACACACAGGTGTGTTATATTAAAAAAGGTTCCTGTAATAGTCATTAGGCTGCAGTTTGCTGATTAACCTAATGACTGTTTTCTTAGTTATTTTTTTTCCCAGCTAAAAATGCAACACAAGAATGAAAAAGAACCTACTCAACAAAATGAATCAGAAAATATATTACAAAGACAGATAAATACATATAGATTACAGTATCTGCCCAACCTACAGCACACCTGGTGATAACACAGATCCATCAGAAATAAAGACTAGGACATCTAGATTCATCCATAGTTTATTAAGCTCACTGCTAAAACCATAATTACAATATCGGGTGCTTACCTGAATCGCTCATATCCACAGACACCATGGGCAGCGGGGCTGACTACTGGACAGAATTAGCCAGACTCTGCTCATGCTGAAAGAGGTATGAGTTACAGCTAAGTTTAGCCAAGTTCCCCTCATGACAGGGGTCTTATAAGGGTAACTGGTACTTAACCTCACTAGGGGACTTTATATGACTGCTTCCAGGTATGGTAGAATTTGTATCAAGATTTTAAGACAAGGTCAAAATAATTAACATGAGCATGGCTGGAGTGGGGGCAGGGTTGTACAAGGTTACAGGTCAGAAGAAGTACTGATGGTGAGTACAGATGCACATGACAGATGTGAGGACCAAAGCAAAGACAGACAGGCCATTAACAGCACACAAACCCAGTCCAACTCAGCTCATTTGCTACTGTACCCCTTGCAAAGCACAAAATATAAAATCTAGGGGGGGAACAGTTATGCACTGATGAGCTAAATTAACACCCAGTGTTTTCGCAACAGGATCCCAAAACTAAACAAATTGCACTTAGTTACTTTGTGGTATCTACAAGAACAGTCACAGTCTTTGCTCAGTTCACCAAATGAAACAAGTTAACAAAACAAAACAAAAAAAATTCAACAAAACATTTTGTGAATGACTGCAGTGTGGCTACCCTGCAAAGGTCTGGTGTCAAATCTAGGATGTACCCTCATTGGCCTGCTGCCTTGGACTTCTTCACGCAGCTCCAGACCACCGTCAACCCACCTTGAACAAGTAGTTAAGGATAATGACTGAGCAGTGACAGCAAGAGAGAACATTTGCAAATACTTCAGGAATTTTCCAGTAAAAAATAAAGATAAATACAGGGCTTTTTTTCAGGAAACACATTCACTAATAGCAGGTCATTTCCACATCTCAGGATAAGAACCAACTGAGATGCAAGTATGACTGTTACCCAGCTAATCTGAGCAATTCTGATTCATGTAATGGCTCCCAGGTGAAAACAAAGGACACAATAACTACAGTGATAGATGGGGAGGAACTGGGCTCTGCTCTCAGATTTTCATCAGTCAAGTCTACAGACTATGAATAAAATGATGGAAAAGTATATGGTCAGTACACACTGCTGAACAATCCTGGTCCTGTTCCATTCAGTAACCAAAGAGTATGTAAATATACATTTTGAAGTGCTAGCTTATTTTTTGCACCCAACATAAAATGCTGTTTTGTATACAGTACAAACAGAAAAAAGTATGATGTGCTAATAAAAGGATCTTCACTCAGGGACCTTTAATGTACCTGTTGCTCAGTGTTTCCTTACCCCTATATTAACATACAATTGCATTATTAAATGGGGCTGACCTGGGAGCTTCTCTACATACATGCTGCTTTTCATTGTTAGCAAATAATCTAAGTTGCCCAAAATATGAAATAGGTTGTTTCAGGTAAAAAGAGAAGGCATTAAGCAGTAGGAACACTTGGCACACTTTCACTTCCATTTTTAATAACCGCTTTTCCATAGGCAGGGTCACAGCTGTCCAGAGCCTACCTCAAAATCTTAGGGCACACCCCAGATGAAACAAGTCCATAGCAGGTAGCCAAAAACACACACAGTCCTGCACTATGGAGAATTTTGAATCCTGAACCCACCTGAAACAGACACAGCCCATACAGATAGAGGAATGCCAGCTTCACACAGACTAAACAGGGATTGAACCTACAACTAAAGACATAAATCAGGTGCTACAAGGCACCCACACTACTAGCTGCACCGCCTTGCCCGCCCCTACATTTTGTTTAATTTGAGCAGTTCCACTTTATTTAGCATCAATTTACTGAGCCAAAGCCTTTAGGGTCCAGCTAAATACAGAAAGGCTCCCATAACCTCTATCCTCTACCAGACAGTCTCTACTAACAAGCCATCTTGGATTTAAACAAAGGATAAACATTAGAAGGGATCCACATGGCAACGAAATGGAAGGATGCTCCAGGGGCTACTCCATCAGGTTGGCAGCCATGTGTGCCAAAACAGCTCAAGGTTCCACTCGGCCCAGTGGCACAAAACAGCCAGAGCAGCTGGAAGCCAGCAGAGGAGCCCAACCGTCAGAGAACTGCAGAGATTACAGAGCAGGCCTTGTGGACAGGCCAAATTACACTTGGGGCTCTTCTTTAAGTGGAAAGGGACATTTTTATGGTTTTAAACATATGGCAGACCATCACTGATGTGGGATGTAAGTCATTCCGCTTCCTTACTCATGATAGGAATCTGAAGAATCGCATTCCTAATACCAAGGTCGGCCTAGTATCAAAAAAAGCACGTAACCTTCAAGCAATGAATGATTTTACATTTGTGGATAACAGCAAAAAAAATCTCACATGGCCTCTGAAGCCACAGAAAATATTTATGTTTCTTTGCTGTGGAAAAATGAGAAATGGAACAAAATGAGCTATTCATACTGACCTGGCAATAAAACAGAACAAATGTTTAAGAAAACTCTTCTCAATCCTTACGAATCCTCAGTGCTTTAGAACTTTAGTGTTTTTAGACCATATCCTAACTTTTAACCATATTGCACAATAAGAGTAGCACAAAATTAAAAATCAAATGACCCTTTTCAGTACTACAGGAAACACATAAACAGTACTATTAACAGAAAAAGAAACAACAATTTCTACACATCACATTCAGCAAGGAAAAAATGCTCCTGTGTCCAATAAAAACAACCCAGTTCAATATGCACTCTCTCCTAACAGGGATTGAAATTGGGCGATTTGGGGCCACTGGTTTGGAATGTTGGCTTGGCAAAATCACCCCTCTATTTTAAGAAATGGGTTTATCTGTTGGAGTTCTGGACCCTCAACTGGCAGCTTAAAAAGCCACACACACACACACACACACACACACACACACACACAGTCCCAGAAACATCTCTCTACCAGATGAAAGAGCAGAACCAAATGCAAGAATGCAAACCTTCAATTACTTCCAGGAAGTGTACAGCAGCAGGCTATTTTCATATTGCTGGATTTAACTAATTGAGGTACAAATGATGCCTTGGCAAAACAAAGAATTGTGGTCTTCATATCACAGTGGGGGTAGGGAGTGTTGTGTTTGAAGGCCTGGTTTGTTTGAAAGCAGACCTGGCGAAGAACGTGTTATTTACACACAGCAAACACTGTCTCCATGTATAAACAAATCAAGTGAAACAGAAAGTTACTTTCAGCCTGTTCACGGTTACAGTTTTTTCCTCTGGACATGATGAACTAATCACACAAGATCATATGGTTCTGAACACAACGTTTTTTCATTTAGCTGAAGACTTGGGCAATGTTAAAATTTATATACAACAGTCTTCTGTCCACTTAAATAACTGTGTGATTTTTTTCTAATATCAACTGAAGGTAAGTACCTTGCTCAAGGGTACTACAGCAGGCAGCAGGAACTGGATTTAAAGGACAGTCCATCAATAGCAAGACAGGGGCCTGACTAACCTCTATACCACCTGCTGTCCCATTCAAAGTGTTAGAGCTATAGCTCAAGGAATTTAAGCTGGCAACTGCCGTTATGTTGCCTTTGTAGCAAACTAATGCATTTATTTTACTCACTTCAGTAGAGTTTACTAGTAAAGCATAATTCAACATACATAACATCTGATAGTCATCTCATCTGACAGTCATCTCATACTCATGCACAATGAAGTGAGTGAAATAACTAAATGCAAAACCTTTAAGTTACTCCAAAGTCAAAATAATTAGAGCAAGGAAATCTACAACTGGGGCTTTGTGCCTGTGTTGTCAGACTACAACACTGCCCTCTAGAGATCTAATAATGTACCTTAGTATACAAAACCATGTAAAAAACTAGGTCTTTGGGGAACACAACAAAACAGCCAAAAAAGTCACTAAGATGTAAGTAAATGATAAATTAATTACATTTTACCCAACATTAAATACCTCTGCCATAATGACAAAAGACATGAAAGCTAAGACAGAAAATCTAGCTACAGAAGAGATGAGCGGCACAGTTAAAAATCAAGGATGAGGCATCTCGAGACTACACTGCATCCTGTATTCCTTGTACTTCTTTGCTATGCACATGGACACAGTCAACCAGAGTGGAACCTTTCTAAATACAGCTTACAGTTTACCTACCCCACTGTATATTCACGCCGTTGAATAGAACATAAGTGACGGATCAGTTCACTAAAACCAGTCCAGCAAACAGTGGTCAAGGACAGGATAAGTGCTCTAAAGTGAACTCAACTCATGGCGATCAGCTGCACTGTTTTCATGGTAAAACAGTGCAGAAGTAGTTTACCAATTTTTTTTTCTGTGTATGTCATTAAATCCCAGAAAGCGAAGGCATAGTTTCAGTGCAAATAAGATGTTGTATTTACTGCTCTTGCCTTGCCAAACTAGAGTACTCTGAAGCATCCTTACATATCTTTAAACAAAAGGCACACACACACACGCACGCACACACACACACACAGGAAGGATATTTAAAGGATATTTTTTTTGTTTTTAATACTTTTGACACATGCAGTGCAGCACTCAAGGTAATAAAATTTATGTAACATTTTTAGATGTGCCTCAGAACACAGTGAGAGCAGGAGATATACAGCAACTGAGGAGTTCTGAATAAAGAAAGGCAGAACAAATTTTACTGATACTCTGGAAAAGTCTACTACACAAACACAAAATTGTGAATTCAGTAGAAGAAAATGGACCATGAATGGGACCTTCATGAACAGCCCAGGTCTGAACTGCTGATGTAGTACATGTAGCACCTTAACTCATTGCTCCTGAAATACTGACACTTCCTCTGAAATATACATATATCAAGTTTCATATATATTCAAAAAAATACTTTATTACTTCCAAATTAATCAAGTGATGGTGTCGAATAACCACCTAAGGGAGGACTTCATTGAAAACCTATATAAACATGGGGGTTACAGGGAAATAACCTGTAGAAGGGGCATTTATGTGACTGTTTTGCAGTATGTTTAACAATTATGCTTTAAATCAGAATTTTAGAACAGCAATATAGTTTACATCTTAAAATTACTGACCATAAAAAATAGACACATGCAAATTACTTAAGACAAATCAGAACAAGGAATTAAATTCAAAATAAAATACTGCAAAGGGGCTTAAATATGCACAAATATCACAAAGCAAATGTAATACACTCGATCTCCATGCAGAACACACCTTTTCAGAATGGCCTAGAAAAGGGTTAGTAAACTAAATCAGTCAAAATGTTGTACAACTGCAGCTGACAGCCGGAGGACCTACAATTATGTTTGGTCATGTATAAGCAATGCAGAAGTGGGGCTCCTCACGCAAACATTTTTTTTGGCAGCTATTAAGCCTGAGCTTCATGAAGCTTGTAGGTGGGGATGATTTGTGCATTTTTCGCCCCCACACACAGAAAGGAGCTGGGTGGCTCCACCTAGCTACAGTCTTCCATTACCTGTGTTATGACAGAGTATAGGGAGTTCCCTGTTTTAAAGACATGTCAGTAGCTGTTGCATACTCTGAAACAACAAAATAGCTCAAATATGTACATTAGAGTGGGTGATGAAACAAGTTTTTTTTTTATTTTTTTAATACCTCACTTGAGGCATACTAGTACAGAGAGGCCATACCCATATACCATCCTGTTCCTAGTACATAAACTCACATTTAGAGAGAGAATATATTCAAACCAAAGTAGCTACTAGGCTGCTTCTTGTAGGTGCTCTGCCCCCTCTCACAGTCCAATGACATGTGTTTCTGTTGAACTGGTAAAAGGAAGCTACCTTTGTGTGTGACTGCCCTGCACTGAACTGGTTTTTCATTCAGGGTGTATCCTGCCCTACACCCTGTGTTTCCAAGTTAAGGTCTGGCCATCACAATGCTGAAACAATAGATCATTTCAATATTATGGTAAAGACCTAGTCGATTTATCCCAAACATTTTGTCAGCTGTACTAATTCAATAAATAAATAAATAAATAAATAAATAAATAAATAAATAAAGTCTGCATTTTAAAGCACTGGATCATTTTTTATGGATTAAAAAAAAAAAAAAAAAAAAAAAATTAACTACACTTTCCGTTTGGATACCAATATATAGGTAGGTCAGTTCAGGAGCTGTTACAGTTAAAATTTGATTCTCTGACAATTGACCATCCTAGGATTAACACCAATTATTTATTTAAGCTGTTCTGCTGGATTTTTCCAAAAAATGAAGGATAAATATTATACTGAAATTTCAGAGAATATTAACTCTACTTCACAACAGTTCTCAACAGGATATTTCACCACATTTCACCTGTACCGAAACAAAAGGTAAAACACAGAACTACCAAAGATAATCTACAGATCATGGACTTTCTCGGAGGATCGTAAACAAAGTATATTTCAGAGAGAATTTGACAGTATCTGTCACAAAATCTTGCAACTATTAACATTGTGGGGAGGAAAAAAGGCACACCATTTATTTATATAAATAGTGAAAGAAAAATTAAGAATTTTCTGCTACCCAAATTGGGGGAGGGATGGGGGGAATCAGCCTATTACTATGATTGCAACATAAATGTATTGTTATTATAGCTATGGTTCCCACAAGACTCTGAAACCACAAGTATGTGGTTTACTCAAGTGTCTAATTTTTATCCACTAAAAAAAGTTAATGCTCAAACTGCACCATAATTATTATGAATTCTAAAAGATTTGAGTACCTTTCTGAAAATCTTTAGAATGCACCACATAACTACCAGTGGTGTCAGGGCTGAATGATAAAAATTATAATTGTGTGTAGTATGATTACTTACGAAGCACAACTATAGGAAGAGACATTACATGAGGATGTGACAGTCTTGCCAGAAGGCAGGATGTTATCCCTGAAATGTTAAATATAAGGAACTCTAAAACAGTATGTATACTCCTTTAAACATAAATAAACTAAAAAGAGATGGAAGACAGGACCAAAACACCATCTTGGCTAAATATTATAACCTTTGCTTTGTTCTGTGTTTGCCTCAATCTGTAGTTTCTTGGTACACTGATACTGGGGGGGGGGGGGACAAATGCTCCAACTTCCACTAATAAAATTAAATGGCACCAAAGAAATACAACTCTAGAAACTATTAGCAGTGACATGTAAGAGGGAGAAAGAGAAAAAGCCCTAATCTGATTTTTTCAGGCTTTCTGAAAGGGGGGGGAAGGACCAGTCCAAAGATGAGCCATGCAGCTGAAACAGCCCTAAGCCCCTGTGTAAAGGACATGATGGACACCTATGAGCGCTGCTGCCCTCTCTGAACAGGGGCCCCTTGTCTGCACTGACATCTCCCCCAGCTGAGCCCCCTGGCCCCACTCACTCCTGCCTGAAGTGGGGGCAATTGAATTCTGCACAAAAACACACATGAAATTTTAATTGCTTCCTGTAATAAAACAAAAGGAGGGCCAGGAGGAGCACACAGGTGCTACAACAAAAGGGAGCAGGCAGCACGTCAACAGCAAGCAGGCGAGCTTCATGGCACTCTACACCAAACACTCACTGGGCTGGTTTATGCTGTTTGTGCCACTTTGGGAATGCTTCAGAGACAAAGTTTGGCACAAGGAGCATAAAAGCAAAATGTAAAAATGTCTAAAAATAAGCTGGCCCATCTTCAGTATGACTGGTGTAGTCCATTAAAAAATTTTAAAAAATAAATAAATAAAAACACCATTCTGTACTAAGTTCTTGTTTTGTAGATATTGATGTGCATTTAAAGAATTCTACTGAGTGGAAACAAATCCTTATTAAACATAACATACCAATCAGCCACAACATTAAAACCGCCTGCCTGATATTGTGTAGGTCCCCCTCATGCCGCCATAACAACTCTGACCCGTCAAGGCATGGACTCCACAAGACCTCTGAAGGTGTCTTGTAGTATTTGGCACCAAGACATTAGCAGCAGATCTGTCCAATAAGTTGCTAGGTGGGGCCTCCATGGATCGGACTTGTTTTTCCATCAAATCCCACAGATGCTCATCCGTACTAAGATCTGGGGAATTTGGAGGCCAAGACAACAACTTGAACTCTTTGTCATGTTCCTCAAACCATTCTTGAACAATTTTTGCAGTGTGGCAGGGCCACTGTCATCAGGGAACACCTCATGAATGACAGGACCCAAGGTTTCCCAATCGAACATTGCCCAGAGCATCACACTAGCTTCTTCCCACAGAGCATCCTGCTGCCATCTCTTTCCCAGGTAAACAACGCACGCGCACCCGGCCGTCCATATGATCCAAACAAAACGTGAGTCGTCAGACCAGGCCACCTTCTTCCATCGCTCCATGGTCCAGTTCTGACACTCAGGTGGTCGACAGGATTCAGCATGGGCAGCCTCATACGCAGCCAGCTGCAATGCATTGTGTGCTGTGACACTTTTCTAAAAAGGCCAGAATTAAGGTCTTCAGCAATTTCTGCTACAGTAGCTCTTCTGTGGGATCAGTCCAGATGGGCTAGCCTTTGCTCCCTACGTGCATCAATGAGCCTTGAGCACCCATGACCCTGTTGCCGGTTCATCGGTTGTCCTTCCTTTGGTAGATACTAACCACTGCATACCGCAAACTCCACAAGACCAGCCGTTTTGGAGATGCTCTGACCCAGTCGTCTAGCCATCACAATTTGGCCCTGGTCCTTACGTTTGCCCATTTTTTCTGCTTCAAACACATCAACTTCAACAACTCACCAGTCACTTGCTGCCTAATATATCCCTCCACCTCTTGACAGGTGCGATTGTAAAGAGATAATGTTATTCACTTCACCTGTCAGTGGTTTTAAAGTTGTGGCTAGTCAGTGCATACTTTACATTTATTTTTTGTGAAGGATACATACCTCTCTATCATAATATACAAAAGCCTAGACAGGCACTTTGATGGCAGCAGTAACAACACGACAGGGGGAAAATGCAACAATAATTGACCCATGAAATAAGAGAAACAACGCTTAGAAAATCAATATGGATATATTGTTGACCATTTTTCTTGCATTTATTGCAAACAAAAATTGACCCCAAGGTCAGATCAAGGCTATGGGTACAGGTTGTGTGCAGAGAGATTAGGGAGGCACAGTGAGTGGAATGCCATCTGAAGGCCAGCCAGCACACTGAAGCCAGGGAAAGGCATTTGCTCTACACCATGAGCCCCAGTTCACAGAATGACAAGTGTTAGTAATAAAGACAGAAGCTAACAATGCAATACATTTCATAGCAACCAGTTAAATAATTGAGGTTATTACACTATATTAGCACTTTATATGCAAGTACCCAGGATACGTAAAGGGTTACAAAAACACCGAAAGGCAATTTTCAGTGCCATATTCATACATTTCAGAAAGAATTTCAAAATGTGAACAAAGTGATTTTTCCCAAAAGCTTACAATAAACAAGGATTCAAAACAAATTATCTAAAATATGACTGGTGTAAAATCTGAATTGAATTGTTTTGGCCTTAATTCATCAGAAGTAAACCTCTGCAGACAGCTTCACAACACTGCAAACAAAGTTCACAAACCATTTGGATTTCATCTGGCACCACAACTGTTAACCAGCACATGAATACCTAGTATGGTTAAGGTCTAAGGTCACTGAGCTGTTATAATGTTACACGTAATACATGTGTGCAGACAGCTTGTAACCACATAATCACATTTGGAACTCTATGAATATACAGCACGTTTCACTTTGTACATTTCATATATCTGGTTAAAGCAAGAGCTAGCATGAAAAAGAAACAATGTTTATGTGCGCAAAAAAAAAAAAAAAGGTTTGAAACAAAAGGTGATTTCCCAAACAGAGATTCCTTACAAAAAGAAGGCCTTAACAGTCGATCCTTCTGTTACTACTACTCAAGACAACACAAGAGGTCAGAATAGGCCAAACATTTATAATAATATTAGCATTCCACCCACAGCATGGCATTCTGCAGCAAATGGACTGAGAGTCGTCCACCCTTGCTGAAGTAACACTGAAATAACAAGAGCTTAGTAAGAAGCAGCATCCCGTGGGGTCAAAGAATATCTACACCAAATCTTGTTCTTTTTAGTATGGGGAAAAATAAACACCAGTCAATCATAAGAAGCATGCCTGAAATTCACATCAGTCCATGTTGACAATTTCCCCCTGAACATGACATTCGCTATGTACGAATCATTTCTTCATACAGCCAATAGGATTTGTAGTCAAGTCTTGATGCACTCTAAGGGAACAGGCTTTGCCCCGCATCACTAATAGGCTGCGATATTATGTAATGTGTAAGACGTCATTTTTTTTTAAGAATTCATTCCACACAATAAACAGTGGGCTGATTAAGAAAGGCTTGCTGATGGCCAAGGAATGTATGGGAGTGAGTTTTGTGGCTGTCAGGCTTAACTAATCAGAGGACACTGATCAAATTAGCCAACCCATTGTCTAAAACTTTTCAACAAACAATGTCCATCCCACAGCCCCCACTCACACCATCAAAACCCAGAGCTACATGGAGACTTTAACCCTTGAATAAGCCATAAGTAGGCAGAACTAAAAGCAATAATGACAATGGATGAGAACGGAATTCAAGTTTTGATACCAGAGTCTGCATTTAGTCTTGCATTAAAATACTGATTTCTTTTAAATAATATTGAAGCTGAAATTGGCTGTTCACACTTGGACATCTTTAGTTTTCTGGACCATATGCGGGGAGGTAACTGCTCAATGTGGCAAAAGTTCAGAAAATTGAAAGGATAATTTAAGCATATTTTTCACTACAGTGCTAATACTGCACTATGTACTATGGTAACACTTTATATTATGTAAGGTGTAATGAACATGTAAGATGCCTAATAAAATAAAATAGTAAGTTCAATATACATACAGTACACAGTGAATTAAGTGTGAAAAGCAGTGAAAACAGGCTTGATCAAAATCCTGTTACAAGGGGTCCAGCTGCCTTCAGAAAAATAAAAATAGAGACAGCAGGGTGGTTCTTTTCTGAGACGATATTAGAATTGTTAAAAACATTATTTTACTGCTTTAATGCAGTTATTTTCTCCAAAACAGCTAAAAATTAGTAAAATATATTTCTCCTTATATTATAAAAAAAAGTTTTTTTTTTTTTTTTTTTGTAAATTTGAGGATAGCAAACTAAAGGTTGGGCTGTATACAAGATGACTTTTGGAGTTTTTGCAGAGTAAAAATATACAGTAAACATTTGATTTAACAGACCCTAAAGGATTTTGCATTTAACAGACAAAAAAAATTCAACAGTTCATGTCAATACTTCTGTACCCCCTTTAAATATTCTGGTTGAGAAGGGGGGGGGGGGGGGGAAAGAAAAAAAAAGTTAATGGTTCAAAGTAGGCTTCAAATTGTTATTGAATAAACTTCTAATTTTAAAATATCTTAAGAGATACTTGGATTTAACAGATATCTGGAAATATTGGAGACCACTCCAACTACTCTGTTAAGTAGGGTGTATACTACTTGAAGATACAGACACAAATACATTTTATTTATCTGACATGCAACTACACAAGTAGTAACAGAGCAAACAATTTTATATGCATTTTTGTAACATGCAAGAATGCCAAATTATTTAAGCCACTTAAAAGTAAAAAAAAAAAAAAAAAAAAAAAAAACGCAAAACTGAGGTTTTTCATTACATTTCTGTGGATAATGTGATTACTCATTGAAAGAGCTGGTTTAGGTCACTTCATGAAATTTTAGTTCCTAATCATGCCACCTCCAGGGAGCAGGAATGTTTAATTAGGACATCACCCTGAGGGGTCCTTTCAGCACCCGGCTTTGGTCTGTGAAGTGCTATTTACTGCAGCCTGTGCTGTGAATGGCTTGGAACCCAAAGCATTTGGCACCATTTAACCAAGGATGCAAATTAATGACCGAACAACTGCCCCAACAACAAATATGGAAAGCTAATTTAACTAGTTAACTACAAAAAAGGGAGACCGAAAGGAAGCCTTTTTGGTGGACATCTGAGTTTCAGGACCAGCCACTTTAAGATTTATTAATGAAAAATATGGTCTTAAACTCTTGCAGTGAAAACTCGTACAACAAAGAATAACTGACCATGCAAACAGTAATGCATTGATTAGTTTCTATGATTAGACTAAGGAATACATTCTTTGTGAAGGAGAAACTTTGGCTTGAGCCTCATCACACAGAGCCAGAGGACGAGCAAAGTTGCCCCTTGTAAACAGCGTGTCAACGGTTACACCTAATGGGTCATGTGTTTTTCCCCCACAGGCGCCTGTATCACCTAATCCAGTGAGCAATGCACACAACACAAGGGCACTCCATAAAACCAGGATGTCTTCAGAAAGGCAAAAACCACGAGGAAGGGGGGGGGGGTGCTATTTATACAAGCACCATGTTGAAAGTAGCAGGATGGTCTACTAAATATCAAACATCTTCTGTGTGCAGTCTGAAACATCTAACCTTCAAGTGACATTAGAGCCTGCTTAAGAACCAGGAGCAACAGAATGTCCTTCATGGGGATCTCGTGTGCACACAAGTTGGAGATTAAAAAACAACTTCAAAAGGTGTAGTAAATTTTAGCATTCATTTACTTAAAAAAATTAAAAAATTTTTTTTAAAAAAACCCAACATGGTCTTTCCACCTTAAATTTATGGAATACGTCAGGAATCCCTTCAACATGGAAACCTCCACGGTTACCACGGTGAGACCTCCAAATGGCCCCTTTGTGAACACAGAAACCTGAGAAGGTCATTACTGGCTGCTTCAAAGACAAATGGTCACCCACTGAAATGCATAGATACACATATATGGTAATGTGTAAATATGAAAAGGAACCACAAAACCCACTTCAGCAACTGCCGTGCAAATTTGCACAACTTATCATGCCATTTATAAATCATTTTTAACATTGGTATAAAAGAAATGCCTCTAATCACTGAGCTGTTGCTACAAAAAAAGGAACCAATATGAAATAGAACATTTCGAACAACGAGAACAATAGGTTATTGAACACGGTATAAGAAGTACTGTGGTAAAGCAATTTTGTATTGCATGTCAAAGTGTCACATAATACAAAGGTGACAAAGTCCAAAATTACAGTGTGGCTTGGAGAATACAGATCTACAATAGCTAATATATAAACAAGCCATGGGTCATCTCAACAAATTGCATTCAACAATAGATACAAAATAAAGTTCTCTTTAATAGCACTTTAAAAGAAAAGCAAGACTTGATGAAAAACAACACTGCACAGAACCTACCAACATAGGGTTATTTTTTTAAAGTACTTCTACCATGCAGTAAGGTACCTATTTATACAATGTGTTATCCTTAATAAAATAATTTAGGGCAAAAACATCACAAAAGCAAAGGAGGGATTTGAACTAGAGGCCTTAAGAGTGAAATATGATAGCTCCAACCACTATGATACCCTTAGTTAACCATACCTGGAATACCTGGAAATTAAGCTTATTTCTGTCACATTAATTTTGTTGCCCACTTTTAACTTTGACAGTGATATTAACATTCTTTTTCAAATTACATTATTGTACACGGGCTATACATATACATTTAATACTTAACACTTTGATGTTCAAAAATTTAATTTATCTCAAGGCACATTTATGTAAGTATACGCTTACTTTTCTGTACAGACCCATAAGAAAACCCACATAAGCAAATAGTTCCCCTTGAGAAGCATCTCTTTTTAGAAAATGCAGGTTCTACACTTATTACATACATGCTTCATATTGCTGTAGACAGAAACATGACTGGTTCTTCACCTTCCATTAGAACATGGAGCACAACTATACTACAGGACATAGATGAGTTGAGAGCACAAATCCTCAGACAAGAAAAGGTTCTGTCCTGGTGCACACCGCAATAACATAAACAAGTACACTGAAGTAGACATTTGCATGGCCTTTGTGCGAGTTGACAGCAAACATTAGATGACACAGTAATAGGTATGTTGGTTCAAAATCAAATAAAAATAGGAAGCATGTACGTAGTTAAGCTGGCACTGGCTGATCACATATATGAATGCATAGGTGGAGTTTCGGAAATGGAAAGATTCCCAGGTACAGCTCACAACATACTTTTCCTAAGTCCGTGCTTTCAAAGTGTGGCCACAGGGTGTTATCACAGGGTTCCTACTGTAGGTTTCCTGTTACAGCACAAGCAAAGCCTGTGCTTGAGTTTATATTAAAACAATTAAATCATAGCTGTATAATCAAACAATGCATAATTACTTCAGATGTAGTTTACAATTTAATTTTATAGACTTGATCAGTGCCTCAACATCACTTTCAGAACTCAAAATTAAAACAAGTGCTTTCAGGATAACAATAGAATACACACTGCTCTGTAGTACTAAACCTGATGTAATAAAGAACAAATAGTTATCAAGAAACAACGAAACAATAGTAAACCTCCAGATTCAAAAGCTTACGACACCAAAAATACGTTAAAATTATTAAAGCTTACAGCTTGGACACACGGTACCAATTTGCCAGGTAGGTTAACATGCAAAATGAATGTAGAGATACACCTATTGCCAAAAGCTCAAAAAAATTATACACAGTAATTTGCAGTCTTAAAGAATCTGAACTGTTTTTCTCCTCTTCCAAGTAGCTTTAAAGGTATGGGTTTGTCAGCAAGTAGTGCTGGTACACTTAAACACAAGAGATTTATTCCAAGGAATTAAAGCGTTTAATTCCTTCTTGCATAACAGACCTTTGCCAACAACCCACTTCATGTCAATACATGCCAACTACCAGTCATTTTCACATTTTTTACTGATGACAACAGCTAAAAACACATGGGGAACACCAAAACACTTAGTCAATCATGACAAGAGAAGCTGAAAATGGCTGGCAATGACTTATTTGCACTATAATTTCACGGTAGTGCAGGACATGCCCATGACAATGACGCAAAAATGGTCATTTATCTAAGTAAGTCAAAAGAATTTGCTTTTTAATGGTCTTTTTAGTGCCTTCTTAAACTTCCCATTGATTTCATTAGTACCCTGACATATGGCATTTTGTAAAAACAACTTGCAAATCACATGTAGATGCAGAAATGTTAAAGCACATAATTTAAATATATTTACAGCAAATTTAAAGTTCCAGTTACTTTCCCATCACCCTAAAATTAAAATTCTTAAACAAATCTACTTAAATTATAAATGGTAAACTCAGTAACAGGTGTGAGTCTTGTGATCTCATAGATTAAATAAGATTCGCAGAAATAACCCCCCTTAAGACCTATGAAGAAATTCACACTTTCTATTCTAGAAGGGGAAAAGGCACCGGTTTTACTGCCACTGTACAACCAGATCTGTTTTACTGATATGCTGATCAATGTACAGGTTACACAAGAACTGCTTTTTTTGTGATTACTTCCTCTGGATGACACAAAGGAGGACCTTCTCTCATATACATCCAGACACAATCTTGAGTGAAGCAGGTATGAGGGAATCATTTTAACTTTTCAATTGCACTGTTCGAACTTCTGGGGTACCCATATACAACCAAAATGAATGAAAAGATGAAATCAAAATGGAACATGACATGAAAGACAGTGTCTATATTTTTTTGTACATTCTTCTCAAATGCCAGGTACAAACACCTCAAGTCTTGACTGCACATACAAAAACATACACAGAAGAATAAACAAAGGCTCTGGAGAATCACAAAATGCCACTGTAGGCCCGGGACATAGCTTAAGGCTTACCTCAAATGTGTAAAGCATGATAATCAGGTTACCATGCACTTCAGGTTACCTCTCCCATATTTCCAGTTCGTATATCATAATATTAGCCCATGAACTTAAATCTTTGAGGAGATGAAATTACATACATGTTATGGAAACAAAGTGAACTTACTTTTTCCCTTGTAAATCTGTGAAGGCCACTTGAAAGAGAGGAAAAGTAACCTGAAACAGTTTTGTGGAGAAAGGGGCACAATAAAGGGAAAGACCAGCCGCTTTTCCACTGGGCAGCTGCAGTCTTCTGCTTTCACGGTCTTAACAAGGTCCTGTACTGAGGACTTGCGTTTAACCTGTAACAATAGAACAGAAAATGATTCACTTTAAAACAGTTTCTTCTACCCCTAGATGCTAACTGTAACAAACAGCATTTTATCAGAGCTATATTTCTCAATATAATACTGCTACTTCACTGCTTACTGTAACAAATGCACATGTAAACAGTAAAAAAATAAAATGTTTACAAAATTCTCAGTTCATCTGTCTTTCCAAACCAACCATTCTGTTTTTGCAACCATTGGTACATATGCAGCAAATATGTCAGCTGGCCAGACTTTATATTCAGGCAGAACGTAGGATAATGCTTACAGACATTTCTTTGCAAAGTAAGAACAAGGATTTGAATTTTTAGCCTCCAGTAAAAGTTACTTGTCTGTATACATGATTAAACCATTATAGAAATTTAACATTGTAAGTAACTTTGGAGAAAAGCAACAGGAAAGTGAAGGCATAACAAATATAACAGTTTCTGTTTAACAGTAAGAATTTTGACAAAATTAAATTGATTCCAAGATGTCCTTGAGCAAAAAAGGAAACCATCACTTTAAAAAAAATCCTATTACTAATCTAAAATTAGCAAGATCTGCATATTTTATATATCATTACAGTACTTTTGATAAATTACCAGCAAACAAAGTAGTATGTCACTTAAAAACACCTGGTACAAAATAAGTCCTTCTCCTGATCAGGTATAGCTTGTATTAAATTAACCACAGTGGTGTATGACTTAACTCCTAGCCAAGCCAGCCAAGCCAGTCAATCCTGAATAACATGAATATGATTATCTTGGAAAATATTCAAGTAAAATAAAATGAGATGAAAGTCCTTATCTTCATTCTGGGCTATTCGCAAGTTTAAAAATGAAAGCCATGAAGCAGGCATCACAATATACAAGATGAGGAGCAGTAAAAAATGTTAAAGTGAATGCTGGCCAAAATTATTATACTTATACAGTAAGTATATGCAGTCCTACCACAAATGGCAGAGCTTACGGCTCCCTCTGTTTAAATAAAAATTTCTGCACAATTCAAAGACTTGAATATGCAATATAATCTAACACACTCTCTACAGGTCAACTGAGGCCTGGAGGGGCATTTGGTCAGTAGGCTGCAAACTGTTTTACTTGACGCTGCTAATATATTGCATAACTCCTGCTTGATGCAAAGCCACACATTTTCAATTTCATAAAACCAGCCTGTCGACCTTAAAAAAAAAAAAAAAAAAAAAAATTGTTGCCAAGAATTAAAAAAAAAAAAAAAATCCAAATAACTTCCTCTTACAATCACTGTAAATTCAAAGACAGGCAGCTTACAAACTATAGATGCCACAACTAAATGTACATAAATATAATTTTTCTCATGAATACCCAAAACTATTCATTCTTTTTATTCCCATCCACCTATCAAATCTTAACTTGGGTTTTATTTTTATTTCATTAAATTGTGAAACATCAAAAAAACTGGAATAAAAATATTTGCTTTTTTCCTCTTGAGAAGTAAAATCATGAGGACTTCCACCAGCTGTCAGTTCCAATACCATAATTTTAAGAGGGGATTCTACAGATAAGCATTTAATCTATAAAGTACATCTGACAGACCTTTAAAAAGAAAAAGAAAAAATGAATAATTTGTTAAACTCCAGTCTGAATATCTCTGAGTTGAAAACCTAGCACATGAACAGAATTTACCACTAATGTCACATATTTATAAAAACCTTTGGTTGTGTTTTTTTTTTTTTTTTTTTGGTTTTTACTTCATGCTTAGCATTTGCCTTTCCGCCCCAGTAATTTATAGATGTACAGCGTATAAGGAGGCAGTGCTCCTTTACATTGCACCTTCCTCTCAATACACCTCTTACATGAAAGACAAATTAAGCAGTCAAACAGCAAACAGCAAAGTGGAAGTAATTTGCTCTTTAACAAACACTGCAGGATGGGGCCATTTAACAGCCCCCCCCACAGGAGGTGACACACAGTGTTGACAGTGGGAACAGACCTTTGATGCTCTGACCTTGCTGCAAGATGTAAAGTGCGGTGCTGTGTCCAAAAAGGTTGAAAGTGGGCTCAACTCAAATGTGTATCAGGCAAAGCAAACAGGGGTGGCCAGTCTTATCCTTTCAAACAGCTGAACCCTGGCTGAATTATAATACAAACTGAACTTTAGTCATACCAGTTAAACATCTCAAAACAACTGTTCTGATTTATACATTTAGTGAACTCGTAAGAAAGTACAATTAGCGTACAAAGTTATTGCTAAATCTATCGCTGACTTTATTGCTAAAAAATGTCATTCTCATATTAGGCCTGAAACCAAATGTGCACCACCAGTCCAACAGACAAATCAAATGGGAGAATGTACGGCTCACATTCGCAAGACGTTTGGGCAGCAAGGAGCAGTGTAGTTAAAGATAAACATAGGTAACGTCAATCCATTCCAGATCCACAAAAGACCCTGCTGGAGCACAAGGGAGCCAGTTTTAACTAATCCAGTAAAAAAAAAAAAAAAAAAAAAATCCATAGGAAACGGGGTCACCCAGCAAAATAAGTAAATGTGCTGAAAAAAATGATAATGTGCAAACTGTGTTTGGCAGCAAGACAACAGCGGAAACCAGTAAGAGCTAAACTACTGTACTGCTGTACAAAACAGCACATTCAGGAGTACAGAGAATATCTATTGGCAAACCAAATCCCCCCCCCATGCTGAATTTCCTAAAAAGAGAAGTCTGTGGGCTGAAACTCATATTTTTACATATTTCCTTTCATTACCCAACTATCAAAGCCTTCAAAAAGCTGGACTCCCATCAAGAGACTCGTACAACCTTTTTCTGTAGCTGGGAAAGCCGCCAACCCCTGAACTATTCAAATCTGAGGTCCACACAATTGATACCTTGGACATCCCGTGGACAGCTCACTTCATAATCCACAGCCGCAGAGGCTGGGTTGGTTCTCAAAGGCCGCCTCAAAATAAAAGCAGAAGAAAGATTGGTCGAAGACCAAAATAAAATATTATTCCGCACTGAAAGGTTCTGGCGACCACATCCAATGCGGTGCATCTGAAAAGGGGCTGATGGCCATCTCCCCCTATTACTCCCCACAGAGGCTTCATTTACACACAGCGCAACATTCGTACGCGGCACACAATTCCACTCAGCTTCAAAGAATGAGGCTTTTGTCACTAAGCAGCAGTGTATCTGGGCCAAGCCATCCAGGTAAGCACAGGTACAATGGATATCAAGGGTGGTCTCCTGTAGGTCAGTGAATCACAACCTTTCCCTCCATAGTGGTAACATTCAACAACCAAAATTTTTGTAAGCAGAAAGCTTCTTTTATAAGATCATTCTGCTGATTACACATTTCTCAAAAATATCTATGCATTTCTGATGAAAGATAAGCAGCAGCAGCAAAAAAAAAAATCTTCATTTCTGATGAAATTTGACCGCAGTCAACTAAAAATTTAAAAAGAAAAGGCCATTCTATGCATCTGTTTACAAACACCTGAAGTGTTTTCTACGAGAAGCCTAGAAAACCACGCCAGGTAACACAGATCAAGTCCAAATAAACTTACTGCTGTATGAAACTGACAAATTCACAGACATAATGGTTCTTCATATATGTGGATTAAATGTCTGTCATCAAATTAAGGTTTCAGACTTGATGGCTCAGAGACAGATATAACATCTAAGGAAAGAGCAAGAAATAAAACACAAAAACATGAAGAAGAAAACAAGGACACAAATACTGCAGCTATGATAGATTTCCACTCACATCAAGAGGTATAGGCTTTGAACAGGTCTTATTTTACATGGAAAAACACTTTTCCTCATGCTTTATGCAACTATTGCAACAATATACTGCAAGAACAGCTAAAATAATTATGCTACAATTTATTTTATTACAGATACGGCCATTACTTAGCTGTCATACATGGAGGGTGCGGTTCAAAACTGGCCTGTGTGGAAATGAATATTTGAAATAGTTCAATTCTGGAATACCTTTTACCACCGACTTCAAATAAACCAGACAAATGCATTTCATACAATGCAGTTTCCTTAGAGTAGTGAATGAATACACGACACAAACCGTGGGAAATAACTCTGGGTCTCAGCGGCCTATTCTAACATACTGTCTGTTTAACGCTGTCAATAATTTATCATATAAAAACCGAGTCGTCGTCCTGTATCCTGATACTTGTGTCGTTTATTTAACTTGGGTTTTTGCGACTTTCCAAGGCAACAAACGCGTAAAAAACAACTTCAGCTACGAAACAAGCTAAACTAACCCCTGTGCAACAGTAATTTACGTGGAAACCGTTCCTGTAACAGCATTAAAAATAAACTACTGAGGCGGCTCACCCACAGGCACCGGTCCGAATCCGGCTTCGGTGGCGTCGCTGTTATTTTTCAGCAGTTCCTCTCACTCTCGGATCAGCATGAAAGCCCAGTAAAGTCGCCGAACCGTGTTTTCACTCAGCTGGACTGGAAAGTTTAGCAAAAAGGCCTTTTCTGAACTAGTTTTTGAACTACTCCTTTGTAGCTGCTAGCGTCCCTGCGCTCATGCGCGCTCACGCGTCCCGCTTCACCTCTCAGCGCGGAACGAGGGGGCGGGGCGTGACGTCAAGCAGCAGGAAACATCACAGGTGAGGCGTGACGTCACACCGCGGGCAGCGTTACACGATTGTTATGCTTAGGATCCGCTGGTGGTCGCGGCTGTGAGAGCGTCTACATCCGGGTGCTGAGGAAACCCCCACTGGTCTACAGCCCGGGGTTAGTCCGGGGTTAGTCCTGTGATCGTTGTTATTGTTAAATTCAGCTTCAGCGTTAGAGTTACACTCGTGTATTAACATGTTGACGTGAGTGTCGCTCAAAATCGGCAGATTATAAAGGATTCATTTTGAAATTCCTGCGGTGAATAACAGATACTAGGAGATACTGCCGTAAAGAGCACCTGGAGCTTAAGTACCATTTTTGCAAGAAAAAGTCTTGGCACCCCAAAGAGCAAAATGCAGAAGTGCCACTACCGATTACAAGGGGGGTTCCGGCCCACTTATGCATGGGGCAGCAGAAAGCAAAACGATCGATCGCTCCTGGGTATAAAATAGGTTCCAGTAACCCCCGCAGTTGCCTGCAGACTAGGATGAAGGGCTATGGTTACAGCTGCATTTAGGGTTGGATATATAGTACTATTTGGGTTAGATTTAGAAATAGGGTTACTGTGACACATGGGGTCTGGAGCAGAAGGGGAGGACAGGATCCCCTCCACCCCCAAATAACAGTAAAGAATAAACTTTATCAGTAATGACCTTCTTAATTTCTTCCTAAAGGAGTAAAGGGAGGTAGAGACTGAACCTGGCACCTGGAATGCACCTGGAATCTGACCCCAAACCTGATTCTGACCCTGCCATGTCTTGCACCAGCATCCTTCATGCTTCCCTGGATGCTGTTTTAGTACAGAAAACTCCATGTGCACCTTAACCCCCCCAGTTTGTCTCTTCTCCTGTTTACTAACCATATATTGTATGCAGTATAGCAACTTTGTCTGTTGTTACTGGATAATTTCCATGAGTAGATATGACTTTCTTTAAGGTATTTTCTTGGTGAAAACATTGTTGCATCTAATTTGAACAGTAGATGGCGTTATGTACCCAAATATGCATGCATACAAGTATTTCATTTTACATAAATTGAAATATTAGATACAGTATCTGAAACGTAAATTTCTTAATGTTTGTCAAGTCAGTTGGAGTTTATAACACTCCACTTTCCCACCATCCACAAGGGCCCCCGATTTTATACACAAATATGTGCATGTAAATATAGCAAATACCTTCACTGCATATTTACATATTTGCTTCTTGTGTCATCAATATCTCAGTATTTAGGTAGGTTTTAGAAGCACAAGTGTCCCAGATTGTCAGGCAAACTGCTCACCTCCCTGAAAAGAGCAGTAAAAATTTTCATGAATGTCTTGGATTCTAGCCTCTGTTCTTCATTGCCATTAATTAACTCAATAAGATAAAATTTGGTTCCATAGCAAAGTTCACACAGGCATGCAGTTGTATAACCTGTGTTAGACATTTTTGCAGTCCTTTAACAAAAACGCCCTTTTCAGTCAATTCAGGGATTTTCTGACACTTGTATCCAACCTAAACTACAGCATTTGAACATGGCAATTTTACTTTATCAATTAAATATGTTTATAAAGGGTACAACAGCAGTAGAGTAGTAGTTTTGCTTTTTTCATCCCTGCCACTCAGTTAAAATTTAGCATACTGTGCATGTAGGTAACCCACACAAACGTGAGAACAACATAGACATTACGACACAGTCACAGCCAGAGTTGAACATCCAAACTCCCAGACAAGGAGCTGCAAAGCACCAGTGTTATCCCATTCAGTTATTTTTGTTTCCAGACAAAATGAAAATATAATATAAAATTGTCCAGTTTGGTCTTAACATGATATTTTCTTTTTTGTATAAATATTCTAAACTTAAAAATTATATTTTTTGATCACAGCTGCACTAATCAAACACAAAATTAAAATAAAAAATGTGATCGGGGCCAAAAAATAAATAAATACAGAATGGTTTTACAATAGCACTGCTGTAGTACAACCCAGTGTTCTTCATGTTTCTGCCAACATGTTGTACACCCTGAGCAACTGATCATAGAGCAGTTTGATCATTTAGTCCACACTGGTTAATCAGTTGCCTAAATATTGAGGTCAGTAAGTAACTAGATTCCCTGTCTCAAACACTGAAGGTCATCTGCAAAAGTGTGGCCACTGTACATCTGACAATGGGGATTATGGTTTATTAGAAATTGCAAAAAAAGTATGTATAAATATTTGAAACAAATGCTTTAGAATCAGTTCAATAAAATTAATACAAATTATTAACTACGTTTTATCCTGGAACAATGGCTAAAGATATGGACCTTAGTCATGTTAAAGATAGCTGGTTTAAATCTCCAAAAGGACTCTCCTGCAGCAGGGTTCTTAACCCTTTAAAAATCTTCATGCATAAGTCAAAAGAAACTACATTCTGTTGGATGAAAAAAGGAATTCATCTGAGAAAATGATTGGTTTCTGAAAAAAGAGAAATGGACAGAAAATAAGTAAAATTTTAAAGTTTTTTCTCTACCCAAGTTGCACTTTAGTTTGGAAGAGTGACAGTTGTGCACTGTCTAGCCCGTCACCAAGCAACTCCTTCTCACACACACCGAACATGTTATAATATCAAATGCAAGCTCGCACCAGCACTACAGATCAGGTTAACCTGGCAATACACCCCTAATATTTAGTGTTTCTCATTCCATTAAGCTGTACTAGATGATAAAAATATATTGAGAATAAAGAAGGAAAAAAGGGAAAAGAAGAATGGGATCATTTTAATGACCAAGAAAATAACATATTGACTTGACTTTCATTACAAAAGAAGTTTATGCAGTTATACTGAAAAGTGGTCCATGTAGGAAACTGATTTACTTCAAATGTACTTAAATATGTTAATGTTATAATGTGTACAAGGTATACTCATTTAAAGAATGCTATATGTTGGTACAGGTTTATGACTAAACCCTGTAGGATTGCAATGATGTGTGGTCAAGATTCTTCTGTACCTTTACATAGCATTTCATCCTTATCAAAAGATGGGTGTCTCTAAGTCAAAAATAAATGATATGTTTGAGTGTTGGGATCTTCAAAGAATATTCAGAAAGGCAAAAGCGACAGGAGAGTACTCACAGGCTTGGATAACAAATATTGTTTTAATTTTAAATGTGTGGATGCATTTCAGTAAGATGCCTTCCTCAGTGCTGCCTGGATATCTTTCTAACGTGAGGCAGAAGTAAAAACTAAAAAATACAAAAACTGTGAGGAATATTTCGTTAAAGACAAAGGAAAGCATGTCATTTTGTTAAGGATGTCCCTATCGCAAAACGTGTGCAATGTTGTACAAACGACACACGTGCTGACAAAGCCGTATAAACGCACAGGTCAGCTTTCCACCTGATTACAAGCCTGAGAGAGTCCATTATTCCCACCGTCTCACTCTCATCTCGCTGTAGTTATCGCCTGATCCATGATCTTTGCCCCCCCTGGACTCTGCAAAGCCACATGTGTTTGCATTCACCACTCCTCTCCTGCCATCACTCTGGATTGGTCTGCACACCCATGACGCCCCCTTCCTTATGCCCTCTCCCCAGCAGAGTCCTGTTAAGACAGGAGCTCACCTCCACCTGTCCTACTTGGATCAAGAGACCACATCAGGGCTGCATCTCCACGTGAGCCATCATGTCAGACAGGGGCGCCTTCGATACCAATGTCGTCACTCTCACACGCTTTGTGCTAGAGGAGGGCAGGAAGGCCAAGGGGACAGGAGAGCTCACAACACTCCTCAACTCCATGTGCACGGCCATAAAAGCCATTTCCTCCGCTGTCAGGAAAGCAGGCATTGCAAACCTGTAAGTACTCGTCATAAAAATATTTGCTAATAAACAATTAAAATCGGAATGATTTATTAATTATAAGTATACTGCCATGTGGCATATAAACAAATATTGAAAAAAATAACAGAATTTGATGGCATCAGCACTCACAATTATTGAGTATTGTGAAGTATAATCATATTTACTTCTGTGTTAGAACTAAACTAAAAAACAAAATAGCTCTTACAGTTTCAGTTGTGCAAAAAAAATGCATATTTCCCTGCCATAAAAAGAGGGACATCTTAGGCCCTCAAGCTTAGTCCTTTATAACTCTTGGTGAAGTCTTCAAAGGGGACTTTGCATGATAAATAGCATCTGTTTTTTGGATTAATGGATTAATAGCTGGATTAATTTCATTCTTTGAACAGTTGCATGGTCTGTAACTGAATAATTTCTGCCCTACTTGTTGATCTTATCTGTGTCAGCAGCAAACCTGATATTTACTGCGGCACAGTGGTGTTACTTGTTCTGACATCTGAGATCTGTGGAGCTTTTTGCTTCTCTTTTTTGTGCCGTTGAGAAATTAAATTGATCTTGCGTTTGGTGTTTTACCTGCATAATATTTCAGAATTTTAAAAAAGCTGCTATCCTTTCCCTGACAAAGAAGTAAAATAAAATAATAAAATAATAATTAATTTCAATATCATTCTGACATTCATTTATTTTACTGCTTACCTCATTCTCTCTATGTCCCTTCAAAGCTTTTATGTACATATATATGATCCTGCTTGTTCTCCCCTTTTCATTGCAAGCTATGGCATTGCTGGAAGCACAAATGTGACTGGGGACCAGGTAAAGAAACTGGACATCTTGTCCAATGACCTGGTCATCAACATGATCAAATCCTCCTTCACGTCCTGTGTGCTGGTGTCTGAAGAGAATGAGAAGGCCATCATTGTAGAACCTGAACGAAGGGTGGGTGCAGCTCTCAGCCCTTCCTTGCCTTATAAGTTTAAAACAGTTGTCCAGAGAGAAGGACTCCATAGTTCTGCATTAAAAAAGTTTTGCACTAATAGACTTTATGATTTTATTCCCATTCTGTGATTCCAAGAGCAGTTGGAGAGAATAATGGCTAAACAATGAGGTCAAATAGATCCCAGTTCCAGAAGAGAGGTCCAGGCACTCCACTTAAAGAACAGTCATTGATTTCTGTTTTTGTGAATGGAATTGAATGCAGTATAACTCTGTTTGAAGCCTCATTGGATTTTATTCATGTACACATTTTTACTACCAGTGTTCAATGATCACGTGTGCTCTGGCAGATTTCCATATGGGCCGCAAACAGACAACCTTTAAGTTTCAAGACTTTGTCCTTAATCAATACTCCACCTTCCTGTTATCATATTTGTTTATTTGCTATTGTTATTGTTCACTAGGGCAAATACATCATTTGTTTTGATCCTCTGGATGGTTCTTCAAACATTGACTGCCTTGCATCTATTGGAACAATCTTTGCCATCTACAAAAAGGTCTGAGAAATTGTTCCACTATCTTTTCCAGATATGTAGTTGTTTAACCTTCTAAACTCTGTATGAAGTACTTATTAATTCTTTCGTAAAAGTAGCACAAATACATAATGCGATCAGTTTACTGTAAATATACGTTATTTGGGATAAAAGGAGGCGTATTACTGAACAGTAGGATTGGTTATAAAGAGGCAAAAAACATGACAGTTTGCAAACAAGATGCCTTTGTATCCAAGGCAACAGATGAGGAGCCCAATGAGAAGGATGCCCTGCAGTCAGGCCGGAACATTGTGGCAGCAGGCTACGCACTCTATGGCAGTGCCACCATGGTGGTGCTCTCCACTGGCCAGGGAGTTAACTGCTTCATGCTGGACCCTGTGAGTGTTACCTTGTTAACATGTGGCCCTACTGCTCATTCTGCTTCTGGCTGAATAAAACTTTATCTGTTATTAATCTCACATTTTTTCAGGCAATAGGAGAGTTCATTCTGGTGGACAGGGATGTCAAGATAAAGAAGAAGGGCAAGATCTACAGTCTCAATGAAGGTTATGCCCAGCACTTTGACCCTGCGGTCACCGAGTACTTGAAAAAGAAGAAGTTCCCAGAGGTATGTTTCAATTTTAAGTTTGTTTTTGAAATATTTTACTGAATCTGTTTGGCAATGTTGAGGAAAACAGACAGATGATCCAAATAGCTAAACAGTCGCAATTAAATGAAATGTGAAGTAGTTAACAGATGAGGAAATATTTCATTTGAACTGCAGGATGGCAGTGCCCCCTACGGAGGGAGGTATGTGGGCTCCATGGTGGCTGATGTACACCGAACCCTTGTATATGGTGGCATATTCCTATACCCTGCCAATGTGAAAAGCCCCAAAGGAAAGGTAAGAGGCCAATCTATAGCAAATAACTTTCCTGTTTATACACCCCAAATAAATTCAACTGAATGCTCAGTACTACTAAATCTTGTGTAATACTGGACTGTAAAAATCTGTACAGTATCTAAAAATAAACTAACCTTAAAGTACTTATACTAAAACCATATTAGTTTGTCTACTCTTTAACCAGCATATAAGTTGCTGCTGGAATTTAGCCACCACTGCTGAATTGTTTCTATAGTTTTTGCGTTCTTTTATTTACAGTTGCCAAAATAGTTGCGAGGATAAGCACTGTCTACACACCTGTTCTGCTGAGCCAGTCTTGTGTAAAGAGAAGGCCAGACTGGGTGGACTTTTTGGGCAGTTTGTGAGAAAAATAGGAACTAACTAAATTGCTCTGATTGCCAGCTGAGACTGTTGTATGAGTGCAACCCTATGGCGTACATCATGGAGCAGGCCGGAGGAATGGCAACTACGGGGACTATGAACATATTGGACATCCAGCCAGAGTCCATCCACCAGAGGGTCCCTGTGGTGTTGGGCTCCCCTGATGACGTACAGGAGTACATCTCCATCTTCCAGAAGTACACCAAGTGAGAGCTGACCTCACTGTGGGCACTGCAGCCTGAACATCAGCTAACCCAGGACTGTTCTCCAGTGTTCCAAACAAAGGGATGTTTTGGACCACATTGCACATAGCAACATTTCTCAGTCAAACGACTTGGTCATATTGTGACAAATGGTTAACCTCAACAGACAATGAATACTGTGAATAAAGCATTTTTAAATGTATTTTTTTTTTCTGTTTTTTGTAGAAAAGCAAATCTATAGTCATTTTGTAATTGCTGTGGGCAAGAAAGAATGTATAATCTCTGCCAGACAATAGTCTGTTCAGCAACGCAGATATGTTTTGAAACGGGCACTGCTTTTTAATTATCGAGAGGATTATTATAGCTTTAAGCTTTTGTTTCTATAGAAATATGAGAAAGGATATGAAAAGAGAAGCATTTATGTGCAAAATACCTTTTGTTGCTGGAATACTTTACAGAGACAGTAGAAGTGCCCCAGCTGCTGTATCACTTACAATGTAAAAAAAAAAAAAAAAAAAAAAACAAGTTGAATTCAGGGGGAAATGGCCACAGCACACACTGCTAGGATGCTAAATAGATCATTCAGATATATATATATATATATATACACACACACACACACACACACACACACATTTTTTTTAAAAATTATTTTAGTAAGCTGCCTGCAACATTTTGGGAAGGATGAAAAACAACCTATCAGGTATGATACTGGTAGTTGAAATGATTATTTGAGTCATTCAAAACAAAAAAGAAAAGCAGAAAAGAATATTCCCACATACAGTTTAAGTTCTGGACTAGGCCAAACATAAATATTAATGTATGATGAAAGGATATCTTTGATGCTTTGAAAGCTGCTGCTTAGTCTGAATAATAACTTACAGCATATTTTTAACAGAATTTGCCAATGGTCATTAATGTTCCAGTAATTAATTAAAAATTACTATGTAAGAAACTGTTAAATATTTTTAAAAATTAACACTTTAACTGTAACAAATTATACTATGAACAATTCTAATATCATTTACAGGCTCTTCCTAACAGCACCTCAGTAGTGGAAAGAGGCCGCTGCACCTCCTAGTGAATACCATGCACACTAAATCCATAAATTCAGGAACCTCTTTCCACCACTGAGAGGCGCTGTTACAAAGTGAATGCATGGGACCCAGTATGAAGATGTAGAAATGCTTCTGGCCACCTGAGTAAAGTATAGAGTAATTTCATAGCGTACCTGCATATCATTACTAACCGAGACAACTTATATGTAGCTACTAATTTTATTATTATTATAACAAACACACTTACATTATACCCAGATGAAACTTGGCTTATATACAGTGGTGCTAGAAAATCTCTGAACCCTTGGGAATTCTCGATTTCTGCATAAATTTGATCTAGAATGATCTGATTTTCATCCAAGTCATAAAAAAGAATCCAATAAAACAAGTAACACAATAAATGTTATTATTCATTTTCATTCACTTATTGACCTAAATGATCCAATATTAAATGTCTGTTGGAGAAAGTATGTAAACCCCTGCTTTGGATAACTAGTGTGATCTCCTTGAGTAGTAATGTCTTCAACCAAATGTTTACAGTAACTATTCAGCCATCCCACATATCAGCTCGGAGGAGTTTTAGCTCAACAGTCTTTACAGATCTGCATAATCTCAGTGATGTTAGTGGGCTTTTTTTTTGCACAAGCTCTCTGCTTCAAGTCCTGCCACAACATTTCTTTTAGATTAAGGTCTGAACTTTGACTCAGCCATTAAAAAAAGGCTAAATTTATTCTGCGTTAACTGTTCTTTTATAGACTGACTTCTGTGTTTAGGGTCATTGTTTTGCTGCAAGATGTACCTTCTGTTGAGCTTCAGTTCACAGGCAGATACCCTGATATTCTGTAGATTTTGCTAGTACAATACAGAATTCTTAGTTCTGTGAATGAAAACAAGATGACCTGGTCCTATGGCAGCAAAGCAGACTCAAGCATGATATTGCTATCACCTTGTTTCACTGTGGGGATGAGGTTTTTTATACTGAAAAGCAGTATTTGGTTTTTGCCAAACATGTTTCTCATTCAAGAAACTTCTGGCCTCTGCAGGTGGTCTGTAGTACACTTTAAACAGGCAAAAATGTTCTTCTTGGAGAGCAGTCACTTCCTCCTTATCTTCCCATGCTCACTATTCTTCTATAGTGTCTGTCTAATGGTGAACTCATAAACACTGACATGGGCCTGCACATGAAAAGTCTGCAGGTCAAAAGAGTCAATTTGTCACGTACATGGTTCCTGAGTATACCATGTAGTGAAATGTGCTCTGATTCAGGATAGGAGACTGTGCATAAAAATTTACAATGAGTAAAGCAAACAACCAAACACCAAGAAGAAAAGAAACAAACAGCAAATAGATAAATAAGTAAATAAATAAAGGTCATTAGATGTTTCCCTGATGTTCTTTGTGATCTCCCCGAATAGAACAAATCCTGCTCTTGAAGTGAGCAGCAATGGGGAGAGTAACAGTTGTGTTGAATTTTTTTTTTTCCATTTGTACACTACCTGCAGAACAGTGGACAGGTGAAAGTCCATAGACTTGGTAAAATGTTTTACTTTTTCTAGCCTGATGAACATCAGCAACCTTTTTTCTAAGGTCCTGAGAAATCTCCTTTGATTGAGGACTGGAACTAAATCAGACTTTGGTAGTGAAGACCCAGGTTTATGTTTTTAAATAAGGCAGAGGCAGCCAAAGTCACACCTGATTGTCATCCCACTGACTGACAAGCATGACTTCAAGCACCCCCTTAACTGAGCTGATAATCCCAGTAGTTAACATTTTTTCAGAAAGACATTTAATGTTTTATCTAATGAAAAAAATTAACATTTTTGTGCTATTTGTTTTTCGTGGGTCATCTTTATTTTATGCCTCAAATTTATGGATAAATTCAGGAAATTCTCAAAGGTTCACAGACTTTCGGCAACACCGTGTTAAACTGTTAGCGATCGTATTAAGCAAGAATATTCACACTAACCATGTATCTTATTATGCATCTTACGTTCTTTTATTATAATTACTCGTTGTATTACTGCTTTTTTTGCAAGTTTTACCATGATTATCACCCTAACTCTGCTAAACCCCATGCCTCACTTAGTTTTTCCTTTTTTTTCGGAGACAAGAACATCAATCCTGTGGGGAGATGTCCAGGTTAAATGATTGCTGTTAATATTCCTGTCTGTATCAGTCTTCCATGTCCTGGTAGTAAGGTTGCTGGAGGGCACGTCCTCATAAATGCTGAACAATAAAGCTGTTTTGCTTGTAATAGATCATGTGGAGGAGTAGGTCTGCTCTGTTCGGATGCCACAGGATTCACTTTCTGGAGTAATGTTTTAGTTGTGTGAAATAAATATGCAAATAATACTAAGGAGTATGTGTAAATATAAATATATGCAAATACTAATGGGGCTGTAAATAGTATAATAGTGAGGACTACTTATAGAATTGTACAACTCTTGACTGAGGTCAACTTACCTGTTCCAAAAAGAATACTGTAGTATAAATGGGGGAAAGGGTACTGCATTACCAATGTTACATAAAAGTTAATAATAAAGAAACAATTCAGAGTGAGTGATCAGTCAAATATGATATTAATTTCAACTTTTTTAATGGCAGTTTTGTTTTACAGTAAAGTGCATGCATGTTTTAAGTTTGACTGCTGAAGTACAGCGGTGTGCAGTACTAGCAATACTTACAGTATGTAATAAATGCAGCAAGTTTAAGGCTAATAAAATTTGCTCATACACAATTTGCAATTATTTTTTGCATATTGCTGTGGCTGCATCCATATCTGTGGCGCTCGCATGTTCATCCATGAGCGTGTTCTTCAAGTGGGGGCATGCACAGCCATACCTCCTATGAAATGAAGCCAGTTTAAGGGTAAAAAAATTTGCTGATATATAATTTGCAGCTATTTTTTTACCTTTCCATTTTCTGACATGAGCAATGCTGGATAACTCAGCTAGTACATTTATGATATTTAATCCCCCACCTATCCATTATTAATAAATTACCCATCCATCAATAACCACTTGGCCATTACAAGGTTATAGTGATCTGGGGTCTATTGTAAAAGTGCGGTCATCCCAGCCCAGGACAGTAGGATTATTCACTCTCCCACTGTCCCAGTATAATACAAGGCAGTAAAATACAGGTAATATCACATGGTTTTATAATAAATACGGGTAAAATATGGAAAGTGTTTCTTGAAAAAACCTGCCAATCTGCAGACTCACCAAAACCAAAAACATAAAACCTGTTTAAGGATGTTGGAGGGTGACATATTTATGTGCTGCCTAGTGTTTACTCCCCTAGCTGGACTACAGCCTCAAAGATTTCATGCTACCATGACTGCTGTATCAGCATTTTGTGGAGCCCTTCAGGTGGACCTAAAAGGAATGTAGTATCACATTGCCGAGTCAGTAGCGGATTACAAATTCAGATGAGTCAACAGTAAACAGAGTGATACAGAGAATGTGACCTGGTCTAAGAAAGCAAGGAAACACGTCTGCAGATACCTTAGATAAGGGTGGACATGTGACAATAATATTGTTGTGAAAGATGAGGTTCACTTAAATACACAAAAGGAAAAGCTGCTGTTGATTTATAAATACAGATAAATGCCTTCAACTGATTAAGTGCAACAAGGGAAGAGCAGGATGCTGCGAAAACACGGCTCTGGCCAACTTTTAACTTGACAAGAACTGACACATGACTGCCTTACTATGAACTTTTTTATTAGTATACAGATTTTTTAAGATTGTGGCACTAAATTTGATGTAGACCTGTAAAAACTCATGGAGTTTTTTAAAGGCAACATCTTTCATGACAATAAGATTCATTCAGAAAGCGTTCACCCCTCAAACAAATGATTTTTCAGGCTCCGTTGCAAGGCCAATGAAATACATACAGTAAATGGGATTATTCTTCTGTTTATTAATAAATCCTTTCAAAATGTCATTATTATTTAAATTGCAATCATTTAAATAAACCATTTCTATTAACTATATAAACTGAACCTGTTTAATTCAATTTTCTTGAGATTGTACTGTAAAGGAAAACTAGGGCCGTCCATGTTGTTGTGAAATGCTGTTGTGTTCAATTGCATAAACAGAGAACAAATATTACTGGGCTTGTAAGATTCTCACAAATGAAATCTTATATCACATATTTTTTGCAGCATGTTTGGGCCACTATCTTGCAGCCTAAATCCTACTCCTCTTCTAATTTTCTTTCACCAAGATACTTAACCTGAATTGGTATAGTAAGAATAACTTGGCAGTATGATTTGTAAAAGTGACTTGTTTAGCTTTGTCACATTACCCAGTGTCACATAATAAATATTATTGCTTATAATTAGACTGTTATAAAGAGCAACAAACTGTCAGCTTTAAGGTTATCAAGCCATACCTAGCTTTTGACCAAAACCATAAGACAGACCCTTAGGTTCATGCAGACATACCCAAAAAAACCAGAGCCATAATTGATGCCAGTATCCTGTCTACAAATAATTTACCCCACAAAGTAAATAATTTTGTAAATGGCAATTGTTTTTGGAAAAAAAAAAAAAAAAAAAAAAAAAACGTCCTCAGTGTTTTTTTAATGTGTTAAAATTAGATTAGTCAAGGGGAGTTGGGTTTAAAAGGGTTAAAAGAACAAAATAAAAATTTCATACGAGTAAAAACATTTCAAAGGTAGACCATATTAATAATAATTTAAAACATGGTGTTTTATTTGTTTCCTGTTGAAACTAATTGTTTCTTACCTTTCATGCGCTAATTCCTGTACCTAAACATGATATTAGTTGCAAATGGTTAGCAACATTTGAAAAGTCTGCAAGAAAGAATATAATGTCATTGCTTATGAACTGCATGCATATTAAATTACAAGCCTCATGACTGATGCGGGTGTAAAGTGTTTATATTTCAGTTTTACAGTGTTAGACTCACGCTGTTTCACTTTCTTTAGGTGATGTCAGCATATAGCAGACAGCAGATGCAGATGAGAACAGGAAATAAAAGGTGTTTATTGTGTGAAGGAAATAAGACTTTTCTGATGCATAATTTATGAATTAAAATTCTTATGTACAGTCCAAACAAGAAACAAGGGTATAAAGAAAACTGCTTTCTCTATTTTACAAGCTTTGAGGTCTTTCTCAGTTTGCATCACTAACAGTGCAACACTCATTTTATTATTTAAATGCGCAAATATGCCAAAAATAGATGTAGTGGCTATATCAAACAACTTTTTTGTAAGATATTTGAAGAAATGCTTTAACTTGAATAATTTTGCAAACTGTAAACTTTGTAAACTTTGTAATCTGTAAAAATTTACCAAGCTTGCCATAGGTTCATTTTTCCAAGCCCTGGTCTTTTTGAACCCCAGTGTAGCAGTTCTTGCATCTCTTTGCTAGACAGTTATTGATGCAAGGGGTGACAATGTTCAAAATGCATTAAAATAAATATTTTCTCTTCAGAGTCTACGTTAGAAATTTATTAGAAGGCTTCCAATGAAATCCACACTTTTGGGAAGGCTTTCCACCAGATTTTGGGAATTTGTGCCCATTCAGCCACAAGAGGATCAGTGAGGTCGGGCACCGATCTTGGGGCGAGAAGGCCTGGCTCATGTTTTGCTTTACAAGTCATCCTAAAGGTGTTGTTTTTAAATGTCTATTTAATTAAGTTGTTACGCAGTATTTCAGATATAATTTAAGTATTACTTAAAATGTTTTAAATAGTGAAAGTCACATTGCCTACTGCTTTTGGGAGGACAGATTAAGAACTCACAACAGCCAATGGATAGAAAAATTACAGGAGGAATACATACAATTATTATGCAATGAAATTTCAGTTTTTTTTAAAGATTTGGTAGTTTAGCATAGCTTGACACTTAGTGTCTCAAATTCTATCTAGTTTGATCTCTTCACTAGAAACCAGTAACGAACCATTTCCTCCCTGTGCTACAGTGGATTTGCATGACAGAGATATTCCATATAGTGTATACCTTTGGAGCAGCTTAATCTGCCTAATAGCTAAAAGACAGTATAAAATGGTAAGGATTGAGAATATTTAAGGAAGTTAGTCATTAAAATTCCAGGTCAGAATTGTGAAAAAAGGAAACAAAATCTTGGTTTCATGTCAGTGAAGGAAAGGTCTTCAAACATTTTCTAAAAGTTTGTCATTTTACGAGGTTTCATTTTTGAAACTGCCCATCCGGCTTGTTCACACCTACAGGTGAAAACAACCGGTTCTGAATTCCTCGCTTCTGAGGTTATTACACAGAATGACAGCTGTTCTGCAGCACAAAGTGGCAGTCTAGTGAACTGCACGAGAGTCCCCAAATCCTTGTGACATTAGCCATCTTACCAGTGTCCGTTGAGCGGCAGCAAATGACAGCCAGTAGACCTTAAGCAGCATTACATGAACTGTGCTACAGGACAACATTTCCATGGAACGAATGGAAAAGAGTAACGACTGGCAAAGATGCAAAAAGCACAGGACATTACAGGAAGTCTAAACAGATTTTAAGAAATGCAGACTTTAAATCCCTTACTGGACCAACATTTAGCTGTAGAAATGTTAGCATATAGTTGTGATAAGCTGTGTTGGGAAAAATGACAAAAGAGCTGTATTTCATTTTTAATATTTAATTGATTGGGGCTATAAAAGACATATGAACACAAACAACCCAGGACTGTACATTCAAGACCTTCCAAATCACCAGAATGACATATTTACATGAACTAGTTAAAAGTCAGGATAAGGTAAAAAGGAAATCAAGTTTAAGGTAACAACGGAATTTTGAGTCACAAATCAAATGTGGCCTTGTCCCCTGGCCTAACGTTGGCCATTAAAACCCATTAAGATTATTCAAAGGTTTCTTTCAGTCACGTTACACAAGAGGATAGCTTGCAGAAGTTGCAATTCCGCAGTGATTGTTCTGGTCTTTAGCCATGTAGATGTAGCCATTGTTACCCCACTTCTCACTCCAGCTGAGGAAAGAACCAAGGCAGCTTAGCATTTGGTCAGTACGGTACATACAGGATTTATTTGCAGAGCAGTTTCTTTTGCCTGCATTTTGCCTTACCTGTTCTTGACAATCCAGTACTTCTGCCCATTAACATTTTGGCCCTCGTAACCATAGCCGACAACCAGGACACCATGGTCCAAGTCCTGACTGCTGCAAGCTTGTTCATGGTAGATTCCTATAAGAAGGGATTAAAATGGTCATGCAATCCAAGTAAAATTTTTCTAAATACTACCCATGTGATTAAAGTGAAGATTATATAGACACAAATGTGTACGGATCTTAGGCATACATGGTCCAAAACCTACCAGACTGGTAAAACTGGAAAGACTCATGACCAGCATCAATGGCGACAGAGACCGGACCAACGGCAGCCACTGCCTTCATCAGAGCCTGTTCATCACCACTGGGAATGTCCACAAAGCCAGTGTTATTGGCACCACTGTAATAGGGATCATAGTGGCAGGGCTGTCCATCCTAGGAAAGGAAAATGGTCAAGCAGATATAGTAAGTACACCTTGCATTGCTTCATAATCCTTTTTTAAGAAAAATGCCTGTTTAAGAATATGAACTTGTTTCATAGCATTCCCATACTAGACAGTGCATACCTTTGCAAGGTATGGGTAAAAAAGCTCGGTGTCCAAGCCTTTGTTGTCCTGAACATACTGGAAGGCTTGGTCCATCAGTCCACCATTGCAGCCTTGGTTTCCCTGTGGTTGGGAGCAGTCCATCAGGTTTTGCTCACTCAAGGACATCAGCTTACCGGTCTTCCTAAACATTTGACCCTCCATGGCACCTGTGGCGCTGAAGGCCCAGCAAGAGCCACACTGGCCCTGGGAAACAGAAGAAAGGGGTGAATTCAGTTTCGGATGAATATGATGAACCAAGTTTACGCAAGTGACTCGAGAAGACATATAATACAGGTAATTCTATGCAAATTTCCAAAAGTCCTTCTAAGGTAGACACATGAAAATGTGCCATACAATCACATTGTCTCATTAGCATTTGTTCATCTGGTTAATGCTTTTCTAATATGTAGTTTTCACTGATGCATGTATAGACAAAGCTACTTGCAGTCATTAATACTGTTTAATAATTTTTACAAGACCAATTCAAGGTAGTAGGGTTTTAAAGAAGTTTTTAGACCGCAAGGTGGCAACCCTAGGATTTATTCTACTTGCTGTCCTCTATGTATTTACCCGCAGCACAAAATTTCAATTTCAAATGCCCCCCTTTCAAAAAAGTAAAGAGTTCTTCCTTTTAAAGTTAGCAGTCCATTTCATAACTGTTACCTGGTCCTTCACAGGAGTCACGTAGCCCTGCTCTCGCCAGTCAACCTGCTCAGGCACCACCAAGAAGCTGGGCTCAAGGAATAGCGACCCCTTGACCTTCCGCTCAGGTTTGTGCCTGTAGCCGTTCACAAGCTGTCTGAATTCCTCATTTGTCTGAAAAAGGGCAAATCATTATTGCCTACCTTCATATACAGAACGCTGTACACTGCTACAAAAAACTCAGAAGGGCCACCTACCATGTCACCAAAGTAGTTCATGCCCAGGCGGTAGGAATGCTTGCCAATGGAATGATCCAGGTTGTGCAACTCAATCTTCTTTAAGTTTTTCTCCCAAATCATCCTTCTCCATCTCTCTTCAGTCTAGAAAACCAGGCATTAAGTGACTTGCATTTTTGAAATCCACATGCCCCTTTTACAGAGCCGGGTATTTTAGAAATACAGGGTGTAAGGAGTGCAACCAGGGTTCCTTAAAGGTGGCATCTTTTATCAGACAGCATACATACCTCATAGTATTTTTTATTGTGCCACTTCTTCCACAGATGCCAGTGTTTATCCAGTTGAGCGTCTAGGAGGGGAACAGCCACAGCTGCGCTCACACACAGCAAGAGCACCGCCACACACTTCATGGTGACACAGCTGAGGGGAAGGAGGAAAGAATAAAGATTTAGGATTGCGATCAATAGTTTTGCAAACCTAAAAGATAAGCATGATCTTGGCTGCATCCCGGAGTACAGCAGCAGTAAGTAAGTCGATCGTCCGCAAAAGAAGGACAGCGCAAAGCTGAGTTCATCGAGATGTGGACGGCAGCCCAGCTTAGTTCTGCGTTCAAATGGCCAAGGCACAAGACCGGGGAGATGGACCGATTACGCTTGCAAACTCGAAAAGGAAACATTTATAGCTGATACGTGAAGTCTCTGTATAAATATGTCAAAAATTATATAAACAATGTTTATGAATCGCTCAACTTGTCCTGCATGAATATCTTGGTTGAATGATGGGGTGTCCAAAAACCTTTCTGGATTCTCCCAAGCAAATGCATTATAACACATGTGAAATACTTTTTAAAAATCAAGGCAGGAAAAATATGCAGCAGCACAGTTTATCTTTTTCGATTTTCGGGCGTTTTAAGGGCTCCGTTGAAAGTTTAAGTCACACCTCGGGCGCACAGCCGGGTGTCTTTGCGCTAGGAGGAGATAATGGCCTCGACTGAGGAGGAACGGGGGACGAAGGAATCATTCGTCCTCATAAGGAAACAACATGGACAGAGAGGTGCATGACGAACAGAAAGAGGACGGGAGGGAAACCGACACCGATGCGACGGGAAGGGCAACTCGCAATTAAACCCCGAAACTGAACTGAGGTCCGAACCGAATCGCAGACGAAGGCAGAACGCAAACACGTGTCAGCCACCAAACTGCGCTGAAGCCCCTCGTGGGCGACCAAAAATGTGGCCCCGTACTATAAACTCATGAAAAAAAAAACATACGTCAGTTAGTCATTCATCTTGCCTCCTACTTTCAGCAAAGCAATGTTAGACTTGACGGAAAACCATTTTAAAAGACATACCCGTCCAGTTGAAAGAAGTTCTTCGGAAAAAAGGAGCTGAGGAAAGTTTCCCCCTGCGCTCGCGCGCGTGTGTGGCAAAGAGCGGCTCCCGCAGCGCCAGCTTTTATATAGAATCCACGCAAGCTCGCGCCGGGCTCCCACCGCGGCACATGACAACTGTTCACGTGACGTGACTGTCCTCGCTCAGGAGGTGACACACCTGAAACGCAGCCCCCCCCCACTGCAACGCCGCGTTTTTGCAACGACTTCTATAAAACAAACACAACTTCATGAATGTATTCGCACGATAGCAATTCTTCTTCAATGAGCATGACACCAACTACTTTATAAGCAGTGAAAAGATATATATATATATATAATTTTTTTCCGCATTTTTTGTGAAATTTGCTGAGTGAAGCTGCTTTGCTGTGTTGCTCCTCCAGGAAAGGAGATTAGCAGAGGTGCTTTATTAACACCTAAAGGGAAGTTCACAGGCTCAGCAGGTTAAGACAAAATACATAATAGCAATGTGCAGGGTGCCCTCAGACAAAATAAATAATAGCAAAGAATAAAAGATAAGAATGAATCGCAATGATACCAGGCAACAAATAAACAAGCATGACCACTTTAAAGTCACAAGGCACTTTTCTGCCTCTCTGTAGAGGGGCCGACTGCCAATAGGCCCCTCTGTGGCTTTATGGAGGTCGATGGCTGTTGGTTAGAAGGATCCACAAGATCATGTCTTCAATTCAAGTAGTTAAAATAATAAAAATAATTAAAGGAGCTCATGGCGATCATCTTATAGAGAGCATGGGAGACATTTTGACTCCTGTGGTAATGTCCAAGAAGAATGGGTATTCTATCTTACCTTACTGCTAGTAGACCTTAATAAATTATTTACAACACTTGGCTGATGATGCATCTGTGTTCATTGTTTATAGATATTTACTTAGGAGAGACATATTGTATGTAAATGATAGGCAAAGACAGATGGGATAGAGTAGTAGGAGATCCAGAAGAACTTTTCAAGGTGGAACATACTTGACCAGGTTATAATTGGTTTTGTGGGTCTGACAAACATGAGCATTACTAAAAACGAACCAGTCATGAGTCTGACAAGTCATGTGTGCTCTTCATACCTACTGTATCTATTCTCTACCAGGGAGGCAGGATTGTGATTCCCACAGTATGGTTTACTTGTGTGGCTGAGAATCAAGTGACAGGATAAAGAAGTAAATGATTCAGGTGCTTGGGCTTAGCGAGACCCCTTGATGGTGTAAAAGTGAGAATTCAGCCCCGTGAGCATCGAGTGAATATGTGTACTTATTGTATGGTTTCTGATGCCAGTAATCTGGTAATAATCTCTCTGAAACTGGATTATAATTATGGGTGAGTGTGGTTCACAAACTACAGTAGTTTAGCCTCTAGTCTAAGCCAGTTGTTTAGGCCCATTTTGTTTATGCAGCGATGACCTATCATGTCTGCCAGCTACCTGTGGACATTTTGTACATGTTTATCGAGGAATTGTGTACCTCTTTTGCTGACTTGTACCTGGCAGTCAATTTTTCAAGGTAAAGAAAAACGCATAAAGATAACTTTCTATGAACAATCCATTTCTTTTTGTCTATCAACATGCTGATGTGGGGAAAAAAAAAAACAGCTTCAACATAGTGTATTGATTACACAAGATCAATAGTGCAAACGGTAAGTTTTTCAACTTGAAGTACATCAAACTAAATAATGACAGCTTAAAAACTCAGAGAAAGGCTCACGTACGATACCAATGTGAACTAATCGACATTCAGCTGATCAGATCATTACAATGAAGCCTCGAAGAGGTCAAAAGCAGCATCGCTGATATGGGTTTAAAGCAAATCACAGAAAACATGCAAGTCAATAACTGGGTTAACTTTATTATAAAATCCACAGCACTACAACATTTAACAAAATACCAGTGCATGCTTAAAGAATACACTAAACAGTACAAACGGAACATAAAATTGTGTGCAAAAAATATACTGCTGCAGGTCCTTAATTGACTGGTTCTGCTCCCTTTCCCAAAAAATGCAGCAAAGCCGTGTCAAAGATCTAATTAGTTTTTTTTTATGTTCAGAATGTCAAACATCCAAAAATATTCCATATTAAAGTGCCTTTCAAAATTAAGGGCTACCTTCCAAACACATCCTATATAAGGCGTCTGGTAGAGAGCAGGAACAAATTAAGCTTTGATTCAATTTTATTTCCCTTTCCCTGCTCTCACAAAACAGTCACATTGTTTACAACACTTACAGTAAATTGTATTTATGTTTTAGTAAAACTTCAGAAAACTGTTCATTATTTGAGCATACACTTCAGTTTAGTTCTAAAAATGTGTCTGAAAACATACATTCTATACATCCTTTACATAACAGGCTTTGTCAGCATTCTGTCCCCATCGTCTTAGTAAATATTTAATGTAATATTATAAATAGCAAGTTCATTTATGGCTGCAAGTTACAAAATTAAAAGTTTGCAAGTCTCAGGCATCTTATTTATTTGCTTATTTATGCATGTGGGTAAGGAGAAGATCAAGAACTTAACAAAAGTCTAATACACCACACAAAGCCTGCTGTTGCAGAAGTAAGAAGAGAGAGGAAAAAAGTTTGGTGGAGGTATGCAAATACGCAGACAAGATTAAGAACATGTGGGAATAAAAATGGGGCAAAAAAATAAAGAAAAAAAAAAAAATCAACGCAACCTCCAAAATTAAATTTCTATAAAGACAACTTGTATAAAAACAAAATAAATCTTTAGTCTCCACTATGTGACACACAGGTACACACAATTGTCCCTCCATGTGGATCTGGTCAGTGTGTGCAGTATCTTATAAATTTTACTTCATTTAAAAACTAGGTTTTTCCTTTATGTCAGCACAGTTCCCTTACTACAAAAAATGCCACTTTTTAAATTCCTCCATAAAGATGACAATCTTATTGTCACTGAGCAGGGGCTGTCACCATGCACTTGGTAGGGTATAAAAATCACACTCTTACACAAAGTGTATTGATCACTGATTATCCTGACTGGGCTCCAGTGCGGGACAGTTGTGGTTCAGTTTCAAGAAAGACTGACATGCTCATGGAAAAGGTCATTGTCAGTGTAATTACTATGGTACTTCTTTACTTCTTTCAACATCCTGATCCAATCACAAGTTTTCACTACTTTCTTTTCTAACCAAGGTGGTGGTGGTGATTTTGAGAAGCTGATGATCATGGGGCCCACAGGGCAGACGTAGCTTGGACTGAACACACACAACATAACAATTATTATAGGCAACTCAGAGTAATAAATGTCTTGGTTTCATGGAATTACAATAGAGTATCAACATCACCTTTATACAAGCACAGGAGAACACTGGGAGCAAAGGTGTGGCCAAAATTCAGCCTATCCAAACAAACATACCGATCAACATATAAAAATAAATAAATAAATAACTTAAGGGCGGAACTATTGTTCGTGTATACAATGATTGTTTATCATGACAAAACAGAATCAGGCACTTCAGCGTTCCCAAATATTATTACACAGCTTAGAAATGCTGTAGTTCACTACTTCAGGAGAAAACAAAAAATTATGATCAAGCATTTTTCAGTCAGTCAAGCATCTATGCTGCTGCTGAAGCTGTGAGATCAGGCTGCAGTAAGTCAGCTTGGGCAAAGTTTAATAACAATGTTGGTCATTCAAAAGACAAGAATCATAAAATGTTCAAAAGTTAAAATGGAAAAACACTGATAATAACAAGTATGTAACTTTTGTAAATGAATTAAACAGAAAAGGAAATTTAAAGTGTGATTTGTTGCTACTGGAAATGCTTGGATTGCTTCAATAGAACGATTAATACTTTTGCTGTCCAATTGTTCCAATGAGCTGAATCCCTGTGTGTTCTTTTTTGTCATAAACTTCATAGAAATTTTTGCTGAATCAGCATCTTGAGATTACATAACTGAGTAGGAAAGGACAACATCTGGGAGCCTTTTTGATTGTCTGAAAAAGATTGTTAAAACAAAATATTTTCAGTATTCTGCTAAAAATACTTTTGTAGAAACAAACATAGTCAACTAAGTTTCAGGTATAAGCTGACATTAAAATGCATATTTAAATATGAAGAACTAGTAGTAGACTAATGTCAGTAAGCTCTAGCCATTTTATGTGTCATGAAGATAAGAGACTACGCTTCTTCCACAAGCTCACATTCATAAGGTGGCTGATGTGCATTAGCCTGGGTGTGACGCACGTCAGGGGTCTCACTTAGCATTAGAATAATACAGTATTTTGCCTGATCGCATTTTGATTGCTCTTCCCGTTATGTGCCTTGCTGTTTTCACCGGGAAATGACTGAGCTGATGGAATTATGGGAGGTGCCTCCATTGCAGCTTGGGCCACAGCTGTCCAGGGTGGCCCCCTCCAGGTTCACCCTGAACACTGGAGACACCTTGAGCAGGAAGTCCGCAGCATCCCTACGCCCCAGGGCTCTCAGCTTGGCCATGAGGATGCCCACTGTGCTGTCAGGGCGTGCACCCCACGTATGTAGGAGTAGGCCTGTGGGGCTAAGTTGGGGCACACCCTCCTCAGCTCCCACGCTAGTTGGACTGTACTTGTCCACCAAGTCTGACAAGCCCAAGTTCATAGCCAGAAGGCACCAGTCCTTGCCCAATGCGTCCGGCGGGTCCAGGAGCCGGCAGAGCTTCCTCCTGACCAGGAAGGGCAGCTCTGATATGTGGATATCTGTCCCAAGGTTGGCTTGGTGGTAGACCTCCGTACAGCCGAAGCTGAGGACACTGCTAAAGCTCTCCTTGTAGCCTCCCATGGTGTTAGTGAGGGTGGTCTCTTTATGAGCCTGTGCCCTGAAGAAGTCCCTGGGTTGGTAGACCATGATGGGCTCATGATGTTCTCTTAGCTGCTGGGGGCTCAGGTAGTGCCTGACTGTCAGGAGGCCAGGCAGCGAAGTTGCTAGCAAGTTGTCCACCAAGCTACACATCAGATCCAGCAGGATAAAGCATTTTACTGCATCTGGGCCCCTCACTTGGACCTCAATGCCCTGGCCGTGGTTCACCAGCAATAGTACAGCTTCTGCACCCCCATGTGAGGCCTTGGCCCCGTTAGTCCACAGGCGGATTGGGCCATCTTCCGGTCTCTGCAGGTGGCCCCAACGGCACAGGTTTGCCTGCAACTTGTGGAAGACCCCACAGGGAAAGGGGGCCAAGTGTTCCCCTGGCACCACTCGCACGCCACCGTATGCCAGTCCTCCATCATTATCATCATCATCTGTCCAGGGGTGGTGCAACCCATTGGTGCGGACAAGGGCTGGGATGTCCACCATGCCTGGAGTTTGGGGATCACGCACACACACATCCATAGCATCCAGCACCTGCAGCAGCTCATCCAAGTCACGGTCTGCCAACAAGTTTTGGAGCTCCTCAATGCTGTATCGCCCCCTGTAGTGATGTATGGCCTTTGGTGTCTCTGTGGACAACATCTTAGCCAAGACGCTGCTGCAGAGCCAGCGTGGGTCCAGCACAACCACATCCTGAATCATCTCGCTCTGCATGAGGTTCATCTGCATGATGAAAGATCATACTGATGGTCAGCAGGATCATATGGTGTTATCGTGCTAAAATGGAAACACAATTTATATGTCTCGTATTTCATCATGAATTTAGGGTTGTACGGATGTTAATACTCATTAACACAACTCTTACAAAGTCTGGACATAATTTGATTTGTTGGTAAATAAATCGCTTTTGCTAACAAGTCACCATCAATAACCTTGATTCATTTATAGTTTAGGCTCTGAATAAATCTCAGATGTACAGTAAAACTCTGCAGTAATGTGCCCTGCAATAAGACAAATTTGCAGTTGGGTGAATGACCTTGAATGACCAAAGGTTTAATTTTCTCCTTTGAGTTTTTGGTTGGGAGTTTTTTTTTTTTTTTTTGTTTTGTTTTCGTCTCCTCAGTTACCAGTTGGCTTATTCTGTAGCTTTACCAGCAAGTATAATCTTTGTGGTTATTAAATGTATTATATTATTGTCTTATATTTGAGGACTAGTCATATAATGGTTAGATACCATATAACACCAGTAGGTGGCATAATTGTCAGTTATCCACAGAAATGATCAACTCGAGCTGAGCGTGAAAGATGGGGAAACCTCGAGAGGGTCTGAAAAAATTAGCTTAAAGTCAGGCCAAATTAACCAAGAATTGAGGAGGAGTTATGATGCCAATATTAAGATAATGGTGATCAATGAGGCAGAAGTGTCAAGCAGTCAAGAAATATAAAGTTACAGAATGTTGTGTTCAAAGATAGTGAGCTCAAAAACAGTCTTACAAAACATAAATACAATAAATATTAATAAATATGAATTTTCTAGGATAATTTTTTTTTTTTTGAATATTTGCCCACCTCCCCCATGCTGTGTAGTTGCAAGACCACATCTCTCAGGTTCTGCTCACTGGCCAGAGGGTTCATCTGCTCCTGAACAGCCAGCACAAACTGTTGCCATGACATAAGCTGGTTGGGCCGATGAAGCTTCCGCCAAGAGGGCAGAGCACAAAGGATCTTCTCACACAGTGGCGTCATTGGGACGCACGTCTGAGGAGGGACCAAAAGAGATCATTCAGGGGTTTCTGGAATAAACAGCTCGACTGTACAGACCATCTTCAGCAGTGTTATTGAGACGACAACTTCATTGTCACATTAAACAGTTGTCACTTGGTGCTGTGGAAGGGTTGGACAATGGCCCTTATAATGCAAGAATTCAAATCAATGCAGAGAACATGAATGAGCAAATAAATGTATAATTTAAAATCTGCACTTACAAGCCCCATACTTACAAGCTTAACTGGGATTCACAGTTATTTCATAACTTGAAAAGACTATAAGTTGAATGTGACATTTTGCAGCCTTGTCACCAATTTTTCATACAGCTACTTGTCTAAAAAGCAGTGAAAATGCACTAAGTGACTGTATCTAAGTGAAATGCACTTTTGTTTACCTTGAGCAAGAACAAAGTGTTAAAAACTTAATGTTTATTGTTCATGACATCAGTTTATTTTTTTCTTACAATTAGTTGGTATACTTTTTTTTTTTTTTAAATAACAAAAAGTTCTTGAGTTGGAGAGACCCACTATATTTCAATATTTAGAAAGAAAAATCGCATTGCTGTGATTTCTCACAAGGATGCCTCTTGTCTGAGTCTTTGGTTCATATCTTTTACTGGCGTTCACACTAACTCACCTTTACTGTGTGTCTATGCTGAAGTGACTCTATGCTGTTGTTTCTGTCTGCATCAGAAATGTCCTTACAAGCCGATCACTGCAGCTCTGGCATTTTTACCTTCATCCATCAGACACGTTATTTTTCTCAGAAGAGATACCATTTAAACCGCAGGCATCTCGGCCACTTACTGAGATAACAGAATTTCGCAGCTCCTGCAGATGATGTCTAAGCAGCTTCAGGTCTTTGGAGCTCGATGCCCCAGCATCCATGACAAAGAGCTTCTCTGAGATTTGTAAATCATTCGCAAACCTTTGAACAACAGTAGGCAAAGCAAACAGAGCCAACAGGCACGATTCAAAAACTATTTAAGCCTTCAAGATTGAAAAAGTAATATTATTTAAAGTGACTGTTTTATATTCTACAAAGTAAGCTTTTAATTTGCTCTCCTCAGTCCAGCATTTTAAAATCTGATATGCTTAAGGTATACAGCAAACAAAGTAAAGTGAAGCTTTTTAAAAATTCTTAATAAAAAAATTCTTTTAAATCATGGCATTTAAAAATGGCTTTTTTTTTTTTTTTTTTTAAAGAAAGAAATGCCTTCTACTTATTATTTGAATTACAGCTGGCTTGTCAGAGGGCATCAGCTACCTGCTTCGGACTTCCTTCAGCAGCGTTTTCTCCTTGTCGTAGACAAACTCCCCTCCACTGTGGTGAGGCAGGTTCACAACATCTGCATGGGTAGCCACCAGCACAACGTGCAATGGGTTCTTCACCTTCCCACCAAAGGCTGGAGACAATAGAGAAACACCAGCAAGAGTGAATAGACTAATCTATAAATTAGAATAAATTTATTACAAAGTACCTGACTGTTTTGAAACTTATTTAATCTTTAGTTCATCCAAGGAGGGGTGTAAAGAAAATTAAGCAGCTTTAGACCAAGAAATAAAGCAAAAAAAAAAAAAAAACCAACACAAAAAGGAAGTTCAGGAACCCCACCAAATCCCCTACATTTGAGTACTGAACCAGGAAATGAGTTCACAGTCACAGCCCAGGGCTCTAACAGTAAATACACAGTATGTCCATGAAGGTAGCAAAAGACCTTATCAGACCAGACACGTGAGATCATTTTATGTCTAAATCACTGTCATTCAGCCACCGTGACCTACAATGGTGATGCCAATTTAGTTGTATAAGAAAAAATCCACCATCATTTCACTGTGAGGACTAAGCAGGTTTTGTAGACTTTCAGATGAAATGATACAAACATGCTGTTTGTTGTGAAAATTCTGCACATGAGATAACCTAACTAGCTAGCACCTTAGGGTACAGATTCCGAACCTTGGAGCAGTAACTTAGACAAACCACTAGCAGTGAAATGCCATCTGGTGGTCAGTAGTTGCATAAACTTTTTTTTAACCAATCTAAATTTATACTTTTATGATAATATTATTACATTTTAATTAATACACATGAGGTCAACTTTAGCATGATTTACACTACATCACCTTGATTTAATTTGTTTTACTGTCAGGACGGATGACTACTGTCAGCTAACACTGCCATATCTTTAACTACAATTTGGGGAGAACAGCAGCTTGACCAATCAGACCAGAAATATATCATGACAAACAGAAATATGACAAAAGCAGTCATAAGTTCTCAAAGAGCTCCATAGGGGTACAGATGCTGACACATGATATTCAAGCACAGGAGAAGGTGAAACACACCAATGTTGTCTTCTGGTGCGATGAGGGACTTGAGCAGGTTGAGCCAGAAGGTGACCTGGTTGAGCTGCGTCTCATATGGCTCGTCGAGGCTGAAGAGCACCAGGTGAATGGCCGTGCTGTCATTGGTGGCAAAGTAGTCATAGAAGCAGTAGTACACAGGGTTTCCGGAGAACTCCCACACAGTGAAATCACCCACTCCTGCAAGGGACAGCAGGTCATAGCTATCTTAAATGTAACATTTACACAGAAAATATATAATTATTACCTATGTGGATGTTGTCCTGGCACTCATGTGGGTTTTCCCTGGCATCAAAGTGAATTAATGATTCCAAAATGCTCTTTGCAAGCATGTGTGCACATGTGTACACATCAACTGCTAACCTAGTGAAGACATTTTTTCAAATAACATGCCCTCCAGGGTTAAAAAAAAAAAAAAAAAAAAAAGCTTGAAAAATTTCACGGGGAGATCTCGTGAAGGTAAAACGCAATTATATTTTTAAAGTTTCTTTTTTAAATTGGAAAAACAAAAAGGTAAACTTTTTTTAAAGTATTGTGATGGGTGAGGAAGCATTTGTTGCATTAATGTGAAATGATGTGAAGTCCTCGCAATGACATTTAAACAAACTGTTCATGTATCCTGCACTTTACTCCTTGATGTTCTAGAAAGAGATTCCAAACCCAGTCTGAAATCTGCACAACATAATAAAATGCAAAATGTGCCTTCTGTCCACCCAACAAGACAGTACAGCTGCGCCAGCTGGGACTGCTGAGTGTTCATCCCTCACCGCTGAGGTTGACGTTCTGGATGTCGATAGCCTTGGTAGACTGCTCGTCGACTGCCGATGGTGCCATGTGCATGGGGGAGAAGACCGCCAAGACACCCTTGGCAAGACTGGGCTCAAACATCATGCTGCGCCGCCGGACACTCACGTTCTCACAACCAGGATACAAGTTGGAGACGCTCATAGACACTGCACACAGAAATTCAACTTGTCAACTCCTCATCAAAGCAAGAAACAAAATGACAATTATAACATCGACATATCAAGGGTACATTAGACTGGAAAATCCTGGTGTCTATGCCCTATGGTAAAAACTTTACTGTTATGTAAAAAGGTTTAAAATTCAATAAGAAAGCAGTCAGAAATACTTTACTGAACACTTTAGAGTGACTCAGTAGGCAGACTATGCTGAGTCAGCCTTCCTTTAAGTGTCTCATCACGCTGACTGCTACAAGCTACTCATTTATCCACAAACTATCATTTCTGTGAAAACTAGCAGTTGACAGAATATTGGGAAAATGCCAAGAAAGGACTTGCTGTCAAAGCTCTTCACACCTGTTTTTCAAGCACATGCACTTGACAGTGCTGCAGCTGAGGTGGATAGATGTGATGCACACATTTTCTTCTAATCTATCAAGAAGCCATTCAGCCAAATTTGAAGTTGGATTAATCTCACTCTGAGACATGCATTTAGTATGAAATATCTTCTCCTTATGGCAGCTCTTAGCATTTTAGGCATCAGCAGAACACTGAGTTAGTGTATGGGTATGATAGTGTGGGAGGGGGAATGCACTAATGCCACCAGAATGCACCACACCTGAGGGTTCGGGAGGTGCTGGGGTGAGGAGGAAGCGTGGGGTGCTGACTGCAGAGGGGCGTGGTCTCCTCCTCCGGAAGAAGCTCCTCAAGAGGCCACACTTAAGGGACTCGAGCAGCGTACTCTTGCCCGAGCCTGAATGGCCAAACAGCTTCAGCTTGATCCGCGGCTGTAGGTTCTGGCCAGGCCGCAGCTGCTGCAGGAAACTGCCCCGGTGTGAATCCTTGGAGACAATGCAGTGGGGAAATTTATTTTAAAAAAATGTAATTTAAAAAAAAAAAAAAAACTGTAGTTGTTAGTTGGATCTTTATGATAATAATACTACAGAGGCACAGTATCCCAGGACACTTTGTGTAACCTTCAGGGTATTGACAGTCTCACCTTTCTAAGTTTGGCCAGCAGAACCACAATCTGATCATGTTTTCCCATCCTGGCGAGGTCTTCTGCCGTCTTCCCTTCCTGTCGAAATCGAAATAGACAAAACTTAGACAGGTATACGTATGAAAGATTTGGATGGAAGACTGCATACCTTTCCTTCGGGTTTGGACAAGCTTATTGAAAAGACAAAATACCCACTGGGTGGCAGCACTCTACAGTCAACACTACCCGGAGCCTTCGCTTGCTTAGGACACATTCAACACAGTGAAAAGATGGTACTGAGATTAGGGAGCTGAGAGGAAAGTAGAATTCATAAAGCAACACTCTGGTATGAAAACTGATGTATAAATTAACCAAAGTATGCAGCATAAAAAACTAGATTACACAGAAATGATTTGTGCAATGCAAATCCCCCCCCATGTACACTAAATTCAACAAATTGAAAGAAAATAAAATTTGAGAAAATATAATTTATTATTTCTGTGCACATTATTATGGCCAGCATGCTTGTTGCCATTAGTGCCACAGCATGTTCAACTACAGTTATGTTACCAGTTAAAGGAAGAAATTACGCATGACACTCATACAGCACTGCACACATTAGTAAATATTAGTAATGTAAGGGTAATAAACTTTGGGAATATATATTTTGTTCCCACCCTCTCTTCATTGGGCTATAACTGCCACACATCACTTTCTGTGGCACTAACCTGTCCAACAGCACTAACAATACTTCTATACTAAATGCAACCGCTTTAATGGTTAAACAGATTAGTGTTATATAATGTGATATTACTTTTTACCTTTCCACTGCTACACTTTATTGAACCTTTTTGACCTGGGCAGGACTGGGTAACTGCTAGTTTATTCTATTTTCATGAGAAACTCGTTGTAGTTTCAGGGTCTGTGTGTGCATCTACCAAAAAAAAAAAAAAAAAAAAAAAAAAAAAAAGCCACTTGCCACTTTTTCAAATTATCTACATTTAAATTTACTTTTAATTATCTAAATAAATAATAATAATAATAATAAACATTCCCACAACTACTTATTCAAAATGCTGTGTTTTGCTTTATACATGCAGAAGAGTGCAGTGTTCCTCCATCAGGCAACACATTACTCAGAGTTTCTGCTGTATGTAGAGTTACTATGAGGAGAGAATGAATTTTGACAAAATTTATTTTAAATGCAGACTGTACATTTAATGGTAAATGTCACAAAACTGTCCACAACAACCGATACATTATAAATTTGCAGTCAAAAAAAGGTGTAGAAACATATCTGTTTACACAGTGGCTAATTTCTGCAAATTTCTGCATTCCGGGATGTGATGTAACAGTAAAAAAAATTTAAAAATACTCAGAATGCAATGAATTGTTTCTGATCCCCCTCCCAATGTCATTTGAGTTTCTATTCTGACTACATTTTTCTGCCATCTATTGGCAGCAAATAGAAATGAAAGCCATTGTTGCTTTGCAATAAGAAAATATTACAAAACAAAGAAAATGCCATTTAAGATTATCAGGGAAATGTTTTTATCTTCAAAAAAATGGTAGCTCAGATGGTTATAAAACAAACTATCACCATGCAGTTTAAAAGTATTAGTTTGGTTTGCTTGTGCTTCTTTTTACTGCTGTTACCAACAAGTTAATAGAATTTGCTTTTTGATACAGACCAGCATACACAATAAGCACAATTTATACTAGAAACTTGTACCATTATACTATTTGTTCTAAAAAGCAATTTAAATTGTTACTTTTATATATTATATTTAACTGTAATGTGCTGAGTGATATTTATACAATACAGTCTGCAATGTACCCAACACAGCATTTCCTTTGGCACCCTGAAAATAAAATATAAGGCTATATAAGGTGGTGATGTTAAAATGTCAAAACAATACTTTATAGGGTTACATACAATGAGTGTAGGATTCACACTTAAGAGGCAAATGAAACATTATCATGACAAATGGCTCCTCTGCCTGTTAAATGACATTCTGGTGTCTGCCTGAGTGACAACATGACAGAATAAATCTAAAAGAAGCTGCCAATTTGTCTTCTCAGTTCTCTCTTTCTCCTCCCAAATGGAAGGCTGGTGTGGGCGCTCTTTACTGGCAGGACAGGACTGAGATGCTTTCAGTCCTAATTAATTTTGCAGTTTAGGTTTATACATTTAAACCAATGAGACATATGGTCCCTCAGGAGGATGCTGGGCTGTTTTATGAAACTTGGAAGACTTGGATACAAAGGGCCATGAAATCAGTGCATCTACCCAAGATTGTTCTGGATCAGTATCGTTCATCCGTTTGGAAATCCTATAGTTCCCACTGATTTGATGGAGGTAAAACATTTCTCCAGTCTATCCAACAGTAACTGCACAAAACGGAAGCATGATGATCCAATGGACCACAGGAGAGAAGTCAAGCTCATAGTTAAGCCATTTAAAGTGTTTCTGTGAACTCCACCACTACACCCTCAACAACCAGAGAAATGCTTTCTCATGAGCTACCGGCAATTGTCAAGGACGCAGCATATTATTCTGAATTAGCAGAGCCAGAAATTGCCATGCTAAACTAACAGAAAAGGAGAGAAGCAGAACATAAACTGGACTGCTAAAAATGACTAAGAAATGCACTAAAAGAGTGAATGACGGCAATAATTTTTTCTTCCGATTTGAAAATCTTTAATGTTTTCTCATCACTAACATCATATCATCATCAAATGCTAACCTTGAGCTATCACCTCTTTTCGCTCCTTTTAACAGGATCAAAAACGTCAGCAATAACATCTGCTCTGCATCACGGCTCTTTCAGAAACAGACATCTTATATTTGCCTGCTGCACACCTTACAGCTTCAGTGTGCCATTACAGCAATGTGCCGCTTGGTTTCCTTCAGAGCTCTCACAAATACGTACATATGCACACATTAACGTATGACTATGGAGACTCTGTTCCAACAGTAAAATTATTTGCTCAAATGCCACTTAAAGAAAAACAAACATTTTTGTAACCATTCTCCATTGTAGGGATAATTTTGCACTGCATCTTCTGTATTTTTTAAGGTTATTATTATTCTTATGGGAACACAGACAGACAGACAGACACACTTTGCTCTCTGTGCTTACAGCCACTTCATACCAAAGCCCAAAATCTCTTCATTTTTATGCAGATGACACTCTGTTCTATTTGCCAGTTAAACCTGGCGATGAGCGATAACCTGCTGCTTCCCATGGCTGCCTCACAGATATTAAATGCTGGATGGTTGAAAATGTTCTGCCACTGAACAGCAATAATGCTCATGTCCTAAAATCAGGTCTGAGTGTGAAGCAGAGCTACTCTGTTTGAATCTTTGTGTATTCATCCCCCAGGTATAATATCCTAGGTTAGAGTAAATCTATGTGTGATGTTTGATTCAAGTTTGGATTTAGAGCAAAACATTCAAGTCAGTCAAGCAGTTCAGAAATATATAAATTATTTCACCATTTCTGTGTTACAGGGACACAATGAAATTTTACCTATGCATTATTTAATGTCAGACAGACTTATACAAGTGCCTGTCATGTATCACTAGACACACACATTTGCTGAAAGTGTCAGCAGTAAAAGACCCAAGAAGAGTATCCGCTATTATTTTTAAATTCATAAGTTTTCAAGTAGAACAACATATATAATATAATTTTACAACTATAATAAATAGCAAAGATCCTGAACTTCAGCTAATCATGGTTCTCCATTCATAAAGATGTAGGCAGGAAAGTCACTCTTTATTTCCTGTATCAAGACAAGACTGTGGTTATAACCAGCGGATCTGCATCCCAATACCCACAGGATCGTTCCCTACAAAAGCGCTGCGCTCTGATTTGGTGGAAGGAGCCTCCTTTCACCCTGAAAACATCTAAATCCATTCAATATTCAAGAAGGGTCTCAAAACAAACCTTGTTCCAACCCAATGCTCTTCTGATCTCCTAACAGCCCGACAAACATGCAGAACTTCTGTCATGAGCCTCCTTGGATCACACTCAATTCTATAGGCAGCTACTTGGAAAATGTGTGCCAGCAAAACTGTTGTAGCAGACAAACAAACTGATCCAAATCTTCTTGTCTTATCACATGCATGTTGTCGGCACATGTTGACTGATTTGAATGTCACTTAGGATAAAACAGTGTGCAAAATGAATAAACTAAAAGGAAAAACATTGTCTGCTATCAGGTTGCGTGCTTGGCTGGAAGAGGGAGCTACTACTGTGCTGTACCTTATAGAGAAATAATGTTAACGCTACAAATTACAGCAATGAATTCCACCATTCTTGCTTAATTTTTCAAGCCAACTGTTCATACTTTTTTTGGACTGGGGTCTGAAGCAGCTGGCACTCTTACTTTTTGACAAAATGTCCTTATAAGGCACATCAACCTTGAGTTGAGCTCCAGCGGCAGGAGTTTGAGTGACACCAGCATCCCCTGCCATCCCCCCACCCCAGCAGGAGGCACAGAAACGCTGGCTCTCTGATGAAGTCTGCATGGCTGGCGTGGGCTGAAATCTCCATAAGAAGGATGATGAATAATGCGCAGAGTCATGGTGTAGCAAGAAAGCATCAGCACCACAGCATCATGCAGGAAAGTCTAATGTCAATGTACACTGTTGCCTGACGCTTCCCACCAAACACACACACACACACACACACACACACACACACACACACACACACACTAAGGCCAATTTCCACATGACATGTCTTTAGAAAATGAGAGAAAAGCACAAGGAAATACAATGAACATGACAAAAAGCAAAATCCACACAGAGGTGCACCTGGTTTCACACCTTCAACCCTGCAGTTCCAGGACAGAAGTGATATGTTCTGAACTCCTGTGGTGTCCTAATCTTCTCTGGTTATTTGAAATTTGAAGTTGATTAAAAATTTCTCTTTTTTTTTTTTTTTTTTTTTTTTTAATAGCAACAAGTGATCAATTAGTTTATATTGCTCTTTAAAATAATTTGTTGAAATATGTATTTTTTCATTTATGTATTCTTTTTTCCTCATTTTTTCCATATACACTTTATCCATAATCAATAATCACTTGTCCAGTGCTGGTCTGGAGCCATTGGAAGCAAAGAGTGTCAGCCTGAGTACAATTTGAATGGGAGGTCAGTCCTTCCCAAGAAAACCACACATGTACACACCAGTTACTTGATTTCCATCTCAACATCAGCAAAACAAAGGAGCTGATCGTGGACTTCAGGAGACAGCAGGGGAATGGCCATACGCCCATCTCTATAGCCAGCGCCCCAGTGGAGAGAGTGAACAGCTTCAGGTTCCTCAGAGTAAACATCACTGAGGACCAGTCCTGGTCATAGCGCACCAGCATCATCATCAAGGCAGCAACACAACGCCTCTTCTTCCTCCGTCGGCTGAGGAGGTTCGGCATGGACAACAGGATATTTGTCAACTTCTACAGATCTACCATTGAAAGTATCCTGACTGGATGTTTCACGCCCTGGTATGGCAGCTGCAGCGTGTCAGACCATAAAGCTCTACAAAGAGTGGTCAAGACATCACAGACCATCACCAGGACTGATCTGCCAGCCCTGCAGGACCTCAGCGGTGAAAGAAGAAGGCCCATAACATGTTGAAGGACCGCAATCACCCCAGCCACAAACTATTCTCCTTGTTCCCGTCTGGAAAACGCTTTAGAAGCATTCGGACGAGAACAAGCAGGTTCCGGGACAGTTTTTCCCCCTCCACATCATAAGACTTTTGAACCACTGACCCCTCCCTTGGACAGTCGATCAGAGTCTGTCTGTATGCCTTGTATGTCCTTATCAGTTTGTGTGTTTGTTGGTTTGGCTGTTGTTCGTTTGTTTGGTATTTCTTGTTTAACTTTTAACTTCTATGTATATTTATTATATTTTATTCCTTATTTATTTTTCCTAATTTCATTATTTAATTTTCTTATATCTTTTTAAATATATTTTATTTGCTGAGGATGTCTGGAAGCAACACTTTTCATGGTCACAACACTTCTATGCTGCTGTTAGTGCACCCATGACAAATAAACCTTGAAAATCAGCTGCAGCTTTGCAGCAGTGAGGTACCAGCACTGCCTGTTAAATCACCCTGTCAGCCCCTTAAGTAAATCAAAACCATAGATTTTGATTTAAAGTGTGACACTTAAATTAATACAATCTTTCTGTATTCTCAAATAAACAAGATTTTGAACAAAATGAACTTCATCTAGTGGAGTCCTTCACTTACACTCGTGACAGCATCTATGTTAGCTCCAGCAAAACACAGGTGTCGGACTACTTCAAGACCTCCATTGCTGGCAGCCAGGTGCAGAGGGGTTCTGCCACACTGTAAAACAGCAGATAGGAGAAAATATGTCACCAATAACCACAGGTGACCTCAAGCATAGACAAAGACTGTGCAGTGTCTGTAAGAACGTAGCACCTGCCAGAAGTTTGAGCACACTTGATGGACTCAAAACAACAAAAGGCAAAAGTGTCTTAAAATAAATTTTGTATTGGTAGAGAAACAGTTAAAAACTTGAAGGCTATATGAGTTATTTTGGGTAGAAGGATTTGCTAAACAAATAAAATCTAATTTATTTATAGATGAAGTATTTCCAATAAAGCCCATTGGAACTCTGACCATAATGTACTTCGACTGAAACTATTTGGCTCCCAGCAGAATTCAACAGGTGCATGAAACTCACTTTGTCAGGGATGTCCAGGCTAGCCTTGGCATTGCAGAGGGCCCACACAATGGGCAGGTTGGAGTCCTCACAGGCCAGATGCAGGGGGGTGTTGCCGTGGTGATCCTGGTGGTCCACGTGGCAGTGGCATGCGAGGAGCCACTTGGCCACCTCCACCTGGCACCTGCGCACAGCCAAATGCAGGGCAGTGCGGCCATCCTGAAACAGAAGCATTCAAAATACCGCAGCTTCCTCATCTCGGTAACCCAAAATACTGCTTTTCCTGCCATCTGATGCATGCAAACAGACAGAAACATTTTAGAGATGAAATTCAAATTGTGCGCGATATTCTTTGTAAGCAATGCAAGTTTATTCCATAAGCTGACCTCCTTTTAGCGAGAGGTCGGGGAAAATGAGGGACGCCAGCCAGATGGATCAGATCACCCCCCCCCTCCACACTGCAGACCGTAAATTCATTCTCACTCCTCCAGCGCACACATAACACCTTGGCCATACATCAACATGTGACTTTAGGTTGGACACCCTGATTTGGTTGGCATAAATCTCATCCAGTCAGCATCGCAGTGGTTTTGCCACAGGCATCCACAGCTACCTCAAGCAAGCATCAACAGAGGACTACTTTCTGAAGCTGTAGAAGACTGACCTTGTCTGCAGCATCCAGGTCAGCCCCATGCTCCACCAGACACTCCGCAATGTCCCGGAAGCCCCTGGCAGAGGCCGTGAGGAGGGGACTCTCACCCTCGCCGTTCCTGGCATTCACATCACAGCCGGCCTTGCACAGCACCCTTGCCACTGCGTAGTAGCCATGCCAGGATGCACAGTGCAGTGGTGTCTCCTGCTCCTGCACACAGGGAGACACACCATAGTACACAAACCTGCAGAGGATCCAGGTGGCACAGTGATTAAGGAGCCGGTTTCCAGGGCACAGGAACTAAATTGTTCAGGACCCAAAATACTCCCTAATGTGATGCCCTTGAGCAGCTGACAAATTTACTGATAAATTATCAAATGTTAGCCAATTTACTTTGGACAAAATGTGAGCATTATTAGACTTGTGCAATCTCATGAGAAACATATTATATGATAATATGTGGACAAGCCAGTGAGTATGGTTAAAACAGAATCGAGTAAAGCAAAGAAACATGCTTACGCTGATGTTCCAAGTCAAGTTGTGATAAATCCCTTAACAGAATGTGGTAAAGTTATAGGTACCACTGATACATCGGTTATATAATATGTATTGCAGAGCTGGCACCTACCCGGTCTTTTAAGTCTGGGTTGGCATGAATACTGCAGAGGTATTGGACCACATCCACATTGCCGTACCTTGCTGCTACATGCAGCGATGTCTCTCCAGACTACAGGGCAAAATTAAACATTACATGTTTTATAGTTCAGTATCTATAACAATTATAGTCTCAGAAAAGTGACATTCATGTTGGTAATAAATTGTGGTAAACAACAAAGAAATCATCTGAAGATTCCCCCCGATAATTTCATGCATTCAGCTGCAAAAACAAAATGAAAAATGAATTCACCTCCCTGACACAAGTCGTACACTAGCAAATCCAGTAAGTCAGAATTTCAATTCTAAGAAATCCAACCAATTTGACATATGTTCATTATATCCACTGAGTGCACTGCAAATGAGTCACGCAAATCATGAATCATATCTATGAAGCCTTATCATCTCCATGGAAACAGCAAATTATTGGAGGGGGGGATTACATAAATCAGCAATTTGAGGTGGTTAGAAAAGCAAAGTGGCAGGTAAGCAGTGTTTGTCACAAACAAATAAATAAAAATAAATGAATAAATAATGTTTTCCTGATGAATTCATGTAAATGATAGGAGCTTCTAAAGATCATGGTGCTACCTTATCTTGAATGTCCATAGGACAGTTTTGTTCATGGAGGAACTTCAAGGTTTCCACATGTCCATTTCGTGCCGCATAGTAGGCTGCGTTGGCGCCAGACTGTGAAACAGAGGCCCGCCCCCCCCAACTGAGGTTTAGGTTTTGTTAATAATCAACCACTGCACCATTTTACTCTACATGTCAGTGCTGTGTCCATGTGTTGCCCCATGCTTGTGCAAAACAATCCAGCTACAGCAGACCTTGTCGCGGGCCTGGATGTCGGCACCTTTTCGCACCAGGACGTCGATGATCCGGAAGCTTCCACAGCCTGCGGCGATGAGGAGAGGGGGTGTTCCATGCTGCGGTCAAAGGAGAGAGGAACGCCGAGCTCAGCTGGTGCTCAGCCCACACAGCCCTCTTCCTACTCAAAGGTCTTTAAGAGTCTCAGTGCTCTTGACTTTCTAAAGCCTTCGTCACTGATTTGTCATTTAATGTGCATAGCAAGTGTAATTTAATGTTCCTAAAAACTTCATAATAATTTTCCTTTCTATTAAAGCTATACCAGCTGTTAAAGATTGAACAGATTTTAATATACTGTATATGTAAACACTTTTTCTTTCAAAGGTAATAAAAGAATGTCTATAGAATGTTATCTAATGCAAAAATTGTGCTCGACACCTCAGGCTCGGCAATCAACACCACAGGCACTTTTCAGCAGGACACAAACCAAGGCTTCGTCAGCACCTCCCTCCCACTCACTTGTGCCACTTTTCCAACTCCTCTTCCGCGAAATGTATGGCCATAGGGACGCAAGTCATTTTCCTGTAAGGTGACAACCGCTAGGGGGCATCACAGCAAAACTAGATTCTCGCTTAGCATTTCGGGTGTCGTTTCATAAAGTTATTTTTCTCCTAGATAGATTCAAAAAGGTGACCTACATGTCTGTGCATGCTATGCAAAAAAAATGTGAGACGGATCTGCAAACAGGAACACAAACCCTCAAGCATATTAACAGACTACATCAATTTTTCATATTTAATATGAAGGGGATCTTTAGCTTTAATGCAAACATCCCTTTTCTCTTACTGGAATACAAGTTTGTGATAATTTCCTTTACATAAATATTAAATTTGTGTCTACAAAGCTCAGTCTCTGTCTATTTGTTTTTGAGTTTTGTAGCATATTTGCTTATACTCCCTGCATATCACTACAACCAACGCATCACTTTCTTTGGCATTTGTATATTTGTTCACGGGTTTGACTGCCTCAAGGAGCAAACCTCATACAACTGTATCTTATGTACTAAATGCAACCAGTATAAGGTCCTGCTGCCCAAGATACCTGCTATGGGCTCCCAGCTAGAAAAAGCAGTAACAAATGGGTTCTACATGACAAGAAGGACGGGTGACAGGGGTGGAGACTGGATGAAAGACCCAACCTGGTGGTGTAGAGTAATGCAATGAATGTAGTATACAAATTGTGCAGCCTTTAAATTTTTTGTACTTAATGGCTGAACTGCCATGCCAGTATGACATACGCACTACATGTGACATTACTACATGCATGTTTCCAAGTCTTATTTCAAAGACTAAAGCAGAATATTTATAAGGTACTGACTGGCCTTCTTGAACAAACTCAATTGTGCAAAAAATGCGCCTAGGGTGAGAAGTACCACTGTGCCAAATTTCAAGTGTGTGGCTTGAAAACAAAACCGTACATGAAGAACAAACAAACAAAGCAAAACAGAAAGTGAACTTCGTAGATAACAGAGATAGTTTGGTGTTGTCTAATGTTATATATTACTTTTTACTTTACCACTTTTTAACTTGAGCATTACAGGTGACTAGAGAAAAATAATATAATTCTACAAAAGGAATTATGACATCTTTTCACTCTCGCAATGTTACCAGTCCTAAAGAATACTAACATTTTCTGTATATTTACTCACAACTATCAAATCACTATTAAATTAACATTTAAAAATTGGAAAAAATACTTAAGTCTATATACAGCGGAACATTAATCTCAGATATGTACATTACTCAGGACAACAACAACAGGGCAATCTGACACTAGCAACAGAGTAATAGCAAGCAGTCACCCACTGCACTAAACTGCAACTTTGTGACTGCTTTCAGGGCCTTTGTGTAAACCTGGTTACCTTGTTGGTTTGGTTTACGTTGTATCCTGTCAGAGACTCAAGGAGATTTTGGAGGCCTGAAAGATTACTGTCATTAATAGCATGGATGATGGCTTTCATCACAATAGAATCTTCTTCATCCTGCAGGCAGAAAAATGGTCATCAGAAATGCATTCAGCAATGATTAAGCTGTATATATAAATCTGTGATATTAAGGTATATACAGGAGTTGGAAACATTAGACTGGTGCGTTTAGATGGATGCTTGCTGTTTGGATGGGGCATGGACCCCGCCTGAGGGCTCACACCAGCCATCAATTGAGGTTATAGAGCCCCCCTTCCCGCTGGGACTCTGAACAGCACAGAGGTGGAGGTGGATTTATGAAAACAGCACCGTGGAACAAAAGTAGGTGAGTGCTTATATGGGTTTACCAGTTTGATGGATGGGCACAGTCATGGGTTTGGTCTAATACTTCAATCCCGAAATTACATTTCATACAAAACTTCACTATTCATTGTGTAGATATTGAAAATTTGAAAAATAATCAGTTTGACCCTAATAATTTCCAAATACTGTTTATATTGTGGGTTTACACAGTTTTAAACTTGTATAGCGGTATAGTTTATTGCACTGGAAAGAAATGACAGATTGTCGCTAAAAGCATTAAAAGTTTATATTTGTGGAAGTCATACTAGTTGAAAATTTGAAACGTCCTCTTCTAAGCTATACAGCAAGAGGTGCATCAGTTCTAATTGGTTGCATGGAACAGCATTCATGGAAATTTCACAAACCCATTGTCAGTTTTTTTTTTTTCCCTCAAAAAAAAAACAAACAAACAAACTACATGTGGCTCCTCTTTTGTCTCTTTGTCCAGTTTTTCCTCTTTTTTAAAATTTTTTTTTTATACCAAGAGTAGCTGTTTTTTACCAGGGTTTCATCGCTGCGTGCCATGCTGACGTTGCTCCTGGACAAAAAGGATCTTGAAAGACGATTACACAGAGCGATGAGATGCACTGATTGCTGCATGAAACCAGAAGAGAAAAAGCAGATGCATATTTCAAACTGTTTGAGATAACATACAACAAAGAATGTCACTGGTATTCAGCTTACATGCTTAAGTTCTCAAAAAAGAGAGTTTGCACAGTTTCATGTTCTTCAGCGGCACACAGTCATTGTATCATAACTATAAGTGATATTGTTAACATCAAATAATATTTTTAAATGTACAGCTATTGTTCATGCCAGGAACTTATTCCAAAATCTAAATGATGCTAAAGTCACAGACACTGTTATGCTTACAGAAACTACAGCCTTGATGACAAAAATGTCTGCCAAAGAGGGGAGAACAGCACAGTACATTTCTCAGTCAGACTCAATGGCAGAAAAGTGTAAAACAACGCCTTGATGTTCCTTAGTCTGAACTTATGGTATGTTGAAGGACTTTGTGCAGCCTTTTAACAGATCCCAACTTGGCCATCCAAACTAACAAGTGGAACCGTAATGACAAATGACAAAACACAGCATGACAGCCATAAACAAATAACAGATGGAATTCGGTTACCTTCCATTTTTTTCGGGCAGCAAACCTCTTGAATTTCTCCATATTTACAGCCGATTCCTTCTTAGTGAGCACTTGTTCTTTGTCTTTTGGCTGAAGAGAATGAGAAGAACATCTTATTGTCCTGTGCTGCTTTGATAAACATGTTTTTGTAGTAGCATTTTTAACCGTTTGTATCGCTGAACGTTGTATTAACATTTGTTCAAGGATAGCAGATCTTTCTGAAAACGCTGACCTTTAACCTTTTGGTTCTACGTCCTCTTCCTCATCCACTACATTCTGATGTATCCACATCACCACAAACCATTCATATTCTTTCGAAATGCTATTTCTATGGCCTTCTTCTAAATTTATCAGAGGCCGAGAGCTAAAAGTGCAGAGAGGCCGATATTCCAACCTTGATCCAGGGGTGCTGCAAGCTATCCCAAATCGTCATTCTCTTCCTGTAACAAATTAAGAACACGGAGATGCTTTGGGGCAAAATTCAAATGTTAAAATCCTCCATCATAATTTCTATTGTATACGAGGAAGATATTAGCAACAGTAGTTGACTGACTTTGGGCCTTCCTTTATCACACTGTTCTTATATTGGACCTAACACTTGCACATGCACACATTTCTGTAGAATGACTTGGGGCAAATGAATGTACACTGTGTTCTTATCCTGCGTATGTGCAGATCATGGTGCCGCCTTGTCTGAAGGACACTTTTTAAATATGTAAGTATTTTTGTGCTGCGTTAAGATCACCGTTCATCACATGATGGTTAAAAATAGGTGAGAAGCAACAAAATGAGTTACACAGCATTTCATGTTCCTGCACACTTTGTGCCACTTTTTGGGGGCTCTTCTTTGTGTCCTTGCTGGATGTCACATCCCTTGCCCACTTGCCAAACTTTTCTTATAAATGCCTTTTGGTCTTCAACTATCTCATGTAGTCATAAGACTGAATTTAATACATGAGACATAGTTGGATGACTAAATGACTAGACTGATCAAATTAAAATGAATTAAATTAATTTCATATGGCACAAGATAGGTACTTTTCTCCAAAGTAAATCTTTTTAGCAATAGTGGAGCTGTGAACCAGGTCCTTTCAAGTGGACAGTGCAGTGCAAACCACTATGGCACCTGCCACACATCAAAAACCTCAGCTTCGCACTTTATTATTAATCTGAAACCATGGCTGTGAGCAATCTTGTCAAGCATAACATTTTATGTTAAAGCCTAAGGCTGCAAAGTGAAGAACAGATTTAAAGGGCAGCATACTTTGGGTCTTTGACTAAAAGTCTGGAAATGAAGTCTTTGGCAAGGCAACTGGTGTTACTGAAGAAATCCTCTTCAAAGTTGTAGTTCACTGCAGAGACATTGGCCAGGGTTTCCTGCTTGCTGTCACCAAGGAAAGGTGAAGCTCCACTCAACCTGTCAAAAAAAAAGATTTGCCAGAGACAGGAAATGTGTAATTATTTGCTTTTATACTAGTTTTCTCCCCCCTGTTAACCGCATCCAGTTCTGTAGCAGGCACAAGAGCTGACAATGTCTATGCCACAAAGCAAATGGCAGCTGATGTGTGCTGCTATGATTCTCTTCAAGAGCTCTGCTCACTTTTTACCCAGCCAACATGGAAGAGAACAAACACTGGAATCAGCCAGCATCACTCCACTAACAGTCCTCAGCTTAGAGGTCAAACCTACTGTTCAGCAACCGAACAAAATGAAATGCTCAAGTCCTTCTCTTCGTCCTTCTATCAGGAGAACTATGCTAATAGGAAACTCTTCAGGAATAAAGACTGGCAAAAGAAAGCCAGGGAAACATCAAGAAATTAGAAAAATCACGATTACAAATAGCACGGGACAGTGGTGCAGTGGGTACTGCTGTCAGCTCACAGCACCTGGGCAGCAGGTACAAGACTATATGTGGCTCAGTCTGTGAAGTTTGTGTGTTCTCTGCATCTGTGTGGAATTGCTCTGGGCACTCTTTTTTCCTCCCACAGTCCAAAGATAAGAATTTCATGCTAACTGGTAAGCTAAACTGGTAGTTTTGAGAGAGAGAGAGAGAGAGAGAGAGAGAGAGAGAGAGAGAGAGAGAGAGAGAGTGTGTGTGTGTGTCTCTGTGGCTATCCTGCAACAGACTGGCATCCCATGCTGGTAAACCCCGCCTTGCCTTGTGTCCAGTGATTCCAGGATGGGCTCCAGACAGGTATGACCATGACAAGCAGTTAATGAAAACAGATTGATAGAAGGTGACAGTTAATGTTAAATTACAAATGTAACCATAAAGGGAGAAATGAATGACGGACGTTAGTAATGGCCATTTAATGTGGAACATTGCAGACATCTCAGGAGTATGGAAAAAGTCAAACAGATCTGTTCTGTCTTGCATCTGACTTCTATATTCCATGGAGTTTAAACATCAAAAGATAAAAGTTCTGGCAGGAGAGAGAGTCGAAGCTAACATGATGCAGCCTCCACAGGCTGCCGATTTCTCATGGCTATGAAGGTGCTGGGTTAAAATCCCTGCTGTGCTACACTTGCTGCAAGTGCTAATGCAATCCAGGCAACATAAACCAACCTGTGAATAGCATGTAAGGGGCAACAAGAACCAATAAATACTATGGCTATGGGTCCAGCAGCTGAAAGCATGCAGCTAAACACAAGGAGTGTCCATGGTCACCCTTTTCATGCTGATGGGGTTGTCTCCTGTTCCAAGGGGAGACAGGTATTATACTGTTTGGTATAATTTATCTAAGAGAAAAAGATTGAGATGAATAATAATCATAAAACCATGCCTCTCCTTGAGCTTGCACTGGCAGTCTTCCCTTTCTCCGTACGAACATCTCCACTTCAAGCACATTTCACTACATGGTATACTCAGTAACCATGTAAGTGACAAATAAACTCTTTTGACTTTCAGTAAAGACAAGCTGACAGGGTTGTGATTTAATGAACCTGCTTGTCAACCACCCTCTGTTTCCTGCGTCTTTGGATTGAGGTTTTGCAAATTCTTCATGGGTTAGGCATTTGCACAAGAGTGATAAACATTGGCATAACTTGCATTGGTCAACATAAACCCAACTTTCCGCCAAATTTAATTTAATTGCAAATGAAGGCCTAGAAGTAAGAAACCCATCTACACTTGGAGATTTCTGCCAGTATCATGGCACAATAATTTTTCCAAGTGTGAATATTTAGTAAAAAATAAAAGTGCATATTCATAACAAAGAATAGTTGAAAGTGTCAGGAACAAACCAATGTTTTCTGAGAAACCACAGTTCTGAGCTGGCCACTACAAAAGGTACCAAAAAGCTACTGACCATCCCATTTCTCTACGCTGCTGATGTACTTCAGAAGCTCAAACATCAGCCCCACAAATTCTGTAGGGAATGCCCTATTATAGCTAATTTTTAGGTTATGAAACCAACCTAAATCCTTTGCTGTTTACCTGAACACTCCTAATGCCAACTGATCTTTCCTCTTTAAAACTAAAAACTTGGGTTTCAGGTATTTAGGAACTTTTATCACTCTTGGTTTTAACTACCTGCTGGAGATCATTAACTCTGTGCTAACCAAAAGTTCAAAGAGGACCTGGCTCTCTCTTCCTATTATGTAGTTAATGCTATCAGAAATAATGCTTTACTTTTTGCTATAACTGTGGCAAAATTTATGCTGTTACTTTGCAAATGATAAATTTGAAGGTCATTCTGAAAAAGTATTTGGAGCATAAGAAGCCCAGAGTCAGGCTCTCAACACTCCAACCAGGTTTGTATGTAGTTGGTGTCATGCTACCCAAGCTTATTAAGGTCCCTGCCTTTCATTCATAAATTTAACAAGATTCCAGGTCTAACTGAGAATTTTGTTACATAAAATCCTCTTCTAATATGAAGAGATGTTAAAAACATAACTGTGGACCTCATGCTGTTTCCATCTCTGGTCCCCTGTTGCTCCCAACCCAGACCTTCCCCCAAATATTATCCAAATTCTCTGGAAGTTGCTATCTAAAGGGTTGTCTACAGCATTAAACATATCTCATTTATTTTTAGACAAAACAATGATAAGCTTCAAAGACCTACCGATTAAAGCTGGTCTATCCAGCACAGACTTCTACAAATTTCAATGTCATTTTATTGCAATCTCAGGCTAGAAGAACAAACTTTGGACAGAATTAACTGCATTTTATTCTGTTATTCAACAAGTGTCGACAATAAATCCTAAATGCTCTGAGATGGGAATGCACGTTGACATGTTACGCCAACATTTTCCCTGCCTGCATCTTCCTATATATCCAGGGACAGTTAAGGCTCGCTGACAAAATGAACTTTATTCCCATATGTCTTCCTAGGAAGTTCCCGGAGACATCGCAGCTATGTTTTAAATGTAAAGCCATCTCGGTCACATTGATATATCTATTCTGGAGCTGCAGTAAGATTCAAACTCATTGGAAGGGGGTTCACTCAACCATTCAGAAGACCTTTAATATAAAGTTTGATTTTTCCATTTTATTTTCTATTTTAAACACAGCACAAACTTTCTTTTTGATGAAGTCATAAAGTATAGGTTACTTATTCTGACATACTTGGAAAGGAAATGTATTTTAATGCTTTAATCTATACCTGTATGTGAATTTCAGAAGCCTTTAAATTTCTCCCACTCAAGAAATTAACATTTGATCTGCATAATAATTCAAAGGCTAGAATATTTGGAGATTTTTCTGATTAAAAAGTACTGTGTGATGAAACCTGTGAGACGGCAACGGCAGACCCTTTGGCACTGCTCTACGGAAGTGGACATTTGAGCAACCTAATGTTGCTCATAAATGTACTTTAAAAAAAAGCAAAACGCTTGTTACTGTCAATCCTCAGTCAAAAAAGGATGCCTCTTCGCCAGCCAGGCTGTCAGTTGTTGTTGCGCTTCCATTTCACATTCATTTTAAAGCGAAACAAATCCATTTTCTCTCTCGCTCTCGGTTTCATTAACGGCTTGTCTCAGAATCTCGATGGTCCAGAGTCCATCTTGGAATTGCAGGGCACCAGTCCATCACAGGACAACAGCATCGAATGAATGAATGAATGAATGAATGAATGAATGAATGAATGAATGAATGAATGAATGAATGAATGAATGAATGAATGAATGAATGAATGAATGAACGAACGAACGAACGAACGAACGAACGAACGAACGAACGAACGAACGAACGAACGAACGAACGAACGAATATAGTTTAAAAAAAAACAAAAAAAAACTGCACAGTAAGTAGGGTTTAACTACCTCATTTTGTTAGAATATAATATATAATTATATACTGTATTTCTATAATTATCTCAGTTAATTTAATATCAGATAATGAAATGTACTCCTTAAGACATATTTGGAACCATAAAAAATTACAAATCAGCTCCAAAAATGACAACCAGGGCTATGGTTCATGTTCATGTTATGGCAATACAGAGAGGCTGTCTGCATTTTTATAGAGCAGTGGTAGCTGAGCAGGGAGGTGATTTAAAGAATTCTTAATGACAAGAGCAGCACATTTTATCGAACCACAAAGAGAACATAATAGCTTCGGCGCAAGGCGACACGGAGCATGTCTGTAGCCCCTGACTCACACTGCCCACAAGATGCAAGACCATGCTTCGGCTCACAATTTGAATTCCAGCCTAGGCTCTTATTTTCCCGGCTGCAACAAACAACCTTTAAAGTTTTTATTACGGTAAAGGGCGCAGAGGAAATACACCGAACAATACACTGTATGTGATTTACATCTATGTAGATGCACTAATGGAAATCTCTAACATCCGCGCTGTTAAACTTGCTAAACACACATCTCCACGATAAAGCTAATGGATAATGCAGGCATTCAATATCAATACTTTTATAATGCATTAAGACACTGTTTATACCCATACTAACCATACTGTATTACACCAAACTACAAAACTTCTACAAACTTTAAAGCTTAATAATTCATTATATTTAAATCCATCACACAAGCCAAATGGTAATGGTCAAAGTCCGACCTGTATTATTAGCCGGGCCATGCCATAATTCACTGTCAAGATATAATTATTGTAATTGGACTGAACCGGATAATTCCAGTGAACCTGTCATAAGTAAGTGCTTTGTAGCAGCATGAGTGGTTCCAGGGGACCTGTCAGGCACCCACAGGTTGGTGGATGCTACTTGTGACAGATATTAAAAGTGGGTTTGGGTCTCTTGCCGTTATGTGGCCTGCTGTGTGTAATGGCAACAATAGGGTTGGTGGGGGATACGAACCCATGTGCACCCACTCCAGTAGTGCAAGATCCCTTTCGCGTGCATTATTATTATTCATTTAACTGGCATTTTCCTTTAAACCATCTTACAGTGTACTCTTCTATGTTATTTACAATTATTTAGCTGTTTATACAGCTGGGCAAATTTTTAACAGAGCAAATTCAAGGTGAGCACCTCCCTCAAGGGCGCCACAGTGAGAGCAGAGGGGACTTGAGGCAGGATGCTTGGATTTGAAAGCAATGACTAATCATTAGAGACTTGAACTGATACAGAACAGGACTAAACAGGGTGAAGACAGTAAAATAATCTCAAATTTTGCACTTGTACTTACAATATATATGTGATGACGCCAATACTCCTGCAGTAAGGGGAGAAAAGGAAAAATTACACAACTAAAAGGTAGGATCCTCATATTGTTGTGAAAATGCAGTGGATAAATGGCTCACCACATGTCTGCTTCCAGGCCAATGGGCTCATAATTCACAACTTCTGGAGCTGAAGAGAAAATAAAAGTGTCATGAAAAGCATACAGAATAAATGTTAATGTCCAGACAATTATATCCCTTGTTTTGACCTTACTGGAGAGCTACTAGATGGATGGAACAATTGAGTATGACATTCAATATCCACAGTACGCAAACAAACAGAAGGTTTAACATAGCTGCTAGTATTATACTGAATTGTACGCTGTGAGCATTGACTCGTGAAAAATGACACGACTTAGCAGAACCTCATGTTTAGAGTACGGTATGAAATCCTTGTATCTGGCAACATGGCAGCTCATTTCACTTTCAGTTGCCCAGGTCCTTCGTGGAGATGTGTGCCATAGAAACACAGTCTAATTTTAGTAATTCTGAAACAAGTGCAAAAATAAATTAAATTAAAAACAGGACAGATCTGCTATGAAAATATGGCAACATCTGTCATCTGATCCCAGTTTCTTCTCAGCATCAGTTTCAAAATATTAAAAAATATATATTTTTCTTTTGATGCAACTAGTGGTTCAATAAAAGGAAGTAAGGGGTGGATAAAAAAAGGAGGTTTATCACTAAAAAGGATTCAGATTTCTGCATTTCTGCCTGCTGGTTTTCCAGGTACAGCAACTGGAAAAGGGTGTGATGGCAAAAAAAGAAACCTTTTTACACACTGACCTACAAATTCTGGAGTCCCGAAGATGTTCTTGAAATCATGGTCAAAGTCAATCTTATGTGCCAGGCCAAAGTCGATGATCTTGATCCGTGGGTGAGGCACCATGTTGTCCAGCAGCATGATGTTTTCTGGCTAAGGAACAGCAAGAGAGAAAAAAAATGTTTATGAGGCACAGGTAGTGCAAAGTTTATAATTAAAAAAAAATAAAAAATAAAAAAAAAAATCACAGCATGTCCATTGCTAATTCATAAAGCTTTGTGAGTACTAAGAAATATTTAATTTTTATTTTGTTATGCACATTTACAGATCTGCTTGAAAAGTAAATAAACCCCTTCTGTAGTTTTGTAACTATCACGCTGGTGCTATGAAACACTTACCGGTAATTAAAAGCAGATCTTAATCTTCAAAAAATTGACTATATTCATAAATTCCTCCCCTCCCCAACAGAAGCACTAATGCACCAGTACCAGTGCAAAAATTTATGAACTACAAAGTAGAAAAATGTAGTCATCTGCCGAAATACAAATATTCAGCTTACAGGAACTCGGGCTTACACAAAAGGTTTTATTTGTAGTGCTGTTGCAATTCATATTCTGAAAACCACATTTGGATCTCGCATGCCTCCCAACAGCTGAGTGGCTCAAAACCAGGGCCACAATGCAATATTCATTATAGCCTTGCCCGTGCTTCTCAACCTCCATTACCTCTCGCTTGCCATTTTCACCTGTTCATCTTGGCAATTATAGCACCCATTTTGGAAGTTGCTCAGTCATAGCAATTTGCAGAGACAAATGAAAATGAAATCGATTAGTCCTATTTTAACTTTAAGCTACTGTCCATTTTCACCTGGTACTCCACATTGCCAGCATGAACATACTGTAGCTACAGCCTGATCAAAGCAGAAATGGTGCTCTAAAGAACCCAACTGCCTGAAGGCTGAAATGTGACTCAAAGTCAAGCAAACAGTGGCAGGAATCATGCCCAAGCCCTTTCACCAGACTGTAACCAAGAGTTCTGCAACAGGAACCGATAACTGCCATAGCCATGCTAGGGGAAGGGGCAGCTTGAGCATTTTCAATGACCAACATAGAAGCACCTCCACACAGGGTGCTGGAAAACTAAAAACACAGGCTGTTGAGGCCAAGCAATGGGCTTCTTTTTCAGTTACTGCTAGCTTGCTGTGTGGCAAACAGGCTCTTGGCTGACAGAAGTGTGTGCTGGAGGAGCAGACACTTTGTCCTTGATACATCCTGCCATTTATTGTGGACTGGTACATCTGAGCGTCATATAAGGCATTGAACACAGACACAGATCTGCAAATGAGTTGTTGTTTTCCGATATTCTTATTTTGCATTAATTACCAAATTTAGTCTTTCACATTTTGCAGTATCAGAACAACCACAATCCTTATGTAATATTTAAAGCAACAACATTCCTTCAAATTTGTAAATATCAGGTTTTCTACCTGAATGCACAACTGAAATAATTTCTTCTGACTTCTACACATAACAATTTTATGTCCTTGACTTTTCCGATACATAACATTTTAGTTGTACTACTTTTTACGACACAAATACGGAAAAAAAATACCATAAAAAATAATTTCATAAGAGGGAGAAAGGTGCTATGACAACAGCAAATGCAAGAACACAGCAATACAGAATAAAAAGGGTTTGAACAAGTATGTTTTGGGTGGGTAAGTGGTTTGTTCAAAGCAGTCTGAAGGCCAGAAAAACCTGGGAGGACAATCATCACAAACAGGACATCACAATGGCAGGGGCTATAGGCTGTCAGCAACCTGTCGCAGTGCCAGACACAGAACAGTCGGTGTCATACCTTCAGGTCAAAGTGGGCAATCTGTTTGGAGTGGAGGTAGGAAACCCCGTCCAGAATTTGTCGGAGGAACTCGGTTGCCTCCTCCTCACTCAGGGACTCCTTTTCCGCAAGGAAGTCAAAGAGCTCTCCTCCAGCCACACTGGAACATAGAGAAGAATTACTATGCTGCCATTTCAACATAACCAGACATTACTACAGTAATGGGGAAAAAACAAATGCAAAAGTTCATTTGTGAGCCATCGGGGGGGAAAAAAAAAGAAAAAAAAAAGACAAAATTTATTTCCTTCAGTTTTGTGACTATGCAGCAACACAGCAATGGCACATCCAAAAGGCTGCACACTGTGACAACTGGTAATATGACTAATTTGTAAGTAATATTACCATTCAGTGATACAGCGCTGTGATAAATAAATGTTCAGATGTCTTATATTCACACTTTATGCTAAAGTTCTTCATGCAGTGAAACAATTCAGTAAATACAAGAATGTCTCAAACTATTGGAAACTACACAACATTACATTGTTTTCTCCATTCGACATGTGCTTGAACAAGATGAGAAGCAGCAAACTGTCCAAAATGGCTGGAAATACAGTGGTGGTAAATGGTGGTGTGTAAATAAGCATGGACATTAACCATGTTTTCATAAATACTGAATCGGTGTAGTCCCTCCTGTTTTATGCTGTGGGTGATATGCAAAGATCTAAATTAGTTTCTGGTGAATATTTTTAAGCTTTACTGGAATAACTTGTGACCATTGGGTTGTCAGAATTACATCTGACCTATTACAAGTTTTATGCATTGCAAATATGACTTTTTACCCTGTGAGGTTTAGAGACCATAAATTCCAATGAGTGAAGGAATGAAGTCGATTATAACAAAACATTAGGCGGTCTTTTATGTTTTATGCTTGGTTTTCCCTAAATATGTGGCATAAGTTGAACAGGACATTAAAAATACTTGCAGTAAAATTATAATATTTATGGTGACCTAGAATAAGCTAAACAGCACTGTGGAGCAGTACTTACAGTTCCAGAATCAAAATGACCTCCACCTTGTTCTCAAATACTTCACGGAGAGCGACGATGTTGGGGTGCCGAATCTCCTTCAGGATGCTGACCTCCCTCTCAATGTCCTCTTTGGACACTCCACGTCGGCTGGATTTGCTCCGTCTCTTCCTAATGAACTTGGCAGCATATTCCATGCCGGTGTTCTTCTCCTGACATTTCCTCACGACAGCAAACTGCCCACTGCCAGCGAAAAGACGTGTCAAGTCAGTTTACGCATTCTGGAGCCATATCAAAATATGTACGTGGTATCTGGAATGGGTATCTCCAGTCTACTTAGGATTTTTGTTTTTGCTTTAGCCCTAGTTGCAGCATCTGTTGAGAATGGAGCATAAAAAGCTGCAGTCATCCTTATTGCATAAACACACACACACACACACACACACACACACAAACAACCTAATTGGTTCCTGAAAAGGCTGAATTGTCTGAAAACACCCAAACCATCTTTCCCAAACACCTTGTAGCATGTACAGAGCAGCGCATGCATACACAAACTGCACTGTGCAGTGTAAGATGGTGGTCTGATGTGAATGAAACATCTACTGACCAAAATACACATTTGAATGAAATTCTGATGTAACAATTTTTCTTTAACCTTTTTCTTGCCCAGAGCATCTTGCTTTAATTATCTAATCTTACCATTTCAACTGTATGAAGCACATCAATACAATAAAAATGTATATATGTTTTGACCATGACACTTGTAAAACAAGAATAATCGGTATCACAATAGCTACCTGGATTCTTCATTGGAAAAAAAAAAAAAAAAATTCTATAATTTACTAGAAGCTGAAGGGGTTTATTTGGTAGTCCACAGCTTGTTGATCTTATGGCCCAAAAATTTACCACCTACTTTTGTAACTTTTGTTTTTACCATACTTGTGTATTGTTATTTTTTTAAAATATGCCTTGTAAGTGTTGTTTTCCCTAATGGTGTTGCTGATAAAATAAATAAATAAAATAATAATACATATAACTATCTTTCCAATTATAAGAAAGCCCTAAACCATGTGAACAACTATTACAAGACCTGGAAAAATTTGTCAAGAAACAGATTAAAATGCATTTCACGCCAATATGTCCCTTCCGTAGAGATGCTGTACACAGTGCACATTGATCAGGGCTAAACACACATTTCCTTTTGTGTTGCACATCCCCACTTTAACACATTTTGTGCTCTCTTCCTGTTATGCTCTGACTCACCAGAAATCAGAGCATTTCATGTGACAGGTACGTAAGCGACTCCTTAAAATCGGAAGGACAAAAATCGGAGGGACATGTTGCGGTGCTGCCGTAATCTTGATTACCATTCTGTTCCAACCGCCTGCCAAATGTATTCATCTGCTTGTGAACGAATATATTTATGTTGGAAAAAGTTGCCTTTAGGGATGCTTTAATTGTACATGTACCCAGGACTTGCAAATCACCGAGGACAACACTACAGACAATTTTTCAACTGCAGAAGGGATAACACATTCTGGCTGCACACAAAACACATTTTTTTTTTTTTTTTTTACATTTTACTCCATTTTCCTGTGAATGTAATTGTGGCCAATTACCCATTTACTGCAATAGCTGAGTTACCCAGCAGTGCATGGGCAGAAGGTGGGAAGGTAAGTAGTAATGTCAAATTAAATATCAAGAACCTCTACTATCCTTAAAGTGATTCCATTTTGCACCTCAGTACGGTTAGCACTGTCAAACAAGCAGACATTGCAGAGAGAAACATGGTAGACAAAGGAGAAAAGTAATAAAATATATAAACAAACTTTATTACCTTACATTAGTTATGCATAACAACGACAAGAGTAATGTGTGCAGCGCAGTTGTGTCACGTAAAATTTCTTTCTGTCACCAACTCGGGTCCTTCTTCCAGCACATCTCCCTACCCCCTCCGTGTTTTGTTGTGCAAGTGGCCAGTTTGTCTTCATCTTGACAAATTAGCTGGGACCTTTGAGCAACAACATCCAGGCCTACTCAAAATAAGCAAACATACACATATATTCCTAGGTGATAACACACTTGGTAGTAAAGGTTGTTTACACAATTTCACCCACAGCCCATTAGGTGCCTGCATGACCACTGATGTTACTATGAGCAACAGCGAGAAAGAAAGCTCTAGCCATCACACCCACCCAACAGACCATGGAAAAATTTGTGTTCCCCAGGTCACCTGCCCACACAAAAACATTGTATAGAGACAGGACAGATCTGGTGCTCCAGATTGTGGCACTTGCACCTGCTATCTACATTAATACCTGTTAGTGAAAGCAGCAGTCCTAGCAGAAGAAACCTGGCAAAGCTACAGAGGACCAAAGCCTCTCCCTAGTCTCCATTAAACAACTAACCAATAAAACAATATACTATGGGGTAAAACAACAGCTAAGAAGCTGGAAATAAGAGTTTTAATGTCATGTAATTTTCATCTATTGACCATATTTAACCCTTAACTGCATGATTTTGACCCCTAATGACTGTAAATGCTAGCTAAACCCAACATAAAGCATCCTTTTTACCACATTCAAATAAATACTGACATTTTGCCAATATATTTAGACTGGGTTGATGTTGTCTAAAGAAACAAAAAAATAGGAAATAAACTCAATCACCCGCAATGTGCATATTTTTTTTTATGTGCATTCTTGCACATGACATATAGTCCCAGCATACATGAACACTTTAGTACATGATGATTACAGTAAAGAAAACCAATTTTTGGGTGTAAAGATTCCAATGGCATTTTAAAAGGGAGAAGTTATTCATTCTGAATCACTGCTGAGTGCTCAACCTCAGTTCTAATATAAACACTTTCCATTTAATAATGTGGCTCCTAGGCAGGAAGGCTGACACTACAATTCTTGTGCAAAACTGCCAGCTAATTTACTTGGCTCCTGTTACATATTAATTGTTCTACCGCCATCTCTTCTCTCTAAAAAAGATATTAAATACCCAGCATAGCCCCTCAAAGACAAAACACACAAAGATTATGCATCTAGCGTAATACTGACATTCTTCAAAGACATATTATTCTGGTAGTTTTAAATATTTGCATTTTATTCCTACCTTAATTTTACTGAACAGCAATTCTCAGAATTTCCCCTCTGAGCTTCAGAACAGCTCATGGTTACCAAGAGTGGCTACAAAACTGAACTATTTTCCAATACCCTGGCAAAATACACTTCTGACTGTAACACAAGGTGACAAGACCAAAAGCAAACCAATTCAATGAAAACAAATTATTTGTACATAACACAAATACTGATTCATTTTTAAATTTGAGTTCAGATTTGATGGAAAATTCTCATTAATTCCAGGTACCAGATATCTGATTTATTCATTTAATTTACAGGTTCACCATAGTCACAAATACCAAACTAAAGAAGAACTTTGCCACATGTGCAATACCCATTTAAAACCTTATCTAGAAAACTTACAGAAAGCTTTAATCCATCTACTTCTACAATGTCTACATACTGCACATGAAGCGACCACATTTCATGAGTGAGCAGAAGTGGGGCAGAAGAAAAGCCTCTTGCTTGAAAATACAAGGTCAACACTTTCTTCTATCCCCTCTGGGCACAAAAGCAACACAACATGGAAAAGGAAATTCATAACAGAGATGTTAAAGCAGTTAATTACACCAGTACTTATATAAGGAGCATCGGCAGCCTCCCACGTGGGACACATGTTCCTGAGGAGGTGGCAGACGGTGGCCAGCTGACCCACAAAAGCCCAACACTGCTGCAACACTGGCTGGAGGGATTCGAAAAGGTGAACAAGGTAACCGTTTGTTGCAGGTGAGAGAACACGACCCCATATTGTTAAGGAGAGCTGCTTGAAAAGGAGACGGCGTCAAGTGCGTTAAATTGGTGCAGGAATGCAAAATTGTGCTGTTTAGATATTATTTTGTTAGGCTCCATACTGCTCCGACCCTGAACAGGATAAGCGGTTAAGGATGATAGATGGGCATCATTTCATCCAAAGCTACTTTCAAATATTACTATTAGCAATAATAATACATTAGCTACTATCCAATTTCATTTACAGCTTTGTATTTGCTTTTCACCAAAGCAACCATTTATGTAAGGCTAAAAAAATGGATTTCAAAATAGACAAAGGCTTAAATACAAACACACAATTATTGATACTGAACTTGTTTGCCATTGCCATTATCATATTGCAATACTGTGGAAGTGGTGTGTTTCTTGTTTGTAACATTTTACTGCATTTGTATAATAAAACAATTTGTGTCATCCTCAGCTGTGCAACAGTAGGACCACCACAGGGATATTAGGTCCACATTTAACTCTACTTGTTACTTTAATTAAAGTATTCAGTGACTAAACCACATTTTACAAGTTATGTGGAAAATCCAAAAACTGCATGGGAGAGCACATGTGGAAAATTATTATTTTGACTTTGCCTTTTGCGAGGCATGTTGTCTTCCGTGAAGTTAGTTTTTAGGCCAGAACTCTTTCAGTCTGAGGTTACACCATCTGGGAGGCACCATAGCTGCCTCTGCCATTTCACATCCTACTTTTATCATTCTTTCTCACTTTACACAACAGCAGATACTGCTGCCTTTTGAACTAGCAAGTTGTAGGTCACAAAAGTACCGTAATGTCTTTCAGGGGCCTCGCTCCTCTCATTAGCAGGGTACCTTTACCGAGTTGACTTGAAATCTGGAAAATTAATCCCTCTTTGTTGATCGAATTGCTCAGTGAATGTTGCACAGAAATCTTCCTTAATCTTCCCAAAGTATGTTTTTCCCCCCAAAGCTGAACAGAGCCTATATAAAAAATAAAAAAAAAAATAAAAAACACACACACACACGCACACAAAACACAACTGATACCCAAGCTTTCCATACAGTGCACACATCTCTTTGACATTACTGTTCCTCAGCAGATAGCATTCATGCCTGCAGTCCCGGTTAACACACAGACAAACATATGTGTGGACCCACTTTACATCATCAAGCAACATTTACCTCAAAATATTATGACACCTTTGTAAGAAATTGTGATTTGATCCTCACAGCTGAGGATCAAAACAATATGGCAAGAATATACAAAATTTATCATATTCACTTGGGTGATAGAAGTAAAGTGTAATCGCTGCATGCAGTTCTTTTATATGCAAGAATCTTTGTTCTTTTAGTCTAATTCATAACACTTACATAATGTTTATTATAATTCCCACCAATTTCTTGTACTATTAGATATAAAGAAAAATCATCTACTTTCCCTATCACAATATTTCTGGAGTAGTTTGTGTTACATACCTTTCTCAAAGGTACAGCTGTAGGACCCTGCCTAAAACTGGTAAGAGACCATAATCTATGATCAGTGTAAGAAACAGTGTAACAAGTGTAAGGGTCTGGCAGCAAAAACACCTCAAAAACTCAATCCAAAAATATGTATATGTTCTAAACATATTAATATACTGTATGTACATTAATATAGCCCATTATTATACAGAAAGAAGCACCTTTATATTATCAACTTTGAACTATTTCTTCACAAACTAAATATGGGAAGTAAATGTTATTTTATGGCCCAAAAAGGGATTTTTTTAATAAGAGATATTTCTGGGATGGTGTCTTGTAGCAAGGGTTTACTTGACATATTTTTTTTCAACAACTGGGGCAAAAATCTAAATAAATTAAGCCTGTGATATGAAGAAAACCCCACTGTAAAAACAATTTTAATGTTCAAATTAAGTTAATCTTAATCCACTTACATTGTTATCCCAGTATTAGCCTGTGGTCTACCTACCAATATCAAGTCCTGGAGTTACTACAGAAGCAATACAAATAGATCTATTGTACCGCTGCACTTTTTTATAAACTAAAATGGAATGACTAACTGAAATGAGCCAACCTGAATCTAAAAAAAAAAAAAAAAAAAAAAAAAAAAAAAAAAAAAAGTTATTCATTAAGCTGGCATTTATTGCTGCCCATTACATGCCTCCCCCACTGAACTGCAGCATCTCTTTTATTTATGAATTCATACAAATACCTGTTTTCTTGAAAATGTATCCGAAGTAGAACATGCAATTGCATTTACTGAATCTATAATTACATTTTGATGCTTTTGTTACAGTGTTGTTTACTCTTTAATGTTCGGTGTAACCACCATACTACCCACTGGACCCTGGTCAATACTAGAGGGTAAAACAGCAAACTTGGTTGCATTCATTTTGACCTACAACTTACTGTACTGAACACCATGGCTTCCAACCACTGCGAACCTATGTCAGGAAAATGGTTATAAAATGATAATAAAAGGTTGCATTGAGGGATACATTAAATATTACACAAATTCGTGATCTATATCTTCCATAAAAGACTTGGTTATAGTAAATTAGTGTATGGATCCTCTGTGCACATTTTCTTCATTCAAGCAAAAAAGGGTCACCCCAAAAATAAAACATGGTTACAGTTGAGCAGGAGCATAGATCATCAGTGCAGCACTCTGAATAATATACAGCATTTATATTAGTACATCCTTGCATGCCTAAAATATGTTTAAATTTTACCAATTAAACAGGCAACCTTATCAATGAGTCTCTGTGCTAAAGTACTAAATGCTGCAACTGAAATGGTACAGCATTTGACTGAGCAGGGAATTTCAGGGGAGCAGTTCTGTGTTACAGCAGTAAAACTTGTACTAAGCTAAAGAAAAAAGAAAAAAAAAAAAAAAACTTTACTTTGTAAGTCCACGCCATTCAGTGGTACCAGATGAGCCATTTCGTAAGTCTTGAGTTGTTCAAGGTGGAGTCACTTATTAAAATTAGATGGGGAACTTGTTGAGATCTTTGCATAAGGAACTCCACAAAATGTTATCAAGTACTGTTTGAAACCCTGGTTGCCAAAAAGCTGTGATTTGGATGTAGGTGTACTTTTTTCTTAATAATGCTGACTACAAACATCTCAAAATCAAAGAAATTGTTGGCAAAAAAAAATGAAAAAATAAAAATTCTATTTGTAATAACCATCACAGACACCAGACTTAAACCCAACCTGTGGTTTGAATTGATGAGGATACCTATAAGTGCAGAGCTAAGAAGAACAAGAGTTGGAAAAGTTACACATGGAGGAATGGTCCAAGATTCCATTCAATGGTCCAAGATTCCAACCTTATTAAAGATTATTGGAAAAGGCTTTGTGTTGTCACATATGTCAAAGGATGTTAAGAACTAGAAACCTTTATTTCTGAAGAAAATGTTAGATTGTTCATCACATTTTTGTAAAAAGTTACTCATGACTCAAAATCAAAGTCTGTCAACTGCCTTCAAGGCCCATAAATCTAAGTGCAAGACAAATCCTTTACAAATATTTTCAGGAAGTAGCTGCTTAATAGACCAAGAAAAAGAATGTGAAAATGAGTGGGGGGGGGGGGGGATTTTTACACTCTCTCTCTCTCACACACACACACACACACACACACACACACCAAAGGTGGGACTAGCATTTGATAGACTGGCTGGAGTTATGAAATACTGGCAAAAAAAAAATACAAATTCCTAAATAAATTACATTGAATTTTTACTGTTAAAATATTGAACTGACAATGTGTGGCGTAGACCTGTGAAACATACAGAATGGAAAAGCTTTTTCCAGAATTGCATACATTTTTATGTTTTTCCACCTTGTTTGTATGATGGCATGTCTAAACAGAGATCTGGTGTTAATATGAAGAATCTTACTACATTTTTAAATAAGCCCTTAAGACACATAGCAATAGCTTATAAAGTAAAAAAATGTTAAAGGGTTAGAATGCAGAAAAAAATACCAGTTAGATGTATAGGTATTATAGGAATTCTGGATCTATGCATAGTATCAATAAAAATAAAAAATAAAAAAGTTGTTGAAAGACCAAAGAACCAACTCTGAAAATACATTGTGTGGTTAAAAAAAAAAAAAAAAAAAAAAAAAAAACTGAGGACCAGCATGCCTTGTTTATGATTAATTCTCCAGGATACATTCAGAGAGACGTTCAGGTCTGCCACATCTCCCTGGGAGAGATCAAACAGGCAGGTTAATGGACTGCAGATGAAAAGCAGGCCAAGGCTCCAGCAGCACTAATGATTCATCCCCATCTACTGCTCGCTGCCCAAGGACCTGGGCTGGCCTGCATCTATGTTGCTATGGAGAAGCAAACTAAAGGCTGTCCCATCAGTTACCCTTTCTGCTCTATTAATATGTAATTAACTTCACCCGGAGCTCAATTGGAGTTCAATCTGGAGAAGAGATAGATGAGGGGCCGGGGTCAAACGGTCACAAGGCAGAGAAACAGCGTTGCCTGATGCAAGGTGGGTTTGATGTAGCAAAGTCATTAGGTGCAAGTTGTTTTTTTTCCTCCCGTCATACCATATAAATAACGAAATGCCGCCAAAGACAAATAGGCTGCATCAGTGTACATATACGTACAGATGTAAAAATTGCCCAAATTCACAGAATGACTTGCATTTTGGCGCAGACACCCCATATCTGATACATGTTCATACCAGTTCTGATGGAAAAGGACAAAAAGAAAGATTTTACTGAAAGATATTTGTTATGCATTTGTGAACGAGAGCAGGACTGTAGACAGTCCTCCTGAAGTGTGCACCAGGGAAGCTGGTATGGGAGTGATCTGTTCTCAAAGGCAGCTGTAACCAAAAGTGGAACTCATGAAAGTATTTGGCCAATGAAAGATTTCTTGTTGATGCAGCCGAAATGAAACACAGATTGCATCTTCTAGCCAAAAGAAAACAAACTGTAGTTGATTGTTTTCCTTGATAACACAGGAATGTCTTCATGTTATGTCTATGGGAGACTACAGATACACAAATACTGATATAAAATTAAATGACCAAGCACCAGTTCTTCAGTAATACATAACAATTAAGCAAAGTTACAACATTCAGTCCGAATTCAACGTATAGAAAAGTAAATGACAATTCAGATATGAAAAATAGGTACTCAACTTCACTCTTAATAAATCACAGAAGACTGTTGCAGCAATACTTCAGTTAGTGCTTAGGATGTGTTCCTAGAAAGTGGAGCACTGATCAAGAACAGCAGGAAACAGGGTCATTTTAACATAGCTTATTAGACAGGTGAACAATAAAGAACATACTGAAGATCTCAGAGTCACAAATAGTTCTTACTTGTGTTCATTATCTATTGTACATTCCTAAAATGGTTTAATATGTTTTATTATGATCACACACACACACACACACACACACACACACACACACACACACACACACACACACACACACACACAGGTGTAATATATATAGTTGGTGGAAGAAAGGTGCTGGAACTGGTCCCAGTCACATGGCAGAGGGAATCAAATGTGTGTGTGTGTGCCCACAAGTTGTGTGCAGTGAAGGGGGATGCAAAATACATGAAAAAACAAGCAGGGAACTCCTCACTCTCAAGGGGGTGGGACACAAACCACAATCTCAAGACAGATTGAGAATTATAATAATATTATTAATAAAGAAAGGAGACATGCAAAACATTGAGTGCTATAACAAAAGTGCTAAATGGGGTAATGTTAAATGTTATGTTACTGTATTCAGTTCAGAATATTCTGGTTTAAACATAAAATATGAGCCTATGCATGTGTGGCACCACTTTATGATTTTTCCCAAATTTCTAAGTGAATTAATAGTTTTTTTTTTTTTTTTATTAACAAAAGCTGCTCAGCCAATTTCCACTGCAGCATTAAAAAGTTACCATAGCTATAATAGCATGAAATAAATTGAAAAATAATTGAGTTATGTTAATCAACATTACTGCACACTATGTAACAGAGCATTTCCCAAGTGAGTCACATTATTCATCTGTGGAAATAAATGTGGGAGGACAGTGACAGATCCAGTGAGATCCAACCCAGTTGTCTGTATCACACAAACCACACATATTACACAACAGTTTTCCTGTTGGACAGTATCGCTGTAACCAAGGAAACGGCATTCTCACAACCAGAGATGTGTCTCAGTGTTTTGGATATTGGGGCATCACACCACCACCACCACCACCACCACCATCCACACATTTTCCATGCTCAGGGTTGAAGGTCTGAGTGGTAAGTATAATTAATAGTGAAACAGCTCTGACACGGTGGAGAAGCTGACAGCAATTCTGCAATTTGTGAACTCATCCGAATCATGCAGCATTACAGCCATGATACCAGTTTTAGATTCTGTAATCTGCTCCCAGGGGTCTATCTATGGCTCTCTTATTTTCGATGTTTCAGCTTTTTTTTTTTTTTTATAGTCTGATATTACAGAAATACACTTTTCTGGCACTAACTCAAGTGTCTTTTCTGTTTAAGGACTAAAAAGTGTAGAACGCAAAAATGGCTCAATGCTGGAAAGCCATTTAGCATCTTTGAGTTTAATACAGTGGTTCATACCTGGATCTAAGAGTGGAGAAATCAATAAAAGCTTTCTTTTATAACTAAGTGAAGGGTGAAAAGGGTCTTTTGTACATAAAGGAACAGTGATGGAGTGTAAAGGCAGCATCATTTCACTGCAGAGTAATACTCTCAGCCTTCACCATGTCAAGGTTATGAAGGATATCTGCTTCAGAAGGACTGTGGCTTCTAAATGCCAAGCCGGGAGGTTCACGTGCCATCTGGGTGAATGACAAAAGTGATAAGAAGGTTGTTTTTACAGAAGAACATCTACTGTAACCAAGCATTTGGTTGCAAAGTTCAGAGTTACTGTCTGGAAACTTTCCTCCACAAGATAAACCTCAAGCTCTGGTGTCCAGATTTAAACAAAGATGTGCATTTGTTTTTTTACATTAGGATGACAATGTAGAGAAAAGCCTGCACGATGTAACACTCATGCAGACAACAGGAAAAAGAACCACTCTTCTTTTTTTCTCCACAATCTGCATCCTCAGAAAACTTCAGTTGTTCTAATGCATGAAATTTATAGGGAAACTCAAGTAGTTCCTGTACGTTCCGCTAACCCCCCCCCCCCATTGAGTTTTTATTATGGAACTTTAGAATGAATACTTGCTCACAATAACAGTTTCATAATAAATAAAATTTCTACATTGCAAACTGGTGCTATTGTGCAGATACGAAGTCAAAAAACAGCTTGGAAACATGTTTATGTCTGATGACAAATTCCTGAAACTGCATAAATAAGCTATTCCAAGCGATGAACAGTTTCGATACCACACTTTATATGCTTCCCAAACATGCCCAAAAAACACACAACTAACCAAAAATCACAGAAAAAAGGAGTGTGAAATGACAAACTAGACCAAAAGTAAAACTTCCTCAATATTCATCTAGAGCAGAACCTAAAACCGTGCTTCTCAAGAGAGTTTGCCAAAGCATTTCACTTTGGGTCATGTTCACAGCCATACAGTCTGCGCCTACATTTTTATTAGAAAGGTCAACACATCCAACCTGATGAAAACTAGATTTCCTCATTGATGTCGCCTCGCCATTTTCAAAAAGCGCCCTTTTCCATCTTAAAAAGCGTTTTCTCTCTGTATACATGTAGGTTTGCTCTCATTGCTAAGGTTCTCTCACACAGCCATATGCTACCCGTGAATTGGTGACCCTAAATTTTCCCAAAATCCCCAGTTATCCAACCCATGATGTAGCCTTCACAGCCTATCATCCTGTGCATTGTGTAAAGGCTTCATACCACTGCAACACAGATTTGGGCAAGCACTGAGTGAGAGAGCTTTTAAAAATAAATAAATAAATGTATGCCCACCTTAATGCACAAAACCAAAATTTGTACTGACATACAAGTTTCTTAAAAGCATATACCATATACTGAGTGTGACATTTACCACCAACAGCAGCTAAGCAAACCAAGTCAGCTGGGAATCAGAGTGATTCAGGCACATTTATTGCAGAAAATGGGAACCCTAGAGGTGCACTGCAGCAGAGGCCAAATGTTTGGGCCATAAGGGCCAGAGGAGCTCTTATTAATAATGAACATCAGTTTTGAAAGTGTATTTTTGTGATACACTTTAAAGAAATGCATTTTTTAAATGAAATCACATCACTACCACAAAGATAATGCAATTCAGTCCTACAAACATAGCAGTTCCATTCTGCCAAAAATGTTCATTCCATACTGCCACATAGTTTATCTGCATTTGTACGTAGCCATGACTGAAGCTTCTTCACGTGCCAGTATGGAAGCTCTAATTAAGTCCTTGCATTTACTCTCTTAAGGAAGCTGCGGAGACTTTTGACATCTTAAACAAGAATTACAAATGCTGATACATCGGAATTACAGTTACATTACAATTTATACCAATAGATACAAATTCAGCCCACAGCCATAAAAAGGGAAGTCATACTCGCCCACGGCAACAGATTACTGGTGCAGTCCAGAATAACAATGATGGCCTCTGTTTAGAGTCCACTTTCAGCAAGGGAGTTATCCCAAAAACACAGCTAATGTAGAATTGTGTATTTTATACATCATGTTCTGTACATGCTATCATTGCGGGGGGGGGGTACACATCTGAGCAGAAAATGTATTTGTATGTGTATGCAGTTAACATTGTATAGCATCTTCATCTTGCAATCAAAGACCAAGGTTCAAATCTCCCTCATCCTGCATTACCCCTGAGCAAAGGTGTATACACTGTACCATGAATTCCTCCCGGGGGGAAATCATGCAGCTTACTAAACGGTAAATGATTTTAAGGTAGTTTAGCATACAGATCCAACACTATAGTAACTTTGGAGAAAAGTATCTGTTAAATAAACAAATATCAAATATTTACACCGAAGATATCGATATGCAGACAATTCACAATGTATGATGATACTTGAACTCTCTGCACTGTTGCTTTGAGAGAATGATTCTATCTGCTAGTAAAATGGGATTTAAACTATTTAAATTGCAGATTCACAACCAACAGACATTTCAAAGCATGTCAAGCCATATCTGATAGTTTGTTTAAATTTTCAGGCTTGACTGTGGATGGCCTAGCATAGTAGCATCATATGAAGTTCTTTTTCAGTTTCAAGAGAAACTGTGCAGACCTCTTACTCAACATAAAGGAAATCTGTTGCTCCAAGTCAACAGGGGAATTACAGACTTAGAATAGTAGTGCTTGTTTTTTCCACTTGCCTACTTCACAGTGAATGAACTCACAAATTCACATATGGTGTTCCTTTATAGTTTAGTAAAGCCAAGGAAAATGCTTTCCCTTTTGGGAGGTGAGCTTGCTGCAAAATGTTTACTTGTGCTCTAAAGACATTAATGAGAAGTAGGTTGACTTTTCACAACCGCAACAAATAGTGTAAGCATTTGTTTAAGAATGGCGGTGCACAAACATTATGTGAATTAGACAACTATGTACATTTTCGTTATTCAGAAGTGATTCTTCAGACACGTAATGGGACACTGCGGTAATAAAACGGTTTCTTCGAAACACAAGGTGTGCAGCAAATAAGGTGCAGTGCATTTCCACTGACAGGTACTATAAGGAAGTGCAGCAATATCCAACTTCACCCAGGTTTTCAGCTTCCCATCAAAATCTTCTATTAGGCAAGAAAAATCTGCTAAAAATCTGAAAGTGACCGGGTAGTAAATATAAATATATAATTTAAACAGCAGCCATTCAGTAGGACACCAACTGTATTGCAGAAGTCAAATAAAAACCACTATAAAAATTGTTATTAAACGGTCAGCTTGAAGCCCTCAGTTGTAGCAACGTCAAACCATGCATCAAAGGCAAAATGCCCAACAACTGGGGAGGCAAATTTGGCCATTATTAAGCGTAAGCAAGCCATTCCTTCACACTGGGGCTCATCATGCCAATTCCTGCAGGAGACCAGGGAGTAACTGATGAAAATGCAAGTTCGGATGGGGAGGGGGGGTGCCGATTATTTATTTACCAGCTAGCGAAGAATTTCAATCGTAGATCTGCTAATGGATATTTTGCCTTCTCCACTTTGCATAAAGGATGGAAATAGAGTGGCTGAAGCCTGCGACTGCCTACCGCTCCTAAATGGATCAAAAACTGTTTGCTGGGATATGGACAGCGATTGCTAGCTTTCAACTCTAGCACAACAGATACACCGAAGAAATCCACACAGGTCCCAGGCCCCCTTTTCCACCGCTGTGGGATGTTTTTTTTTTCCTCCTCTCCTCAGTTGCCAGCTGGCTTATCTAAAAACCTATGTTTACAGCCCTTGATAAACACTGGATAATCCATGCTATGTCATTCTGTTCCTGTTGTTCATCCTTTGGACCTTTGTTCTCCGTGTCAACCTGTTGAGAAAAGTTCTGTACAAAAATAAATGGAACTGAAATGAAATTGAAATCAAGAGGAGTGACACATGTGTCCATGCAGTACGCGGAGGAATACCTTAGTAGGTTTTACAGAAGGTTGCACATTATCTCTATTAAAGGTGTCAATGACATGAAAGGTTAGGGCAACCCCAGAAGCCATATTAAGGCCTCAGCATAATGCCAGTCAGATTTTTTTTTTTTTTACGTTAAACACAAGAAAGTTGAACACAGGATAGCTGATCGTGCAGACATTTTCTTGCAAGGAGATACAAAACCACAAATATCCACAGGAGGATTCAACGGGTACAACCAAGTCTCTGAGCAGGAGATGCTGCACACAGCCATCGGTAGCACCAGGTGACACGGGTGGGGTGCAACTAGGAACAGTGACAAAATAAAAGTACTGGCAAACTATGTTTTGATAAACGGTGTACGGATACACGTTATGCATTTAGCAGTGCGACTTGGCTGAAGGGGACAGGTGCAGCTCTGCTCCTGAAATATTTCGCTCAATGTTCAAGTCCAGTGTGGTGACCATTGAATCAAAAGTATGCTGCCAACACGGCACTGAAGGTTTGCACTTCAGAAGCCCACGCTGCAAAAAAAACCTGCTAAACTGATGCTGGAGTCGCGTCGAGCCCCATCTCGCCCCCGTACATGATTATTTTTGACAGCCAACATTTCAAAAATGTCAAGGTGGGAGCGGGGCGTTCAGAGCTCCACGTTTATTGATGTCGACGGCGGGTGCCAGGGCCACCGCCGAACAACCGTCGGGTTACCTCTGCGCTTCGCAGACAGCGATCTGGTAAGCAGAGGGTTGACTCATGATGGAGCGCAGAGCAGAGCCACGGTTACCTGCCGAGCTCCTCGCCGATCTCGTAGCGCTGCTCCACGTCCTCCTGGCTGAATATGAGCATGGTGACGAGGGCGCGCAGCCGATGAGGAGCGTGCCCGCGGGGTGAGCGCGCATCCGCAGGGGAGCAGCGTCGCGATCACTTCGGTCCCTGAGGAGGACAGGCAGCGGCGTGTTAACCAACCGGCAGCACCAGCATCGAACTGAACCGAACCGAACCTCAGCGTCAGGACGGAGGTCGGAAAGGAGGAGTCGTGTCAGTCACCAAAGCCAAGCATCACAACGCACACTCCTCGCTGTTAAAGCAGTTACACGGGGGAAGGGGGGGAGTCCATCCTCTGTCAAAACGCTTCAACACGTTTTACCGACAGCAGAGGGAACGTCGGCTCAGCGCTCAACCGGCGCGGAAAGGCGTGACATCCCATTCAAACACCGACCATCAGGTGTCTCGCATCAGGGGGAGCCGCGTCCGAACAAGGAAGCGAGAAAACGAACGCGGCTGCACAGCGGCTCAAACCGAGTGCGCCTTCACGCAGCAGCAGCAGCAAAACAAGAAAAAGGGCGACGATGCACACTTGAACATTTTGCGCCGCACACGCACAACGCGACGAGACAGAATTAAAGCCGGTACCTCTCCAGTGGCGGCAAGCCGAATTCAAATTGGCAGGGCGACGTTGGAAAAGTTAAAAAGGGAGAAGGGCGAGGCGTTCATCCGAGCAAGTGTGCGTGACAGTCCGAACGAGTCGAGTCTTTTTACGAGAGAGAGTGTGTGTGTGTGAGAGAGAGAGAGAGAGAGAGAGAGCGCAGCTGAATTAAGTGCATTAACAGGCGGATCCAACGGAGGCAGCAAAGCCTGCGGGTCTGACAGCAGGCGTTGCCATGGGAACCTCACAGCCAACGGGGCGAGCCGCCACACCGGAAGTGCTTCCTCCCTCACTTTCCCCGCGCACAACTGCTTCGCCTTAAACGCACCTGTGCGTGCGGTGTAGGAAAAAGCTGCTGCCTTCGCGTTTGAACGAATAAATCCTGTCGCAAATAACACGTCACCGGTGCTCTTTCGAAGTTATTGAATCCGTTGCGTCGTCTTTAATATTTAAAACTGATCTGCAGCAATGTTTTTTTCTTCAAATAAAATGATACGGCGACTATTAAATAATGCCTTAATTTTATTTGAACTAAATTAGTTTATCTTAGTCGTTATTGAATCATGCTGCCCCCTGGTGGGAGGTAATAAGAGACAAAATGCAGGGACAATAAATACAAATTGTCTCCACTGGGCGGCGCTCCAGTCTGCATTATTTCACAAATTCGTCTGCGACAACGTCTCGGTATGAGACGCTTTATAAATCTGGAGACTCACAGCAAAAGTCGCAGAAAATTGAAAGCTCTGAAAAGGGGTACCTCTTTAGTATTTTTATTTTTCGGGATTTATGATTATAAAATGTATTCTGAAGAAAATATTGTGGAATAGTATTGTACTATGCGTTTTCCACAGTAATGGGAAACATTTTTTGTTACTTTCTGTTACTCTTCACTGTGAAACAATAATGGACATTTAGAATTCTAGAACAATTTATCAAAACCCAGTAAATATTCCATTCATAGTCAACAACTACTTGTCCAGCGCAGGGTCATACAAGCGTTGTGGTCTGGCACAGACTGGATGGGATGCCAGTCCATAGTAAGGCAATCTTTTACACACACACACACACACACACACACACACAATGGGGTGGTCACATCAAACAGTTCTTTAAACTGTGGGAGAAAACCCTGAGAGTGTCAGGAAAAACACACCAACTTCACACAAACGTCCAAGAATTCAAACCCATGTTCAAACCCACACAGCATAATAGCAGAGGCACCAACATCCATTATCTTATCAGCCTCTATTTTTATATCATACAAAATTTGTATCTGAAAAATGAATAATCCCAATGAAACCTCATGGTCTGATCTGAAGCAGCCTGTTCAAGCAACACAACCCAAAAAAAATACTTGATGTATATAGAAGAATAGGCCACAGCACCCCATGAGCAGGTTTTGGTTGCCGGTACTGACAATAACAGAGGATCCATATATATGAGTTCACAAAGGTTTTCTGTCAGTGACCTTGCCTGTTTAAACCATTTATTCAATATTAATATGGGAATATAAGAATCCATGTGTGTTGTTTGTTAACCAAGTCTTTACTTTTTGATGCAGATGAAGATCAGATTATAGAGATTCACGGAAAAAAACGCAGCAAATTTCTAAGGGGTCAGCAATCAAAATATTCTTTTCAGATGGATTTCATTCATATTCAATAAAAGTACTGTTGAGAAATTTGCACAAATTATCTTTATTATGCATTAAGTATTACTCTGAGAATTTAGAAAAGAGTTTGACACTATTCTGAATGACACATTTTATTTTGCATCACAGCATTAGGTGAAATTGTGAAATGTTTGTGGTTCACTAGAGGGAACGTTGGTTTAAGGCATTGTGTGTGTAAGTCCGCAGCTGCACACAGAATGTATTGATCCGAAGCAACCGATCAATATGGTTCTTGTTTTAATTGCTATAGGTGACATGACCCCCAATTTATGTAATGACTTTCCTAAACCTATCACCTCTGGGATCAGGTAATTTCACTTACTACACAGTAATCTGCATTTTGTTCTTCATGACTAAGGACTGCAATGGTGTATTATTATACCGTACAATTATAATGATTGTAAGGACAGCAATGGACTGGTGTCCCATCCAGGGTGAAGTTTCAAAGCCTTACGCCCTTTCATTTTGCAGTATGCTCCAGACAGCCAGGATAAAGGGATTAATAATATGGATGATGGAAGGATGGATGGATGAAGGCATAACATCCAATGACTAGCATAAACCACTCCAAGAGCTGCTTTGCACTTATATGATACAGATTTATGCAAATTGGGCAAGATTTGAAGTAGTTGCTAAAACCGCTGCATTTTGGACTTGGGGCTTGCAGGTTTGAATCCTTGAATCCTCCTTCTGCAGAACTCTTCAGCAAGATTCATACCCTAAATTTTTTCAATAAAAATTATCCACCTGAATAAATGGGTAGACATCTATCAGTAGATTAAGATTATGATTTTTTTCTTTTTTTTCAAAAAGCATTAGCTACAGGAATAAATTAAATTCATTATAACACATCATATCAAAATAGCACAAATTAAAAATATATAATATAACTTAAGCTGCAATTCACAGAAAGTTAATATCCATTTTAATACATATTAATGTCAATGTTGGATGCCTTAAAAGCAAGCTAACTGTATGTGCAAGAATGTATGCTAACTTGTCTCTGACCATTTTTTAAACAAATTTTTAGAAACCTCTAAAGAAAAAAAAATTATATTATAATTTATTATAGAAATAATAAAAAAGATATTCTTCACAAAATAGCATTTTTTCTATCATTAAACTTTTGTGTAGGGTAATAGATGTTAAAGTTGTTTTTTATTTAAAAAAGCATTGACACTGATAATTATTTATAAAATATATAAAATAATTTCAGGCAGTCTAGACAAACAGTTAATGATAATGAACGTGAGAAACAGACTCGGGGAAGTTAAAGAAACACCTTGAAGTGATTCTCCTCTGTAAACTTTTAGTTGCGTGTTATTGTGAACAGATCTGCACCGACAAGCCGCAATAGCCAATTCTGGCTGGAGGGGGCGCTAATGCAGCAAACGGACTGGAGTACTGCACTAAATTTATTCCACGTGTAATACTCTCACCTGTGTAAGAGAGTCTGTACAGGCACAGTGATCACTGTTCTGATTTAAAAAATTCTCCTATCACCTATTTTAAAAGCTCATTATCTTCTTGCAATACTTATGCTCAGAAACCTCAGACAAAATCTCAGGCATCACCTGATTCTACCTATTTTGTAAAACACAGGAAGGTTACAAGGTTGCATTCAGTGTCAGATGTTTAAACTGTACGTTCTGCAGCTTACTGACAAAACAGTTATAAAGTTGCAGCTTAAAACCTGCTAAATTCAACAACCTTAGGTCACACACAGTGCATATATTGAGGACTGCCACAGAAATGTAAAATCGTCACTTCGAAGTTCGTACAAATATGCTGTCTGAGTGTAAAATATATCCCAAATTATTTTTAGGTCTGCAGTTCTGCACAGATTTCCATTACAGGAAATGATACAGTCTGTGGCTCAGTTCAATAGTGTCCTGACCGTTACCTTTCACTGATATTTTGCCAGATTAAAACCAGATGGGACTCCTTGCTCCAGTCCCCTTCAAGGACAACAGCTGAACTTGGTAACTTGAAAACTCTCGGGCGTTATTCTGAGGAGCTACGCTAGATGTCTGCACTGTTCACATCTCACTGCTTGTAAACAACCTCTGCTTGATTATGAAAAGGTCTACATTTTCCCAGCTTTCACATATTTTTTGAGATTATTAGCAATAGCGATTTTGTTTGCCCCCTGCCCGCAAGGTCCTGCGCACAAGTTCATCTCCATTTAGCGCTAAAATGTTTTTGTCTTCACTCTTTAAATACATGGCTAATACATATCAGTCCATCAAGAAAATTATTCTTCAATGATTAAACAGTGTTTTTAACACAAATTATACTTATGTTATAGAACTTTTTACTTTCAACAGTATCCCTTTATAGCCCACAATTTATTAAAAATTTCATAAAGAACTTTGAAAGATCCTGCTTTGGAGCATTCATGGAATGATATGCTCTGTGGTGCTTGTACTAAAGATTGATGCTGTGTTAAATGACTCCCCATAGCCAGTCAGTTACAATACCTGTAGTTCTAAGCGGTGAAGGACAGGTTGTGCCGCACAGTCATTAGCTCCTCATGGCTGTTTCAGGCAGTGCATGATCTTATGGTAGGCCAGTTCAGACAGAATAATTGGAAGAACATCATCGGAAAAAACTGTTACACAACATTCAGGTATCTGCAATAAACTGTGTTGTGTGTGGTATTCAAAACACTTTTGTCTAAATATGATGTTCAAAATGTAACTATCAATACACTTGGACTGGTTTGATCTGCTGAAAAGTACAATGAGTCTGAATCTCCACACCTTTGATCAAGGTGTTTACCCTGAATTGCTTGGTTTAGTCTTTGTGAGTAGCGTATGCAGTAAGTGACCCCCAACAAAGGTGTCAGATGAATGTCAGCTAATATTAGTACCTAGCTTTTATTTTTCTTTCTGTTTTAGGAACTTTTTTTGGACAAGTAATTTTACCTGAGTCGTGTTTTCAAACAGTTAAAACTGCTAAGTATCCTTGGGAATGGCTTCGAATTTGGCTGTCTTTGCACGTTGTCCCTGGGTTCTCGCAAGTTTCCTCCAGGGACTCTGGTTTCTTCCCACAGTTCAAAGACAAATGCTCTATGTGGGCTGGTGCTTTTAAACTCCATAGAGTATGTGAATATGAATGTGTAAATGCTCTGCTATGAGCTGGCATCCTCTTCAGGGTATTCATTGCCTCATGCAACCCAGGGCATATAGGATAGGATGTGGACCACAGCAATCCTTCGTTCAAAAAGTGCTTATTAATGATACACAAATTTCTCTTAGCACCGAACATCAGTCGCACAGAATACAACTCCAGTATGACTTGTGAACATGACAAGACAGAACTGACTCAGCAGAAACACTGATCTCCTTATTAGCATCGACAAATTCATGAAATGGTTTGAACCCTCTTTGAAATGTGCTGTAAATATTTATTTTTTCTTCAGTTTACTGCAATCTGATACTTAGGGTAATTCTAACGCCTTCCGCTAAGTGCCACCATTTTCGCAGAGTCAACTCTCTTCGGCCGAAGATTAATGTGTACATAAACACAATAGCAAAGTGTAAGAAAAAGGAAAATACAGATGACAGTTCGGGCGTTGGACAGTTTTTTTTTTTTTTCCCCACTGACAAAGGTGGTTCATAGGAACAATTCCTTACAGGCCTCCCCTTTGGTGAAGGGAAGGCAAACAAAAAAGATGATTGGAAAAACATCTTCTGCGGTTGTGGAAAACATTTCCAGACTCTACATGAATATTACTGTTTGGTAAAAGAAATCATGATTCATCCACTGTTGGTCCTGAGAAAAGTTACTCACAGAAACTCAGGTTGGGCCTCAGTGTGCACTCCAAGCATATCATTATATTGTATTGTTCTTGTTGTGATATGCAGCAATTTGATACGTATGTAATATACAGTCATAATTTCAGAGGTATCAAACAAGGGCCAGATGGAAGGATTACACATATCTATTGGTCTGGGGATGCTTTGGAATGCATGAGAAATATTTTGTTGGGAAAAGGAAGGATGTTGTCAGCCTTACTCAGCTGGCTCCCGCCCTGAGCATCCTTGCATAAAGAAGAAACGAAGATAAGAAAAGGTAGGATATAAGTTTATGGATCCTTGCAGGGAAATTTACCTATACAGCAAATTAAACACAGGACACATAACCAAAAGTGCAAAGTAAATAAATAAAACCCCAATACATAACAAAATAACAGAAAATTACGCTGTGTTCTGAAATTTTTGTCTATTTGTTTTAATGTCTGTTTCATTTTCATTGTATATTTGTACCCTGAGAAGACTTAAAACAAAACTTTCTATTTCTAAATAAATACAGTAACATCAGCTTTCACGAAGAGTGAAGACTGGTGTTTGTGCAGGGCAGCATGGCAGTGCAGTGAGTAGCATTGTTGTTTCACAGGGCTGGCCTGTTTGGATGTGGGACTGAATCCAGCTCAGGCTATGTGGACCTTGCATGTTCTCCCCCTGTCTGTGTTGATTTCCTCCAGGTGCTCCTGTTTCCTCCCACAGTCCAAAGGCAAGCATTCCATGTTAACTGGTCACTCTAAATTGCCCATAGGGTGTGTGGCCACCTGATGGACTGTTGTTCCACCACAAGTGCTTTGTGTCTGGTTATTCTGGGATGGACTCTGGACTGCCGCAGCCCAGGCCAGAATAAAGTGCTTTAATGATAATGAAAGAACAATGTCTGTGGGCATTTTGTTCAAATTCACAAAATCATTTCCCTGCATAAGAAAGGATAAAAAGTCAAATGAAACACTGCCGTACAAATTCTTTCCAGGCTGTGTACTTGGGAGGACGAAACCCAGTTCAGATCTAAGATAAGTAAGATGGCTGTCCACATTCCTCCAGTTTTAAAGTTGCTGAGAAATACTTCAGCTTTGCTCCATTGCCACATTAAACCTGATTCAGATATTTTTTCTCAACTTTTTGCTCAAGTACCTCTGACTCCTCACTAGTTTCAGACTAGTTTGTGGCTACTTTGGGCAGGCTGGCAGAGTGAACATATGATGGTGGTTTTGTCCCATCAGTAATGTGTGTAAAACAGATTAAAGAATGTTATGCCATTGTTAAGCTCTTGTGGATAGACTGCAGCTGGAAACTTTTGTTGTCCTTTCTTTTCCTTTCCTGACAAATACATCTGTTGCCCATAATGTCATAAAACATTTGTACCACGTCTGGCTGACTACAGTATACCTACCGAGTGACAGAACACTTCAAAAAATAAATTTTAGGCTGCTTGCTTCAGTGTGTAAATTGGAAGTACTGTACACTTTGATTCAAATATTTTTAATGTTTTTGCTTTTATTTTTGGACTTTTTCAAGTATTAGCTGAGACTGAACATTGAGCATTATGAGTTGGATTTAAGAGTTAAGTATTTTCGTTCTGATTTCTGGAATTTTCCTTAATAACCCGTAAAATAAGAAATGAGAAGATACAGTAAAAATGTGAGTCACTATCAGGTAAATACGACTGTCCTGTCTGCCGGCTGTGCAAGTTATAAAAAAGAACTGCATTTGCACAGTCACTAAGCCCATAAAAACAAGACAGTTTGCTGCTGCATCTGGCTCTGCTCCTTGCCAGTACTGTGTCCTGAGTGATCGATAAAGGACCGGCGGACAAAAAAATACATTTACTGCACACTGACTCAGTCCTGCTCGCAATGGAACACATCTGGAACTCATTGCTCGGAGGAATGAAACATGAATAAAAAGCAAGAGTTCAGTCCCTTGACAGATATTCACTCAGATGGTTTTCAATAGCAAGATAACATCATGAGCCAAAAGGAATTGGGTTGTGTTCCCAGTTGCAAAAATAATATCTGTGCGGAATGTTTTGGCTCATATCAAACCAAAAAGTATCATACCACTCTTTTATTATTCACAACAATAAAGTCAAGCCATCTTTTTACTGCTCCTGACAATGCAAAAAGCAAAAACAATCATTGCTTTAAACCACTGCAACCATTTCAATTGATCAACAAAAATATTTCTTTATTAGAATAATCTGTTTAAAATCAATTGACCTTCTTTAAGGAATTTCAGTCACCTTACACTATATTCCTGCAAAATGCCATGTTTTAATACAAATGCGATATTCCTCTTACTTCTCTCTCCTTTTTACTATGGGTGGTGTACAGTTACAGGGCGCCACAATATATTCACACGCTGACGTATTCAAGACAGCATCCAGCACGCAGGACTTATTTCCAGCTGTATAACCAGGAACAGACGCACCGCTGCGTGATCATTTCTTCCAGCTTTGATTAATTAGAATCTATAATCTTGCTGGAAAAACAGCAACAGATATTACATCATTGGCTATTGCAGGTTTGTGTGGGAGGCTCTCTTTTTCTCCCGTGCCAAGATGCTCATATTTCTGCTTTGTTGAATTAATTATGAAAAAAAGACCTCCACTGCGTTCCCACCCGTGAATAAGCTAATGTTACCTCAAGGTAATCTGTATTCCTCCCATACACAAACATTTGTTTGTTTCCCAAATTATTTTCTGAGTCTTGAATACTTCATCCTGGCCGACACAAATGTGTTTTTTTTTTTTTTTTTGGACATGCAATGGTATAACTTGTTCTTAGTGTCTGGTTGTTAGATGCACTTAGTGGGGCTGTTACGGCCTTAAGAAACAAAAAAAGCATTGAATTAAAATTGCATTCTTTATTAATTTAAACCAGGGACCCACCTGTTTCAAATTATTCAACTGGCTGAAGGTTTTAAGCTCCTTTGTGGTCTCCTAGCACTGGTGATCATAAATACTCAGCAGTAGGTGAAAATATATTTCTGGAAGTTTCTCTTACATCTCCAGTGCTAAAGAAAACAATTCCTCCTGCAGCATAGAGTTTTCTCCCGTTGCTTCAGAGTGTTCTCTCTGTTAAGCTCCAGCTTAAATTGTCTCTAACATCCTCTGTAAAACTGAACCAAGTGAGCATCTATAGCAAATGCACAAGGTTGGGAAACTCAAATGCAATCTGGACTACATTGGGGTTAATACAATTCTTCAGCCAAAATCCACTTCCTATTAGATTACAGGCAACACGCCTTCAGTATTGTCTTAAAAAGTATAAAACCCCCGAGTCCTGCAATCCTTTAGACTCCCCACACTTCTCTATATTTCACAATGTTTCAGCTGCTGGAGCACATCATTCCCTGCATTAACTTAAAAAACGTGGCCAAAAAAAGAGATTTGACTCTGAACAAAAACCAGAGATCTTTGGTGGATCAGTATACTATACTGTCTGTGTTTGTGACCTAGTGTCAGCCACCATGCTGTCTCACTGGACTCAGTTTTAGTCCTGGTGTGGTCCATTATGTCATAATGTTGAAACCTTAAGCATCAAATGCGAAGTACATCATAGTCCGTGCACCAGATTTACATTTAAAACAATTGTGTCTGAGCATTGGAAGCATAAAATAGAAGATCTGAAAATGTCCATTTTAACTTTTGGAAAGTTAAAAATAGTCAAAGATCAGCATACGAAACACGCCAAGGCTTCGCTACAATTTCTGAGGATTAAATGTGTCTGTTTTTTGTGTATTAAGTGAATATTTTGTAGATTTACTGTACATTCCCACAGGACCAACTTACCCGCCTCCTATTATGCAAGGGCTGCCCAAAAATATTCCCTTCTCAGAACTGAAAAGTCTTTGTATTTCTTAATCAAACCTCATACATGAGTTCTTATTTTGAGAAGTGTGTGAAATAAGAAAGTTCAGCAGTTAAGCATTATTTTTTTTTAGATGCAGCATATTTAACCCAGGATGTTTCAGTGAAACACGCCGTACATATTTATGGAAAAAAAAAATGTTAAAATGGATGGCAAAGCGCTGACCGGCACTGTGGTTAGGTTTCTCCGACAGCAGCTCTAAACAGACAAATGTAACTTTCACCACTGCTATGGGTGGGAGATGTGCCAGAACTGCTGCTGTTCTTCGTCCTCTCCACAACAGCGAGTGAAACCCTGTTTAAACTCCGACAACTGTTTTTTTAACTCATTTGCCGAGGCCCACATGAGAGGGTCTGGAGGGCGTGGGCATGCGTGTGGGATCTCAGTAGGGTGACTTCACCCTGATGCAAACAGCACTCCCTTATTGCGACACTTGGGCAGGCAGCCCTGCACATCCTATGCAAGTATTGAGAGACCTTTGAACGCATTCTTCATCTGAGATTCTAAGCGTGCGTTTGTATTATTCTTTGTATTTCCGATGATTCAAACTGGGGTAGATTTAATCATTGCTGGACTGGCTTTGTTCTTTGTGCTTTTAAGTTTACTACTTATTTGTCTGCTTTAACCATGATCTCAGGTCCCAGGGATGTACACAGGCTGGGAAGTCTGCTGGAAACCGGAGGATTATTCAGTGAACATAATCCTATCAATATGTTGTTAGCAGGGACCAGATGAATTTAGTGTGAAGGATGGACTGCAGGGCCCGTCATGGTGGCCAGTGGATGTGTGCAGGCATCCGTCACACAACGGTCGCAGTAGATCACAGTACAGCACTGGTAGCACCGTGTTATTGTGAAACCCGTCTACACAATGCTGACAAATTGGTGACCGCAGACAGGAGTGCAGGACAAATGCTCAGCTACGGAAATGTTTACAAGAAGCACACTGGAAAAAATACTTGTTTACATTGTCCCTTTTGGGTCTGAAGGGGGAATTTAAACAGACAGAAAACAGGGCAGTATTAAATAGGGTACAAATGTAAGCAAACATGATTCAGCAAAGTGTAGAAGAGCTTGGTATGTATTGGTATATATTTCTCTTAAAGGTGCTGCCATACATTAAAGTTTCATTATGGAGCTATTACTGAAAAGACAAACCCATTATTAACTAACAGTTACAAATATATTTAAAAGCGTAAACGTATCAAGCGTGAAATTATAACCAAGTTGAAATAAACTGGAAAATGCCTACAATGTCATAGAAGCAGCTCGAAAAGCCTGCTCCATAGTGTCATAGAGTTACAGATTTTAAGTTTAAAACGAGATTTTAATCCAAATTTTTATTCTACAACTACACTGCTGTTAAAACCTAAACAATGTCAGAAGAACATTAATATCATTATTGACATGAAAATTTTCCCCATGCTTCCACTTATGATATTGAATATACAGGACAGATCACTGAAGGAACTGACTTTCCAGCTATTTACATCAGGATGGCTTCCTGTTCCTGAATAGTTTGTGACTTTTCCAAAATCAGAAACATCAGCTTTTACTTCCTTTAAAAAAATACTCAGAGCTTTGAGCATGGCATTATGGCGTGGAGGCACAGCAGGTAGCACTTGGGCCTTACAGCTCCTAGGCTGTGGGTTTGAACATGGGTTTGAATTTGAATCTGCAAAATTTACATATTCTTTCTGGGTTAGCCGAGAGTCTGAAGTTGTGTTTCTGATATAACGGTGACTCGGCCCATTCCCTGAACATAAGAGACGCATGTATATGTAGAGTTTTAGGGTCTTTTAACACTTTTAGGGTAATTTTCAACATTTATTATTAATTCTGGTGATTGATGTCATACTTATGAGTTGAGTAACAGATGGGGGTTGAAGCATATGGTATCCTAGCATCACTGTAACAACCTGGAGCTTAGTGCCCACAAAATTTTAGAGATCACTGTACACTTTGGCAGTAGAGAACCTCCATTACAATATAAATTATAACACATGATGTCAGTTAATAATCATGGATGTTAGGTGTACGTTTGAATAAATCTAATTAATGTTTTTCTTGTTGCTTTATTAAAACCAGTAAATCCTTAGGACAGCAGAGACTGCAAAATAAATCATGAACACACTGGGTGGAGTGTACCAGGGTCATAACTAACTAACTTTATTGTGATTTGTGTGCACCAAATAACTCCACTGAATTTGACTACATATGCAACTAAATATAATAAATATATTTGTCACCCCAATAATTATACTGTAATTTACAGTCTAAAGTGTCTGAGAAACCTCTGCATTTGAGCAGAATCATAAAGTATATACACTGCCCGGGCAAAAAAAAAAAAAGTCCCCATCTGGATTTAACTTAAGTGTTATGATGTGGGGTTGCTTCAGTTGGTCAAGCCTAGGTTCAACATCATTATGTGCCCAAAAATGAGGTGAGCTGCCTACCTGAATACAATGAATGACCAGGTTTTTCTATCAATGGATTTTTTCTTCCCTGATGGCACTGGTATATTCCAAGATGACAATGCCAAGATTCATCGGGCTCAAATTGTGAAAGAATGCTTCAGGGAGCATGAGAGAACATTTTCACACATGGATTGGCCGCAACAAAGTCCAGACATTAACCCCATTGAGAATCTTTAGGATGTGCTGGGGAAGACTTTACGCAGAGGTCTGACTCTCCCATCATCAATACAAGATGGTGAAAAATGAATGCAACTCTGCACGGAAATAAATGTTGTGACATTGCATAAGCTTATCGAAATGATGCCACGGCGAATGCATACTATAATCAAAGCTAAAGGCGGTCCAACCAAATATTAGAGTGAGTGACTTTTTTTCTTTTTGGCCCAACAGTATAGAAGAGCTATTGTGACCAGTGTTCATGGTGAAAAATTCTGGACCTGATGAACAGGTTGTGCTATATAAACATTTTGACTATGCAGGACATCAAGCAAGATGTGTTCCTGCAACACAGGACAGAAATGAACACCCTGAAAACAACTTGTCACGCAAACCTTTGCATTTTATTCATTATCCACTACATAAGTGCTCCATACAAATGAAACGGTACTTAGCTTTTCAGGAAGGTCTTAAAGAAGTTGAGAGTTTTTTTTATATTTAAAAAAAATAAATAAAAAACTGCTCATCTCCAGGATCTTTCTGTGGCAGACATGGGAGAAAGTGATCACTTTGTTGACCTCCTAACGTGCAGCAGACATTTGTTTTTATCTCCACTTTTCTACTTCAGTTCCAAACTTTTTAGCAAATTATCTTTTCACTGTAGAGGCAGAAACTTTAAAAAAAAAATTTAAAACTGCGCAAAATGATTGACCACCTTCAGGAAATATTAATTACATCATAAGAAAAAAATGTGCATTCCAAATGGTGATTCTGAGCTCATCCCATAAATGGTTAACAACTTACTGCTGTGATAGGACAAAATTGACTGCCATTTCTGGAGAGAGTAATGGTGCTTTAAAATGTAAGCAAATGGCTAAGACCACCCTGCTTGGAATCAAACATAAAACCATCGAAAGCCTTCTGCTCCTAGCCCTCCCTGCTCCGTTTCCCAACAATGTACCTATATTAGGGACTGAGAGTGATGTCTCTGAGAATACTTTGGCACACATTTTACTACAGTAAACATACCATCATGTAGCAGCTACAGATTGTTTAACTATTTGACATATCACACATACTAGTTATGTGCAGTGATGGCATCTTTCTGGAATACAAATCACTTGCAGGTATTCTAGCAAAGTTCAATAAATTCCCTAAAAACAGGTCCACCTCTAAAACAAATTCAAATGTTCATATTTTCACAGTTTTTGTTTTTCCCGTAGTTCACATGTATATATTATTTTTATTAGGAATGTCCTATTAAAAAAGCTCTATGTCTTTAAGTGCACACTGTGTACTTGAAAAATTAAATTGAACAGAAACAATTTTAGCATTACGGAGGATTACATTTCTACTTTTACAAACACATTTCTTTTGAGAAAAAAAATGCTCACAAGCGAAAACTGCATACAGCTTCGCTGATGTCTACTGGAAAAATGAAGCAGAACAGCATGAGCTAAGTGTGGCCTCAACCGTGAACTTTCTTTCAGACAATCTGGTCAATAAATACAGACAACTCAATGGAGCCTTACACAGCAGTCCAAGTGACCCCCTCCCACCAGCACCTCCCTACCTGAAACACTTAAATGTTTCCTGGATGGAAACACTACTTCACGCAGGAAAATGCTAATTTATGTAATAATTCCCAGGGAAAATGAGCATCATAAATCAAAATTAATGTCATGAATGAGCTGGCACTTATGCAGCAGGCAACTGAGGAACAGCTACAGGCTAAAATCAAGTTTTGCAATTCTTTGACAATACAAGGTTGTGTCTTCCAGGTGTAGCTGTGCTATTACGCTATGAGCTTAAGAGCACAACCTAAGAGTTGCTATTGTAGTCCTCCAGGGGTGAGATTTTAGTAGTTATGGGAATTTTCAGTTGGTGCTAAGCCATGATGGGCACTGGCACATGAACATGCAAGAGGGTATTTATCATGTGGGACTATAATAACTGGAGATGTAATTCAGACAGAAGCCCACAGGAGCTTCTCATACTATGCTGAAACAAATTAACCTCTCTTCCATCTTCAGCTCCACCACTACCTTGTGCCTCCTCCTTCTGTTCTCCATCAGCTGAGCTCTCCTGCTTGAGCGTTGCTAGTTGAGTCAAGATGGTCTAGTATCAAAGGCTTTTTAAAAAGCTTCCCAACTATATACTCTGAAAATGCCATCCTGTAGATCAAAAAATGTTTGGAATATTGCATTTGTTTTAAAGTTATGCAAGCTGAGTCTCTCATATAAACCGAGTTTCTTTCCTCTATCATTTAAATAATAGCATGCTTTCCATCCATAACTGTTTAATATATCGTCCTTTCGGAGCCTCAGCATAACTACGTTAATCAAGACAAATGAAAGGATCATGATGTTGGTTCGTCTGCTTGTTCCAAACTCCCTACAGAGCACATTACGCTTTTGCTCCTCCTTGGTGACAGTGCGGATCAAGCTGTTGTCTTTGGATCATCAGCCTCACCCGTGCTTTCAGTTTAAATAACATGTTTGTAAGAAAGAGCCTGACTCTTTGTGTCTTCAGGCAACTTTTGTAGACACCGCGCCATGGAAAAGTGTCCCTTTGTGTGAAAATGACCCTCGCCACAGCTCTCGAATGTCTCCCCTGCTGATCCAGAGAGCTGCCTCTTGATCTTTAATCATCTGGTCGCTGCAATAGACCTCATAATGGTTCCCCTGCAGTGGCACAAGCGCTTAGAAAAAATGTACTTTTTCCCCAGATACTTTTCAGACATATTCCTCTGGCTTTGTACTGTCATGCTAAAACTCAGAAAGCTAAAATGTAATGCTTTGACTTTAGGAAAATTGCAGGCTGTAGGACAGTCCACTATAGGTGGAAATAAAATGATTACAATGAAATGCTTCACCGTTTAATCCACAAGTTCCTGTTCCCTTCAGCTGCTTTATAAAGTACCCTTTAAAAGTTTTTTGTTTTTTTCCATTTTTATGCAATCAGAAATATGCAACTAACAGTATTTCACAGAGTAATCTATAAGGGTTGTATTCTGCAACTCTAAAGCCAACTTGTTAAATGCTGCTGGAACTTTGACAATGTTGGGTTTATTGCGTTAGTTTTCATCTGAAGAATATTTTTTACTTTTTTTTACCTGCTTTGGATCTTTACAGTACTCACACCACCTTTGCCAGAGTTATACATGTTGGCCATGAAGTTCTAATACAAAGTCATATGAAAGCCACAACAGCAATACAAATGACTTTTATGATTTTTGCATATATAAATATATATCCACTGTTCATACAATGTCAGTAAAAGTGCTTCGTCAGCAACTTCTGTAACTTGATTTCATGACAAATGAAACTTATGATGCTAATACATTTTGCCACTCTGAATGGTCTTACCTCCACTAACCAAAGAAATCCAGGTACGACCAAGATTAAAACAAAAAAAAAAAAAAAACGAAAAAAAAAAAAAAAAAAAAACAGATGTTTACTGTGCACCATGTATGACTGCCACTACCTTTCCAAATTCCAAACTTCCATTCTGCTCCAGGTTGGGCTCTCTGCTCAGCATAGCGATCCCCAAAAGTTCTCATACAAAGTCTTCAAACAGGAACAGAAGATTTTTCAAATGAGACTAAAAGACAGCCATTTCTTTTCTAGGAGAACCCCTGCCCTTCATCTGTCAAAGAAGCACAGTAAAGTTTTAAAGTGTGAGTGTTGTAATGTCTGATGTTTTCTCAGTGGTGAGAGGAATAATTTTCCCAGAATCTTTCCATCTAGATAGTATTTCCTATTTCCATAGTGTGCAAATCCCTGATTTGGAGAAGGAAGCAATGAATTCTCTGCACAGCTTAAAATCAAAGTGAATTCACAGTAATGTTATTACCTGCTGTTCATCACCCCCACCCCACGCTCCACCCATCTGTCGTTCCATCTTTGATTTCACTTGCAGTCCCTCTGTGATTCCCCGGCTACAGTTACCGACTCACGAGACGGTGCTGGGTCGGAACAATGCCCTAACAACGTAAATTACCAGGGCTCACATGGGCAGGTCGCCAGGTCTTCCTTCCAGCAGTAGCTTGAGTTACACTCCTTGGAAAGTCATGGCGTAAATTCCTTTCTGTTTTGAATCTCAGGAAGACCTGACTGTGACGGGTGGGATTACTGTTTAAAACAGCACTGATTTAACCCCACCTCTGTCTCCTTCCAATCCTATCCTTTCCACAGTCAAATACAAAGTCAGAAGGTTATATTCTAAACTCAACATAATATAACATTTTAAACATTCAAACTAAGTACATGGTTTCAGAATTTGCTTTAGAAGCACGGAATACGTTCCAGAGTTTGCAGTGTTCAGTTTCTTCCAAAAAATATATAGTAATCTTCTTGCAAATTTTGAATATTTCCTGGATTGTCATTGACCAAATAACTAAACTCCATCCATTCCAGTCTCAAAACAGCTAGAGGGCTGAAAAACATTTAAAGGAAATGACAAATTCCACAAGTAAATTGCATTTCTATAAATAGGCCACAGAAATGATTAAGACAGGCTTTTAATATAGCTGGTTTTCTGCATCCTCTAAGGTTAACTTTTTAAATTCTCACTTTTTTCTCAGCAAAAGTACAGTAATAAACCAATTTTGCTGTGATTTTTATCTGCCTCAGTGTTCATTCTCATCTCACACCTGTCCAGTAATCTAACCATAATCTGGTGGTCTAGTCCCACCATTATTTGTACCAGCTGAAGCTGCAACTATTTGTTTCCAGCCAGTGAACACCACCACAAGTGGTCTGGTTGTATTTTACTTCTTTGGAAGAATGAGCGATTTGCACTGATACTGAAAGTTAACACCCAATTATGAACAAAACCAAATAACTTTGACCAGTTTTCTCAACCAGGTATCTGATTGTACACAGCAATCCACATTTTTTTCTTTAAGGGATAGTGGGTTTGCATTGGGTAATATCTTTAATGGAGAATATTTTTACTGTTTGCAGATTAATACTGTTGAAAGAAGTGACAGCAAATGTTTTCATTATTTTCCTATTATTCTTCTAGTTGACCATTAGGCCATGGCCACACATTCATGAAGGAGAGACAGGTGGATCCAAGTGCACACCAAAATTATTCATCATCATGGAATGCAACAGGTGCAGTTCAGGAAGAGCCAGAAAAAGATGTTTTTTGTGTTTGTAGAAGTAACAGATACAATGGAGGGTGAACCTGGAGTGGCCGGCATCTGCTGGGATCTGACACTGTAGACCTCCACTCTAGGGTGATGCCTGGGTATCAGGGACGGCTGGCCATTGGTCACTTCTGAGTAAGTGAAAGTAGCAAATAACAAGGAAAAAAAACCTGGTCAAGACTTGCACAAGCAAAACAGAAAACATCAAAAAAGAGTAAGATAAATGCTAGTACAGTCTTGAGTAGCAAAAGGAAGTCAGCTTATAGGCTAACACTAACTACACTACCTAGCAAAGTCCTCTGGATAAGGAGCAGACACAAGAATGAGGCTTCACAAACTAAGTGGGAAAAACAGGCGAACAGTGAGGTTTAAATAGTACTGGGAGTGATCGAGACTGAGGAGTGATGGGATAATAACTTAATAAGTTAATAATGGGTGATTGTGACCTGACCAGGTGGCATGAGAGTTCATCAGTTTGGACTCGAAGTGGCACATTTGGCTGTGAGGCGGGTCAAGTTGGCAGACGAAACTGAATTGAATCCCCCGACCTCACAGCCATTTTCACAAAGACAAAAGTAAATAAATAAAATCTTATTAAATCTCAAATTGGCCAAATGTATAACAAAATGCTACACTGGTACATGCCAAAAAAATTCAAAACGATTCATCAAAATTTTAATGCAACACAACTTCTTTCATAAAAAACTGTGCAAAAACATGTGGTTTTCTTAAACAAATCACAAAAAACTCTTGTATTCCATGACACAGAAATTCTTTATTTCTCTGTGTTTTCACCATGGTTTTATTATATACACTTATATTTGTCTTTTTCTCACAACCTTTATTTGCAGGAACAATGCTGTGTCTGTTGAGGGTCTTTTCCTCAGAGCAGGTATTTCCTAAGGGAACAGGACATTATCATAGCTGAGGAGTCTCACGTTTCCTGTATCTGGCGGCTTTCCTCTCAAGAGAACCGATTCCCTACTCTGAATGAAAAGTCTGTCCTATTCTCAGAAAAGAGTCTATATATTAAACATGGCTGTCTTTTGTTGACATGCTGTAGCAAGCAGGTTGGTGGCAATGAGAACTCATGCAGCAGCGAAACCCTGACATAATATGACTGCTCACTGCTGATAAGCTAATGTAACACCTTTTTTCCCAAAGTTACAATTTTATGAGGTTACACAATACAACTGAGTGCATTGTACCAAACCGCACATTGCTTAGTTCCCCAAAATACTGCTCTTCCAAGATATGGCCTGTCTTATGTATGCCAGGTTGAATCAACGATTCATTTCTGTTTTATAGCCTGACAGCGGGTGCTGAGTATAAACGTGGAACCCTACTACAAATCTGGAATGGATTATTCCTACTCCAATGTTTGCACAGAGCAAACATTGACTTGTGGATTGAATAATTCTGGAAGTAAAACGTAGCTAAAAAAACATACTGATAGTTCTGCTGGTTACTTTTCTTACATTTCTTGATGCATTTTTGATCTTGGCACATTAAAAGCCAATTAAAATTCTTTTCCACTAACTCACTTTGCTTCATGCCCTATTCTGCCAGCTCCCTACTTCTGTTACTATTCAACATTTGGGCTTTATCCTCTTTATCCTTTTAAATTGAATACTTTGAATTGTGTGCCTCTTCATATTCTCCTCCTTATTATTACCCAACACCTGGACTGATGCCTGTGGAGATGAATTTGCCCTCTGCTGCTTCATTTCATTCAATTCCCTGACAGTCACTTGCTGGCTTATCTAACCACATAAACTCATCAAATGTGCATTAAAGTATATTGTGCTTCTTGCCCTGACCCACTGCCAATTTCCATCATCTCCCTCCTAAGTTGTTCTTTTGAGCCTTCATCTTCATTTTACCATTCCTCTCCCAAGAAACAGTACAACTGACCTATCCATGTTGAGTCCACCCCCTGTGACCTTTTTTCTTCTTAGCACCAGCACTGAAGCTGCAGTTAAATATCTCATTTCAATCCACTATATTTCCAGACTACCTTCTCTCAAAGCTCTGAGCTGGTTGAGGACCACGCAATTTCATTTGTTAATATTTTCCACAAACTTTCTTTGGCTCCTGTCCATTCGGCACTAACTGCCTTTTCCTTCTGTGTTGAGTTTTGCTATGAACCTTTTATAAAAATCTAAGTGTGATGATGATTTTTGGGATTTATTGTATTGGCCTGAATGCAGAGCTTCATACTTCATACTGTTTAAGCATTTAAAAACCTTTGTATCAACTGTATGTAAAATTTTGGTTTAGTGTCCAGTGTCAAGTGATGCATCTTAGTTTTAAAAGCCTCTTTGTTATTTGATTGTATGGTATAACTGGCTGTTAGAACCAAGTCCATAAGGTCAAAGTACTGGATGTTAAGGGGACCAATTTCAAAGAGACAGACACAAGGCCATTATGTGACAGTCTTCTTATGTTCAAAGTGTAGTTTTTCTTTTTTGTTTGAGAATTATACCCCTGCTTTTGAATATCTGGTGTCTTTAAAAAAGTCTTTTTGATAAGAGTACAATAGATAATTTTGGACTGTTCTAAATCAGAGGCTTTTCTGCACCAGATGCCTTAGGTCTTCAAAGTGATGAGATCATGCAGTTCAAAATACAGATGAGTGCATGGCTGGGTTCGCATTACTCTGCTGTCATAATGTATCCCTTTGGCTCAGCGCACAGTGCCTTGGACTCAGTCAATAATTGCAAAAATCGATTAAAATGGAACTTCTCCTGTTATTAATCTTCAAGAAAATACAAAGATACACAGGAATGTGGTTAACTACTAAACCTCAAATCGTTCTGGTAAACATTTACACAGTCAAGAATTTTGAACACTAAATGAACTCTATGGTAGCCCAGATATTGCCTGAGGATCCTTTATAATATATTTATGTAAATATAAATTTGCACGCTTTTGTGGCACATAACCAATATATAACCAGTTACGAAACTGTACAACTGTAAAGGATTAAATGACGTTTTTTACTTAATGTATCATACTGCTGTAACTGTTGTGGTCCATGAAGTTATTTTACTGATGTGTCCATTATTAGATTAAGCATAAGTAGACCTATCCCTCAGTTTATGTTACTGAAAACCAGATTTAAATTTGGAAAACATAAATAGGGAGCCTATTTCCAATGATTTTAAACTGGAAAAATTATAATCCTTTCCAATTCCCCTAATGGTTCCAAAACCTAATGTCACCAAATATCACTAAAATGCTGTGAAATGTCTATATAACTAACAAATTGTTACAGTTTTTCACTATATTTTTTTCCTTTTACAGCAGCAAACATTTAGTAATAACATTTATTTAAAAAATGCAGTCAGACATTTAAAATAAACAAAGAATGCAATTCCCCGCAATAACTGTTCAGTACTTTTTCCACTTAGGAAATGTATGGAGCTGTGTGAATTCAGGCAATTTAAACTTTATTGCTAACCAGACACTATGGGAGCCCAGCAGGGAAAAAAGAAGCAAAACAAATAATTCATGCCAAAATAGCAAATTGCAGATGGGGAGCTTTTCACTAAATGCTGAAAATGCCGGATCAATGTATCAAAATGTAAATGGGAATTTTTTTAAATAATAAGGATTTAATTTATATTCCTATTAAAATTTGTAGCAAGAATATTGTTTTAAAAATGTTTATGATTAATTTTTGTTTTACAATCCCATGCTGGAAAATTTTGTAGGTGCACCTTTACACCACGTGACTTTGATTTCTTATTGCATTGTCTATATTTGTGCATGTATGCTGTGTTGTCTTCTGTACACTGAGAGCAACTGGAAGCCAAAGCTAAATTCCTTGCGTGTGAGCATACTTGGCCATTAAATCTGATTTAACTGTTCACGCAGAGGTTTTTTGCATTAAAAATACTATATACTGCATATTAATTTAAAAATATATCAAGAGTCATATTTCACATGAAAAACTAGTTTCAGATATTTTTGCCTGAAAAACATTTATTTCAAGACAAGGCTGAGTACATGGTTAATCTGAAAAATGTTATACGGGGAGCACCATACTTAAAATTTTTTATGTGAAAAACTAGAGGTGTTCTACTGAAAGAATATAAAGGAGGGCATATACCTGGGGGAATAGATGTATAGATGCATTCAGAACAGTATTCTTGCTCGTTTCTGCTTAACAGCTATTTCTCTTCCACCACATCATGATGACCTCCTGTTTTACTGTTTAGCTGTATGACAGGAACTGAGAAGCTCACAAACAGCACTCTGATAAAGTATTTACCCCCTTCCTGATTTCCCCCATTGCTTAAGAGCATACGTAACACATGATTAAATTATTATTTCATATTTAATGAACAAAGTTATCCAACACACATACCACCCAGGTGAACAAGTAACCATATTTAGGCTTTGTCTAATGATCTGGAAGTATTCAGTGTGACAAATATGCAATGATAGGAGAACTCAGAAAGGAGGGAAATAATTTTTCACAGCCCTGTAAATTAAATTTTCTCAGTTATATGAGTTGTAAGCAGTTATTATTTAATGTTGGAAGGGCTTCACATTTATCTCCATTGTGGGAGTAACGTTACAGCAAATATGTCAGAGTGAGTTTTATCTCCTCTTCTCCTGGCTCTTGAAGTATCTCATTGCTGTTGTTGCGGAGAAAATAAGCAGCAAGAAAAAAATCACACCAACAAAACCAGTTCCTCACAAAGACATCCCTGGCAAACCTTACATTTTTAATGAAAGGCATAAAATGGTGTCTGGACAGTCAAATTGCTGTACAGCCATTTACAAAGAGAATAAGTCTGGGAAGATTTAGGGACAAGAATAAAGCTATTATTGAGTTATCATGTACTGTCATTTGCTTTCAGATAACTGTTGGGTTGGACTCCTTGGATTCAAGTTTGAAACCCACTTCTTGCTGTAGTACCCTTGAGCAAGATATTTACCTTAAATTGCTCCAGTAATATTTCCTAAGTGAATCAATTGATAAATCATTGTTAATGGCTTAACAACTAAGCAGGGTCCAGTGTAGTACTGTAGCATCTTTGTAACAGTAAAAACAAAAACCTCTGCTCTCCAAACTGCTGCAGTAGTATGCTGTCTCTATGAATAGGAGGAAGCTGTCATGAAGCTAAATAGAAGGTCACCCCAATTGCCTGAAGCAAGCCTTGCTGATAAGGAGAGATCGGAAATGCTGGTACAGAATCTATAAAACCCGAAGATTCCATGGACCTCTGTAATAACCAAAAAGGGAGACGTAAAGTCTGAACTCTGCCATTTTTTTGTTTCACTGTAGGCCCAGTGTGTCTTGTAAAAACACACAGAACTGTACAGCACTGTTTCAGGACCACTGACTCAGCTCTTGTCACGACCTTAGGTTGGAGTGTTCTGCAAACATCCACAGAAAAATAAAGGTTGGATTTTAAAATGTCTAAAAAAATCATTGTCCAGTTTATATATCTTAATCTGACACATTGTGAAAAAAAGAGGGATTCACTCTAATTTTTCATATAAAGCACAGTATGGAGTGTCATTCACAGATTATTTTAAAACAGTAGATATTTAGTTGAAACAACAATCCAACACTAAAAGTGTGTTCATTTTCCTGGCGCAACAAATAGCAGTAACTAAACTTTAACCTAATTTGAACTCTTAAGTGGGAAAATTAATTTCTAATGTTATAATTTTATATTTCTTTAATGTGTACAATTCAAAGATTTTGTACTGGTTCATTTTTCAGCTTCAAAAGATTATACTGTATACATGAAGCACGATGCGAAGCTGCTCCTCCCTGTGTCACAGAGACCGGAGCCAGCATTGTGGCAGAAGCACCTTGAACAATGTTAGGTGTCTCGGCCATGGGTACAACCAGCTTCCAGTGACATCCAAAGGGAATGTTTGAAAATTTAAACACTTGTTAAGGAACTCCCCACAGAGTTACAATATTTCACAGCCACATTTCAACCACAAATCAGTGGAAGTGTTGGAGTCGAACCATTCTGGAGTCCTCATGTTGTGCTGGATGCCATCCACTGGGTGCAAGTAGTTCATCACTGAGTTTTGTTGACATGCGTTGTTTAAGCTGTGCTGAGGTTTGACACATTGAATGTTTAAACAAACACTGTACAACAAGCACTTAAACACCACTGCAAGACAGAGACCTCCTTCTCATGTACCTACTCCACATATGGTTTTATTTCACTGTCCTACTTACTATGATCTCCAGTATTCCTTTTGGAACCGAATATTGGCTAAGTGCAATGATGAGTATGTTTCATACAGTGTTGATTTGTAATCTCCAATTCTGTGTCGTGAAAGTCATATTTACACTATATTTTGTGGGTGGTCTATATCACCAGGGACCAAGAAGGGCGTCAATAGGACCACCGGACCGGGGTGTCTGTTAGGCCATACTTAAGAGCAGAGGCCACCCTGTGTGAATGGTTTCAAATTACTGAGGACTGCTGGCTCTCTACGGATTCAATTAAAAACAGTCTGTTTCTTTGCAGAAAAGCATAAATTAACAAAGTTTTTCTTGCATCTTTGAGTTAATGTGAAAGCAATATAAAGTAGTACAGCCTCTGAATATGCTGTATCAAATTTAATAGCTATGGTAACTCATATGTGGGATTTGAACTTTGCTGATATATTTAGGTTTCTTCAAAGTGTTGATTGATTGTTCATTTGACATCTTGAAGTGTTTGATACACCCCTGCCGTTCCTAAAAGGACTGTATTATTTATATAGAGCGCTCAGGAGACATGCTTTGGTCATGTAGTGATACATACTCAGCTGTGCTGGCTAGCTTGGAAATTGCAGATGTGCTAGCTGACTTACCTGGTGCTGGCCGGGTCATAATGCGGAGAGGTTAAAAAAAATAACAATACTGTAGTGACAGCAGGATGAACTTTGGCTTTCCTATCATGCTTTGTTGTTTATGTATACCTAAATAGTTGTCCAACCATCCTGAGAAGGGTAGGGTTTGTAATGATCCTGCTGCTGTGTTGTGTGTTTGGCAGTAGTGAGGCAGGTGTGTCATGGTGCTGATTAAGTGTAGCAGTTCAATACACCATGCAAAAATACAGTTCATTTTTCCATGCCTCTGTCTTCTGAACCCTCTGTCAGTAACAACTCCAACAGGGGTTCTTATAATACCTTATAGATCATTATTATCATCTCATCATCATTTGCTCTGTGTAATCTGGAGAGTTACATATGTTCTAATGAGATAGAAGTTTTTGTTCCATCTGTCTCCCTCCATTTCTTCAAAATGTTTATGAGGCAGGGGAGGGGACCTGGAGAAGCCATGTTGTACAGTATATCAGTCATATCCTGCAGACATCTTTGCCTGGGGAAAATCTGGGGGTAATTCAAGACTGGCAGTTGTCCAGTACCAATTAACACAGCCATAGTAGAGACAACTTGTGCTTCTTTCTCTCTCTTTTGCTCTGTCTCTAGGACTAGAACTATATACTAAATACAAACACTTTAATGGTAAAATAATTTAGCAGCAGTTATATAATGTTATTACTTTTTAATCCAGGCAATGCTGGGTAACTCAGCTAGCATGTTGCACTTAAAAAGTACATGCCTAAAAAAGTAGCATTGCATTTTAAATAAAAGGATCATTTGATATCACTAAAACTTTTATGTGATATCATGTGTTTTCAAAAAATTATTTGCTTTTATTTACAGTAAAAAAAATGAAATGTCACACTTTTCATGATACCGATGCAAAGTGAATTTGCATCTAATACTGCATGTGTACAGATGTACACTGCCCTGGCAAAAAAAAAAAGGCATCACCTGGATTTAACTTAGTGTTATGATCTGGGGTTGCTTCTGTTGGATGGGTCTAGGTTCAGCAACATTATGTGCCCAAAAAATGAGGTCAGCTCACTACCTGAACATACTGAATGACCAGGTTTTTCCATCAATGGATTTTTTCTTCATATTCCAAGATGACAATGCCAGTATTCATGGGGCTCAAATTGTGAAAGAGTGCTTCAGGGAGCATGAGACATCACTTTCACACATGGATTGGCCACCACCAAGTCCAGAACTTAACTCCATTGAGAATCTTTGGGATGTGCTGGAGAAGACTTTATGTGGTGGTCCGACTCTCCCATCATCAATACAAGATGGTGAAAAATGAATGCAACTCTGCATGGAAATAAATGTTGTGACATTGCATAGCTTATCGAAACAATGCCGTGGTGAATGCATGCTATAATCAAAGCTAAAGGCGATCCAACCAAATATTAGAGTGTGTTGGCTTTTTTTGGCTGGGCAGTGTATTTTGTTTGGTTTTGTTTTCTGTAGGGTAAAGAAAAATCTAAAAGTCTGACTTGTAATAGGTTCGAAACAACAGAACAAAACACCTTCTTGAAACAAACTTACTTTGGAATACTTTCAACCATCCAAGCTTAACAGAGTAAAAGGTTCCATTCAACTTTGCTCTGTCCTGGTATAAGTGCACATTCCCAGGAGGGCTGTCATCCTTTAATGAGGAAATAAGCTACAGGTGTGTTGCCTCAGCAGAACAGCGGCACCTCCCAGCCCCCTTGCAGAAACTAGAATCTGGCTAGTATACTTCTGCTGTAGGACAATGAACTTATGTAGTTTCCCTAGAATGTAATAAAGTTTAGTACAAAAATGCAACAAAAACTATAAACAGGCATGAAACCTGTTAAGGAAGTTATGTTCCAAAGCTAAATATGTTAAATACACCTTGGCACAGTTTTTGAGAACATATCCAAGGCTGTTTTTCATAAAGGTCCAAAGGTGGTCATGAAGGATTTAAATGCTGAGAAAAATTTTGTACTTACCAACCTATATAGATATTACACACTTTCCTCTGTGTCTCTTATTACAGATCATAGCTTTAAGATGCACAAATGAGTGTATTCACAGTATTGTCCAACAGCATTGTGTCTTTTGTATAATAAACAAAGTTTATTTGATTTATTTATCTGGTTAGTTCGAAGGGCCATATGGCTCCACACAGAGGGATAATGTTTCCATGCCATTATTTTGCGTTGGTGCCAAGCCAGGAAGGCTGACAGTAATGCTGTTCTGGCCATCTATGAGTGACATTGAGATCATTGTTTTTTGCGGAGGCTCAGTGGCTGGCCTAAAGGTAAATTCCAAAGTGCGGAGAGGAGATGGAAACACAAGAGTTCTTTGTGCCCCGGTCCCCTCTGCTCGGCTGTATCTGCAAACCTCCTTTTTCCAAAACTGAAGGGAGCATTCATGTGTGAACTTGCACAAGATCATTTTACTCCCGCTCATTATCGGTCCAGATTGACAGCAGCAGGAGAAAAGACCTATAACCAAGTATAATCAGGATGCAGTCCATGAATGTGCTATGGCTAAAAGAATGATAGTTAATGCGCTGTCTTAATATCTAGCCTTTCACCACTGTTTATTCATTTTCATTGGGAATATTCTAAAATAAATCTTTGTTAATTATATATATATAAAATTATTAGATTTATTTTTTTTTATTTTATCTACTTACATATTCATTTAGAATATACATGTTCATCAGATTTGAACTGAATAGTCAGATTTTTTTATAATACAGTTACTTTTAAAGAAAGCAATCACTTTTTTTTGCTTATCTATTTCATTAAACTTCAGTTTATACCACCTTAATTGAACTGACTTTCAGTGTTTGTATTGACAAAAAAACCAGATAATAAAAACAGAAAATTACACGTACTCATAACATTGCAGGTGCTTATGGGATGAACTTGTCAACAGTCAGGATTTTTTTGGGTCTCAAGTAGCTTTTATTTTAATGAGGCAAAAAGGTTAATAGAAAATTACAAAAAGTTTTCTAAAGTGTTACCAATTTATTATACTTACATCAAGGTAAATTTATGAACCACTGTATATCATTTTTGGCATCATGAATATATTCAGCTCTGCATATAGTATAGAGTTCCTAAAAGCTCAGAAATATGTGTGAAAAGAAGGACAACAACATAAGCAGCCAGTTCAGAATTATTGTGGGAAGGCTGTGCCCAACTGTTGGACCTTGGCTTTTAGTCTCTGCAGTGCCACGCTAGCCATCTGCAGCATGGAGAAGCAGTGAACACAGACTGGCCTCTTTTCCCCGTAGGTGATCATGGCAAAGCACACCACTCTGGCAGAGGTTTCAGACCCTTGCTGATTTCCATGACAAGTATGAAATTTAAAAAAAACTATAAGAATAAAAAAAAACCAAAGAATTAACATGGTTTGCCTCTCAGTGTAGCATTAATGAGTACGGTAAAAACCGGTATATACAAACAGAAGAGTGACTGAAGTTTTTTTCAGGTACACTTCAGAGCTTCAATTCAAGCACAAGCTTAACAATTTAGAAGCCAAATAACTACAATAACCTCAACAGTCTTCAAAAAGGTTGTTAAATTACTAGTTTTCTTTATTATGTACCTTCTGGGGAACAATACTATTGTACTGTATACCACATCAACGAATACAGAAACAACTATTACATCTATATCCCCACCAGCTATGCAACATGATATTTTGAAGAAGGGGCACAATGCTGCTGAAAAACCCACTTGTGCTGTATCACAGTTGTCTATGCTGCAGATGCAATAATGAGACACTGCCAGTTGTCACAGCATGTGTTGCAGGCACTCGTGTGCAGCTACAACTGCACAGAACCAAAAATTGTTCATGTTTCAAGGTTCAAAGGTCACTTTACTGTCATTCTGCACTTACACAGATGGACAAGAGATGATAAAATGTAGTTTCTCCTGGACCCTGATGTACAGTGCTAACAGATATAATGACAGGACAATACAGACAAGTTGACATGAAATATTGGGAAGTGGTAAAAAAAGATTATATAGATAGAAAACAAAATAATAAATAAGATGATGAACAGATAAATAGACAAGAAAAGAAGATCAGTGCAAAATCAGTACTGATGGTTTTAACAATACATTAGGTTGGTGGTCAGGGGTGGCGGTGATCAGTTCCTTTGCTGTCCAGAATTCAGCAGCCTGACAGCCTGCAGTAAAAAGCTATTCCTGAACCTGTTGTTGTTGGCCCACGAGCTAGGATAGGATCATCCAGATGGCAGCAGCGATAACAGATGACGGAGGGGGCGAGAAGGGTCCTTGGCGATGAAACTAGCTTTTCTGACACACTGCATGTTGCAAGTGGACTGTATGGTTGGCAGTAAAAACCTAATGATGGACTGGGCAGTCCTCATGACCCACTGCAGACCGTTACAGTCAGAGTGCAGATCCATAACCAGACTGTGATGCAGGATATCAAGATGCCCTTTATGTCACAGTTGTAGAAGTGGGTGAGGATGAGGGATGGAAATCCAGCTCTTTTCATTATAGAGTTCAGCGAAAAATTATAATCAAAGCTTAAATTAAAGAAGAAGCAAATTTTCATATCTGATCAACTGGAAAATGTCACGCTCTTCTAATGTGTCACGAGCCCCCAGTGTCATTTCAGCTGCAGTTGCAAAACTATGTGGTTGCCCTTGCTTCCACTAGGATTGGTGTACAGCGGGCAGGGAGAAAGAAGAAGTAGTAATAATTGCGACCAGAACTATGATAACTGCAGCCATTGTCTGTAACTTAACTATTCTGCACTGGATGGACAAGGGCCACAATGATCCTGACAAACACATGATGCTTTTACGGTGGACCAAGCGTGGACTTGAACTGTGCAGAGTGTTCCTGAACAAAAAGTCGGCACTGCTGCAAAACAAAGTAACAGCAATTAGTCTGTCTGTATATACTGGCCATGTTGTACCGAAGAGATGTAAAGAATGGCTCAGTGGAAGGGGTACGTGGGCGGCGGCACACGGCCACGCTGCTGTCTGAGCCCCGGCCCCGCCCACAGGCCGCTTCCACCAATGAAATTCGTCTGCGCTTCTGGGCCCCAAGTGGAAGGTCCACAGCAAAGAGAAAAAGCGGGCAAGAGTGGAGCCGGAGACGCTGGAAGAGGAGTTTCTCTCTCTGCGCAAATCTTCTTCCCCCACCCCCTCCTCGGTGCAGGATGACCAGCTACGTGTTTCTGCAGCGGAAAGCTTTTTGTGGCTGATCAACAGAGCGGACAAGAACCGGACTCTTTCCCCTGAGCATCGGATGCCGCTGCAGGGAGATGTGAACTTCGCCAGATGTTGCTAGAAAGCGCCCGTGCGGGCTCTGAAGTTCGGCCAGAAGACGGGCAAACTCCGCACGGTCCATGTCCATAAGCAAACGTGGGATTAGTCGCACTTCATCAGCAGTCATCCTCCCTCCCTGTCGCCTGATCGGTTCGCCTTAAACCCTATTTCTGGAAGGCGGACGGACTCTATGCCGCCGCTCCCGCCGGAGCGCTCGGTCTGACATGGCAGCCCGCGCCGCCGCGACGCGCCTCTTCTGGCCGCCCGTGTGCGTGCTCCTGCTCCTGCCGCTGCTCCTGCTCCGGGGATGTCCGGGCGCCGCGTCCCCGTCGCACGGCCGCCGCCTGGTGTGCTGGCAGGCCATCGTCCGGTGCCACGGTGAGCCCGAGTGCCACTACGCGTACGAGCAGTACTTGCACGCGTGCGCGCCCGTGCTGAACGGCGCCGGGAAGGCGTGCCCGAGCCACTGCATCTCGTCGCTGGTGCAGCTGAACCTGACGGCGCACGGGCCCGCGCTCGAGGACTGCGACTGCGCGTCGGACCGCGTGTGCCGCGACACGAAGCGCGCCATCGAGCCGTGCCTGCCGCGGACGCGCAGCACCGGCTGCACGGACGCGCGGCGCCAGTGCGAGACGGACGCGCGCTGCAGCGGCGCCATGCGCGACTACCTGCTGCACTGCGGCAAGCTGTTCAGCGGCGCGCGCTGCACGGACGCGTGCCGCCGCGTGATCGCCGGCATGCGCGAGATCCCCAAGGCGGGCCTGCTGGACACTTGCGTGTGCGACGGCAGCGAGCGCACCATCTGCGAGTTCGTCAAGGTGAGCATGAAGACGCTGTGCTTCGACGCGCCCGACGAGCGAGCGGGCAGCGGGTTCTCCCGCCTGGAGGACGACTCTGAGGACGGAGACGTGGTCGAGGACGGCTGGGACGAGGAGAGCCGCGGCTCTCCGTCCGCACCCCGGCATGCGCTCACCGCGCTGGCGTGCCTCTTGGCCGTGCTGTCTCACCTCTGACCTGTGCGGACGCCCTGTTTAAAGGGCAAGGGTGCAAGTGCGTCCCACTCCCAAGCTTCCGTCTTCGCCTGGCATCAGGTCGCAGCCCCACAGAGCCTAACCTGTTGACGCAGGGCATGAGGCAGGGTACATGCCGGATGGGACTCCAGTCCATCGCAGTCTCTCTGTCTCCCGCACATGCACAGAACAGCTTAGAGTTGTCTCCGGACCATGGGGAGAAACCCATACAAACATGCAGAGAAAATGGAAATTGAAAACCTAACTGAACCTGATTCAAATCCGTGTCTAAACCTGTAGCCCGGGAGGTATCCGCCACGCTGCCTCGCTTCTGTTTCGTTTTCGCGTCAAAGGCTACTTTTTCCACTTTGCGTGATGTTCCCGTGCGGTCCCCTCACATCGAGTTAGCGTTGCAGATTCACCTGTTCTGATCCTCAGCGGTGTGAAGCGTGTGTGCTCGCCAAATTTATGAGAACTGACGTGAATTTATTGGGCCCCCAAAAGCATCACCATGAGACGTGAGCCTCTACTGCGTTCCACGTGCCTTACTTTGTCGGTGAAACCAAAACAAAATGTAAAACGCACAGGAGCAAACACACACATCTATAAAACAGCGTGTTTGTTACTCTTGCCTCTGGTGACAGCAGAATTGCAAATCCTCCGACAAACCCAGTTTAATGATGGAATTGGAGATTGCAGATCTTCAGGTCAAAATTAACAACTGTATGCAGTGGAAATTAATTTATTTGGCATCAAATCTCATTTTGGTTTATTCCCTGTCAAGATTTCAGTATTTCGGTTTTCCGAGACATACTTGTATGAAAAGTTTGTTTAAAACTGTACAGTGTACTATATAAAATTATTTAGAATGTGCATTTGGCGAGATGGTTTGTTCGCTGTTGAGAAGTTGTCAACACCCCCTGTGCACCTTGCTTTGTTTTGTGTTTGTACAGAAAGCATAAAAGAGACTTCTTAAAGAAACTCTGGACTGACGCACGTTTGTTTAACAGATTATTATAACATTTAGTATGTATTGCAAAACCTTCAGTGCACAGAAAAAGTGTAGATGTTGAAGTGTGGGAGATTCGTTTCTGCCGGCAGATAGCCGCAGCCTAACGCAAATATTAAAATATGACATGGCTCTGCCTCACTTGACCCTGTAAACAGAAACGTTTGTGGAGGGAATAAGCGAAGGTGTTTGTAAATGTATAAACAAAGAAAGGAAAGTGCTTTTCCCTAAGGGGGGTTGGGCTGAGATGACGCCAGGAAAAAAGGCCAAAGTGCTTTATTTTTCTTAACTGCTTATGTTTTCAGAGCCTCTAAGTAAAGAAAAACACTTCATTGCAGTGCAGCAACAATCAGAAATGAATCCTGATTTAAAGAAAAACGAGAAACTGGTGGTTTACATCAACGGTGTGCCTCTAAACTAAGTTTTATTCTTTGTAATATTTTCCAATTTAGCCTTTTGCTGAAAAATACTACAGTATAATTTAGCATGGCAATTTTATGGATGCTACTATGACAGCTCTGGTGAATGTTTCCCTAATAATTTTTTTTTTTTTTTTAGAAACAGGGTCTCAAAATTAGCAAGTAGAAAACAACAGAGCACTTTTAATTATTTTATATTCTGTAATAAATCAATGGAAAATAACATTCAGATTATGCCCAGCCAATAAATGTTTTTAAACCGCCAAGTGTAGTGTCAGTTTTGTCCCAGCATATTTGTAATGTAATTACAGGGTTTAACAAACAGTTTGGTTAAGTGGATTGTCAATTGCAAAGCATTATGCCTACAATTAAACTGCAGTGCGTTTGCTTTTGTAAACATGTTGCTGAAATGCCAAACCACAGAGCTTTACAGTCTTACATTTGCAGAGTGTAGTAGAGAATCTAATTTTACTGTTTTGAATCTGATTGACGGCCTTTGGTACACGAGAGTGAACCGCCCTTCATCAGATCTGCTTTACATTATTTTCCCTCAATCTGCGAACTGACGTCAGGTATATTTAAATGATGACTCTCAGCTCTTACAATTCAGATTTTTGTATAAAAAAGAAAGTCATATTACTCATACTACTGTGCTAGTTGTTTTAAAAAATAAATACAAGATCTGAATGTAAATCTCTACAAATTTCAGTAAATTCCACGCTCAAATCATTGAAAACAGTTATACCCTTTCAACAGTTATAACTGGTATAATCATGCATATCTGTCTGTTTTCTCTCTATATAGCCAGCATGGATGACTGTTATGAGGGCCTCAGAATCAATGATTTGTGAAACCTTTACCAGGAGGCAGAACAAGGACCCTTGAGATTAATTGACAAACAAGAGTCTGAGTGTCACTTAAATCCTGGGATTTAGTAGAACCCTCATTTACCTACAGAAGAGGATCTGCCACCACATTGCCACTTCTCTTAGAATCCTGGAAAATTTCCCTCTACTTTTAGCCATTGGCATATTTGTACACAACCTTACATTTCAAAAAGTGAAATATGCTCTTCCATTTGGAAGAGCAGAGAAAACAGAATTTAATTTCATTTGTTGTTGACTCAGGAGTCAGTCATGTGACAGGAATTACAAAGTCAGTCTCACAATAGTTGTGCATATTTTTTTTTATCCTACAGAAATTCTCCACATCATAAATCACTGCAACTTTCTGCACTTTGATGTAATTAATAAATTAATAATGTAAGTGTAAATGTTAAAGGATGTTATATTTTCATTTGTTCTTTACTTGAGATGGAGAAGCAGTTTTTTTCCAGTATATTTTAGTAATTTTAGCTTCCGAACTATCTGTTCCAGCATAAACCATTGCAACGTTAAAGCACTGTATATCTGCACTCCTTTATATCTGCATGTATTCATTCAACTCACAATAATGAGAGTAATCAAATTATCCTAGATTTTTTAAAAAATTTTTTAATTTTCTCTCCCACCCTGGGTCTATGCTCCAATGCTTCCAAATCCAAATATTTCTTTCAGATCCAAGCTGCCACTTTGATTTCGTCACATCAGGCTCCTGTTGAGATCACAGCCCTTTGAAATAAAAAAAATGTTCCTAATCCAGTTATAACAGCTGGGTTTCACTGCCCAGGGCCTTGAGAGGAACACCAGGATTAAACTGCAGTCAAAGAAAATCCTTAACCACTGCTTATTGAACACTTTGCATTTTGGATAAAAGGACATTAGAATTTAAACTTTGTGGGCTTTATATTTTTATACTTAACATTCACCCAACAACTGTGTTACAGCAGTGCAACATAAATCAAGTTGATTCTTTAATGCAGCTGTATTCATTTAAGCTTGGATGCTTGTATCTAGATTGACAAGAACAAAATTTTAACATTTCAGAGGTAAGATTCAGGAAGTTGACTGGATCCTGATCTGCGTATGCCAGCAAACTTCCTCAGGTGAAATGCGCATGTGTTTACATTGTTACTGTGCCACGCAAACCCATACTTTAAATATTGCAAATGTAATAATTCCATTTATACTAGTTTATCTTTTCTATTCGAGCTGTAAAACTGGTAACAGTTGTCAACAAATACTGCACACAAGTAAATCCCTTCTGAATAATAATTTGGAATAATGTTTTGTTAAATGATGTCATGGTATTTCCCTGGCAGCGTATAGCCAAAGGATGAAAAAATGTGGTAATATATACCTTACAGGATAATTAAAAGAGAAATGAATGCTTTCAGAAATGAATTACTCGGTAACTTAATATTCTATGGATATGTGGTATATTGATCTTTTGGAAATATGGAACATTTTTCTCCTGGTTTATTTCAGATTAGGAAAAAACAGAGTTACTTTGCAAATTGGTTTAGACTACATGTTCATATGATACTTAGTTTTCATGATTTAAATTTATGGAAGTATTCAAGTCTTTTTAATCTCTCTGTATAATGATCAAAATGTTTATACACGCTGAGAACGTAGAAGAAGTTTGACCCCTGCAGACTGATTGTTCATGCACTTAAAAGACACAAAGTGAGTTTTTGTGCGTTGCTTATGGCTTGTTCGCTACCTTTGTACGTAAATATGCAGGAATGACTAGCGCACAACTCCAGCATCTGCAACGCGATGCAGTCAGCATGAGGCAGGAGTGATTTATGCTGGTAGGTTAGCTCAGGCAGGAACACTTGCATGACCTCAGACCGCAATACAAACAAACCTGCCCACAGCCCAGCAGAACTGTTTCTCAGCCCCTATAGCCTGCAGGCCGTAATGCTGTCGGAGCGGTAAGCACAGCGGGCTGGGGGGTGGTCCATAGCGGCTGTCTGCGGCCTGGTGTTGCACAGCAATCTGGGATCAGTGAAGTACAAAGCAGGAAGGAGAGGAGAGGAACTTTCAACAAGAGCAAAGTACGTTTCCCTCTTTCATGATCTAGGCTGATCGGGCTGCTTCCGTCTGCCAGCCAGGACGCAGCTGCCACTGGGCCGCCCTCCGGCCACTTCCCTGCCACCTCTTCAGACTAGGTTTTCCAGTTAAAGAGGAGCGTGGTGCAATAATTCCAGGAGCTGGGAGAAGGAGACAGGGGGAGAGAAAAACACAAAACTTGCTGACACGGGGCATAACTTAATTTCCACGGTGCCGAGGCAGCTGTGTGGAGTAATGTGCCGTGGCAGCCCATTAAAACTTCAATGCCTCCGCTGACCCAGAAGGGAAACTCTGGCTGCACGGAGCCAGTTCAAAGGGGGAGGTGATCCGCACAATTTATGTGCTTGTCTTAAAGAAACACACTCCACTTCTCATTGCCGGCCGACCGAGTGCTTGGTGGTTACACTGATCCTGTCTGTGTGATTGAGTGTCATCACTCAAGAAAATCATATTACATCATTTTACACTGGTAAAATATTAAAGTGCAGCAGTGGTAAATAATTTAATTGGCAAAAATTCCACATGTTTATATTCAAAAATATTCACTGTTAGTTTTGTTTCTGAAATATGTCAACTTTAAATGCATACTTATTTTGCGACTCTTTTCTCAAACTTACGGTGTGTGCGCTAAATATTTTTAGACCGCTCAAAATGTAATGTGTACAAGCTATGATGATCAAATGATTTACCAAAGGTTTACCAAATAGTATGTTTTTATTCTAAATACATACCTTCATAAAAATAAAAAAAAAATGATGTTGTCATATGATTTATAGGCAACGTTTAGATCTCAGCTGTCTTTATTATTAAAATCAAATTTACTTGTGAATCCACAATATGTACAGAAGCTCTTCCCCTACTGGCAACCTTGAACAAAGGTGGCAGAAAAATTAATGAATAAATAATTTAGATAGCTATATAAATAAGTATTAGCAAAGCAGGTAAGACATACAAGATGCTGCTCAGTGATTTCACTAAAAACACACTGAACAAATGTGCATAATTCCATTTAAGCAACAAGCAGCAGTGAGTTTCGGGGTGGCCCTGAGAAGAACTTTCTGTCTGTCATTTTAGCAGGTTTTGCTAGGGGGGTAATAGCAAAGCTGCCTGGGTAGTTTGGTCATCAGATGGTGCAAGTGCCGCTCAAACAAAACCTTTAGTGGGAATAATGACGCAAAGCTGGAGAGTTGTTAGAAGTTAATGGTCTCCCATGGACTCAATAAGGCCGGGCCTCCACTCCATTAAGCTGACCCCTGGGGGCATGGGCCAAATTGCACCCAGTTGCTGTCTTGAAGGTATTCATCCTTCACACATTCATTTCCTCCTTTATGTTATCCCTCTTGCCCCTCCCACCTCCCCCTTTCATCTGGGGAAGGTTTGCTGGGGAGCCGGGGTGCGGGGAACAGTCTCTGTACAGTCTCTGAGAAAAGAAAGAGAGCCAAGGTCATAAATATGTTAAACTGGCAAGGGAGTTTAAGTGGCTTTGTAAATGAACCACAAATGGACCTTGAGAGCAATTAATGAATATGAAGCAAAGGGACACCTCCTGCAGAGGGACGCTCTTTCACATCCAACAAAGCACATTCCAGTGTTCTAAGAAGATGTTCCTATATTCATGAAGTACACATACGACAAATATGAAGAATAATAATCAATAAAAACGCTAGCTTTGTCTTGTGAATAGACATGGAGGCGTATGATTCTTTGATGCACTGCAAATGCGTTGATTTCTTGAAAAAGATTTACAGGTTATTGCTGCACTCTTACATGTTATTTTTCAGTGTTTACCATTTTACTTGAAAAAATTTAAACAGAAACATTTTGAATTCAGGTATGCGTTAATGTTTGTCTTTGCCTTCTTTGATTATTTATGTTTGCCATAGGTCATCGCATAAGAAATGGTCACTTTTTTTGCCACTGAAATGTGACTCTTCCTCTCCACTGGCATCAATGTAATAAATGGTTTACAGTTGTAATTCTTTGAACATTTTCAGTTATGATGGGAAACTCATTTAAATCCAGAAGTAGAAACGCAATTCAAAAGTTATGAAACTTTACTATTAAGGAAAATGCAATTATTTCTCTCAGTGAACATGCCTTGGTTTAAAGTATCTATTTGCATTTTAAAATTGTTCAGCAGTACCACAAAGAATGATATAACTCAATTTAGTGTAATAATTCAGCACAGCAGTAAAAGTTTATTGTGCGACCTTTGTTACAAAGTCAAGAAGCAAAAACAAAGTTTTCCTCAAGAAGTTGGCAGAGTTTAACGGCGAGCATTAAAGTTTATTTAAAACCTTGCCTTCACCTTTCAAAAGAATGATATAATGTTTTGCATTTGGTCCAACTGCACCAGCATACAGAGCATCCCAGTCCAAATCACCCTTGACAGTGTTAGAAACGGTACATTTGTTCTTATACAACACTAAGTTTATGACACTCTCTCCTGTATTATTTTAAGGAACCCGTAAAAACCCGATTGACCCTTTCTTGAGGCACCTATAGATCAAGAGGAGAGTGTGGGCAGCTGGAAGTAAGCAAGGCCAAATACCATCGAAGAAATAGGCCCACATTCAACTTTGCAAGTAAAGCTTCAAAAGACATTTAGAACTGAACCCTTTGCGTCCACATTTGTTGATTCTATGGATTACGACATAGTTTAGCTACGTTTCAGGAACCCAGGTTTGAATCTCAGCTCCTGCTGCATAAATCATAGCACATGTCTTAGTAACCAGACCTTCTGAGATATCTCGGACTGAACTGTCAGCTTGCAGTGGTTTAACAAACTAACTTCAAACCTGCTTTACCGTCAGTCTCCACATGGAAATCCTATTCATTCCACAGCTTTCAGGAATGTGGGAGATTTTTCCAGCTTATGAATGCATTTTCACTCTTCTCTGCATTTCTACTGGCCTTGGAGGAAACTTCTAGCATGCAGTTGCACAGAGACCTGTAGCTTTTCAACCTGTGATGACTAAGATGTGGGTGAAAGATGCACACTGAGTAGCTTCAGCAAAGTAAAATAACTTTTGAACCCAGCTTCTGTAGTTCTTTCTTTACTTCCTGCCTCCTTTATCTTGCTGTTTTATCTTGTACTTCTTGACATAAAGTCCAACACACTGCAGTAATAAATATTGTAAACCATCATGGATTCGTAATGTGAAATGAGAAAAAATCTTTAATTTTGGAATGAGCAAATATAGCATGATCTTTGTCATAATTTATTTTCTTTTCCATCAGTACTGACAGAGCAAAGAAGGATGGAACAGCTGTTGCTTCCAGAAGAACTTTTAACCCAGTGACATCAAAGATAAGAAGAAGAGCTGTTTCATGGGGACAGCCTTTTGCCCACACCACCTCCTCCTCTTCATAGCTGGCGTCGCCTTTCAGTCTCTTGGGGGTCAGAGAATGCAGGCCTATCTTGGCTGTACTTTATCACAAATTTCTCTGTTAAATTAAAAGTAACTCATTTTGAATTTTGATTTTTTTTTTTTTTAAATGTACTAACCAAGTACATAATGTATTTCTCTGAAGTAATTTAAATATTTGTGTGGCGATGTACAGCAGTCAGAATGTCTCCAGGGTTCTTGTAGGAATTACTCAGCTAAGCGCAAATGGAGACAGAGAATGAGGAAGTGCACACTCAGGCCCCCTCAGCTGGAAGTGTACTTATATGTGAGTAAATCCATTTCCTCGCTGACCATTTGTACTTAGCGAAAGGTTTGAAATGCTAATCTGTTCTGTCATTTTAGAAGTGGGTGTGGCAGGTGACACAGATGTTAACAATAAATGTTGGTCCTCCTGAAAGATACCAATAGCCAAACAACAGTCAAAGTGCCTTTCAAACATCTAAAATATCATCTCACTGTCCAACGAAGAGAAGTGAATGCATATATCAGTGAAATCAAAATATAAGAAATGTGAAATGTTACAGAACTCTCCAAGGGCTATGAATTTCATGTGGACTCTGTGTATTTGATAATAATTAAAGGAAGTCTATGCAACCTTACTTAATACTGAATGCCATTACTGATTCATAGCTATGTGCTGGAAATATGTATACATCTTCTACCTATTCTGTCTACTTTAAAAAAATTATCCATATTGTAAAAGTGGAAAAGTTTTTTTTTTTTTTTCTTGCCAGTCCTATTTCACTTTGTTATTTTACAGTGTAATAAAAAGTATTTGCCCCCTTCCCAGTTTCCTGTACAATTGTCACCTGACATTGAATGTTTCCAAGTCTTCATCCAAAATCTAATGTTAGATAAACAGTTCCTGAGAGAACAAATAACATTTTTAAAAATTTATTTAATTTATCTAACAAAGTTCTTCAAGGCTAACTGCCACTGGGTGAAAAAATGATTGCCCTTTTAAATTTAACAACTGGTTTTTTCACCTTCAGATGGAATAACTACAACCCTTTCTCCCATAGGAATTTTGGGCTGAGTATGAACTGCTCTTTTCAGATCCTACCGCAGCATCTCTATTGAATTTGGAACTTTGACTAAACCATTCCAAAGTTTTGATTTTCCTTATTTGAAAAGCGTTGTTTTCATGTTCAGAATGTTATATTATCAAAAAAGCTTTGTAAGTTTGGAAAGTTTGGTTGTGTTCTTGCGGTACTGTAAAAATTCTCTTTTCCCTTCTGCATTCATGATACTTTTCTGGCTTGTGACCAAAGCATAGGCCAGCACTTGATGGTCTCGTGCCCATTCCCAGAAACTCTAAATGAATTGGTGAAGAAAATGCCTACCAGCTCTGTGCTCCTTGGCCAGCCTGCCAACATTTCTCCTGCTTTAGCTAAGGTCAGTCTTCCTGATTCCACATAAAAATAAGTGTTACTAAGCTGTAGTTAGCCATAGTTTCAGGTGCGTAAAATCTGCAGATCCCCCATTTAAACCTCTGTGATTATGCTGATTTATACTGAACATATTATATATTGTAGAGAGTTTTTATACTCTTCAGTTCAAAAAAAGGAGTCATAGTCTGTGAAAGGAGAGCAAAAATGCCAATAGTTTGTCCTGGATAAATGTATGTTGTATAATGTAAAAGTTTAAGTTTCATAGGGGCCACTAAAATTTATGCTTATAGATACAACAGTAAATAATCACAATATTTTATTTAAACGGGAAATGCCCGTGGTTGTTCTGCACCTGAAAAGAGATGTTTGTACATATTCATTTGTAAGGTGTAGTCTTTAATAAAACTCAGACATAAACTGATTCTGTATTGTCAGGTTTAAAATCATAATCAAAATATAAATAACTAACCTGGTCTAGGGAATCAAAAACCCATATATTGCTCTTTTTGTGGGCTGGTCAATAAGATTCAGGGAGTTGAACTCTAAATTGAATGCTTATGAGAGTTTTCAGGAAATATTTTGAGCCAAGTGTAACCCATCCCCAAACTGCCGATTTTGGACACACTCTGTACGTTGACTGGCAGGTGTGTCCTCGGGATATTTTGTATGTTGTAGCTCTTGGCTCACCTGTGGATCACAATAACCAAGATGGGCAAATTCCTGAAGCCTGGTTGTTTTTTGTGTCACGTAGCTCAGGCAGATTCATTTGGAATACCTACAAACCCAATAGACTCGTTCATACATTTTCACAATACTGAGTTCAAGTTTCTTTTTAGGAATGAATAAACAAAATGGGGGAAGCCATATAGCATCCTTATGTTGTTGGGATATAACAGCTCACCTTTTCAAAAATCCCTTCCTTTAGTTAGGATCCATCCATACATCTATCCATTTGTCTTCCCATTTATCCATCCTTTATCATTCATCACTTAATCTTGAGTAGGGTCGCTCCATTCTTGAACCTATCCTGGAATGGGATGTTGTACCAGTCCTTCATCTAATTAGGGTCCATGCATGGTAAATATATTTATTTAAGTTTATGTCTAATGTTTTGGTGTGATTTATAGAAATAGAAAGGCATATTTATATCTTTTTTACATGTTAACTGAAACCCAGAATTAAGCACACTGGTGCAACGAGTTTTTCCTTTGTAAGAGTTTCTCCATCCCAAATTTTTCTCCGGATGGTTGTAATAGTCTTCGACCCCTTAAATAATTCACAGGTCAAAGTGCAGGAAAGCTAAGAAACTAAGACACAGTATATTTTAAACTTCCTGTTATTTTATCTTGACAGAGCATTTCAGGTAATGAGCTCAGCGTGAACTATATTCTGCAAATGAAAGATGTGAAAATTACTTCCCAGTCTCTGATTCTTTGGCCATGTTTGTTAGTGCAAGTAGGCATGTTTGGTTGACATTTTGAACTTTCTGTTTGCTTAACAGCGAAACTTTCGGGGATAACTACAAATTTGTAATTGTGTAATGTTGAAATGAAGGAGCAAATTTCCAATATAAAAATAAATCAAGCACATAAATGCACAATAAAAGTTTATTTAATCATGCACATCAGATGTATTTGTTGGGGTTTTTTTAATGCATAATGCCGTGAAAGGTGAAAAACACCAAAAGTGACAGAATATCAAAGGTTCACACTCATAAAAAAGTATGAAAACTCTGTATAAAGAGTTGAACAGATAGACAGACAGGCAGGCAGACAGATAAACCCGCTGAAGTTTATAAAAATGTACATTTATACACACTGCAGAGTTTTAAACTGATTTCATTAAGGAAACATGTGCATTGGTTTTTTTTTTTTTTCTGTTTTCATAAATATTTCCGACTTACAAAGTATGTTTTTAAGGATTTGGAAACCTGGAACATCCCGAACTTGGTATATAATGCCAAAGGCATCATTATTTCCTAAATATTCCACTTCCTGAAGGAACTGGAACAAATTAAAGATTAAATGTGGGAGGAAAAGAAATACATGTAGAAATGCAAAACCTAAACCTTAAGTGCACATTTAGTGGAACTGAAACTTATGAGGTCAGCTTAAAATAATTTTTGCCTGAAGCATGTGACAAGGACATTATCATTCTATGCATTTATAATCAAAACCATATGGTTTAGGTCTGACAAAAAAATCGACTCTTGAACATGCTCTGTGTAACCTTAGCATTCCTTGCACTGAAGGGATTTAGGAACACTGTTCAGGGTCTGAGCACGAGAGCCACTTCTGAACATTTCCCATTACTCAGGAGGCAAGACTGCCCAACTGTTTACCTAAAGATTAAAAATGGCCAAGTTTTTGGATGTACTTTTACTTTTGACAGTTTACACTTGATCCAAAATTTAATGGGACTGTAAACAGTACAGATATGCAATACTACTAATGTGCTCTTTAAGACACCTAAGAGCAATATCTCATGACATAAAATGTTAGTCAGTGGCAAAGTCATTTTAAACAAAGGCAGCTTCACTGTGTTAAAAATTCATAGCCTCTGTATTCCTTTACCTTTAAAGTGTTTCATATATTTCTTGCATAGCAAAAACATCACCAGGTTGTATTCTTGGATATGAAGAATGGATTTTTGTTTAAATCCGTACACCAAATAAAAATCTGTTACATGAAACAAACCTTTATTTAGGAAAATGTCGCAGCGCTAGCGTTTCATGGGAGTGGGTTCATATCCCGGTTTGTCTTTGTGAAGTTTGCATGTTCTCCTTGTGTCTGTGTGGTTTTCCTCCCACAGTTCAATGACATGTGTTTTATCTTAATTGGTGATGCTAAATAGCATGCATGCATGTATTTGTGACCACCTTACAATGGGCTGGTGACCCATTGAGGCTGTAACCCTCCTAGCTTAATGCCCAGTGATTCCAGGATAGACTCTAGATCACAGTGACCCTGACAAGGACAAGTGGTTAATCAAAGTAAGTGGGAAAAGTATTTATTTTATACATTTGCAATCGATTTAAATTTTAAAAAGTGGTACAATGCCTCTAGAATATATACAAACCCCATAGACTCGCTCATACATTTTTACAACTCTGAGTTCAGGTTCCTTTTTAAGAATGAATAAATAAAATGGGGGAAGCCATAGAGCATCCTTATGGTGTTGGGTCATAACATCTCACCTTTTCAAAAATTACTTTCTTTAGTTTGGATCCATCCATGTGTCTATCCATCTGTCTGTCCATACATTCTTTTATCCATTCATTGATCAATAATAATTTATCGCTTGATCCTCATCAGAGTCACTCTATTTTGGAGCCTACCCTGGAAAATCCGTTTGTGTGCATGGTGAAAAGTTCAACGAAAATGATGCTATATATGGCAGAAAATGTTACATGATAACAAAATCCATAAGGAAAAACAGAAACCTGTAACCATATGAATGGCCATAAATTGCACAACTGTCCTGTAAAACACATTTACCCTAGAGGAGCTGCCAGTGTTAAAGGCAGGAACAGAATATCTTGTTTTCTCTTTGGAGGAATTCTTGTCACTCTGCCATGGCATGACTCAGAGTTGCAGTGATCCATTTCACGCTCGTGAACAAGAACAATATGTAAGAGAATGATAGATCCCCTACCCACCCCCTACCACCATATCTCCAGGATGAAGACCAGGGCTGTACCAGCATCCCTGGGGGGGGCACCATTTTACACACTAAATATCCACAGAAAATTGTGTTTGCTCTGGGGATATCTGTGAGAACACCCTGGAAATATGGTATGAGGCACAGTGGGTCTGCCTCACTTCATGCTATCAGCAAGATATACTATATTTACATGGACACATTTCAACCACATAACCGTAAGACTAGAACGGTTCTGCCGTAGAATAAAATTATCAGTACAGTAATTGTGAGAATGTGTAAACATGCCAATGCACAAAAATATTATGCAACACATGATCTTTCATGGTGAAGAAAACATTTATAATATGAAGAATCATTAAGCATTGCTAACTGTTAAACTTTGTCACTGAGTTACAGTTAACAGTACTTCCAGTTCCAGCTATTGAGCCATCCAATTCTCAGGAATAACAACTGAAATGAAAGATACTGTTCATCAGATATGTTCTTGGAAAATTCTAAAGAAAAACAAAAATGTATGCTTCCTTACAGCTATTTACTCATTTCTTTATGAGTTCATGATGTGGCATTTATAACACTGAGCTGTAAACATATATTTTCTCTGGACTGGTGTATCTTCAAAAACAGAAGCCTCTTTTCATTGTAAATTCTTGTTAATATCAAATTAATTCCTTGATGGTCTATTGAGGCAAAGAATAATCTCTGTTTCTTGTGGTTTTAATTGGCATCATACTTGGTGGTACAAGCATTCACTTTTAACTTTAAGATGAGAACTACCAGCTATCGGTGTAAGAGTATCTTCTTTAAGAAAGCGCAGTTGGAGAAGTTTAGTTATAACTTGTTTGCAGTAAGAGATCTTACAGCATATTGACTCACTTATGTTTATTCCATTTGTTTTGTGGGTGTTTTTTTTTCCAAAGATATTTACAGTGATTTACCGGTGAATACATCAAGGTAACTTTTTCCTGGAGACACTTGGGATGGCTACCATGGTCAAGTCTTCCACATTAGGAGGTGGGATTTGAACCTGGGTCCCTGAAAAGCAAGGTGGCCTGCTATTAAAGTTATTTGGGCAATATTTGGGGCATGGGCCTGATTTTAAGCCTGCAAATGTGAGCAGAGTTAGGAAAGTAGAAATAAAAAGACATATATACAGTACAATAATGTTACATACAGCTAAACAGCTAAAGCAAAAGAACTTTTATGAGACAGTCGGTAATTTTTTTGTCCTTCTGTATGATTGTTTTTGGCTTTGAACTAACTGACTGTACTATGACAATTGTCCTTCTGTATCTGTGTGCCATTGTATGCTGGTGAAATGTACCTACTGTATATTCTACCTGAGCTGTATGACAGCTAAATGTATAAATGTAAACACAAATGAACATAGTATCTATTATTTCCTGCTCTCTGCCTCTCTCTCTACCTCTCTCTCTCTCTCTCACACACACACACACACACACACACACACACACACACACCCATTGACATTGTCAGGGTATGTTTCTGTGGTTTCAGTAGCATTTATTACAAGTGTGTGAGTACAAAAATGATGGGTTTGTGGGTACAGGAATAAGGAGAAATTGTTACTGTGCGATTTTTGTTCCCTAATATTGTTTCAATAAAATATTTTTGAGACTTGCATACTTCAGTACAGAAGATTAAAAACGATGTCTTTCTTTTGAGCAGTCTGTCAAGATCTGTAGGTGAATTAGATGGATTAGCAGCATATCTTTAAATGTTTTTAGTTCATATCAGGCTTTGCAGTTCTCAGTTTTGGTGTCATAAATTCAATCCATGAATCCCAGCAATCATGCGCCCCTTGTGAAAAAAGTATACTTAGTATGCTTTTAGTAAATTAAAAGTATATTTAGTATATATTACCCGTATGTTATTTTGGCCACCCTTCTACTTAAGTATACTTTTTTCACATGGGACCTTAATATCCACAATGAATAGTAGTGGGGAATCCATCTAAATAAGCAGTTTATTAAATTTGGGACAGTACTGACTTTTCGATCCAAACCCTAATAATCAGGGATAAAGAAAGACAACAAACTAATTGTCCATAAATGCAAGGAATTTGGTCTGCTTTTGTATTAAATGAGTTCCACAGTGCTGTGTTGGAACGATTTCTCTATGAACCAGTAAACGTGGTAATGCACCTGAAGGTAAGGCCTTGCTGCGTTTCATTTGGTACGTGTCTACATGAGGGCCAAGGCAAATAGCTCTGTGTTGATTTTGCCCCTGGGGCATGAAACCACCCCCACTTGGTGACTAATATGAGAGTCGTGAGCCTGTAGCCCCAATAATTACAGGGCAGAGGGGGACAGCAGATCAGGGGTCGCCCTCCTAATGGTTTATTCCAGCCGACCGCTTGCGACCCGCCTGGGAAACAGCAGCACAGTAGAATGGGACGTTCTTGAGGTCTTGGCTGCGGAGGCCGTCCTGTTTCGCAGAGGCAGGCTGCTAACCCGTAATTAAAATGAATTAGCATTGTACATTCTCCCTTGACATGCAGCCATGTTAACTTCTTCGACAGAAGTAAGAAGCCAGATATCCAGCTATATTGCCGATCCTTTAAAAATGTTCTCTGTTTTGGGCAGAAACCTGTTCGGTTTACTTGGGTTTTTTCTGGCTTATTGTTTAAAAACAGAAAAAAATATAGCATGATTTAACTAGAATAGATGACAACTTTAAAAACATTACAAAATCCTGTATTGTTACTGCATAATTGCATGGTATTGGAAAGTGCCACTGAGTCATTCCTGACTCCTGGGCAACCACTGAAAGTTTTCAAACCAAGGTGGAACAGAAGTGGTTTGCCATTGCCTTCTTCCAACATTTTTTTTCTTTAGAGGGGTGCAAACACGGAAGAGAATCTGCAAGCTCCACACATACCCCTGAGCTGGACTTCAACACCACATCAGGCAAGCAGTGAGGCACAAGTTTACCCCACTACACCACTACATCCCCCAATTGCAGGGTATGCTCATAAGAAAAACAGAATCTGATTTACATTAACAAATATAACATGTCTAAAGAGCTAAGTAGCAGGTCACTAAAAAGCATTTTCCTTCACTCTGGGTCTTTGTATTGCCAGTTACATGAAGAGTTAATAGAATATGAGATTCAGAGTTAATAGAATGTTACATCAAGTTACATTAAGTTACATTGAGAGTTAATAGAATGTGATATATATATATATATATATATATGTTTATCAGTGCCACCTTTATTAAAAGTTTGCATGTTTTCAAAAGATAATTCCTATCGGTAATACTATCAGGAAGTATTTTAGCTCCTTTTAATTTCTTTTTGCTTTCTGAGGGCTGCTAATAATTTGCTTTGACTGAATATTTGCTTTCAACTGCACACTGAACTCATGCCCTTATCCATGACTCTGGCCAGCAGACAGTGTTTCCTTGATGAAATGTGACAGATTGGTTGTGTCAGGACTGGTATGAATTATGTGAATCGATTTCGTGAGACAAACTTCCAATGACTCCGATATGTGGAATGCTAACTTCCCTCGAGGTCAGCAAATGGGCCTTTTTAGCATTGCTTTGAGGAGGATACCAGCATGCACAATACCTACATCAGTGTTTTCTGTCTACTCTCCCAAATATTTCATTTTAAAATTTAATGTGACTATAAAACTTTTAAATATGTTCTCTTCACTTGTTTTTGGAGCAATTTGTAACATATCTGGCATAACCAAAATCTCATGTCACCACAACAAAAGAAAAACTTTTCTCTGCCAAGACGGCTTTTTTTGCATTCCCTGTGTTAACAACAATCAACTCAAGCACTTAACCAATATCATTTAACACCGTAAATTTCTTTTGAGGAATTTGTCAGGGGCAGAGTTAAGAATTCACACAAAACAAACTGTGCCAGATACTCCAGTTAGCAAGTGTTTGCATGTGCCAAGATCTGAATTAAAAGGTCATTTGTTTTGCCATCTTTTCAAGGGGACATTCTACCTTTATTCACCTCCGCACTTTGGACTGGGCTGTTCATTCACTGTACTTGCGCTGAAGTAATGTCACAGTAAAGTCTGCTAAGAGGAACGCTGAATGAATCGGGCACTGGGGACAAAAGGTCACAGCAAGAAGAAAGCTGAAGAGAATGGTGAAACCATTCATCAGATCAATGGAATGCATTGGCATTTGCTGTAGTCAGTTGTCGCTGGGCTGCTTGACACTTGACAGCACGGACACTGCCTCTGTACTAAGCTACCCTCACAAGCCACTTTATTACCTACACCTACCTGACTCCAGAACAGTACAAATTCAGCAGTAAGGTGCTGGACACATTCTGCAGGGTTCTTTGTCCATGCTGGCTTGACAGTTTCATAGACTTGTGGGAGATGTTTGGCACCACCTTAATTCCTTTCCATTCTACCTCATCCCAAAAGCACTCTGTTGATTCTAGAGGTGCAAGTCACTGGAGTAAAGTAAGGGGACTGGCATGTTTGTAGAACCATGCTGAGATGACATTTGCTTTCTGTATGAAACATTATCCTGCTGGAAACATCAGTTTGAGGAAGTTTAAACTGGCCATGCAAAGGTACATCTGGTTTGCCAAGGTGCCCAATGATCTTCAAACACAAAACACTCCTCACGCTGTCACACCAGCACTATCAGTCTGTACCAACAGTCAAATAGCTCTAATAAAGTGGCTAGTGAGTGTAATAATACCATAGTACAAGAACAGAAGTAACTACTCGTGTTAATTGGCTTTATATGTTATGTTTATTAATATTATTAATTGATAATATTAAAATTAGTACTGTTCAACATGTATAATTATTTATATGATAAAAATACATTTGAAACATAAATATAAGTATATATTGTATATAATACAGTATAGTGTGTGTGTAAAAAAGTGTTCTGAAGTGGACACCAAGACAGTATCAAAATCATGTCATTCAAACTGGCTGCATTTTAATAGAAACTAAATATCAAAAATATTAAAATTTTCTTAAAATAAAAAAGAGTAGTGAACTAATGGTATTATTCAAAAATAGAAATAGAGAAATTTAAAAGCATAATGTTATATATACATGAGATCTTAAAACGTAAAACATAAAAAATGAGCAGGCAAGCAAATAGATGAATAAATCATCTTAAAAGCAAGTACCAAGAACTAATTTGCCCGTGGTAAGTTTGTCTGAGCTGTTTTGTTTTTGCTCAGCAGCACTGTCTATTGCTCTAATACAACAGGTGCCATATTCTTTCTTGTAATGATCCAAACTTGTGTGGACAAAAGGCCTGATGGTGGCTGGCTGCTGTTCAGCAGAGGCTGCCATTTGGGGTTTCGGCATGGTGCCATGATGGCTGCGAGTCCCTGACTGTGCCCTGGCAGCTCTTTGGCCTTCCTGCTGGGAGCTTTGACAGAGGGACCTGTCGGTCTGAGGCCAAAGCCTGGGAAAAAGACTCTTGAGCTCACATAGTGGGCTTTTGCCAGCAGGATTTTAGGGGTGGAGATCAAGAGGCTGGCCTAACATGGTGAAATGATGAACTAAAAGCTCAGGTCAAACTTGGCACAAAATTCAGCATTTATTTATGTGAAAAGAACTTTGAAAACCACACATTCATTATAATACACTGGCTCTTCAACTTGTAAACATAGTAGATTGTCCATAACCCAAACTGTTTACAACTCCAAAGTCCCATTTGCCCCTAAGTGACACTATATAAAAACTTGATAAAAAAGACTTATTCACTTGATTTTTTTGCGGGTTGGGATTTGTAAAACTATTATTATTACTAAAATAAATTTGAAGCTGCGTTGGAAATAGCTGTGCTTTTCTTACTTGTTCGTCTTGGAATCACCACAACTCACAAACACAGACATGTGAAAGCCAGTTGAATAAGATGACCCCATTCTCCTAATGAACTGGATGCACTTTACTGCTATCTATTGGCTTGTTGGGAAAACACAGGCCGTGTTTAGTCTACTAACAAATAATTTTCCCGCTATATTTGGGTAATGTGAGATCAAGCAAAAACCACTCTGTGAAGTAATTTTTGGATATTTTGCTTTCCATGTGGCACTTCAACCTGCCATTCTCAAATGTCAGGTCATTAACCCCTCTACTACCTGCTGCTACTTGCTAAAGAAGCTAAAAAATCTCAGTCCCCTGCTCAGTCCATTATCCTAGGGTCTAGAATAGCAAGCAAATTAATATTCCAGCTGCATACAGATATTAAAAAGGTGTGATGTATTGAATTTTGTAAGGAGTGAAAGTAGATAAGTACCTCTGCGCCTATTGCACACTGTGGGAACACTTCTTCTTGCAATAAAAATTCCTTTTGGTCAGCACCTCGTAGCAAAAATATTTCTTTCCTCCGCTGTGTGTTTAACACTGCTTCTGGCAAGAAAACAATATGCAGGGCTTCATTTACAAATTCTCAACTATGGCGCTTCGATTGAGATGGCCTATGACAGAAAAGAAACTCCTCAGATTTGGTTCGTGTGAAAGGAATGCGTTGCCCAAAGCAGAATACCTTAATGAACCGATCGGATTTCATCCTGCAGTTGCTATGGTCGGCCTAATACCACAAGGTTTGTTTTCCCCTCAAGTCCCGCATGACCACCGGCGGGAATTTTCTTTGACCGAGTTGCCCTGCAACCACAGTATAAAAACACTGAAAACCAACATGAATGCAACTCTTCAGCAGGTCAAAGTCAGCTAAGACATAATGAAGACAAAGAACATGGACGTCACTGGAAAATAAGCATTAACACTTCTACCACAGATTCATTTGTCCTTGGGGGAGTTAAAACCAAAAAGTTGAACTTTTCAGTGTGTGCAGTCATTAAATACATGTGCAAAAAGTTAAAAGTGATGAATGGGCATGATCATGACTATTAGCTATTTATTGTACTTTTTCTTACACCAAATGCACTATGCACTGTTATATTTTTGCACATAAAACAAAGCACCATGACTTGCAGAAATGTTCCCGCAATAAATTTAGTGGATGTAAAGCTAAGTGCCTCAAGCTTTAAATAATTTTAAATTATTTTACAGTACAACATTACTATGTTTTCTTTTTTCCAGACACAAAGATGTATTCCAAAAAGGAAAAAAATCTGTGAGATGAGCTAAGAGGAGCCCACCTAATATAGTATGTCTGTTTCTGAGCTCGTCGCTGTGTGTGCAGCTGTCGGTTCCCCTCTGGGAAAAGAAGTCAGAAATCAGCCTTTTCTTTTATGGTCATGCGCCTCTTTTATAGTGACTCTCTTTTTATGTTCTGTGCCCAGGTTTTTTGTGCCCAGAGCAGCATGGGTCAGTAGACTAAACAACCTCATAGCAGAGATACCTTTAACTTATTTCTCGTTGTTGAAACCTCTTAACACTCTTATGTGATATTTTATTTATTTATTTTTTTAAATAGCACAATATTTTGTATTTTCCAAAGTTCTTTACATAAAAATATGATGAATGTTACGTACTCGCTCACTAACTAACTAACTAACTAACTAACTAACTATACAGAAACGCTTGTCTTAGGTAGCATCATGGTGGTCCAGCAGGTTCACATGTGCAGTGACAGCAGAGTGAGTAAATAAATCTATTACCTCTGTGGCACTGAAGAATCAATAGTGTTTAGCAGTATTACATACACTTAGTGGAAGGCATATATGAGGGTCTCATGAGATTCTTATTGCAAATTAAGCTAAATATGTAAAACCAGTCATAGTGGAATCACAGCCTTAGAAGGATAATGCTGACAGACTAGTTTATTTTCTTTCAGATGTCTTTCTCCACCTTGTGGAAGTATGTGGGAACGTATCACAAAATTCTTTTATAACATGGGAAGACATTTGCCCCAAAGATATGTGAAAAAATGTTTAACATCCACTGGATGTCCCTACATAAGTTAGGTTCCCTTACATGACCAAGACAGCAATTTTCATATTAAATTTGCTGTTAACAGTACTGTTAATATTTTATTAGGAAAAACAGGTATTTAAGTCCTTGAGTCATGTTTAAGAAAACACTGCTTGAGCTGAGTTAAACTAAGAAGGACTTTACCTGAGAAGGGAAACTTGTATGATGATTCAGGGGTAAAAGGGGCGGTGGGAAATTTCATCAGAGTACAGTGACAAGCATTCTCTCATTCGATCATGTACTGTATATTTCTCAGACCCAAACCCTGGTGACCCTCCAGAATTAGTTGATTTTTTCATAAATATTTTTTTTTAAGCAAAACTCAGTTCTTGGCAGTGATCTTACTACTGTCTGGTCCAGTTGATACAAGGCAATGGTGAAATTTAAATTGAAATATAAGGAGAAATGTAAGATCAAGTTATTGCATTTACTTTGCTCAAAACATGCTAGTTCAGTCCATTTTAGTATTAATGTAAATGTTTTTATTCCTTTCCTATTTCTTTATTTTGAGAATCATACTGTGAGCTAGTGGGTGGTACTACCCTAGTAGGAGCAACTTACCACGACTGACAACTCCCTGTTGCCCACCCCATAAATGGGCTTATTGAGGATCAGGTGCGACCATCCAGCATTATAAGGGACCATATTTAAGCACCCGGACTGAGGAGGTGGGAGCTGGAGCAGGTCTGTTGGTCTCTTGCTGCACCACAACCAGCTATAATACATTGCAATTGTTGGAAATAAACAATCAAATAATACAGCAGAACTCCAATTTTGACATATTTAAAAAGCTAAAAAGTGATCACTGCTCAATCATTTTTTAAACTTTTTAAAATTTTATTCTGAGAAATGTTCATGGCACATTGAGGTAGTGCACTCATCAAAGTGACTGAGAGAGTTCCATGTGTTGAACTAATCCATGTACAATGATTGTCAGCCAGTTCTCAGCAATTGCTGGTTCTGACGTACTGCTGTACCAACTGTGCACACCAACAAAATACAGTAAACCCAGAAAAATAACAACAGATGGCTGCTGTCACTTTACACCTTTAGGGTAACAGTGTGATGCTTACATTACCCTTGTGTTTCACAGAGTTTTCACTATATGTTTCTAATAGCTTTCAGAACTAAAACTAATTCAATTATAAATTAAATTTTGTATGATGTTTGCTAAATTTTCCCAACCAGTTCCCAACCTGTATTCATAAGTTGTTACTTTTCCCCCATAATATTTAATTGCTGCCTTAAAATAGACAAATCTGCAATGCACAGTTCCTTGGAACTTTGTTCAACACTCTGTCAACCTGGTGAGCACCACCACCACCACCCCTCCAGGGCTCTCGGAAAATATACTGAATTGTCCATACCTGTTCAATCCAGCCGCAAGGGGATGCACAAACTAGTGCATGTCTTTGTGCCGGTCCCAAGCCCGGAAATGGAGAGGGTTGCGTCAGGAAGGGCATCCAGCGTAAAAATTTTTGCCAAACTAAATATGCGGACAAAAATAGAAATTTCCAAACCGGATCGGTCGAGGCCTGGGTTAACAACGACCGCCACCAGCACTGCTAGCCGACAGGGTGCTGGCGGAAATTGAGCTACTGCTGGCCATAGAAGGAGGAAGAGAGGAGGAAGGCATGTCCGGAGGAAGGAGGAGAGGAGGAAGGTTAAGAGAGTGGACGTGAGGATAGGAACTTTGAATGTTGGTAGTATGACTGGTAAAGGGAGAGAGCTTGCTGATATGATGGAGAGAAGAAAGGTTGATATATTGTGTGTGCAAGAGACCAAATGGAAGGGGAGTAAGGCTAGGTGCATCGGAGGGGGGTTTAAACTGTTTTACCATGGTGTGGATGGGAGGTGAAACGGGGTAGGGATTATCCTGAAGGAACAGTATGTAAAGAGTGTCTTGGAGGTGAAGTGAGTGTCTGACAGAGTGATGGTTATGAAACTGGAAATTGATGGTGTGATGATGAATGTTGTTACTGGATATGCCCCGCAAGTTGGGTGTGAGATGGATGAGAAAGAAGAATTCTGGAGTGATATGGATGAAGTGGCGAGGAGTGTACCTGAGGGAGAGAGAGTGGTGACTGGAGCGGATTTCAATGGACATGTTGGGGAAGGAAACAGAGGAGATGAGGAGGTGATGGGTAGGTATGGTGTCAAGGAGAGGAACGCAGAAGGTCAGATGATAGTGGATTTTGCAAAAAGGATGGACATGGCTGTGGTAAACACGTATTTTAAGAAGAGGGAGGAACACAGGGTGACGTACAAGAGTGGAGGAAGATGCACACAGGTAGACTATATCTTATGCAGGAGGGCCAGACTGAAGGAGACTGTAGACTGTAAAGTGGTGGCAGGGGAAAGCGTAGTTAGGCAGCATAGGATGGTGGTTTGTAGGATGACATTGGAGATCAAAAAGAGAAGGAGAGTGAGGGCAGAACCAAGGATCAAATGGTGGAAGTTGGAAAAGGAAAAGTATAAGGTGGAGTTCAGGGAGGAATTAAGACAGGCACTGGGTGGCAGTGAAAAGTTACCAGTGAGGTGGACATCTACAGCAGAAGTGGTAAAAGAGACAGCTAGAAAGGTGCTTGGTGTGGCATCGGGACAGAGGAAGGAGGACAAGGAAACCTGGTGGTGGAATGAAGAAGTACAGGAGAGTATACAGAGGAAGAGGCTGGCGAAGAAGAAGTGGGATAGACAGAGAGATGAAGAATGTAGACAGGAGTACAAGGAGATGAGGTGTAGGGCGAAGAGAGAGGTGGCAAAGGCTAAAGAAAAGGCTTATGGTGAATTGTATGAGAGGTTGGACACTAAGGAGGGAGAAAAGAACCTGTACCGATTAGCTAGGCAGAGGGACCGAGCTGGGAAAGATGTGCAGCAGGTTAGGGTGATAAAGGATAGCAATGGAAACGTACTCACAAGCGAGGAGAGTGTGTTGAGCAGATGGAAAGAGTACTTTGAGGGGTTGATGAATGAAGAGAACGAGAGAGAGAGAAGACTAGATGATGTAGGGACTATGAATAGGGGAGTGCAATGGATTAGCAAGGAGGAAGTTAGGACAGCTATGAAGAGGATGAAGAATGGAAAGGCTGTTGGCCCAGATGACATACCTGTGGAAGCATGGACGTGTTTAGGAGAGATGGCAGTGGAGTTTTTAACCAGATTGTTTAATGGAATCTTGGAAAGTGAGACGATGCCTGAGGAGTGGAGAAGAAGTGTACTGGTACCTATTTTTAAGAATAAAGGTGATGTGCAGAGCTGTAGTAACTACAGAGGGATAAAACTGATCAGCCATAGCATGAAGTTATGGGAAAGAGTAGTGGAAGCTAGGTTAAGAAGGGAGGTGACAATTAGTGAGCAGCAGTATGGCTTCATGCCGAGAAGGAGTACTACAGATGCGTTGTTTGCTCTGAGGATGTTGATGGAGAAGTACCGAGAAGGTAAGAAGGAGTTGCATTGTGTCTTCGTGGACTTAGAGAAAGCATATGACAGGGTACCTAGAGAGGAGCTGTGGTATTGTATGAGGAAGTCGGGGGTGCCAGAAAAGTATGTAAGAGAATCAGAATCAGAATCGTGTTTATTGGCCAAGTATGTGAGCAAGCACAAACAAGGAATTTGATTCCGGTAGATGGTGGCTCAACACGCAAGGGTATAGAACAACAACGTATGAAGACAAAAAACAACAACATATGAAGACAAGCAGCATGTACAGGCAATGTATAGAAACATGTGTAGACAATATATAGACAACATGTAACAGTATAGTCTAAGTCTTATCTACAAAATTACAAGATTACAACAATAAATATATGTAGATGTGGATAAAGTGCAGTAGCAGTGCTGGAGGTCTTTAGACAGAGTGAGTTAAGTTGTTAAGGAGGGAAATAGCGACGGGAAAGAAACTGTTTCTGTGTCGACTAGTCCTGGTCTGCAGGCTTCTATATTGTCTGCCAGAGGGCAGCAAGTCAACAAGGCTGTGTCCAGGGTGTGAGGGATCTGAGATGATTTTCCCTGCCCTTTTCCTGGTTCTTAGGAGAAATAGGTCCTGGATGGAGGGCAGGGGGGCACCGATGATCTTTTCGGTGATACAGGATATGTACAAGGACAGTGTGACAGTGGTGAGGTCTGCAGTAGGAGTGACGGATGCTTTCAGGGTGGGGGTAGGATTACATCAAGGATCAGCTTTGAGTCCTTTCTTGTTTGCAATGGTAATGGACAGGTTGACAGATGAGATCAGACAGGAGGCACCGTGGACTATGATGTTTGCAGATGACATTGTGATCTGTAGTGAGAGTAGGGAGCAGGTTGAAGAGACCCTGGAGAGGTGGCGATATGCTCTAGAGAGAAGAGGAATGAAGGTCAGTAGGACTAAGACAGAATACATGTGCATAAATGAGAGGGAGGACAGAGGAATGGTGAGGATGCAGGGAATAGAGTTGGCGAAGGTGGATGAATTTAAATACTTAGGATCAAAAGTCTAGAGTAATGGGGAGTGTGGAAGAGAGGTGAAGAAGAGAGTGCAGGCAGGGTGGAGTGGGTGGAGAAGAGTGTCAGGAATGATTTGTGACAGAAGGGTACCAGCAAGAGTGAAAGGGAAGGTCTACAAGACGGTAGTGAGACCAGCTATGCTGTATGGGTTGGAGATGGTGGCACTGACCAAAAGACAGGAGGCAGAGCTGGAGGTGGCAGAGTTAAAGATGTTAAGGTTTGCATTGGGTGTGACGAGGATGGACAGGATTAGAAATGGGTATATTAGAGGGTCAGCACAGGTTGGACGCTTTGGAGACAAAGTCAGAGAGGCGAGATTGCGTTAGTTTGGATATGTGCAGAGGAGAGATCCTGGATATATCGGGAGAAGGATGCTAGGGATGGAGCTGCCAAGCAAGAGGAAGAGAGGAAGGCCTAAGAGGAGATTTATGGATGTGGTGAAGGAGGACATGCAGGTGGTGGGGGTGACGGAGAGAGATGCAGAGGACAGGAGGAAGTGGAAGCTTTTGATCCGCTGTGGCGACCCCTAACGGGAGCGGCCGAAAGAAGAAGAAGAAGAAGAAGAAGAAGAAGAAGAAGTCCATACCTGTTCAGCTTAACCACTATTAAGGAGCATAGTGTAACCTTAATCTTTACTTGGCACCTGAATTGACTGTTGAAATATATCTTTACGTATTACTTCAGTAAAATTTTCAACCATGTCAATTGGTAAAATTTGTATAAAAGCAACAAGTCCTGAAATAAAACCTTTAAAATTACGCTTCACTACTGACTTTCCCCAGATATTTTAAATTGCAATTTCACTTGCAAACAACCAGCAAAATTGCAAGCAACAATAAAGTGACACATCTAGAAATTGCAGACTGCTCATATGATCCTTCACAACCCATAAAGCCCTTTTAGTACACAAATTTGGCATAACAGATGCATGTTTTCTGAAGGAGGTAAACAAAAAGATTTTCTCAGGATGTTTCTCCGCAGTCATTTCCCCTCAAGTGCATTTTTTCGTCACCATCCAGATCCCTTGACAGACACACAGGGTTTGGCCAAACAGTCATGTCCTGGCTCAGGGTTCCCGTATAGATTTTTTATAAGGAGCAGAAGACCACGAGTCATTAAAAATTCCAAATTTCATGCAAGCCATGAACTCAAAAAGCCACTCCTCAAGTAGGTTCTGAGGTTTCACCAGGTCGTAGAGGTGCTGTTCATGTGAAGTCAGCTCAATCTTTTCAGGGACCTGTGACAAAAACAGTGGGTGCAATAATTGACTTTTGTTACATAATTCGATATGATGTGTTTCAGAAACGTTTCTGAATAAGATACTAGACAAGCACTGAGTGTTAAAATAAGTAAAGGGTGGTCACCATTTTAATACTATTAGTTACACATAGTGTTTAATGAAATCATATTTAAATGGTTATGGGGGAAAAATAAGCTTCATAAATGAATTTTGGTGATGCAGTGGAGCTTAAATTTAGCAAGTTGTGCAAACACTAAAATAATTGTTCCTATAAAATGTATCCACATTTTACCATCTCTTTTATCAGACTGAATTGCAGAATTTTATTTGATATGAGATTTTTTCAAACAGAATTATTAAGGGTTCTTTCACAGTCACCACCTTTAGTATCTTTTAAATATAATATCAGAACTGGTTAGCCAGAAATTAGTCTCTAAGAGTGTTGCGCCTGGGCAGGAATATCCAAAACGGCACAAAACAGCAGTGCAGGTGTTTGGCCTGTCTGAGACCATATGCCCTCAGGATATGGTCTCAGACAGGCCAAACAGGATACTGTTGTTTTTGCAAGCGGTACATTGAGTTGTACTGCAGCCTCATGGTGCCTAGGTTGGGTTCTAATCCAGGTCAGCCTGTGTTGAGATATGTATGTTCTCCCTGTGTCTGTGTTGGATTCCTCCAAGGGCTTCTTCCCCCCCAGTCCAAAGATGTGTGTTTCTGGTTGACTGCCCATAATTTGTGACTGTGTGTATGTTCAGCCACCCTAGAATGGACTGGTGTCTCATCCACGGTGTAGTTTTATAGCCTGGAACACAAAGTTCTGAACTAGCACAAACCTGAGCAGGAAAAACGGTTAAGGATAATGGATGGATATATGGATGTTTCTGCCCACGTTCAAATGACAGGCTGTGTATTGTGCAAGTTCTTTACTGTCAGCAGTGTATGATCATGCAATTGTGAAGCTGTGTGTTTTTGTGGTTTTGGACTGGAATCTGTTGTCTTATGCCCTGTGTTGCCAGCCACTGCCCAGATAAGCTGTTACAACAAATGTCAAAATGTATATTTCACTGTCAACAGTTCTCTGTTAATTCTTAATCATTTTAAAAGTGAAAATGAAACGTATACTACCTCAGAGGCTATTTTTTCCAACCATTTCTTTTCTTCGTCACTGAACTCCATTAAGAACTTATATGCACCTACAAAATAAAAATAAGACATTAGGGTATTTTCACTGCATGGAAAAGTACAGTATTTAACAATATGTCTGTTGCAGTTTACTGTATTGTTAATCCTCTTGTTGAAATGATACATCTTTATTCACTAAACGTAAATGAAAGACCAGTTCTCATGACTGTGTATAAGAGGAAAACAGATCAGGCCCTGTATACAGTATACTGTAAGCTCTGATGAGTCAGCAATAGACTCCCGGCTTTATGATGATTCCGCTACACAGTGTGAGCTCTGATAGGTCAGTGAGAAACTGCCAGCTCTCTGATAGGTCCACCACACAGTACGAGCTCTGATAGGTCAGTGACAGACCGCCAGCTCTCTAATATGTCCAGTATTTCCCGGCACAGTCAAGCGCACTTACAGTGACTTTGAAAGAAACCGAAACTTTGTGTCAACTCTGCCGTCGGTGAACCAGACCCTTCCCTACTTGCGGGACTAAATTTTAAAAACAGCACTTGTGTTGTGGGAAAAATACACACGTCGTGCAGTTTACAACCAAGAACGCGATCTGCAGCGAGAATAGACAGGTTCTCCTAACAGTCCTCACAAGGAATGTTCTCGGTTTCGGTTTGTCTTAAGCGAAAGTAACACGTTGGAAATTGCACGGGATGAACGTTTAACTTTTATCTTGTTGACGGTTCACTTTATTTCGCCAAAAGTACAAATCAGATATCACAACTCGAGTTAATAAGCAGAACAACATTAGCGAAGTAACATGAAGCCGTGGACAGATTTTATAAATAATATGTCATACCTATCATCGTCATATCAACGTCCTACATTATCTCATTCAGTAATGTATATTCAGTATGTAACAAAAGCATATAATGGAAATGTATAGGTTAGAAAACAAACATGCTGCACATACAAAGAAGGACAGATCTGCAGAGCAGAGCGTCGCTCACCTTTCCATCCAGAGAAAACACCGATGACACAAATCCGGTTCCCGCAACAAGTCAGCAAACTGCCTGTTGTGGATGCATGAAAAAGCCGCACTTTTTACCGCACAAACTGTAACGTGAGCTCCTTCCTACGCCGTCCACAACATGGGACTCTGCGGGTACGCTAAATCAAAAGTGAAAGCAAATTTTGTTTTCCAAAGTATCCACGCCTCCCCGTCGCCCAGCTAATACAGCATCCCTGTCTACTGTCTAGATAAAAAAAAAATTGTTGAATTTCCAACATATGAAATAATATTTCAAACTAGGGCGCCTGCTATACAGTATTCCTGCTGAGCAAAATCTGCTAAGGATCCTGGAGAAAAATAAGTGCTGCACAGAAAAGCCCAAATATTCAAAGTTTTGGAGTCATGTGATTGAATAGCATACGTACACACACAGTAGAACACACACCTGGTGAAACAGAGTTTAAAAACTCCATCCCTTCATATATCTTCCTTATAATGGTCTTCTTTGTTATGCCAGGTATGATGTACTGCAATTGTGTAGTTGTTTGGTTAATATGTTTGTTAATATAAACATGGAAATGTGAAGTTAATGGTCAGTAAGCGATTCACCTGCATGCCCCTGAATACCTGCACCTGAATAAGCATACATAGACTCTTTTTTTTATTTACCTCTGGACATAACAAGCTGTATCATCTAGATTTATGGAATATTCTGAGGCAGACGCCACAGAAAACAGCACACACTAAACCAGAAAAAAAAATCAATATAGACTGGATATTTTTGTAGTTAAGTCACAATTAAATGTTTATTGTAAATAAACATTTTTTTCCCCTTAAAATATTGAATTCACAATTTTTTTAAAAATGTATTTGTCATAACACTTGAGGAAAAAACAACTTGGGAATATGGGAATGAAAATAATTTCCTATACCTGACATTAAAACACTTAAAATTCATTTCATCTAATTTACTTATGAAGTCCTATTTCCCAAATTAAAAAAAGAAGATGAAAAAGTTGTATTTTTTACTAATTTCGATGAGCAGAAAAAGCCTTTTGTTCAGCAATAATCAGTGTTCTCAGTTTCTCCTTTGCAGGAACCACCAATGAGGTCCTTTGTGTTACAGGTGCGGGTGCGAATTCGTTGACCTCCTTTGCAGATAGACCAAGGAGACCAGCAGTTCCAGTTTCCTTCTTGAACGATATTTGCGTCTGCAAAAAAAAAAAAAAAAAAAAAAAAAAATTACACACACACACACACACACACACACACACACACACACACACACACACAAAAAATGGCCACAAGTATGTAGACACCCCTTATAATTACTGAGTTAAGCTGCTTGTGTGCTTTCAGTTTTGTGGCTACAGTTTAAGGAAGCTCCTCTCCTGCTCCAGCATGTACCGCCCCTCTGCCCCCCATGCACAAAGTGAACTCTATAAACACATGATTTGCCCAGGTTGGTGTGGAAGAACTTCAGCAGCTGCATAGTTGCCCTGACCTGAACCCCACTAAACATGAATGCTATCTGCGATCCAGGCCTTCTTGCCTGACCTCACTGATGGTCTTGTGGTTGAAATTCCTACAGCTGCACTTCAAAATCTGATGGAAAGCCTTCCCAGAAGAGGCTTTCCATCATAAAGCCGGGAGTCACATATAGGTGTGATGCTCAGGTGTCCACGTACTTCTGGCCATACAGTGTATGTAGCTGAAGGCCAAAGTTTTTTTGGGTTTGTTGAAAAACAAAGTGGTATATTGCTGCAAGTGACTCCAGTGCTGCAATGGGATCCTGACATTTACCCCGCAGCAGCTCAGACTTGATCGTCTCACATGCCAGGCCTTCAAACTGGGGTGTACAGAGACACAAGCACTGGCCATCCACCAAGGTGACTGTGCCCCCATTCTGGCAGGGCTGGCACTTGCAGACGCTGTACTCAGCAATATAGTCCTGTGTTGCTCTTTCCAGGTTCTCCTTTTTGGTGCTGGCGTGGGGCATGTTCACAGGAATTAGGGAGTGTATGGCCTCAGGCTGTGGGAAGAACAAAAAGTCTGAATGATTTGTACTGTAACACAATGGGGACAAGCCAAACAAAGTGCAGTGTGGCAGACAGGGGTTGCACATGTGTTCTTGCAGCTGATATGCTGCCACTTGCACTGCTACAAGAAGTCCTGATATTGTACTCTTAATAAAAGAAACAGGAAGAAAGAACATGCTGGGTGGTTCAGTTTAAATAAAACTGTCCATCAGTAACTGCAGAATAACAGACTCACTCATGTTAACTGCTTTCCCTAGCCAGCGTCACAGCAGTCCAGACCACCGAATCACTAAGTCCCAAGGTAGTTAGGAAAAACCCTGAAGAGAAGGCCTATCCATAACAAGGTAGCCACACTCCCATGCTGGGCAATTTAGAGTCACTAACCTAAAAAGCATGTCTTTAGACTATGAGGAAACCAGAGCACCCAGAGGAATCCCAAACACACAGTCAAATCCAAACCTATGCCTTAACAGCCTAGGAGTTACATAAGAATAATAATAATACCCTTACCACGCACCTGTTGGATAACAGTAAAATAATTTTATGCCATAGGCTGAAGCCCCATTTTAGATTCAGACATAAGGACAGTGTGCTGAAGGATTAAAGTGTTAAGTGGACCCATATTTATGTCATGCATCTTACCTGGCTGTGCAACAGCACAGGAGCATTAGCAAGGGATTTAGCCCATTCAACATAAGCATCCACATCCAGTGTCCCACTTTTTTCAATCTTTGCCTTTAGGGTGGCAGCTGTGGCTGCTGTGCCTCCACTGACAGATGTCACCACCTTGTCGATGAGTGCTTTTTTATTTCCGGTTGCTGTGTGGGAAAGTCACGAATATTACAAATATTTACTGAGAATGCACAAATTATTAAGCATTTCATGGAGGCCAGTCTATTGCAAGTCGTCTATATGAAACAATCTACAGTAGTTGTTTCCCAAAAAGATTAGTACAGCATTTGTAATGCACTGTAAATTGCTCACCAGTCTCATTAGTGGTGATGTCATCACAGTTTTCAAGTTTTAGTTTCCCATCTGCTCCCGCATTATCCACACTGTCTTGGAAGTTAATGCTGGCATCAAGGTTAAGGCAGCTGTAGATTTTCCGCTCTGAAATTACTTTAGAGCACAAACATAAAACTTTTTGATTATATAGCAAGAAGGCATGAAATGCCAGCAAAAAAAAAATTTAATCAGAAGAACTATTTGATGATAATCATAGGCACAAATGTGAAGTAATACTTTAAATGCTATACTTACAATTTCACTGAACTACTGCTACTGACGATCAGAAGACTAAAGAACATTACAGCATCTTTAAGAAATGTACAAAAGTAATAATAAAATAGGAAAGGTGATTTTGCACTCAGCGTACGTTTTGAGTTCATTATCTCCCTGTTTATAATGTAGAAAAGTTCATATTCGCCTCCCGACCGCCCAGATATGGCATAATGTGTCCCATAATCTTCAAGGAATCTGAAGTATTCCCCTTTCATGTATTCCAATGGCAAATATCCCACATCATCTAGGAAGGTTTCTGTCAGCATCAGGTCTCTGGACCTCATTCTGAATGTGCTCAGCTGAACCTTCCCTTTAACTCTCATGAAGGACTTGTGCTGTAAGAAAGGAAAAACTTTTAGTTTTTAATATCCAATATCCCTTTTATCTCTTTCTGCAAAAAATAACTGTGGTCACCACAGTCACAAGACTGCAAGTAAGCCGAGACTGTCCATTTCTTGAATGTCCTTTCACTTTGATACAGGTTCACAATTTAGAGTTTCCCCAAGTAACTGTGCCACCAGTCCCATTCATCACTGCTGCTTAAAGTCATTCACAAAGACGCCCCAGCCCCTCCTTCCAGGCATCCTGCTATTCAAAGTTTTATTGATCCGTATCATTAATAACTGAACCACCAAGGCAAGACACAAGTGACCAAATACGAGATTTCCAAGCATATTTAAAGATTCTCTAATTCTGCAATTACCAATCTAGCCACCAGGTTACTCCAAAATACACCAAAATAAAACAGGAATGCTGGGCTTCCAAGTTCAAGAACTCATGTACATGAATGAACATTTATGCAAATATGCAAAAAGTAAGGAAAACAAAAAACATTTTTTTTTTTAAGTCAGTACTTACCTTCTCAGTAGAATACTGAGACAGTGTCCTTATAGTTTCAGTCTTCTGGTTTTTATGCGTAAGGTTAAAATTAAATGTGCTTGAATTATTTTCAGTGCCAGTAAACTTGAATGAAAAGTCCAAAGATTCTTTTGTTTGCTGCAAGACTTCTTTCAGCAGAGTACTGGTGTCCTCATAAAGCTCCTTTGAGAAGGATTCATCAGCAGCAGTCTAAGCAAAACACAAACATTTGTTTAAATCAGCTCAAGAGTCTCAAAACTTCATGTTGCTTTAAGATACAAAGCTGCATGCAAGAAGACAAAAGATGAATTGCTGAAAATTTTTACCTTGAATTAATCAGGAAAAAATAAAGATTAAGAGCTTTTGTGGTTCTGGCAGGGGGTTAAACGCACCACATAGTTCAGAGCTGCCACATTCCAAGGGATTCGGTGATATTCCAAGGTGTTGATGTCCCGTACTCGACTGCACAGCCCATTGAAGAATTCATTGTTGAAGGCATTACTTCTGGGGTCTGAACCCAAAATGTTGATGCTGTCAAAACAGGAATCAGACAAAAATGACCACAAAATAACAGGAGAGAGCAACAGTTTTGTGTAGTTTAAGGACAAAGGCAGAAAAGGTTCTGAGTTTGTTTCCACTGGAAGGTTCGGTGAATGCTGGTGCTGGTGTGCTTCTTATGTACTGGGTGGAGATGGTCTGATGTGCCTGATCAGCTTACCCATATCCAGCAGTCCTACCCAGTTCAGACAGCTCAAACTCATGCTTCCCGCAGGGAGCGCGTTTCACTTCCTCACAATCATCCTCATCAGAGAAGTCACCGCAGTCATTGTCTCCATTGCATAACAGCCTCTTCTTAATGCAGATGCCTGCAGTTCAAACACATATATGACACATATGGATGTGGGTTTCCTGGAAAAAATAAATCACTGCTGCACTTCCTTCTTTGCATATGGTATGCTTAATTTCAGCATTACAATTACAGTTTATGTAGCTATCTCAAGTTACTTACAGCAGAAAAGTTAACATTTAACATACATTAAAAAATCTCTGCGTTCACATAGACAGGTAAGACGCAAGCACCTGATGCACACTGGAACTCCGCGCTTGAACACTCTGGTCTTTTCTGCTGTTCACAAGCACCAACTGGCCTGCAGGCCCTGCGGTCACCCAGGGGCTGGGTGCACACAAGGCCCTTGAATTGCCCAAAGACCTCCACGCTCCTGGAGCGGTACTTTAAACAAGAGATGGGGCAGGTGATGAAGCAAGCATAGTAAACCTGATTTTTCTTTCACATAGTTTGATGCTTGTGCCTTTTCATACAGCTGTGCTCTTCATTCAGGAAACATTTTCATTTTCATTTTTCTCTTAAGCACTTACGGTGAATTACCCATTTATACAGGTTATTCTGTACTGGAGCAGTTTAGGGTAAATATTTTGTTCAAGGTTATAAGCAGCAGGAAGTAGGATCCACGTAGGGTTTGCAGCTTCTGAGTCTGAAGGCCATGAATCTGTTGCCTAATAATGCCATCTTTTCATACTTTGTTCAAGTGACAAATTGGAGTCCATAACCACTTATTGCTCCTTTTTATCTGCTTATTTAACCCTTGCCACATCTGCAGGAGTTCTCCAGAGGGCCTTCAGTGATTTAAAGGTCTCCATTTAGATTAATCTAACTCACCATGCGTTTGGTGCAGGGGTCACAGGGGCTCCACTGGGACCAGGAGCTCATTTTGCAGTCCACAGCTGCTGGGATGGCAACTTCCCTCACCATCCTTTTGAGCTGTCTGCTGTCATTCCCTTCGCTGGAGCAGAGAGGAAAGATTGGTAATATTACATTCACTGCACTCTGAAACATAAATGCATAAAGTCTCCCACAATAAACTAAAAATTCAAAGAATGTAAGAGACTTCATTTCACCGTTTGTTTAAATAAAACAGCACCATGTTGTAGTTATTCTTGGAGTTTCGGCAACATAATAAATAGTCTTTTAATTTCATTATTGGCAGAATTACAGTATAATGCAGTTGCATTGAAATTATCGTATAATTATATCAGGATAACAGACTAAACCTACCAAAATATGAACTGAATACATACTTGTGGTTATTCCCGGCAACAAAAAGTATTTGGTGACAAATGCAAAAAGCAGCACACAGAGCAGCTATAGTCCTCATAGTGGCGTTGAGGAGGCGTGTTTACACAAAAACTGGCTGCTGTGCCTCTACTTAAACAAAGTGGTCTATTAATGATTGCCTGAAAGGAAGCTTCCAAACAAAGGTCACATCTGATCATTTTAGACACACATCATACACTCTTAAAGGTCTCCTTTGAAACTGAGTTGTAATAGCAAAGAAGCAGAATACATGAGTATAAACATGAAAATTTAAATAATATTTAATCACAGTAGTTAAAATTAATGTTTAAGAACATATATGCAACTTATGTATACACTTCCTTTTTTATTGCCTGTCCTGCCTTGCAGTTCTTGTACCAACAAACAAATAGCTTATTGACCAGGCACTTTAGAAATCTTTGCAAAGAACTCAGTGGACACTCACTGGGTTTTGCGGTCTTGAGCCCATAGCTGCCTCATGCTGCCAAATTGAAGAACTGATTTTATTACCCTCCCAGCCTCTGGGTATAATTTTATAGACACATTGGACACTTCTACACAGGTCCTATGTCACTATAATAGTATTCTCAGGAAGGGTGGGCAATCACTTGTACTTGGACCTCCAGAAGTTTATTTTTCTCCCGTTCTTTGCCATTGAGAGTTTTTTTGTTTTCCTTTTCTCAGTTGCCAGCTGGCATGTCTGGATAGATAAGTATTTCTGCTGCTTTATGGATGAAATGTCTGTATTGTATAATTCACTTTTCTCAGGGCTCTCTGGCACCCTGGTAACAATAACACTAGAACTGAACTGAACTGAATTGAACTGAATTGAATTGAACTTCAGTTACATATAACTCAAGTATTTATGCCCATTATACTGGGGAGGGGGGTAGCACAGTGATCAAGAATCTTGCCTGGGCTAAAAGCCAAGTTTGAAAAGAAATGTGTGATTCCATAAACAGTTCAACGCTCCCTGTGGGATATTATTGCGCGACCATTAGTGAAATCATTCATCGGTTTACGGGAAATACATGTATAATTGTCTGCACTTTGAAAAAGGATGCCATGGGTTCAGCTGGCAAGGCAAATAAGAGGATTACGAATTATCTGCTCAAGGCTTGTGTGTTTTTCTTCCCTTTTTGTTCCAGTATATAAATCTTCACTGAAATAAATATTTATAAGGAGAAGTTGAACGGCTTTGCATTTATTATCAGACATGACTAATGGGAGATGTTTGTGAAACTCTTATATTGTATTGTTTTTAGTTTGTTTCCAACAAGCATTACTAATGAATGTTCATTGTTCTTGGTCCATTTCTAAAGTTTCCCAATCTGTACTTGGGCCGTGATGATTTCATACCTTTGGCACATTCAGCCTTACTTTTACTGCAAGCACTTTTAGTAACTTACGGAAAGGGGAGAAATTCCCCAGTGCTGCTTTTGGAAGAGGCAGGACAAATATTTAAATATGCGTTTGGGTAAACCACTTGTGTAATAATTTTGCCTAAGATCAAAGTCCATTGGATTTTCCTGATTAGGAAATTAAATATAAATCTAAACTTTTCTGATTATCTTTTAAAGAATATAGGTGTATATATATTACATGCTTCATAGTATCATCAGGTGCTTTAGTTGGTTTACTGGAAAATATCCCATAAATCTCAGAACATCATCTCCTGGTTTGGGAACAGCTGTGCTCGGGACATCAAGACACTGCAGAGAGTGATCCGGGCAGCGAAACGCTGCACCAGATCTGATCTACCGTCCCTACATGACATCTATACCAGGAGATGCAGGACCAGAGCGACTAGGATCGTCGGTGACCTATCTCATCCCAGCAACCATCTATTCATCTTGTTGAAATCAGGCAAACGCTTCAGAAGCATTATGACCAGAACGGAGAGGCTAAGGAGGAGCTTCTACCCACAGGCCATAAGACTTCTGAACCCGGACATGACATCACAACCCTCACAGACCAGGGTCCTCAATAATCTCTGACCACTCCACTCCACCCCACCCCCCCCAACTGTCACTGCCCTTCCAGGGCACTTTAACGGTTTCTTTACCATTTTGCCTATTTATTTATTTATTTATTTATTTATTTACTTATTTACTTACTTATTTATCTATTTGCTGCTTGTTTCTGTTTCTATTCTTCTTAGTGTTTGGATGTGTGTTTGCTTCATTTTCCATTATAGATTTTTCGCACAGTCATCCTGGTTCAGATCGGAGCACATTTCAACACATAGTACACAACCATGTGCTTGACAAATAAACTCTTTTGACTCTTTTGACTCTTAAATGTTTAAACTTTTTTGTATTTAAATATCCACAGTTCATTTATATTTCTTGGGATTTTTTTTATAGAGACTGTAGATCTTTTTCATTGTGAAGTTTATAATTTAATAATTAAGTGTCATTGTATTTAATTACAAACATCAGTTGGTCAATACATCTATCAATAAATCAACAGCATAGTTTTGTTTATTACAGCTATAACAAATTATATTAATACGCAAGAAATTTTTAATCAAATTCTTGTATAATACAACAGATGAACATGATCTTAAATAGGAGAGAAAATTGTTCCGAACATGGGATTTTTTGGAATCATAATGAGAGTTGACTGAGTGGTTCTGAAGCAGGTAATACAGAGGTAACACACTAGAGATGTTTTATAGCAACCAATGAACATGAAACACATGTCTGTGGACCCTCACAGACATGGGGAGGACATGCAAAGTCTTTACAGACAGAGTTCGATTCAAATCCCCTTTCAAACAGCTCAGGTGCTGAGTCAGCAGCATTATGTACTGAGCCACCATATCACAACTCAAAATCTCATCTTATCATTATTACATTAAAACTAATTTAAAATGGGAAAAAATAAAAATAGGTCATCTTCACAAACTCCTATTCAGTACGAGAGTTTATTTGTTCAGTAAGTAAACTTGTAGCTTTTGTCACCTGGTCACAGTTCACTAATGAACATCAGACAACAGCTATGATCACTGTGGCAGCAAGATGAATTATACTCTCACTCTGTTTTGGTGTATTTTACTGTCATCTATCAGCTGAACAGGTAAACAAGTTATATATTTATAATATATTTATAAAATGTGGTTCACCACACTGGGGTTAAGGCTGAGAATTGATGGACCTTTAATTCCTTGTTATAACTGGCAATTACAGTATATTACTTGGCAAATTATCTATCTATCTATCTATCTATCTATCTATCTATCTATCTATCTAAACTGCCTGTCTGTGAGTTTTTTGTTTTTTTGTGAAAGTATGCAACTTTTATATTTTTCTTTTGCCCTTTTGTGGGTGGACACCTGTCTTTGAATTAATATTTTTAGAATATTAGCACTGATTAAAAGTCCTTCCAAATAACAAAAGGAAAAAAAAAACACAATTTTCTTCATAAATGTCACTCCTAAATCGTACCCTAAGGTACATTATATACATTTTGAGTGCAAATTCAAGTTCAAGCTGGCAGTTCAACTTAAAACTTGGTCACAGTATAATACCTCACTGCATGGGCAGCAAAATATGATTTTCTTTTATGAAGATGCTAGCTACCTGATCAAATTTTCTTGTTCACTGCACTCTTGTTAAAGTCTTGTTAAATGACCCATTTAAATTTACATTTAGTTATTTAGCAGATGCCGTAACAACATACAAATGAGAGGTGGAAGGAGTGCATTTCATGAATGCTGAAAGGGACTCAGCACTTCTGAGTGAAAAACCTGCCACATTGTAACAACTTGTTCCCAGTTACATTCAAACTACTTAATTTTCTTTTTGTTGCAGATAATGTATTGAAACTGACACATTATAGTGTGAAACCTTCTTTAGCCCTAACAGGGCTTCACTATTATATGAAAATTTGCCTTAAGATTTGGACTTTGAATGTTTGGTTTCATGGGTGGAGTGAGAGACCTCGGACAGTCCAGAATGTTGTAGTTGGAGCCCTCTGGTGTTCAGTAGCTCTACCTGGACCTTGAGGTGGTGCAGTTCTGAGTAATGGCAGCAATAATGATGTTACATTTTATCTGTTAGGTATCCACTCAAAATTGGAGGAAAATACACCAATGCACCCTTTCAGTCATTCATTTCTGCCTTCAGCTATTGACAGAAATAAAATAAGACATTACAGTATTCTCTTTATTCTTATGTATTATTTTTTAGGTTTCATCCATTTTAAATCTGAATATGCATCAATAGCATTGTGTAAAAACATGGCAGATTCGTTGTTAAAATATGGCATTTCAAGAAGCAAAGGTGTCATAAATCAAAGAACTTCACCAACTGTTAAGCACATAAGTGAAGTCATTTATAATCACACAGTTTATTGAACATAAAAGAAGTTCACTGTTTTATTTCACACCTCTCAGGTGACAAGCTACCTCTCGTACCACAGAGATCATGAACTACAGCAAGCTGGACCTGGTGATGTACTGGGAAAATAAAGGAAGTGGGCAGGGGTGGTAGGTGCTGTATTGGTTAGGGCTGCCCCTTTACCTTAGATGGACTTAGAATAAAATTCCATCTGAATTACTCAAGGAAACTGAGTCAACTGTAAGAATGGGTGCATAAATTTAAGTAGTTTAACACTGTAAGATGATTTACAGGAAAGCCTCTGCTAAATGAATAAGTAGCTAATAAATAAGTCAAAGGATGCTGCTAACTTTTCAGCCTGTCTATAATTTCTCCCCACCCTCATCTTTACCACAACTATCGGAAGATTGTTACTGTCAAGTTTTATTTGGCAATACAGCACTCTTTCCCTCCTCGGGTGTCTTCAGGCCGGGCAGATACACAGTCCAGTTTGTTCTTGTTCACAACCCTGTCCAACGAGAATGACCAGGATCAAGAGATTCTTTCAGAAGTCCTCATGACTGTCACGGCTCCTGTTCCTGTTTCAGTTTCACAAGTACATTTGTGCTTCTGCAGGTCAGCCCGCTCAAACTCACCCGGCAGAGGGTCACTAGACTGGTTTTCGGCTTCTTAGGAACCATTTCTTACCTAATGCTTACCCTACCACAGCCTGCCTTAATATTAAAAAGCTGTTCTAAAAGATAAGAAAATGTAGGCAATTTGGACGTGTTCAAACTCTCTGAGTGCTGTCAATGAAATGCAAAACAATCGGTACAGCCAATCCCTTCATCATTGCTAGTGAAACACACAGAGCGATTCATATGAGAAATATTAAACATGTATCTTGTTTTTCCTACAGCCTAATAAAAACATTTTTGTGTTATTATTCACTGTATTGGGTATATCCAGAGAAGACAAGCAAAAAAAGAGACTGCAGTATTCAGTTAGATTTGCGTGTTATTTTTTCCTGCTTTTATTTATTTATCTCTTAACCTTGGGACCAACAGCTATTTGTATTGTTTACTTGAATCATTTTAATGATAAAGATCTTATAAGAAAAATCTTTACACTGTATATTAAACAATCGCGGTACCAACAACTCGACTGACTGTGACTGCACTGCTGAAAATGTTGCCCTCCTTTGAAAAATGAACTGCTTTTCATAGCCTTTAAATGGGTTATTGGTCGAATATGCAGACACCTCCCCAAGTGTTACAAAGCCTTCTTTGTTTACCAAAATGACTACTTTTATTTTTTTATTTTTGCTGTTTTTCAAAAGGTCATTACTTTTCAAGCTACCAGGCATTTTAGCTGAATTAACAACAAATGGCCCTTTAGAAAAATCATATGTCAAATGATGTTTTTTTACTGGCAGTTTGAACAATGTGGGCAGTGCCCTTCCCTTGACCCTAACAGTCTCCCATACAGAAAAGTGCCAAAGCAACAAAAATACTACTGACACATTCTTGATAAACTCTGCATCTAAGAGCAGAAGTGCTGATGTCATTCATTTCAGAGCACTGTTTCCTGCAGGCGTTGCTCACACAGAGTTGGGTTAAATTACACTTTGCTGTTAGACCGGAGGTCCAGTTTGGAGGACTTGCTGGATTATCAGTTAGGGCAGCAGGATTGTAATGCAATTTAAGTCACAATCACGGGATGCAAACATCATACTGACTATGAGAATTATATTCAAATTTATGATTTTAGATTTTACAGTTTAGCCATTTATTTTAATCTACTTTTCCAAGATCCCAGGACAACTGTCTAAAGTCATTATTATGCAACATTATTACATGGCACCATGACAAAAGACTAGCGCCAAAGGGAGGAGTGGTTTGCTAAACCTACAAAGTATACCAGAAACTTTTTTGAAAGACCACAGAAGGGTCTAGGAAGTATTTTGTGTAAATGTCTGTAAGCTGAACTGAAAAGTAAAACAATTATTATTTCAGTGGGCCAAGGTTTCTTTTTTCTGTCTGACATCATTGCAATTTTTCATTAATATATTCATACTAAACTAAACTCCATTAAACTGCATATCGTGCTTCATATGTGGTCCTTTTCTTTATAAATTCTGATCTTATATATGAACTAATATGGTTATATGCCTCATTTAGCTTTTGATAATGCAGCAGCTGTTATGGTCCAGTCATCCATCAAGCTTTTCCATCCAAATGCAGCAGAAAACAGCCTTAATGAAAGAAAAATGTCTATTATTGTTTTGTAGAGCAAACATACCAAGTGCTGGGGTTTGTTCTAATGACATTTTAAAAAGTGCCCATCAAACAGGAATACCAGAAGAATAGAAAAGCATGTCTTCCAAGAGGGTGCTTGATTACTGAAGGGTTTCGAAAATGAAAAATGGAAGAGATTTAAATAAAAAGTTTACTTGTGGACTGGAGGTAGCAGTCAGGTAGATAGAGAGCATTATGTAACTGTCTTTCATTGACTTTTGTCCATTTCAGATTTTCAGCTTTTGTAAATTGATTCACTTTAGCTATTGTCTTGAATACTACAGTTTATTTTCTGCATCACAGTTATCATCTTGTAAAGTTAAATCGGAAATGAAATGCACGTAAAAATTTAAATCTAACGAAATTCATTGTGATCCTTTCAAGTTTCTATTCATTCATTTTTTTTCAGCTAACACTTATACACAAAGAAGCTTAATGATTCCTTGAGTCATTGCACTGAAGTTGAAGAATAGGAGGATCATTGAGTTTGACTGGCCTCACAGGAACCGCTTGTTTTTTTCCAGATAGGAAGGAACAGTGGTGGTTTTTTTATTGTCTTCTTCTCGGAGATAACATCCCAGTCAATGCTCAGGAACTCCGAGGCACCAGATGTACCCACTAAAGATTAATTTAAATGAATTTTCTTCACTTTTGTGCAGTTTAACTAAACCCAGTGCTTACAAGGCTGTCTGTAAAAAAACTGGTCGGGCAATGTTAGGGTAGCACGTCCGTGTCAAAATTTGGTAAAAGATGCAACAAAGTAGGTAAAAATATACTAACCTTATATGTACAGTAATAGCCCACTCACCACTGCCCCATTTCACTATCACGCTCATGCTATAACCATGCTTATTACGTGCTTATTGCGGGCTCAGCATTGCACGTCTCCTACTGTTGTTAGGCTATCGTCATCGTAATTCTCCTTGCATCTTTCCGATGCCTGTGCCATGTGGTCTGGTCCCTTACACCCATGCTGTTTTGTGTACTCACCCCTACCCTCAGTTTCATGGCTTTGACTTGTCTACTGCAAACAGCGTGAGACATCTGTTCCTGGTATGCACTCTGTGCTGCACACAACTTGAGAGCGCATGCTGTCACGCATGTTCTCCTCTCGTGCAAGACCTGACAGTTGAACATACGTGTGTGTGTTTGTGTGTGTGTGTGTGTGTGTGTGTGTGTGTGTGTGTGTGTGTGTGCGTATACCCTAGAGGTAGTAAAGGCAATTTTTGGTCCCCAGTACATGACAAGTTACACCACTGTAAATTTGGATACACAGTCTCACATCACAATAATATTTAGTCTACATCTAAAATGCAGAATCAGATCAGAATCACATTTATTGGCCAAGTGTGCTTATACATACTGTACAGGAAATTTGGCTTTGGTTCCCAATGGCTCTCAGTGTACAAAAGAAGCTTTCCAGAGGTGTTGTGGGGCTAACTTGACCAAACACCTGTGAAGGGAGGTGTCTGCTTGACAACCTCGATGAGATACTGCACATTCTCATATGTGTCTGGGTTTGTGTATGTAGTCAGCTAACTTTGATGGCATTCACTTTGCAGATTAAGGAGATGCAAACCATTGCATAGTGGCTGGATAAGATTGTTGTTGGTATGTCTGTGGGGCTGCTGTTGTGTTCACAGGTCAGGAGTGCAAGTCCCTTTATTAGCACTTTACATTTGTTATGAATCAACATACACACATATACACACATACAGTACATGTATACATACATACAAATATGTGCAAAAGATGCATAACAGTGCAGGATAATAAGAATAAATACTATAAGGGATTAAATATTATAAGGGTACATAGACTAACAAAGAAGTTGGCTTAAAAGAGCAAAACACTGTTGCATGCTAAGGGGTTTGTCCAAAAGTGTAATTTATGTAATTTGATGCGTTTTATCATACAACTGTTTTCTGCAAAAGTCTTATCTTACTGCCTTCTTATCACTGCGGCACCAGCACTGACAAACACTGCCCACACCTTTGACTGCTGCACACTGAGGATCAAGTACAAGTGCACCAGAGTCTACAATATTCATTGAACTCTCCTTTCACTGTCACTATCCCCACAATTTCACTTTAGGGTTTTATTTATTCTTTATTTATTTATTTACTTACTTACTTACTTATTTATGCATTTATCTACTTGTTGTTTGTTGTTTTCTCGATGTTTGGTTGTTTGCTTGTTACTCGTGAAATGGAACCACACACAGTCTCATGGTGAATCAGGGCACATTTCACTTCATGGTATACTTGGTAACCATGTATGTGACAAATAAATTCTTTTGACTTTTGACTTTGACTTTGACTTTGCATAGAGAAATGCATTGCAGTTCTTCTCTTGGTTGTTTTGGAGAGGTAGCACAGAGGGTACCTCCTGTCCTCTGGGATCAAATCAGTCTTTATGGAGTCTGCATATTTTCCCTTTGTTTGCATGGTTATCTTCTCACTCCTGTGGTTTTCTCCCAAATTACAAAGACATTTATTTCAGCCAAATGTGTGATTCTTATTTTTAAGTAGAGTATCGATATGCCCTTCCTTGATGTGACAATCTATACATGGATAATCTAAATTCAGGTTTCAGTGAAGGTCCCTTTCACTTAAATGTAGACCAAACTGTGGCACAGAGGTTGTCCTAAAATCTGTGGCTTTAAGCACATTTTTCGGGAAGTGAAATGCTTGTCAAACTGTAACTACCAGCGCACACTTGCTGTGCTCCACTCCAAGTCATGACCTTTGCTTCTTCCCAGTGGGGACATAAAGAACGATTAAACCCCAGGAATTTTGGTCTGCTGTAGAAGAACTTGGCCTCCCAAAGATATCCATTGTACAGGAACGACAAGAGAGGATGAACGGGCTCTTGTTTCCTGTGATCTCCTGAAATTAAGTGAATAAATCCATCTCAAAAACGCACTTCATGAAACCTGGTTTTCTTCAGTCTTGGCTCATGGCTATAGAAAATACTGTGAGAAATTACATTTATTCTATCCCGAGCACCGCAATGATGTGAAATGATAGCTGAAAAACACAAAAAAACAACATCTTGACTTGTGAAACATAGAGACAGAGGGTACATGCAACCTTGCAAAAAGCAGCACTGCTTCTAGTTCAGCAGCTGCTTTCAAAGACCTCATCCATAACATTAAATGTTCACTTTCCTCCAGCATTGAAACAAAGAGGCATCAGTGTGGATTGTTTCCCCAACACAGAGAATTTACTGTGAACCTCATCAGGGAGAAAAGCCCCACCAAAGCTGTCCAGTGAACTTGACCTTTCCCCCACAAGGCTTTCCATTAAAGCGGATCCTTTTTTTCCTTGAGAATGAAAATTAAAATAGTGACTGAACACTGAAGTCTGTGCAAGACTTCCATGAAGATAAGGTCACACAGCTGAAGTCCATTTCATCTTTAGTGGAGAGAAGAAGTCGTAATTTTCAAAGACTGGGATGGGACTTTAAGTGGTGCAAGGTGACGTGGAGTAGCAGGTGGCACAGCGGTTAGCATACTAACTTTCAAATAGAGGAGTTCCGGTTTGAATATGCGCTCCTATTATAGTACTCTTGAGCTTATCTCAAACTGGGCCAGTAAAATTGTCTTTCTTCACTGAAAAAGAAACATAAACTGTGGTACATATTATTCCATTCTGTATCATTTCAATAGCCCAGTAAACTGCTTTCATATCACACAAAAGGAAAACTTTCAGCAAATTATCAAGAGCAACCATGAGGTTAGCAATAATCAAGGGATGTTTTTAAGAATTTTGTTAGATGACAACATTCATGGTATTTTTTAGGTGAATGCCATGGCCTTGCATTACCTTGTTCTTCCAGTTTGTTTAGTAATGATGTTGTACAAACCATTTACAGTAAAATTGGAAGGCAGCATCTCTGAAGAAATACACTTACTTGTGGTGTGTGCATGCACCTCTGGCTACTATCCCCTTCCAGGAGTACCCTACTTGCTAACCTGCTGTTGCACCCTATACTTCCAGGATAGGCTCTGGACCATTGCATGTCTGCCTTGATTCATCATTTTATGTTTTGGGATTGTTATGCCTTTTTTTCATTCCCTCATTTTCTTAAAATGTATATAAACAGTATAAAATGTGTTAAGCTTCTACTGTAAATGTAATGTTAATACCTTTGGATCACAGAACTTACTGTTGGTTGCACTGTTAAATTTTATGGACACTTGGAAAAAACAAATGTTAGCGCTCAACATCACTGAATGTTTCTCTCTCATTCTTTCTCTCTCTCCATCTCTCACTGTCAAATTGTTCAGCGCTCCATCCTGAGTTCAGAATTCACACTCGTGTTGTTCTAGGAACACTGCTGATACCTGCAGCAAGAAACACATAGAGACACCAAAGGATCGGAACTCATAGGATTGTGCTGTTTCCTTCTGCTTAATGAGCACTGTCAGCAAAATGCAGAAAAGTGCAGAAAACATAAAAAGGAAGGAAGATCTCTCTTTTCTGCTCAATTTTGTTCCAAAGCACACACATCCTGTCCACCTCTTGTGCAGCCGTGACACAGAAAACACTGTGTGACTGCCTTCATCATTTCCCAAAAACACATTCTGTCATGTTGTGCTCAAAGTGAACAGGCCAATGTGTCTCTCATGAAGTGTAGCCATGCTGTATAGAAGGTTGTTGCCCAGCTGGTTAGAGCAAAATGAAAGAAAGACCAAATGCTCTCACACAAACCTGAGATTTGAATGAAATTCTTGAGATTTAAATGAAATTTAAAAGTCAGACATAAAAACGAATGAAGCCTATGTTCATCGGTTCATCACATGAGCATGTCCAATATATCAGTTTCTGGTCACTTTCACATTTCCTTGTCTTATTATGTATGCAAGCAATAAAGTCTTAATGCTGGTGCCCTGCAATTTATTTACAGGTTACGTTCTATGACAAGTCTTAGCAAGAAACTTTTGATATTTTTTTTTACTTCAAGTTAGACTGGAATTTAAAATGACTGAAAGGTAAAAATTCTTCTTCTACACAAACTCCTTTTAAAGCTGACTAATCCACCCCCAAACATGTATAACATTCAGCACTAGACAGGAACTGTAAACACTGTGAAAGTGAGGTGAATTAAGTTGGCCCCAGAATCATATTCCAAGTGTGTTTTCCTGCCAATTAAAGGTTTAAAGTGGAAACATGTTGTTTTCACTAACAAACAAGTTAGTGAATAAAATACAGCTGAAAGTGATTAGATAAAAGAGAAAATGTACAGATCTTAAATACAATTTATATATGTTTAACACCAGAAGTCAGGGAACTGTTGTATAAATAGGTAAGCAACTGTAAGTAGCTTAGTGTAGAAATCTAACATGTCACCTTGGACACAGGGATCACACAAATAAATTATATCACTATCACAATGTCGTCCTCAGTTTCTCTTGTTTTCTTTGTGTTCGCACTGCAACCATTAAAATTCTCAATGTGGGCATGATGGTCAGGGGAAAAGGAAGAAGAGAAGTTTCTGGACCTACTGACCTCAAAAACATGACCTCTGAAGTCACATTAGAAACAAAATTTGGATGTAATACAAGACAAAATACACTGTTTACAGCTTTAATGCAATAATAATATATATAAAAAAAAAAAAAAAAAAAAGCACAACCACAACTTGAGCACATTCTGTTTGTCTTGCACGGGAAAACAACTGCTAATGTGAAGTTTTAGCACAACACCAAGGTCTTTCCTATTTATTGGAAATAATTATAATGGATTTTATTAGAAGGAAAGTGGCCTGCAGCTGTGGAGTCGGGTCATCAATTGCAATTACCCCTGTATTGTCGCCCAGTGACTGCGCTGCTGGGGGTGGGGGTGTTAAAAGTGTGAAATAGCAGAGGGGCTGTACGGTGGGGGGTGTGACCCGGTCCGGGCAGCTGCTCCTGATCAGAACCCGGTGTGCGGGGCTTCGAGCGCAACTCATTCTGCGGCTGTTTTGCGTGCGGACCGGGCGAGCCTGCGGGGGAGCATGTGCGGTGCGGCGCTCTGGGCTTTTGAACGGTGAGTGAGCGATGCCACACGGAACTTTAAGCGGTGTTCGTGTGATGGGGCTGCCGGGTAAGTCAAAGAAAGCGGGTCTTGAGGTGAATTTAACGCCGGAAACGGAGCTTGTGGTGAGTTTCTGGTTCATGCGTTAAATGGTACTTCGATGTACGTCGTATTTAAGGGAAACCTATATGTTAAAAGGGGTGGGCCGAGTCTGTTCACCGGTTCTGTCCTCCGTTAAGCAGTGCTGCTCTTGCCAGCTGCGGTACAGCAGCAGGGGATCTTACTGTAGTAAATCAGGGTTAAGTAGCTGGCTTAGGGGGTCTTCGGGGTGCTTCTAAATTGAGACGAATAATGTGTGATGGCGAATGAGCGTTTTTACCGTATGTTTGGGCGTTTCCCGAAAATTGTATTTAAAGTTAGGTTTTTTTTTTTTTTAAACATACAAAAAATCCTTCTGGCGCCCGATGGGTTGTAAATATTCAAAAAGTGAACGATGTTTTATCAGCCAGTCCACGACAACCGAGTCACATTTAAGGTGACATTTTTTTTCTACTTTTAAAACGTTTTACTTGTGTACTCGCCTTGAAATGTCCTTAAATTCTCTAGAATTTCTGGTAAAAAGCGCAGTAAACCGTGAAGCGTGTGGTTACGGTTGGGGAGACGTGCTCTGCGTGTGACCCTCAGCTGTAAAAATAAATGCGTATGTAAGATGTGTTGACCTATTTTGTTAGTTCGCTTGTGAAGCATGAATTGCATGCAAGTTAAAACTGCACGGAAAATCGATGTAGATGTTTTGGTGTCTGGGTCATTGGCCAGCTGCCTGAGAATGAGGTTTTGCATATTTTGAGCTAAGCTTTTAATACTAGTAGAGGCCTAATATGCTTTCAAAGTTATTTTGGTCAGATACATTAAATGGTTTTCAGACAGGTACGGAGTCCATTGACCAAATACAGTACGTGTTTGAATAGTTGGTACCGCTGTTAATTCAAGTGTGGACTATAAGCCTGGATTTGATGATGCACTTCAAATATCTGGACTTGGGCACAAGCGTACAGGGTTTGCGATGCAGAAGCTAAAACGGATGTCTATATAACTGGTTAAACCAACAATTGCCTGCATAGCGAGGACTTGAGGTCCCCCACTTCGTCGTTTTTGCTTTCACACATGCGCAACTTCCACCTGGAACAGCGCGGTGCCACTTGGGGTTAAAGTGAGCATGCGCGAAGTCAGACTTGCGCCGTTGTAAGGGGACGCCTGCGGCGACGCTGCTGCCCTGTGCAATGGATACTCGGGTGTCCTAATGCGTGGAGAAAGTAGTTGCTTTAACTTTTGACTACGCTACTTTAGTATCAAACATTTCTATAGATTTACCCTAATTTTGAAGAACTACAGGGCTTTGAAGGGCATTAGCTTGAATGCTTCATTAAAACTTACAAATTCCAAATCAAGTGTCTTAAAATGACCTGTTGAATGAATGAATAATGCTTTTTTTTTTTTGTTAGAGGACTAAAAGCACCTGTTTCTTGTACCACCCCCCCCCCCCCCCATTAGAATGTTAAACTACCATTTTCCAGTTTGTCATGAGGGTGTGTCTGGACTCACTGTAGAATGTGAGCTGTCTTATTTCATATGGAGATTTATAACAAATTTTACCTGCAGCCATATAGGTGCCTCACAAGCAACCAGTTTTCTTCACCTGTTGTGCTGCTCAGTGCAAGACATGGGCACTCATGACTTAAGCACTGCATTGTACATCCATTCATCACTATTCCCATTTCTGCCTGTTAATAGGCCTTGCTTGCTGCAGAGCTATTGATCTCATACTTAGCCATGTAGAATGCAATTTGGTATAAAGGGTTTCTGCATTGTCCCTCAGAATGGTTAAATTGTAAACCCTTCTATATCCTTACAAGAAGTGTTTACTTTTAACTGTGTGATGGTTGCTGACCCAAGGACTTAATGGTCCAAAGTCACCTTGGCTCAGCATGATTAAAAGTTACTGAACAACTTTCTTAAATGTCACTTGACTGGGTTTGGTGTAGTTGGGTTTTTTTTTTTTTTAGTCTAGGGGGGGTAGAATCTAAAGCTCACTGTATATTTTTATAATTGAAGTAAATGTTTGGTCTCCTAATGATTTTGGCCTGTACTTAGTGTGGATGAAAATGGCTACTCTGCTTGTTCTGAATAATTTGGGTAAAACTAATGTAAGTCTTGTACTCAAATGAGAGGCTTAGAATGGTAATACATGGCCACACAGAGCCCTACTGGTGTGCTTGCATAAACTTGGTTGTCTATAAAATCTATTGATGGCATTATCTCCTACTGAATGAGCCAGTTTCATCCAGGAAGGATTGTTCACATAAAGTAAGTCAAATGCATATATACATCTTGTTTTCCCATTAATTTCAGTTCCTAGTAGCTGGTTTTTCTACAGCTTTACATCTTAGCTGTAACATCTTGAGAGAGATCCATTTTGTGGCTTAATGGCTTGTGACAACATGATGCTATTCCAGTGTTCTCTTTTGGCTAAACATTTAATTGGTCTATGAAGATTTTCCTTGTATGATATGGAATCTATTCAGACAAATTAAGTTGGAATTTGGCAAAAGTCTTTGTAGGTGGCGCATAGACCAGTTTTGAAGAACTCTTGTAAATGGTGAGGAACAGATTGTCTGTCACATGCAGACTCTGGCTTTTATATTTGGCTAATGCTGTAATTTAAATTTGTTGGCATGGTGGTGCAGCAAGTAGCACTGCCTCATTTCCTGGGCTGTTTGGGCATTTGTTCAAATTCAGTTCACTCTAATTCATTCTCCCTGTCTGTAGGTTTCCTTGTCTAAATATGCATTTAAGGTTAGTTGATCATTTGGAAATAGCCTGTATGTGTGCTCACCCTGTGATGGACTGGCATTCAACTAGGGTGTACTTTCAGTGATTCTGGGTTAAATTCCTGGTAAGGGTTAAGCAGTTACTGTTGAATGAATGGATGTAATGTTAAACATGGCAGCAAGTTTTGCATGACATGTTGCAACTAAGTATCCTGACTTTATAAATTTGGGAGGATAATTTCCTCCAATTTGGAAAGGTTTGGCTCAATGCATTGACACTTGTCTCTTTACATGACATTTATGGTAACATAAAATGGAGTCTATAGATGTCATACATGTTTCAGGTTTAGTGCTGAACCAAATTTCCTGTTGAATCTCACAATCTGAAACATTGAGAAGAACATGTATGCATTAATGCCACTAATAACAGCAATAAGTGTAGAAAAACTGGGAGTTTAAACATCTTTAAACTCAACACTGCTGTCAAAGCAGAAGTTTTACTGCTTTGTGTGCATGTACTCATGCGTTTAGACATTAAAATCACAGCCAGTGTGGAAGAGAGAAATTGATGCAATGTCACATTTGCAGATTTCATTTACTTGCTGTTGACCAGTTGCTGCTAGCAGATATTTGGTACATTTATTGTGGGGTAGACCTGGTTTATAAAGCTGGTTTTAAATGGAGCATGTTTAGGAGGTGATGTACATTTGACTTGTTAATTTGTGAGGGCAAGGAATGTGGTTGAAGATGGCTCTCCTGCCACCCCTCCAATGCTGAAATGTTATGAGTTGACCTTTTTGCCTTTAGAAATGAGCTTCACCAACACGGCATTCCGGGAGTGTATTTTGGATGGAGGATTATGGCTTTGTTCTCAGTCGTGTTCTTGCATACAGGTTCAAGCTTGTAGTACTTGCTGGGGAAACTAGATGTAATGCCCTTCAGTGGGCATTAGCATTTAATTCAAAGCTAAGTAAGGGCTGTGGAAAGTGGTTGGGAAACACATGTATAATGGCTTTCCACTACTAGAACATGCTTGTCTGCCTCTAATGTGAGCTGGATTTCTCCAAGGCTTAAGTAGACATGTTTGCATTAAGCCCAAGTTTAAGAACTTAATTTCACCCTTGTCTACCTGTAAAATGCCTTTTCAGGAGAGTTTAAAATGCTTTAACCAATTAAATTTGGGGGAGGGGTAGATGGGTTGAAATATAAAGTTTTACTGTGAAATATCTGTTTAGTAATTTGTATTGTATTCAAGCTCCTGTTCTGTCTAGCCCAAGTATCCACTGTGACTGTTCTTCATGCCAGCAAGTTTCTGTAGAATATGGGAGACAGTTGGCTTCTGAAGTTCTGTTCTATAGTGCTTATGTGTAAACACTGCAAAAAGCTAAAATGGATCCTGCAAATTGGCTGAAGAAGCTTCTTGTGTTTTCACCTGCTGGATTCTCATTCCAAGTTAATTTGATTACAGTCACTACCCAAGTTACAGTTGAACTTGTGCTCAAATGAGTAGCAGGTTAATGTGAAACCCTGCGTTTACAACACTTGACTGTTTAACTCTTTAGATGGTGTGTTTGTAGAAATGTGAATTTCTGCAGACTCTTTGTAATGTGGTGTTTAAGGTGCACAAGCTGAAGTTGACAAACTCTGATCGCTGAACACATTTCAACACATGGTACACAACCATGTGCTTGACAAACTCTTTTGACATAACATTTGCCTGCCTTAAGACTCATTTCTTATAGCTTTTCAGCATAGCCTTGTCAAATATGGCATTGACATGCTTTTTTTTTTTTTTTTTTTTTTTTTTTTAAATGGCCTTAAGGCTAATCCAGCATGAGCTTGGTGCAAACATCACTACATGGACATCTAAGAGTATGAGATTTGAGGACTAACCATAGAAGTCACAAGATCTCAGAGAATAAGGCTTCTATACTAAAATGATTAACTTCTCAGTGGTGCAACCTTTGCACACTTCCAGCTTTGGTACTTTGGCATAACAAGTGGATAGATTATTTTCTGGAGAGGGCAGAAGAAAGCCAGCAAAGGTAGAGGTATGTAATTCCTAAATTGGATCATTGTTCAAATGCTTGCATGCATTCAGCATATCTTTTGGCAACTTTTGCTTGTAATTCATTTTTGGACAGATTAGAAATTTTTCTATCCTAATTTAGCAAATGTACTTTGTTTTATGGTATGATGAAGCCAGACTAGTAAATCCCTTGAAGGACTTGTCCTGAATTGTTTTTGTATCTCTGGTCAATAGATGGTATTTAAATGTAACTGCATCAGTTGAACAAAATGTTCTTTATCTACTGATAGTGAAAATGCCAGAAGCTAAAATTTCTGAAAATATTGGTCTACAGTATTACATATTGAAATGCATAGCACAGCCAGTCTAATTTCAAGTTTTGTTCTAGAGGTGGCCAATTATTAGGCATAATTGGCTTCTCAATTACTCATCATAAAATACTATTTCCAATTTTGCAAGTATTGGAACTTTTCCCTTTCAAACTGAAGCTGCCATTGATCACTTCCTGCAGTTAAAATACCTAGCAGAATTAAGATGCAGCAGAAGGGTTTAGTGTATAGAATGCATATTAATCTAGGAATAAATACTCCAGCACATATCCAAGAAATTTATGGGGACTATTTAACTCAAATTTGCATTTTATTGTGCAGAAAAGTTTCAAAAGTACATATGCCACTTTCCAGGTATTGGTAAATATTTTGCATGTAAAGCTGCTTCCAGCATAATGATTGGAGGGGAGAAGAGACTTGCACAGTAACCTGGTGTAAAACTTTTTTGTAGATCCCAGATGCCAAGCAGGCTGTGACCAAGAATGGTCTTTGTGGTGGGGACTGGTGGTGGTAAACTGCAATAATTAACTTGTTTTAACTTCAGTTTGATCTACAGTTGCTCAGATCACACTGGAACTAAGTGTAGTTCACAAATTGGTACCATGTCCCTGGTATTTAAACATTAATACCAATTACCAAGTTTATAAGGCAGTCATGAAATAACCCACCAAATAAATGCTGTAGCCAATGTAATAGATGGAGTACAACTGGTTTCCAAAGCAGTGGTCAAAGTCTGAAGCCTGATGCTGGATTTGGGACTTTTTTCCTTTTTTTAAAAATCCAGCAGAGTGGAACAGTGTATCATAGCCTGTTGGTCACTACCTGCAGGTGCCACTGAATATGTGTGACTGTTGACCAAAGAAGCTGCTGAGAACGTACCACGAAGGAGCTGCCTTTTTCTCCTGACACTCCCAGAGATCTACTGGGGCTGGCCTTCCATCATGTCTACAGAAGTAGAGACTACTGTGAACAACCAAACTGATGCAGACACTACAAAGACTGCCTCCAGGAAGGATAAGAAAAAGGGTAAGCTTTGTTCACTTTAATGGCTTTTTTGCTTTTTTTTTTTTTTGGGTTGTAGCTTCCCCTTTTCTACCCTCTCCCAAACTAACCCTTAACTGAAGCTTATAGAAACCTTGCTTCTAACAGGTGTAGCCTTTGGATGTTGTGTATGAAGTGTATAGTGAACAATTCCACCACTGATGGAATAAGCTTTTTTTTTTAAACTTCATTTTATATTGATGGCTTTACTGCTTGTTTCACTGAAGTTTATGGTACAGAAGTTGATCATTTAAGTAGATTGTTCCACATTGCTATTGACTTGGTATTTCAAACATTCCTGAGTGTTAAATCTTGCCAAACATTTAAGTTTTTTTTTTTTTCTTTTTTTTTCCCCCTAAGCCTTATTTGAACCTAGTTATTAGTGATCATGGATTCCATTTTTTTTCCCCCTCCCTTCCTTCCTGGGCTGTTTTCAATGGAGTCTTCAAGTTGAACTTTCCACAATAACATGACAGGATTCATGACCTTCCTCTTCAGTATTTTGTTACAAGCTGTTTGCAATGACTTTTTAAACACAGCTGTCTGTCCATGTGCTGAATTTTAATGGCTGTGTTAAATATTCAAAAGTTCAGCTGTGTGTGAAGGACTTCCTGCATTTTTTTTTTTTCTTCCCCCCCCTTCCCCTGAACAAGCACTTGGCTCAAATGGTTTGGAATTCAGAAAGCTGTATTTTCTTTTCAAGGTAGAAGTAATATGTTGCAGCAGGTATAATTCTACCACTTTTGAATTGCAGCTGTAAATGTAAAATGTCAGTCAAAATATTTGGCAGACAACTTTAGCTTGCACAAGAGGAATGGCCTTGATCAGTTGTAATGACTGTCTGCATCAAATCACATGCTGTCAAGGGAAGGATGAAAGCAACAATGCTAGTGGGGAGGTTTGGGATAGGCTGGCATATTTGAATGTGTTTGAAGGTGCAGTAGTGTGACAAGCTAGACCATTTTAAATTGCACAACTTCTCATTTCAAGATTTTTAACTTCTGAATCTGCAGGATTGGCACTGGTTCTCAAGTGAATTCCTACTCAGCTATACTTTGGGATGTTCCTGTTCCCTTTAGCATTCTTCTCATTCTGCTCATTACTGATGTCAAAGAACTATCCTTCACTAGAGTGGTGGAAAGGAAAATGTGCTGCTTCTGTAGGAGCTCACCTTAAATACCAGATCTCTCAGTATTGATTGGTGTGGATTTCAATTTTATATCTCTGAAGTAACTTGAGACTTGTGAACCCAAACAGCATTTCATGATGCTCAGTCACATAGGCTATATGACTTTAGAACCCATATCTGAGCTGACATTTTTTTTTTTTTTTCTCTCACTCCCCCTCCCACACACCCCCTTGGTATTTTACAGGCCCAGAGAAAAATGATGAATTTCTGCTGGCCAGATTCAAAGGAGATGGAGTACGATACAAAGCCAAGCTTATTGGTGTGGATGATGTACCTGAAGCCAGAGGGGACAAAATGAGTCAGGACTCCATGATGAAGCTAAAGGTATGTCCTTGTCTGTTATGTTTCTTCCCCCTTGTCAAGCACGGTGGTGTTCCCATTCTTGTTCTGTCCTGTAGGGCATGGCAGTAGCGGCTCGGTCCCAGGGAAAGCACAAACAAAGAATCTGGGTCAACATATCCTTATCTGGAATTAAAATTGTTGATGAGAAAACAGGGGTGAGTACAGTAACTTGTGTGCATGCTTTTTGAAATATAGAATATATACTGTAGCCACTATACATTTGAACTAAATATCAATGATTGGCATGGCTACATGTGTGCAATGAATGGCTCTCCTTTGTTTGGATGTGTCCAGGTCATAGAACACGAACATGCTGTGAACAAGATCTCCTTCATTGCACGAGATGTAACGGACAACCGGGCCTTTGGCTACGTGTGTGGTGCGGAGGGACAGCATCAGTTTTTTGCCATAAAGACTGCCCAGCAGGTGCACTAAGCCCCAAAGGGATGCTAATCTCAGCCCTGCAAAATCAGTTGCAATAGGAGGGAATGGCTTGGACTAGATATTCTGTCTGAAACCAGATGAACAAAATGGAAGCCTACAAGACTTCTAGCTAGCTGAAATTGTATGTAAAATGTAGTCTTGGATCAAAAGGAAACTTTTTCATTTCTTCCAGGCTGAGCCATTAGTAATGGACTTAAAGGATCTCTTTCAGTTAATTTTCAACATGAAGAAGAAAGAAGCAGAATGTCCAAAGAAGGTGAGTCAGTTTTCTCCCCCCCAATATCTACTTTAAAGAAGCTTCCCATTCTGCCCATTCCCATATAGTCAACATTATCTGCTATGATCACTTGGTCAGTAAACTTTAACAATTTGTGATCTATTCTGAACAAGTCATTTTTCATGCTTAAATATTCACTTGGCAATGATGTGAATAACTTTATTTATCACAACCTGTTTCCTGTATTACAGCTTATCTGTTTTGAAAAGATAAAAGTATGGAGCAAGATTTTGATACAAATTCAACAAATGTCTTATATGTAACATTTGAAATCTTTAAACTGTCAAAGGACAAAGTCTATTGAAGCATGAATATAATGCAACTGGAAAATTTGCAGTGTTGCCCCACTCTTATGTCACTGTACTTGAAATGTCAACTTAAACATCTTTATCCTAGGGTGAAACAAATGACCAGGCTATAGAGGTGAGCATTGATTGGAACTTTTTTAAACTGGGACTATTACAAATGTACACTTAAATGTAGCTAAAACTTACTTTGACACTTAATTTGCAGCAATGGTAAATATTGTGCTCTATAATTCTACAAATTGTTTACAGAATGGAAGTGATGCCTTGACTAATACAGAAGGCCAAGGAGGAAACTTAAAAGTAAGTATACAGAGACCAAAACCCATCAATTTCTTCAGAGCCAGTGTTTAAGTTGATCTGGGTAGACCAGCCAAATAAACTGTAGGAATCCTAAACTTCATTATTTGCACTTCTGACCCATGACTTCCGTGCCGGAACTCATGGTGAGCACTCATTGTTTTCATTTTTTTGGATAAAACTTCCTTACTGGATGGTGAAAGGATTATGGTGACAGTTTAATACTCATTTATCAAATGAATACTTGACATTGCTTTTAAAGAGCAATTAAGCATCTTGGATATTATAGAAGTAGCACTCTGTTGGACTTGAACCAGTAGCTTTCATTTTACAAGTTCATATCTCTAAACATAAGTGTATAGCCAAACCTGAGTGTCAATGTTGCAGGTTGACCAGCTGGACCTATTTGGTGACATGTCAACTCCACCAGATTTGCACTCTCCCTCAGTAAGTTGTATGGCCAAGTTTTGCAATATATAAATGTGGTGCAACACAATCACTACACTTTGATGCTGAAACATACTTCTCAGGGACAGCTCCAGTGAAATAAGAATAGCATTGTTTACTTTAGTCACTGTAAATGAGTTGTACAGGGACTGAGTCAAGAACTTGATTTCTTTACCCCCCCACCTGCATTAAGCAGGTGAGTACAATAGCTTGATGTAAACTGCTGTGCCTCATGAATTGCTGCAGGCTATCAAGACTAAGAACTGTATAGTTTCATTGGGCCTTGGTATAATTTTTAATCATGGAGATTAACAGATGGTATATGTACTGCAAAATGACAAATTTGCATGTTTCAATGGTGTACAACCCTCTTCAGCTAATCACCATCTTCTTGCTGCTTGGCCATAATTTGCATGTTCAATCCCTAAAATGCTTTTAAAACATGCTTGGCATGGAGCCTGTATTCACTTTATGTAAAGGATTTCATTTTTCTATCTACAGAACTGATTTTTTTTTTTTCTTTCCCCCCTCTCCCAATGATCAGGAAACAAATGATATCCTATTGCTGGATTTGTCCTCTGAGGTTGACAACAATCAGAACTGTGTGAAAGGAAATCCTTTCACTTCCTCAGTCTGTTGGTCCAAGATTCAATCCAATATCTCACCTGAAAATCCCTTTACTACATTAGAATTCTTCAATCTCAACCCTTTCAGTGATAGTTTCTCTAAAAGTCACCAATCGGCCTGCATCACCTCTACGGACAGTCCAGGTTCTTCCAATTGTGCAGAGATCTGTCAAGACTCTAGTGGTCTGAAGCTGAATGGTGACTCTGACTACTTTGGTCAGCAATTTGATCAAATATCCAGTAAGACTATGATTCAGGGACTAGCAAATGGTAAGTGGCCATTAGAGAAAATACTTCCAACCAAATGGATGCAGGATGGGATCCTGACAAAAGAGCAGAACAGCATGTCCCTGAAGACATCAGTGAACCCATTTTTTGAGAGCACTGGTGAGAGTGCACAGCTGCAAAATGGGATTAATGGTGATCCTGTGGGGTTTTCAGAAGTCTTTGTTCCTTCAACAAAGGAAGCCATGCTCATTAGTCCCCCTCCACCCAACACAAAGACTGGACGAGGAAGGAGGAATGTCAAGGTGAAGCCAGGAAACTTTGCAATGCATGTGTTGGTTGTACCGTTTACATAGAGGGTATCAAACCTGGTCTTGGAGAGATCCAGTTCATTTCTAGAATATGCCCTGTAAATCACTGAACTAGCCCAGATGGCTTTCATAACATCAGGGCCAACAAATTTAGCTGTTTGAGTCAATATTTGGAAGTAACTAATTGAAATGGCTAATGCAGGGTGTTGAACTGCATCTCAGATTGGAATGACTCTTGGATCATGGTTGGAGAACCCTGCTCTAGGGTCCTTAACTGCACATTGCTATACATTTAATACCTACTTCATGAATGCTTTAAGGGGTTTAACTACTTGTTGGACTTCACTAATCCAACAATTTCATTGTAGCAATTTTGCTTACCATTTAGCATTTTCTGCCAAGTAGGCAGCATTTAAAGTCTTGTCTCTTTTCCATGCATCAGTAATAACCTTAAAGGTAAGTCTTGCTTTGAGGGGGTGATATTTCTTTGTGGCATAAACCAAAATTTTTCAAAGCTTAGATTAGAATCACAAGACTGTGGAAGAGACTTAAACTGGATCAGAGAGGCATGAAACTTCATTCTGGGCCACTTGAATTTTTGTCCCCAACAGTCTCCTACAAATGACATTTTTGGAGCTGACCTTTTTGGTTCAGCTGGACAACCACAAGACCCTCCGAAGCCTGACCTTGTCCAGTCAAACTCTACGGATATCTTTAACAGTTTAGTCACCACTGCTGCCACAGCATCAGGTCTGGGAAATGCCTCTGCTTTAGCAGGACTAGGTATGGTATGATGGCACTTTACACAAACTTGTACTAATCAGGTCTTGTATGCAAGCCCTTAGTTATTGCTGTCTCCTATAGGAACATTGTCACTGGGACCTCCTACAGACATCACCTCAGGGCCATCAGCATTGAGACCCCCTGCCCCAACAATGTTTCCATCACCTGGTGGTATTTCCCAGGTCACAGTACCTGGGCCACAGTCACCTTTTGGCACTCAAGCTATGTTTGGATGGGGGCAGGTATCACCACCATTTGGTATGGCTGCACCACCCCAACTTCCACCTTGGGGTCAGGTCAGGGGTCCTGCTCCCCCTACAGTCTGGCCTCAATCTCCAAAGGCTGGATCATTCCAAACCAACTTGATGCCCCCCTCACTTATCCCAGGAACCATGATAGGAATGCAGCAAGCTTCCACCCCTCAGCATCAGCCTCCAACTCAACCAGTGCAAGTAGACCCACCTAAGGTTGAAAATAGTGCTTTTACTGCTTTGGACCCTCTTGGTGAGAAGGGACACAAGAATGTTAAGGACATGTTCAAGAACTTCCAGATGGCAAAACCTCCATCTGTCCCAGCAAGAAAGAGTGAGCAGGAGATTGGGAAAGGCATCAGCTCAAACATCGGTGCCTTTACTGAGTACTTTGCCAACAAAGTGGGCCTTCCCCAAGAAGCAGCAGATAATGATGATTTTGACATCGATCAGCTATCAAGTAAAATCACTGGTAATTAAGATGGACTTTTCCTAGTAGAACCATTATAGATGTATGTCAAACCAAAGTTAACACTACAGAAGTTTACAATGCCTTTATTTTGGCATGACTGTTACAAGAACTTGGTTTTAAGAGGAGCTGTAATCCTACTGAACATGTTTTGGAACTAATTTGACATTGCATTCTTTTTATGCAGAACCACCCAAACCTGCACCTCGACAGATGCCACCCTTTGCTGTTGCTCCAGCCCAAAGTCTGTTTCCTGACCCTTTTGGGGCTGACCCCTTTGAACCTGCTCCTTCAACCATGGCAAGCTAATTTTTTACATTATGCTACCCCTGTGCTCTGCCCCACTTGCAACAATTCTTTATTGCCAAAGTCCAACATGCAAAACCAAATGAAATGCAGGACATTTCTTTGATTGAATATTGGCTTTACTATTGCTATAATCCTACCTGCAATTCTTTTCAATGTCTCAGACCTCTCCACCTTCACAATCCAATGCTACATGTGACCCTTTTGGTGACCCTTTTGCCTGAGCACATCACTTCTCTGCAGTTTCACCATATTCAGGTGAGACATATGACTTACAATTGGTAAGAACTATTGCCATGTTAGACCATACTTAAGATTAATGCTTCACAGCTGATGGTCATCTGGCAAAATGAGTGAAACTTGCATAATCTCTTCTAATTCAATCCAGAATTTTGTGACCCAGAGTTGACCCAAGACGCCATTCAACTGTCAAAGCAATCCAGCTGATGTGACTTCAAGACACCCATCTACTTCACTCTTTAACACCTGCTAGATTCCTCACTTCTGTGCTGTTTCACAAGTTGTATTTTCAGATCAAGTTTGTATTTTAACAAGTTACTAGATCATGTTCCAAGTTTATACATTGCCTTGCAGTGCTCAAAATTAAAGAACCACTTTCAATGTGCAATTTGCATCACTATAAATCCAAATGCAATGTTTATCACTGTTCATCTTTAAAAGGCTTATACCTCCAGTCATAACTAGTGATCCCTACTATTCAAGTTCTGTTCAGATGCTGTATCAGGTTTACATCAGCTATACATACACAAACATGACTACAGAACTTGAAACTGTGCAAGACTGGTAAATGACTGGGCTGAGTTGGCTGCCATTTTTATTCTCCATGTTGTATAGGAGCAAGTTTCTTTTGCTGTTTTTACTGAAGTAATTGGACTTGCTAAGACCCTGGTTTCTATAGGTATGGTAACCATTTCTGTTACATCTGCTTGGGTTTTTTTTTTTTTCATATTCTGGGTGCAAATCTAATTCACAATTAGAGGAAAAATTGCTAAAATAAAAATGCTACTCTAAAATACCAAGATGATCCTTTTAAGTATTGGCACATCAAGTATTATGGGTCTACTTTTTTTTATGCACTATGCCCTCTTCAAAATGCTAATGGAGTCTGATTTACTGAATATTTCAGCATAAACCCTGTATTCAGTTATGCTTTATAATAAAACTTGTCAAGTTTCTGCTTTTGTGTTTTAAATGTATACTGGTAATGTTTAAGATCTACTTTCCAAGGGGGCAGTTAACATCTGGGATTTTTTTTTTTTTTTTAATCTGAAGATGTACTTTTTAAATGTATTCATGTAGTCTAGCCATCTTGACAAAACATCCCCTAACCCACCACAGACCATTAAGGATAACTTTGGAAATTGGGTGCATGACAAATTGGAAATTTGGGGGGGGGGGGGCACAACAGGTTGTTAGATGCAGATAAAGCACCATCACTTGTGACTGTCTTGTATCCAGCATGAATTCAAGTGTTAAAGCAACACTGAATTGGTCTTCAAATGGGTATTACCCAAAGCATTTTCTCTTCAAAAGTCTAATCTACAGAGCTCTTAATGGAGTAGCAGATCCAGCTTATAAAAATTTGATCTGTTTGGCTTTGATTTGAGAGGCCAGATTTATTGCAAAATTGTAAAAGTCCCTCTTTTTATTTTAAATAGCCTAGAACATAGATGTGAGGTAAATTCCTTTAGGAGTTGTCAAGTACATCTGCTTGTGCAAATTTGTTGCTACATATCAGGAGAAAGTAATCTTACAAGACAACTTCTAAAATTGTTCAAACAATTCTTTTAAACAGTTGATCTGCTGTGGCAACTCCTAACGGGAGCAGCCGAAAGATGAAGTTCAAACAATTCTTTTATAATTCTATGCAAACAGCTCATTCTTCAAATGGCTTCAGTACTTTTCTCTCCTGCTCTGACTACTCTCACTTTTTTCTCCCCATCAACTATCCATTCTCTTTACCTCTATTTCCCCAGTGTGTCTCTTCTGTAGTACTTCCCACTTTTTCCAAAAGCTGGTGGATCCTCAATCTAACAATGATTAAGGGGTCAGCAGGTGGCATGGTGGTTAGGACTGATATCTGGCAGTCTGAAGGTTCCTGAGTCAAATGCTTCTGCTGCTGAACCCTTGATCAAGATACTTCGTAGTAGTTCACAGTATAACATTGTAAATCATGGAAAAGGTGTCAAAACACCAAAGTCTGAATTAAATTCAAACTTAAAACTGCACAAAAAAAACTAATATGTCTCATAAAGTTGCCTTATAAAATGCCAAAAATATGTTCATGTGTAAATACCCAAACCAGGAATCATGCCAATCACCTTTCTATATAGATTCTTTGTTTCACAGTATGATGCAAATAAACTAAAAAGTGTTTAGTTTTAGACACTGGGTAGTACTACTTTTTGCTGAACACATACTTTATCTCTAAAAACAGACTATTTACTTAAACACAACTGAGAGCAGAAGGCTGTTTTTTAAAGTAATTTTGTTCATAACTCCAAAGTGACTTCCAACCCCAAGCCACAACCAGTGAAATCTTAACAGACATCCCTCCGTTTATACACGGATGTGGTTCTGTAGAAATGAGTTAATTTGCAATGTATATGATTCTAAATTTATCTCATGAATTAAAAAAAAAAAAAACATATTTAAGAACTTTCCAAAAGTTTCATTTTTATTGGTCCCAGGCTATGTTCAAATTCGGGTGCGTTTCTCTGCCATCTATCGGCTCGCAACAGCGGATCCAAACAAACATTTTTTCGAAAATGGACAAGTGAATAAAACACAATTAAATAGACTAAACCGTGCGGGAAAATGTTATAATCTTCGTAATGTCGTAAATGTACTGCTCTTAACACGAGGTACGTCACCGCCAAAACACATATCAATTTATAGGAAGTAACAAGTGAAAAGCTTCCCGTTTTCCAGGTTGAAGACAGATTCTACCTGGCTAATTGAACAACGAGAATGAAAATCTTTTCGTAAACCATTTACTTCCCAACATTTACTAATTAAAAAGTGAAACAAGAAAAGCTTTCAGATATCGATACTCCAATATAAATAACACTCCAAAAGAGTACTGTAGAATAATGTACTTTCCGGCTGCACAAAATGTTTTGTTACGTCACGCTGTTGGTGGCCACTGGGAAATGTATTGCTTTAAACCTGAAAGTAGCGAGCATTCAGAGAAAAGGAACTACAAACCTCCAGAATCCATTGCAAAACAATCGGCGCATTTACCTAACGTCACTCATATGAGCATGGCGGAGGATATAGATTATGGAGTACGAAACGTGAAAGAAAGTGTCAGAAGAATGAAACATCTTTAAAGTGAGTATTTTTTTTATGAGCGCCATGTATTTTTGGAGCTAAATGTAGTTAGGTGGCTAATGTAGTGAAAGTGGCTCGCTAGCGATAAATGAACTATTATTATGTGTTAAACCTTTTATTTGACAGGTAACTGCTTCAAATAATGAAAACACTCGGTTGTCGAGGCGTCTGAAAAAGACATTTTTTTTTAAATTATGATATTAACAACAGTAACTTTTATTTAGTAGACACCTTTGTTTAAGGTGGCTTACAGCGTTAGTGATCAACTTTACAATTGTTTACAGTCGTATACAGGGTACAACTGTATGCAAGGTACAAAGTGTAGAGTACATTATTACAACAATCTATTGAAAACAATTGTAGCCGTGTCTAATAACTAGTTATGTCATCGAGATAATGCCCAAAGGCCAGAAAAGTAGCAAGATCCAGTTATATTTTCCCAATGACTTATTGTAGTACTGATATGCCGCTGCGTTCAAAAGTTTGGAATTATTAAGAAATTTCTCGTTTAAGAGTTGTTACTTTTTTAATCAAGGTGCCATTAAATTGATTTTAAGATATAGCCAAGACATAACTGATGTTGCAAATCGCTATTACTTTTTAAAATGACCGATTTATAATTTATTGTTCACTTGTGACTGCAAACCCCCATTTTTAGAAGTCGTTTCTCCAGTGTCCTAATAATAAACTCTTAGCTGATCCTTAATAAATCATGTTTATATTATGTTATTATAGAAACCTTTGTAATTGTGGTAGCACAGCTGAAACCTGTTATTCTATTCAAAAGAGCAAGTAAATTGTCAAGCGTCAAGAGTCAAGTCAAGAGAGTTTTTATTTGTCAGCCTGTCTGTATACAGGTATATGTCAGGGCCAAAATTTTGTTTCTCTGGGGGTGCAGAAGAAAAACAGTGCAAATATGTATAATAAATATCGGTGCGGTAGTGTCCAGGTAAACATTAACTAAAAGTGACCATGCAGTCATTGGTATGGTTGGGATAGGAGGTGGTTGGACCCTGGGCAGCGGGGTGGGGTGGAGCGTGGGTGACTTTAAGGCCGTTGAGGAGCCTGACCGCCTGAGGAATGAATTGTCTTTGGGTTGCAAAGTACTGGTGTTCCAGAAGTTCATTTCTGAGTTAAAAAATTGCCAAAATGAAGTGTCTTTCTCAAGAAATGTGTCAGTCTATTGTTGGTTTTCAAAATGAAGTTTATTTAATGCATCAGATTGCCAAGAGACTGAAGATTTCATGAAATGGTATCTAGTACTGTCTTGAGACAAGAGGGTAAACTGGATCTAACCAGGACAGGAAAAAAGAATTAGAAGGGCAAGATGCACAAGTGCACAAGAGCATAAGTACATCAAAGTCTGCAGTTTGAGAAATAGACACCTTACAAGTCTTCATTTGGCTGCTTTTTTAAATAGTACATGTTAAATGCCAGAAAAAGCCATATTGGAAACTGGCAAATAAAAAGAAAAGGTTAAAAAAGAACATAGAGAGTGGAGGGTGAATGACTGGAAAAGAGTATTATGAATGGATATATTTAAGTTTCACGTATTTGGTATGTATGGTTTAGTGTATATGCTCTTACATGAGTTCAATTTGTTTTATTAATCAAATTGTTTATCTAAATTGGTTTTGGCGTGAATTTTAAGTTGACAAATAAAACTACAAATGAAATTAAAAGCCAGTTAATGTGGTCATTTTGCTGTGGGTATATCACACCTGGATATTACTTTCAGTACTGGGTTACATTGGTTTCTATTATAATTAGAAATTACTTGCTGCTTTTGTTGAGATTATGGTCTTCATTGTTTGAAGTAAATCACATGGTCTTTTTCACTGACAGGATGATGCGCAGATTACGGATTGCTGTACGGCCCAATGTAAGGCCAGGAGGTCGAGGACTGACTTCCACACGGGATGCACAGCCTGTGTGGAGCACAAATTATGATCAGGACAATGACGGAACTCCTCGGAGCTCTGGGACAAAGGCAGGTGGAACAGGAGTGCAGAAGGGGGCAGAAGACCAGCCTGCTGACATAGAATCTAGCAACCTTGCAACAAATAAAACCCAAGGTTCACAGGCAGAAAAAGATTCCTCTAACTTGTAAGTCATGTATGATATTTCATACTTTTCTTATGGCTAAAGTGGCTTGCAACTATAATTTTTATACTGCTACATATTTTATTAGACTAACTAGGTACTGCAAAAGGGTATCGTAACATAGCCTCTCCTGTCCTGAACTTGCAACATTCAGATTTTAAGTCTGTAGTGGTTCAGTAACTAACAAAATTAGTTTTGTTTCTGTACTGGTTTATCACATCATCTTCATAAACTATGAACTCTAAATTATTTGTTTTCTTTTTTTTCTTCTCTGGTACAGGGGTGGAAAACATCAGGATGGAGAGGCCACTGCTTGTAGCGACCTTCCAGTTTCTTCCTGGCAGAGACGAAAGCGTTTTTGTGCCATGCCTAACCTTAACAAGACAAGGATGTCTCCAGCACCAATGCATTCATCTCGCAGGACTCCCAGGTCTCCTGCCACAAAGGCAGGTCCCACAGCTGAGGTGATGACTGCAGACTCTGAAAGCCAACTACAGTTGAACAGCAGTTCCTCACATGACCTTAGGTCCCCGAACAAGCAGAAGGCTTCAGGTGGTGGAAAGCAGCCTAAAATTCAAGGGAGATCAGGACTCCTGTCACCAGCCTCCAAAAACCAGAGTGATTCTCCCCAACGACGGAAACTAGTTTCAAAAATGCATCCATGTTTGGTGGGTTCACCTTCTGAAAGGGTGGAGAGACAGCAAGATACAGCCCCCAGCCATACCAGAACCTTCCCACCTGAGCCCTCAGTGGTGACTGCAAAGCTGTCACAAAGCACCGGATCTTTTGCAAAGGTACAGCCACCTCTGTCCACCTTGACTTCGAGGACCCAGAGTGTCTCCTTCGATCGTGAGAGAGTTATTAAGGCCCACAAGCTGAGAGAGCTTCTGAAGCGGGAATGGAGAAAAGAGAGGGTTAGTACAGTCCTGATTACTTGTGGTAAATGGTGTCTTTTCAAGCTCTAATGAAACTTTCTTAATGTACTCTTTGCTTGAACTTTGGCCGTTTTTTTTTTTTTTTTTTTTTTTGCTGTAGTTCAATGAAAAATTCATGGTTGTAAAAACCATACTATAATACGCCAGTTATTGCTCAGGATGTTATCCTAGTGGAGTACTAACCAAAACAGTGCTAGACAGCTTTGTTTTAACATTATATCATATTAGAAATGTGAAAACACAAATGCAGTAGAACAATAATTTTATTGAAAATGCTTTCAACTGAGTGAAATATTTTTATTCTTAAATATTCTTATTTATCTTATTTATCTACATAATTGTGTTGTACACATCCTACACATCCTTGAAAATATGTTGGTAGATATGAGAAAAACTGGAAAGGTAGTAAAAATGCAGTAAAAAGATGATAAAATAGGATTTCTCTTCATATTTGGCGGGTTGATATGTTGTATGTCTTATCAAAATAACTGCTGTAGCTGTGTGCCCACAGTGAATTCTTCCTGCAACCTTGTTCCTATCCCCATGAGCATTGCTCCCATATAGCAAAACAAAAAAAAGTATCAGCTTATTGTTGCCCATGTGATGACATAATGCTGACTACAAACACACACACACAATATGGTTGCATCATATGCACACGTGTGCACTTTTGAATCTGCTGTTAACGTATGCATACATGGACTGATGTGATGTACTTTCTCACAGATGTACATATGACAACAGCCACTGCACATGTTCTACACGCATGCTAATGGTTTCTTACTTAAACACAGATACACATGGCTCTGGGTGTTCTATATGCGCCTCTCCATCATACAGACAGCAATGTATTTTACAGTAAAGTCACACAGTAAAGTAATGCAACAGTTATAAAGTTTGATTATATATAAAACTACACACATGTACAAGCACAGAGAGGGACTCAGATGGCGGGGGGGGGGGGGGTCAAAATACGCGCACACACAATATGAAATTCAAAAAGTATAAAAGTAGTAAAGTTTGGTGGTTATATAACATTCCACACATAAAAACACTTAGATACTTTCTTACAGTGTGTGAGCACAGAGAGGGATGGCTGACAAGTTTCTTGCTCCCCCCACACACACATTAATATGCTAAATTGAACAAGTTTGGTGATATGTAATGTACTCTTCACATGCTGGTGCACTTTCTCACTGAAACACACTAATGTACTGAGGGATTTTCTGATTCCTTTTGCTGAAAGCAAGAGTAATACTGTACAATTTGGTGATATGTAATCTGTTACTACTGTTTACCTTTCCACCTGTATATGTTTTGACCTTGGCATCCCAATGTAATTCAGCTAGTAACAAATAAAAGAGACATGAAATGTGCCATGCACATGCATAAGATAATTTTAGCATGAGCACCATAACAAATCTGCCTTAAATGGGGCAGTGTTAAGTGGGTTATTACTAGTATTTACTTTTATAATATAGTTTTTTTTACATTTTTTCCTTGCATGATATTTCCTGAAGCTTTTTTACCTTTCCCTGTAATTTTAGCAATATTGCAGATGGGATACATTGCATGTTTTGCAGTATTCAACTCTCACTTTCTTTGGTTAATTATACAACATACTGATTTTGTTATGTCACAAACAAAAATGTGTTCTTGTTGAAGCAGAAGAAAAGCAAGTCCCATACGTTTGAATGCACTTCGCCACAGGACCGCAACAAGATGACAATGGCAGACTTGATCTACTACCTGCCAGACACTAATCCAATGACGTAATTGCTTTTTATGTCAACTTTCCTTGTTTTTTTATTTCTCTGCTATTCTTGTGTCCTCTTAATTTTATGTTTATGTAAGCCTTGGGTATTGATCACTAAAAGTTAGAAACATTAGTTAAAATAATTCTGATATCAAACAGATCCTACTTGGTGGATGAAATGAAGCAGACTGAGAAAGTTCTTCCTTCACCACCATGCAGAAAGTAAGAGCCTCATCTTATTCTGATGTTGAATTAATGTTTTAAAGAATTCACAGTACATTTGTGTGTGATTGTAAGCTAAGCCCTTCTAAAGAATCTGATTATGATACAACTTTTTTTAAAGTCTGACCCAGGAGTCACAGGAAGATGATGTAGAAGATGATAGACAAATAGAAGATGATGATAATGAGCCTGGCCAGGATGCCCAGCTGGCAGTACCCAGGGTAAAAGTGGCAGAAGACGGCTCCTTGATTATTGATGAAGAAAGGTAACATTCTTGTCACTTTTTGTTACATGATTTTCCATTGTTTAACATTGCAAACTCAATGAATGATAGGGAAAAAGTGCACATGCTAAGGTTGCCCAACACATCACTTTGTACGTTTCAGTTTAACTATTGAAGTTTCGAGGACCAAAGGTCCTAACACTGTGGAGGAAAATGACCCCATTTTTGAGCGTGGATCTTCAACCACTTACTCAAGCTTCCGGAAAACCAGTTACACTAAACCCTGGACTGACAAAGGTGAAAAAAGCAAAGGCCATGATCATAATTTACATTATTTTCAATAGTTTTTCTTTCTTTTTTTTTGTGCAGTAGGTAGAGAAATGATCAAAGGTGGTCACACTTTTATATACATTGCTTTAGAGAAAAGCACTTGCCAAATGCATAATCTAAATGACAGGGAAGACATGATTTTGTATAATAAATCGCATGTATAGTATATATAACTTTGTGTGTATGCCATATTTCTCCCTGTGTTCACAGAGACAGACATGTTCTTCTTGGCCATCAGTATGGTGGGCACCGATTTCTCCATGATTGGCCAGCTTTTTCCTCACCGAGAAAGGGCAGAGATTAAGGTAGAGAGCTTCTTAGAAGTTATGATTAGACCTTAAGGAAACTCCAGTGTTACAGTTAGTCTTTATATATAGTCTACAGTCAAAAAATGTATGCTTATGAATGTGTTCCTGGATTGTTTAAAAATGTTGCTCCCTCTTGTTTCTCACAGAACAAATTCAAAAAAGAAGAGAGAGCAAATTCTTGGAGAATTGACAAGGCGTTCAGTAAGTGAATGGAACAATGTAAAAGGATTTTGGCTTTCACTTCCACTCCTCTAAATTGAGTGTAATCTGAAATTTGCAAATATAACTTTGGACAAGTTAGAAGGTTAATATCAAATACAAACAGTCCAGACTCTTGCCTAATGGCAATGTTTTATCCTTTAGGGGAGAAGCAACGAATTGACCTGAGCTACTTTAACACACTCCTCAAGAAGACTCTGGCCGAGGAAGAGAAGAAACGAGAGAAATCTAAGCCAGAGAGTTACATCAACAAAACAATTGCAAGAAAACTGCCTAGTAAACAAAAAGGTAACTTTATTTAATGCATGTCTGTATACAAATAACATTTTTTTAGCGAATTAGCAAACAAGTTTCTTTTCTTTCTCACCCAAAATGTTTGAGTCTGATCAATCCCTTTCTTTTTAATTTCTAGAAAATAACATTGCCTCTACCGACCAAACTGCTGACGGGGAAACTGACACTGAAGTTGCTGAGGTTGACTCTGAGACAGCCGAGAAAGAGAATGAAGATTGTTCTAATGTCATCGGGTTGGCAAACGAAGATGCTGCCTTTCAAAGGAAACACAAAACCAGGACTGAGGAAGTGGAAGAGTCGTCCTCTGAAAGGCAAATGAAAGGAAGGAGGGGAATAGATTGCAGTAATGAAGGTAATGCTGAAGTCCTTATAATCCTAGAGATGGACAATTCTTACTGCATATCATGTAAAAGTCGGTACGCTCACTTAAGTTATGGTAACTTATTTTTTTCTGCTCCTAACAGATGATGCTGTTGATTTAGTTACTGAAACACCAACATCTGATACCGATGGGAAAAGGTAAAAAGAAGCTAAACCTCCGAGATACATTAGTATGATGTTTCCTCATTTGTTAGCATGCAGGTTTTTGATTAATAATTTTACCTGCAATTTAACTTTTTTTTGTGTTGTCAGCTTTGTAGAACTGGTAATATTTTAAAAATATTATATTCAGTCAACAATCTGCATAAATACACAAAAATGCAGAGATTGCTCTGTCTGGATCAAAGTTTCAAAGTTCAAAGTTTCAAAAGAGTTTATTCGTCACGTACATAGCAACCGAGTATACCATGCAGCGAAATGCATCCCGACCCAACAGGAGATTGCGCGCGGTTACATTCCAGCAAAAACAACAAAACAAACTGTCAGACTTCATAGAGTACATTTTCAGTGCATTAATTTTCAGCTGTCGTGTCGGCGCCATTTTGGAATATACGAAATCTAGGTGAAAAACTAATGCAACTCTGAACAAAAATAAATGTTGTGACATTTCATAAACTTATCAAAACAATGCCACTTCTGGAGCCAGGCTTGGTGGTGATGTTTTCATTGGCAAACGCCTATATTCACTCTGGTCAGGCTTATCCGGAAACAGCAATCTGGAGTCATCTTGTAGGCTCACCACCTACAGGGTGATTGGTGGGGGGCAGATGCAATGCTAGGCATGGAGCTGGCACGAGTGGCTTGGGCCTAGATAGTGTGAATCCTGACAGTGGAAACTGACTCTGGCAATGTTGAATGTCACCACTTTGGGTGTGGGAGATGGAGAAATATTAGCTAAATATAGTTGGTCTCACCTTTATGCATAGTTTGGGTTCTGGAACCAGACTCCTCAATCAGGGGTGGTGTCTTTCCTATTGTGGAATTCCTCTTTGTGAAAGGTGACTGGCAGGTGTGGAGACCCTCATAAGCCCCCAGCTGAGAACCGTGTTGCTGGAATTCTTCCTGGTGGACAAGAAGGTTACCTCATTGCGGTTGCAGAAAAACTTTACTGTTGTTTGTGCATATGCAAAAAGCTCAAGTGGTGGGTTGTATGGATAGTCCATAAAAATACTATGTTCAAATACAAGGAAGTTTATAAATGTACTTGGTGAAAAACAGCATTTATGCTGACTCATCTGGTCCAGAATTCTATTCTATTTTGTAGAAGCCTGTATTCTAAAACATGTACTTTTTGTTTTTAAAATCAGGTTGGAGGCAACTGATTGCCCTGAGGGGGCTAGGAAGGGACTGGCGATCAAGCCTGCCCAGCTCTCAAGGGGACATCTCCAGAAGCCTCTCCCAAACCTTGGAAAACACTGGATCAAGAAGATGCTGGGGATGAAAGAAAAGTCTTGTGAGGAGAGTAAAGCTGCGTGTGAGCAAGACAAGGAAGATGCTGCCACTGAGGTACACAGTGTTACTTGCATTTATTTTATGTACTGTATGTTTATATAAATATAAAAATGTGTACAGTAGGTGATTGTGCTAATTATTATTATCACTCAATAATAATAATAATAATAATATCTGTTATGACTTTGCTCAGTCTTTAAAAATTTAATTTTTGTAACTTGTTGGTTTCCTGAATGGTGTTTTGTCCGGCTGTCTTAAAAGTAATTAATGAGAACCAGAAATATTGATACCTTACATTTGGCTTTATGTCCAGCACCAGATTATTATTACTGTAACAGTCGTTTCACTGTTGTCACTAAGGTGGGTGCTGAAGCTGGAGAATATATGGAGAAAAAGCCTTGGCAAAGTAAGAGACAAGCCAAAGGTACCGTTTCCCTCAAGGATGATGATAAGGCCCAGGATGAGGATACAGAGGATGAGCTGGATCTAATGGCCATGCAAGAGCAGATGCTTAATAAGCCCACCAGGTGTGATGCAGTGTTCAATTCACTACTTGTAAATCTACATGTTTAGTCCAAGAAAACATGAAAATGACCCTTGTCTGCTTGTGCCTCTATGCCTGTGACAGGTCAGGACGAATCCCCAAGATATCCCAGGCCTTGCAACAGGCTGGAGAAGAGGACTCCCCTGATGAGTTTTCACCAACCCTGCCCCAACCACAGTCAAAGGCCTCCCTCAAACAGCAGCGCACAAGAGGGAAACCCAAGTCCAACCTGGATATGAACAAGAGGAGCAAGGGAGTGCCGAGGTCTAAGCTAGTCACTCTGCGTGCCTCTGTGCCAGAGGACTATGAGGAGGAGGAGCAGAGTGAAGTTCGTCCAGAGGAGGCCTATAGCTATCCTATTAACCCTGAGGAGCAGAACCAGGCACCTGCTTTTGTACCACTGAGCCTGCGTTCCCCAGAGCCTGTGAGACTGGAAGTGGAGGAAAGCATGGAGGAGGTGAGAAGTAGCATCTAATGAAACTGAACTTGAATGATTTATAGGTATACATTGTTCTGGATGGTACAGCACTGGTGTCTCAAACGTTCTGGGCTATGGGTTCAGATGTGAGTTCAAATCTGTCTCACTCTGTTCACATGTTCTCCCCATGTTTGTGTGGTGTTTCTCCCAAAGTCCAAAGAGAAATATTAGTTGAACTGCTGACACTAAATTGCTGTATGTGTGTGCCTGTGTGCCGGCGTGCTTGCTGGCTTGCTTCATGACCACTGATTCTAGACCACTGCATCTTTGCTTTGAACATGCAGTTATCAGAAATGGCTGAATATATAGTCTTGTTGGTGAACTTAGTAGTTTAGTGCTTTTTCATAACTTTATACTCTCTTACATTTCCGATCTACACAGCTTGAAATTTCGGTCAATGTGCCTGATGTCCTGGACATGGAAGAAACTCGGGAAAGTTTTTGTTCTCAATCAGAATGTCCAGAGGTACAGGAGGAGGTGACTGTGACAACTGAACATCAGTTAGATCTCCTTGTTGTAAGTGTTGTTGTTGCTGCATCATCTCTTCCCTTATTTTTTACATTATGTTAGCAAGTGAGAATTTGCTTTGTTATTTGGTATTGACAGTTTTGTTCTGTTTGTAGGATGTGATGGAATTCTTGTCCCCAGAACATGTGGAGGGTAAGTTCAAAAGAGCTAAAAGTGATGACCAGGTTAATAAAGGGGACTGGTCAGTTGACACAGGTTGCTATAAGAATGTTATCTTTGTGTGTTCAGTGGTGTCAAAATCTGAAGAGAGCTCCAATGAGGCAGCTCAGACCCTCCTGACAATAAGAAACCCAGAACTCCTCTCCCTAGTCTCTTCCACATACAGCACAGGTGTGCCAACTGCTCGTCCACAACACTGAAATACAAGCATCGCTGTTGTTTATGCAGTCATTGGTGTGAATGCAGCCATTTCTGCAAAAATAAAGGAAGATGGTGTTGTTTTGTTCAAGCAGAAGTATCCATTGCCCCGGAGCCCACCGTAAGGAGGCCCAAAAGACAGGAAGCTACTGAGATGGAGGACCTGCAAGAGCTTACTAACCAAACACTGTATAATGCAGAGGCATCTCTTCTTACAACCCCTGACAAATCCAACCCAGGCCTTCATGGCCATGTTGATCAGTCAGAACCCAAATCAACAAATCACTTAGACATGGTCCAAGAAACCGGTGGGACCGAGGCTCTCATGACAGACACTTGTTCCCTTCCTCCATCATGCCAAGAGAGGAACGTTGATGACAGGTAGTGCTGTGTTTTGACTTGAACGTAAGCATTGGTGTCATTGTGTTGTTTAACATATTCTGAACTCTGCGCGGTTCTGTTTCATTCCCAGTAATCCAGAGGATGCCACGTCTGATTTGGGCTCATTTCGTAAAGCCCCACAGATCAGAAGGAGCCGATTCGCAAAACCTAGACCAAATCTAGGAGGAACTGTTCGGACACATCAAGTACAACTGAGCCAGAGTACCAGAGTGACAACCTACTTAGGTGAGACCTCAAGAACTTGTCGTGATGAAGATTAAGTTGCTTTTATTTTATTGCTTCTTTTATGTCTTTTCCCAGTAATTAGAATTGTTCATATAACACAAGCTTTAGGTCTCTGTCTTCATGATATTTTTTAATTTCTGTTCAGAACATGCCGTCAATTCTACTTCAAGCTCCATTTCTGTGAAGCCCTTTAAACTAGAAAGGACTGACTCCGAGACTATTTCCAAAGATACAGTCTTGGAAGAAAGCAAGGATGAAGGATCAGTTGTGAGAAAAACTGATGAAATGTCACAAGGATCAAGGTAAGGAAGTAATAAGTCTGTCCTTGTCAGCATTTGTCATTGTAAGGGATGATTGATCATGATGGATGTACGTAGTTCTGTTTATAGCTCACAGTACTGTTCTTAAGCTTGTGTTACCATTTTGGCATTGCTTTTCTTAAGAGCCTTTGAGTTGTATTCATTTGTGTATGTATGTTAGTGATTCTCAGGAAGTAGTACAGAGCTCAGTCACATTACCTCAGAGGACCTCAGAGCCTCAGAGCAGGAGAAGCCGATTCCCTAAACCCAAACCCAACCTGGGTCATGCCACACGAAACCAGCAGAGGGCAGCACCCCAGACAAATTCAGGACCTAACCCAGGTGAGGACAAAGGACAGTGGTTGCAGAGTTACAGCTTACATTGTCGTATTTCATTTCCTTAAAGTAACTTTCTTGCTTCCTGTTGTAATGACTTTGTAACTGCACAAAATGCAGTCCACAGTAGTGGTTTTCGGTGAGATATCTAGTGATGCACATTTTCAAACATAAATAGGTGATTTTTCAACTTAGTTATGTAATGCATACTTACAGTTTTGGAGCATCTTAATTGCCACTATGCCACCTGCTGCCTACCTGCCACATTCAGGTAGTTCAAATTCCAGAAAAAAATTGAGTTGTTTGGAAAGGTTTCATCCACAATTTTGAAAGTATAAGTCTTCGCTAGACATGTTGCCTAAAACCGTGTCTGTAAAGCGATAAAGTAGTCTATTTTGGATAATATTTTCTCAGATGTAAGGAGCACCGCTGAAGAAGATCCAGCAGGAGCAAAAACGACAAACTTGGATTCTGTGAAGTACGCGGGGGTTTGATTTTTCAAAGTGCACATTGTTGCATGATTGTAGAAGACTTTAAAGTCCAAATTATTATAGTAAAGCTAACTTTGTTTTACAGTCTGTGTTCCCAAAGGACATCCATGGGTGAAACGCTTGGAAAGAAGATGAGCTGTAAAGCAGTAGTTGTTACAGAGGTGAGGTCTCCTTCACGGTCAGTGAACACATAAAGGAGCACGTCTGCTGAGAAAACCCTAGAATGTGCCAGGAGCCGTTCCCAAATGGACCACGTCAGTGACAATGTGGAATGTGTGTTATTGGGCAGCATAGTATATACTGTGTGTTAAATTACAAGAGGAGCTGTTTTGTTTACAGTCAAGCAAGGTGCTAAGCCCAAAGAGATACTAAACCCTTTGGTTTAGAAAAAAAATACCTTCTTCTCAGCATTTTCAGTTCAGTTATAATGTATTCAGTGTTATTATTCTGTTATTATTTCACTTATTAACCTAGAGTTTCTATCCAGTCGTACAGGTTAGGTGAAGAAACATGCTGAGCATTGAGAAAACATGACCTGTTTTAGGCTTAAGACCCACAAGTTCAGAATCTCTTTCACACGACTCCTTTTTGAGCTTACTTTTTCAGTCCTCTTTCATTTATTTTACTGTTATTTTCTCTTTTTGTTGTTTCTTGTAATTTCTTTCATCCTAATATTTATTTAAAATTTTCCTTCATTTTAAGATATCTAATATTGTCAAAAAAAAGTGCTTTCAGAGGCTGCTTTTGAAAGTGGTGTAGTATATAAAATAAAGATTGTTCATATTGTTTTTATTTTATTTGTATTTTATGCTCAGGTTTTTTAAGATGATTAATCATGGTTTACGGTTATGGTTTTCTTCCTGGCATAGAAAAAAACCACAGATCTCCACACGGAAGAGGACCTAGCTGTTTTTACCCCCAGTGACACAACAGAAGGTATGGGGGACCAATAATGTGGTATTTCTTGATTTTGTCATGCTCTCATTTCTGTGATTGCGTAGTCACCTGAGAAACTGCTGCTTCTGATAGTAAGTCCAAGGAAGACAAATTCTAAGCTATAACTGTCACAATCTCTTGCAGATAAGTTTACCCACCAGGAAAACACAATTATCCTGACCCTCTTCCAAATCCCAAGATCACATGTTGACAAGTATGAGTCCAGCTGTGTTCCAGTCAGCACGGTCACCGCTGAGCTCCTCTCTCCTCTAGTGTTTGTGAACACCCAGTCTGAAGCTCAGAGGTAAGGACTGTCCTTCTTTCATACCCCATAGAATCATTATTTATTTGTAATGACGCCATCATGTGAAAAAGAAAATATACCCTCTTTCAATTCTATGGTTCTGTTCTATGTATTAGGAAACAACAAAAATCATGCAGTTCCTAAGTATAGGCTCAAGTGGAAAAACAGTGCTTGGCAGATCCCATTATGCCATTATTTATGTAACAAAAATAAGTCAACACACAGAAGCCATGTGTGAAAAGCTAAGTAGATCCGATGAATCAGTACCTTTTAGAACCACCTTTACCGGCATTAACTTGAAGCAAATGTTTTTTTGTATGTTTCAGTCTCTTACATTATTTTGAAGGAGCATTGGTCCATTCTTCTCAAAACTGCTTTACTTTATTGATGTTTGAAGGCATTTGTTCATGCACAGCTTTTTTAAGAGCTTGCTAAAACAACTAAGTGGCGTTGAGGTCTCTTATCTGAGTCTAGATATGTGTAATTATAGAAGCTGGTGAGGACTATTATTGAGCCCCTAATATGTAAAACCATTGAACTTTTTTATATGACTGTACTTGTCTGGTATATATACACAGCATGTGACAGGCCCCAAAGGGTCTTAATTCTTTCAAGAGGTATCATTTATATTGTCTATACAGCAGAGATCCCTTGACTGCAGCAGAAGTGCATAGGACGGAAGGTTGCAGCAGCGAATCTGATCCAATTTTCATTGACAGCAACCCCTTGGAGGAATATAAAGGAAAGGTGGGTCCCACTGTCATAAGAGAGGAGGAGTCATCTTCTGTGGTTCTTATTTTAAGCAACTCAGATTCTTTTAAAATGTCAGGAAAGCAGGACATTACGTTATTATAGTGTCTCTCTTTACCTTGTTCATATGTTCTTTCTGTTTTCAGAAATGTGCTGAACCATCTGGAAACTTGTGTGGTAAGAAAATCCAAGCCAGCAGCATCACGCCATCACAATTAGCATGAATGTGAAGGTTGTACTTGTTCAACAATCTGTTAAAAATGATTTGGGGACTGGCTTACATAAAAAAAAACACAAGTAGTCCAACCATCAACCACTCATCCAGGTACCATCAATTTCTTGTTGGCAGAAAAGTTTTGCCTTTGCATATCAGTTAAAATCTGTTAATTTTTTGTTGTGTTGGAGAAGAGAAAAATATAGGCCTGTCGATGGCACTGGAGGAGTTGGGTGACTTACAAGATGCTGGATCTGAGGAGGGTGGTGTGGACACTGCCCCTCCTTTGAAAAAGAGAAGAATGTGCATTGAGACCAGAACAGGTTAGTGTGACTTTTCAACTGATTTCCAACCCTTACAGTATTTTGCTTATTTAGCAAATATTTTTACCATATTTCAAAGTCTTAGATAATGCTTAATGTTTTTCGTGTTGTATTTTTTCCCTTGGTATAAATTCAAACCAGGCCCTTCCAAGAATGTGCCAGCAAACCCCATGAAAGAAGAACAGATGGACCTTATAGATGAACCTGCACTGTCAGTCTCATTGTTATTCAAGGACAGCAATCCCACAGCACCTGCCGTATGTGACAAGCAGAGCCCTCAAGGGTCTTTGGTATCAGCTGCAGCGGAACTGCCCCAAGGCATTGTTGGCCGTTCTGATCTTCTGCAGCAGGACACAGGTGGTACTGTCACAGCAAAAATAATAAACAGCAGTGGAGAGAAAGAACCAGAGCCCAACCGTCAGATCACACCTCTGGCCTCAGATGGGCCACTAACCAGGTCAGAAGGAGCCCCCGTGCTATGACTGGAGCTTTGTTTTATTTGCATAAAATTTGATTATATATGCAAAAATAATAAATGAAGGCATAACTCTGAGATGTTCCCAAAATAATTTATATGCTCAGAATAATTCTTACCATCAAAATACTTTTTTTTAAGAGACATGCAGGGTCTTTACTATTTTCCTTAGATGTTAGCTTGGATTTTCGGATGTGTTCATGATTTTAATTAGCTTTTTATGCTTCTGATTTGGAGGCCTGGAAGGAAACCTCGAGGATTCTTGTCTTTCATCTCAAACAAAACTGGCCCTGGCTCTCCTGCCACTGCCAGGACAGGGAGGCCTGCATCTCAGAGGCCACTGGTGAACACTACTCGCACAGAGAGGAGAAGGATGTCCTTGGTGTCACCCACGGGAACAGCCACAGACAGCCCTGCCGTGAATAATGTTGGTTCCAATGTCACTTTGTCCCATAACAAATGTGCATATAAAGTAATAGTATGCGGTCTACACCATGAAGCACCCTGTCACATATTACAAACACGTAATACTCGGTTGTCCAAGTCCACGCCAGTTTCACTGAAACCATCAAAATCTTTCTTTTCAGTATTACTGCTAAACAGTTCAGTGATTTTTAGCTGGAGGTGCATTGATGCCTCCTGCTCATCAACGTCACCTTCTTTTTTGTTTCCTGATGCTCCACTGGCATATTATCAGTTGGTATAAGTGCTGTCTTAAATCAGGACTACTTTAGGCCTATTATAATTCTTTATTAATCAACTAAAAAAACTACCAGTATAGGCAGCACATTATGCAATACAGTAGATTGTGTGTAGATTTTTTGCTATATACAAGGCAGTAGCCCATGAGATGAAGAAAAGAACAACTTATAGTCTGGAAAATACTGTATATTGGTTGTACATCTATACTTGTATTATTCAAGCTCCCGATATAATGAGCAGTATATATTAATGTGTTGACAGTCTGTAAGTCCCCCAGTAACAGTTTAATACAGTAGCAGCCTTTTAAAGTAGGTATATTGTATTTTTATTTCTTCACTTTTTGCATAAATTTAACTACATATGATAGTAAATAAAAATGATCAGCAAATAAACAATATGCATAATAATTACCTTATAAACTGGTAATTCAGTAATTTGTGTTTAAAGTGTGCTCTCATGCTGAAAAAGGTATTTTAGAAGGAAAGATGTATTTTGAGGAAATAAATTTAGGTTTCTCTCATGATATCAGAATAAATCGTAATTTCCCTTGTAAGAAATAATAGAAATTGTGTTGAAATTTGAGTTTGGAGGATTCAGGCAATTTCTAGGAATACCTATAGCTATTCTTGGCAATAAAAAAAAAACATTTGTAAATATTGCAGCATTTGTGTGTCAGGTTTGATGTTGAGAAGATGCAGAGTTCGTCGCCATTAATTCTGAACTTCTGCTGTGATCAGACAAACAAATGGAACAGAAATGATAGTGTAATAAAACACCATTTAATGTTACCGAATTTCCTTCTTAGATATGTTTATGTTCTTATTTTCTTCTAGTTGGCATCCACTCAAGTGTCAGCAACAGGCAGTAAGGCTGATAGTAAAGAGCCCACAAATGTGACTGAGTACATCTTCAGTGACATCTTCACAGAAGTGGAGGAACGAGAGGGACACCAGCAATGAGGGGACAAGGGGATCCTTACAGATGCTTGAGGAGCAGCTTTGAGCCTTAAGGTCACAATATTTGCTCACAATATTTGGTTGGGGAAATGAACCACATGATCCCTGCATCCCTACACTGGTCATGCAACTCTGACAATGGTGGCCTTCATTTCCTTGTCACATTAGGATCGAACTTTCCAGAAGAAACTGTTGGTTAGAAACTGCTGTTGTTAAGAACACACAGTGCTTGTCCTGTTTTTGTTTGTAATTTTTGCCTTTAAATAGTAGAACAGTGTATCACAACATTTGTGCTATGTTTGTACAGCGATACGTAAAAATTGTACAGTCTGTTTCTATTGTTTATGTGAATATTTTTCCGTTATTATTTAACTTGTTGTGTAGATTTGGCTTACTTTTTATCAGAACTCTTTCAAATTTGATAAAAGGACAAGCATGAGGTAAAGTCTGGATAATTTCACGTAAAAATGGAATCACTTAACAACATTTCTTTTAGTGGCTGCACTGTAAACTTTTCAGTGATGCATAAGGGACCTATAAAGAAACTAATGTAAACTTTAATAAAAAGTAGGTCAGTTGAGGCAAAACTGGATAAACGTTTAATCCAAATCCAGTTTTTAGATTCAGCGTGTCTTTAGGCTTGCTGATGTGAAAATTTTCACTCGTAAAAATAATGCTATTTGGTCATTCAGTAGCATATTGTCTTGTTTAAAGATGTGGAATTTATAAAATCTAGACAAATACTGACAGTCGTGTCATTAGCGTAATGAAAGAAATCTCAGATGTATTGTATTTATATAAAAAAAAAAAAAAATCCCCATATGTGATACTTTTGCTCTAGTGTAGCATTGTGTGTTCAGTATACAACAGTATTTTTAAAACATTTTTCATTACTTTCCAGTGTTTTCATATTTGTGCCCATATTTCAGAGTTTAGAAATGTGTCATTAGTGACTGTTTTGCAATGGTTTTAGAGTAATTCTGTGTTTCTGAAAAGGGTCTTAATTAACCACCAATATGCTGTGTATACCAAATGTATCAGAGTTCTCTCAGGATGCTGCATTAATTTCAATTTAGTTTTTTCATACTTTGTTTTTTTTTTTTTTTGTTTGTTTTTTGTTTGGAGAGTCAGATGTATTGTTTCTTATCAGTGCCTGTCAAGGATAAGACTTATAACCCTGAATAGCTTTAAGTAAATAACTCTCTTCAGATTAGATAGATTCTTTGTGTAAGGACGATAATAGGCATTGTGTGGATCATGGCCTTGCTGCAGCTGACAAGGTTGTGCATCCAGCTTGCTACCTCCTACACTAAAATTACTATCACAGATAATAACAAATAAAAGTGGCCAGTTAAAGTCAAAAACTGATAATTTACCATTGTTATTGTGTTATGGCAAATGTAAGTATCACGGCCATGTTTTTACATGCACCTACATTCTGTTGCTGTAATTGTTCAACTGTACTGAAACTGCCGAAAAGGTGGGATGACCCGTTTTAAATAACAACATAACTTGTACTGTGGACCCGGTTCAGTTTGGTGTATTACAGTTAACTTTTATGCATGTTCATTCACGTCGTACGAAGGAATTTCTTGCATATATTTTTCTACTACAGTGCTACATGCTTGTCACTGCTCAAGTCTATGGAGGGAGTTTGTTTTGCGAATCCTCATTACTTGCTAGCACTAACAGTTCGGTTAAATCATAAAATTTGTGTTTGTTAATTTGAGATATGCATATGATGTACTCTTTTAAATTGAAAATTAAAATTTTTAGATATAAACTTTTGAATTTTATCACATTTTTTACATTCTGTTTAACCAGGAATGTTTTCTTTTTTCTTTCTTTTTTTACCTACTAAACAGCTGAAGGAAACAAGTTTTTTAAAGTCACTGTAAAACTTTAAATACGCTTCTAGTTACTTTGCATAAATTATCTAGTTTATTCTGGAAGAGGGAAAAAATACTTTCAAGAGTTTTATGAAATATATTATGTGTATCACCAATAGGTGGGTTAATTCTTTATGAGCAACTCATCTGAAAGGTGGAGGTAGTGATTACCGTGGTAGAAGCACAGTCAAATTTATCATTTAAATATCTAGTAGACATCCTGATGGCCACACCTGATGCTCATTCCTTTGCCAGTCTTCCAGGGTTTGGCTGTTAGTCTGAAAGATGGAGTTATGGCCCGTGAGGGAAGGTAGAGAGCAGGCAGCACTAATAGTTTGCAAAGCACATGGTGGTACTGCAGTCAAAACCCTGAGCAGATATAAAAAAAAAAAACTGCAATATCCATTACAAGTTAGTAGAAATACTGTAGTTGTAATGCTTGAAAATTGGAGGCAGCAGACTGTTGGTTAGAGCCTTGTAGTTGAAAGACCCATGTTCAAATCACTGCTCCTGCTGCAGTGCCCTTCAGCAAGGCACTTGCACTGAATTACTCTGATATGTTTGCCCAACTCTATAAAGGGAAAAATTATCAAAATTAACTTATTATAGAAACCTAGTGTTGTAAGCTGTTTCAGCTTGCATTCAAACTGCCTTTTTCAAGTAACATTTGATTAAGATGGTGCCTTCTTCTCACCACGGTCTCTGTTCACTTGTTGCCCATCAAACATTTTTCTCAAGTAAACCAGACAGAAGCTTCATTTCTTTCTTAGCACAGAAATGTTTGAATCCAGATCTCTCAGTGGCAGAACAGCTACTTTAAACTTAATATCATGCGAAAAGGGTAGTATCATCAAACACTGAATTATATTAAGCAACAATTTTAAGTATAACGCCTTACCAATCCTGTACTGAGTTAATGGGCTGGATTTGTACTGATCTGTACACCCTGCTGTTATATTTTAAGAATGTGTAACTGAATCAGAAATTTTTTGTATCAGATCATATCCGCAGTACAGTCATACCTCATGGTCATTATCAACAATAAGTTACCACTAAGCCATAAAGTAGAATGTACTTTACCACTTTTAAACTGCACAGAGGGACATGCTGCTCCCATCTGTCATCAGGAGTCCATGTTGAGTTCAAATTCAAATCGAATGCTTTTCCTGAGAGGCTGTTTTGTTTAAGCTTCATTTTTTAATTTGTAAAAAAAAAAAAGGTTCCATGAGTTTGTCTGAGGACAAGTGTGTGTGTTGTACAGTATGTGTGTGTATTTTCTGGTCTCACACACATTCCAGCTTGTCTCCAAGTTGTAAAGGTTGTTTACTTCCAAGTGCAGCAGCACCAGACATTTTGTGGCTTTTGCAAGATCTCAGTTTTCTGTTCCCCGGTCACGGTAACTGGAAAAGAAATTCTGGATAATCTGCGTGAGAAAAATGGCTCAGAAACAGGCAGCCATAGCAAGCACGATTAACCCTTTTCGTAGGCAGTCACAAATTTATTTTCTATTTAACCAAGGCAAAATTTCAACTCTTTTGGGAATTGCCTTCCATGATACTATTTTAAATCTAAAATACCAGTGGGGGACTAAGATTTTAACTGCCATTCTGGGCTATTCTGCACAAGTAGAAAGTGTACAGCTCAGAATAACTCTCGAAGAGCTGTCTATTTTGCAGTATGTCTTCATTTGAAGAAAAAAGGATATATTAACAATTATGTATTTTAGAATACCAGTCAGGAACCAAATATTTTCATACATCCTTGTCGCTGGAAGTTGAATTGTGCTCTATTGCAAGCGAAGGCCAGACTAGGATATTCCAGGAATTTACAGCTCTGTGGGGTGAGGTTTTTATTATTATTATTATTATTATTATTATTATTATTATTATTGTTAAGACTGTATTGCTGTGGTAGCAACAGGTGGACCCTAAGATGGCAGAGTGAGCTCAGAAAGTGGAAGGAAAGAGGGGTGAGGGACCGAAGAAAACGCCAAGACGACACATTTCCTTGTGAGTTAAATACGAGCGAAAACAAGACCCCGCGGGCTGAAGTTCCACATCCCGCCGGCAGGGGGTGCGCCGAGCAGGCCGTCGCCTCGCTGGTGCCGCTCAAGGACTCGAGCCAAAGCTCACACGGGAGCGGAGTCGCTCCCGAGCACATGGGACGGCGGGTTCGAGTGTCCGCAGCGTCCGGCAGTCCCACGTTCGCAACTGGACTGGAGGCGTCGTCACCGTCGGCAGCCGGGGTCATTTGCGTAGCCAAAAAGGCAGAGGAGCGGAGAAGCGATGCTGTGCCGCAATCACGCCACTCGGGCGACGGTGGCCCGCGGCTCCGCGCTCGACATGGAGATTCTTCGCGGGCGGTGCCGGGTCAGCGTCCTCGTGGACCCTCCGCAGGTACGGGCCGCCTCCTTTAGTCTTTTATCATTCGTTTAGTTCGGTGGTGTCTTTGCGAAGACCTAACAAAAGTCGCTCTGTTGCTCCGACGACGTCCTGCTTTCGTGCAGCTGCGCCTGCAACACATCAACGTCATCCTTACCTTCATTCATGGCATCGTTTTCTGTTCGTACTGTATATGCTGCCGCTGAGGAGCTGTGAGCTTTGTCAGTTTCACACTAGGTCGCTCCAGAGATAGAGACATACATGCATACATACTGATAGATACACTGTCGGGCCAAAAGAAAAGTCACCACGTGGATTTAACTTAGTGTTATGATGTGGGGTTGCTTCAGTTGGTCAGGTCTAGGTTCAGCAACGTTATGTGCCCAAAAAATGAGGTGAGCTGACTACCTCAATATACTGAATGAGCAGGTTTTTCCATCAATGCATTTTTTCTTCATATTCCAAGATGACAATGCCAGGATTCATGGGGCTCAAATTGTGAAACAGTCCTTCAGGGAGCACGAGAGAGACATCATTTTCACACATGGATCGGCCACCGCAGAGTTCAGACCTTAACCCCGTTGAGAATCTTTAGGATGTGCTGGAGAAGACTTTACACGGTGGTCCGACTCTCCCGTCATGAATATAATATCTTGGTGAAAAATTAATGCAACTCTGGACGGAAATAAATGTTGTGACATTGCAAAAGCTTATCGAAACGATGCCATGGGTATACATCCATTGATTGGTTGTATCTGTCCATAGTTTGCATCAGCTGACCATGGGAACATTTTATAATCCAAAGTGCATTACTTGAATGGAAAGGATGTATATTTGTTTTAAAGCAGTGAACATAATTAAATGCTATCTTGTATCTCCTGTATCTTGTAACTTAATGAAAAAAAGCCAGGATGCTTAAGGGGCACAGAGTTGACACTCACAGGATATGATTTTCACAAATATGTTTATTGTAGTACATACATTATATAAAAATATTTCATAAATATTAACATCAAATGCATGTAAACCAACTTTCTTGCTTCTGTTGTAGAATATCATCAAGGCAACAAGGTTATACTATCAGTATCCCCCTAAAACTGAAAAAGGCAACTCTAACAAGATTAATAGTGTTTGAACAACATGATTTGTTGTAACATGAACAAATTATGCTAAAAAATCACAAGCTTTTCATGTTGTGAACTATATATTTTTTTTAAATAATTTAAAATTGATGCACAGGTATAACACTTGAAAAAGTTTATGGGTGAAAAAAGTCTAAAACAAAATGAATTGCCAGTTCTGTATTTTATGAATCTTTGGTGCTAAGGCTTCAGAACAGTTGCAGCTATGCTTCTATGACAACCAGAAAAACAAGGAATGGTCAGAAAAACATCATTGTTATGTTTGGATTATTTTATATAGCTGCTATATTGCTTTTGCCAGTATGATTCATGTTTCCTAAAAGTAATATTGCACTTTTAAAATGAATTGACTGACTGTTGAAATCTGTGGTCAGAGTTCCATGAGGTTTTTGTCACCATGGTAAACCATAACAAAAATAAGGACTAAGAAAACCTAAAATACTGTCTGTAATACTTTGGTTAAGTGTTTGAGTAAATGGAAACAGTGATTTAATAAGAGTTTTTCTTATTTTTGTAGTCCACATCTTGTTTAATACCTTTCTAAATAACCAAAATAACCTGGAATGTAAATTGTAAATTCATAGTTCTGTAAATGATAATTCCTGAACATGACAGTTGGCATCATATGTGAAAGTTATGACGACTGTTGTTCTGTTCTTTGGTTGAATTCTATGAGGACTACTGCATTGAGGCTGTTTGCCTTGTTGCACTGTAGGGAAATTTTGCAAATTGTATTCAAAATACAATTCAAATATAAGTCAACAAACAATTCAAAACCCCAGACACATTCCATTCCACTCTTGTCATTTTATGACATAAGAACTAGTGACCGTTGCTAATATTTCTCAAGATTAAGTATGAATTCAAAGCTGTCACAACTCAGTTCAAATCTGTGTGTATCTCAGCAGTTGTAAGTAATCTAGCAATGACTTGCAGAGGTAAAATTAGCTATAGAGCTTAAAAGTGCTCAATATCCTACCTTGATAGGGACATTGTGGATTTAAACAATTTTATAAACCTCTTTGTACATAACTACAAAAAAAAAAAAAAAGAAAAATAGTTTTAGTATATTTACCTTGTGGAGATATGAAATTGTGACCAATAGATAATAAAACATATTTCAGTATACATTCAGGTTATGAGTTCTTAAATGTACGTATATGTCCTTAAATTTGTTCATTCACATTTTTGACTTATGGGTCAGTTTTAATCACTGTGAGATGTTTGTCAATGATGTACTGTAGCAGCTGGTGGGAAAAATGCTAATATTAATAACAAGGACAGAACAATAACTTTGTGCCTGTCCATGCATCCCCGGAGTGTCGAGAATACATTCACTGTGAACAGTACATTTAAATCAAACTATATGGATGATTTAATGAGAATGTTATTTATCCTGAAGGAAACAGCATGAGGCTCCAGTAGCACACATACAACAACATGGTGACAGATACCGTATACTAGAATCGCACTTTAATGAAATAAATGTAATAAATTCAGAGCAAGACTGGACATTTGCAACATATCAAATTAGAAGAATTAAAAACTTGGATGGCCTTGCTGAATTTTTTGAAGCAGTCGGCATTTTACAATCCTTTCTTCAAGTTTGTTATAGAAAGATATTACACCGCTGTTACAGTTTCTCAGTTATTGTTGGCATCAAAATAATATTAATCGCTCTCAGGGGAGTATGCACAAAACCTGGTTTGCTTGAAGACTTATGCCCAGGTTATGCCTGTGGAAATTGCAGAAAAAACTTCTGCTGCATTCTGGGTACCAGTTTTCTTGGTGACTTTTAAATAATAGAAAGTGCCATCAAGTAAAGTTTGACTCCAAGGCAAGGAGGAACAGAAGTGGTTTGCCATTGTCTTTCTCCAGCATATTTTTCCTTTAGAGGGTTGCAAACACAGAGGAGAACCTGCCAGTTCTACACACACCCCTGACTAGGGCCCGTATCCCGCATCAGGCAAACAGCCCAGGAGCTGTGAGGCACCAGTTCTCCCAACTGCATCACCACATCCCCAAGTTCAGCAGTAGAAAAGCTCTCCCTAAATCAGTTGTCCTGATAACCTTCAGCTGGTTTGCCCTGGTATCATTTATTAACTTTTATTAACTTTACATGCATGAGTCAAGTAAAATCTGCAGTGAATAACTCTTTAAACAAACATGCTGGACAAAACTGTATGCCTCCGAAGTGTGAGAACAGCTGAAAATATATTACATATTACGCGTACTGGAAACTCACCATTATAGCACACAACAATTATCTTAATCCAGAGATAATGCAAGTTAAACAAACACAAACAGCACAAGAGGTCTGGGGTTTTTTCTGATTAAAAATAACTAAAATGTATGTGTTTTTCCCCTGGCAACTTTGCCAGTTCTGTGCTCATTTTAAAAAAAGAAATGGAATAAATCTTTTCAGTTTAGAGCTGACATTGATGGTGTCTATAACCACATAGACCTAGGTAGGGTCTGACAGTGTGGATCACTTAATGTGTGCGGTTAAATGTATGTTACAGTTAAATTTTTTTTTTTATGTTACACAATCTAAATTGACCCATGATAACCCAGGGACAAAACCGATCTTACTCAATGACTGTACATGCATAACATTAACAGTCAACTATGAACATTTTACCGTAGTTTAACCTATGTTGGAAAGAAAAACACAATATATGCAAATTTGCTAGTACACATACTCAAAAATAAAAAGATGAAAGTTTTTTTTTTCCATTTTTGGGGATTTACGTTAAGTTTCAGCGGAATGTTTTATTTGGAATGGGAGAGTCAACTGCTGCCACTTTTTAATAGCACAGAATTTCCAGACTTTGACCTCAGAGATAAAGGACTTAGAGTTTATCGCACAGTACAGTCAATTACAATGTAATCTATTATATGCACTGAAAGTATTTTCGTTATGTCTTCATTTGTTATTTGTATAGGTGGGATAAAATTGTTATAGTTCACCGGGATATTTGTGCAGTGATGGGGAACTTTACGCTTTATGTTGGGTCTACAGAGAATATTTTGTCGTTGTTTTGGAAAGCTGCTTAGGGCTGCACTCCCTGGCAGACAATCAGAGCTTCTGCTTAGGTTGTCTTTCTGATCCAGGAGCTTGATGGTTCAAGAGAAGTTTGGGCTCGCAAGCTTGAATTTCCCCAGATGTAACGATAAGGGTTTTCAGGACTGTACAGGTGCACGGTGTCCAAACCAGCATCAGTGTTGCATCATACTGCTGAGTTGGGGCCTCAAGGATCAACTTTGTTAGACTCAGAAATATTCGGGATTCGCTAGCCCGCGACAGAGCGGCACACATGTATTCACTCACAGTTACCGACCTTTTGGAATCATCTGTTCATTTGAAAGAACCGTCCCTGGACTGTAGTAGGAATCCAGACCACCTAAAACAAACCCACGTGAACATGGGGAGAACAATGCAAGCTCTGAACTCACAGCACAGGAGTTGTGAGCAGCGCGGCCCACTACGTTATCGTGGCATCCGGTTACCTTGTGGATAATTAATGTTTAACTAAAATTCATTTTATTAGCTTTTGAAAGGTTTAATAGTTGATTAATTTTAATCTAAGAAGTGTGTGTGTGTGTGTGTATGGTGCGTGCGCAACTGACAACATCTTTCTCTGGTGTCTTCTAAGGCTTGCTGCTCTTGCTCCTCTTTGTTGCCTGTACCTGCAAGTGAAGGTGTTTGCATAAGGCTGAGTTGTGCAAGACCCTCGGCAGCGAGACACACCCTGAGATTGTATGACTACTAGTAACCGGTGTCTAGTGTTCATTAATGCCTAACAGAGTCATTAATGGAGCAGGACAGGACCCAGTAAAGTGTGACATGTGGGGAGCTCCAGCCAGGCTCAGCCTCACCGTGGACATGCGTGATGGGGTCTGCTGTGCATGTGACACACGGGGCTGTTCAGGTACACCCAGAGTTTACACTCTAACACCACAAAGTTAGAGGCTGTAAACTCATAAAAGAGCTAAGGCCTTGTGTCCTGAATGAGGCTGTGAGCCACATTTCATAGCAGGAGACCTATCTGAATGGTCACGCATGTATAACAGTGTTAAACCAACACCATGGGTTGTATGATCTGCAAAAGCTCTGTATATTGAGCCAAAAATTCAGTTTAGTCAAATTACTTTTAAATATTGCTCTTCTGAACAAGATGACACAAAACACTGAACAAGGGCCCAGGGGATGAGAACAACATGACACAGATTATCTGCTGTTAGGACATGCAGAGAGTTTGCTGTTTCGATAAGCCAGATGGTAACTGAGGAGAGGAAAACAAAAAGCTCCTAACAACAAAGAACAGGAAGAAAATAATCCATTGGGGTTCCTAGGACTAGGCTGCCCACCTCTCCTTGTCATTCTACTGTAGTGATATGTAGGCTCAGTGTGTATGTCCTGGTAGAGCTAAAGAGTGACGGAGACACTTTATCTAGGCCCGGAGTTGCAGATCCGTTTCCTGACAGCAGGCAGTTATTGGATTTGGTCCACAGAGACTAGTAGGTGCTGTTGCAGTAATGGCAGGTCTATCAAGGGGCAGCGTGGAGGGCTGGTGCACCAGGACAGTACCTCTGGGAGAAAGAACCAAAAACAGAGGACAACCTGTGAATACGTTGGCCAAGGTGAGCTTCTGAAATAGAGATCGAACAAGTGGGTTTTAAATCTGGCGACAAAAAGAGTGAAAGCGAAAGGCAGAAGTATGCCAATAAATGTGAGGTGAGGAGAGAAATCCTTGTGCACACTGGGAACTTGAACAGATCGGGATCAGTACTTGAAGAACATATAATGTGAACTTCAGCGATATCTGCTAACATTTGTATTCACTGCAGAAATTCAAAATGTAATACTCAGCAGTTTGCTGATAATGACAGATATGCAGGCCAAGATGCCCGTGAGGGAATGCCAGCACTTATTTATTCCATTCCAAGCACTGGTTGGGATCAAGGACTACATCTTAGGTGATACAGATGTGCTGTCCTCTGCACCACAGAAGATGATCACCGGTTTTCTATTTAGATTATTGGACTCCCCTCCCCTCCCCTCCCCACCCTCCAGCAACTACATTCCTACCAGCAGAAGGCTTGACTCAGTCTAGTGCATAGCCCCCAGGCATGCAGTCCCAGCACAGGTGCGACAAGCTCAGACATTAACTGTAGTAAACCACGCAGCCGCCTCTCACCGTGTCCTCTGTCTCACTGCCTAGAGACAAGTCCCAACAAAGAGGGTAACTCACACGTTCAGGGGCGTAGGGTATGTGAAACGGGGATGACACAACACCGCTGTGTGGAATTTCCCTCTCACCTCCGTCTGAGCTCGCAGTCATTTCGCACATCACTTTCCTGGTCTTTATTATTAATTATTCCTTCTGTTTGCTGTTCCTTTCAGTTTAATTGCTTTGTGCCACCCAGCCATTCAAAGTCTCTGTGTCGTGATGTAGTTTCACACTGCTTGTGATGCGATGCGATGTTTTTACTGTGTACGGCCTGCATAGTGACAGATCTGCAACACAGTTGACCCTTCCTTTACAAGACAGCACACGCCTGCCTTGGTCTCCTGACACGAGGCATACAGTCACTCTGATGATCTAAATCCAACACTGCTGCACTTGCACAAGGTTTGCAGTGCGACTGGAACCACAGGGGCATCAATAACATCAGATGGAGACTTAGTCAAACCGTTTGCTTTTTTTACAAACAAGTTGTGTCGTTCCCCCCAGGTGGGTATCTGTCCTCAATGATGTCACAAACCCAAGGCCTTCTGAAGTTCTGAGCATATGACTAATTTTAGAATTACACACGATGATGACATTAGTGGTCATCGGCTATGTTCTGCATCTATGAGCCCTTTCAAAACAGCGTTGTTCTGCTGTTAACAAATGTAAATGCACTGCCCGGCCAAAAAAAAAAAAAAAAGTCCCCACCTGGATTTAACTTAGTGTTATGATGTGGGATTGCTTCAGTTGGTCAGGTCTAGGTTCAGCAACGTTATGTGCCCAAAAAATGAGGTGAGCTGACTACCTGAATACAATGAATGACCAGGTTCTTCCATCAATGGATTTTTTTTTCCAAGATGACAATGCCATGATTCATGAGGCTCAAATTGTGAAAGAGTGCTTCAGGGAGCATGAGAGGGACATCATTTTCACACATGAATCGGCCACCGCAGAGTCCAGACCTTAACCCCATTGAAAATCTTTGGGATGTGCCGGAGAAGGCTTTACGCAGAGGTCCGACTCTCCCATCATCAATACAAGATGTTGGCGAAAAGTTAATGCAACTCTGGACGGAAATAAACGTTGTGACATTGCATAAGTTTATCAGTGATGCCACGGCGAATGCGTGCCGTACTCAAAACTAAAGGCGGTCCAGCGAAATATTAGTGTGACTTTTTTTTAGCTGGGCAGTGTAGTCTTGGTGATTTGTGTCTTTCAAAGTGTGTGAAGCCTATATTAAATTTTCTTATTAGCCTGCTCTGCTTGCTCTGATACAGCACACCTCAGTCTTATACCCGGTTGTTCCTCTATATTTGCAAAATCATTCATGTTCACTTTTCTATTTCCTGGAGCTGCAGAGGTGTTTTTGAAAAGTTGGTGTTGCAAACAAAACTTTGGCGCCCTCCAGTGGCCGTTTTCCGCAACGTTCCACCTCTATCGGGAAGAGCAGCATTCGTAGCGAGTGTGTGAGCCGCAAATAAAAATCGCGCCCGCTTTGTACTGTGACAGAAGTGCTTGAATGCAAAAACTTGTGTAAATGTCACAAATATAAAACCTTAGCAACTGAATCAGAATGATTGATTCAGCGAATAGGAGACCATTGCACTTCTGTAGCAGGAGTTTGCTGGGCATCTGATCCACTGATATTAAAGGAGTCCAGTTCTGCATAGGTTCACCAAAATCCTCCTCGCTCTCAGACTTGAAGGAATTTGCTGCTAACGTAGTTTCAGGATGATTTCACTGTTCCGGTTACTCATGGGTTTAAAGAACAGGCCCCGGGGAGAGTGATTTGTGCAGCCTTTGCTCCATCACTCGTGCTCCCTATTGGCAGGCTGCAGTGGCTGTTCATCTCCTCCCAGCACCAGATGTTTGGTCAGCCTGTGCTGTTATGCTCATTTCCTCTTCTGCGTCCTCTTCCTGTGTGTCAGAGAAGCACAGCAAGAATGTGGGCCTGTGCCAACTCAAATTCCAGTGCATAGCCATGGTACAAAACAATGCTTTCTCTGGTTGCTCAAGAAGCTGCTGCTAGACCAGTAGGCTCTTGAAATGATCGCTGGCTTTTTTGCTTATGTGAGTTATACAAAAACTACAAATATTTACTCTTTGCTTACATCTTTATGCTATTTGTTGCCCACAGTGCTCAGAGCCGCTCCCATGCGTTTGAAGGAATCACACCCAAATTCCACCTCCTGCTGTGGTACCCTTGGTGAAACCCTGAGTTGCTCCAGTTTAAAATGTACAAATGTACAGCTGTACAAATGGGTAAAGCAGCGTAAGCAGTTTAACACTGCAAGTTTGTTTTTTTTTGTTTTTTTTTTTTTTGGCTAAATGAATAGTGTAACCTCAAAGGAGGATCTATATTAGGTGGAGTTTGAAAAGAATGACCTTTCATATCCACAGACCGTGGTGAAGCCAAAGCCCCGTCCTCCTCGATGTTGAGCAGAGGCGGGATGATTTCACACCGGCCGGTTTGCAAAAACACGAGCCTAGTCGGCAGCAGACACAGCAGATTCCCTTTTGGCTCTGGTTTCACGGTAGAACGTTTTCGCGGGAAAAGGGGTTGTTCAGGACAAGTTAAAGAGCCTCATCTCCTCTGTTTAGAGACTTCACAGCGTCACTCCTTCCTGCGGTTCTGCTGGTGTTTACAGGCCATCCCTTTGTTGTGGCATTTGGTGTATTACAGCCCCGAATTACGACGTTTGTGCCACATTTAGGCTGCAAGCCGAGGCACAGGATCGGCGTCTGTGGTCAGACTGTATGTTTTCTTGCCTTATGTTCCATATTCCACCTCTAAAATGTGTTGCTTTTTCATGTCCTCAAACTGTGATGGTGGCAAGCACTTTGCTAAAATACTAGAGAGCGCTTCTGTTCTTCGTGTAGTCTGGTTTCCGGACTCCTGGTGCTTGGCACAGGAAATGTTTCCATACATTGTGCTATTGTGTTCCACATTGTGTGGAGCCCTTTACACGAACAAAAACACCGGTGGGCATTGTTGCAGAAGCCAAACCTTTAAGGATCTTTTACGCGACAACAATATGCAATACCGAGCGCCCTGCACTGCCACACAAAGGCATGCGTAAGCTGGGGTTTTTCATGTCCTTCCAGTGACCCGAAGCCCATTAAAACCCAGAGGATCAGGCCTAACAATACTTCTTTTCCCAGAAAATGCTGTTTGATTTACTCTGCGCTGTTCTTGTGCTTTCAGTACTCTGACCTCCTCTTGCTTAAATTGCCAATGAGTTTTGAAAACAATGAAGGCCAGAACAGCGGAGTGGAGTGCTTTAAATGTACAGACATCCCAGGCTCGCCAAAACTTATTCTGGGGAAAATTCAACAGTTTGAAACATTTTTATCAAAAAGTTTGACGCCCCCCACCCCTCCGCTATATTCCTGTTAAAAAACAACCCAAATTTTCTTCTTGTTGAAAATTCTCAAAGTGTAGGGAATATTCATACGCATTTTGAAAGGAACGGTATGTTGTTGGTCCACAGAAACGACCTCCACAGGTATGTGGTTCACTCAAGAAAAGTTAAAACTCAGTCGATGATTTCTGGAGTATCTGGTCACCCTTCTAGAACTTCATAGTGCTATGTGACAACCTCTGCTTGATACTGTAAACTTTTGCCCTTGCATGATATTCAGAATTGGAAAGTGCCATGAAATCATTACTGAACCTTGGGTGATCACCAGCATGGTTTTCAAGGCAAGGAGGAAGAGAAGTAGTTTGTCACTGCCTTCTTCCAGCATATTCTTTCCTTAGAGGGGTGCAAACATGGAGGAGAACCTGCAAACTCCATTCACACCTCTAAGCTGAACTTGAACCCCGCATCAAGCAAGCAGCCCAGGAGCTATGAGCCACCAGCTTACCACGCTACACCACCACACCCCAACACTGCATGACAAATTTGTATGCATTTGCATTTTCTTGCTATGGATTCTGTCTTTTTAAAGTTTGGACCCGATCCTCTTCTGTTGCTGAGTAAAGAAAAGTATGTTCAAAGCTGTATCTTAGACTTTATGTTGGGTTGAGTATAGGGTTGGAGGCAAGAGGTGTGCTGTAGACTGAGGAAACGTGTGAGCCTCAGCATTAAACTGCTATTTCTGTTGGAGTTCCACCAGTGTTTCTGTTTAGGGATTGCAAATTGCCATTACGCTGAGCCACTGAAGCTGTCTGGTCTTTACTTTCTGTAATTATTCCTCAGCCTGCGCGTTTGCTAGTGATTTTAAACCACGCGGGCCGTGGCTAACGCTCCTCATGGGCCGACTCCCGTCCCTTCGTTGTGATCCACCCCGTAGGAAACAGGGTAAAAACCATTCATTAGGCACCCAGATAAGAACAGGGTGCTGCCAAGAACCTCACAGCCTTCACTGTGACATTTTCACCGTGATTTTTGACCCCTTGAGAAACTCTTCATAAGGCCTCCATACTGAGCTTTCCATTCCTGTCCTTCTGTTTAAACACTTTCTGCAAGACAAATGGAAGTTATGATATGTTTGCATTATGTATGCATTTTATCAACTTTAAATAATATATGAATTTGATCACATTTTAGTTCGATTGAGGGCTTATATTTAGCTTTTTGTGCATTCTTCATTCGGTGAGGTTTGTGACAATACAGCTAAAATGCTTCCATCTTTGTGAGAGGGAAGATTGGTGACAAAGTGAAATAATGTTCTATATATAATTGTTTTATCACTTCTAATATGAATTTTATCACATTTTAGTTCAATTAGGAGCATTTTTTGTGCATTTCTCCATTCAGTGAGATTCGTGATACAGGTGCTGTCATCCTTGTGGGAGGAAAGATAGAGACAAAGTGAAATAATATTCTTTATATATGTATTTTATCTCATTTAATAATATATTAACTTATTATCTTATCTCTTATTATATTTTAGTTCAGTTGAGAGCTTCTCTTTAGCCCTTTGTGCATTCTCCATTTGGTGAGATTTCTGACATTAGCGCTAAAGTGCTGCCGTCTTTGTGAGAGGGAAGGTGGTGGCAAAGTGACATAGTGTTCTTTATTGCTTAGAAGTTGGAGTTTCAGCAACAACAGCAGGTGGAGTTTCCTTTACTTAAATGAGTGAGAAAGTTGGCCCTTTTCTTTAACAACAAAAAAAAAAAATCGTCATAGTTGGACACAGCCATGCAAAAAGTACATGAACACATTTCCCAGCAAGAGGAGTAAAGGTTAGAAGAGAAAATGCGTTTGTATTTAAATAAAGGTAGTTAGTTTGAAGAAGGCTTTATATGAGCTGCAAAGCTGTTTCAGGAAAGTGCTAGAACACCATGTATGCCACACACTGGGGACCTCCGTGTTATTGAATGAGAAGCGAGTCCATTGTGTTGTTTTTGGTGCCAAAATATAACGCAAAAAAATAAACACTGGTTTCAGTACTCAGTGTTTATAAAAGCTGCAGTAGTCCTTCTGGGCAGGCCGAACAAGAATTCTGTAAATATTAACCTTTTTCAAGCCAGAATTTCATTGTTACATAATGAAGTTTGCAAGGATTTTACTATTTAGATAAGTAGGGTAAGTATGTTGGTCAGTGGTACTACAGTAGGAGTGACATTCGAACCCAGGGTGCTTAGTGGGGTCTGATTTAAAGAAGCAAATATGAGGAAACACAATTTGGCACAGATTTAAAGTTTTAAAATGTTCATTGTCCTTTTTAGGGGATGCAACAAGGTCTCAGGTATGGGGACCAAAAGCATTAGCAAGAGTATTCCACCGAGTCATAAGCAAACACAGGGCGACATTGGGTCCCGACCCTTACTCCTGTGTGTAGCAAATGGGTCTTCCCTTCCTTTTGGCTATGCGATCCAGTATGAACGTTGTATGTATTATTATGAAACCTACATTTCGGAGAAAACTGCTTTCAAGACTGTTTGCGCTGGAAAGTTTGTTTTTGCCAAATTTATATTCGTAAAACGGTCTCAGGGACCCAGTAGGTTTAACAAATGCGTGCGACAAACCGGATTATTCGACAGGACATTGCAGCGTTTTCTTTTTCGTCTTGACGCGAGCCGATGCGGAAGCCGGTGTCTTATTTAGAGGCGTGCAGTTATGTTCTGGAGTTTGTTGGTTCGAAGCCCACTCGCGTCATCGAACCCGCGATGAAGGCATTTAGTAAGAATGCCCAGTAAAGCGTGAAGTTAATCGTCCAGCCCTGCGCCTCGTCTCAGGTGTCCATTAGATGAAGATCAATAATAGTAAGAGTGCCGTAAAATCTCCGCGTGGTTCTGTTACCAGAGCAACGGAGCGGGTTAAACGGCCTCTGCCGGAGGCTGTCCGTGGGTTCGAGGGGAGGGGGGGGCGGCACGTCAGGCCCCACGGGGCTCAGGCGCAGCACCGCACAGTACAGCGACAGGGACAGCCTAGCGCCCGCTCCCAAGACCGCTCGGCTCTTCTTCATACAAAATTAGGAAAGTGCACGCGGGCTAAGGAAGCCCCCCGAGGAATCGGACTGCTGGTCGTCGAGGAGATCCGCGCGGATGGCTCTGTCGGCGCGGCGCGCTCCCGAGACTCGCGCGCTCTGCACGTTGTTCGCGCCGTAACTGCAGCGCGTCAGTGGTGGGGGGGTTCGAGGCAATGCTGGGGAACAGAGTGGCAGCGATGGAGGAGAAACTCCGAATCCTGGAAGATCTCAACATGATCTACATCAGGCAGATCGCGCTGAGTCTGCAGGTAAGCAGCTGGGCTGTCCGGGGAACGCGTGCCCAGCCTCGGCTCCGTTACCTGGCGGCGCGGCGCGGCGCGGCGCAGCGCTCTCGTCAGGGGCGAAACGCAGCTGAGATCCTGACAAGAAGTGGGAGCGCAGACGGGGTCGGAACGGCAAGGATGCGAAAATAAGCCTCTGCTTCTCAAATCCCAAGTAGATACGAAGCGCATTCCTGCTTAACGTTTATTCTAAGCAGCAGCCACCTCAGGAAACAGGTTATATGTCGTTACACATGGGGGCATGGGAAACTGGAAAAACTGGATTTAATTTCATACTCGTCGATTTATGCCGTGCTGCATTAATATTAGAAAATTATCTGCGTGCCTTGCAACTCCAGAGCAGAATCTGTGACCACCAGGGTCAGGTCGGGCTCAAAGTGGTGTCCATCTCCGCAAGACTTCAGAGCCGCTTGAGATGTTTGAGACCCAAACCCACGGTGTGTAAGGCTCCATGTTTATGCATTAAAAAGCAGTTCCGAACTCTGTTGTCCACCGCTTTCTTACACTGACAAACTGCAGCACAAGTTTTGAGTTTTCTCTCGCGTTTCTTCTCGGCGGCGTTGCTTCAGCTCAACTTAGGTCATCCGAAGGGTGTTTTGGCTGTGCTTAAAAACCAGATTTTAATTCATAATTTCCATTTGTCAGAATTGCTGTCACCGCCTGTCAAAACTTGTACATTTAAGTAGTTCAGGTTGTAAATTATATAACAAGAGTGTGTCATTTATTTATAGCATTTACAACACACACATATATACTGTATATATCAGTCATGCATTCTGTATGGTACTGCCTGTGACAGCACATCTCATATTTTCATACCTTTTAGGGTCTTTCAAGCTAACATGCAGATTAGTGACGGTCAGGCTGTGCTTGGGGTGGAGACTGAAGGAGCGAGTGATGAAATGGGGAAATAATTCTGCCATTTGGCATATAGCTCATCGGTGTGGCATTGTCATGTGCAAAGGGCCGGGCTTTCAGAAGGAAAGGTCCTCCGCTGGCCTCAGGACTTCTGAGCTGCCCAGTCTGAAGCAAGGCAGCTGTTTGATGCACTCACCACTGCATTTCCACTTCCGTGATCTTTGCCCTTTCTGTTCTCGAGCTAAACTGGCGAAGCCTTTGTGCCAAGCTCTACACAACCGGTCCTCTGTAAAGGACTTTGTTGTGCTGCGAGTTGCCATTTGTGCCCCTTATTTATGCCGCTAATTGTGTAATGAAGTAGGCTTGAGGTCATGGCGTGTCCCCTCTGGTATGCTTCCCTGACAGTCATTTATTGTGTCCCATGGCATGATATCAGCCTACAGAGTCCCATGGGGGAATGTGCGCTGGGCGGGGTTCGCTGGCAGTTCAGAAATGAGAAGATCATGGTGTCATCATGTACACATGCACTAATGTGCTGTCTGTCACATCTCGAGCCAGCTGGCCTGGATCTAACGCTCCGTTGCCAGAGTTGTCGGGCACCTGACCGTTGAGCTCAGTGATGCCACATGCTGGTTTAAGGTACAGTGGTTGAGCCGTGGCTTTTCAGCCGTATCGCCCCGTTCATTCCCACGCTTTTCAGGATGTTTACCAAGACAGTTGTTTTTGTTTCTGCATTAATGCTCTTGAGTCCAGAACAGTCTTACCGTTCATGTTTAGTGTTAAGAAAGCTTTGAGTCGTGAGACTGAGATGTTTCAATATGGCGAAAGGATAAAACAAAAATGTTCTTTCTATCTTTTCGTATGCAAACCATTTCAGCTGGATTACATTTTTAGTCACCGTACCAGCACGAGCTAAACACTTATTTTAAGGTGAATTTATTACTGTGAGCATCACGCTGCTGTCTGACATTTGAAAACAGGATATTTATGATTCAAGTGTAGTTCCCGGTGAGGAGCCAGATGACGTCCTATGTGTCACTGTAGAAGCATTTAGAAGCGGAAGTGATTAATGAATCACCGAATGTCTGTACTGCACTGTTTAGTAAGGAAAACCATGGATAATATCAAGCATGTCAAGCTGCGGTCACTGTGATTCCCTGACCACAGTTTGGAGTTTTGCCACAAACTGATCTTTTTCTTATTTAATATCTCCGTTGTCTTCTTCTGCTGCCACAGACACGCTGACCCATTCTGTTGCACTAAAAATGGTAGCAACATTTATATGAATTACTGTTAAAAATTCTTAAAAACAATGGAAATTGTCACTGTATTTGTATATTAACCTTTCTATAAAATGCATACTTTTTAGAGTTTTTGAGGATATTCTCTGAACAGGTATGTTTGTGTTATTAATCCATATTTAGCTGACACTGTTGCATAAGGCAACTTGAAAAGCTAAACTACGTTGAGATGTGTCAACCAATCACAAGTAATACATTCACAGACACACCATGATAAATTTGGTCTTCTGTTCACTCGAAACACACATCTTTGGACTGTGCAGGAAAATCCATGGGAACACGGGGAGAACGTACAAACTCGACATAGACTAGCCTGGATTTTACAGTCCACGGCTATAAGGCACCAGTGCTACCTGCTGAGTGAAACTGATGTCATGGCCACACAGCAGCTTTTATTGTTATATTCTCACCATTATTTCTGCCATTTGGTATTCTAGGTTAATATTACTTGATACCTCAAAGGCAATTTCTGAATCCATGAGTTTTGGAATCTCAGGTGTCTGCTTAGAACTTCTTCTGAGCACTGAAATCTGGGATGCATCTGAGGCTCATGTGTGTCTTGACAGTAAAGATATTTTTCCTAAAATTTGCCACAGTAGGTGCTACTGTCTCTTGGCTTTTTAGTTCCTGTTGACTAAATACTACAAAGCCCTGGTGACCTGCCGTTGTGGTGATTTAGGGTTCCCAGCAACCCAGTGGCACCCAGGTGAGCGCCTGGTATGGTTTTTGCCAGCTGGCCAGCACATCCAGCATGGTGCAGCACATGGTCTAGCTCATCTCAAACAGTCAATGACTGCAGTGTCTGCTGGCCATCCTGTAAGTGACAAACTGATCGGCACCTGAGGTGGTCCTGACCACCCACCGTATCAGCATGTGTGTCCGCGTGCACTGCTGTCAAACAACAGCGTTGACAGCCATTCAGGGCAAGAGGTATCTTTCTGATAAGTGCTGTGCCAAATTAGGAAGGACAAATGCACAAGCACGCTCCAGTGCTCTTGATTCCCACCGTCGCTGGTGAGTCATGGGGGACCACAGCTGTTTCTGGAGGTGGGATTGACAGGGTCTTTAAACCTAAGCAGTATATTCAGCTGACTCATAGCTGAGCTGTGACATACTGCTATAAATACACATGCTGGGGGTGAGTGGGGGGCATTGGGGGTCACATGGCAGGTGGATACCCGAGTTCTGGCTTCTCCGCCCACCACAGGGCTGCTGCTGAGGAGTTGTCAGCAACCTAAACCGAAGGTCTGCTTGTGAAGTCAAACATGGACTGCGGATTATTCCTCTTGTGCCCACTGTTACAGAAGCAACGTGCAATACGATTCAAGTGGAAATTAATGGTAGAGATGGGCAGTACTTACTAAGAACAAATGATCTATTCATAGTGAACAAGTGAGGGCACCTTGTCCTTTGCTTACCCCGTTGGTGCAGCTGTGGAATTAGTTTGGCATTCCCATGTAGCAAAGAACCAAGGCGGATGTTGGAAATTGCAATATCTCTTGAAATAATGTGCATGGACTGAAAACCTGTGCAACTGCACATTATCACACTATTTGCATGTAATGGTGTGTTTGTGACATTGAAAGTGTTGGTTTAAGTGTGTGAGCGTGTCACTGAGATGGCCTGCAGTGTGGTCTGTACTTTGTGTTGCCCTTATAGGGCCTAGTCATTGGAGTTTTTTTTTGGTGCACAGTGTGTTAAAGAAAGGGATATTTGTTTATTTATGCAGCTTGATAAGGCCCTGGGACTGAATGGCTACTGTGTTTACAACCAGCCAGCAAAATTCCTAAACCTCAGCTCACTTCCTCTTGAAAATAGCATGCGGGATCCTGGGAACTAGGAGAAACATCGACATCTATGACGACGCAAACCCAAGGCCCACCTCCAGCACTCCTGTCTGGGTGATGAACTCCATTTTTCTCTCCCTGCAAATACCTGTTATCTCAAATCTGCACGTTGCCTGGATCAGGTTGGCTTTTTGACCTTAGATTGAACATTATATGATCGTTTATTAAATAAATGTGTGATAAATGAGTGAAGATGAATATGTTTTCAACATTAAAATCCAAGGAACAGTGTCACGATCGTGTTTGTAAAAGAATGTCTAAAATAGAAAGTACTGTGCTCACATGATAAACCCGAAGGCCAAAATGTGTCAGGAGAGTGCAATGTTTTTTTCATGAGCTGCACTGGAGTGAGGAACACTGAGCTCCTTATGTGTTGAGGTGGCCTCTGGCTTGGCAGCGGCTGCAGAGGGGTGTTTCTCCATTGGGAAACTCTCCCGCCTCTGTTTATTCGAGGTGCACATGTGGCCGTAATTGCCGTGCTGTATCTCCAGGAAGTTTGAGTAGGGGTGGGAAAACTTGGCTTTTCATTTGGAAATGCCTTTTCTTTTTCCGGACCTGGTTTGCTGCTTAGACTCCAAAGCGAGGCAGCTTTGCGGGGCTTGGAATGAAAAGTAAAGACAGATATATTAGAAAAATACTTTTGCCACAGTCAGAACTCTTGTTCTCTTGTTATACAAGTCTGCCTTTACTTGGCAGCAGGTTTAGGTTGTTATTAGAGTAACAGGAACACGTGCAGCCCACGGCGCATATCTGAAAGGTTGTTGTAATGGTCAGATGGCAGCACTCACACATTGTCTTACCATGTAGTGCGTTCAGCACAGCAGTGAAGGAGTGGTGGTCCAAGAAGAGCAAGCAGACTTCTCCCATATGTAGCAGAGACTGCATGAGCTCACTTACTGCACCCATTAAGAGGAAACAAAGCTCAGCAGGCTGACCAGTTACACCCAGTAACACTTCACAATAACATGTATGAACATTGATAATAAAGGGGTTTGCTGACTGTGCTGACAGAAAGGCTGGCTTTTATCTACCATGGCACGTGTGGATGCATCGTGACTCGTTCTGTACTGGAAAACCGCATCGCCATGAAGGTTCTTTGTGAAGCATCCCTTCTTCAGAATTTCAAGAAGTTCCACAAGACGTGTTATAAAAATTTAAATGCTATTAAATTTGTTAAATTACTGTCTTTATTTTGCCACTTTTACACAGCCATATTATAGCAATATCAGCATTGTCTTTCAAAAAATCCTCTGTACGCATGCGCACAGCAACAAATTTAGATGATGACTTTTAGTCAAAGTTCCTTTTTTAAAAGTTCACTACTCTGGGACTGAAGCCAGCAAACTCTTGATTATATGTCCACTATAGCATGGCACTGTACACCACTATACATGCCAAAAAACTAACAATTGAGTCTTGCTGACATATGACCAGAACTGGCATGCTGACTAATATGTTTTTCTGCATTTGTGGTAAATGGATTTAAGCAAATGGCTGGGATTTATGTATGTATTAGGCACCCAAGGAAGGTAATTTTTTGGTACCCTCCCAAAAATACTTTGTGGGGAAAAATTATTTATAATAGTAATTATGTACTGCCAGCTAAATATTTTTAACTGTATCATTTTTTTTGTTACTAGCAAATAGTGAAAGTAGCAAAGTGATCATTTATTGTTAAGGTTTTAATATTTAATATAAAAAAACAGCATCCATAAAATATGTTGCAATCCCAACCCGTGCAAGTGACCTTAAGGTGCCTTCTCAATTTCAGCTAAGGTTTATGGATTTAGTGGTTACCTCAGAGGATGTGTCAAGGAGCAGGAGAAGGATCCGAAGGAGCTGTGAAAATCAGAACAGGTCCTTCTGATGGTGGCCAGAGATTTGGCCCCCTGTAGATAGGTGCGGCAGCTTGGCTTATCCCAGGAACCACGCTGGCAAGAGCGGGGAAAAAACCTTCCACCTGCACGGGCTTCTAATCGTGTCCTTGCTTTGAAGTATAAAGGTTAAGACGTACCCGTACAGCGCAGACTAAAGACAGTGCCTCACAGAAATGTGTGGCAGACGCTGGCAGGCATTGACGCAAACCAACACATTTACCAAGAAGAGACCAGACTTATTTATTCAAAAGTACTTACAAATTAGTCTGGCCTTTTTCCTGTGGTTTGAATTGCGAGGCTCTTCTGTGCTCTTGGGCTACAGTGGTAGTTTAGCTGTCCCCCATGCTGGTAGTTAAGTGTTGTTTATCCACAGTCAAGCCTGTAGCCTGGAGTGCTATGACCCAAGCTCTCCGGCAGCACCCTGATCAAGACCATTTAGTCTGTTTCCTGTCTGAGCAGCACACTTCCTCCAAAAGAAGGGATTTCCTCGTCTGACTTCATGTGGCACATAAGAATGTGGACCTCAGTGGGAAAATAGATGCTCTTAATGCACAGTGTACTTCCTGTGTTTAATGTCAAGCACAGATGATGGCTGAGGTTTCAGCTCTGGCAACAATAGTCAAGAGTGGGACCGTTATCTGCTATGCACCACCTGGAAGGAAAACAGGCTCAGTCCTCAATAACTATTTGGCATAACTGATGTCAAAACTATGGTGATATTTATGAAAACATTTTTTTGAAGTATATATATTCTGAAGACAGGTGCCAAAATCATTTAAATAAGTAAAAGCTGTCAGCTGAAACTTAACATCCCTGGAGCCAGTAAAATATACTATTGGGTACTGTAATTGCTCCTGAAATTTGGTTTAGAGCACATTATTTTTGTGCTTTGTAGGTTTTCACATGATTTAAAACTTCACTGATGCATAAAGCTTGCAATTTACTAAAACATTTAACACCTCCTCATAACAGTCGATGTGCTCTAGGGACATAAACAGACAATAAGTGTAGCTTCTTAGTCACTGGGCTACACTCTTTGAATTATTGTATTAATCATTGAAAGCTGAACAGAAAGGCTTCAAAGGATCACTATTTCTCTCTGCATGTGGAGGGGATATGTGGAATATTTACAGTATATGCAGGAAAATCATTACTAATCATCCATAAATTAATATTTGTATTAATATCAGTATATAATACAACTGACAACATCTGATCACATGATTTAAACTAATTATTCACTTGAAAATTTCATTCCAATATCGGCCATACGGTATATGAATGGAAAAAACCAATAGATGTTGAACACAGTGATGCTGAAAATTAAGGATTCACGTGTCTTGATTTTTCATGTCTGCATGACAGTAATAATTGCTATGGAATACAGAAAAATTTAAGACACAAAGTTGTCCATACTCTAATATATTAACAATGACAATCTAAATAGCAGTAGGGAAATTATATTATTAATTATATTCTATATTATTATTATTATTATTATTATTATTATTATTATTATTATTATTATTATTATATTCTTTATATTATATTATACAGAAAGGAAACTGAATAGATGGGAAATAAACTGAAATTATTTCTGGTCACCTACAATGAGCAACTGGCCATTCTAGTTTTTCAAACACCCTTCAGCTGTGTTTTTCCCCCACTATCTGCTTACTGACCCACCCTGAATGCACACTGTCTAGGATACCAGCATCTATCTTCGTACAGCAAACCCACACAGGGAGAAAGACATGAAAACTGCTGTTTTATCTTGAATCCCTGCCAGCCACAGAAACAGGCACCCCCCCACACACACATACACAAACACTCTCATATCAGCTCAGCCAGCCACACACAAACTGACTCTTCAGGACTGCAGCAAATTGGTTCCTGTGTCTTATTAACATATAAAAGCTGCCCAATACAATCTCTGCCTCAGGCTCTGTACAAACCTTGACCAACACAATCCTCAACATTTGGTCCCGTACTTGGTTGACTGGATCTGTCAAATAGTTGGCCGCAGATTTAATTCCATGTTGTGCTCATGAGTGTCGAAGTCCAAACAAGGTCTGTTTGGGATTTTGAGTGGTTTGCCTGTACAGTGTACACTGAGGGTTCCTACAGGAGCCTCCTGTTTGCTGCTTTTCATTTGAACAATTGCATAAAGTACAAATTTCAGCTGAAGTGGCTTGGTGCAATGTGCATACCTCTCTGAATAGTGTTAAAGCCTGTTCCATTCAGATTTTTTGTGATAATGTTTTATTCAGAGTAATAAATAACTCAATACCATCATATTTTTTAGACGTGTAACATACAGTAAGTAACTGACCAGTTACAGCTTCTGCCTTCAAAATTGTGTATTCTGGCTTCTCAGAAGTTTGTGGTATTATTATATACAGCATTGCAATTTTGGTTGCTCGATCTAGTCAAATGCTTGTTGCATGGAAATGCACTGCCCAGCCAAAAAAAAGGTCACACACTCCAATATTTGGTTGGACCGCTTTTAGTTTTGATTACGGCAAGCATTCGCGGTGGCATTGTTTCGATAAGCTTATATAATGTCACAACGTTTATTTCCGTCCAGGGTTCCATTAATTTTTCACCAAGATCTTGTATTGATGGGAGAGTCGGACGGCTGTGCCAAGTCTTCTCCAGCACATCCTAAAGATTCTCGATGGGGTTAAGGTCTGGACTCTGCGGTGGCCGATCCATGTGTGAAAATGATGTCTCTCTCGTGCTCCCTGAAGGACTGTTTCACAATTTGAGCCCCATGAATCCTGGCAATGTCATCTTGGAATATGAAGAAAAAATCCATTGATGGAAAAATCTGGTCATTCAGTATATTCAGGTAGTCAGCTCACCTCCTTTTTCGGGCACATGACGTTGCTGAATCTAGACCCGTCCGACTGAAGCAACCCCGGATCATAACACTAAGTTAAATCCAGGTGGTGACTTTTTTTTGGCCCGGCAGTGTATTTCAGTAAACCTGCATATTTGAACAAAATTCAGCTGTGTGCTGTATTGCATGAGATGCGGGGAAAAATACCTGAAAAATGGGGTAAATTGGGAAAGCGACACAGGCAAAGATCAGGTTTTTTTCCGCCGAGCGAACCATTTATGCGAGCTACGGGTTCACATCGTGGGATTACAATAGCGGGCACTTAATTATGGGGTCGTGCGCCTCCGCGCTACACTGTTTCCCGCGCCCTCTTAGTTACTCTGCTCCTTTTCCTTCGATTTTTTTAAAAACCCGTTTTGACTGGCCTACAATAAACTTCAATTTGGACTAGAATTTAAAACCTCTCACAGCTTTTTACAAACTCTGGCACCTCTTCGACTGATGCGCTTCGTGAGCTCCGCCCGCTGCATTCCACTTCCGTCCAACCTCGTGCAACCGGGTCCAGATCGTTTCAGGTCTTTCCAGTTCCGTCCATTCCGGTCCAGATTATTTAAGGGCGTTCCAGTTCCGTCCAGTCTGATCCAAATTGGTCGTGCTCCGTTCAGTTCGGTCCAGCTCTGAGCCAAGAACACTGCAGGCGCAGGAAGGACGGGAGGGAAGGAGCGCGCCTTTTGCCTCAGTGGACGGCGCGGCATCGCGGTCGCCTGCGCGCGATGTGACGCGAGAGCGCGCACGCACGCACGCTCGCACGCACGCACCGGGCGGACAGTAATTCATTCGCAGTCGGCTGTCGCGCGCTGGAGACATGAGCAGCTCAAGCTTGGAAGTAAGTGTTGCTGCATCTTCTCCCGCATCTTGTAGTGTGAGGCGTTTAAACGTCCAGCTGTGGCTCAGGATGCTCTGATTTATTCTGTTGTTATTATATATATTTTTGATTTTATTATCACAAACACTTAGTTAAACAGTGAAAAAGATCACAGGGAAGTAGAAATGGGGTCTTCAGGTACATTCAAAACAGATATCGTGACGTCACCGTAAGAATATTTGACTTTGATGCCTATCAGTTTTGACAAGAATGCACATCAAAAGAAAAAGTAATGATATGCTAAAAAAAAAAAAAAATGAAAATCCTGAAGACAGTGCTGCTGGGTCTTGAGGGGAGGTCAGTGTGTGAGGGGGCTTTGCAGCCATTAAAGCTGCCTTTGCTCATTTTGAACTGAGCTCATTATTCATTGTGGTCAGTAATGGGGGATTGGGGTAGCAATGCAAAGCTAAGCCACTTAGCTGCATAAAAACAGAGAAGTATTAGAGAAATTGGCTTTGTCATGTGGCTCACCTTGCACAGCTTTTGCATCTTCATCTGGATTTTTCCTGTTGGAAAGGGTACCCTGTGTTGCGAAAGGGTGATCTTATGTCTGTTTTTGGCTGAACAATGTGTCTGTGACATTTTGCAGCGCTTTAGAAGACTCGACAGTTGCTTGTTTTCACATCACAGCAGAAAGCTGAATGTCTCCCTCCGTGGAGTAAATGTGCTTGTGTAAGTCACACATGTGACATGTTTGGCTGCTTTTCACACTTCACAAGTGAGCTGGCGTGGGAGTGGGTGATCATGTGCTCCAAACCCGCTCTTTTGAACTTGTTCAGGCTGTAGAGAAGGAAAGCAACTAGTTCTTATTATTTATGCTTTCCCTGGACACTTTTATCCAGGGCATCTTGCAATGTTAGGCATATTTGTGCTAAGCTCAAATTCTAAATTACCCATTTATACAGCTGGGTAATTTTTACTGCAGCAATTTAGGGCAAGTAGCTCATTCAAGGGTACTACAGCCAGAAGTGGGATTAAAACCTAGCCACTTAAAACTGCAAAGCTTTCACAAACCCTGAGCAGCAAGGCAGGACTTCTGACTCCACTCCACATACCATAGCTCCATCAAGCAGTCACAGAGGTCTTTTAAAATAGGGGCCCCTGGCCCATGAGGTCTTCTGGATGGATAGAGGTGTCCTGTACTCATTTAGCTCATCCATTACTCCAAAGCATCACACAATATTAAACTGCTTACTGAGATTTATCCACTTGCACAGCAGAGTAACTTTTGCTGCAGTTGCAGTTCAAACCCCGCGTCCATTTCCACCACAACCCCTTATCCCCACTTTGCTGTATGCCAACAACATGTAGCCATATTACCTGTTAAATAAAATCAGGAGGAACTACTTTGCCTTGAGGAAACCTGTGACTTGCATGTGAGAAATACACTGTTTAAGTGTCACAACTGAGAGATGGTAACTCTACCAAATCATAGAAATTCTCATTTCATGTGACAAATAAACAGCATATTTTATTTGTACTTTGGCTGACACTTGTTCAAAGCATTTTATAGTATTTGATGCAGCTTTGTGTTTTACTGGAGAATTTTACTACTTTGATCAAATATAGCTTGGAAGTCACATGGAATGGGGTTCATACCAACAATCACCAGGTTAGAAGTCCAAGTTTTTAGCTTCTGTACTTACGTCTTTGATGTAATCAACCACATTACATGTATTGTGAAGAACAGGTGTCCCTACCATCCTACCGTCTCTCCAAAATCCAAGTATCTTTTGCACGCTTACTTGCTTTGATCAGATCCAAAACTAATTTAATTTAAGAGTAACTGGGGAAAATAATTGATCAGTCATGGTGTACAAATGGCCTAGTAAAAGCTGTTGTGGCTTAGTGCATTATTTTGCATGTGAAGGCCGCAAAAGTCTATGGACTGACTAAACTCTTTGTTTCTGCAGCCAGTGCCCTTTGAAAAAGAATTGCAGTAAATTATAGAATTGTTTTTTTTTTTTTTTCTCCCCCCCAGTGGTATTTGAGGATCACCGATTTATATGATTATATGTCACTACCAAATGCAGCACTACAGTAATTGCTGGTATAGGTATTGCTTTTCTAATAAATAAAGTGTAAGAAAATGCTGCTCTTAATTTCTTGTGCCAGTACATCATTATTGCAACACACACAGTGCTCTGTAACGTATATATTCTTTCGTTCTGTAACCATAGCAACTACACAGAAACATTGGAGAATGTTTGAACATCCGAAATAAACAATGCCTCTGATGAAGTTTTGACTGAATGGTGACTTGTGTTTATGGTCACAAGCTGTATATAAAATGAATACATACACATTTGTTTGCCACTGTCTGCTTGTTTGTGGCCACTAGAACAAAGATGGGGTCTGTTGAAGGCAAAATCAAGTGGTCACTTGTGGAAATTCTGAATACTGCAGGTATCACTCTATCATTGTTTTAATACATACAGCTGCTTTGCTTTCAGCGGTACCAATGATGTTGGTGCAATAAATAAAAAATAATGAATGCAACGTACTGCAGCATTGGCCACGTCTGCATCAAAATGACTGAAGCATGATTGGTTTGCCTGGTTTCCTGCTTATGTTCATTACCGGGAACTAATTCCTCATAAAACTGTACATTTTTTAACAGTATCCTGCTCATGTTGTCACAGTGTGCTACAGTTAAAGCTCTAACTGCAGCCATTAAAAATAAATAAAAATGGTGAAACTGTACAGATTTTAAAGGGGGAAGCTTGAGAAAAGAAAGAGCACCAAAAATTGTCATTTCTGAAGCTGGGATGGAGCTGGGCTTTTAAATGTTCATGGCACTGAATGTGTGGTTTTCTGTGGGCGAGATGATAATATGAGTGCCCACAGCACAGGCTTGCATGTTAGGGCGGTTTGAGTGGGAAAGCGAGTACCTAGGGGACCAGCGCAGGTTAGCTGCCTACTCATGTCCAGAATGTAAATGAGTATAAAGCTGGACCACTGCAGAGAATTCTGCCATTTGGTGTTACACATGATGTCATGTTCTCTGTTCATGAACACCAGCAGTCTTAAAAATAAACAAGGATTCATAATTCACATAACAAACAAGGGGATGGCCAGGTGGTGGCTCACTCTCCTAGGTTATGGGTTTGGGCATGGGTTTGAGTTCAGCACAATCTACATGTTCATGTGGGTTTCCTTCCACAGTCCAAAGATGCATATATCAAGTGCATTGCTCACTTTAATTGTAGTGTGCATGCGATTGCCTCAAAATAAACCCCACCTCTCACCCTGTACTTCCAGGATAGAGTCTGGACCATTGCAACACTGCAACAGACAAGCAGTTGTAGTCGAATGAATGAATGAATAATTCATAACTGTAAGTGTTTTTTAGTTTTCTCCTTTATCAAAGAAACAAAGCTATGCTTGTGAAAAAGTGTGAACAACATGAGGATCCTTGATCCATTTTCAGTGTTTTCTCATACCTGCACATAACATTCATACTGTTTGCCCAGAAGCTTTGATTTATTCTGTCCAGTAAGGTTTGACTCAACCGGTGAAAGGTACAGAGAAGATGAACGGACAGAAATGACTACTCTGTCAGAGATGTGTCTGCAGGAATGTTTGGTGTGGAAAGGAAAGAGGACCCTTTTCCAATTTGAAACTATAAACATTCGCTATTGTTAGAAGCATTACGCTGATATTTGCCGAGGTGGTGATGCCGCCATTCTGTATCACCGTTTTTCCTCACAGAGGTTGAATAGGTGCTTAAGACTATTTAGATTCAGTTTCTAGCTGTTCACTGGCAATAAAGAGCATCTCATTTCACGGTCAACAAGGGTGCTAAATGCTGGTCAAAAGGCAGGTTTTACAGCAGCAAATACAATGTTAGAAAATCTATAGCGTTTATTCCACTGTTGTGCCTGTTTGTCTTCTTTAAGCATATTTTTAAAAAACACAAATGGGTCCCTACATTGTTTATTATATAAAAAGTCAGCAATCACAGGGATTTAGTGGTTCATTGTTGTTTTGCTGTCCATCACTGTTGCACTCAAACATTTGTGGGTAATGGAGGCCCATACTGATAAGTCGTCATTCGTGAATTTGCTAAGAAATTTCTTCATTCTCGCATGCTTTGACAACATGTATAACACAATTATTCTTCCATGCAGTTAGATTTTTTTTTTTCTTTTCCCCCAAGTATTACTGTACTTGGTTACTGTTATGTGTTATTTTTATTAACCATTGGTTATTTATAGTTTGTATGTTTATTTATTTGCTTGAACCACATGTGAATTTAGCTGCAGGGATTCTTGCAGTTATATCCTGTCCTATCCTAATCCGGTTTTTTTTTTTTTTTTACTGTTTATCCCCTATGCCCGTTGCCAAGGTGAGCATTACTAGAAATTTATTATAAAAATGTAGTTAATTTTTTCCAGCACAAATTACATACATAGCAGTGACCAAAATGTTCTGAAATCTGTTACAGACCTGAAAGTGAAAACTTGGCAAATGTAGCATCTACTCTTGCCGCTATTAAGTTAACTCCAGGTTCCACAGTGTTCTTCCATATGTGTGACATTGTCCTTGGACAGCCAAAGTGTGTGTATGTGTTTACCAAGCTAAGAGCATGTGTGTTGCCAGGACTGGATGACAGGCAGTAGTCCTGTAATCAGGACCATTAATATCTCCAATGTATTTAATTCTAAGTGTGCCAAGAGAAATCAGTGCACTGCACAGTGGGTCGAATCTGGGGCAGACCAAATCCGGGTTACATTCACTGCCGGTGCGGGTCTTGAGCTACTTCTCCCAGTAGTTTAAATAACCAACTTGAACAGGTTTTGGATGCAGCACAGTCCTAAATGGTCACAGGTGCAAAGTGGGACTGTTTTGGCTTAAGGGCTGGATCAGATGTGTTAAAGCTTCCCAGATGTTTTCTACTTTCAGAAATTGTTTGTTACAGAGTGGCACAGAGGCACAGCAGTAGTGCGTTTCTTTCAGTTTTCTCCCATAAAAACTGTTAAAATGAATTTATTGTGTGAATGAGCATGTGTAATGGTATCCTTTCCAAAGAGTACACTGTCTCATGCCATGCGCTTCCATGACCATCTGTGGACCACTGCAACCCTGTACTGGACTAGCAGTTATCAATAATCATTGCATGTTATTACAAGGGTTTGGAAAATATTATTCCCAGCCAAGATTCAATATGTCCGCATTTCAATTGCGGACTTTATCGCCACGTAGTTAACTTTAGTGTAATTCATTACAGACTGCCTTTATTTATTTATTTTTTTCCAATTCTAATATCTGCTATGCACTCTGTAATAGTTACACTTTAAAATACTGTATTGCGATAAATAATTATGTGCTGTTTTATTTGTATGTAATGCAACACTGTTTTATCCTAGACTGTCATTATCCACTGGTTGCCTTGCAACCTTGCATACATGTTTTTTGACTTGCCTGTAAGTCACCTTGGATAAACTCAACACCTAAATAAAGGATAATAATAATTGTGCATGCTATTTTTAAATTGATGTCCCATCCAGGGGTGCTCTGCTTGGTCTTGCACCTTGCAACTCCAGCATAGGTTCTAGACTTCCATGACCCTGGCTAGGGCAAGTGGTTAGTGATAGTGGGTGAATGAGTTAGCATTTCCATGCTCACACCAGTCAGAGAAAGATTTAGAAATTCTCCCATTCAAAATTAGTCCACTGAAGTTTTACATCTTACTGACTCAACATAAAATTGCGAGCGAGTGCCATATCCTCTCACCCCACCTCAGTGTGTTTGTGAGTGTGTGTAGTGTTTGGTGTGTTGTTGGGCAGTGTTCCAAGAGAACTTTGACCCCCTAGTCCACAATGCGGCACATACTGCAGGGGGTTCAGTCCACATTCTGCAGCTCCACCCCCGCGGTGCTGGCTGGGGACACTCGGCACTTTTGTGTGGGAGCAGCTGGTGGAGGAGGTCCAGAGGAGCCTGCTTTCCATGGAGTCACTGTCAAATACTCTCAGCGGACACCTCACCCACAGCATTGGGCTCCATTGTTCACAGATAAAGACTACACTTTGTCTGCAGTGCACACTTAAAAGGAACTTTTTAAATTCCCATAACACACTGAGCCTGAAATGGATCCATCGCTGTGTAGAATATGACAGTGAATGCTCACAGACACATACTGAAGAGTGCAGAAGTGCGTTGACCTCTGATGACCTGGGAGAGGTTCTTTTTGTTTAGCTGAGGAAGGGGGCGTGGTGTAAATATCCTGTTACAGACTGGGGGACTGTGGAACCTGTTGTACGTTGGTTACTTTTAATGTGTATTGGAAAGTCTTTGATTTGTGTTTCTGTGTAACAAGAACCCCCCCAGTGGATTATTTTTTTTTTGCCCATTTTTTGCACATGGAAGTTTTTATTTTCCTCTCCTCAGCTGCCAGCTGGCTTATCTAAACCATTAAACATCACTGTTGCCTTAGAAATGTAACATAAGTCTATGTTGTATTATTGCCTTTTTTATTGTAAAATTCCCTGGAACTTTGTTCAGCACTCTGTCAGCCTGGTGGGAAGAGCATTGTGTAAAGTTTAAGTCAATTGAATTTCTGTCAGAATACTGATGGGTGTTTTTTTTTCTTTCCCTCTTTCTCAGCATCATTACAGCGGTGTCCAAACTGTAGTCGTGGGCCAGCCGATAAAATGGCATGGTGCATTTTTGTGGTCCACTAGTTAGAGACCTTATTGTGCGTTCTTTTCAGCGAGAGTATGTTTTGGTGCATTGGACTGCTGATGTTTGCCAGCTGTACTGTGTCTGTGGGATTTGCTGTAACTCTTTACAAGCCATATGTGAGACTATATTATATTCTGGCACTGTGCTTTGCAAGGAAGGGAACATTTGGAAGAAAGATTTGCTAGCACTCTGAGCAGCTGAAGTTTTCAGGAAATAATCCCAGGCGAGGTTTCAATTCTTACGAGTCGTATTAATGCTGTACGGCCATAAACATGACCTTAGCAAGGGGGTGGGGGGGTTAACATGTGAAAATAGTTTTTTACGTATGAAAAAGTGGATGTGGTTGTGTGTACATATTATTTGTGCTTGCAGAAAAACAGGTGTTCTATTGTCATCTACTGGATTTGTTTTACAATTGAATGAAAGTGATCCCCTTCAAACAAACCCCTGTGAAGTTTTGTGGTTATTCGCACATTGACCACTAGAGGGAGCGGATGTGAGCGTTGCATTGTGGTTAGCGTTGGACCCGATGCCTGAACGAGTTCAACCACTTTGCATGCGCTGTGTTATTATAAAGTTGTGTCACTGATCTTCATGGTCAAGAAGAGATCCTGCTCGTTCTTGGTTAAATTCTTTTGCTCATTTTCGGTTAAATACAATGGAGCTAACGCCTATGATTTTGCACAATTCGTTCAATTCAAGGAGCCACCCTTTGGAATTAAATTTTAGGTTCACAGCTGTATTGCGCCAAGTTAGAGACCAAAGATGTGACACTCATGTATTTTGGACATAGTAGAAAAATATCCGTGCTTGAGCATCTAGCTCCAGTATTTCAGTTGTTTACCAGCATCTGAGAAAAATATTGCACTACAGCAGGGAAACAAGCTTTATTTACTGAATTTGCATTATGGGTGTAGTATTAAGGTACAGGTGTTTTGAAATATTCAGAGAAATTTCCTCTAACCTCTATGTCACTGAAATGTATGTGGTAAAAATAAAGGTAGAGCAATGTTTAGATTCATCACATTAAAGTCAAAGGACGAAAGGTTCAAATTCTGCTTACTGTAGCACCTTTGATTAGTGTATTTACTCTGAATATATAGGCTGACTGTATAAATTTCTGAGCTGAGGCTCTGGTTGTCAGTTCTTTAGTCATAGCTTTGTTTTTCAAATCGCAGACTTGAAATATGACACAGGAGGTCTTCTTACCTTAAGTGAGGTTTTTGCACAGTCCGTGAACTTCAAAAGCTGTACTTTTAATTTTAAAATCGGTCTCTGACAAGGCTTAGAGAAGCGGTTACCTCACACAACGTCCCACAGGATGATGCTGATGCTGTCGGATTTTGTCTCCAAACACAGAAGCATGGCTGCCTCACATTCTCACACTGATGTATAAAGTTTAGTGAAATATAACTTGTAATTACTGTCTGCATGTCAGTCTGCACATTCCATGTTTTGTCGATATGCATGCCAACACATGTTCTTTCTCTTTCACATGCAAATTTAATAAATGAAAAAATTTGAGAGATAAGAACATTTTGTATTGTATAACTTATTACTGTCTGCACGTCACTATGGCAGGCACGCACATTCTTGTCAGTGCAGTCAACTTGTTTGACTACGGGAGCCAGTAGCCATTATCTGTGAGCAAAATGAAAGCAAAATAATTAATAAGAAATTATACAGCACTTACATGGTTAGTCACACATTAGTGATGTAAGGAAAATAAAGCTTGCAATTATATTGTTTTTTTCTTAACAATTGATAATGGACAGCGCACATGTCACTTTCTGTGCCAAAACCCATTTGTTCCACAGCACTAACAATACTTAGTATGTACTAATTGTGGCCACCTTAAGGGTAAAATAGCTTGGTGACAATGTAAAGTGGTATTACTGTTTACCTTTCCACTGATATTGTTTTGACAATGGATAAGTAGTGATAAAATATCATAAGTAGGAAGTGTATAATCCTGACATTGTACAGTACATCCCTTTGAATTGAAGCATCAACTGAATGGATGAATGAGATACATTATATCTCAAAATAGTCTGTCCTGATTTTTCTGTCACTTGCAGGACAGTGACATCCAGAAGAAGATTGACTATGAGATCCGAATGCGGGAGGGGACCTGCAAGCTGCTTGGGGCCTGCTCCCAGAGGGACCAGGCGCTGGAGGCTGCCAAGAGCCTGCTCACCTGCAACGCCCGAATTTTGGCCTACATGTCAGAGCTACAGCGCATGAAAGAGGCCCAAGTCCTTCGGAGAGCAGCACGCAGGTCAGGGCAGGAGGCATCTTAACAGATTTGGGGGGTGGGGCTTTACTCTGGGGACAGTGCTGTGCTGAGCATGGATACCAAAGACATGAGCAGTAGTTTTGAAGACCCATACATGTAAAGACATTTGGGATGGGGATCACAGTGGTGATGCCAAGCAGGGTTATTCATCTTTTGAACTGGAGAATCCAAGAGGTTTTTTCTTTACTGAAAACTGCTCTTGGTGTTGAAATGGAAGTTCAAAGACAGGTAAATTAAGCCTAGTCTCTTTTGTAGGCCATCAGATGCTGGTCCTTTGGAGGAACGCCTCCCCTGCAAGGGCAAAGTGGCCATCTCAGGTAGGTTCTGTCATGTTCCAGCATGCTCTGAGTTATGATTCGGTTTAAAATAGATTTCCTGGAAGCTGGTCTTCTATAAAAAGTATCTAGTGCATCACATGTAGAGCATCCCAGGAGTTTTGAATTTTAGCATTAAAGAAACTCAAAAAAGATGGTGCTGGCTTAGTGGCTGCCTACAGTAGTAGCTCCATGTGCATGTGTTTATTTGTTGATTTATTTGTTTTTCTTAGTTTCTCTGTATTTTTCAGTGTGGAGTCTGTTGTCTTTTGTTTTGTGCTTCTGTTTCTTGAAAGAGAGGACACACAACAGAAGCCACACATAACTAGATACAAAATGAAATATATATATATATATATATATATATATATATTATTTTGTATCTTTATTCATTTTTTTAATGTAGTTGAAGTGCAGTACTATACTGTCTAAGTACTAATACATTTATGGCGCATCACAGCTGCCTCTGCTGGGGATGGAGAGCTTGGACGCAGCCACAATCGTCCTCGCTGAAGGCTTGATCACAATGCCCCAGAAAGAGATGCACAAATCTCTGCCTATGTATGGATTCAACCTGCACTTTTTTCCCCATTTGTGGGTTTTCTGACCACATTGCACTGTTCCGACATTATCTGGGTCCCACCTCCTTCACCATGTATGTTGGGTAACCTGGAACGATAAAAGAATAGCTGATGCTAATAAATTTGTATTTTATAATCTGGTGATGTGCATTAAGAGCATGTGGGCCATTAGCCATCTTGCGGAGCCACCACTGTGCGTTGTTTACCGTACACGGCATGTCAGTCTGCAAGCACCCAGAGAGTTGCAGCTCCCAGTGGGAGCTCAGAGGCTGTTTGTGTCTGGAGCTGCAATGTCATGGTATGAGAGTATTATGAAAGGTTACTGTCACCTGGAGCTCTGCCATTTTGAGGTACTGTCCATTTGTGTTGCAGATCTGCGCATCCCACTCATGTGGAAAGACACAGAATATTTCAAGAACAAAGGAGGTGAGTCAAAGGACCTGAACCTTGTGGCGATGGGCCTTGAGGACAACAAAGTATGTGAGATCCTCAAACTTGTATGACCTCCGTAAATGTGGTTTCACCAGTCCTGAATAGTTAAAGTGTACACAAAGTATGTATGGCTTTTCACTATAACTGGGCACACAAATAGTTCACTGAAGTAGTTTCTGGAACCAGTTTAGTCTTCTTTGTCATTCCTGTTGTCTTGTTAGCATACTAACATGCTACTAGCATGCCCTAGCATCCATCCTGCATCTGTGGGAACTGCCAAAGAAGAGCTGGAAAGACATGTCAGTTCAATTCCTGGACGGACTTGCCAACCAAATGCCTTAGTGGATATAAACTAGTAAAACAGCAAAAGTAGTCATACTTTTGTCTACCATTGTAATTGTGTTTAACTGAAAATTTGACTGTGAAAAATAATTGTTATAAATATCTGGCCTTTATATATATATATATATATATATATATATATATATATATATATATATATATAAATACCTCTTTTAATCTCACACTACAAGCCTTTTACTGGTGCCATTTTGGCACAAATTTAACGTGACACAAGGATCCAGTTGGACCAGTTAGACACTGGAAACAGCGAAAACATACCTAGATATAGATATCAAATGATTTTTATCAAAAACACAGAAACAGGAGCCATTTCCTTCAGGGTCCAGCATTGCTGTTGATCAGGTTTATCATGAACTGGTATACATTTTACCAACTGGCACAGAGCAGTGTAACCATGGCGATCTGTATTTATGCACATTCACACACAAAGACAGATATTAATCATGTACATACGGTATAGATTCCCACACAAAATGCACAGATATTTAAAGACACACAAAACAGATGTCTGCGATACCAAAGAAGCGCACAGAGACCACTTACTCAGGACTTCACTGTCACTAGTCTGTATCTCTTCTCCACTTTGATGTGGGAAGACTCTGATGTTTGAAAGCACATTAAAAAGTGGTCAGGATCACTCATGCGCCCTCTGTCTATGCTGGCCTCTCACTGCCACTTTCTCTGCCATTCTCTCAGAGCTGCACCGCTATGCTGTCTTCTGTCTGCTCCAGCTGGGTGGCGAGATCCACGACACAGACATGGTGATGGTGGATCGGACCATGACCGATATCTGCTTTGACGACACCATCGTGTTGTAAGCATCTACCTTACATTCACTCCTAGGGCACCTTTATCTAGCTCCTGCAATGAACTCCATCACCCTCCTCACCCCATATCTGCCTTTCTTTTCTCCCAGTGGATCATTTATCTCTGGTATCAGAGTTTTCCTCCTTAAGTTGTGTTCTGGTCAAATTTGACTAATTTATAATGCATATCATCCTCTGTTCTAAGCATCTGAACACACAACATTAATGATCTCCAGTCTCACTGTTGTATTTATTTTTTTGCTCTTCTGTGGTGTGTTTAGATTTTGCAGGCAAGAAGTGAATTGGTGACTCTAAAGCAAAGAGAATCAAGTGCCAAATTCAGGAGTTCACACACATGAGTGGTATCATTTCACATTTGGTCTATTGGCTGTAAATTCCAAAAAGTGTAGTAGGGTAGATGTAATAATGACAAGGATTCAAGTTGTTTAAAAGTTGGAAAACAACATTAGGTGATCACCTTCATTTAATAATTGTTTTATGAACAATTGTAACACGCTACCCAATCTTGGATGGGATCGCTAACTATAAAAAGCTGTCCTGAACACACCACAAGGTTTCAGTGCAGTTAATCTAATCATGAGATTTCAATCTAACGCTGCTGGATTTCTGCGGGCTATACTGGTGGATGTATGTTTGGAGTTACACAAAACAGGACATGTTGTTAATGTCAGGCTGGTGCTTGAAACCTGATGTGGAAACCTGGAGGTAGGTTGGCACCTGAATTGCATGTGGTGTGTTTGTCTGCTCAGCAAAGAGGCTGAACCTGGGTTTGAGCTGCGCGTGGAGCTCTACAGCTGCTGCACAGAGGACGAGAGCGCCACAGGGGGTGCACCCCGCAAACTGGCCAGCCGTCTGGGCAGCTCCCTTGGCCGGTCTTCAGGGAGGAAGTTCCGTTCGGGACTGGAGCCTGGGGGTGGGAGCCCGGTCGGCAATGGGGGTGGGACGCCCCTACTCTTATCTGTCCCCTCCACCCCGTAAGTCTTAAACTGAGTGAGACATCCCATTCCCTAAGCACTCTGTGGACAATGTCTAGAGGGGTTAGAAGACCCAGTTGGTAAAATTTGTGCATTTGTTGTATGCTCTTATTGGAAATGTTTTTTTCCAAAAGGACCTCTTCCTGAATAAATTTTGCTAATAGCATTTTTTCTAAATTTTCACCTTTCTGAAAAAAGCAATCCAACACCATCTCACAAAATTTCTTAGAGGTCATTCTGCTGAAATGTTACATGTTGGTATCCATGAGATAACCTTACATTTTTAACAGCCCTCCTTCCTGATCAGTGTCAGCTTCATCTTGGTCCATGGTCCAAACTCATCCCATCACTGACAAACACTGGTCCTTCATTTACTATCAGTCTTATGTGGGTCTGTCTGCAGGGGACCCAAGTACCACCTGCTGGCCCACACCTCTCTGACACTGGCACACGTGCAGGACAGCTTCCGCACACACGACCTCTCCATCACAGGAAATGGTGAGCCCTCCTCCTCTTTATTCAGTAATCCTTTTATAGAATTAAAGGCAAAAATATATATGTATAGTATACATATCAATATTTTTTAATCATTTTGATTCCTACCAATCTTTCCCAAAAACAGCAGCACATGGAGGAGTAGCTCACATTACAGCTGTTCCCACTGGGGTCTGCTTTAACACCAAACATTTACACCTCCATTTTTTCTTTTACCCATCTGTACCCTTTCCTTTTGCCAGCTTTCCCTGTGTCTGTCTTGCTCATGATGAGCTGCTATCCAACAGGGTCAAGTCAGTAGACACTAACCAGTGGGCCAAGTACAGGGTAGGGTTTCTCCAGTATGATTGTGAGATGGAAATTCTGCATCTAAATTACATTAGAATTTGTTTGCCAGATGATTTCTCCAATGTGACATACAACTCAGTTTAAAAAAAAAAAAAATCCATTTCACAGCAGACAAGCAGCTTTAGGCACAAGTTTGTTGTAGCTGAGTCAGAATGTCCAGTACTGCTGTTTTTTGCTGGTGTATATTATGTGAGAAGTTGCACATAGAACTCATAGGAAATGCAAAGATGTTTGAGAGGAGGTGCAATAACAGAGCATTTAGGAGATCAAGGGAGAAGTAATTCTCAAAGAGATGCATTCTGAGACCTTTCTCAAACATTGAGATGGATTTAGCAGTTCTGAGCGAGAGGGAGCTTACTTAACCACACTAGAAAACTTGTAGACTGTCAATCACTAACCAGGACCCAATCGCAGACTTAATGAAGGGAAGGAGATATATTGCAGGGAGATAGCAAATAATCCAAAAATGCTGGTCAAAAGGCACATGGTCAAAATCCAAAGAAACAGACAAAAAAGAGTCCAAGTCAACAGGCAAAAGCAGGTCAGGAGAAACAGGGTCAGAATCATGGAACCAGCATAGGAAAACAATCTGACCAAGAATAGGTACAAACACAGGACTTAAATACTTAAAGCAATAAACCAACAAGACTGGCTGTTTGGGAAACACAAGAGGCAATAATGAGGGTAATAATGGTGATCAGGTGGGGAAGGTGGGGTAAGGAGCACACAGAGGTAAACAGGAGCACAGGCCCTTGCAGTACACAAGCAGGCTGGAGTCCTGACAGTAGCCTTTTGCAGTACAATAATGTTCTTTTATGCTAAACTTTAAATAAAATGTGTGTACTGTCTCTTATAGCTGTCTTCACAGATTGTGATTGCTTAGTAATGTCATATTTATTATGTAGTTTTTCTGCATCTTTAAATGCATCAGTTTAGAATATGGACATCTACTGCAGTTGATATCTTCATGGAAGCCCAGGTGTGTTAGGTTCTTGCTAAAAGAACATGTAATGAAGAGATTGAAAAACAGCTACCTTGTGACCCTCCCAGGTTGGAATCTCCTGTCTCTGACCTAAACCATAACCAGCCACCTTATGCATGGGGTTGCCTGTGACAGCTCCGTGTTATTCCCATGTGACCGTCTTGTTTCTCTGACTTCCAGAGGAGTGCTCTTACTGGCTGCCCTTGTATGGCAGCATGTGCTGCCGCCTTGTGGCTCAGCCCCGCTGCATGACAGAGCAGATGATGAGTGGCTACCTCAAGGTCAAGGTGAGAGGACAACAGCCTCTTGGAACAGCTGTGGACCGAAAGGAAGTCAACCCTCTTTGCATCATGCAAATGATTGCATTTGCTCTATCAGCCTCTTTCAATGTGTTTCACAGCACCTGGGGGGCGACAGTCAAAGCTGGACAGACAGCTACGGTGTCCTGAGGGGCACAAACCTCTTCTGCTACCATCGGAAGGAGGATGTCGATGCCAAAGTGGAGCCGGCTTTCACAATTGCCATTAACAAGGTCAGGCGAGCCATATCTCAACTTTACGCGTTAAATTATGCAATATTGTAGGATCTCATTGTTCTGAAATGTGGGTTGCTGTTTGTGATTATTGCATTGTTAGTATTTATGGAGCATAATTTAAGTCTGTCTTCCAAACGTAGCTACAGTCATGGTTACAAAACACCTCAGGCAAATTTCCAGTTTATACCATTTTTTTGCTCTCACCTACTTTTAAGGGAGTATGGCTGCCTTGATGTTTTCTGCAGGGAACTTAGTAGTCGTGCCATGGGAGAAAATAACAGTACATTATTATCATTATTAGTGTATATTATATCCTGCTTCTCTGACAAGTAGTCAGTGGTCCACCACCTGTTCTGGAAGCACAGGATGTTTCACCAGTTCATTGCATGATGGTCACACATGCTTCTGCACTAAGGGCAATTCAAAGTCACCAGTTTAACTGATGCACATGCCTTTGAACTGTAGGAGGAAACACACAGAGCGTACAAACTTCCCTCGATCTGACCCCACGTGTGAGCCTGCAGCCTGAAAGCTGTGAGGCACCAAGTGTTACTTTCAGCACCAACATGCCAAACCAGCAATAAACTGGTGAATTATGAAAAATCTGCTTCATAGTTCTATAAAAACAAATTTTTATTTTCACTCATCTATGCATTATTGTTATCCACTTAATCCTGAGCAGAGCAGGTACCATATCTTTATTTAAATAGTTTAACTTTCAAACTAAATTGTGACAGAAGCATTTTCCAAAATATGCCAAATTCTGTTTGTGCAGTAAATGCTGGTACTGCTCCAGTTGCTAAAGATACACAGCACCCAGTCACAGTTTGGGACAGTGTTGAGTAGCCATGAGGGACAGTCACCCAGGTAGCTCTGAGGCCCCAAGACATCCTGTCCACCTAATGGGGGGGACATGTTGATCCCATTGACCTGTATATCTAGACCCACACTGCCTCAGGTCTTTTCCCATGATGTTGAATCATCACGGTTGGCTCAGGTGGGTGTCAGGCTACAGGACTGCACTGCACTGTAAAATGAGACGAGTTTCTGTGTTCTTTTTTTGTAGCAGCGCCTGTTGTATTCATTTGTTTCAGAAATACTATGCCTGCTCATAGTTTCCTTTCAGGTGCTGCCATCTGCTGGAGACAATAATGACTTGTACCTTGCTGAACTGTTTCACATCTGAATTTGCACAGGAGCAGCAGATGTGTTTCTTAAGAGACAGGAGTGTTTTTACTGCCACTAGTCTCTACAGATAAATTATGTTTATATTTAGCCTTATGACTTTAACCAAGGCAATGATAGATAATAAAATTTACTATGATTTACTCTTACAGTATCATTTCAGAGTCAGTACCTTGATTTGCTATAGAAATATTGAAATCTTTTCTTCAAATTCAGAGTAATTTTTGCAGATGGTTTGCTTCTGTTGCAATTCGGTAACCATTAGCATATAAATTCATATTCAGTTTTTTTTTTTTTTTTTTTTTTTTCTTGCTATCCCAGGAAACAAGGATTCGGGCTACAGAGAAGGACCCCCAAAGTAAAGCACAGAGCATCTCCATCAGCAATCGGTATGGTGGAGAGGAGGTAACACACACAGTGGCCGTGGATGGTCAGGAGGACACACAGCGCTGGATGGAGGCCTTCTGGCAGCAGTTCTATGACATGAGTGAGTGTTCTTGCCCCCTGTGCAATGCATGTCAATGCCCCCTTTTGTGCAGTCAGACCTGTGGCCTGGCTGAAAGTCTCAACAAAAACTCCAGAGTTTTCACTGTGATCCCTTGGTTGTAGAGCAATTGTCAATCCTTCAACCCCAGACCATTCCCATTTTTTCTTTTAGATTGTAAAGTTACTGTAGCAAACCAGCCCAGTGAAAAAGAAGTTATTCTGTTTTTTTTTTTTTTTTTTTTTTTAAGGTTGTGGTTTGTTGTAATTATTTTTATCAATGTAGCATCAACAATCACTTATTCAGTGCAGGGAAACAGTGATCCATAGCTCAAGTGCAGGGTAACAGTGACCCAGAACCTGTTCTGGAAACGTAGGGTGTGAGGCAGGGTACACCATGGATAGGTCCATCCATCACAGGGCAGTCACACACATGCATGAATTAAAGGCAATTTAGAGTCACAAATCCATTTAAAATGTATAGTATGATATTTACAGTGGGGAGAAACACATGCAAACATAGAAGGATAGAACAGTTTAACTCCACACAAACCAGATTCAAACCCACATCTGTACCTTCATCTAGTACCTACCCACTGTGCCTACTGTGATACCCTAAAACTATTCTGGCTCATACTGAAATCGTATTACTGAGCTATAAAATATCCTGCTGCATAAATGTGTTTAATGTGTTAATACTTGAAACCTTACGCAACTGTTTTTCTGTAAACCTGTTGCATTTACAAAGATAATCATAATCTAGAAAGCAGTTGGGCAACTTAAAATATCTGGACAGATTAAGGACATTTATCTGTGAAACTGTAATATTAGGATGCCAAGTCTTTGTTTTGCTGTGAGACAAACAAAACTTTGTCTTTCAAGAATAATGTATGTTGTTATGTTAGTGTTATAGGTATGCCCGTGTCAGTCATACCACACCTTGAAAGGCTTTCGTGTCTCGCACAGAACAAGATTTTCTCATGGCATTTGTACCTGGAGCAACCTGGATAAATTAATGAACTTTTAAGACTATTTTATACATTTAAGTGATGGTTCATAACAAAGTGCTAATAAAGGGACTAGCGCTCCAAAGGGGATCCATCATCTTAACCTTCAATCTTATCTTACCTTAACCTGTTAACACCACAGCAGCTTCAGTCAAACGTACAGCAAACCTATCTAGCCACTGTGTAATGGTTTGGATATCCTTAATCTTGATCAATGCCATCAAAGTTAACTACACACACTAACCTACACACGGTATGACAATGTGATGCGTTGCATTGTTTCAACATTATCACATATAATGTTTTTGTAATTTCTTTTCCTTTCACTCTCCAATTATGAGTTTATTATACCTTTTATACCTTAGCCACTCTCCAAGCTAGAGCTTATGACAATGTTCTGTAACCTTGGCTGTATAAACCCAAAACATCACAACCAGAAGAAGTACTAACCATCCAATATGCAGCCCAAGTTGAACATTAAAACTGGAACTGCAAAAGAAAACAGCCACTAATACAAAATTTTAACCTGAAATGCATTTATCCAATTATAACCATGAACCAGGGGTGACCAGACCCATAACCAGAACCAAGCATTAGTGGGGAAACTTGAGTTTGTGCTGCTGTGTATGCAGAAAGTACTCAGACATCTTCAGCTTCCACCCTAAAAGCAAATACAGTGTCAGATACCTAACCTCAAGCTGACCACTGTGTATGTTCTTAGTATATAATGAGGCTTCTTGTTAGTCAGAATGTCAGTTCACGTTCACACACCCTAAGGTTCATGTGGGCCTTCTATGGCCCTGGGCTTTCTCCACATATTCAGCTGTCATTTACAAAGTTAATTGCTTTATGACAACTCTCTAACAAACTTGGATGCTATGCCCAGCACTGGTCCAAAGGTTGAGTACACTTGTTGGAAAATGTTTTGATTTCATAAAGCATTCGGTTAACAAGTCTGAGCTGTTGTGTCTTCCAGCTCTTCTGCAGGATTTTACACTTGTGGGCTGCTTTGCTTTGTTTCTCCTGCCAGCATGTCAGGTACAAGTGTTGTCCAATTTTCCTACTCGGGCTTTGGACTGATCACACTTTGGACCGGTGCTGTATGTGAGTAATATATCCAAATTATATTATTAAGATAAGTCCCTGTGGTGACAGTTACAAAGAGTACTGGACTTGTACAGAAGGAATGCCAGCTGATATCTTGATAAATGAGCCAGTTGATAGACACTGGTTAAAAAACAACGGCACTCCAAAGTAACACTGATCTAAAGGTCTAGTAAGTTTCTCTCAGGAGCTGAGGTCCATCTCAGTATTCCTGTGGTTCTCAATTTTAAAAGCTTGTGCACTTTTATGCTAAAACATAATCAAACATAACAGTTTGAACATCAAATATGTAAATATATTCTTTTTATGGAAATGCAATATCAGTCACTGACCTCACTGAGATATCTATGTAATCCCTTATGAATATTTTGTTTAAAAAAATATTGTCAGTACAGAATGAAACCTTTTTTTTTTTTTTTTTTGTAAACCATAACAAGAAAAAAAATCTGAATTTGCTTCTAGCATATTTCAGTATCTTGTCACTGCAGTGAGAAGAGCGCTATACAAAAATAAAATTGAATATAAATCACATGGAGCTGTGATAACCTGAACCTAATTTGTATCACGCAAAAAAATTTTAAAAATAGTTTTTTTTTTTTTTCTTCACCTTGAAATTGTTTTTGTCAAACAGACCAGAACATATCCACATGCATATCAAAATTCCATCTCAAACCTAAACTGTACCAGAATGTGAAGTTTTTCAAAAATGCATAAACGTTGTGCCTGTGAGCATTACCTCAAATCCTAGATCATCGTAACACTGCAGCAACCTTGCGCAAGCACGTTGCTTCTTCTTCCTCATTTTTTCAGACACGCCTGCAGCCGCTGGTGTCATTCTATCTGTCTCATAGGGAAACAGCAGTTGGTTTAGTCAGGCAGAAAGAAGAGCAACAGCCTTACAGGAAACACAGGGTAAAAGTACTTTTTTGGGAAAGTGATTAATGCAGTTAAAAAGGTCAGTGTTATACTGAGAAATATAAGGAAACTTTCAGTTTTACACCTACACTGCTTTTAAATTTTCTCATTTGCTAAAAATTCAGCTTTTAAGTTTTCTTTGTGTTGGGCCAGCAGGTGGTATAGTGTTAACTGATACCAAGCAGTCAGGAGGTCTGCAGTTGAATCTTGGCACAGCTGCAATACCCCGAATTGATAAAGTAAGAATTTAGTAAATTGTGTCAAACATAAAATTGTAACTTGCCTTGGACAGAGTCATCTGCTAAAAAAGAGTTAAATAAATAACAAAAGTTTTTAGTATTCAATTTTATAAAGCACTCGTCTCACTGCAGTGACACAAAGCACTGAAAGCTCACCGCACCTGGTATTCCCAAGGAGTCACCCAAGTAAGTACTTACCAGGTCCAACCCAATTAAGCTTCTGAGATCTAACAAGATCAGGTGTATTTAGGGTGGCATGGCCGCAAGCTGTGTAGCTGTGTATGCGGTGGTTGAATACATTGCTGCAGTACGCATAGAAATGTGTGACTACCACACAGCTTGACCACACACCCATTCACATTGACATGCATTGCACAGTGATCAGTTAATCTGAAACACATGTCTTTGGACTGTGGGAGGAAAGCTGCACAGGGAGAACATGCAGACTCCACACAGACTGAGCCGGATTCAATCTCCTGAGCAACCCAGGTGCCTGGAGGCAACAGCACTACTCGATGAGTCACCATGCTGGCCAAATATTAACCCACTACAGAAAAATAAAACAGTCTTCTTAAAGAATGACTTGTTTATATGTGACTGTTAAAAGCATTTCAACCTGAAGACTCAAAATTCTGAATACATTTAAAATGAACTCAATTTCAAGTGAAGACAGGATTTGTACTTTTGAACTCTGAGTACAAAACTTGTCCATTTCACCAACACTGGCTGCTTCCTGGGCAGGAACGAGTATAACACATGAGAGATGGAAATACTTTATTTTTAATGTAAAAGTATTTATTTACACAGATAAAAACTGTGATTTTCACCAATGGATTTTTTTTTTCCAAATATTTCAAAGTCAACCAATATCACAGTATGTTTTAGAAGGTGAAAATGCTGCTAGTCCAGTTCTACAGAGCTGTATGGTCAGCATTCTGTTCTTTGCATGGTTGATGAGAAAGACATGTTGACGTCATTCATGCTGAGATGAACACTTGTTTAAATGTGGCACACGTCCAAGGAAAGCTGAATTTAGTGTAATGAACAGTTGGTTTTTACAGAGTCTAACAATGATACAAATATCAAGACTTGCTTGTTAGTGAGACTTGTTAAGCTACTAAATATTAATGTCTCTGTAAGTTTTGGGGTTTTGTTTGCTGTTTCCTAAATGCTTCTTCTTATTATACTTGTGAAAACATGCAAAGTGCATTGTTTTTCCAGGTGAACTTTGCTTACACATTGATATATAATTTTGAAAATAAATTTGAAAGTGCTCTGTGAAGCAGCCACCCTGCCCAAAAGGCATTACATAGTCTATATTCAGATTCACAGAAGATATGTTTACAGCTTCCTGAGTTATTTTGATTGTTCCAGTGGTTTTTTTTTTCCATTTCCTTTTCAATAAACAGTATTTTATTTATACCTTCATGGTATCTCTTGCATGAAAGACGATGTGCTTGCTATTTCTCCTGTCTGTGTCACTGAGTTTGTAGTTTGAGAAATGAAATGATGTGCAGATTCTGTTTCAAGACGTGCATAGAAATAGGTTCTGTTGTGTCAGGTACACTCCAGGAAATTATCCATATTTTTCAGTTCTTACAAAGTTCTTTCAGTTCTAAAGTGTGTTAAAGTGCTCTTAGTCGTGTGCTTTTTAGATTTTTTTTCTTTCTCATTGGCTCCACTTTAAAGAATGGAAATCTTATACATATTTGTGTGGGGCAACGTTGAACACCTTTTGCTTTATTTACTTCTATGAGCTTTTTTTAATGTTCATCGTGTCCAGGTTTGTGTACAGTAATGTGAAGGGTGTAGCTGTTACCAAGTACAGTACTGGTTTATTTCATGTTCCTTTGTTCCACTGTTTCATCACTGTCCTTTTTTCCCGCTGTAGGCCAGTGGAAGCAGTGCTGTGATGACCTGATGAAAATCGAGATGCCATCACCACGGAAACCGACTCCCACCATGGCAAAGCAGGGCTCGCTATACCACGAAATGAGTAAGATCCACATATCCTGTGTGCGCACACAAGTGCCAAACACAAACTGGCACCCATTCCTGTTTTAGAATCATTCCATTTGCAAACTCATTTCATATAAAGTGTTGTTATACACAATATATTTGACTGAATTGTTGCTTTTCAAGGATATATGATAATGTGAAAACAAGGTATCATGTTGAAGTCAGTTAACTCATATAAGAGATACAGTTTTATTTGTCTGTCAGTTTTTGGACATTTTTTCACTATTTTTTTTCCCTAAAAAGTAACGGGTTAAAATGATTGAAACAACGAAGTTAACTGACCTAAGTCTTACAGTGCATTCTGCCTATATATAGTAATTAAGTTATGAAATCTTGTACTAAATTTGGTTTTCGATTTCATGTGGGGGAAAAAAAATCTTAAGATGTGCAGCAGGTAGAAAGTTCCCTACAGCAATTTTCAGTTGATAATAACTGTCAAAACTGAATGACAGGCAACAATGAAGAAGAAAAGCCAGTTTTAAAGAAAACAGCCATGAAGAAGCATTCTGCAATGACATAGATCAGTCTTGGGTCATTCATCATAGTTTCAACGTGAATACCTGTCTAACTGTAGACATTCCCTGCAGTACATTGAAGAACATGGAGCAAATTACCTTTTTTGCTTTAGCTGGCAGAGATACCGGCAACAAGAGCATTTAGTATTCAGTAATTTTGATGTACAAGTATTCACACTACAAATCCAGGCTTCTATTTTTAAACTTCTCCTTTTCTGTTCATTGCATGAGCAGCTTTTTAACAATGCCTGCTAGCCCTTGCACTAAACTTTGGTTATTCCAGTTGTGATGTGACAGGGGATGTACGGTTTTCTGCAACACACAGAAGCTCATGTTTGTCTCTTTCTTTTCATTGCTCCCTCATCCTGGCTCCTCTGCATGTTCTTTCTTTCCTCTGTTGTTCCTTCTTGCCATTCTGTTTTTGTTCTGTTTCACTTTAATCACATAAATGCAATAACATGTGAAATGGATCCCAATGTTTTCTATGATATCTTCTGTTATTCTAACATGCAATGTAATTAATCTTTATTCACATGATTTGTTGTGAATGGCTTTGCTCTGGCATGAATTAACAATAAATGTTGTCCTTCTCTCTGCTTTCATTGTTTATCCCACCTAACCTCTTCCTGTCACCCGAACCCAATCATTCCAACCCATGGTGTGATTTCCATCCGTGTCGATCGTCCTACCCAACGCTCAACCAACCCTTCCTCCCACCTCTCATCCACATTCCACGACTCCCCATGCCCCAGCTAATCCCCTCCCTGCATTGTCCTGCGAGGGGCTGCTACTCCAGGATAACGCTGTGTCGACCGAGGTCCGCGCTCTGCTCTCCTCCTATTACAGCGACAGGTGAAGTTTTCCCTCTCTAACTCCCCTCGCAGTATATAGTTAACCCATCTCATTGCTGGCCATCATCTTCTTTTTCCATCGGCTTTCCCAAATATTACGTTAATTTTTTGAGAAAAATCCATTTTCACATGATTTTTCCAAGGCACGATAACCTCAGACTCATCATTTGGGCCTCTTGTTTGAGCTTTGGCCTGATTTGGTCCAGTATCCTTTTAATTGTTCTACCAAACATGGGGGACTAGAGTCTCAGTTACAATGACTGAAATTGGGCTCAGTTAATTGAAATATTCCATATAGATTGCCAAATTATGTATGTTGTTACTTATCTGAACATGGTGTACGTATGTTTTAGAGTTTGCAATGTTAAATAAGCATAGTTACCATCAAGTAAATTAAATGAAAAAGTTCTTCTGATTCTTAGGCAATACAGAATGAAAGAGACATTAACATTATTCTACAGTTAATTTATATTGAGAGTATTGTTGATGTTACTAAAATAGGTTTTTGCAATTGTATTTCAAAGTCACCAGCAGCCCCGATGGCAGATTAAAATAAACTTGTTTCTGAATGTGAACATATAGGTGCACAAAATAAGCATCCCACCAAATTACTTCATTAAAATGTGGACTTTATAGTTCAATACGACTTGACTTGTAAATTGCTTGACCTAAACAATGACTCGACTTGGCTTGCTTGCCCCCATGCAGGGACTCGGCTTGCGTGATTCTAAACACTGTCACTTGGGACTTGACTTGAGACTTGAAGGTTAAGACTTGAGATTTACTTGTGACTTGTACATGTGTGACTTACTACCACTGACACTCCATGGTATCATTGAAATACTCCAGCTCCAGAGCTTGTACAGTTACAATACATTATTTTGCCCATATTGGCTATTATTTGACCACATATTTATTCATTACTCAACACTTGATTTGTTTGATATTAATCTATTTTGGATTAGTTTGAAGCAAAGCTATACAGTTTAAGGGTGGGTATAGTGCACAGAGTATGTGCCTTTGCCACAAGCAAGACAACATGATGCAATGAACCCCATATTACTTTGTTGTTCCACTTGAACTCAACCTCAAACTAAGTTTCTTAATCCATTTCTAGTATTCCAGATTGCGTTTCACATTTCATCCTGTTTTGCTTTACAGCTTCCTTTTATCTGTTTCCTGAGCTGGTCAGGTTTGATGTTAATGATAAAGTAATACAAATATTTATACTGTGTGCCTTGCATTTCTATGTCCCTTTCAAGCATGAATTAAGCCAGAAGTCCAACCCATGTTGTCAACCAAATCAATATACTTTAGCCTGAAGTACGACAATATTATTTGCATAGGTTTTGCAACTCAAATTGTTTAGAAGATGGGACATAAGAGAATTGGCCTAGATTTGTAATAATGATTGCATTGTGAGTCGAGATTTTTGGAAATACAGGTGTATTGATTACCTGTTAAGGCTTATCTACATTTTAGCAGTCCTGAGAATAGGTAACACTTGTTTTATGGGGCAAAAAAAGGAAAAATTAACATTGCACAGCTCTGGAAATGGCTGACCAGTTAACCTTTTTGTTATGGTTTTATTGGCTCTGTTAATGTCTAAGAAGCTTGGTCTGAGATCATGGATCTCTCTGCATCATGTTAGCTCTGCAAGAGTTCACACTACTAAGCATGACCAGGTGTATTTCAGGTTGCAGGCAGTTAGATTAGACATTGCCTACATTGCCTCACTTCATCACCATGTTTCCAAATGTAACAGTGTAAGCAGGGTATAGGCTGTAGTAACAAGTCAGGGAGAATCTGATTGAAGAAGGGCTTTTGACAAGAGAGAAGTTAGTGGGAGGGAGAGGTCAAAGACCCTAAAAGACCAGTTTCATTGTAAGGTCTAGACAGGTAATGGTATATACCTATAGCCTTCTCCCAGCACCTAACACATGCAACTATGCGCACACGCGCACGCAAAAATATTATCTTGACCTCCACCTATTTTGATCGCAAGAATTCCATGACTGATATGGTTTTTCAGTAGATGAATCTGTATAAATGTATGTTGAATTTTGGTTTTGAGACTTGGAAATAAGAAATTTTTGGATATTTGTCATTTAATTTGACTATCAGAACGTGTATAATTCTAACAGCTTGAGTCAGTAGAATGACTAAAACACTTTGCACTTCAGCTTCTTTGTTCTTGTTTTTCAGAGATACAAATTCCTGAAGTAATATTTGTATCTCAATGAAAAGGGAAAAAAAAGAGATGTAAAGAATTTATACATCTTTTTTTTTTTTTTTTTAACCTGAGATCAGTAAAATTGTGCCAGATAGTCCTCAGTTATACAGAGTTCCTATACATACATGAGGATGTGTTATTCAGTAGTAGGAGTAAAAGGCATTTTTCATATTTTGAAGAGCTCCTTCTCCATATTACTTGAAATGGCAGTTTAATATGAGAGGAGAAACGAGTATGAAAAAATGTCATTTACGATTTCAGTACCCCTTTTCAGGTTTTTCCTATTTTTACCTACCAGGCAGTTAAAACACAGGCATGCTGTCCCTCTCAACTATGATAATTACTTCTACCATAATAGCTGCAAAAAGATCATTTTTTGGAATGTTGTGGCGTGCACATCTCAAACACATAAACACTTCCTGGTCTGCTGCTGGGATTTACTGTCATCAGGTCTTGCTTGAGTAACCTAGCAGGTGACCCCCCTCCCAAAGCGTGACATGGGGACGACACAGGTGACGTGCCTTTCTGCCATCTGCTGGCAGCATTTACGTGATCACATTGCCCTTCTTGGGGAGAAATGCAGCTAAAGTCATAACTGGTGGAGAAGGTTGTACAGCTTCTTTGTGCTGGTTGAGATCACTGTGCTTTTACCTATATTCAGTGATCAAATATGCTTTGTGGCATTGTGCATCATCTTTTAGAATTTCCATTCGAAAGCTAACCGGTCATCATACGCCTGCCCGTGAATAATGTTTAGACACTCTTTGTTATACAGTGATCGCATAGAAATAAAGAGCCAGATTGGTGCAGAGGAAACTTTCACCACCTTAGTACCCCACCAGCACCTTGTACTGCTGACACCAGGCAATGTAGATACATGGATTCATTCTGTTTATGCCAAACCCTAAATGTGTGCTCAGCATGTTGCTAGACACACTTGAATTTGCCAAAACAGACAAAGTTGTTCAACATATGTTTGTTCTGAGCAGACAGCAGTGGAACCCAGAATTGTCTTCTGCTTGCTGTAACCCATCTGCTTCCAGATCTTAAATAGTGTGTTTTCAGATGCCCTTCTAAACTGTTTTTCTAAGCTGTCACATTTTGTTCACTTCGCTTATATGAGTGTTGCCGTTTTCTCCTGACTTCTCTCATCTGTCATCTATAACCATGCAGCGTTACTTTCGGGTACCCAGTCAATCACTGCTTGGACCATTTGACCCTGTCTACATGCTTTATAATAATGTCTGGGGGGCGTGCCAAGTGTGTAATCTGACAAAGTGTACCTAATAAATTGGCTGCTGAGAGTATGCACTGCATAGAACAGCTGAGGTCAGATTTCACGAGTCTTTTTGTTTTTGTTGAGAGTTTGAAAATGCAGCTTATTAGAGCAGTACTTGTATTGCTGTAAAAGGTGAAAAGGAGAGGAAAACAAATACAAGTACAAATTCAAGGAGCGGGTGTCTGCGCTAATGATGCCAATGCTGAACGTCGAAAGGGTATTTGTGACTGCCGGGCTCTAAGGCAGCTACTGTATGGAACAGGGAACAGAATTAGGCAATGACACATAGACAGCGTTTGACTGAGAAATGTTCCTGCTGATGGAGACATCAATGACCTGAGCATTGCTCCACTGGTGTTACTAAGGGAGACGTGTCAAGATATTCCTCTGACGTTGTCTGAGTTCCTTGAGAACTTTCCAGGCACCTTTACAGCCCGAGGAAGTTGTCTTCATGCAAAAAAATGCTGTAAGGTTGTCAAACAACTGTTGCCACACCCTCAGATAATTCATTTACAGTAGGGTGGCTGTTCCTGTAGGTGTTGCTGAGAGTTCCAAATCTGTGTATGGAAGAGAAAAGATGAAATGGAATAACTGAACTGTATTTTCTTCTTTGTTCTTGTTTTACATTGAGGTACACATGCCAAAAATCACAAGAATTTTGTTTGTTTTGCTTCCTTATGACCAAAGTTGAGGTGTGTTGGTACAGGTTCACAGTCTGTTGTGCTGTTGTTGTTTATAAACACTGATTTACCTGTTTAATGCCTGTGGTCAGCAAAGCCCAGTGTTCTTTACCGTGTTTGAAACAAGTGGTTCCTTCATGGGGATGCAGTGTTATAGTAATCATGTATAGTTTGACTCCAAACTACAAACTTTTTACCGATGGTAACAAAAAGTAGTTAATATCCACCTACGATAAGCAAAGCATTTAGAAGCTGCTAGGGCCACAGTTAAGGACTTTGAATTGTAGCATCTGAATACAAACACAATTGTAGTAACAGAGAAGCAAGTGCTTTGCGTTTAGTTAAAATTTCCACTAATAAGTCTCATGCAAATGCAAAACCTTTAGATTTAATTCCTGCTATCCATGTTGTGAGATTGTTGCTATTTTAATATAGTTGTTAAAATAAGCAGTTTAATACAAATTAATCTCATGAAATTCTAGGTTATTTAATGCTAAAAAAGTGAATATTAAAGCTTGGTTTTTGAACTGAATTAGCAGCAACAGCAAAAACAATTCTTTCCAACCTCAAGAGTTCTCCTTATGTGGTGCATGTCATGGAACTTCTTTTGAATGAATTTGAAAAAAGAAAGCATTTCTGAATGTTATAGGTTGTTATAATAATTTTTTGTAGACATCCCGAATAGGTGAGGCACAGATTGACCGATGCCATGCATTAGCATTTCTCCCATAACAACCACTGCAAAAAACAACACTATGGAATGCTGCAGAGCACAGGTCTCAGGCACGTAGGCAATTCCGGATCCTGCCAGCAGCTCTTGGTCACACAGCCCAGCAGGGGGGACCTCGTGTTTTTTCGCAGAGGTGCGGGACGTGTAGATTTTGAGCCTTGATACATCTTGGATCTGCTCTGTTAAGCATACGACCCTGATGCCTCCCTCAGGGTTGCTGGGTGTTTTAGGCATGGCAGTGAAAAATGTGTCAGAGTGTCTTTGCTCCGATTGAGATCTCAGGCGCCCTGCGAGTTTATCCACGTGGCAGGAATAGCAGAATTTGACCCCAAACTGAATTCTGACAGCAAAAAACTGTGAAATTTGTTATACGTCAAAGTCGTACATATAAATGTACTGCGACCCAACTGAAAGTAGTGCTGTAACTGTAGTAGAATACAGTAAAAAAAAAAAAAAGCTAAAGAATGTGAGAAAGCAATGAAAAAGTACGTTATCGGTTTTCACACCTAATTGTTAGAACTCTGCTTGTCAAAAATGCTGTCCTAGTTCTTTGTATTTCAGGAATTTCTGTTAAAATATAAGATCTGGTGTTCATTTTAGGTGTGACATGTCAGTTGGAGAACAGTATCGAGCAAAATACCTTTGGTAATCTCAGTAGTCATGTGATTCCACACTTGACAGGTTGCATTTTTTTTGTCTTGTACACTGGTTCAAATCTTACTGGTTTTATGGGCACAGAACTTCTCTGAAAGGCAATTCAATATTAACCTTTTTTTTTTTTTTTTTTTTTAAACTCTGTAGTTGCCCACATTAACCTGGGTCCAGTTATGTGAAATCTATCATCTTCGTAATCCTGTCTCTCTCCTTTTCTAGTTATTGACGCTTCGGATGACATTGGGACAGTGACTGATATTCTGACAAAGCGCATGCAAGACGTGCGGTTACCAAGCCAGCTGGAAGGACCCCTTCCCTGGGTGTCCTTGTTTGGGGAGCCCTTGATGCACTCTCATCCTCTGCGAGCGGCGGCTGGGCTTAGCCCCCGCAGTCCACGTAGCCCTCGGCCTGGCCCACCCACCTCCAGCACCAGCCTGACTTCTGATGGAAGTAGCCCCCTCAGCACCAGTCCCAGCCCCTCCCGCAGGTGGCCAGAGTCCCCACGCCCCCAGTCGCGGCCCCGCACCCTTTCTCTGGATGCCAAGCTCAGCAGCCTGCGCGGCCGGGGGTACGTGGCCTCTGCGTGTGGTCTGTCCCCCCGGGAACTGGTGCCTGCCCCATCCTGCTCCAGCACTTCCAGTCACAGCTCCAGCGAGGGCAGCACCACCTCAGAATCGGACAGCAGCCCCATCCCTCGGGCTACTACAGCACGCCGTAGTCTGAGGAACTTGCGGGCCAAACTTGACCCTCGTAACTGGTTACAGAGTCAGGTGTAATGACCCTCCCTCTTCCTTTCCTTCCATTGAATAGTCTTCTCCTGGAAAGCTCTAGAACTGTCAACTTGACATCGATGAATGGGCTTGACGTAGAGCCATTAACCCACCAGCTGTGCAGTGTGCGTATTTCAGGTGACTTGTTTCAGTAGTAAAGAGAACGTAAGTTGGGAGGTGTAGTGACGAATAGTGAGATATCTTTACCTGCTTTTCCAAAGGAAAAGAATAAACCACTGTTGTGTGCAGTTAATGTAATGACATTAAATCCATAGTAGTCTGGTGGTTTAGGGTTCTGTGGCAGAAGGACCTCCATAAAATGAGGGGACTGACCTCTGTATTCCATCTACTGATATATCTGAAAACACATCCCACAGTTTAAGGAGCATCACTGCATCCACTGAAAAGACCTTGGTTTGGTGCTTCTTTTGTTTGACGACTAAATAGAGGCTGGCCAAATGAGAGCGTTATCCTCCCAGAATTCAAACCAAACAAGCAGCATCCTCAAAGCCAAATGAACGGAGATGTTTTAATATAACGTGTGACAAGTGAAAAGTCTAAAACTGTTCTTTATGACTGAGTGTTTACCCACTAATCCTCAAGTCCTCTGGAGACGAGATTCCCTGTGGAAAGTCGGTCATACATCTTTGAAACAACCTCGCTTGTCATACTGAAAGCACTGCAAGTCCTTTTTCAACCTAGAATTTGGTCTTGTATCTTTAGGTCGACATCACAGATGTACTTGCAATGCCCAGAACCCTTTGGTATTTGCTCTCAAGACTTCATAAGGCTTTGGGCCTCTGAAATGGAATCAAGCAACAGCTGAGGTGTGCAAACCAGTAAAACAACTAGTATACATTTATGATGATCAAACATTTTGACTCATTTCTCTCTGGAGCAGTGGTACAGTTTTCCTGCTTTGTTTTATTTTTTGCAGTGCATCCCTTTTAACTGACAGTTATCTTACTTCTTTATGATATATAAGCATTATGAGACAATTTATGTAATAAAAAATCCATTGCTTAAATGTGCATGGCTTCATTTGAAAGTTGATCTCAAGCTAAGTCTGTTTTCACTAATCACTTTGTTTACATTTAATTTTAATATTTTTATAATTATATGGCTATATTTATGGGAGGGCCAATAAGACAAAAAGTTTTCTCCTGCAAATCCTTGTGTTATGAGTCAAAAAGCACCTCTGGGAAACCTTATCATTTGCTGTGCCACTGGTACAGCTCATTCTATTCATTATGGTGCATCAAACTCCATATGCAGAGTAAGCAAAAGCAAAAAGTAATGTACTGGCCAACAATGGTGGGTGATAAACAGATTAAAATTTGCTCCCATCATACTTTTACGCCAAGAATGGAATTAGTAAACAACCTTAAAGTCAATCCTATCATCCTTCATAGTGAAGAATATTTTTCAAAAAAGAATAAAAGATGCATAACAGTATATTTACATACATCTCCAGTTGTGTCTTAGTATGCACTGAGAGAAGCATTTGTATGTTTTAACAATTGTGCAAAGTTAATGTTAAGTATATTCATCATTTTCATCTTCGGCATCACAAAGCAGAAAAGCCCAAAATACTGCTCACATTGGCTTAAGTTTTAACTGAAAAAGCCCCAAGACTCGTAGTAATTAACAGTACTGAACACTTTGTGTCAGGTTGGCACAGTGTTTTTATTACCATGTTTTCACCTGGAAATCAAAATGTATTCTCCTTTTGGCAAACACTGTACACAACTAGCTGCTCTGGTGTTGTCAAGAGGAAATATTTCAGTTAGAGTGATGATTTTATTGAAACTTAAATTATACCTCAAGAAGAAATTAGGTGTCAAGCACCGTATATGATGAGTATATGATGGCAGGAGGGTGTCAGAAATACTTTTATCTACAAGTATGTATTGCAGTCTGAATCTGTGTACATTTTCCAAAATAGTTTCTGTGTGTACATTGCAGTTCCTATTTGTAACTTTAATGAGAATGTATAAAATTAACTTATGTGAAATAAAACAATGTATTCAAAAGTAATCTGAAATTGAAATTTAACACTGTCTCACAGGTTTTACTAACAGACTACTGATTTACTATATTGTATGTCCCCAGCTTGCAAAACACAACTGGAACTTAAATTTAGTCCAAAATTTAATTTGTTGGTAAATCCGATTATCAAATCAGTTAAAGCTTTATAATACAGACATCTACTGATTTACTTATAAGCTAAAGTCTATGAAAATCTCACTGTAATGTTTTTCTTTATTCCATTTTATCAACTGCTCCTTGTACACTCCGGAACTCTGGAAGCCTGTTGTGGAAACAAAGAGAGTGACGTAGGGATGGGATGTCTCTGCATCTCAAGGTTTATTGATTTGAAAAAAGCTTAACATGTTTCTGCTAAGATGTGGTCTTCACAATGTCTTGTCGAATGCCAGCTATCCACTGATTCATCACACAAGCATAGGCAACGTTTGTCAGCATCCGGTCGATTTCAGCTAGCTTTACAATCGGTACAAGTGTGATATCGGAGATGTAGCTCAGTTTCCTTGATGGGAATTTTTACTTTATCAAAGTCTCAGGCATATAATAAAAATACCATAACAATGAAAACATTGTATTTGTCCAACATGTTTTTTTGCAGCTTTTTGCCTCTTCAAGTAGTACTGTATAGGAATGTATTGTGAGGAAAAAAGTGACACCAGTTGTTGTGCAATTTTCATAGTGTGGAATGTAATAGAATGTGCAGTCGTAGGTGTGAAAGAGTGTCTGTGTATATCATGTAGCTCTGCCCAGACTGATAGGCTTCAGCAACTTTTTGGATTTTGGCTTAATATTCCACTAAGAATCTGTGTGCCAAGTCTACTTGTGTTGGTATGCCTTTAAGTAGTAGACAAATGTATTGCCAGTTAAGCCTCATTGTGAATTGACCTGTGTAACTGGGCTGATGATGAATGTTACGGGGAAAAAACATTTCATGTCCATGATCACACTATAATATTAAAATGATGTGATCTTGTTAAATTATTTGATCAAATTCAATGTCAAAAAGCTGCAAAAATGCATTGCAAAGGAGCAAATATTTTAACAGTACCGACTACTATTATTATTATTATTTTTTTATTTTAAGCTCAGTTAAAATTAAAACTAATGTAAAATATGTGTACAAAAAAAGTGCATTGTCTCCACCAGCTCCTTTTCTTTGGAGTGATAAATTCCACTTCACCATCTGACAGTCTGGGTTTAGTGGATGCCAGATCAACGCTACCTGTCAGCATGCATAGTACCAAATGTAAAATTTGGTGGTGGATGACTTGTGGTTAACAAATTATTTGAAATTTGTTGATTTGTATTGTTGTCCACTGCTACCTATTTGTTGATAACAACAAATCTGTTGCGAAGTTTGTGACTCAGTCGCACTTTGGTTATAATCATTTATACTTTTTTTTGGCTGCTTCATGGTTTGATCTCAGCCCATTAATTTTAGTAAAGGGAAATCTTACTGCATACAATGACATAAAATGACATTCTAGACAACTTCATGTTTCCAATTTTGTGGCCATAGTTTGGGGAAGCTCCTTTCCTGCTCCAGCATGACTGTGTGCCCCCCCATGCACAAAGCAGCTGAGTGCCATAAGCACATGGTTTGCCCAGGTTGGTCTGGAGGAGCAAAGGGGGGAAAAAATCCATATTAATGCACATAGGTTTGGAATGGGATGTTCAACAAGCACATATGAGTTTGATGCTCAGGTATCCACATATTTTTCCCCATGTAGTGTATATGTGTGCTTAAGTCACTGTCTTAACCTGGAGGACACCAGGGAATGTGGCTAGTAAATGTGTAAAATAAAAAATATTTGTTTCTTCACTCATTTGTAAAACAAGGTAAAGTGTAAATGATTGTAACCAAAGCGCTACTGAGTCACAAACATCAGCAGATTTGCCATCTTCAACGAATAGGTGGCAATTATGTAGAGGACAGCAGCATAAATGAAAAAATTTCAATGTTCATCTCCTCTTCCACGAAAAGGGGTCACAGCTGAATGCCTGAACTTTAAATCACATCATCATTTTTTAATTGACGTATTTGCTTCATTGTCTAAGCTACTCTTGTGTTTCCCGCAAGTCTCCTTTTTCTCCTTTGTGCAACTCCACACTTCTTGGAATTTGACATGGTAATTTGATCCATATGCTGTCAGCATACAGTTGATTTTAAAAGATCTGGATTGTGTTACAAAGTAAGGAATGTGACATTATTGTATGTCTAATGGCCTATTGCTGCTTAAGTAACCTTGTCATTTAGAGCCACCCCAGTCATACACCAAACCTGCATTGTAAAAATACATAAATTCGCTAAAGTCAATATATTGTTTACTGCAGGTTTTGTTCTGGCAAACGCAGCCCACTGGTGAGGCCTACATTACGACAAAACACCCCAGCTCTCCAACTAAAATGAAAGACTTTATTTCTGTACTTTCTATTTTTTTGTGAATAGTCAGCAAACACGTAACCACAAAACAGCTGAAAAACACAAAAGCGTATGTTAGCTTAAAACTTCAATAACCTAAATGTAGATCCCAAAATATGCGTTTGGATGTGGGTTTCAGCTTGACGCAGTCTCACGTTTGTATGTTCACATCATGCTTGTGTGGGTTTTTTCTGGATATTGCAGTTACTTTCCACAGCCCAAAGAGATGTCGTTCAGGTGAGCTGGGGATTAAATGCCTTTAGTGTATCTGTTAGCATGTTATTCTCTTGTATAAATATATGAATAATTACAGGTAGTTCACTGGCATGTAGTTATCTAGTATTTAGATTATATCTAGTAAGTTATTTATTTAACACATTTAACACATGAATAAATAATACAAATAAAGTATCTATATCTATTAAGTTATTATAAGTTGTCTTGCACAAGGGTGTCAACTAAATAATTGTTAATAATCTTTGTGTGTCTCTGCATTTGCTAAATGAATAAATGTAACTATAAATTGAGTTGTTTGGCTTGTGTTGCTGATTTTATTTGCCCCAAAAGAATTAAAACATTGTTGCAGATAAAACTATTGCAAGACATTAGACAATGTTTCTTTTAGTCATTTTCCACTTCCCTAATGCATCTCTCAGGTGTAAAAGTTGCTCTTATTAAAGAGAACCGGATAAACCATTTTCATGCAACAGTAGTTGGCAGACCAATAAAAAAATAAATCTTCATGTTTACATCACATACTTTGATACTTTGATTAAATGGGATCGCAGAAAAAAATGCCAGTAGGATTAATTTTTGAAGGATGCCAGACAGCTGTCTTATAATCACATATTTCTGTAAAACCATTTAACAGTTTAGTTCTGGGTTCTCCTGCCAGAAACACAAGCCAAGCACCAAGGTGTCTACTTCCCCTTTAGCCTCTTAGTTTCACTGCTGTTTGCTGCAGTATCTAGTTTGTTAAACTATGCCAAAGGTATGTAGTGAGATGTTGGACTGTAGGCCCAATGTTAAACTGTGAGTCATGTGCTTAGCACTTGAAAGTCAGTAAAAAAAAAAGGAATAATGAGAAAAATGCTGGGTGACCTCAATACAAGAATTGCTAAACCACAACCCTGGTAAACATAGACTGTACATTAAGTAGCCTTGTGCACATATGTTTTGTTTGTAGGTGGAAAAAATAGTCCTGGTACTCCCTTCACTGGCATGTTTACAAGGATATTAAGTATTAATTTTTGAATTTCTGCAGTAAATAAAAGATATGACACTAGGAGATACTGTTCATGTTCATTATATATTTCTTTAATAAAGGGAACACAAATTTAAAAAAAAAAAAAACAGGAAAGCAGTGATTTGCAGTGTAACTTGGTGCACCCAGGGTAATGAAATGTAGCTAATAATGGCCACAAAGTACAGCAGTCTTGAGAGGGCAGATCAGTCTGAGAATCAGGTTGGCATTGGAAGAAAAGAGCAGTGGAAGAGATGTGATGTTGGGCAAGAAAAAAATCCCAGGACTCAAAGAACAAAATGTGAAAGTCCTCGTTCTGTGTACGGATCAGGATCCAGTTCTATTTGTAGTCTACAAAAATGAAAGTTGCAACATATATTGATAAACTGGTTTTTTGCTTTGCTGCTGTCTGTAGAACAAGCAGCAGTGAACTGAATAGAATGAATAGAATAGTAGACGTATTTGGAAAACTGTGCCACAAGAATATTTATTAGCAGTGATTTTCAGTTTTTATGAACATAAAAATTCTAAAACCCAAGTCCAGAAGTTATTTTCTGTAAAAAGGAAAAAAGCACTCTGTTTTACACAAACTTAGGGTTAGAATTAGGGTTAGAGTTTTGTATGTACAGTACCTGCAATTAAAAATTTTACTTCACAAAAGCAGTTCAGATAAAATAATGGCACTACGTTAGAACAGCTTGTATGTAAACATATCAAACAAAAACCCTGTACTATGAGAAAATATCAGTGGGTAATGAGTAAAATGAGCAGCTAAAATATTTACAAGAATAAAATATTTGAACAATTTAAAAACAATTTAAATTTAAACAGTTTTACCAAAATGTAACAAGATACATATGAACAAGAAAATACAATGGTGCTACAATGCTGCTAGAAAGTTTTTTCAGTTTGTAGTTATTTAAGACAGAAAGCTGTTCTTTTTGCAACATGCAGATTCCAGGATAATTTCAAAAATGCCCTTATGGAGAGCTGGAAATAAACTGTCTAAGCTTTATGTATTGCTCTGGAGTAAGGGACAATGTGGAAGAAGACAAAGGACTGGCTATGGCTGCTGTGGGCACATCTGAACGCCTTTCAGGCACCCCTAATGATACTCCTTCTACTGTCCTGAATGGAGATGCTGTGCTCTGTGGTAAACTGGCGGTTATTGGATGTCTCTTAATCCCATGGTCCCTTACACAGGGTTCTGGGTACAACCACATTGGTGTCAATAGAGTTTGAGCGGGTCTTCTGTCTAACATCAATTCCTGGATTTGCATCTTCCTCATAGCAAATTCCTTCCATGCTTCGTATTCTTTGCATGCTGAGTACATTTGACGGTATGAAACACTGCCTGTAGAACTCGTGTTTGTCAAGGTTGCCTCTGGAAACTTGGTGCTTTCTCTCATCTCAGACAGAGACTCCAGATTGTGAATCTTTGAGCCCTTTGACTCCTGGTAGGTGCTTATACCTTCATACCTGTGGTGTTGACTCTCATTTGAAGGACTTGCTGACTTCATCTTCTTCTCTAGGTTATCTCCTTTGTGACTACCCTCCTCCTCAGAGATCTTCCTTTCCCTTGGATGTTCCTTAATGGTAAGGTCTGCTGGAACATCTCCAAGGGTAACTGTCTCTGCACTTGACTGGTGCTCAACCTTGGCTTTACCAGCATCACTTAGAGCTTTGTCAGACTGTAGAGGAGTGTCAATCCTAAATCTACCTTTCAGTATGTTCTGCAGCAACCCAAGTGGAATCTGGATCTCTGTCCTGCCTGTGGGAGTCTTGGTAGAACTTGGCAAGGAACAGCTGAGATTAAGGGGAAGCGCAGTGGGGCTGGATGCTTCTTTATCTTCTTTTTGTTGTGAGCAGCATTTCTCTGAAGCAGATGAGTTCTCCAGAGTACATCTGTATGTTGGTGGATTGAGTGGCTTCACAGGAATAGTGGGAGTTGTGACAAGAGTGGTCTTCCGTGAAGTAAGGTCAATGATATGAGGCTCTTCAACTATAAATGGACCTAACTCTGGACTTCGTACTGTGCCACCTCTTTCTTTCTCTGGCATCTCAGCTTCCACTTGATTATGCAATTTCCAGGCTGAGAACAGCGGCGACCCATTGTTCAAGGAACTGGGAGATTTGTTACTACTGATGGTTGGAGTGAAGGAAGACGGCTGTTGCTTGTCCTCTCTTCCTTCTTTGCAGCTAAGGTTAAGGGGCTCAGCCCACCCTGAAGTGTATTTCTCAGCAAGATTTCGGAGCAGAGCCAGTCGCTGCTCAGGCCACTCATTCATCTCTTGGTGGGGTGGCAGGCAGGGGTTCTGCAGGTGAGGATGAGTGTGAGGTAACTGCATGGCTGGGGAGAGAGGAGGGTAGGTGGGCATTGGCTGGTGGCCATAATTGTAGTAATGTCTGTATTGTAAAGGCACTGGGATGATCCTCATTTGAGTGTCTGGCAGAAAGTCATGATGGTTCTGGGGGAACAAGAAGGGGATTCCATCAGAACATCAACTCCCATTGAAACCCCTTGATAAAAGTGGCACACATTGTGTGTCCATGTATACAGAGATAATCCGGAAAAGTTAAGGTTAATGTGAGACCCGGTTATCCTTGGGTAACTAGCAGTTGACTGATTGCAAAAAAAAAAAAAACAGTGGAACACACTGACAGCATATTTTGGGCTCCATAGTATACCTGAGGAAGTGGCAGAGAATGAGGCCCATAACGTACAGCACGTTTGCCGCCCCTCAGGATCTCCTCCTCATCGCAAATGAATCTTTTGTATCGTGGGCGCTTCTGTTGGCGGGGAAGTGGCAAATCCTTGTTGTCTTTCCCCCTGAGGTGCCACTCAAAGGGCAATAATAACCTGAATAGATCAACCAGCACAGTGAGCATCGGTTAGCAAGACCCGAAAAAACACTCCAAGACACACATATTATTACACATAGTGTTTAGGGAAGACATAACTTCCAAAATGTAATAATAATTACTGAGGTAGAACAGTCTGAGACCGTGAGCTTCTTTTCCCCAGAACTCTGAAAAAAGGCAAGACTCACTTCTCGTAATGCCGGCGTGTGCAGGTGGCTGCGCTGGTGCTGCGGGGGTTTCCTCCCAGCTCATTATAAACTTGCTTCCATAGCTGGTGGGTTGTCACCTGAGAAAGGCAAACGTTGTACTCAACTTGATGAATTTCCAGCAAACCCCTGAATTTCCACGGCAGCCGGATGTATTTTCATCTTTAAATCCAAAATAAAAGAAACTGGGGTGATGTTGACATGATGGTCAACCACGTTGCTCCACACTGAAACATCAGCTTAACAAATACAGTGCAGTAAAGGGAATGAATTCACAGATGTAAAGGTCTGTTTCTTTAAGCACTTCAAAGAAAGAAAATCTTAAATTAAATGCTGTCATGCCATTTCCATAAAGTGTTGTTAAGGACAGTTTAACTACAGATTTAGTACTTAAAAAGTTCCAAGGGTGTCGTTGTGGAATTTTTTTTGTTTATTTTTTGTGACAGATTTGACTGATGGAGGAGTAGAAGAGGGGGATCAAGGTTCAGAAGGGTTTTACTGTGGTTAAGGTGATACCAAAACCAATATGCAGCAAAAGTGTCTACAGCATTTAGATGCATTTAGTATGCATCACACCCTTAGGTGCTTGTTGAACATCTCAATGTAAACCCATGGGTATTAAATAGGCAGTTGTTCCCCCTTTGCTGCTGTAACAGCCTCCACCTTCTAGGAAGGCTTTCCACCACATTCTGGTGTGCGGCTCTGGGAATTTGTGCTCATTCGGCCTCAAGAGCAACAGTGAGGTCTGGCAAGAAGGCCTAGCTCGCAGCTAGCGTTCTGGTTCATCTCAAAGATGTTCAGTGGGGTTAAGGTCAGGGCTCTGTGCACCCATTCACGTTCTTCCAGATCAATCTGGGCAAACTGTGTGTTTATGGAGCTCACTTTGTGCACGGGGGGAATAGTCATGCTGGAGCAGGAAAGGAGCTTCCCCGCAAAGTTGGAAGCACAACAATTGTATGCTCTATGGGTGCGGCTGAAACAGCTTGGCTCAGTCATATATATAATTTTTAAAAAATCGTAAACATCCAAAACCTTACCTGACTGTACCCTCCCAGTTTCTGCACAATCTTGTACATCAGAAAGAGGTCGACTAAAAAAATACACAAAGAGAAAATTGTCAGGAAAGACATTTCACAAATAAAGCTTAAATTAATCCAGTGTTGCTGCTTTAAAGGAGTTCCTGCAGCATGTCTGAAGAATTTGTCTGTGAGAGATTTGTGTCTTTGCATGAATATTTCAAACTCACTTTGCCTGAAACCAAGGTGTGGGATTCTTTCAATGGGTGTATTTCTGTTCCTCATAAAGACGTACAGCTCCTTCAGGAAGTTTTCCTCATTTTGCTCCTGCATTTCTGAAGATGGGACTTCACAAACTTCCTTGTTTGACATGGTTTCCTACCTGTCAACAAAAATGTGGCATTGCCATAGTTACTCTTGTGCACTGTTATCTGCCCAAACAAAGGGAGCAGACATATTTCATCGCTTGAATTACAAAACACTCAACTAGATGGATCTGAGAATTTTTGGCCGTTTGACAAGAGTATTATATGTGTAAAAGATCCAGGGTCAACGTTCCTACCATCCTGTCAGACAACATGGCTAGAATGAAACACTCCATGGTTCCTGGTCATCAATCACCCCAAATACTGTGTCATTAGAAGAGAACCAGTTTCCTTACTCAACCATGGACAAATTAAATAAAGGTACAAAATGCACCCAGTGCAAAGCAGGTGCAGGGCTTTCCGTATGGGACAAAGACTCTTAGATTTGTCTTCACAGGCCATAACCCACTGGAATGCGGTTCTTCTCTAAACGCTTGCATTCCTGTTAAATAGTGCAAGCAAATGTTGAACAAGGACATTATATCCTCACACCTCTGTAACCTCTGCGTGGAGAGTTTAATGGTGCCTAGGGTTCCTGCATAAAGGCTAAGAGCAGAACAAACTACTGTGCAAGGTCATGTACCATTTCTACTTGAAGTACAAAAGTTAAGGTAAAGCTGAGGAACTCCAAGGCCACCTTACCAGTATGTAGGCTCTGAATAGCTTTGCAAGCTAACTTGCGTGTCGGCTCATTGCCTTCTAAAAATTGTTACTAACTTATTATTTCCAGGATTTATACCATTTAAAATGTAACAATACTGTAGAAAGCATGTGCATTGTCACAACAGCAGGTGGGGTAGCAGGAGCTTCCACCTTGTGTTCAACCCAGGTTCAAATTCTATTCCTTGCTGTAGTACCCTTAAGTAAGATACTCATCTTAAAGTAATCCAACACAAATATATCCAGCTGTATACAATAATTTGAAGTTGTTTTACAAAAAAAGTCTCAAAAATACATTTAATGCTACTTAATTATTTCAAATTCAAAGGTTTCTTTCTGATACATGGACTTAATCACGCACTTCTGAATGAAGCTACACATCCAAACTTCTTTATTATCATAACCTATAATAATATATGTAATTTATAATATCATAAATGTTTTGGTTTTCTTTGCAAAAGATTGTTCTGCTTCCTTAAGTGAACATCAAAGTCAATCGAAAGAGTGTCATTGTAAAGAATTATTTGCCAAAAATTGATAGTAAGTAATTTTAAAAGATATATCATTATGTAAAGAGTTTATTGCAGTGAACTAGCTGACCATCCTGGGTGCATCCTGCTTAGCCTTGCTCCCATTCTTCTGGGCTTTGGGCTATAGGCTTTGGACTGCCATGACTCTAACCCGGCCAAGCAGTTACTGATAATTTAAAACTCATAAAGTAATTCCTCAGATTAAAATGCGAATTATCATGTATCAATCAGTTCTGTATTAATACCTAATACATTCCTGACTCGAGACAGAATGACGCAAATAGCTTCAGCTGATTCTGTCCTTTGTGTGTCCTTTTGTCAGGCAAAAAATCTGTACATTTTCTTTTTATTGATACTTATCTCTATGCTGAAAAATATAATTAAATCATTTGTTAGATAATAATAAACACTCCTGCCAAATATTTAAGGCTCCATGTAATTCATACTATTTCAAGATCTTCTGCATACCATCATACCATACCCACCCTTAACAGTAAACTTAAATCAAGATGGTGCTAGACCAGCAATACTTCCAGTAACCAGAGTCAACTTCCTTATTAAAACTGACAGACATGCAAAAAAATGTTGGAGTGTTTTTCAAGCCTGTTTGTCCAACAGCTAAAAAAAAACAATAAATAAATAGAGAGAATAGAAGCTGAAAGGCTGACTGAAAACATCTTCCGTTTTCATCACCATAACTTTGGATAAATTGCTCCTAATGAAAAAAATCTAAATGGAAATGCAATTTCACCTCAGTGTTAATAAACAGATTCAAAAATGTATTTCTAAGGCAAGCTTAAATACCAGATGAGAACTACAAGAGCTAAAAACATCCAAAAAGAAATAACTGCACTGAAACCCAAACAACTGCACACCTTTCACTCACTGTAGTCCTTGTCACTGTTTTTATAATATGCTGTTGTTTGTTAGTGCCATAAACCATACGTTTTCAGAGAAGTACTATTAAACCGAAAACTATTTAAAAACTTCTTTACAACTGGTTTTTCAAAGGATGCAGTTGCAACTTCATTTTAAAAATGGTGTAATTTATGCCCCACACGTAAAAAAGGTAGCAAACCATACTTCTGTCAGTACACTTTTAAATAATAAAAGTGATAACGTATTATAAGCCAGCAAAAATTATTAACCAATTTAGACAGTCGGGTAAGGGGATAGTATTTGTAGGTGTTTTCAGGGTTCTATGGTACAGTAGCATTAAGTAATGCTTTCCCACAATACTTTTACAGATGCAAAAAACATGAGACTCCCTGTGTAGCTCATAAGCCCATCCCAGCACACACACACAATAAAAGGTAATAAAGTCAGCAAACCCCGTGACCAACATATACTGTACAGCAATAAAATATGAGATATGTTTTCATGCAAACGCACAAAAAGAGCCAGAGATCTGAACCTGTAACTTGTGAAGAACTGACAATAGCTGCTGAACCACAGTATAACATTGATCTCCCGTAAAACTTTAAAATTGTTCTTAGTAGAAAAGGAAATGAAAGCAAGAAACAACAAATTTATATGCCACTTTTTTTAGTTATATTTTTGTAATGCAGAAAAAATGTTATTTACATACAGGAATATCAGTAATATTCTTGGACTTGATACTCATGTACAAAAAGCCTGTGACTACACGATGAAACACATGAAAATGTTGAAAGTATTTCTCTAAAATTTGTACCTTTCCACCAGTTCGGTGACAAAACAGAGCAGTGGTCCCCTACGTGTGAGATGGGTCGTGCTCCAGTATGAAGGTCTTTTGCTGGAAGATGTGAAGAAGATTATGCTTTCCTTCCTGTGGCACCAGCACTGAGACAGCGGAGTTACCTGTCGCACCTGTGCCCCTCAGCAGGATGACACCTCTGTCTTCTCTTTGGTGGCATGTCTACTGTGCCCAGCCCACATTTGTGTTTGACACTAACTGGTTTTTCCTGCTCATGGGACTAAAGCCAAGGCTAAATAATAGAGTATTTCTCATAATTATGTCAAATTTGAAGTATTAATAAGATTAAGATATTGGGCCAATAATGTCACTTAGTAAAAGTCTGTACATGAAGTTTCACATTTAGCCAAATCTCCTCGGATTAACAGGCCAACAGGGAGATTAGTGGAACATGATGATGCTCAAATTGCTTCTGTTAACCGAAACGGTGATGAAAAGGAGTACATGTCGAAATAAAGCAATATAAAACTGTGTTGTAATTTAATTTGAAATGTACCTGCTAACTCCGGCTTTTAACTCAACCCAACTTTTCGGCACCTGACTTATCAGCTGTTTATTATGCTTACAGAAAACTAGAACTGCCATCAGTTTTTGCACTTTTGTTGCTGAAGTACCTCTTAATAAAAATAAAAATACAGGTAAGTGCTACCTATTCGAATGTTAATGTGATTTAACAATAACTTTACTGCAGTCGTGTAAAAACCTGAGCATACAGAAACACACAGAAGCTCCATATACAGCATGCAGTGACATGAACACACTGAAGACCAAAAACATTTTAGTTATATAATGCAATTTATTATTGAAACTGAACTTCAAAATGGCTGGGTTAAAAAAAAAAAAAAAACTGGATTAGAAGGACAGTAGTATGTGAAGTACGTGTTACTGCTGCTGAGTTTACAGCATTCTAGAGAGGGCACTGCATGATGGGCTATTTTACTAACCATTCAGACCAAAAATTGACTATTAAAAAAAATAAAATAATTAAAGGATAATTTTTATAACTTTTGGATATTTGTAAAAAAATATAATTTTATATAATCTTATATATATCTTACTCTTATATTAAATACAGTATGATAATAGGGAAGCCAAATTTTTTAAATATATGATTTACAAAATATTTCTTATTTTTTGTCTTTCTCATTCAAGAAACCTTCAAAGACTGAATGTTCTTAAGGGATTATTTGATCTAAAGACATGCTTCATTGTACAATGTGTGAAAAGCATGCTTGTATGTCTGTGTGTGAAGGACACTGTTGTCACGGAAGTGTCAAAAGTCAGACAAGCAGTAAAGACACATAGCTGATGGCTGACTTCTGCTATTGTGCATGGACAGATTCCTATTGTCACTTGTTTTCTTCTTCTGTGGGTGTGGCTAACTCATGGGACATGGATGTCCTACGTAGTCTCACATCATCCATCATGGAAAAATCATGCATCACGCAAATGGGCCCACCATTTTGCAGCGTACATATGGTGCCGTGAGGGATGGCCTAGGGATTTTGTGCAGTTTTTGAACTTTTTCCTTTAAAGTGCTGGCTGAAGTAGTTATTTTTATTCTTTTCTCACAGTTTATTTGTGAGAGATCGCAGTTCCTTGTTTGCAATGAGGTTTTCAGTTGTCTTACATAAGAAGTTTGTGTAAAACAAATTGTTGCCTCTCTGCATACAGAAAAGACTTAGAGCTTGTGACAAGACTGGCAAAAAGTAAATATGTATGTGGGATATTTAGTATGCTTTACTTATCTAAAGAATCATATAATATTAGGTTAGTACACTAAGCAGCACATGGTTATATCCTCATTTGTACGGCTGAGGATCTTCGTTGCTTTAATTCTGGGCAAGTATTCACTAAAAGGGCATAAATGCAGGACTGTTTGCAAAGCAGTAGATGCATTCACTGTGCAACCTGCTAGATCCTCCTTTCCTTTTTTTCAAAGCCCTCAGTAGCACCTGTCAGTGAGCTATTCAACCCAAAACCTATAGTCACTTAAACAAAGGCCCAGAAATGACCTTTTCAAAAAATACAACAGTCTAGCCACAGAAATTTCTTTGCGTTCTTTCCCTTCCAGTTCACATAAGGTCCAGTTATACAAATAAATCTCCACACTCAAGCATTCCATTCGCTAACAAAATATAAGTTAACCTTTGTTACACACACAGAGCGCAAATAAAATTCACAGCATTTATGTTTTTGGCAGATAGACCAGGAAAGTCGAATTCATACAATTGCTTTGTTGCTACAGCCTTTACTGACACACTGAAGGGTGTGTCAGGTGTTCCCTCCTTGAGACTATGCAAGGTATAGACTGGATGAGGATGTGTTGCAGTGGTTCTTGCTTTAGAGCAATGTTATTGCAATGATGGTGCAAAAAATGTTTAAAAAATTTCAAAAAATCCGTTTTCGCTTTGTCATTCTGGAGTGCTGCTTGATGAGGGAAAAAAATGAATTTAGCACAAGGCTGCAGCATAACAAAATGTGAAAAAAGTGAAGGGGTCTGAATACTTTCTGAATGCTCTGTAAGTCTCGCCAATGCCCATAAAGATAAGGACCCTGCCAAAACACAATGCTGATGATATGTAAACCAAGAAAGAATCTTTACCTTCAAACCTTGGAAACTGAGAGAAGGGTATTTGCCTCTCTAATTGAAAATTCAAAAGTTTTTGTAGAGAAGGAAGAACTTTCATTAGGGCAATTTGGTTAGTGATAGTTTCACACAGCTCCTAGGCTATACAGTAGGTTCTAACATGGGGTAGAATCCAGCTCAGTCTGTGTGGAGTCTGTTTGTTCACCCCATGAAAATGTAGGCTTCTAGTTTCTTGCCACTGTCAAAAAATGTATTTTAGGTTAATTGGTAACTAAACTGCCAGTAATGTGAATGAATAAGTGTTGACACCATAATGGAGAGGCATCATATCCAGGGTGTTTCCTAGCTCACACCCTGGGCTTCTGGGATGGGCTCTGAACCACTGGGCTGTAGAGAACCATGCTGGGTGTGCAGCAGAGCCGCCCAGCCCTCTTGAGGTGGGAGCTAATGTTAGACCGGACAGAACTGTACCCAAGTGATGCCAAAAGAGAGGGAGTGGTGGCACGGTGTTTAATATGTGCAGCAATTCCAGCCCATTATTTGGGACCTGCACTGACTAAACACCTTGGACAGAATTTCATTGACCAAACCGTAGTGTCAGGAGTCAGAGTGCAAGCATTCAAAAGACTCAAACAGGTGCTGGAGAATGAAGTCCTTTGCAGGCCTCATGTTAGTGCAAAGCCAATGGTTCATTCTGGATGCTGTGCAGGCTATTGTGAGGCCACCAGCAGCACAGTGATTTCAGCCAATGCTGCAGTTTGATGAGGAGCTCCACGTGAAGAATTGGGATTAGCCAGATTGGTGGTGAAGGTCTGCTGGGACTTTGCTGTGAGAGGAAAAAGGTGCAGTGCCTGATGCTGCAGCAGACTGGGTTTGCAGCTTAAGGTTGCGGACAACTACTGTTTACACAGTGTATTTCCTATTGGTTAGATAGTATGATTTATCTGGATTTTTCTTGTAGTTTTATTTGCATTTATTTGTGATTTAGACCTTTTTTGAAGTGCTTCTGTATCCATGCTTCAGATTTGGTTGTAAGAGGTGCTGCTCCAGCCTTACTAACAGGCAGAAAATGGTCTCCGGCTTCAGCAGTGCAGGAGGCAGCATCAGCCCTCCGACACCAGGACATAGTGGACTTTGTCCAACAAGGCAGGGGGGGCTTTGGTTTAGAAGCAAGGAAACGACCTGGCAAAAAGCAATAGCATTGGAATTTTGGCAACTGGTGGTGCAGGAGGTGCACTGTCAAGAAGAAGCAGCCAGCTACATCAAATCCATATCTCAAGCTAAGGAAAGGGAATGGATGAGATAAGAGGGCATCAAGAGGAGGAGAATTGGAAGGATTGATGGGCCATGAATTCAAATAGGATCAGTTTTGTCATTAGAGCCACCTATGATGTCCTGCTCACTCCCACAAATTTAAATCTTTTGGTTGAACGCAGCCTGGGATCCTTATCGATATAGGCCAGAGTCACCTTTGCAGCAGAAATGGCCAATATCAACTTAAGATCAGAGATGGTCCTCTGGTCCAACTCTCAGCAGTGTGTCTTCATCACTGAGCCTACATTCCCTTGGGAGGATGCTGTGGATGAGGTACATAAACCAAAAACATTATGATACATGAATCTTGCAGTAGAGGCAGAAGTGAGAGGCTGGAAAGTAAAACCTGGCTGAAGTCAGTTGTGGGGGATTTCTTGCCAGCTCCATGATGAAGCTCTTGTGGGAGGTAGAAGTCTCAGGCCAGGCCCTCAGAAAGGCACATAAATCGCTCTCTGATGCTGCAGAAGCAAATAGTCACTGTTTGTGGTTGACAAGAAAGGATAGCAACTGGGCTTTTAAATGAGATGGATCAGATAGCTGTGGGACGCACACCAAGATCAGTCTGCGGTGGGCCTGCCTTGGCAAAGGGTGTCTTGTGTTTAAAAGGCTGAAACACCCAAGGATGCTGAGGTGCACAATTGAAGATGTCTCAAACTGTATCGACGATGTCATTCCGAGAGTCACTGTACGGACTTTCCCAAACCAAAAACCGTGGGTGAACGGCGAAATCCGTGCTTTACTCAAAGCATGGACGTCAGCCTTTAACTCCGGTGATTTGGAGGGCTACAGGCGCTCTGGTTACGACCTCAGAAGAGCGATAAAATCCGCTAAAAGGTAGTACAGGGACAAAGTGGAGTCTCTCTACCGGGGCTCCAACATCAGAAACATGTGGAGAGAGCTTAGAACAATCACGGACTATAAAGGGAAAAGCAGCGGTGTTGTAGAAGCATCTGCTCCCCTTGCTGAGGAGCTAAACACCTTCTACGCACGGTTTGAGAAGAACCACCCACGCCTGGCCATGGACCTGAACCAGGATGCTTGCACGCTGCAGGTGTCCAGGGCAGACGTATGTAAATCCTTTAAAAGGATTGACCACTGAAAGGATAAACATACACAAAGCTCCTGGACCAGATAACATCCCTGGTAGGGTTCTCAAGGTTTGTGTGGACCAGCTGGCGGGTGTGTTCACCGACATCTTTAACCTTTCCCTGCTGCAGTCCGTTGTCCCCACATGTTTCAAGTCAACCATCATTGTTCCTGTACCCAAGAAACCCCGAGTCCTCTGCCTAAATGACTACCACCCTGTAGCACTTACTGTACGTCCGTCATCATGAATTGCTTTGAGCGGTTAGTCAGGTCACACATCGTTGCCTCTCTGCCAGACACACTGGACCCACTTCAGTTTGCCTACAGGTCAAACAGGTCTACCGACGACGCGATCGCCTTCACTCTCCACAAGGCTCTCTCCCACCTGGAACAGAGGAACACGTATGTGCGAATGCTCTTTATCAATTACAGCTCAGCATTCAACACCATTGTGCCCTCTAAGCTGGTCGCCAAGCTCAGGAACCTAGGACTCAACCCGACTCCGGGATTCATTGCCTTTTGTGTAGTTCCTTAGCTATCCGGGGTTGGGTCATGGACTTCCTGACGGGCAGGTCCCAGGTGGTGAGATTGGGGAACACCATCTCCTCAGCGCTGACTCTTAGCACGGGGACCCCCCAGGGCTACGTGCTTAGCCCCCTGCTATACTCCCTGTTCATGCACGACTGCGTTGCCTCGCTCAGCTCCAACATCATAGTCAAGTTTGCTGACGACACCACGGTCATCGGCCTGATCACTGATAACAATGAACAGGCCTATAGAGAGGAGATGAGAACCCTGACCTCATGGTGTCAGGACAATGACCTCCATCTCAACGTCAGCAAAAGAAAGGAGCTGATCATGGACTTCAGGAGACAGCAAGGGAATGGCCATACGCCCATCTCTATAACCGGCGTCCCAGTGGAGAGAGTGAACAGCTTCAGGTTCCTCAGAGTCAACATCACAGAGGACCTGTCCTGGCCACGGCACACCAGGGTCGTCATTAAGGCAGCAACACAACGCCTCTTCTTCCTCTGTCGGCTGAGGAGGTTCGGCATGGACAACAGGATACTTGTGAACTTCTACAGATCTACGATCACCAGGTCTGATCTGCCAGCCCTGCAGGACCTCCACACCCAGCGAGGCAAGAAGAAGGCATTTAACATACTAAGGGACAGCAGTCACCCCAGCCACAAACTATTCTCCTTGCTCCCATCCGGAAGACGCTTTAGAAGCGTTCGGACAAGGACGAAACGGTTCCGGAACAGTTTTTTCCCCCACACCGTAAGACTGCTAAACTACTGACCCCTCCCTGGGCAGTGGGAACAGTCAATCAGGGTTTGTCTGTCTGTTTGTCTGTCTGTCTGTCTGTCTGTCTGTCTGTCTGTCTGTATGCCTGTCCCCCCATTGTGGAAACCCGTCTGTTTCACACCCATTTTTCTGGAACTGATTGTTGTTGTAGGTTTGGTTGCTGTGCGCTGTTGGTTTGGCTGCTGTGTCTTCTCCCCCCCCTCCGCCACTCCCTGATGTATATCTTTTTCCCCCACATACCTATTCCTATTTATTAACCGTTTACTCTCTTTATTTATTACTATTTATTTGTATTCCTTTCCCAACTATAGTACTTATTTAATCTATCCTGTTCCTTATTTATTTATACTTTACATATTTATGTCCATACTACTGAGGATGCCCGGAAACAAAACTTTTCATGGTGACAACACTGCTATGCCGTGTTGTTCACCCATGAAAAATAAACCTTTGAATCCTTGAATCCAAAAACCGAGTAACATTAGGTGGTCAACAACAGAAACAGAAATCACCCCACGCTAAGTTCAAGGCAAATGATATTATAGGGATTTTAATATCCAGTCCAGTAAATTAATCTGCTGGAATAAATACGATGAATATGGGAGTGAACCTGGGTGTGCCTTGTCTGTTTTTATATGAATGTTTCCTGGTATTGTAATTTAACCTGGAAATCTCAAACAAAAATGATTACTGGGGGAAGGTGGTGGCTAAAATTTATTTGGCAGTTGATACTGACACTCAAGGTGCATAAACATTGCGGGACAGCTTGCAGTGAATGTGTAGTATGCATGGAGAGCTCTTTGGAGGTGTGGGTGGGTTGTTGTGTTTTATATTTCTTACTTCTTGCCTTCTTGGTTGATGGAACCTATTTGAATTTTTTTATGCATACATTCCACCACGTCATCAAAAACAAAATTTGGATTCTTATTTAACTATTACATACAGAGCAGTAAATCAATCGAACTTTTTGTTAACCATCTTTCGAAACTTGTGATCTTATCGCCTTCCCAACAGAGGTATCAAAATGGCAGGCGCCCAAAATTTTAAGTGCGTGTGAGATGTCCATAGAAATGCTCTATATAAAAAGATTTCATTCCTTTATGCCCTGGAATGACCTGTTTCCTAGATTTCACCCCACAAAACATTAAAGGAAGTGAGTTCTGGGAATTTGATGGGGGGCACATTTTGTCCCTGGCATTTTTTAGAAACGTGAAGCAACATAAGAAGTTTGCTTCTTTCCAGCAACATAGCAAACACTGATTATGTACAAACACAGAGTTTTTATATGGAAACTTCTAAGCCACAGAAATTAAAAGAGAATCATAATTATAGTGTAAAGGTGTGTAATGCTGTTTTGACCATGCCTATTTATTTGGGTGTAACTACACACTGGAATGAGGCGATGTTCTGTGTCAGCAGTATTTTCTGAGTATTTCCTGAAATTCCATGAAATGTCTTCTCCAGGGTGTGATGCTGAGGCGGCTGCCCTTTAATTTTGAGAGAATTTTAAGTCTGTGCGGGAGCTGTGACAAATGTGCGCATGCTGTGCACTCCCTGGAATAAAATGTGACTGATGGCTGCCCTCATAAAACAAATTCGTGCCCTGCAATTCACATGATGAGCTATCGAGTGACACTGAAGAGAAATCTGAATGAAAAATATCAGCATTCACTTTATTGTACAGATGTGCAGGACAGAACAAAATGTAGCTTCTCCCGGACTTTGGTGCACAGCGCAGTGCACAGATTGCATGAAGACACTGCACAAAACAGACACATTGAATAGATAAGACATGTGTTTTCATCTATCTCTCTATTCCATTTGTTTGTTGTACTTTCCATTTAGATTTGTGAGAATCCAGGCTCTATTCCTTCCTTTTTGTATATGAATGATATACTCATCCTTCCATGGCACTGCTTCTGCTTGATGAAGGTTATAACATCTTAATGACCTTGTACAGCACTAGGCATCCCACTGTCTATTCGTGTGGCAATGAGTCATATGTTTTCCTGGCAAAATTGGTCTGCCTGGTCTTTGAATCAAGGTGGACAGCTCTGTATACCAATAACTGGTTCTGTTGGTTCATTTGAACAGCTGGGCAAGTATACAGAGCTCTTAGTTTCTTCAGCCAGGAGGTGTGGATCATGACAGTCCCCGCTGCTGCCCAGTTCTTCGTGTTTGTGACCCTCTGTTGGACATCTGCTGCCGTGATGGAGATTGGTTCTTGCTCTGGGAGACCATTGCACTGTGTTTTCAGGTGTTTTAATAGATGTGCTCCAGTGTTGTGTGATGGTTCCTTCTCCCATATCCTGTGCTTAGTTTCAGATCTTGGTGGATCTATGGCTGATGTTTTCATGTACTGCAGATAAGAGTGCACTTCCACAGAATGTAAATTTAGGGAAGAGGGCATTTATTCTATTGCTTTTCGCTTCTTTTGTGTATCTCTGCAGTTTGTCTGCCAGTCCTTTGTCTGGCAGACTACAAGGCCTCGGGTGTGCACACACCTTAAGCTTGAAATAGATTTTCTTTATGCCCACAAAGACATCAGGAATACATTGCGGAAACAATTATGTGAACCTGTAGCTTATTTATTTTCCTGTTTAAATGACAGTAATTAAAATAATTTTGCAAGAATTCTCTTTGTAAGCAGATACATTGAAAAGATTTAAGTTTATAGTTTTAGGGAAGCTGCTACGTCCCTCCGAGAACAAGACTAGCAGCTTCACAAAACAATGCTGTGATATACAATGCACGGCCAAAAAATAGTCACACACTCTAACATTTTGTTGAAAGGCCTTTAGCTTTGACTATGGCATGCATTCGCCGTGGCATCGTTTCAATAAGCTTATGCAATGTCACAACATTTATTTCCGTCCAGGGTTGCATTCATTTTTTGCCAACATCTTGTATTGATGATGGGAGAGTCGGACCTCTGCGGAAAGTCTTTTCCAGCACATCCTAAAGATTCTCGATGGGGTTAAGGTCTGGAGCGGTGGCTGATCCATGTGTGAAAATGATGTCTCGCTCATGCTCCCTGAAGGACTGTTTCACAATTTGAGCCCCATGAATCCTGGCATTGTCATCTTGGAATATGAAGAAAAAAATCCATTGATGGAAAAATCCGGTCATTCAGTATATTCAGGTAGTCAGCTCACCTCCTTTTTCGGGCACATGACGTTGCTGAACCTAGACCTGACCAACTGAAGCAACCCCACATCATAACACTAAGTTAAATCCAGGTGGTGAATTTTTTTGGCCAGGCAGTGAATTACTGCTTTCTACAGCATATAGTATATGTTACAAAAATGTTTTGTAAATTGAATGTGATGAATTGAAATATGCATTAAAGAAAAAAAATAATATACCATATTATCTAAAAATAAATTTTGTAACATGACTTTTTTTATTACATTTACATCCTTAACATCCATATCGCCACCTTACAATGAGCACAAAATTCCCTAAAATTTTTCTACTGTTTGGGAGAAGACGGAAAGAAACATGGTACGCACATCAGTCTGCCACTCCTGCTTTTCCAAGCTTTCATTGCCTTTAATTTAGGTTTAAAGTTTGTACTGTTTTTTTTAGATTTTATTCATTAAGTTGCATTCAGATGCTTCTGTTTCATTCAGGATGATCAAAAACGGCAGTGGATGAATACATATATTTCAGGCCCTTATGCAAAGGTTTTGTCCTCTATCTTTGCAGCTTTAAATTAGATGTATTAGTAGTTCTGGGCACTAACAGTTGCAGTACTACGTAATCTGAAGCATAGCTTGGCTAACACAACGTTTACATTGTTATAAGAAATGCTACAGACTTTGGTGGATGTCAGTCAATAACAGCAAAAGAACGTGAGGGAAAAAGACACAAGCGAATGTATCAAATATATAATGTGAATCGAAAAGCATGACTTTTGGACATTCAGCGGTTTACCATTATTTCCTCATAACTTGCAAGGTTAGAAATCTCTAAGCACTGATTTTTGTTCATAAGGAGAGGCTGTTATGTTTCTGACTAGATGTTACTTAAATTTTTGACACGAACAGATACTTAGGGCAATCCACAGGAAATCAGGAAATTTAAAAAAAATTAAGTTTATCAGGTATCTCAATAATGGCAGCAGAACAAACGTTTTAAAAATGACAGAGGGGAACCCTCTGGCTGTTTAGTCTGCAGTACCTCATGCAAGCTCAGTTCACTATTCATTGGCTATGTGCCACCAGCTCAGTACCTGGAGGCTTGAGAAAGTATAGACACTGCAGTGCAGCAGATTGCCATGAAAAACCACATGAGCTTGTTTGTCACGATAGCAAAAGGGACTCCTCGCCTCTCAGCATGACAACTTAGACATTCCAGCAATGCGGTCTGTCTTTTGGTAAGTATGTGCCTTATGTCTGTCACGGCAAACCTAGAAGAACAGGTGGTTTTGGGTGTGTACATTTTTACAGAACTTACACGAGATTATTTCAAAAGAAAAAAAATGTCTTCCTCATCTTTGTGATTATTCCACAAAATTACTGGACAAGGAGATCTTGGTTGCAAACAGCATTTTGCTCCTAAAAGAGCTGGTTGTGAGGTAGCTTAGACAGCAGGAAGGGTTGCAGTTAAGGTTGCCCTCTTGCTGTTTAAAAGTTTCAAATTCAGCTCTTTTTCTGCTGTTGTTCCCTGAGTGACAGGACTTTCCCCGATATAATGTAGTAGGAACATGCTGCTGTATCCAATGGGTAAATCACTGTACATTTCCCAATCTCACATTATATGCACGACAGACAAGTCAGGTACCTAAATAAAGATTATTTATTCATACCAATAATCTAATGAAATAGAATGTGCATAACATTCAGTTCAAACAACATTTTGATGCTATATTTGGATGGCAAGATTACATCAGAAAAATATGAAGTAAGACTGGCAATGTTAGGTATGCTTGGACTTAGAGCTACATGCTTGTATAATGGCAGAAGGATGGTCAGCACACATTTCTTTGCTGTAGAAGCAGGAACTTTATTTACAACCATGGCAACATGTATATGTTGCATGTTTTGAGTAGAACACTTCATTATAGGTTCCAGAAAAGCAACACTACACACCACACTGTGCGCTAAAGTAAGACGATGAAGAAGAAGAAAACCGAGCCAGTTTAATGCAGCAAAAAGCAAGAAGAATGTCAGTAATGTTCATGTCACAATAAGAAAAGAGGCAGCTATATTCTGATGTTGCCCAACTATTTCATTAGCTAATGGGATTAACATTTTAGTAAGATGTGTCTGCAACAGGATGAAAAACTACTTCCGCAAACTGTTCGCCATATTGTGCTCTATAACTGCAGTGAGAAGGTTAAATAAATGAGAAAAACAAGGCTACAGACAATGGGAATGTAAGAACATTTTATACACAGTATATAATAAACTTCTGAATCAAACTGCTTTATAAAGGGCTTGAATAAAAATTTATGGACACTTTTGCTTGTGGGAAGTTTTATACATCTCTTTTTCAGGCCAGGCCCTGTCTGCTGTCAGTAAGTGACCAACAGGTTTGACTTATTTGGACTTTTTTGCATTGTGAAAAGGCATGAAAGTAACAAGTGATTTTATCATTAATAAAATCTGCCATTATGGATCACAGGTAATGGTGGGAAAACTTGTAAACCAGTTTCTGGAGCCCATAACTTGACACAACACAATGAACTGCAGCGCCGCATTCAAGGTTTGTGTGTAACATGGTAGTCTGGGACGGAATTTACCTTGACGGCATGAGAATATTTCTGAGTTTGGATGACATTCAGTAAACTGAGGTTATGCTTTCTCACCTTGCTATCCCCACAGTGAAATATTCCTTTTGTAGAAAAGTCTTAGAAAACTGGATGTGTGTGTCCAGCTGCACCTACATTCTGCCTGGGAGTTCATGGTTTGGCCCACATCCTCCTGCGGGAGTGACTCTGCTTAAATGGCTGGGCAGGCCTACTGGTGGCCACCTTTGAACCACTTTACTGCCAAGGTATTTTCATGACATGCTTGATGCTCTGGAGGATTTTCTGTAATGCCATCCCCTGTGAGAGGTCCAAAAAGAAAGAATAATCAGAATGCAAATATTTCAAAAGATCATATTGTGTTACAGAAACATGAAACATCTTCATGAAATTAATATTCTGACCATATGTTGCCCTGCTCACTGCAGTCCAGTTAATTGAAACAAGCTTCCCAATAATGTATTTATCTCCTTATCGATTTATCTTTATTTTCTTACCTATTTATTTATCCATTCTATCAACTTCCTCATTTTTTCTGTGTTGCGTGTTGCTTGTTGTTGTCATGCTGCCTGTTTACTGTATTACACACCAAGGTCACGGCGCACGTACACACACACACACACACACACACACACACACAAACTTTCTTTTTTGCACAGAAGTATGGCCACCTCCTGCACTTTATACACATGCCGATGCACATTCGTACTCAAACACGCACACACGTTGGAAGGTGATAAAGTCTGATGATGCAGAATTTTTAATTATTGACATATATTAGTAAAAACCAATACTTTTCAAGAGTCTAATAAATAAAGAGTGACTAGGCAGTAGTGTCAACCACTTAAAATACTTTAGATCTTTCTGGCAAGTGTTTTTAATTGCGATGATAAACTTGCAAATGCACAGCCCCTCCATTACAATCCATACAGGGCACAGATTTACTCAGGCATGCGCCCTGTAAAAGCCACAGATAAAAGAGTTATTAAAGAATGGAAAAAAGAGACTATTCTGGAAAAATGAGGCAGGGCACAACCTCGATGGGAAAGTTTGCAGGACCTAAAACTTCAAATAAAATTAAAATGTTCTACTTTAAAGTTAGAGAAAGTAAAAAATTGCAATTTCTACAAGCGACTTTTAAATGCCAATTGTTTGAAAGATTCAAATGCAACGTCTGCCAGTATTTGCCCACTTTGTCCGCTTCATTTTGTATTTTGTATTTATTGTATTTTGTATACAATAAATAAAAGCATAATAACAGAAACATACCTTGATTTATTCACAGAGAAATTCCTGTAAAAGTCTTGGCTGTAGCTGCAATAAAGAAAGAAAATACATTTTAAATAAATCTACTTTGTCTCTACACTCAGGATTTATCCACTCTATATAAAATGGGTAAATCAATGTAAAGGTACAGTCAGGTCCATAAGTATTTGGACAATGACACAATTTTCAGTATTTTGTCTCTGTACATCACCACACAAACAGAATTCATCCTGCTACTTCTATCAGCAGTCACATCATCAAGAAACACCGGTGTCTGGCAACCATGCATACTACTACCATAACACTGTCTCCACCATGTTTGACAGGTGAGGTGGTATGCTTTGGGAACTCTTTCTTTCCTTCTCCATACTCTTTGCTTTCCATAATTCTGGTAAAAGTTAATCTTGGTTTCATCTGTCAAAAGAATCTGGTTCCAGAACTGGGCAGGCTTTTTTAGATGTTTTCTGTGTTACCAGTGGTTTGCACCTTGCGGTAAACCCGCTGTATTTACATTCATGAAGGCACCTTTTGACCATAGACTTTGATGATGATACGCCAACCTCCTTGAAAGTGTGTTTGACTTGGCTAGATGTTGTGAAGGGGTTTTTCTTCACCAAGGGAAGAATTCTTCAATCATCCACTTTAGTTGTCTTCCATGCTCTTCCAGGCCTTTTGGTCTTGCTGAGTTTGCCGGTCCATTCCTTCTTTATAAGAATGTACCAAATTGTTGATCTGGCCATTCCCAAAGTTTTTGCTATTTCTCTAATAGGTTTGTTTTGTTTTTTAAGCCTAATGGTGGTCTCCTTCACTTGCATCAATATTTCTTTGGGCCGCATATTCCCATGGACTATGTAGTTCCTATGGACAGCTACCAAATTCAAATTCAACACCTGGAATGAACTCCAGACCTTTTATCTGCTTAATTTGTCATGAAACAGTGAAGGAAGAGGCCACTTCTGGCCATAAAACTGCTTGTCAGTCAATTGTCCAATTGCTTTTGAGCCTCTGAAAATGGGGGACAATGTATATAAATGGCTGTAATTCCTAAATGGTTAATGCAATACTTTTGTTAAACCTCTTAACTTTAAAGTTGAAAGTCTACACTTCAATTGCATTGTAGTTGCTTTGTTTCAAACCCACTGTGGTTGTGTATAGAGGCAAAATACTTAAAATTGTGTCATTGTTCAAATACTTATGGACCTGACTGTATAAGGCAGTTAATGTCTAGTTTACCTTGGTGGGGGTTACTGATTCTCACATTTCAGTACACTGTCCATGATCTTTACATGCAGGCTATCACATTACTGCAGCATGACAACCACCAGTCAATTGTTTGCTTTCAACAGATCTCATGCCCCACTTAAGCTCGTACTGGCACCGCCACACCACATTGGCAGGAACCAACAACCGAATACCACAACTATCAAGATCCACATGCTTTGGCCCCAGCAAGGAATTTTAGCTTCCATAAATTATAGCTTAGTTGACTCATGTAGCAGTTTTTTTGGTCTTTATTAGACAGTTTCCCATTAACTCTGCGGCCTTATTACATTTGCCTGGGGGTATAGACAGCCAGTGGTACGACAACCCCAAGAGGTTCACTTTTCTTTCTAATGAGATTCCTTTTTTCCCCTCCTCACCCATCAGCTGGCACAGTTCATACTAAACAGAAATTATAACAGCAACTGCCATTACAACTGCAGCTATAGCTGTAATTGTAACTATCGTGTTAAAACAGCGAGAGCAGCTACAGGGGTGAAGGACACAACATGAGACTGTGTTTCTGTGTCCACGGTTTTTACCTTTTTTGTGAAATCTACAAAAATTATTTTTGTAACCCATTGTACTGCTATGCCTTACCAATGATATTGGAAACTCAGTTTTAAATGAAAGTTTTGTATGTTAGGCATAAACATTTCCATTCAAGAGCCAAAAATATGAATAATAATGCCAACATAAACAGAAAGAGTCAAGCAGAAAAATTTAGTGGTCCTGCGTTGATGACATATTTGTATGATTGCTCACCTGCTATGAATATAAACCTAACCAGTTCTCTACAAACACCTTCTTTCTCAGCACACCTCTGCCACGCAGCCGGTAGGAGTGAGACAAAGGACACATTCAGCTGCAGCCAAACTGACTTCTTACATGTGGTGTGAGCTGGAACCCAAGATGGCATGAGAATTTTTTTGACAACCCAGTTCCCAGAAAATGCAGTCATCTACAAAATGCTAGACTGAAGAAAAAAAATTTAATTGCTATTGTTGAAAAATAATCCACAAGGACTTTTCTGCTGAATCAAATATAGTACAAAACAAAACCAAGTCATGCATCCAAAAATGTAGATGTGTTTGGTATGTACCTCACACACCCTCTTCAAGACTGGGTGCTAAACACTACACAATGTAGTCCTTAAAATAATAAAATAACATGGTGACGTTGTGTAAACTGCTTTTAAGTGTTGTCAATGGTAGCAGCAGCTGGCAAAGTAACAGACTTTACTCCACATCATATAACAAAAGAAACAGATGTGAGAAACCCTGTCACTGTCTCAGAAATCTTTAAACCAGTACTTCTGGACTGGTTTTCTCTGTTTTTGTAAGGGAAACCATAGATGTTTAAGGAAGTAGTTACAGTATCAAATTAATGGCTAGGTGCCAGAATAATGTTTTTCTTTTATATTTTTAATCAGTGTCCATGGGCATACCCACAAATCTCTAATAACCCTAGGAATTCTAACCGAAAGGGTGATCCTGGGCCTTTTCACTGCAAGGTGGCAAATCTAATCACTATGCCCCCTGTTGGTGCAGGTGGGTAATGCAGAATGTGACAGCTATCAAAGTTGTAGATGCAAAAAGCTGAAGACTGCACTTGGGTGTTAAAATAAGAATGTGGAATGATTGTGTTTTATTGAAGCGCTCACTGAGGTGTCTGAACCACAAGCAGCAAGTGCAGAGGACCACTGGTTTTAGATGAAGGCCCAGGCACCAGAAGATCAAGGTAATCTGTGATTAGCCTAGCAATGACCTCGCTAACCTCATATAACTAACTGTCATACTGTAGATGTTTCATTCTGATATCTATTGATAACAAAAGGCTAACTGCCAGCTAGGAAATACATCATTCATACCACTCAAAAATGAATATTTCGAACATATTCTTTCCACGTAAACAATTTTAAGAAAACAATCGTGACCGCAAGTAATGGCAAGGAGGGCACTGAATGGCTCTGAATATATATATATAAAAAAACTGCAATACATTTTTGCCTTTTTTGATCACAAAGTGGGATCAACTGAGGTTAAAAGTCCATTTTTATACTAGATAACAGCTCAAAAAATGTAGGAAATGTTAGGAACTTTAAAACAAAAGGTAAAACAAATTACTCATAAAGATAAAGCAGGTATACAAACTGGTATTTATCTGTAGGTGAGTGAGTACATTTGTATTGTATAAGGAGCCAAATACCAACCTGTGCTTATCAGCTTGAAGTTCTGAAGTAAATGAGCCTAACTGTCATGAGATGACTTGTGCAAAAAGGGATAAAAATAAATACCACTCCCCAGCACATTAATTCAATATTGCAACCTGTTTTACGACTTGTATCAGAAGTACGCCTTTCTGTGTTGTTGAAACACTGATTAAGAAAAAAATCTGTTTCTTAAAGCTAATATCTTTATTTAATTTTACTAAGTAGAAAAAAAAATGAAAGCAGAGGACACCTTCAATGAGTTTCACAAATGATAAAACTAGCTTACAAATATTCCTCACATGAAATGAAAGCTCCTGAAAAAGCTCTTTTGTGGTGTTAGCAGAAATACTTGCTGTAAAATATACAATGCACAGTTTTTGCACATTGGGTGACGGGTTAAGACTTGCGCATCTTTGTCTTGGGCCATGGTTCTTAAGAGTTGATAAAAAAGATCATACATTTCTGCATCGATCTCCATCATAGGATTTCCTGGAAACAGTTTTTTAATCAGATGAGTGAAAAAGATATAAATTAATAAAACAGAGAAACCTCCCAGCACCCAGAGGAACACTATTCAGCTTTAAAAAGTACATCACACTACTTCCAATTTCTCAAACAGCTCTAGTAATAATTTTTTCAGGAAACACAGTAGTAATTTTTTTTTTTTTATGTATAAGTCCCACTTTCAAAATGTGCCATTATAGAGAGTAAAGGGGGTAAAAACAATAAAATTAACTTTGTGCAGTCATGCTTACTCATGGACCCAGCATTCTTAAGTCTTGTACTCAGTCCTCAAAAACCAAGTTCCCATACAATAAAAAAACCTTAACAGCTTAAAAATATACACTTTTTCATAAAATGGCATAGTAGTATTATTACCTGTTTACCTCGCTATTCTACTTCCATGACGGGAAAATAAATTCGCTGCCTATGAGTCTCAGTGTTCAGGACACGTGCACAGTAAATACTGTACATACCGTACATGTATTATACATTTATTTGCAAGCACAACAAGAACACGTGATTAAAACATATACATTATCACAAACTATAATTATTTATATTAGCTGATATTTCCCAAGTGACTTACAATACTGAGCTAATACATATTTACACTGGACTCACAAACACCACTCCCTCTAAATTCTAAAAGGTTGCGAGTGTGGTAAAATATTTTTTTCAGTTACAGCTGAAATATGAGCACTATAAGACAAGCAAGTTGAAAGATCTGGGTTGTAATACTGTAAGCGGTGGAGTGAGATCAACAAGACACAGACAGTAACAAAATGCACCAACTTGGCAGGAGGCGGCAGCCACCAGGCAAATTACTGTCTCTCTGTTGCGTAATTTTTTTTAGAAAACTGGTGCTTCATCTACACTTGGTGTTTTTCCATGTCTGCAGTTTTCGAAACGTGGTCGCATGCAAAAGCACACAGCGTAGAGGGAACCTCACTACGAATCTCTGTAACCTTGCATTGGACAAGTGGTGAATGAATGAACGAATGAATGAATGAAAGAAATTAAACATCAAAATACGACCACTTTTCTTTAAAGTCTTGGTAAATATGTTGCTGCCATCCTTGTCTGGTCTAAACTACCTTTGTTAGCGCTTTAATACATTTTAGGTGACGCATTTTTCCTCTGGGATGTTTTTGTCCAGGGAACAAATAATGGGATTTGGGCCTCTTCATGGCGAGAAATCCCCTAATGGGTAATTTCTCAGAATGAATTAACCATTTGGAATTACATAAGGAATAGTTGTAAAATTATTATTTAATGCTTTGATAACCTAACACCTTGAAAGGGAAGGTTAAAATTAAGAAGTCAAACCTCATCTCCATTTTTTGCGATTGTCTCCTTGCCTTCCTCTGAAAGGACATTGTTCATTGTCTTGTCAGGCTTCACTGCGAAGGACATCAAATCTGAGTCCTGGTCATCTTCTTTGGACCTGTGAGTTTGCTCTAAGCAGAAAAAAAGTGTTTCAGCCCCTGCCATTGCCTTGAAACAAAAAGACCTGCAACTTAAGCAAATGGGAACTCAGCACACCTGCACTGATGTCTTCCACCGAGATTCCATTTCTATCCTCAGGCTTCGGATCATTGCTAATCCAATCCAATCCAATGCTTGATTCTGACAAAGGCGTCTGCACTGTAGGTTCATCTACGTTGTCCATAACCTCATCTAAGGAAAGAAAGCAATGCCAGTGACACAAGCCCCACTTGCCTCTAGCTTATGACCACACACTCATGTAAAGCCTACAAACCTCCTGTGGTGGATCCATGGTCAGTGATGTCCACAAGAGTCTCCACCACATCCTTTTGTCTCTGTAGTGATGTCTCCCTTGACTGATCAGCAGCACCAGTTGGAGTTTCATATCTCTGCAAAGCCTTTTCTTCTGTGCCAACCTCATCTATAATTGCAGCATCTGCACAATTGCACTCAGCTTCTTTTGGGATCAAATCTAGTGTAGTGGTGCTCTCCTCCACCTCCTCCTTCTTCTCATCCTCCATGGCTGAAGTAGCTACTGAGCTACTGAGTGGATGAACAAGGAGAGACATTCCATTTTGCATCACTGAAGTTGTATCTGTGTCTGTTGTGCCTCCTGGAACCTGTCTGTCATCATACATCTTCACCTCAGCAACACTGGTACCATCTCGTTCTGGCTTGTCACACTCTTCTTCTTCTGGTACCAGGAGGATGTTTGAATCAGATTCCACAACCTGTTGTTTCAGGGAGTAAATAAAGTTTCATTGAGACAAAGTAAGACTTCATTAAGTAAACACAGTACTTGTTTAGGTTTATTTTTTGATTGAAGGACTCGGCTGGCTATGAACCCCATTTCTGTTTGTGTTACACAACCACAAGGGGAATATCTTTCAATTTGCATTAGGATGGCTGACAGACCAGTGTGAACCCGAGACTTTTGTGTGAAGATCGGTTTCTTTACCGATATCTCCATTTTCGGAAAGAAAAGACCGCTGTTGTCACTCTGCTCTTTCTGAAGATTTTGGGGGGAGATCAGAATCAGCTACAACAGGATGGGCCACTTTTGAGCTCCGGATGTCACTGAGTCATCAACATCAACACTGCTGTTAGAAAACTTGTTCGCTCAGGAACTCTGTGAACTTTGTGAAGAATAGCCCTTAGTTTAGGTTAAAGCCGAGCTGTCAGTTTTAAGTTGCATCACAAGTAGATGAATATAAGTTTCAAAAGGGGAGCAAAGATCCCTTTTATGCAAAACCAGATACGTGTGCAAATGTAATACAAAAATAAAATTGAATTGAACCAAATTGAAATGTGTCACTACAAACCGCCGTGGTAGAACTCCCTTAAAGATGATGTATGTGTGCATATTGACCTGGAAATTTCATGCACACATTGCTTCAGAATGTGGCTGAGGAAATGTTCAGAATATTGTCAATAGAACTGGAGTAGTGACTGAAAGAATGCAGGTGGCACAGCTAAGTCTGTTTACACTGATGTTGCCTGAATTCCATCTGTGAATATTATTGGTGACACATTAGCAAAACAATAAGCTTTGCAATCTCTTTTGGAAAAAAGTGCAGGAAATTTTAAACCACATTTATTTTATCTTGCAAATAGGTCCAGACCGGTATTCTGCAGTCAGGAACTGGAAGGTCACTTGGATTCACAAGCGTGCTCTGCTCCTCAAGGCCTTCTTCCAAATCCACCTCATTTCCCATCTCAGTGGTCACAGGGCCTGGAAGGGATATACAGTCGCATGGCCATGAATTAAAATAATATTTATCCCTTCAGAAAAAAATAGAATCATAGAATCAGCTTTCTGGAAGATTCTTTAGCTCAAAATCAGATTAATAATTCAAAATAGGCACCATAAAACCATAAAACAAATCAAAATATTACTCAGCAGAGCTGTGTATTAACACTTGTTCACTGCCTGTCAAGATGCCCAGTTTTGGCTCATTTTATCTATGGTTTTAGAATATATCTGCCTCAAAATATGTTGAGCAACAGGGTTTTTGATCAAAAATTAAAAGCTGGCAAAATACTTATGTATATATAATTGTAAAGTCATGGCAAAGGAAATTATTAGCATGCCATACAGAAAATATGCAAAAAAATTTATTTAGTGTGCAAGCATTAATGTTTTAGTGCATGAAATGAACACATGCCAACAATTTTTCCCGCACCATATGAGCCAATGCGTACGAGCCTGCTCTCACAGTTCTCGGTCTCCTTTGGACCGGGTGCACAGTAGAGTCACCAACAGGTTCTCTCTTCTTAACCATTTCCACACTTGCTGTGGCCCCTGAAACAATGCTGATGTTCTGCTAACTGAGGATTTTTCATGCTGTGGCGCTCTCTGCTGGACAGATGCTTTCCTCCAAAAAGACTTCCTCCACCACTGAGTTCATCTCCCAGAATCTCATCAACACATGGGCCAAAAGGCAAAAAGGAAACAAGAACCTGCCAGTGTTTAAGTGGGTTGCGGCTCTGCCCTTTGCCTCCACTTTTAATTTAATTCCACTGACTTACATAGTGCAGCAGCACAGTGTGTAGAGCTGGTGCTTCACGGCACTTGGCTGTCTGGAATAGGTTTGAATCCCACTCACTAGTGTAGCGAGTCTGGCGGTGTGAATTGGTGTGACCAAAAGTGCTAGATAAACACTTGCTAATGATCTGTGTATGTGGCTTCGCAGAACATGATTTAGTAAAATTTTATGTGCACTTCATGCTGCAGTTATTCAGGATCTGGCATGTGTTTCTCACCACATTGCTGTGAGCAGTCTTCTAAATTTTACAGCTATAATAAATTCTGCTGTAGCTCCTTACTAGTTATGTTCTTGTGATACGGCTGGACTTCTGCACAGTTCATTTGAGAATAACTACTGGAGTGGGCCCTCTGTACAAAGGTAAAAAGTTGCAGAAAGAAAGAGCAGCCTTGTGTCATTAAACGGTACAACTTACTGTCCGTGTGAAGTCAAATGTGATAAAATAATAAAGCTATAATATGAGCAGAAATTTGCTGAAACAATGTATTCCAGATTCACACCATCTTTTGTTCATATATTATGTTGTCCATCATCTTATGAATATTCCACGTGAGCCCAGATGCACCCTGTACAGGACACACAAACACACACTATGGGCAACTTACAAGTGCACCTCAAACACATGTCTTTGAGCTGTGGGAGGAAACCAGAGCATCTGGGGAAAACCAACTCCAACACAGGGAGAACATGCAAACGCCACACAAAATGAGCCATATTTGAACCCACAGCCAAACCTGCTGTGACACCATGCTGCCTTTCCAAGTAAGGATCCCATAGTGTTTGCTCAGCAGTGGGAATGATGATATGTAGAGAATTTTATTCAGAATATCCCATTAGCCTCAGAATGTAAGTAAGAATTTGGTCCCATCCTTACACTGGGAATTTTTTCATTTTTGTTTGTTGTGTGAAAATGCTCCTACACACCTTTTCAGGTGAATGCAGTTGTGATGAAGCATGAAAATTGTTATTTGTTTGTTTGTTTATTGATTTAAAAATGGAGCGGCATGGTGGTGCTGTTGTTTAACAATGCCTGAGCTCCAGAGGCATGAGTTCAAATCCAGCTCAGTCTGTGACAGGCGCGTGTTCTCCTCGAGTTGCGTTTACTCCGTTTGCTATGGTTTCTCTCCAATCCAAAGATGTGCATTTTAGAGTTTACCTGTAGTGTGAGCCTGTATGTGTACTTCATAATGGGAATTCACCTTATTGACTGAGTTTGCAGAATGAATTAACTATGAGGAATTATGTGAGGAATAGCTGGATGCTGTCAGCTACAATTATTCTTTAAAGCTTTGATTGCCCAATTCTTTTAAAAAGAAGTTAAGACTGAGAAACAAATGTGTATGATAGATGATTATACATACTTTTTTATAGCAAGGTATTAATACTGTGAATCCTTGTTTTTAAAGTTAAGGAGGCCTTAGTGTGTGATACCACTACCAATCTGTAACACATGCTTGAGGAATGTGGTGACACAGCAGGGCAAGCTCACAGCTCCTAGACTGCTTACCTGATGTAGGGTGTGCATCCCCCCCCCCCCCCCCGTATTTGCATCCCTCTAAGGAAAAAATATGATGGAAGAAGGCAATGGCATCCACTTCCATTCCTCTGTGCCTTAGAGACCAATGCCAGACAAGAGTCAGTGGTACTTTCCAATTTTCAACACATGCTTACCTTCTGGACAGAAAGTATCCAGGAATGGGATGTTGTTGTAACCCCCAGCAGGTCCTAGAAAATCTTCCTCCTCTGGGTCTTGAGATGAGGGTGGGATCTTGGAATAGCTGCCAAGGAGATCTGCGGCATCTGTTTCAGCAGACTGACTTTGGCAAGAGGACACTAGGACCTGCTGTGGAACATCTACACAATGTAGTGGTGGGAACTGCTCAAGAGATGGGATTGAGACAGGGGAGGTTCTGAAAGGAGACAGCCCTGATGCAGGAGGTGATCCTGGCAGAGTGAAGTCTGTGGCACCTTGGATCTGAGAAGGCACAGACTCGTAGGCCAGGGTGACCCTGGGCTTCACAGGGGGACTGTGGGAGTCAGCAGGGGTGGCTGAGTCTGACCTCTGAAAGATGAAAGCTGCTTCAGTCAGGCTGCGGTTGTAACGGTGAAAGGGAGGCCTGCCTGCAGAAAAAATGCGCAAAGATGGTTTTTTCCTGTACATAGCTAGAAAATATCAGAAAAGACACTCTCACAAGCCTGTGCATCTAGGTCCCTTACAGTGATACTGTATAGAGGTAGGTACTATTCCCACCAAACACACACCAAAAACACATCCTACTGCTCAACATGGTCACCTGCCCCACCTTTGCTATGCCCTCACCTCCATGTGTGGCACCAGGTTGGCTGCTGGACGATGAGGACAGCTGTCTGAAAAACTCTCTGGGATTCACAGAGCGCTGAGACACGAGTGTTGCCGCTTCCTGTGGGACAGAAAGAGCATTACTGCCTTGTTTTTTCCAACACATCCACATAGGAATAGCAATATGTACTGAGCACAGGGCTATAAAAATGAAAGAAGACGTAAGAGCCCAACAATAAGAGCTTTAAGGAAAAAGAGATTCTGAGCTCACCGCTGCCTTGTCCTCGTATTGACTCTGTTTCAATCCTGCCCTCCTGTCCTCCTCCTCCTCTTCTCTTTGTTGTTGCTCCTGCATTATGCAACCCAGACAAACAACACACTGAATATAAACATGGAAAATTCACACACCTCCTTCTCTCTTACACATTAAGAATTAAATAACAGATGCTTCTGTTGTATTTCATATTTTATTTTTTATATGACTTACGCTGCCATTAAGATGATATAGCTGCAAGCCAGGAGGAGGAAAATTACAAAGTGCATCAGAAACTGTATTATATTGTTACACTGGAAGAACTTACAAACTGAAACTCTGTTTTGTAATTTTGTGTATTGGCAAAAAACATTTATTTCTTATCAAGGGCTTTAGTGAATTAGTAAGTTGATCTGCATGTTTTAATAGACTAAGATACGCAAGGCCTGGTTCACCTCTGCTCTCACCATCTTAGTGTGTTTTTCCTTTTCCTTACCCATCTCAGCATCTCCTGTTTGCGTGTTTCTTCTTCCGTTTTTTCCTGCAGCCGCCTAGTAAAAGAGAACCCCAGAAGCACGCTAATGTGCGATTCCGCACTATAGGAGACACAGCCTGAAATATTTTAAAAAATGAAAATGCTAAAGCAAAGGGTTCACTCAAGATGTAATTTTGAATTGAACTGGTTAATTTTCAGGTGACCTGGTGGAGTTCTTGGGAATCTTTAAAGCACATAAGCAATGTAATGCATGGAAATGAACTTGTTGACTCGTTTCTCTAAATACATTTAAGGTAAAAAGTCGAGGTGGTTATAAGTTTTACACTGTAACATAGAACTCAGAAGTCGCTTCGGATATAAATTAAATGACAATGTTAAGAAAGAGATTAAAAGAAGAGAGTATGATGTATTAAACCCTGACACTAATACAAGACAAGAAATATGTCTGGAGAGGTTATTTAAAGTTTTGTAATTGACAACCTGCTGATCATTACTGGAAGGGAGGGTGGGGGTATCTAAAGTGAATAGCTTAAGATCATGGATTCACTCCAGTTCATGTTGTGTGTAAGGTTGACCTCTGCTCCTGTAGCATCTTTTCTTTCTCCTCCATCTTCCTCTCTCTCTCTTCTGCCTCCTTGAGCTCCTGCTCTATCCTCTCCCTTTCCCAGAGCCTCCTTGCCTCCGCTGCCCGTCGCCGCTCCTCCTCTTTTCTCTCTTCCTCCTCTCTCTGAAGAGAGAATAAAAAAGTGTGGATAAGGGAATAAGTAGGGTAATAAAATTAGCTGATGAACAACATAACTGCAGCACAGCTCTGGCATCAAATACTAATACATATTATTTTTGGCCAACATTATTATATCTACATTATTGTATATCTACTGCATAGAAAGGACTTGAAAGCAGATCAAAGTTGGCCAATGTCATTAACTCCTCGGAGGGACGCGAGGGGTGGGTGGGTGGGTGGCACCTCTGAACGAGCCCAGAATGAGTCTCTGTTGATCCTTTGCATCTCCATGGCAGCAATTGTCCTCTTGTAGTTTGTTCCCTAGAAGGAGAGACAAAATGCAAAAGAAAGCTGTTGTTCACAAAGGAGCACTCGGCTGCCCACAGTACGATGCGATCAACATGCTCACACTGTGCAGGTAATAAACCTGAAAGGATAATAGATCATTTAAATTTCAAGTTGTCTCCAACTGATTGAAGAACACATGGCATTGGTAGCAAAAGGCGGCCTCTACTGGGGAAAGATAACACCGCAACTCAGACTCGCACCACAGATGCTGTCCTGTCCGCAAAGTGAGGAGAACCCTGCTTTTCGCTTGATGCTGAGGTGTCTGGCTTGCTGAACATGGCGCTGATTCGCTCCTCAGTCACATCCTCCAAGGTCTGGGCACTGACACAAATGTGAGCTTCCTGAGAGAGACACAGAGTGAGACAGAGAGAATTTGAATTTTAAATAAAACGCTTTTATTTACCAACTCTCATTGTATTATAATAGAAAACGTCATGCCATGTTGAGGAAAAACAAAAGAGACACAACTAACATTTAGAAACAGAAATAAAAATCAAAAAAAAAAAAAAACACAAGTGAGACCAAAATGAAAACATTTAGACCAAAGCCACAGAGTACACCAGGGTATGTCCTTGCACAGAGCACAACACATTCTTAGCGCACAATTTGGACTCAAAACTTTCCAGGTCTCACACTGCTTCATAAAAAGCAAAATCAGTCACAATCCTCAATTTTACCATAGACTTAAAAACTGGCAGAACCTCATGTCCACGCCGCTGCTCTGATTTATTTTTGCAGCTGACATACCGTAGACTACATATTTGGCCTGACCTAAAATGTTTAAAAACTGACATTTTTCTTTGGCTTTCTGTGAGCACTGACACCCAAAAAAAAGTGCGTTCATTACAAGTGTCATCAAACCTGGTGAACAAAACACACAGAACATTAAACAATGACTGAGAGAGAGAGAGAGAGAGGAGGCCCCTAGTTCATAACAAAGTTGCTCTACACTGAGCACAGGAAAAATACACTTGCAATCTACCTGCCAGGTGGTTACTATGTAGGACCCCATGAGAGAAGAGAAAGTATTGCTATTGATTCCTGGATACTTCCAAATGGTAAAAAGAGGACAGAATTACATTTCAACTCTCACCAGAGCTAAAGCCACTTTCATAATTCATTCTTTCATTAAATCACAGCTGATTCATGTTCACAAGTTGAAATATTGCAAATGTGGGTGCTTAAGTATACTTGCTATAGTATAGTATTTTTCTTTCTTCAGCAACTGGTTTATCAAGAAAATTTTGATGAACATCCTAAAACTTGTCACTTTCTAGGCTAGAAACAGATTTTTCAAATGTCTTAAAGAGAGGGGAAGAAAGAGAACAAGAGCAGGACTGCTGCACCTTGAAAAATGCCTTGATGGCGGGCAGGTGGCTGGCACACTCGGTCTTGCGGTATTGGTCCACCCCTTCGCCCACCTGCACCCAGCATGCAACAAGATACAGATGATCAGCACAGGGCCACAGAAGGCAACTCAATTCAGGACCTATTATATGCATGTGTATAATAAAACTATAAAACACCAGGCCCCTGATCACGTTGGGGTTGTTGAGGTTTTGCCTTTCCTGCTTTTTGTAATACCTTTAAAAATAAAAATTACATACAAACACTTGCCTCTTATGTGACACATACAAAACATTATAAAACAACAGACCATCTTGTATACAATGCACATCAGGCAGCCATAAAAGACTAGTGGTACAAAACTGAGTAACAAGAATGTGCAGGTAGTCTGGCATCACACTGCATAGACATCTGCAGACTCACCCATGCGATCAGAAGGATGCGGGGACGCCCGGCGCCGTCCGTGCCCACACGACAGAGCCCGTAGAATGGCACGTTGGGGTGAAACTTCCCAACCAGTTCTGTGAGTCCACCCACTGTGGTGGCGTACAGAAGGCCAGGAAGAATGAAGGGAGGTGAGGGATTAGGACAGTGATATGGTCACCGAAATCCTGCAGGTTTAATTCTCACACAACAAAACCCATTTGAAAGAGTTGCAATTTATTCTTGAGGTAATAATTCTGTTGCTTTCTCATATTTTATAAATAAATCAGTAAACTGCTTGGATTAACCAGCAAAGTTGACACATCCTTTGGAGTGGTTCCTTAAATCACCACTTCCACTGAAACAGAGCTGTTTATGACTTATCACAGTCACATAAAGGTTAGCGTTCCACAGCTCTTTCAGTTCCTGGGTTTAATTGAGTCATATTTTGAAGAGGAAAGATTAACAAGAAAAAAAACGGTCCCACTGAACAAATATGCTGACATTCATTTTAAAAAAATGTCCTTACTTGATCAGATAAGACCAAAGGCAATATGGATGTATTTCAGGTTTAGATTGAGATTTACAGTAAGAATTAAAATCAAGCAACTTGGTCTAGGGTACAAGAGCAGATTTCTTTCTTAGAGATTTGTCATCCCAAGCTTGTGATCAGAGCAGCTACTGTGTGTCCGTGTGTCACATTATATCCGGGGCTACTACCTGCATTTGAATGTATATTTGATTTTGTGTCTCTAAATATGATAATCCGTAATTAGAGCACATTATTATCAAAAAATTCATTATTTAAAAACAATTCTAGTCCATGTGGCCTTACCTCCTGAATCTGAGAGTTTGAGGTTGTTGGTGATGCCATCGTATCTGAACAGTGCCCTAGGAGGACAGACAAGGAAAACTGTACATTACTGCATACGTTACTTTAAACTACATTACGTAGGATTATGTTATTGCCTAACGATACATAAAATTATTTAATTTAATTTATTATTTTATTTATTCCCTATGTCACAAAAGAATTTCAAAATGGCAGCCTTTAGGTCACAGTCCCAGGTTGTTATAATTTGCTATTGTGAAGTCTCTATAACCAGACAGTATTTCATTAGCTCAGATAAAAAATTCAGAATGTTTATGGTTTACTGTAACATCTTTGGCATGAAAATAATAACTAAATGAGTCTGTTTAAACTGCTTCAAGTGAGGACTTCAAATCGGCTGCTACAGTGTTCACCCACTGTGTAAGCATCATTCTTCTAACCAAGATCTTCATTGAAATGCTTGAGCCTCATTTCATTTAGCTCAGTAATCTATTTGTCTTCTTAGATGACATTTATGGACCAGCATGAACAAGATACAATTCACATGATCTCTTCCTTTGTCCTGTAAGCAGAGCCTTTCAAACAAGAGCACAAAACAGCTTACCAACTATAGCAGGCCCAGTGAATTTAATACACAAAAAGTATACAGACACCCTCTTTTGTACACTTGGAACAAATATTCAATATTATTTAACAAATAGAATTTATCTTAAACTTTTGTATTAATTGTCAAACTGAAAGTTATGCAACATAATGGCATGAAACATTATATAATAATAACAATGATGACGATGATGACCATCATGAAAGAAACCATTTGTTGGAGAGCATGAATGAGGCAAACAAAAGTCGACAGTGACCAAAATCATCTGACTACACAATGATAACCACCTAGTATCTGCCAATCCGTTCTTGAGCAGCTGAGTATGTTTAATGTCAATAAATATCAAGCAAGACAAAAGAATTTAATAAATGAAATTGCAGTGTGCAGCAAAAAACTGCTTTCAGAAAGTGTTTCCTTAATGGTGAAATTGATCCATTTTCAGTAACTGATTATCCAGTTAAGGTAATAAGGGTCATAGGAGACTAAACGTGAAAAGTGGCAAATAGTCTGGAAAGGACAAAATTGGATGGCATTGCCCTCATGTATAAATACGCATACGGATACATCAGTGGCCATTCAAGTTAGTCATTTACCCAACCACCTTGGTTTTAACATTTGGGAGAAGCCTAGAAAGAATGCAAGTCCATTTGAACACAAACAGAACATGCAAAGAAGGCAGAAACAATGATGGATTCCAGCGTTTTGAGCTTTGGAGTGAGTTGCTCCCTGGGGTGAAAATTACCGATCAAATACCGTATGCCCTGTGATAAACACTGCTTGCAGTAAACTAATACATACAATACTGGGCATCTATGAGTAGACGTTTAAATAAACGTGCTTAAAAATTTATTTCGATAACCATAATTGTTCATTTTCTAATAAACATTTCCATGCATTGGTACAGCAATGCTTCCAAAGTAGGAAAAAGTACAAGGTTGTACAGATATTAAAGCTGAAATAAATGTTTGCTGATAACTGTGGTGGAATATGCTGTAAAAAAATCTATTACGTCTTTGCTATTGCTGTTTGCCAGTTAACCCACTGTTTAATCAAACTAGACCATTATTGTTATATAACTGCATATCATCATCCACAAGAGATCAGCTGATTCAGACTGGTAAAGTGCATGTAATGACTGTATAGTGCGACCCATCGTGCTTCCAGACCACCAGCGCAGAGCACAGTAAATACACTTATCACCCTTATCTGCTTTCAAACAACCGTGTGACTTTGCTCAAATGAAAGCTTTACTGTAATTAACCTTATTCGTGCTCATGGCATTGAAGGCCAATATTTCGGCCACCTGCCTCCTTCACCATACCATCAGCTCAATCCAATGTGGTGGATAAGGAATGTGCCATCAACATATTATGTGCAAGTCAGAATGACAAAAACTCAACCACTGACTGACAAAGGCCCCTCCGTCACTGTATATAAGACAACAGAGTGGTTTCATTCCGAACCCAGTATGGCCAGAAGGTTGCAGTTTTACATCTTGAAGGCATCCAAATTGCTTCAGCTGACACACCATCTAGTGGCACAGCATACAGTATAAATGGCAGCGAAGGACACTGAACCCTTGGGATACCGGCCCGTGCTAAGCAAGTACAGTAAAGAGTATAATTAAGCAGTTTTACAGGATTTACAATTGAAACTGCTGTGTACAACATAGGTTTAATTTCCAAGTGCAATAAGGGAAAAATGTTTATTCAGCTGAAAAAATATCACCATAATAAGAGGCCCAACTGTTAAAACTCAGTGGTTATGGGCCCTGCTGTGAAGTTTTTTTAATGGGGGGAAAACACCCTGATCTTTGCCACAGAGGCACATAAAACAATGCAGACTGTTTATGCTATCCAGTATGGAACAAAGCAGGAGGTGCCTCCCCACCTTAATGTAGGCCTGATATATGTTAGACGCTCACTGTTAGCTGCCAGGCCTGCTGCTGGGCAGAGGCCCTGGCCATTACCACGAGTCTGCCCACAGCAGACATTACGTTGTGCTGCATCCATTTCCTGCAACGTTTGCGTGCCTGCCAAATATGGTCAAATGGAGGTCCTGATAAGTTTTGCAGAAGAGATACTTGTGCAACAAGTTTCCTGACTGATCCTCATTGTTTCTATTCCATCCTGTAGAAAGACTGTGATTTTCATGAATAATAGCATTAGCTACCACCTGATGTCTGACATGTAGCGTTAGACAAGAACAAAGGATGTCCATAGAAAAGATCTGAGCACAGCATAAAGATTAAAAAAAAAAAAAAAAAAGCTGAATTCATCGGAAGTTATCTCAGTTTAATAGTCACTACTAAAGGTATACGTGTAGAGTTAACAATGTGGTTCAAAGGAGATGTTTCAAGTGCAAGATATGGATCCCCTGGGTGTCTGTTATCATTGCCATAGATCTGCAGCTATTTGTAGACTAGGAGAGGAAATAATTTTTTCTGGACTTCCTGTAAGGAAAAAAGAATGAAAGAGGGGCTGGGCAGGATGTAAAGAGAAAAAGAATGGGACCGAAGGAATTAATGGAGGGGGACAAAGTAAAGAGGTTAAAAATGTAAGCCTGGGGTAGGGGAGACCGACAGGAACGGGCGGAAACAGCTAATGGCTAAAGAAAGGTGAACACAATCAAGGGTTGAGATAAAAGGAGATAAAGAATGAAAGATTCGAAGTTGAAATGAAAATGTACAGCTTGGGCAGGGTTGGGAGCAGGTAGATGTAAAGAACCCTGAGCATAAGTCAGTGCACTTTGTAAGCAAACTGTCGTAGCGCAAGCATTTTTGGGCCAACCTGACTTTCACCCTGACATGACAAATATTGATTTACAAAAGACTGCACAACTCATATCACTCAGGAATGGGGGTGATATGGCCTTCCTTGCTGCTGCCTGATGAAAGAAGTGTGTGTAGGCAGAGCAGGACATGTTATTCGGTAGGTTGTTCTACTGGTCTGTGCTGGCCAAAACACACATGGCCCGGGCTGCTAAAGAGCATTTTCAGCATTGTTACAAGTGCTCACCCACCGGTAGCATAAAATCAGTCAGGCCTGAACCCATAAACCACAAATCTACAGAGCATCTTTATTCTACAGTTGACATTGGGCTCCTGCCACTTACTGTACTCTCACACTGCCTGTTCTGATATCTTAATCGTGTTTTGCATCAGCTGTGCTTTAGGAACAACACCAGGGTCTTGCTTCATGAGTTTAACTGCCATGCAGTTTGAGCTGGGAGTCCCAAGAATCCTTCAGGCTTACAGCTGGGAATGCCTAATTCTGTTATCACACTCTGCTTAAATCTGGGGAGTGACATAATAATTCATGCTCAGTAGTTCTCAGCTTTTATATCATTTCGGCATGTGTGCGTGACGCTGTAAAACAGTATTACACACTGTCTTTGGCTAGCAGTTCCTCGGAGGGATGTCACCCAGCCAACTGGTGCCCAACAACAGACAATCAGTTTGGAACAGAGAGGGTGATGCATAGGAAGATTTTATGACCTGCAAAGGGGTTCTGGCACGATTTTGTTTTTAGAATAAATCAGTTATGCTTAAATAAATAAATGGATGAGTGAATCAAATGTTATTAATCCCAGAAAGAAATTCACTTGGTGGCCTCAGCATATAATAGATGCATACACACACAGTACAGATACACATGCATACAGCGACCAAGGAGGAGATGATGAGGTGAATGCGTAAGTTACTGAGTGAATGAATGAATAATAAACAAACAAACAAATGAATTAATTGGCAAGCATATTTTATAAATAAAACATGGCTGGGTGAAGTGGTTTGGCACAAGGTGAAATGGATATTGTTTGATTAGCTACACAAAGATGAAAAAAATTAAGTGAAATTTTAAAAAAATCTCTGTTTAAAACTCAAGATTGATCATGGTTAAATGCTGTATAATTTACTACTGCATTACGATTGCTTTTGTGAAGTTTGGGATCAGAACAGGGATTCTGGGTCAGTTACTGTACAGCAGTTAATTCATATAATCGCACGGTACATCCACCCAACTGCCTTATCCGTCATCCCTACTTCAATCCCCTCCCCTCCCCACACACACACACACACACACACACACACACTCGCATACATGTACGCATCCTCTTCTGAAATAATATGGCTCTGTTCTGAAATGGTCTCCACATCTTCTTCTGTAAACAGGAGGTGAGTATGAAATTCAAAAGGCAAATGTCCATAACAAAGGTTAACTGCACTACAATATGGCACAGGATATGCAACAGCACAAAAGGAAGTCGCACAGCAACTAAATAGCTGGAGGACAAGTTGAAGGGCTGAAAAACATAAAAATATTACACTTAAAATTTTAATGCATTCACTAGTCAGGATGTACCCACCATCTGCACTAATGGTTGACAGAACCACAAATAAAATACTGAGTTATAAGGCAGCTATGTAGAAGGCTTTTCTCTTCCTCCACTCTGCCCTGAGGGCTTTGAAATTAGTATTTTAAAAAAACTGATGGTTGCAGCCCAGCCCAGCCTTATCATTGTAATGAAATGCCCTTCCTTAATGAAAAGCTTACATTTAGTAATATAAGGAACTGTTTTCTTATTAGGAAGATGGATAAAATGTCATATGCTTGAGATAAAGGTCCAAGAAGGGGTTCCCCGCCCACACCGGCAGGTACATCAACCAGGGGATGGGCACACTAAGAAACAGCGAACTTGTATAAAAAACGAGTGCTCCTCGGGGACGGCTTCAGCATTTCCTCTCCCAAACAGCCGGGTCTCCTTCTCCTTTGCCCTACTCCACGCCTTCCTTTGTCTCACAGACCCTCTTTCATCCAAGCCTGGTTTTCCTGGCACTGCTTCCTTCTCTCCTCTTACCCTGCTTTTGTCCAGCTTGTTTTCCTCTAAGTTATTCTGGTTTGTTTTCCTCCCTCTGCTTAACATATTGCAGCAGGTTGTGTAGTGACTAAGGAAGCGTCCTTCATCTAAAGGTTATCTTAGAGGTCCCATAGTTTTGTGATTGAGAGGGACCTGACTCCAGAACAGAAGCCTTCTGCAGAACATTGACAACAACAGGGCTAGAACTGCAATGAGCTCCTACATTTTAAAAGCAGTCAGAAGGCCTGTCTGCTCAAATGGATGATTATATTATGTACCAAAATCACTGTTTAATAATGTTTGTACAATAAAATATAGATTTGAAAACAGAAACCAACCTTTCCTTTGTGATATTTTCATGAAACCTCCACTGTGATTTTTACTGTACCTACTATATAGGTACAGGACATTGCATTCATCTGAAGCCGCAATTTCAAATAATGAGCAGTGGCTATTAGAACAAATGTAACCTCCTTGTAATACTTCTAGGCACATGACTTTTTTTAGTTATAACTGACTTTCAGAGAGCTGCTATAGGGGGAACTTCCTCTTTTAATGTTTGACATTAAGATGCCACAACTGACTTCATAAAATGAGGAACAATAGGTTTGAAGCTATTTTGTTTTTTGAACCATGATCCATCCATTCATTCATCCATCTATCCATCCATCTTTATTAACTGCTTAACCCCAAGCAGGACTCCAGTGGTTCATCCTGGAATCATTGGAAGCTGGTTGAGCCATTTTATTGCCCATGTAAACATACTGTACACACAGCAAATTCCATTCCAAGAGCAGTGGTCTCAGATTTCTGTCTAAATGTGCTGAAAAAATATAAGAAAGGAGTTTCAATCTGCTTTTATTTATTTCACAAATAAAAGCATATAATTGTGCTGTCTTCCACTGACGACTTTTCCACAGAAAGTCAAAAAAGGCAGGAAAGGTTGCAATGGGTAGACACCGGGGTCATTCCTTGACGAAAGCTTATTTCCTTCATACAGTTTTTTCTTGCCACTTTCATACAAATGTTATACAGATGATAGATGTTTATATACCTGTACTCCGTTTGCCTCCTGTTTATGACTGGAGTGTTTACTCAGATAAGCCAGGATTAGTGTTAGTCATGTAAACATGTCCCAGTTCTTGCTGCACCATTAAGGAAATATTTATTATATTCATACATAATTTAATAAGCACCTTCATTTACCAGTGGCTATATTTTAGACCATTGTTTTGAATAGCAAGAGGTTGACGTGGATGAGAAACAATGAAATCAGCCAGAAAAAGCAGACAGCAGTGCTTATTATATCACCGCCAACACCTTGTACAAAATACATGTGCTGTTTTCGATCGTCCGTGTTTCTGCCATCAACATTACACGCTAAGCGGCAGTATGGTCTATATTTAGACTTTCTATGGACTTGGTATGCCATCTACTTCATGGAAAGCTGCTTCGGAGCACATTAAAAGTTAATAGACTTCTACCCATTTGTGTACAAAAAACAAAAACGTGTGAAAACAAAGGCCAAATAGTTGGAGACAAATGCAGGAAGACATACTGTATAGTACTGCGGGGAAAAAAAAGTATTTTCAGATCTTTTGACAATGTAATAGTGTAAAATCGGGAGAGCTGGAACAGGGGTCATGGGGGTTTCAGCAGAATCACTAAGAGCTGATTTCACTCCTGCTGATGGACGTTTGCAGTTCTACCGGAATGCTGAAAGAGGGTAAATGTACCAAAGGGGCACAATAGGGAGAGGAAAGTCAGACAAAGAGAAAAAGAAGGTTGTTCAAAGCAAGTAAACATAGGCAGCACTGCTCTCAAGGTCACTTGACCATAGGCATCAGTTTCTCAAGGCCAGGGCTACAAAAAAAAAAAAAAGAAAAGTTGAATCTTCATGGTCATTTTTAACTTGTAATGGTGCTTCTCAAACCAGATCCTACATTTCCGTGTGCATTCATTTACAATCTGAGAGCTTTGCTTCAGCGTTTCTGAAGTAATTCTGCCATCTCTGTCAGAGCCGAGGTTGTTAGCGGCATAAAGGCGAAAGGAGAGAAAGAAAAGGAGAGAACCGGCCCACAGTCTATTCCCTTAGGGATGACCTTGACCCCCGCCCCCCCGCAACTTTTTGACCAGAAGCTCAGTCTCTTAACTGCTGTAAGAAGCAAGCGACGGTGTAAACCGCAGTGCTCGAAGAGGGACAAAAAAATAAATCACGACAGTTTTGTGCCCCCCATGAGCTCTAGAGAAAAAAAAAAAAACTAGGATGAGAATAAGTAGGGAGGAGTACAGATTCATATACACTAAACCATACGTTTAAACACTTTAGGGGTCCAAAAAATATAAGCAAACGGCACCCAGATGGGTTCTACACAAATTCCGGGCTGGTACGCCAACTTGGCTTGAACATTGCGCTGTTCAGAGAGCAAAAAGTCATTCAAAGTACAGCAACGCATCAGTCAAAGCACTCGGACTTGAATAAAAAGCGCTCACGTATTTAGAGGTCGACGTCGAGCACCGGGGTCCCTTACACCTGGTAAATAGTATTGAGAAGTAATAAGCAGGACTTGAAGTGGATGAAATGCAAGGCGAAACCGCAAGTTTTAGCAAATACTGCCTTCCGCTGACGAAGCAGGAGCTGCTGTCGGCTACCTGAGCGCCTTTCTAAGGTAAGTGGTGGCGCGTAACGGCGAGCGGCGGGGCGCTGACCAGTTGGTGGAGGAGCGCGGCTTCGCGATGTCCTCCTTGGCCGTGAGCAGAGACAGGCCGTACGTGTCCAGGTTCACCGCTCGCATCGCGATCCTCTCTCGGTCCACGCTCTCGGTCGGCTGGCTCTGGCAGCGCGGGCACGGGCGCTGGGAGTCCTGCCGCCCAAGGACCCGCCTTCCGCCGGGGGGTGGGTGGCGCCCAGTCCCCGTCCCCGAGTGGCGGTGGGCTCAACCGTCGTTTTGCGGACCCCTTTGTCCCCTCGGAGCGGCCACTTCAGGGTGGTGAATCTGTCCTAACTGAGGGAAAATGGCGAAAATCCCGCATTACTCATGCTGGAATATTTGCTCCCAAGTTGCTCGTTCTCGTCCTTCGAAGCTCAAAAGTGCGTTCAACCTCATTTTATTCCGATTTGCAGATATAATGGAATTGGTGACCGAGTGTCCCTGAAGTTAATATATTTTTGTTGCTTGTCTAAAACGCCTTTGCTACCTCTTTCTTTCTTTCTTTCTTTCTTTCTTTCTTTCTTTCTTTCTTTCTTTCACTAAGTGCATTGTGCACTATGGTACAGGAGAAGCTTCTCACTCTCTTGCTCTCTCTCTCTCCTATATCTGTTTCGGTGCAGAATGACTATTAAGTGAGCCTTGAACCTTGAAACAATCCAGGCTATGACAGTTATGACTTTCAAAACACAGGTCCATTCTTTTGACCTCAGCGTTTGAACTGATTTCATGAACCTTCGGACTTACAGACCACTAGGAAGGGGCACGAACAGGTGCAGCTGAGAACGCTGCACCAGATCTGATCAGCCATCCTTATAGGACATCTACACCAGGAGATGCAGGACCAGAGCGACTAGGATCATCAGTGACCTGTCTCATCCCAGCAACCAGCTGAAAGTTCAACCAGCTCAAATCAGGCAAACGTTTCAGAAGCATTATGGCCAGAACGGAGAGGCTCGGGAGGAGCTTCTATCCACAGGCCATAAGACTTCTGATCCCAGACATGCCATCACAATCCTCACAAACCAGGGTCTACTATATCCATTGACTGCTCCCCTTTCTGTCACTGTGTACAATGCACCTTAAGGTTTTGTTTCTTTGTTCTATCTATCTATCTATCTATCTATCTATCTATCTATCTATCTATCTATCTATCTATCTATCTATCTATCTATCTATCTGTTGTTTGTTTCTTGTCTTCTTGGTGTTTGGTTGTTTGTTTTTTACTCGTAAATTTTTTGGAATGTAACCACGCAGTCTCCTGTTGAATCAGGGCACATTTCACTACATGGTATACTCGGTAACCATGTACGTGACGAATAAACTCTTTTGACTTTTGAGACAATTGTTTTTAGTGACCGTAACTGGAATTGGTCTGCAATCACTGTATGCTTCTTGCACAGCAGGTTATGAAGACCGCCCTCGCAATCTGAAGGTCTCTGTTTTAACCCTTCTCCCCAAAAAAGTACCAAAAAATTCCTGCTGTATAAATGTATAAATAATAAAACCTTAATTACGCAACATTGTAAGGTCTTGGAAAGAGGTTTCAGAAAATTCTACAAATATAAATTCGGATGATGTGTGTGGGAATAGACTTTCTCATTTGTGATCAGTAGACAAATGGACAGTCTCCCACACAGCCTTGTGCTATAGTATAGGAGGCCTCCTCCTTTTCTTCCTATGCACTGTTACTAAGAGACATTCCCTGTTGCCTAGAGGCGTTAGAATGCACTGGAAACAGACAGACCATGTTTTACCCATGAAAGATCTGCCATTGCTCGTGCTTTGTGTGCTTGGAAACGCATTGAGAAGAGTAGCTGTAGAGCGAGATAGTATTTGCTTCATGTCCACAACAAGCACTCTATAGCAAACAGAAGAAATAAAGGCAATATTTATTTTAAAATGAAACACATTACTTGTTTTGTGTTTTTATCCCTGCTTCCAACAGAAAAATGAGTATGACGCAAGTGTTGAAGGTGTCATCTGTGTTTTAATTTTAAAAACTGGTAAAACCTACGCCCACGGCAGTGAATCTTTGTGCCAAGTGAGTGTGACTGTATATCATAACACATCCTCATAACCAAACCACTGAGCCAGCTTTTGGGTCCAAAGTCTAAAACTCAGTTTAAGCCACTGAATTGACTATCTTACTTGGGAAGGTGATATTAGCACAGCAGGTTCTCCAATTTCAAATCATCTTATTTTTTCATTATTTCTAACAGGAGCTATTTCCAAAATTTAACAATGTTAAAAGCACTCAGTGGGACTAAGGGTCTCCTAAAGTGATCCATACCATCTTGCTGGGCAGGGCTGCTCTAGTTAGGAGCTCGAATTATTGTGGGCATGGGACCAAAGTCAGGTTTTGAGCTCTTGATGAAGCACTTTTCCATGCATGTGGCATTACACACATTAGTTCCCTGTGCCAGTAGGCAGTTCCCAGTTAATTTGTCAGGATTAGGACAAATGGGGCAGTCAGGCTGCTAATGTACAGCAGTGCATAATAGAACCAATACTTGTATTAAATGCAAGTTTGAGTAAAAAAGATTAGTGATATACAATTTATTACTTTTCACCTTTCCATCTTTCCTCTTCCCTATGGCCAGGATGTGCTTTGCTCTCTACAGCATTCTCATAGAATAGAATAGAATAGAATAGAATAGAATAGAATAAACCTTTATTATCCCATGGATGAGAAATTTAGGTGTTACAGAGCTCTTATGACAAAGGGAACATAAATAAGCTATAAAATAAATTAACCAGTTAGACTGCATTGCGTAGTCTGACAGCTGCTGGTAAGAATGACCTGCGGTAGCGCTCCTTCCTACACTGTGGATGTAAGAGTCTGCTGCTGAACGAGCTACTCAGTGCTCGTACAGTCTCATGTAGGGGGTGGGAGGTGTTGTCCATGACTGATGTCAGCTTGGACAACATCCTCTCCTCCCCAGCCTGCTCGATGGACTTCAACAGCCCAGGACAGAGCCGGCCCTCTTGACCAGTCTGTTGAGTTTCCCCCTGTCCCTCTCTGCAATTCCACCACACCAGCAGACCACAGCATAAAGAATAGTAGACGCTACCACAGTGTCATAGAAGGTCCGTAAAAGAGTCCTGTTAACCCCAAAGGACCTCAGTCGCCTTAACAGGTGAAGGCGACTTAGACCCTTTTTATAAAGTGTATCCATGTTTGTGGACCAGTCCAGTTTATTGTTGAGGTGAACAGCCAGGTATTTGTACTCCTCCACCGTTTCAATGGACAAACCCTGGATGGTCACTGCTGTAATAGAAGGTGACTTCTTGCTGAAGTCAATCACCAGCTCCTTCGTCTTGCTGGCATTGATGCGAAGATGGTTCTTTTCGCACCAGCTGACAGTCATTGATGACCCCCCTGTATTCCAGTTCGTTCCCCTCTGACACCCGACCAACAATGGCAGTGTCGTCCGAGAACTTCTGGAGATGGCAAGTGTCTGTGTTGTATCTGAAGTCCGCAGTGTAAAGGGTGAAGAGGAAAGGGGCGAGTACTGTTCCTTGTGGGGCCCCCGTGCTACAGACTACCACCTCAGACACACAGTCCCAGAGTCTCACATACTGGGGTCTACTGGTGAGGTAGTCAATAATTCACGCGGACAGCTGATGGTCCACTCCCGCTCCCTCCAGCTTCCCCCTCAGCACTGAGGGCTGGATAGTATTGAAGGCACTGGAGAAGTCAAAAACATGACTCTCACAGTGCTCCTGGCGCTCTCCAGGTGACAGTATTTTTACTGACAGTATATTTGACAGTACCAGCAGTATTTATGAATAGAACCAGTTGAAGGGTAATACAAGTTAGTAACGTAATTCATTAAATTTTACCTTTCCAATATCTGACCTGAGCAATGCTAAGAGTAACTCTGCTAGCACCTAACTCTAATAGTTTGTCAGCCGTAACATGTGAATGAGTGTGTTGCTGCCTTGCAGTGAACCCTGCTTTCTGTCATACACCTTCAGACCACCATAACCCTATGTCAGAATAAACTGTTAAGGATGGGTACAAAAACAATTATTTGCTAAGTTAACTGGTGAAGCTTTTCATTAAACCTCAAGGTGTGCTAGGTTTTTTTTTAATTTTTTTTTTTTTTTAACCAAAGTGGATGGGCAAAATATGCAATAGCATGGATTTTATGTAAACACATAAAATATATGGCTTAACAGTTTAGGGTAATGAATGAAATGGACAGGGTGGGTCAAGACAGTGTCAGAGTTTGAAGCTTTTTGGGGTTCCTCATATCCTTGTGGGCAAGATGATGTTCTTTAGAAGCTGAATTGGGTTTTTCTTCATCTGTTCCCACAAATGACAAATCACATAACCATCAACTTTCCAAATTCCACTGAATGTTATCCTTGGGAAATATATTCAGACAAGGGTTTAGGAAAAATGTTTAACATGACCCTAGAATACGTTTAATCACGACAGTTTCAAGATAACAGCAACTGGATTCTAATTTAAGCATAAAAAAAACAAGCCAGTCAAGCCACATTTAGAATAAATTGAGGTAATTGTGTTCTAAATCTGAATAGAATGGCATTGGAAAAAAATATGCATGCAAGGTGTGATCTTTCCATACATGAAAAGAAGGGAAACAATTTTTGGGATCCAAGATGTTAAATAATACAAGAGTCAAAAACTTCATAAAAATTTTAATAAGAGTCAAACATCAAAATACTGAAAATGCAACACTTTCATGTGTGTACATTGTTGTTCCATTGTTTTAGAAATCACAGTGGTTCAAAAATATCAATTGTTTTACTTTCAAGTTTTTGTTTGCAAAAGCACCAGAACACTATAAAAAGCCCTTGAAGAGTGGTGATTTTTGTCATTGCCTGGAGTCAGTTTAGAAGTGGTTGCAGTTTATTCATGTGAAAAACACAAAGTGATAACATCTGAACGAGAAAACCAGGACGCACAAGTATGCAGAAGTCACTCCAAGAAAATGGCTTCAGTCACCCCACTGTTGGCATGTACTATCCACCCCCATGGTACTCAATGACCAGACCTGTCACAAGCCACCGTCAGGGGGAAAAAAAAAAAAAAATCACCCCACTTACAGGTTTCAGCATCAGACAAAAATGCAGTGTTTTTCACCATAACTTTCCAATAAGGATGACACTAATCAATTTGGACTTATTTTGCTGTTAGGTGGTAGGTGTGTTCCGGCTTAGCATCCACAAGTGGAATGAAGAATGTAATAACAGCCCAGTAAATGTTAAGGCAGTATCTTAGCTTATATTTTACAAAGTACACAACAAACACACTCACGATACTATGCAACTTCAAAAGAGATATTCAAGGCAAGGGAAGAGAGTTAGGTTTTCATACACTGATCAAAAATGTCCTAAAGCCTCCCGATTTCTATGTCTTCATTCACCATTTCTCCATCTCCATGTTTTGTTAGCGTCCATGACAAGAACGACATAGTCCAGGTTGTCCAGTGTTTGGTTATTTGGTTTTTAACTACAGAAGTCACCCTAATACTCAACATCTACCAGTGACAACTGAGCAGCTCTGCCCCTTAGAGGGAAGCTCAACCACAAGAACATCGAAACTGGCTTTCTCAGAGTAACATAATGCAGGCAGGTACATGCCCACTGGCAAAGATATGGGAGGACAGAGAGCCAGCCATGTGTATCAGCAGGTAGGTGTGTGTGTGTGTGAGAGAGAGAGAGAGAGAGAGAGAGAGAGAGAGAGAGAGATGGAGCAGTCAGGACAAGGCCCTCTCCTTAACTCTGAGTCACAAGGACAACAGAGAGACAGGCAACGGTGTGAAGGACAAGGCACAAGAGATATCGGGGCAAACCACAGCTGACATACAGAGCTCACTGCCAGAGCAAAGGGCAGGGTCTCACTTCTTAGCAGTACACACGAGGATCTATACTAAATATATTTAAAATGTAAACGCATTAACAAGTAAAAAAAAAATTCACTTTCACAGCAGGAGAAAATAAAATTAATATTCTCACTAGTGGAGATGGTTGAACACTGCAGGCCAAGCATTTCACTGACCATTCCTTTACCAAAAGTATTTTTTGTCTTTTCTATAATTCAACACTTTTTTCCCCTCACATTACCTCTGACATCAATAACATGCAATCCCAAAGGGTAGCCTTCCCTGTCCCCTAACTGAAGAAAAACTGACACATTCATTTCCCCCCCAAAAAAAAACAGTACCCAAGAGACCAGGAAGAAATGGTGAAGTAGCGGCTGACCCAGTCTTGTAGAAAAACACAACCAGCTATTAAAGTGTTAAAGTGCATGTTAAATCAATACATAGCATATAAAAGCTTCTGGAAGACCAACAAAATATAGACTGACATTGATGTGTATCACAAAGATTGTGGCTAATAATGCCGCCGGTTACCAGCTTGTCCTAGGCAACATTCCACATTCTCACTGCAATATGACCTAAAGCAAAGCCGACTCATGCCAGATGTGTCCTCTTTGCAGCCAAATAGCAGACCATAAGCTCAACATTTTAATTTGATCTATGCCCAGCTTGTGTTTTCATTACAGATGGTTCTGGTCTTCACAAAGACAATTGCAGTCCAACATCTTCACCATTAGCAACTAACCTGAATTGACATTCCTTATTCAAACTCAACCCTCTGTCAATTCAATGTACCATTAACAGAAAAAATATAATAATTCACATGGAACTGTTTCTATGTCCTATTATGCTACTTTCTATTTTTCTTGGCTATATTTGAAATTTATCATTAATTGTAAATAGAAAGATAGTAAGCAAATGCAAGTCTACAGACTATGCCATACACTATTTTTAAATTCCACAGTGATACAAATCTAAAAACGGTAAATCAATCTCTTCCCATACCACCTTCAGAAATCTATCATTGCTGTCATCCATTTTTATTTGAATTCAACAGGTTGGGAAACCACTTGTCAGCTGGGAACAGCAACACATATGAGAATGATGGAGTACTGTGTTAACAATTACAATCCAAGGTCATGCCGCAAACACCCCTTAACCGAACGTGTTCACCCCATACACTTCACCTGTTAAACCTTCTCTGTCTGACCGAGAGTACAACACAATGTAAAACTGCAGTCACTAATGTAAATCCCATCAAGTCCATCACAAACAGTAACTTTTTTTAAAGCTCTGAAAACACTCACACTGCATGCTTAATACCACCCATTATATATTGCACTAAAAATAAAAAAGATATTCTGTATACCTTTGCATTAAAAACACATTTATAAGTGCTCCATATCAAGGCATTTGTAATGAGTTTATAAAAAAGTAAAACTTACAAAATTTTAACTCAAATGCTACATGCCTTTGCTATTGGATAAGAATTTAGCATAAATTTAATCTTTTTGCTGCAATTCAGCATAGCCCCAGGGATTAACTTGCATTGATTTGCATTTCAAAATATTGCCTTTTACACCAAATGAATATCATACTAATCTTGTTCAAACTGCCCATCATCCTTTGCTTCTCTGCCATGATGAATACTGTAGACAATACCAACAATCATATTTCCAAAACCCTGCAAAAAAATCTTTCCAAACCTGATAAATTTCAGATTCAGATTAGATTTATCAACATTTACTACATGCTGGAAGCACACCCAGTACAATATAGTTACTTGCCATGTATCACTGGTCACCTTGCACTGCCAAACTCAATACATTACAAGTCATTTAATATTTTCACTACAAATACTGGAAATCCCATAGTCATTTTATACTCAGAAACTATAATCTCACGAAGACTTAGAAAAACGGTGTGTCTACCAAATTGAGATTTGTACTACCAGCACTAATACAACACTGACCACTGATAAGATAATGAACAAATATGATGAGATAAATTGATATTTGAGGAAAGTATTCTTATCAAAAAGTGGTGTCCAAGTATATTACTTTTAATATGCTAACAACATTTTCTAAAATTTCATTGGTGTATCAGGAAGCATGTGACCTATGGTAACGTCAAACTGCGCGTCACAAAGCTGTGTTAAACGTGAAACTGTGAGGTCGGAGAAGAAAAATAAATAAACCAAGCACCTTTATTAAGTGCTAAGAAATGGAAATCCCTTTGGGTAAAACAGCCAGTTCATCTTAGCTTCAGGGGTAAATATCTTTACCATACAAAGGTTATCTACAGAACTTGTCTCGTCCTTCCATCAGTCACCTCATCTGTGCTTTTTCGCTCTGAGAAAAAAGAACGTGACGGATGGGAAAGTGAAATAGGAGGGGCAATATTGCATGTTCATTGAGCTGTTAGAAACATCCTTCACAGTTTTGTTTTCAGAAATTGAGCAGAAATATATGGGGCAAAAACTATAATTTGAAATACAACAAAAACTGGCCACAAAAAGTTAGCTATCTGCAGGCAACAGATTATCTGAACTTTGATAATTTTCAAGTGATCCCGATGTTCTTGAATAAATACAGAATTACGGACACAAAATTAAGACGGAGAGTTTCTGGAATTCTGCATCTTCCCCAGAGTGGCTACTTATTCAGGAAAACATGGTGGAAGTAGGGTGCAAGGGTAGGACTGTTTTTACACTTGGTGCAAACACTACCGATCTTCAGAGTCTTATCAGGTTAGCTGGTTGAACTAGTTGTTTGCCCCTGTTATAGGGAGCCCTTTGGTGTATTTGCTGGATTGCCACATACTGGTATTTCATCGATGCAAACCAGGTGTGTACCAGCCCCCTCAACTTCCCAGTGATTCAATACCAGCAATATTGGTTTTCCCCATCATCAACTTTCCACCATAAGCCTTTGCTCTAGGAGCATCACTAATAAGCTAACAGGCCCCGGCTGTTAAAGTCTTTCGGGCATTTTATGCAAAAACAGAAGCTTTTTTTTAATTTAAAAAAAAAGAAAAAAGAAAAAAAAAGAAAACTGAAGGAAAAATACAAGGTGGGGAAAATCAGAAATACAGAAATACTGTAGGTAGGAAAAGGATGTCGAAAGATCTGCTGTCGTGACAAAAAGTGTTTGAAAATAGTGTTTTATCCCTAGTTATGAGTTTCACAAACCTTGCAATAATTCTCCTGGTATAAGATCACACAACCAAAACCACAACTGTGGCTTCACATTATGTCACCCATCTGTTGCTTTTAGTGCCAAACCTCGATAGACTCTCAGGTTTCTGCTGGGCACTGCTGGGCAGCTGCCATGAAGAGAAGGCTGGGTTCAAGAGTAGCCCCTGGGCCTGATCTTGATACACCATGGTTTCTGACAGCAACCTGGGCACCCACGTGAATTCCGAGGCTGGACAGGGTACACTTGACCTAGAGAGACAGGTCGGAAGAGAGGAAGAAGACAGGCTGGCTGGATTGACTGGGCTAGAGCCTCAGGAGACATGGGACGAAGAGGAAGACGAGCGTCTCCAGAAGCACCAGCCACGCTTGGTCTGTTGCTTGCGCAAGATCTCCTCCTCCCGCTCCCGTTCTTTCAGGGAACGGAGGTAGCGGTCCTCTTCCTTTAGGAACCACACAGGGGGCCAACGGTGTTTTTCAAAGTGCCTCTGGTTGTCTACAGGGCAGGAGCAACAGGTGGGAAGTGGGCCAAGAAGCAATGTTGGAGACAATATGAAGTGACACAGCATGTTGGAATTTTAAAATGATTCTTATGAAATTTTACATCAAAATTACCTCATGCTACCCATATGCAGTATGATATTCACAGTTCACTCCTTTTTCTAGGTTTTTAAAAAAGTTATTGCCTTTTTTAGAAATTAAACTGCCAAATTACAGTTTTCTTGCCTTTAGTTACTTAAAATATTCCTAAAAAAAGGTTGACTTAGTCTACATCCTTGAAAGCTGTTTATTAATTTAGCGGAACATAATTTAAAGTGTGGAAACCACAGATGTCATTTCAAAAAATGAACCTCCTCTTGAAAATATAAACCATAGGAACAATAATGTACCTGGCGACATGGCCTTCATGTCTTTGGGGAACTTGCGACAAACACTGTTGTAGTTGGTACAGATATGGTGGAGACACCATGAGGACAGCTGTTTGGCATTATGGAACTGTATTGATTAAAAAAAAAGACAACATTTTTAAAACCCATATATTTTTCCCCAAAACATAAATGAACAACACCAAATCCAGTGACTTATTTTGTAATATTTTTTAAAGTTTATATCCTGTTGAATTTAAAGCACAGTTGGGCATATGCAACTTACCTGAGCCATCTCCAAGTAGGTCAAAACCTGTCCATCAATGTCTTCACCACTCGCTGCCCACTGCAGAAGCTCCTCCACAGTGTGCTGTTCTGTGAAGCACAACCACAAACGTATAGGTAAGTGGTAAAAAAAAGCTTCAACATTTCCTGTACATTCCCAGTGTTTCACACACAATGCAATTTGTTCCACAATTCTCACCTGTAAGGGCCACGAGACGGGGTAGACAGAGTCTGTTGGCTAGTGCAATGAGTTCCATGGGCTGCAGGTCAGCGCCAGGTGTCAGCATACCGCAGTACAGGTACTCCAACACGGCACGCATGCAGGCACTGCTGGTGTTAGGAATGGACACCTAGAGGGGACACGCAAATGTACATAGGCAATGCTTCTTTTAGGATTGCCAAAAGACTGAAGGTAAAAAATTTATAGTAATGAGAAGGAAATTAGAGAAATGTATGTCAGCAAATCAGTTTTTCCATAGGATAAAGTAATGATGCCAAAACTGCTTAAAAACTACAATATCCAGAAATTGCTTAAGTAATCCTTGAGTAAATATAACTTGTTGCTTACCCATCTCTAATTACTGATACTTTTAAGTGAAATTTATTCTTTAAAATCTATAAATCTGAGACTTTGAAAACTTTAGTTACTTTGCTTACATTTATCGCTTTTTTCAGTTATGACAACAAAACCGAAAAGCAGCTTTGTTCGTTTTCCCTCTTTGGCTGAACCAAAGGTTATGTATGCTGCTAGACATTGGGAATACAACATTGACCACGTATGCAGCCAGATTATGAAGGACAGTGAGGAGAATGATATCACATAGGACAGCAGCAGTGTGGCAGTCTGAAAAGGGGCGGAAGCTTGCGTCTGCATCTCCAGATAAAAGCACAGTAGGCGGTATGGTTGGGGCATCAAAGGGTCCATGTCACCCAGCCCCCTAGCGGCCAGGATTCAGGGCTCAGGATTTTTGGTTAGCGATTGTGTGCTGCATTAATCTCACAAAGCATGGTGAGCCAAGTATAACCCACTGCCACAAGAGTGCAGTCCAACTCTAGGGTCTCTAATAGAGCCAAGCATTAACTAGCAGTAAAACCACACTTGCAAGCAGGGAGCACCACACTGTCCTTTCACTCAAGAACCAACCCACTCCCCTCTGAGAGCCTGTCTGCATGGAAGGGACTTTCCAGCTTAATCTAAAAGTCACAAGCAATGGTGCTCTTATTTTCTCTCCTATGACCTGGGGCCAAAGATTGGGGGGGGGGGGGGGCTTGAGGATAAAATGGAAAGTGCGAGAGAGTCAGATCTTATTGTGGAAATTGTGCTTCCCTCCTCCAGTCCTGCTCCCATTGCTGGTCATTGTGAAAGGTCATGGCAACTAGGCATGCAACAGTATTCTTCAGAAGTTCCAAGGGGTGCCCTTCATCTGCCTCTAAACTTGCCTATTAGCAAAATGTCACGTTTAATTACCTCTCAAAGGTCAGGTGATCTATTATATGTTGGGTCCAGATACCATTCCATATCATAAACATGTATTTAAGCTCTGCCTTCACAGAGCAGAAGGTTGTCCCTCCCTTTTTTGATTCTAAAAGTAGACTTGGTCTTACCAAATCTTGCTCAGCTTTTTCCCCAAATTTGACCAAGAACAAAATGCCTAACATTTTGTCATTACACTCTTAAAACAATACATCCTGTAATTTAATAAATGCCATGCTGTTTTTTTGGGAAACAGCGTTTGTGGATTACCCCCAACTAGCTTGAGTAATGTCTTCTTTATAGATTTTGTAGGAGTAAATCACAAAATTTCCATATTTAAAAAAAATACTTGAAAGGGTTTGTAATATCACTCCTGTACAGGAGATATTCATCCACTGCAGGGTGAGCACAACCTATCAGAACCACTTGTTAGAATGAATGGAGAAGCTAATCCTATCAGAAACTCTTTGAAGACAGAGGAATCTAAGCAAGATTGAGAAGCCTTTGCACTCCCTTCAAGATATTCATTTCCTCCACCGCCACATCATACGAAAGGATATTATAAAGACAACTCAATGGACGTATTCATGCTATAAATTAAAACTGAACTGTAGATGTTCTGTTATAGATACAAATTCTGCAAAAGCTAGTGAACTACTGGCTACAGTTCAACAAAAGTCAAATAAGCCTCTTCTGATGCTCCTTAGGCCAACACAGCACATGTGATTTTGTGCTTAAGTGAGATGCAGGATCATACAATGGTTAATAAGCATCATTTAATAAGACTACAATGTGGATAGTCTCCGGCACTGTACCTCAGTCAGACAATGGTCCGAAGGAAATTAGTCCATATTTTCAAGTGTTAAGAACTCACCTCCTTACTGTAGCTCTCCATGAAAGACCCTCGAAACATAGCTGCCATCCAATCACAGCTGGAGATCAGCAGAGGTTTGTGGGCAGGGAGATATCCGTCGTCCAGTCGGAAAACAACATCTAAAACAACCGGGGGAAGGGGGGGAAAGTCACACATCTCGATGTGTGTCACAGAGTCGTAGCTACAGAAAAGAAAACAGACAGAACAAAGAGACACAGACAGACAAATGAATAAACAGACAGATAGACAAAGAAAAGTTATACAGTACACACAGAACAGGAGTGACAAAGAGAAGACACTTGGGGAAGCACAAACCAAGAGACATACTGTACATTAACTCACTAGAGGACAAAGCTGAGCAGATGTAGTACTCATCGCTTGCGTCAGTATCTAGTACCTAATATACTACAAAGTGTATATGTGGTAAATTCACTGCACTAATTCTGTCCTGCCAACAGTTCAGGAGGGGCAGTGGAAAATGTATATTTCATAAATCATTTACTAAGCTACATAAAGCCCTAATGAGAAATTTATACAGAACCTGATGTCTGGATTTGTGTAGAAATATGGATCTGTCACATAGAATCATGCATGAACTGAAACGGAATGATTTAAAGATTTTCTCATTCAGAGATTTTGTAAATGTGATGAGAATTCCATCAGAAACAGCTTTATCCTTTTGTAAATTTACGGTGTTTTCTTCACTAAAGTTGGAAAAGCTCTGCCCAACTGTGGAAAGAACTAATCATGCATGCAGCTCAAAAACACACCACACAGATGCACAGTCCAGCACCTAGATAAACAATAATGAGTACTAAATAAAGGAGTCTAACAGTTATTCACATTGATAAGAAAAAAGACAGGTAAAATGTGATAAGCAAGATATGTGAATAATATTCATGCATAAATTATGAGGGATGGCTATCCCCAGATCATACCAGCAAACGTGCCCTTGCTGAGGCACTCCTTGATGCGGTTGGCCTGTCGAACATGGAAAGCCTTGGTGATTTCCTGGTTCATAAAGCTTTCACGGTTGAGTACATTGGCCACCATCATGCGCAGGTCGAACACTTCCAGCAGCTCCGCAATAGTAGCCACCTGCTTCAGATCCCCCCGGTTCTCATCAAGGTTCCCAGTGTATAGGTACTGGAGAACTGCCTGGGTGTGGATGTATATGAGTATAAGTACAAACGTGAGTGGAGTTACAGACATTTGGACAAAAGAAACCACAATAGTCATAAATGGAGCGTTGAGTCAAAGACAATGTATTATAATAGATCAGCATACAGTACCTCTGTAGGTTGATAGTTTTATGCATTGAATTCCCAATTGTACAATTAAAACTTATTGAATTAAACACTTAAATTACCAGCTAAATGAGTGAATGAATGAGCGAACTAACAAACTTTGGAAGAATTGACCACAACTATTTGCAGCGAAAGGCAGAAAAGAGTGATTCTACATTATGACTACCTGGAAGGGTTCTTTTTGAATTAGTCCATCCATAGCAACCACAGTCATGAGTCTCGGTCGACCAGTCATGGGGTCCAGTACATGTTCCAGCGACACACTGAGAAAGCCTCGTCCCCATCCTGATAGGGTTCGACTTGCCCCTAAAGACCCTGCTGAACAATGACTTAGGGAAGGGATGGCATTATCGCTCTGTGAAGTCCTCAGCGAGGCCTGTTGAAGCAGGAAAGGCTGTCTAGGCACGCAGAAGCAATCCTCTCCATCCTTGTCTATGTCAAGACTCTTGGTGGGTCCAGCCTGTTCCTTCACACCCCTCCAGGTCTGTTCCTCCTCTTCCTCCACCTCTCCCTCTTGAATCTCAAAGTCACCTCGGGCTTCCACCATACCCCCGAGATCCATAGTGAAGAGGTCATAGAATTTAGAGCAGGAGGTGGCAAGGTAGACCTTGTGTGCAAAGACACGTGTGGCACCACCCTCTAAGATAAAAAGCACATCAGCACACAGGGAGTGACAGAAGAGGGAGTCGGGACCCTCCCCATCAATTGCAGGAGGATCCGGGATGCCTACTATGGGACGGGGAGGACGTGGAGGCAGAAATGGTGCCTGGAGTAGGGGACGTTGAACTTTTTTCAGGTGGGACTTCCAGAATTGGAGGTGGCGGCGTGAAATGAGGGCAGCACGAATAGCATTGTCAAAAACATCCTTCACCCCAAACTGTGCCACAATGCTGGTCTCGTAGTATGGCACCCCAAGCTCCTTGGCAACTTCATGACCACATTCTGGATTGAGAATGTCTGAGGGTTTGATGGGCCTAAAAGAAAAAAAAAATTGCATAGTAAGAAAATTAAGCTGCATAGTAATTGCTTTCACCTACAGTAGATAGATATACTCTGGAATGTATCTAGCTTGGTCCTTGGAGTTAGGCTGGAGGTAGGAGGCAGGAGTACAAAGAAGGAGAGAAATTTTTTGCAAGACAGAAAAAGCTGAGGTACATACTGTTGTGCAACAACTATGAGTGTTATTTTTGATCACGACATCTTAAAAATTACCATGAGTTGAACAGATACATTAATGGTAATTTTCTAACAAAATATTTATTAGAAATTCACAGAGCTTTAAAGTTTTACGCTCATGGATGTGTGTGGGTTTAGACATCAGCATGGTTTGAAATGACTAAGCTGAGCTTCTGTATCTACAAATCTTGCATAACCAGGACCATTATGTGTGAGGTTTTGTAGCGTTCGAAAGCTTCAGTGCTCTGGAACCTACTTGGCTAAAGGACGTCTTGCACGATTGACAGCATCTAGGTCAGCATATCGGAGGTCCAGCTGGCAGCCCACCAGGATGATGGGGGTTCGAGGGCAGAAGTGTTTGATCTCGGGGAACCACATGGTTCGAACGTGGTGCAGGGAGTTCGGGTTGGCCAGCGAGAAACACAGCACAACAACATCAGACCTAGAGAGAAGGGGTTATGAATGGGACAGAAAGAGCATAAAGAAATAAAATTTTCAGAAAGTGGAAAAGTAAAAAGTAAAACATTAGTAATACATGTGGTGTTATGTATGTGTGTGTGTCGTAGAGATTCTTTATTACCAATTCAAGTCCTTCTCTTCGACACCTACTATCCCGTGACCCCTCACTGATGTGTCTGTGTATGAAGTGGTCTGTTTGTTTTCATCATAATAAATAAGCAGGGACACATCAGCAATGCATGTGGGACTGTGTGTATGTGCATATGTTTGAGTATGGAAAAACCTTCCTTAGGATTAAATTTTAAGTTTTGGTCTTGAAAAGCAAAGCTATGCATAAAAAACAATTAGACAAACAAACAAATTTAGCTTTAAAGACAGTTTCTCCTCTGACTAAAATATACAAGGTAATGGCATACATGTAGACTTTATCCCATATTTAATTTTCAGTGGTTTCATTGTCTACTAAATGAAACGGAGGAAAAAAAAAGTAGATTATTGGTTTAAATAAAAATAAAATATCACCTGTGACATGCTGGTTACTTCATGTGACACAGTGCTCATTTGTCTGGGCTGTCAGACACTTTGAATGACTAATGTACCAAAGACAGTGCCATCTCACAGCAACTTAAAAAAATATAACTTTTCCCTATGGGAAGATCCTGAACTACATCACAAGGTAAAATAATGCTGTTCATAATTTGGACAGTCAACCACAGTCACACTGTGCCTGTGTGACCCAAAAGCAAGCTGATCCGAGCTGTATACAGCATTTACGCTGTTCCCTTTAATTTTCAGTTTTAGCAGACAGTTTTTATGATATTGTGTAAATCTCAGTCATTTAAACAGGAGAAATCTGTTGAACAAGTGGTTCAATTAATGGAAAAACTGAATGGTTGCCTCTCTTGCTTCACTGTGATGAACGCAGTTCCATATACTGGGCCTCTGGTGACTACTTGATGGAATAACGGACTAGGCAAAGTCAACAGTGCCTACATTTCAGTACATATACTTACCAATATTAATAACTTTTGAATAAGGAACACTTTAAAATGGCAGCTTCAAAAGCACCAAGAAATATGAATTGGTTGTTTTGGTAAAATTACCCCTCAAATTAAAATGGAGATTTTAAAAAACAATGAATGACAAACACCATCTTGATCACAACTATAAATATGAAAAGTGCTAAGTATATGACTTCCTCAGTACTACTGGTGAAAGATATATCCTTGCTCATGTTTGCACAGACACAATAAATGTAAAAACTACAGTAGGGCATTGTGCACCCTTATGTTCTACAAATGGTAGGCATTTTTTTCCCCCTATTGTGGGGATGACAGCTTCCCATGACACAGCACCACTTGTTTAGTGTTCTTTATCTTCTCAAAGTAAAACCTACTAACGCTGCTGTTTAATAATTGCTTTTATTTGTAGTAAAGTAAGAATCTCTCACACATGAACAAAATCACTGGCTGCTCCTGACAATATTATCGTTTTCACTAGCGGTTACATCACTGGGTTTCACACAGTTAAAGGTATTATGTCACACACAAAGCCATGGCTGAATGTCTGAGCTGCAAGTGCCAAGTTTTAGAGCAAGAGCAGCATTCAAAGGTTCAACTGTCTAAAGTTCTGTGAGAATTTATACTGCTTGCCAGCTGTAGGATGGTGAAAAAGGGCTTGTTAAAATTTAGCCTCTGAGCACCCGCGCGTGTGTGTGCCAGCAACACGTCTTCGGGTTTGACTAACCTTCCATATGCGAAGCGACGGTCTTTGTGGTGGTCCCCAAAGGTGTCCCACAGTCGTAGGGAAACACTGACGTCATCCACCACATCCCGTGACCTCTCAAGAACCTGGGGACATACAATATATAATACATACAATAAAAGTAACCGTAACGATAGGACTACAAAAGGTAGACATGACACAGAGCTGGGAGCAGGGAAGCAGAGCACATGTTTGCATGCTGGCAGACCTGCCCTTACCTCCTGGCAAACACGGTACTGGTCAATGGCCCAGACTGTGGGCACATGGGTGGCAAGGAGTTGGTACTGTGTGAGGGTGGCATTGCAGGCACGGGCGCAGATCAGTCGGGTTTTCCCTGCTGCGTTATCTCCCACCACCACACACTTTATGGTCTCCACATTAGGGCGCTCATAGTCAGTGTCTATATCCATGGAGAGAGCCCTACCAACAATGAAAGGCAGAGACAGAGAGAGTGAGATACATGGTTTAAGTACTGAGAAAGCTGCTAATATGCTGACTTCTCAGCTTATGAGCACAACTGAGACTGGAATTCTGTTCATAACTCTTTTCGTTCACAAGTCCAAAGTCACTATTGTTTGTATCAGCCTTAATAAATGCTAAATATATATTACCATCAAAACCATTATCATTAACAGACATTCCTTAATTTATTTATAGATAAGGTTCTGTAGAAGTCCAAACTATATACTATCTTTAACAGGAAAAATACTTGTACTATATGCATTAACTCTGAGCTGCATTAAAACAAATTGTAAATAATTGCTAAAAAAAATAGCCTGCTTCTACAAACTCCCATTCAATTCAGTCTGTTCATCAATTCATCTAAAAACAAGTGCAATGATCTCTTGCTATTGCCCACTGACCATCAACAGAAAAGATGCTGTACTTTGGTACAAACAAAACCTGTATTAAAAAGACAGTTAAAGGAATGAAATTAAAAATAAACTGGAAAATGTTTGTATTTAGGAAAATTTGTAATAACACAATATTTAACCTTCACCACAGACTCAACATGCCAGTAAACATCCTATCAGTGATCCTTCAAGCCATAAAAGATTATAAATAACCAAAAATACTGCTCAATGGTTAAATTGACTTAAACTGATCCTTAACATAACACAGCACTCAGGGGGGAGGGGGTAGTCCTACTGTCCCCACTTGTGTTGATTCAATCTAGCTGCCTCACTTGGATCACACAAGGGCTCATCCACAGGTTGCGAGAGGGCAATTTCTGTTTGACTGGGCAGCAGGGGGCAACCCTGTATAATCATACACTTAGCAAGCCAATAAGTCCCTCTTCTTAATAAAGTTCTGTTGATCGGTTACTACATGGTCACTCCAGACCACCTATAATTACAACTGTAACATCATTCAAACTCATGTTTAATGGTGAGATAGGCCAGATGGTAGCTTAAAATCCAAGGAGTTTGCTGTGTTTAGCAGCACACCACTTCCAGCTAAAATGCAGAAACAATTGTCTCTTTCCAAATACAGAGTGCTGGTCATTGAGTACAGCACAAACTGATACGATTTTTAATTTAATGTCAAGAGTATGAATAAGCTTGTTTAAAACATCCTGTCCATTAATATGAGAGACTTGCAAAAAGCAGGTTACACTTGAGAAATGAAGTTGCACAAGATGGACACGGACCCTCAAAATAAATTACACCTCCATTTAAATAGACTGTAAACCATCAGTTCAGTCAGTACCTGGGTTTTCTGTTGGCACAAATATGAAAAACAGTTCTGAAATTTTATTAAACTAAAAATAATACTGGCACATAACCATAGTAAATCCTGTCCTTATTACAGTATATGGATGTCAAAAACTTGTTGATTTGCTCTCCTGTGCTTGACATTTTGTGTCTTCTATTATTACTATGCCGTGTGCCACATTTTTACCTTTATAATTTCTCTTAGGGATAAAAAATGTTCATTTTAAACTCAGTCTAAAAGCTCTCTGGTTCCCCTCCAATCCAGCACACATTCTGTAACACTTATCACTCAGAGTGACAAGGACATGTAATAACAAACAGATGATACAGCAGTCTCAATATTTTTTCTGTGTTCTGTGGATAAAGCTACTGTTACAGCCTACCTTTAACCTACTTTTACCATCTTCACCACATTCTGTTGCATACACAAAACTAATCATATGTGCTAATCTGTCTTACAAGAAATTCAACACAAGTCCCCCCCTAGAAATGATCAGCAAAAACCTTGCTTTCTTCCCTGACTACTGGGTAACACTGGGCACAGATGTGATAGCTGAATAGGTTTCTGATGGCTGGACAACACAATACTGTTGGATATTTGGCATCACTGGACTTTCTGCCAGTGACTTGGTGCTTGCTTACAGTGACAGAAAGGCTTTGCAAAGTTTGGTGAACGGGGACAATAAAAAAAAAAAAAAAAAAAAAAAAAAAAAAAAAAAAAAAAAAACTGTTAATCCCTTTTCTTTACTTTACGTGTGAACATCATGCTACCAAAAAGATACAAATATATCTGCTCACTGGCTGCTTTATTAAGTATATCAGGCTAGTACAGTAGTAAACACTACAGTGCCTTCACAGTCTCCAATTCTCAAGCCAACAACAGATATCTCTAAATAAAGCCTTCAGTCCCACCATAGATAATTCTTTATTGTACCTGGATATGCAAACATTCTCAAACTAATTATATGCTCTTAAACTTTTAACATATAACTGTCTACATAGAACAGGCTGAAGGGCCACGATCAATGGCGTCTGATAGCATGTATAAAGAAACCCCGTATCTGGTGCAAAAGTGTGGCAAATCTCACGAGAGCTTTTCTCAATGAAAACAGAAGGCTGTGACCTGGTTCATTCAGTAGTTCACAATCCAGACACAGCAGTCCTTGTGCTCCATTTACATACGGCCCAGCATGCAGGAAGGCAAGGATGCTCCTGCTGTCACACTCTGGCTGCTGGATTATTGTTTGTCAAATGTTCCCATGTAGCACTGGGGTAGAAGTGCCATGTAGATAAAGAGTGCATGAAAAAAAGAGGTTAAAGGAGGCTAATGCATTCAAGTCACCAGACTGTAAACTGATTTTTAAGGCTACAGTTGCATAGTCCCCAGAACAGTAGGAATAAACCTCGTGCCCAGCAGTACAACGTGTGCATTGTGCTCAATTACAAATGAGTAAATGACATAAAACTCTAGCTGTTCATCTGTATTATCTGCTGGAAGTATCTTCTGTTAGACAGTTTTGGGAGAGACAAGACAAGGACAAAGTGATTTCCAGTGACACAGGTCACCAGTACCTACAGTCCCTCCCTTTTTGATTATGCAACAGTATTGACAGCAGCGACCGTTGTTCAGCCTGGTACACAACTCATCTTGGATCTCTCGTGCGCCCCCACCCCAGGATGTTGAGAACGGCCCACATTCACCGCATTGGCCCACCCACACAGTCATACCCGATCGGTGACAGGAATGCACAGGAGCTCAAGCTGCTCGTGCCGTGCCATTTGTCCTCGAATGGCAGAGCAGCTTTGCGAGGAACCGCCCCCTCAGGCACTACAACCACACAGGCTTGTTATGTAACCAAGTCTACAAGTGAACATGGCCAGGGAAAGCGCAGCATAAGGGGATGGCAGGAGGCACCATGCTTCCTCTGGCTTGGCCAATGACAGTGAAGCTAGACAAAGCCATCTCCTCTGTGCCAGGTCTGCTCCCGTCAGTGGCACTGACGAACAGCTTACTCTTGTCGAAGGATGGGAGGAAGCCCAATCTGCAACACCTCATGTAACAGACCCAAATTCCTCCAGTTTGTCCATGAACCTTACGCTCATGCTGTGCAAGAGGCCTTTGGATCTCCACCAGCTGTTTCTCCTGCAAAGTCTGCTTCAGCTCAGAGACTGCTGAACTCCACGTGACCACATGGAATGTTAATATGCACTTTTGTCGCCAGAATGTGCTTGCTGATGGTCTTCTGCAATCGGGGAGGTGGACTGTGCTCCAGCAGAGTCACAAGGCCAAAGCAGGGGGACAGAGCACACATGACATCAACTGGCCCACATAAGCTTCACAGAGATTTAACAATACCAATAGCAACATTTTTTTGTCAACATGAATCCCTTGTTTTTTTTTTTTTTTGTTTTTTTTTTAAGTAACAGCACTCCTCCCCCTTCAAGGTTTATTTGTCATGGGTGAACAACACAGCATGGCAGTGTTGTCACCATGAAAAGTTTTTGTTTCCAGGCATCTCAGCAATATAAATATGTAAATAAGGTATAGGAAAGTTAAATAATAAACACTGAAATTAAGAAAAGGGAAAATAAAATAAATAAATAAATAAATAAATAAATAAATAAAAATAAGATATGAGAATATACATGGGGGGGGACAACAGAAATGGAAACCAAATAACAGCAGCCAAACCAACAACACACAGCAGCCAAGCTAACAACAACACACCACAGATAGCGTTTTATACAATGGGGGGGGTAGGCAGGCATACAGGTAATAAAGTGATGTTGTAGTAAAAACAAAATAATTAATGGTCTAGTATCATCGATGCAAATTTGCTAACCTTTTGGAAGAATTGCATTCAATGTCCAAACAACCGACAATCCAACTCTCCTCTTTCCTCTACAAATGACTAGACTAGCACAATACTGTGTGAAAAACCCATCAGGAAAGAGGACAGCTGACTGTTTGAGGCAGTCTAGCAAACCGCAGAATAAGGGCAGAGAAAAGATAGTATTTTGCAGAATGATGTTCTTCTGACTGTTAGCGCCTCCAATGTAGGTTTATACATGCTTACATCCATGGTGCTATTTTCACAAAGACACAAGCCAATCAAAGACAACATGTAGCCGGGACACTCTTGGTAGCACGAGGCTGGGATGTGCGAAAGCAATCCTGGGCATCCGCGCCTTTTCATAACCACACTGAACTGTAAACTTCATGGGCGGGTCTTCTACCAGCACACCTACAACATATACAGTATGAGGTACTCAAGGGACATGTTGGGTTCCATCAAATAAATACTAGTGTGCATCAGTTACATATCTACTCCCAAGGATATGCAATTACCACCTGAGATGAAATGCCAAAGTGCTCATTCAAACATCATTCAGGCATAACATTGTCTAGTTGCTTGCTCTAAACCTTCTAGAGGCATATGCTTGAGAAACAGCTGGCAGTCACACTATCTCCCAGGATGCAGGACTCTGTATAAGGTCATGAACATGATGTGTGTTGGCATTTGCTTGAGTAAATTTTCTTAATCCCTTATTTAGTTTACCTGTTTCATGTTCCATTTGGCACAATGCAGCCGGCTGGAACAAGCCGCTCTAAACAAGCCACTGCTTCTAAATTCTAACGCCAACCAAGTGAAATTTCTCTTCAGAAACCATCGTTTTTCAGCAGAGTGTAAAGAGGTCAGCACTCCATCTCATTTGTCCAGACATTTTATTTACCATACATTTGAGCTAAAAAAAAAAAAAAAAAAATACATGTACATTTACAGTCTAATGCAATGTCACTAACTGGATGAATGAATTACTTCATACAATCCCGTTACTGAAAAACGCCTGGTTTGTGCACAGAAAAGGGTATTTTTAGGCCTTACAATTTCTGCATCTGTCCTAATTAATAAAATCTCCAGGTGAGAGACATCGTGCACCTTTTCATCAGACAGCCCCTTATAAGACTCCTAAGATGGGCATCATAAAGTGGCACACACACCCTTACCATGAAGGACTTACATAACTTGAGGTTTATCTATTACATGGCTGTATGTGTTAACTCTGCAGATTTGGATTTGGGACCAGCTCAGCTGTGCAATTTTAGCGATGACATAACCGGCTGTCCCTGGACATCATCGCTTCTGTACCTGTATCTTCACATGGTTGACCATCATGTTCCAAAACCGAGCATCCATGCCCGTCTGTGCTAATATCCCGTGTTTACCTGTACTGTACTTCTGTGCACTTGCTTTCAAAGACACCTTTAGCAGAGACTCGGACAGGTGTCGCACATGATCCTAAGAAAAACACACTTTTCTGCAACTTTGCCCGTAACTGAATCGCAACGTGTGGAGGCGTTTCAACCACTTCTGAGCGCCACGCTGCCGTTTGTGAATGGAACGGCACTTCGGTCGTCCCTCAAGCGGCGGGGCGCGCAAGACGTGAACAGCATAACCTTCCCTCCCAACCGCGAAAACAACGGTGTTGCCTGTAGAGCCGTCAAAACGAGTACAAGATGGATGGCGATCGAAAACTCTGTGTGTGTGTAGGGGCTGGAATAGCATGCTGCCAGCAACGTGAGCCGCTGTCTGTCACCACGTCCATGCCTACCTTCCCACGGCTGCAGGATTGACCCACATGCCAGTGTGGACCAGCCTGGGGTTCCAGGCTCCCGCTGTCGGGGCTGCTGGGAAACAGGAGGGCGGATCCGAAAAGACGGAGCGAGGAAAGGGGGCACTGGAAGTTGAGAGTGGAAAGAAACTCGGCGCTGTCACTTTAGTGAGTCACGGAGGACGGCAGCATCTCCATCGCTCACGCAGACGGAGGATGTGCAGTCCGCGCAGCTCCCTTCCCGATCGGCCGGCCTCTCTCCCGATCTCCTCGTTCTGTCCAAACGCTCTGCCTGCGCGCAAAGTTTCTTTGCGGACCTCGTCCGCCTTTTTGAAACCAGCTTCAGTTTTTGTTCTCCCGGCTGATACTCCCACGAACCACCCCCCCCGACACACAGGCCGCCGTGGCTTTACGTCACGGTGAGCGACCCAGCCCACCGAACCACTAAATCACGCGGCACGTAACGCCGGCGGCGCATATATCCCGGGCAACGACCGGTGCGCCGCGATGCACCGTTTCGGGTTAAACAAACACACGCAGCCGCCGCCCCTGGCCTTTTACCACCACCACAATGGAGGCTCGCAAGCACACAAGTGCGGATTTATTGCTTTTAAACGGCCAGTCCGGCACACAGAGCATCTTGACAGACACGTTGTGAGCAATGGACAAGCGGTTACCGATCACAGAAGAAGGCACTTGATTTTATTCCTTACTTTTAAAATTATTCACTTTTTTGCAAACACATTACATTTACGAGCTGAATCCAAACCTGCATTCTTAAACACGGGAATGATGCTGTCAGTATCTAAATATTGCAAGCATAATGGGGGGTATTTAAGCAAACTCGGTATCCCCCCCCCAGTACAGGTGTCCCTCGACATACGAAGTTCCCGTTTAAGAGAAACAAGATCAGTTTGCACAGTAATGTAGTCACGTCTCCGACTTACGATTTTCTCCTGTATAAAATCCCTCGGGGCTATTCGCAATATTTTTTTGGACTCCGCAAGCCAAATGCCTGACCAGTTGTTATGCCCCTAGTAAATATATTAAATTTTCTTTTGCTGTTAAGAAAGGTAAGAGAAAGCCACATTAGCCTTGTCTTCCCCCTGGCCAAATGTTCAAATTCTGCCGCGGTCACACCAAAGATCTTGAAGAAATGGCGTTAGCGTCCTCTATTGGTAAGTACCGTATTTAGGCTACTTATGATGGGGAAAAAAAAACAGATGGCCTAAAAATTATTCTTGAAGCAAAAATTTGGGGAAAAAAAATAAAGTATAATCAAAGTTTAAACGTTAAAGCATAAGAAACCAGTAATCCTCATATAAAAGTCCCTTAGATAATTTCTTCACAATTACTCTTAAATATGTTCAATTTCACCAGATTATAAAGACGAGTGAATCACTACTGAAACAATTGATATTAAATTAAGGGCAAGCTGTAGACTGCATTGCTGGAGGGTGGTCAGAGATGCCCGTTGGGTTTCCTCAGCATACAGGGTGGGAACTAAGTGACATTTAAAAGATTTTAATTACTCTTTTTAACTGGTTCTGTTCACACAAGCATTGTGAAACCTCTATCCGAAAGCCTGACACCCACACCAATTTTACAGGGAACACAGGTACCAAGTTCCTCTGACATGCATAAAGCAAGCTGTCCAGTTCTTTGTGTTCTACAAACTTAATGTTTTATGAGGCTATGCCACAGTTGGAGGAGAGCGTTAGTCACCTGATTCATTCCGTAGCCCAGTAGGAAAGCAAGCTCAACACAGGAAATGCACAGGGTGATGAGGGAGCAAGAACCCCAAACATCACAACCACCCAAAGGACCATTTGCCAGTTTGTGTTTCAGTGCCTTCTCGCCAGGGACCGATGGTGTTGAACAGCAAGCGGACAGCAACTTGCTAGCATAGCTCTGTAAAGGATAAGCCTTTCTAAAGTTTTAAATTTCAGTCTTTGAGACGAAGAAGAATGAAATGTGGCAGAAATTTGTCCACAGACCACTTCCTTTTTTTCATAGATACAGTAAAAGTAACCCATAATACACAAATAAGACATCTGTTGTGCCAAGCCCTTAACCACTACACCATCTACTATATGTTAACCAAAACGAGTCAAAATGCTAAGGGTGAGTGATATTTTCAAATAAATAAAACAGCCTAAATGAAATGTTTAGAAGAAAAAGAGTATGACTCCTACCGTAACTACTCAGCAGTTGGAGTAAGCACCAGCTTTCTCACATTTTTATCGGTGCTGGCAGGAGCTGTGGTTCCTCCCTCTCTGTGCTGGCTAGGAATTGCAATTTCAATGGTTACCACAGTTGTGTGCCATGAGAAAGCTATGCCCTTTGGCCCCGTTGGCGACGCTCAAATAGTGCCAGGGGGAGTAACATGGCAACGATGCCCGAGTAAAAAGGGGACCTTGGGAGTCTGTAGGCCAGAAGAGTAGGGGTGGTAACAAGCTTGGAGGTGCTCCCACGCTGACCTCACTTAGAGTACATATTTCGCACTGCTCTTTCACACATCAATCAGGTCACACTTAAAATTTAGTCTACAAACTGTAAGAATGTGGACCTGGGCTGTTAACTGTGAAGTTGTATATATATTTCAGTCTTTCAGATACAGATCATACTTTTGCAGAATATATACAGTAGTAATGGCAAAAGACTTATAGCTGCCTGTTATAAAATCCAGTCTCCCACACAGGTAATGGGGAGTCACTCTCAGTGGAGCTCTCGGTCTAAACACTGAGAAGTCAGTCCACTAAATGGAGCAAATGGGCTGTCCCCTTGCCCAAGCCCCCAAGGCCATCCCACGTGCAGCTCAGCATCCACACAGCCAAGTTTCTTCGACCCCTGTTTTGCCTGCCATCTGGGCCAAAGTTAACACCTGCTGTTGTGCCCATCTTAACTCCCTAATTCAATTAAAGAAATACCAAACCTCAAACTAATAAAGTCAATTTTTGTAACCACTGAAAATTTTAGATGTTGCTCTCCTTATGCAGTGCATAGCATAAGGCACAATCACACCTCTGTGGATTGTAGAGTAGGCTGAGGTTTGGGGGACTTTACGTTCTGCATTGCCACCAGACAGTCTGTTGTTTGCAGGGAGCCTAAGTTTCAGGTCAGATGATGGAACATGCTCAGGACAGTGAACCTGGAATGTACAGTGCTGCCCATGCCAAAAGTACATAGACCTGAGAAGATAATGGAGAGAGAGAACAAAGAGAACAAAGAGTAAAAGAGTGCTGATAGACCAGAGACAAGATAAAGCAGCTTCTTTTCAAACTGACTTGGAGGGCACACAATTTTGGCCTTGTTCTTTATCTACTTACTCCAACATAGTAGGAGCAAGCCCAAGGAAGTCATAGATAACAAAGAGCACCTCATCAATTTTCAAGAGCACTTTGTTGTACATCCTAAGTTGTCCACCCCCTAATTCTTGACAATGAAAATCTGCTGATAGTGGGGAAGAGCTCATCATATGGGCAGAATAGCTGCCCAGGACAGCAAGAGTTCAAACAATGACAGACTTTCTTTTAACAGGTAAAGGGAAAACAAGGAGATGCCCCCCACAAGTTAAATAAAAGAAGAAACCCAAAAGAGGTAAACATTTCCCCCCATAAAAGTATAAAAGTCCAACAGAAATCCAACCCTACAGAAGTCAGGGAACCCATCATTCCCTTCGCTCTTCCCTGAGTCTTTCCTCTCCTTGGTAGTTTTTAACCAGCTTTCCTCATGTAGAAACCATTCATTTAGAGGCAGCTGTGGTTCATTATTGTACAACTGACATGAGGTAAACTCCAAAACCCTGTCCAATCAGTATAACGCTTCCTGTGCTAAGTTTTTACCTTCTAACTCAAAATCTACAAATTCTATATATCTAAACAATGTACCTGTCAGTGAACAATAAGACAAATAGCGGTGATTTTACATGCACATGGATGTTTCTGAAATAGACCACTATCGTTCTGTGTACAGGACATGCACAAATTCAAGAGGAATATACCAGAAAAAAATCACCCTGATGTAGTATACTTGAAATCCTTAGTTGCAAAACATCAGCTCACTCAAGAAGGAAACTGCTGCTGGGTGTCAGCAGCCTAACAGAATGGTTGTAGAGCAGAGACTGAAGTCCTGCTAACATACCAAATCATTTATTAACCAAAACACCCAGTGGAACCCAGCAACTCACACTAGATCATTCAGATCCTGCCCATTTTGCTGGTCACACTCCAACGGCTATGGAACAAAAAGGTTTGCTAAATCAAGTTTCGAGAGACTACACCCTCATAAAAGCTACTTAACTGAAACTGCTTTTATACTGTACAAATGTATAAATGGACTCATACTATGCAAAAAAAAAAGGAAAAAAAAGTTGCCAAGGCTAAATGACACATACTGCAGCTGGAATTGTTTTCACATGAATTTACAGGCAATGGACACATTAAAATTATATTGTGCAATATTATTAAGGTTAATTTTATTATGAAATACAATTAGAAAACCAAACAATGAAACTGATGAGTAGCACGTGCACTAGCCTTTACCCATTACTCAGTTGGCTGCCAGTCTCAATGTATGTGACACTATGACAAATAGAAATTGAAAAGGCTTCTGATACTTTTCTTAAGTAAATGATGTACAGAATGAGTAGCATTAAGAAATTATTACAGTGTCTAAATTATATAGTCCAGCATGCACGTGCATGCATTCAAAATTGGAATTACAACTTCAGCATAAGTCCATAAACCTAACACACTGTAGGAGATCTATAAACATGCAAAAGAAGTATCTAAACAGACAGATGACCAAAATGAAAATATTAGCACAAGGCATTAAGCAAGCCAAGAAAAGTACTGCAATGTGCATATACTTTGAAGATCTATGTTCCTTGAGAGTACAAGTATAAAAATAAGGACAATAAATTTACTAAAGCTTTCCAGATTCTAACCACATACTAAGAAACTTGCTGGATATTTATGTCCCAAGCGTTATTAACTTTACTCCACTGTTAGTACCTTGCAAATCTAATGTTAGTGGAAACTAGTATCTGGAAAAGAAAAAAACCCAACTAGGCTCATTAAAACACAAGCTTAACAGCTTCATGCAGTTCTTGTATTTGGTATCACATTCATTCTGCTAACATCTCATTCTACCTCATTTCAGAAATGCTCTATTAGCTTGAATTGGGACTGTGAAGGTCATTGGAGTAAAGTGAAGGCACTGTAGTGTTTCTGGAACCATCATGAGGTGATGCGAGCTTTGCAACATGCCCCAGTATCCTGCTGGAAGTATGAGTGAGAAAGGTTAGACTGACTATGCAGAGAGGAGATGTACTGGTCAACAGCGATGTTTTGGTACGTTGTAATCAAATGATTCTCAGTTCATAGCAAAAACCAAATGTGCGCAGTAAAAACATTCCTACATCTTTCCCACATTACAAACAATTAGTCGGTATTGGCCTGTTGTACCTAATAAAGTGTCCAGTGAGTGTATACAGAAATATTTTTGGAAAAATATATATTTTGTATGCTAGATAAAAAAGCAACTAGAATAAAATAAAGCTACATACTTTATTTATTTAAGGCAAACACTGCTCAAAAGTGTGCTGTCAAAATCTTTTAACAATGATGTAACCCTGTTTTGATCTTTCTATTTCCTCACTGACAGGAATGTGAAAGTGCACGGCAGCATATTTGGACAGAAATCCCTGAAAAGCAATGGAAAAATCCATGCTGGTGTCAGGTTATTTCTGGATAGCACAAGAAGCCTGGTTCCTGTGGAGATTGCCTTGGGTTGGCAACATTTTTTTTCATACTGTGACCACATGTCATTCACAACAACATAGTGACAGCCTCAGAGTGACCATACTAGCAATGATAAGTCAAGAGGCTAAACAGCGAAAACACTATTCTGTTTGTCACTTGCAACATGTAGCACAGAATTTGCTGCTTCTAAGTGTTGAATAACTGCACTACATTTTGTAAAAATGGGACAGCATTGTGGTGTTGTGAGTACTGTTGATATTGGTAGATGTGGGTCAGCCCATGTGGAGTTTGGATGCTCTCACCATATTCATGTTAGTCCCATCCCATATTCCATAGATGTATTTCATATCCTACTGGTCACTTTAAATTGCCCTCCATGCACATGAGTGTGTGTGTGTGTGTGTGTGCGAGAGAGAGATGGTCTGATTTCCCACCTGTGGTGTGCCATGCCTTATGCCCTATACATCTGGAATAGGCTCTGTACCACAGCAATGCTATACTGGACAAGCAGATATGGATGACGAATAGATGGATGGATTTCATAGAAAAGGTGGTGTTGGCTTTGAAACCCGCCATTTTCCACTGCATAGATCAGGATGGAAAGATCAAAAGACATGTTTACTGTGAAACCATTTCATGAGTCTGAAAAGTTAAATGCTATTCTCACAAGATTTCAATGAGGGCAAATCCTCTGAACTATAAATTCAACATTGCTCTCAAGACCTGAGCTACTGTACACCCATTGCCTGTATTTCCAGAGAAACAGACTTTCTGTTAAGGCACATATCAGATAATAGCAGGCCATTAGGAAAGAACAAAAATGCAAAAGTACCAACTTAACCTGTGCTGTTATGCTGAGCTACTGTACATTACACTTGCTCTTCAGAAAGCCTCATTACGGGTGTACCAGTTAAACAGCAAAGCGTACTGTCTTTGCCGCGCTGGAAACAACGCCTTTAGTCCCCTTTGTTCACCACGGTGTATGTGTTGTGGTATTCCAAAATTTAATCCTGAGTGAGTGCCTAAGCACAAAGGAGACGGGCCCTCTCCCAGAGCATTAAAGAATTTAACAGCTCTGCAGCATGCAGAAGAGCACAAACAACCTGTAGTTCCAAGCCATGACTCAAGCAGTGTGTCAGCAGTGTTGCCTCAGTGCTCAGAACTTGAAAAACAATTCCACCAGTCCAGGTTGGCATACAGATAATTGTTTTTCCTTAAAACCCACACAGCAAAATACTGTGAACAGAGCTGGGTGTGCCATTTTGGGCAAACTACCTTGTCTTCCATGCACGAAATCCACTCTACCCTTTGATCCAATAGTGCACAATGCTTACTTGCTTGAGAATATTTCCAACCACAAATGCTGACGCTCCAGTAAGCAATGCTGCTAACTTCCACACCACATGCTTTATGAGGAAGTCAACACGCGAATGTAAACAGGTGCTTCAAAAGCTGCACTGTACTGACACAACAGAACATGGAAATATAAAGATACACAAGACTGTGGCCTGAATGTTATCATCTTGACATAAATGACTTTTGGTGTAACTCCTTTTTATTTTTCCTACGCTCGCTTTAGGCAAGCCATTTCCTCAGGCAGAGCGGCCTGCTTTCCACCTATCTTAGTCCCTCAAATAATGTAAATATTTGAAAAAATATGGTAAAGATTAGACTCTGCATGGGAGGGAAACTAATGTAAACATTCCTCACATGCAGTGAGTAAAACGGTTGGGCGACCAGTGAACCAACAGAGCTTCCTAATTCTAATTTAATTAAAGTGCGGCTGACTTGGGGAAGTCAAGTGCGATCTTATTAAAGGCAACCAGGAAGCTCTGACTGTACTTGGAGGCCTTTAGGCTCTAACACAAGTTCAGGCAAAACCCTGAAAGGGAGTAAATAATAGATGAAACTAAAGACACCGCCAAATCTGACCAACTCCTCTGCAAGTCAGTCTTCTAATTTTTTACAGTATAAGCTTTACCAAAAAACTCAATTATGAAACTGGTTATTGAGCATTTCTATTGCATCAGTGTAGAAATTTAAAGTAAATATTATGCATTCACAAAAAACACATTTGGTTGCTACAACCTTTTTGCACTATCGGCAGATGTCTTGTCTTTATATTCTACTTTTCACAGAACTGAGGTCATGTGTTTTGGTTCAAGCTGTTTCCAACATTATGACAGACTGTATAACTGGGACTACCACTGTTTTAGAGTAAAACTGAGTTTGTCTAAAATTCTAAAACCATTCAATGTGACACATATGCAATAATAAGGAAGGGGGCAAATGCTTTTATTTTTCTTATAATTCAAAGGAAACCAGAAAGTCTGTCTGTTTAATATTGTACTGAAGTCTTACAAGTACTGCTGTTGGCCTTTTTCTATAGTAGCTTTGCATTTAATGCTACCATTGTTTCTGCTCCCGCCTCTGTTACTGTGACCCAGTTTTACTGCTTTTGCATTAAAAAAGAAACAGGAACACACTTGAACATGGTTTATCTGCATTCACTAAATAAGGTGAATGGATTGCAGAATTTCTTTGTGGGATGACTGGTATGTAGCTGTATCTAGTTATCAGAAACCTATGGGAAGAACCACTGGAATAAATAGAAACCATGGGTGTAATAGAAGTGGCGTTAGGTGAAGGACATACCTTTCTCATGTTGAAGATGTAATCTAACACCCCCACCTTTTATCAAAAACAGATCTACCCCTTAGTGTTGATGATGAAAACACAGTAACTTCCTCTGACAAACCATTCCGTAAGTTTTCAGTTTCTCCACGAACATAATTTAAAAATGCAAAAAGTAAATAAATAGCCCATAAATCATTCGATCCAAAAATTGCAGCATGGTGTCACATGTCTTTGTCCCCAAGGGGTCCTGCTTCCATCAGCGAGATGAAGTTTGTCAATGGGGGTTGTATAACTGACAGTCAGAACCACAGCACTCAATCTGGCCTGACATTGGGTGTGGAGGTTATTTAAAGGTACATGGAGTGCAGAAATCCCTGCCAACCTCATTTTCTCAGTTCAGACACAAATGGGCCCTTTTCCTATAGCAACATGTGTACGTGTCTAAGTGCACATTAGTCTGTGGTGGATGTTTTGGATGAGTGGATATTTCAAAACAGTCATCCTGCTCAGAACAATTGGGGTCAATTATTAGCTTTGCTGCAAGAGGCAAGAGTACTGACATTGCAATTTGGCCTCTCAACAGACAAGACAGACAATGCACTGCACCCAAATTACTTTGGATTAGGGATGTTGCGATTATCCGTTTCACAATGAACTGGTATTGAAAGCATCACAGTTGCCAAACTGTGAGAATTTTAGAAACCACTGTAAAGTTTTAGAAGCCTGGCTTTCCACATTGCCCTGTTCTGAGTCACATGTGAGCAGTGACCCAGACTCTGCGTTCCAATAACACTTTAGTTGGAATACAGAGAGCAGATGTGCTGTGAAAATGACAGAGCAATCTGACATATCTATGAAATTGGCAGTGGTCGTGCAAGGTTCAAACATGTAATCTGCTTCAGCATCTCCATAATCACCATCCATTCTTCTAAACCCAAGTTAGGATGAAAAAGATAATCTAGCTAACTTTTCGTGAGCTTTCTTAAATAATTGATTGGGCTTGCTGTAGCAGTTCCTTACAGAGCAACTTTAACGTTACTTGCATAAAGTTATATACGCATTTTTCGTATAATTGGTGCCGACCAGGGAGGAGAGGAATGGCTTAAGATTCTGGCCTCTCTGCATATTTCTAAGTAGTTAAACAGTACCCTATAAAATAAATTAATAGTTAATAATGACAACATTTTGGTCCGTTTGCTATGTTGAAAATATAGTATAATCATTAAATCTGCTAAACACTTTCTACAATGGATTAGGCCAATTATATTTTTAATTAACTTTAAGCTTAAAACTGCTTCTGATCCCACAGCAAATACAAGTCATCCAACTACTAATTTCATTTAAAAGTCTGCAATTTAATATATTTTTCATTTATTCCTAAAAATGTTAAATATTTTATTAAATGTGGTTATTTTTATATATTCAAATGGTAGGTTGAGTTTTTTGCTTTGTAAAGGCAGCTACAGAGAATTCATACATGTGCCTGCTTTTCCCTCCCATTATATTGTAAAGACCCACTCTGCCTGTATTGTGGGCGGTGTTACACAGAACTTGGGAAGTAAGACTTTGGGAACACAACGTTTATTCTTCCATATCTACACAGCAGCACACAATGAGCAACCACAAGGCATCCCGCAAAGCTTCAGAACACAATAAACAGTGAGGGGCCAGGATTCCCCCATAATACCCCACAACAACTGAACACATAACTACTGTATTTACACACATGCTGCAATGCATGATGGATGAGCCACAGCTCCACCTGTGTCTGCTAAAATATTATTTTTTAATAGAAAGTATATTTGCGTTTTATTTGCAGGACCAGTAGAATATTATCAACAAAAATGAATTACACAGTGTTTGTGCCTTTTTACTTTCATAGAATCTCAGATTAACTGAGACGATAAACAGGCCATCAAAATCTCATCCCTACTGGGGATTCATTATTTAGATACAATTAAAACATGTTTTCGCAGCAAAATTTCTAGAACAATTTTCAATTTCTACATGTAGCAGCCAAAGAATTCATAAAGCATATTCAAGTTCATCCACAGCCTGCGGAGATGTAACAGTTAAAAAATCAGTTTTATACTGCTTAAAGACTGTTGCACACCTTGCCAAATAGTTCACCACAATGCATTTTAGGAGGGAAACAACATGTTGCACCATCAAACTTGCAAAAGAGTAAAGATCTACACCCTATACTTGACTTGACCAGCACAAGTTCAGGACAAGGTTGCTTAGTATGAATTAAGACATGCAATAATAAAGCCTCTAGATGACACGGTGGCAGCTGAATGAGGGGAGAGTTCAATGTGTATTATAGTCTGGAGTTGGAAAAGATTATGATGGCATGTCCAGGTTCAGAAGTCTTATGACCTGTGGATAGAAGCTCCTCCTGAGCCTCTTCGTTCTGGCCATAATACCTCTATAGCGTCTGCCTGATTTCTGCAAGTCAAACAGATGATTACTGGGATGAGACAGGTCACTGATGATCCTAGTCACTCTGGTCCTGCATCTCCTGGTGTAAATGTCCTGCAGAGATGGCAGATCAGATCTGGTGCAGCGTTCTGCCGCCCAGATCACTCTCTGCAGTATTTTGATGTCCCGAGCACTGCTATTCCCAAACCAGGAGGTGATGTTCTGAGTCAGGACGCTTTGTACAGCATATGATGATATACATATCACAACTGCTCTTCAGCAAACTACCTTCACTAAAGAATAACAGAAAGGCATTAGATTTCTTCTACAAATTCCATTATTATTGAAATACAGAAAGATTAGTATTCTAAGCTAATAAGAAATGCTTGTACAGTATAAGGAGGAGTTTTTTTGCACTCTTTAACTCCACCATTCTGACACTGAAATCAGCGTATAAAAAAAATAACATCTGAACTCCCAAAGAGCACCATGGAACAAGCACAGGAGACTCAGCTTGGAAAATCCAACATCTCAGAGGTCCACATTCCTCAGACAGTTTTCATTCCCTTTCCTTTCTCATAGTCCCCCCCGGAAACCCCAAACCCAGCCCCTACACCCACAATGCTCTTCCTCTGGCTCAGCAGCCCTTCTTTCACCCCTTCAACAATGTAGTTTTCTGGCTGTTTCTCTTGCATAAAACTTTTTTTTGTACACAGACACTCAGTTCGACAACACATGCTTCTGCCAAGAGAAAAAAAAAGCAAAGCTATTCAACTGCTGCCCTGCTGTCAGTTTGTGCTTTTGGGACTCAAATTTTTGGACGCTACAAATTCATTAAAACATAACATGATTAACAAAATATTTTGGTAAAAAGTACACAGTGATGTGTTTAAATGTTGTTTGTTAATTATTCAACCCTAACAGCAGTCAGCTGTTTGGAGACGGCTGACATTCAGATTCTGTCCCCCTTACCCCACATATTCAGAGCACGCAGATATTGCTCAATAGAAAGGCATCCTTGTTATATGGCTTCCAGCTGTGTGGACCTAGCGGGCCCCCTAGATTCTCTAAGAGGATGGAATGTCTGATACACCACAGCAATAAGAGCCCCCAGTTTCCAACACAATCGCCAGCTCTTTCTACCAAGCAATGGATTCCACGGAGCCGGCTTCACCTACCACCGAATGGTCCAAATTCCACAACTGATAACATAAGTACATGCCTCATTAAAAGATTCGGAACCACAGGACAGGGCAACCCTGCCCTCCATGTCAATAGCTATTTATATTAAATGAGCAAAGGCTTAAATAAATAATTAATACACACTGAGCAATTACCAAAAAAAAAAAAAAAAACTCAATATTCCTGGTTTAACAGAGGAAATTCACAATAAAAATAATCTTTTCTTCATTTTTGCAAAAAATTTTTAAAAAACAATGAAAAGTGTTACAACAAATATGACAGTACCTAAAGTTTTCAGCAAATGTTAGGTGCGTGGTGAGATCCTGTACCAAAAGGTGACAGTGCCAGACTATTCAATACATAACGCATAATATGTGCCGACACACTGAACTGTCAGTATAGTAGAAAAATGCTATACATGTTTCGCTCTAGTTTGTCAAAGTATAAAAGAGCAACTAGATAGTGGAGAAAAGAGCTGCATAATTTTTTCTAATGCTTAAACTATAATAGAGGTCTGCAACTTGAAAATCTGGATGTTGTGACTTTTGTCTTAAATTCTGCCTGTTAGTTTATGAATGCTTCACAAGTGGAACTGAGCAACCAGCCTCAAGTGAGACGGATGCTTTTTAACAGCTCACATCATCACGCAATTTTCGGATAAGACAAGAATACGAAGAGGTAGTGTCAACGATCAGCAATAATGATCCAATCTCATAGTTTCTGGTTTGAATCCCAGCCCTGCTCTTGGGCCTTTTAGGTGTACAAACGCTGAATTGGTACAATAAGGTTGTGCTATTGCATAAATTAGTAAATAAATGTAAAGTTTATTGTATTACTTTGTAAGTCACCTTAAATGAAGGTGTCAGGGAAAAAAAAGAATAAAATGATGGCTATATGATTAATAATGAAACCCACAAAATTTCACAATTCACTGCAAGTTCAACTTTCCGGAAACTGCGGTCAGTCTGAGTTAGGAGCCGCAGAGAAGACCGGCAAACTCTTGCTGCTTTCCATCCCATGTTGAACTGCAGCCATCTAATTTGCTGCAGCATAGGTCAAGGCTGGAGTGACGTATATTTGGGCAGAGCCATCCAGTGTTTAAAGTCATTTAACTCAGCACCATTTAAAAGGCAAATATTTACAGCAAGCACCTGCGATTTCCTGTTTTCCTCCCGTTTACGGACACGGCAAATAAACAGCATGGGACAAACTAAGAACGAGTACAATAGTTTCAGACAAAGGGGAAACATGAATGAAGGCTTGCTTTAGAAGTTCCGTGCTTGTTTTTCCTCCCATTCTTTGAGTAATCGTGTAGTTATAACATTCATATTAACAAGTATCTCAGCGGCCATAAACTCCAGTTACCTTACGCTATCTTATAAGAAAAAAAAAAATGGAAACTTCAAATAAGCCACTCTTTTTGAACACTGGTATACAATAAATTTTCTCTGTACCTACTCATATTGTAGCTTACATGTTCAAAAAGTGTCAATGCCTACTGTTTTGCTCTTTTTGCCCTCTGAACATTCAACCAGCCATTCATATTTTACATCAGGTACGTAGAACAGACCTTTGAATGGAACCACTGCAGTTCTAAAGTCGTTCAACACAAACTACCCTGAATGTTTAAGGATAATCCTTGTCGCTCTCATTTTACAGTACAAACATACTGTGTTATAAATGACAAGCGATGCTTGGTTCTTCAGATCTGCACCTGATTCCCAGTGAGATGGATAGAAAAGCTGCACTTTGATGGCTGGACGCGAACCTGGAGCTGGACCTGAAAGCTGGGGAACAAGTTTGCTGGTGGAACTCCCACAGTGAAGGAAACGACAGGGCAGCGGTGGAAGGAAACTGTACCCGGCACAACAAACAGAGAAGCGACATCGTATTTCTGGAAACATCTTCACGGGATCAACAAACCACCATAAACGTCATCAGAATCGACTAGAGATTCGTCCCTCACGGCCATGTCTCTTTACTTGTCTTTCCCTTTCTTTTCACTCGCCAGGGCGAGTCGTGAGGTTTCCCACCGAATTTCAACCAAAGACGCAAAAACAGTTCCAAAAACAGGCAGCAAGTCGATACCAGCACACAATAAATACAAAGCTTTAAAAATAACTAACTTCACTCCCACCCCAAAAAAAAAAAAAAAAAAAAACAAATTTGCTTCACAAATTGGTCAACATCTCTCCCTGCTAAGCCGCTAACTTCGTGCAGGTGAGCTCGGGGAAAGTAACGGAGGATGAAACTGGGCTGGAAGGCGGCTTTGGCGAAGCTGAGGCGCTTACCTTAGCGGAGCCGTCGGCCGCCTCCCGCGCCGTAAGTACAGTACAGTGTAGTAGAGTACAGTACTGCGCTCCTCCGCGCTTTAACCACATCGCTCACCTTTCCGTCCGTTTATACACACACACACACACACACACACGCCCACCGCCACCCCAGTGTCAGCGTGCGTGAGCCAGGAGCGGCGACACTGCGTGCCGTCTGCGCCACACACCCATTTACGTGCATTCATTGAGCAGACAGATGCTTGAGCTGGCACCCAAACGCTGCTTTGGGAGCCATGTTCGTCACGCTCCCCTCGCTGGGCGGCGAAGCACGGCCAAGCGGTCGCAACGCCGGACAAGACAAGAACTGTGAATACCGAGCGCAAGCGCGCTGAAGCTCCCCTCCCTCGGCGCGCCGCCTCAGTTTCCGCTGCCCCTTTGTTGCCGTCAGGCTCTAAACGGCGACGCGCGGGGAACCACTCCTCTTCGGGGAATCCATGTCCCATTTAGGCACGTTTTTTTTTTTTTAAAAAAAGATTGTTTAGTACGCGCGGTGTCCTTACGAATTCGGCTGAGAGAACCGTCTTCGGCGGAGCCCGCGCACGCAGCCCGCTTTCTTCTTTGTCAGTCCTGGGCGACACGGCGGGAAGCTGGCACTGGACGCTGGACCGTTTACCTCACAGCTCAAGAGATGGAGACATCTGTGTCTTCTTTTTCGTCTCGGAGCAAACGATGAACGCAGTTAGAAGCAGCACGACGGGGAGTGTAGTTTGTGCCCACGCCGCCCATCCCTCCCAGCCGCTCCCACTCCAGTCTCACCAGTTTGGACCAGGGAGTAGATCCTGGCGCTGCCCAGTCACTCGGAATCACCGTCACGCCCATCCATTCATAAAGCGGTGCCATTTGTCGCAGGAAAAAAGCAAAAAAAAAAAAAAAAAAAAAAAAGCAGGTTAAATGACTCTGGATGTAAAATATCCGCGATTAATGGGTAGATGGGCTTTTGTGTAAAGGTGGGGAGAAATGATTCTTATCATGGATGTGTAACCGGAATGTGACTGGATCAGGTCCCAGTAGGGAGTCTGCTCAACAAAGAGTGAGAACATGTAGAGGTTTTTCCTTAACTATCTGGATACCCACCGGCAACAGGGCAAGGCACATATTTCAAAATTCAACTTATAATGTGTTAGCATAAGAGCATGCCCCCAAACACCTTGAAAGTGCACCAGAAATTCATAAGGATCAGAAACAATTGTAAATATCTCCAGCACAGAATTAAATCAGTTCATTTACAGAACGACTTTATCATTTTTTGTTATTCACACAAGCTTATCATATATTTCCAAGCAAGTATTCTAATGCTGGTGAAACCGTACTTGGATGAAAATGCCTTTTACTTAAAGCAAGAAAGCATATGTCATGTCATGATAAATTTATACCGGGAGGAGAAAGAATGGAAAGTGTGGTTAGAACGCTTTCCTTACAAGAGAAAGGTTCTTAGTCGGAATCCCACTCCTGCTGCGGTTCCCTTCAAGTTGCTTAGCCCAAAAACCCCGCTGTGTAAAATAATCAGTTATTGAGAAGTTGTTGTCTTGAACAAGGGCATCAGCTAATGGAATAACCCTAAGAATAAGCAGCAGCAAGGACAATTTCAAAGTCACACAGAAGAAACAATTGTACAAAATATTGTCACAACTATACACGCAGATTTGTATCTCAAAGGACACGTGTATGTAACACGTTCATAGCACATCCATAAATTTCAGTGTAATACCTGCAAATGGAGCTTTGAATATTGGAATCTTGAGTATTTGCACAATTTATGTCATTTAAAAGTAGCTGTAAGCGATTCAAATCCCTAATTCTGCATTAACAAATATGGATCATTTTCTTAATCTGTTTCTGTTTCTAGGCTTGAAGGCATGTAAAGAGAGGCTGCCTTTCCACTGCTTATGCTAGCATAACTGGGGTCTTGCATTTGCTCATTATGACTCCGTCACAGTCACAATGTTAAAAGCAATTGCTCTTATTTAAATATTGTATGTCAGTCAGTACTGACTTCAACGATCACTATTAAAATACTTTTTGAAGAGTATGGACTGTAGAGACAACAGGAGGTATATTAGTATGTGACTGGCAAGGATTAGCAAAAGGTTTGCAAGGTGCAACTACCCCAAACTTTGTCGACCTTACAGTTCCCGCTGCCTTTAAATGCTTCGCTATGGAGATACCTTTGAGACATGAGCTGTCCAACAGTCCAGTGATGACTTTCTTTCTGAAAACACAAAGTACAAGTATATAGTATATACAGTATGACAGCTGAAAGAATAAAACTGAAAGACTGTGGACTGTGTTAGTGTAAATAATGTGCAGTGCTGGTGAATGTTGATGTTAGAACATCACTGCACTTTACATTGTAAATGATACAACTGAAACAAGAGATCAAGCTACTGACTGAAGATAACCCAACTCCCTGAACATAAGGCCAAGACTGACATTAAGTTAAGACATCAAGTTGGTGGAGGACACAGCAACTTTTATTCTCTCATTGCTCTTCAGTAGTGGGAGATAATACAGCTGCAAAGCAGTGGCAGATTGTGGGTGCTGTGATTTTTTTTTTAAGGAAGTAAAGGACACTCTGGCTTGACTGAGATTTTCTACCTGTGTTTTCATTCTTTTAGCTGAAGCTGTGATTTAGAAAATTACTTTGCATCATTATACTGTAATGTAATGCAGTGTTCAAGCCAGGCCCAGAACTCAAAACTGTACCCCATTACAATAATGTACCCTGAAGTCAGCCTATGAACCACTTGGCTATAGTTTTCTTTTGTAGTTCTCTTTGGTCAATAATAAAACATGTTTTTGGTTCTGGTGTTTTTACTGAATGGTTGTACTGAATGATACACCTATTCCTCACATAATAGAATTGATTTGTTCTGTGAAATAGCCCTGTTAAGCAAATTCCTGTTGTCAGGGATCAAATTGTCATTATTTATTTAAAAAGTTTCCAATATAAAGTGTATCTCACTTAAATTTCATGAAAATGCCCAAAATAAATGATGTTTTCATGCATTTGACTGATGAGATGTATGATCCAGAATTTGAAAAGGGTGACCCGCACTTGCTAAGCCAACCTGATTTAGATGATCTGGTGAGAGATCTGTCTTTGTCAAAAGAGAAATCTGAACTGGAATGGAATTTGCTACAGAAAGGTACTACAACTTCACACTTTCGTGATCGCCGCAGAAAGTTCAAAGTATGTTAAAGAGAAGTTTGGAGTAATGAAAACTGATGCTAAGCTGAAAGCAGGAAATTTTATTGGGCCCGAAATCTGCAAAATGATGTTTGATACTGTATTCAGAGCAAAACTCAACCCACTTAAACTTGCTGCTTAGGATGCATTTGTGCTAGTAGTGGAAACATTTCTTGGGAACCAGCGAGCTAAAAACCATTCTGAACTTATAAACAACATGCTGACAGGATACCAAAAACACAGCTGGCGGATGTCACTGAAAACGCATTTCTTACATATATTTCTGGATTTTTTTCCACCAAATTTGGATGATGGAAGTGGTGAACATGGGGAGAGATTCCATCAAGATATTGCTATTACTGAAAAAAAAAATCAAGGCCATTTCAATGCCAGCATGATGGGTGACTACTGCTGGTTTCTGCAACAGGCAACTACAACCATTCGCAAGCGCAAAAGCAAGTGCTTAAAGCACTTTTGTACACCCATTATGTTGAACTTAAGGTGAATCTTTTGAAACAAATATTTTCATTTCAGTACATTTTTTTCTTTTTTCTTGTTATGAGTACATCAGCATGGCGTCCCACAATTGTGGGGCAGAAACTAGTTCTGCATTATGTGCAGTTCAGTTTTTGCAGACGTATGCTTAACTTAAGATCCTGACATGATAGACAAAATCCAACTTCAGATTTGGAATCAGCATATTCAATTTAGTAAAGGACACAGACTCCAGCAAGTAGCAGAAGATTTTTTTTTTGTGGTTCAGTGTAATTTATAGCTTATTATTTCACAGAGTTCATTAACCACAAGCACATGGCAGAAGACAGAGGATCCATAAAGCATCCATTTAACAATCATCAAAAATGTTGCTCAACAGACAGTCAGTATAAACTGCCTGGTGCCTCCTCCACTCTGGCCAGTATATACTGTTACTGCCTTTGTTTTGCTGTTCGCACTCATGCTGTTGCTTTTTATAGGCCTAAAGTTTAAACTGTCTTTTTTGTTTACATGCTTTGTGAGGGCTCACATATTTCAGCGACAGCTAAAAATCTGCACAAAACTAGTTTATTGCACACACAGCCGATTAGAAATTAAATAGTGATCATGACTCTGAATGTTTGACTGATGCCCCTAATACCCCCAAGCAAGGTTCTAACTCTGAATTGCCCCAGTAAAGATTATTCAGCTGTATAAATACGTAGATAAATCACTGTAAGTCATATTGAAGAAAAGAATAATAATAAATATGCTACATAAGGTTGGATACCATATATGCTCCTGATCTGAGGAGACTGTCTATAATACACAAAATAGTAAGCACATACAGTATATGTAAATTGTCTTTGTCTGTGCTTTAAGAAGTCAGAGCCATAATAGGTAGGGAATTCAACACTTGCTATGGAAGAAAAATGCGTACGTGAGGCCAAAATCTGTTCTAATGAGTAACTGGCCCGTTGTATGGAACAGGGTGTATATTTTAAGCCACCCCCATTACATGCTGAGCGTATTTACTTCCCCATGGGTTGCCTTTGTCGAACACTGTCTAGACTCATGCACTTGTTCTCAACTTGCAAACACAACAGGGAAAGCCAGTTCATAAGTTGTTTTGGTTGTAACTGCAAAGTCACCGATGCCAAAGTCAGAATCGATAAAACAATAATTATTCACACATTCAAATTTATTTGCATTTAATGTTCTTTAAAAATGTTAAATACAGACTAATTGACCAAAAGTATGTCGACTCCCTTTCTAATACAAACACATTCAACACAATTGTGTGCTTCCAGCTTTATGGCCACAGTTTGGGAAAGCTCATTTCCTGCCCTGGCACAGAGCAGCTGAGTGCCATAAGCACATGGTTTGCCCAGGTTGGTGTGGAAGAACTTGAGTGGCCTGCACAGTTGCCCTGACCTCCAAAATGTTGTGGAAAGCCTTCTCAGAAGAGTGGAGGCTGTTATAGTAATGGGGGGGCAACTCCTTATTTAATGCCCATGGGTTTGGAATATGATGTTCATAAAAAGCACATATGGGTGTGATGGTCAAGTGTCCACACATTTTTGGCTAAATACCGAAGCTGTAAAGATGCAAATTCTTTGCAAGACTACATTTTATCATTTTCGCAAATGTCCTGCATTTAAATTATATTTTTACATGATAAACATAAAAATGAATTTGTTTAGTTTCATTTGTCCTATTTAGTTTAATTTGTTCAGCAGTTCATCCCATAAACTTACCTTGTTATTGATCACCGACACTCTCTAACATGGGAGATGAGGTGTACGCACCATGTGAGACTTACTCTGTTTTGGTGCATTTTATTGACACCTATCGGAAGAGGAGGTAAATACAGTTAGTCTGCTCTGAATGTGGTAACATGCATCATTTTGCGGATTTCATGTCTAATAAAATTCCCCGCTTTTAGTCTAGCATCAGCTTTCATTGCTCCAAACTTCTCCTTAAAATACTTTCAGCTTTCTGCGGCGATCACGAAAGTGCGAAGTTATGGTACCTTTCTGTAGCAAATTCCACTCCTGTTGTCTGGGGGCTAATGTTTGATATGCCACAGGTGTACATTTTAGAAAACACACAGGTGAAGAAAATGCACTTAAAAATAAACTGGAAATTATTCCTGTCTTATAAGATTTCTAAAAAGACCATTATGAGCAGGTAGTGTACCCTACGCTCGAGTGCGGGGCATGCACTTAACAGTGCTTATGCACATAAGTTTGAATTGTTCACATGTTTTGCATCAAAGAAAGAACAGTTTATTGTAAAGTGTCATGCCCAGCGCTTTTTCACACAGGTTTCAGCCAGCACTATTGATGGCTCAGACAACAGGGAAATGGAATGTAATAAAGGCTTAAATACTCTTGCGGCCAGGCCACCCTTGTGACGGAGCAAAGTGCTGATTGGCGTGTTGGAAAGGCCTGCATAGGCTGATTCAAACAAAATGTGGGTGCAAAAGAAAGGGGCTGGTTAACTCCCCCCAGATTGATTTCACTCTGCGGTCTCTGTGTCACCAAACACTGACCTGTCCACAGTGACAATGCTGCCTTTCTGCAACCCAAATCCTCTCCATTCTTTAGCCTGATCTGCCTGGACAAAGTCCATTACAGGACCGCCAATTGATCTTAGACAATATGTCACTGACAGACATGCTCCATGTGGCTGCTTTAGTTGTGATCCTATTTTTCATTGACTCTCTCTGCTAAGTTTGTCATATTGTTGTCTATTTTGACACAATTTAATTAATGTGTCTGGTACACAGTCTTTTATTTATTCCTGTCCTGTCCTATCCTATCCTATCCTGTTGTATTGTACCCTGTCCTGTTGTATTGTACCCTGTCCTGTCCTTCCCTATCCCGCCCTATCCGGTCTTGTCCTGTCCTGTCCTCTCCTGTCCTGTCCTATCCTATCCTATCCTGTTGTATTGTATCCTGTCCTGTCCTGTCCTGTCCTGTCCTGCCCTATCCGGTTTTGTCCTGTCCTGTCCTGTCCTGTCCTGTCCTAACCTATCCTGTCATATCATATCCTGTCCTGTCCTGTCCCGTTTTGTCCTGTATGCTATATTTTTGTGAAATGAACAGTGTAGTAAATTTACTACTAGTTCACCACTGTTAAACTATAAAATTGTAAACACCCATGGTAAATTCATTCCATTACAATGAAGTGTACCTTTTTAGAGACGCTTTTTGAAGAACTACAGTATGTAATTAGACAGAGTAAAATATCCTCATTCTGATAAATGAAGACAGTTAAAAGTCAATGTTGAACAGTGCAGATGAGTCAGTAACAGTTGTGATCTGAGCAACTTGACCCCAGCAGACTGTAGGTACAGTGTGGGTTTGAACTGGATCCAGAACAAGTTTGCAACCTCATTTTGGGTCTACTGCGAGTCCTGCCTGCTGTCAGTGTTCCCCAGTTCCTGTAAAGTCTAATCTTAAGGTACGTTACTTTCCAAACCCAGCCTGCTATCAAGAACTGTTATAACATGTTAAAAGATGAGCTAGATTTGTTGTGCAGAATCCTTACTTTCCCAGCTGCACTTTGGAGTCACCATGGAAACAGTGGCAAATGTAGCAGATGCCCTGAAATTCTTATATTTTCTCATGGAAGATTTTTATTTTTATATTTCCAGTCAATGATTTCCTTCCATAGAATGCCCTGCAATAGAGTGATACCACTGTCTTTGAATTTATTCTGTATTACACCACAGTTCTTGCAAATTTTATAGTTATTTTTCATCTTAAAATCTTACATTGGAGACACGATGGTGCAGTAAGTAGCACTGCCACAGTAACCAGACAGTTTGGTCATGGGTTTCAATTCCACTTTCTCTGTAGGGAGTTGGATGTTTTCCCTGTATCCGTATGAGTTTCCTCTCACAGTCCAAAGATGTGTGTTTCAGGTTAATTAGTCACTCTAAATTGCCCATTGTGTGTGTGTGTGTGTGTGTTTGGACTGGCATCTAATTCAGAGGTTGCTTCATAGCCTTGTAGCCAATGACTCCAAAACAGGCTCTGGACCACTACAACCATAACCAGCATAAAGCAGTTGCTGATAATGGATCGATAAACTTTAAGACTTCAGATGCATTTTGGCTCCATATGTACAGACTCACAGGAACTTGAACAACTTTTTACATTTAGAGAAAACATACTTATTGGAGTTATGTGGAAAACTGATAAGGAAAATTAATTTTGTTTGGGATGATATGTCTTCCGGCCTCTTTTTTGACCACTGACTTAGTATTTGTACTGATGTATGTTCACTGCTGACCATAACCTTATTAACAGAAATGTACTTTCATTGCTTCCTCACAAGCTATGACCACTCCTGTACAGTGAGATTACACGTGAGTTGTACCCTTACGTACTGTAATATCAATAAAGATGCTGTTGTTGTATACTGTATATTAGTGCTGTCTCTTGTTTCTCAGTATAGGCACTGAGGCAGTCTGACAGGAAAGGGCCCTTAGCTTTTCCATCAGACATAGCAACCCAGCGCACTGTGTGTGTTTTGGCACAGATTCCTGGCTCTCGCTTGCTCGCCTTCTTTCTTTGGAAAGGATCTGAAGCAATGAGAGGCAAGCTGTGCAAGGGACACCCCATTGCTCCTCCGGCAAACCTCAGGAAGGCATGGCAGCTCTCACGTCGCCTGAAATCCAGTTGCTCCCCTGCCTTTTTAAAAGCCGTTCAGCTGGTCTTAACACCTTAACCCCTCCTTCCTGGAATGATCAGAATAAGCATTTAACTCTGAAACCTCTCATTGCAAAAATCTTCTTACCCAAATCCTGCCCTTGACAAACGCCACTGGAATGTCATCTTCCTCCAAAACAGTTCTTTGTTATTGAGATGACACTTCCGAAAACTGAATAAACAGAATTCGTAACTGAATTTTCCCCTTTCTATTTCTATTTTGTGTACACTGTGCAATAAGTAGTTTTGGAAAACGTCACTGTCAAGTGGATTTTAGTATTTTCGGGGAAATGATGGACTTTTATGGAAATGTCCCAGGCAGGACATGAAAGCATAAACAGAAGCATTTGACCATGTGGGCCATTACGCTACAACACTCGACATTCCGCTGACCATTCTTTAGGTTTAAAAATATCCTGGAAAGGAAATCACCTCAATAACTATTTCAAGATTTTAAAAAATATAGATTCATTTTACTTTAAATATACACTCATACCCCATTATTTGTTCTCTCAATTCAGTCTGAGATTAGATTATTGATTTTTTTTTTTTTTTCATCTAGTCCAGGCCCACAACATTCAGTTGGGCACAATAAACTGAGAACCCATTTTAAAACTGAAGACTCAAACGAATATGTGTTTGTGCTTGCATCCTATGCATTATTTTTGTCATTTGAAAGTGACATACAGCACAACCTTGGTCTTCCTCAAGCCAGTGCATGCAAATAACAATAAGTTAACTTGAAATAATCTCTATTTCTATGAAGCTCAGTCTCTTCATTGTGTTTGTGCATGACTTTGTTTTTCTAGTTACAGACTTGAATGTTTTTACATAGTTCAGTTCATTAAACTCCAGAAAGGCTGTTTAGTATTTAGAAAAGGCAAAATTCAGTCTCTGATAAGACTTGGACAAGTGGGAGTACTGACATGCAAGCAGTAACGTCATACGCAGAGCATAGGTAAAGACCGAGACACTGACAAATGTTCTCACCACACACACACACACACACACACACACACACACACACACACACACACACACACACAAATGTACTAAATTTAAAGTTTAAAGGTAATAAAATTTGATTATATTTGTTGACTTTATGTAATAAAACATCATATACTGTATAAGGCTCTACACACACATAAACACTGATCAACTTTCTCAGTGAAGCACACACATTAATATACTAAGCTAAATAATTTTAGAGGTAATAAAGTTTAGGGATATAAAACATGACACACACATCAGTCCTTTTGTTGTCTGTACCTCAAAAGAACATGGATCTGATCAGGTGAAAGGGACAACTGAGAGGGGGGCTGTAACAAGTTTAACGGTAAGTTTTGTGATAGATCATGTGTTATAACTTACCCTTCTCCTTTTATACTTTTTGATTTAACACAGGCATCCTTGGATAACTTAGCAAGTTATTGTCTACATTTTTTTTACATACCTTTTTACATTAGATCCTGCATGGTAGCTCAGTGAGTAAAGCTAATGCCTCCCAGCACCTAGGCTGGTTGGACATGACTTTGAATCTGGCTCAGTCTGTGCAGCTTGCATTCCCACCCCCATGCCTCTGTGGGTTTCATCCCACAGTCCAAAGACATGTGTTCTGGGTTAATTAGTAGCTTAAAATTTTTGCTATAAGAATAAACTGTTGTAAATGAGCACATATTAATAATTGATATGCTAATCTGCAGGACATTGCTCTCCTTAAAGATGAAAAGAAACCTCAGAAATACACAGATGGATCGAAAAATATTTTTGCCTGTCACTATTTACACTCCACGTCAACATACCAATTATACTGACAAATATGGCCAACAGAGCTGCAGCACTGAAACAAATTGCTAAGCAACCCAGTTATTCTAAAGCAGATGGCTGAGTATTCATGTTTATTTAACAGTCAAGCACTTAGACAGAGATCCCCTTATTCCGCAGTGACACTATTGTTGCGTCACTGGGAATTTTTATGCACAAGTGCTGTATCTTGTCTTGATCCCTCAGTTGCGGACTGTCCACAATCAGAGTAAATACCATCAAATCCCACCAAAGTCCCCACCCGTCTTCCTTCATCCATTTAACACATCTTACCCAATCTTTTCCTGTAATTTTTGTTCTTCCTTGTTATCTCCCTCCTTTATTTTCAATTTAGTTTTCAGCAAAAAGCAGAATTATTTGTTTGTCTTGACTATGCTTCTCGAGTGCATTGCAGCATTTGTACATCAACAGAATGTTAAAGAATTTAGACTTAAATGTGATGATGTTTTTGGGAACGGAACCTAGATTCACTGAGGTATGAAAATAATGTCAAAACTGCAATATTTGTTATTATCGTTCCTTAAATTAGCGGATGATTTTATCTGAGGGAGTTTAAAATTTTTGGGCTATAATGCAGAAGTAAATAAACAGTGCCACTGTGTATAAGTAAGATTGTAGGATTGTTACACTAAATTTATAAATTAGTTAATAGATTTATGAATTTAGTTATAATTTTCTCATACAGCATCTTAAAAAAAACATTTATTAAATTCAATGACTGCTCAGTGGAATATTGCATAAAAATTGTCTTTGTTCCGTGACAAGGCCTTTCGGCTTTTCCGGGCTCATTTGGATCAAACTCCGTGCAAGAGTGTCAGGAAATAAGCAAAAGAATTTAGCAAATGCTATATTTATGCAAAAAACAGTAGTTTACTCCTGCTGCTCTGGAGAAGAGCATCTTCTGGATTCACAAATGTAAATGAAGCATGTTTTGAGGAAGTAGCTATTCACCCCCAATTTGCACAGCTTCCTTTTCCATGAGGTAAATTTATATGGTTGAGATTTTCCCACCAGGATGCCATTATCTCAGTAACATTAGATGTATATTTAACACCATCATAATGGCTTCACGGTCCTTACAATGAAGACTGCAACACCAGTCTGCGTTTTTGCTGGACTGCATGCTGCTAGACTTTCCTTTCATTCACAATAAAATGAATTTTAATTGGAATTCCAAATGAAAACTGTTGGGAGGGGAAGATGCCTTTCATTCACAGAATCAAGAGGAAGAGATCCGTTTCCATTTCCTTCGTAAATAAACCATGCCTCTGTCTGTCTGCTAGGGTTTCTGAACGGGGGTTTTCACTACGAGCTTGCACACTGGAAAAAAAAACTAAAATCAAAGACCTCGAGGAGCAAAGCAGTACAGATTTTTTTTTTTTTTTTTTAAAGAGAAAAGCACCTTAAAAATAAAACTGGCATTAAATTCCAATGGAGACTGTGTTTCACTGCAGTAAAAGTGTTATTCTGGCCCTGGCAAAATTGCTTTAAGCAGGTTTCTGTGTTTGTAAGGTGCTCTTGCATACAAATTGGAGTTAAACCAAAGATAAAGCAATGTTAGAATATTATAATAAATTAAATGGATTCTCTGTCAACTCATTGGAGATACCAGGCTTGTACTCAGCAGGATTAAACTGGCAAAATTCAAAAAGAGGAAGTGCTAAGGAAGAGACTTCTGAACTTTACAGCATTAATGAATCTCTTCCAAAGCACAGGGATCACTGATTCAAGTTTTCAAATACCTCAAAATTGAGGTCAGTTTAACAATAGCAATCTAAAATTAGACCTGCATTTTTTGGAGCCATTTCAGGATCAGCTGTACTAACAGGGTTTATCTTGTATAGAAATAAGCCCCTGTGCTGCTTAAAAATTACTAATTCAGATCCTTATTGATTATTAAGTATATATGCATTATATATAAGTGGAATATGCTGCTGGATAAATGGGTAAACAGCTGTATATCACTTTCGAATAAAGGTGTCAGGGTAATGAATGAATAAAACTGCTTTGGGGGAGAGGCAGGACAGGGGCGCAGCTGGTAGCACTGGTTGCTCAGAGGTCCTGAGCATTGGGTTCAAATATGGGAACAAGTTCAATTCAGTCTATGTGTAGGTTCTTCTCATGATTTTGTTGAGTTCCCCTGGGTGCTCTCATAAAGTCCACAGATGTGTGTTTCAAGCAAAAGACCAAGTAAATGAGCGTGTAACTGATGTGAGGTGGACTACGTCATAGCTATGGGTTCAAATTTATCTGTGTGGAAGTTGCATGTGAAACTTTTGTCTCTCAGGAGCGGGTTATTTTTTTGTATTTAAACAAATGGTAGGAGCTTGTTTCACGAGATTCAACCGATGTTCAGAAATGAATGAATTATGCGGGGGCTGCCTGCCTGGCTTATGCTGAATCTGAGGTACAGTGGTTCCACCTACTGGATAGCATACGAAATATAATGACCCAGTAGGCATGAAGTTAAATACATATATTGAGTTTTATTTGTAAAGCTAAACATATTCTTTGGAAAGAGGTTGGGAAGATCTTGAAATTAATCCAAAACACAAATCTATATAGAAATGCAAGCTTCTGATACACATAGGTTTTAATTATTGAAAGAAAGTAAATCAGTAAGGTTACAAAATATATTTAAATGTTATTACCACAACAAATACTGCTTAACAGTACACATAAACAAATACGGCAGTTATCAACAAAACAATTCCTATATTTTCTTCAATGAAGAGCTTCAGTTTCCTTGGTGAAAGTCATGAATGAATTATATGGTTAATGCACACAGGTTACTGTGTGTTTAAATCATATTCATACCATGATCAGAAAGGGAAAAAAAGTATCTCAAAATCCATACTTAAAATCCTTTCCCCATCATTACTGCTACTGTCCTTCTTTTTTACATGTTTTTATGTCACTTGGGCAGTGAACCGGTCCTGCCATGATTGAAATGTGAGCTGAAAGGTGAATTCATTTCAGACAATAAGGTATAAGACAGGGTAGAGCATCTCACATGCGCGCGCGCGCACACACACACACAGAGTGAGGGAACTGCAGAACTGAAGAGTTATATGAGCAGCAATAAAGTGTCTCTTCTGTCCATGTTGTTTCTTGTGTCTGTTGTTCCCCGGTGCCCTGTGGCACCTATGTCTGTGTGTAGCGGATGATCTCGCTCAGGTCGTACCCGGTCACGGCAAAGGCGTAGCCATCCCCGTCACAAAACTTTGCGCCACATATCTGAGTGTCGGTGACGCACTCGCTGTACAGGTGCTCAATCTGCAGAGGATGAGGGGGACCGCAATGGGATGATATGTGGATGGAAGGAGGTAGCTGGGGGCTCAAAGGGTCAGCTGTCAGGCAATTTTTACCTCCACGCTGTTGGTATCCGAGTTCACAGTCAAATGCCAAACTCGCACCAAGGAATCCTCGGCACCCGACAGCAGCTGTGGTTATAGAGAGAGGAAGTCTGGTCAAGATCAGGGGGAAGAACTGAAAACTACACAGCAAAACTGTAAATGCCAGCAAGCATCAAGTGATGTGTGAAGCATTGTACTTTTGTATGCCATGTAAAAAAATTGACTATCTGTAACATTCATAAGAACACTACCTGTAGTGCCTCTACTACTTGATGCAGGTCCTAAACTTGAACTGAGCCAATAAAATACTTGTGTAAATGAATGAACCTGTATACAGACTTGTCTAAACAAGGAAACAGTAATAGTGATAATATTTGCCTGCCTGGTAACAGTATGTATTTACCTTCCCCAAACAGAAAGTAAACAAAACTAACAGGACGTGCAAGCAGCCATGTCTTACCAAGCCAGAAAAGGGCGCAACATCCAGGGAGTAGATCCAGCGGGCATGGGCATTGACCTCAGCGTGTACTATCCCCGTGACAGCCTCGTAGATGCGGATCTGACCTGTGCCATAACCTGCTGCCACTGTGCCCTTCCACAGCTTCACAGAGGAGCAGCAGACACTACATAACATTGCAGTCAGTCCTAAACCAGCTCTCCTTCGCTTTTCAGACACTCAGTCCACATTTCAGTCACCTCCTTACACTAACATTTTACTGACTTAGCACTCCATTTCCCGAATATATGATACCTTTGAAAAGTATTCACCCCCATGGGAACATATTCATAATTAAATGTATCTAATTATTTTTTTTTTGACAAAGATCAACAGAAAAATATTTCCTTTACCTCAGAGGAACTGGGAATCTGTTTCTGTGAACCTGTGGTACAAATAGTTGCTTGCACGAAGCCTTTGTGATTCAGAGTAAAACAAAAAAAAAAGCATGAAAAGTCTGTGTGTGTATGTGTGTGTGTGGTGTGTGTGGTGAATTCTTTTTTATATGTCCACCACCATATTGTATGTCACAAATGGTCGAAAAGTAGTGCATTAAGAACACAGACCTGTAACCTGATGGGCCACACTTGAGCCAATAAAACAAAAATTATCAGTGAAAACTTGGTCTCTAATATATATTCCAGCAGAAATGGACACCAGTTACTATATAGTTTCATCAATGCAGTCCTGCTTTTTTGCCCTTGTTTATCATCCTTTTCCTTCCTGGTGTCTATTATATCTGCTCCTGCCACCCAGTCTTCTGTCCCCCAAGCCCTCACTGCCACACTTACTCAAAACCCGGGATCTTGTTGAGCAGCTGAAAGTCCTCTCCCGACTTCCACACGCAAAGGAGGCCAGAGTCGTCTGCGGAGACCAGGTCAGCAACATACTCCTGACAGCAGGGAAGCACAAACACGAACAGGCTGCAGCAACAGAAACTGTGATTCTCGGATTTGCCAGCAGGTGGCTGAGCGGTTAAGACACTGATAGCAAATCCCCAAAAGACCAAGGTTACTGAATCCTTGAGAAGCAGGAATTAATGGTACATATAGAGCTTTACAATAATTTAAACTGTGTGGATAAAGGAATCTTGTAAGAATATGCATATTTTAAAAGAGCACAACAAAACATTCTGAATTAAATTCTTGTAAACTAAATATTCCCAAGTGAAATTCTTTCTGATAAACTAACAAACAAGAAATAACAACAGAAATCCAACAACATCCAGTTATTCAGAATGAGAATAAAATGAAAAGTAATAAAATGGTGAAGAAATAAGTAGTGATGTGTAATCCCAAAATAAGGGCCTGTACCAGATTGCCAGAGCACTCGGACGCCATATCCGTGATCGGGTCCCTGTGCTCCTCCAGCACCTCCGACAGCATAACATTGCTCCCTTTACTTGGGATGTCGAACACAAGTATGGACCCTGAGGAGATGCCTGCAGACAAAGGTGGTGGTGTGTGTCAGGTTATGAAAAGCTGGGGGGGGGGGGGTCAATAATGGAATTAATATCTACCATTTGAACACTGAGCTTAGGTTGATGAGCTTTGCTACTCACCCACACAAATGTAGTTTTCCCTCACTGCAGCGATTCCCCGAGCGAACACAGCCTGGGCTGAGAATTCCAACAGATAGATCAGTATTTTCAATTACATTGTCATTGCTAGAATTCATTATTTAGCTGATGTGTTTGTCCAAGGATGCCTGCATTGTAATTCTTGTATGCACATGATTTATGCATTTTTACAGCAGGGTAACTTCTTATGAAGCAGTTCAGGGTAAATATTTAGGGGAATTGAAAAGTGCCACTGAGTCATGTCTGACTCCTAGGGGACCACTGACGTGGTTTTCAAGACAAGGAGGAACAGAAATGATTTGCCACTGCCTTCTTCTGGCATATTTTTTCCTTAGAGGAGAAGCTGCAAACTCCACACACAGCCATGAGATTGACATGGTGTCCTGAATCAAGAAGAGTTTATTTGTCAAGTACATAGCAACCGAGTATACCATGCATCAAAATGCGCCCTGATTGAACAGGAGACTGTGCGTGGTTACATTCCAGAAGAAAGAAAATTTACGAGTGAAGAACTTGAAAAAAAATATACGAGTAAAGAACAACTCGGAAAAAATTTACGAGTAAAGAACAACAACAAAACAAACAGTCAGACAGTCAGTCAGACTTCATAGAGTACATTTCCAGTACTTTTCACTACATTTTCAGCCATCGTGTGTGTGCCACATCAGGCAAGCTGCCCAGAAGCTGAGGCACCACCTTACCCCACTGCACCACTACATCCCCTTTTAAAGTGGGAAATAGCTGTAAAAAAACTTGTATAAAGTCTAAAATGCTTCTTAAAAACTCTGTGAGTAAAAATGCTGGTCATTTCTTAACTCCATCCAGTATCAGTGTCATACCAAGACAGTGGATTTTTACCTGTCGGTGTCTCTGGGGTGTCCAGGGCATGCCAGTACACCATGATAGAGCCATCGGACTCGTATATCTGCAACACAGGCAGGTTGTTGGCAGGACAGAAAGAAGGTCCCCAGTTTAAATGTTGAGACCACAGAGACGCTGTGAATAACACACCTGGATTCCCTTCTGAGAAGTGAGCACCAGCAGCTCCCTGGAGGGCAGAACACACCATGATGCCTGTGTTTGGAAAGAATTCATGCCGTTGGTGGGAAGGAACACACCGTTTGGAAGACCCGTCCATTTGAGAGTTTCGTGCATTATCTTCACTGAAATGTTGCCTATATAAAGTGTGATTTTCAAGCCAGAGAGGCAGAATTACATTTTTCATAACCTTCTGCAAACATTCTTATGTTCATATTCTTCCTTGAAAGTTAATATATTCAAAGTGTATAAACAAAGTATCTCCAAACAATTTATTTTAGCTCTGGCAATTTAGTGCTAGAGTATATGTGTTCACAATAAAAATGGAAAAATATGATTATAATTCAGGCAATGTAATCTTCTTTCAAGGGACTGAACACTTTTGCAAGATACTGCATTTCCTGCACTTGCTATTGGTTGCAAGTGTCTGCTTACTGGGTCATGAAATATCTTTATGCGATGTGCTGTGCCTTATGATCTCTGCATTGTGGGACCAAAACAGCACTACTTGAATACAGATTTAAGGAAAATGGACAGATGGTTGCAAACGAGGGGTAGGTAACATGCAGACTTCTAAGGGTATTGTGGACATTCAGGAAAACAAATGGATTAATCCTGGATCAAAGGAGGAGAGAAGACTCGCTGGAAACAGAAATGAGAAGGCTGAGGTCAGCGAACTGTGGACACATCATGAGAAGATCCAGTTCTCTCAAAATGACAGATAAGGCATGGAAAAAATTGAAAGGGAAGAATAAGAAGATGGCCAGAAACCAGATGGATGGCACATTCTGTGACAACTGACCCTTTCAAGCCTAAGGATACTACGTCACCAAACGGTGTATACTGTCTTCCTTCTATTGTAGCTGCTAGCTCTCAATTTTCCACCTAAAATGCAACCACTGGCCCTTGAACTCCTAGAACTTTGTTGTTCTGCCTCTCTGTGGATGGGATTTTTTTTTTTTTGTTTTCCTCTCCACAGTTACCAACTCACTTAGTCTAGAACTGTTAAATCTGCTTCTGCCATGTCTCTTTCATCCCTTTCTCAGTCTGTCACTATGTGAGAAAAGCACTCTATAAAGTCAGTTGAACTGAATTAGGATTCAAGAAAAGGAAAGAACAATCTGGAAGTAGTCCATTTGGTCTATAAGAATCTCCACGGACTCAACAGCACTTAATAGCATTCTAAGTACTCTACAGAGTAGGTACAGCAGCAAGAACTGTACTCAGTTGTGTTCTCTAATAGAGCACTCTCCAATAGGTCTCATGTTCTGTCATATGGGACTGTAATATTTTGACAGAACATGAGACCTGTAATATTTTGACAGAACAGAACACGAGGCCTCTTTTACCTGCATTATTAGTGAAGAACTGGCCGCGATGTTGCCCTCCTTAGACTGCAGCTGGCGGTGTGAGAAATTGAGGCCATCCCACGAGGCGCTCACCATGTTGACCATGTTGGCATGCACCACCGTGAAGTAGGTGAGGCTGCGGGGGGCAATGCGCAGCACACTCAAGTTGTTGTACAGGGCTGAAGCACTGCTTTTGATCTGGATGCTTTTCTCCTTGTGATACATATTTGGTTCTGTTTTAAGATCTGCACAGCAAAAGGAAGGGGAAAATTGCTTATTAGTTTATTATAATGTATTTTTCACCTTAACATTCATTAATAAAGAACTTACCAAGAGTAGGTTGGTTAGATGAGATGCTGAAATGTCCATATTTCCTTTGGCAAGACAATCATTATTTTAGTACATGTGAAGTTGGCATATTTTGTAAGATGGCCACTACAAGATTACTAACTGCTTTCTTCTACTGCCCTCATGAATCGTCTTTGGTTCCCTCCTTTAAAATGCTTCAAAAATACAGATTTACTTCCAGGATTTTCAAGAATATGCCAGAATCTTTCACCCTAGGCAGTGTGAACTACGCATAGAGCTGTAAGTATTGGTACTCTTGCAATCTGCTCAAATAATGCACCACTCTTCCTTAAGTGCTGAAATTAACAACATGAAATTAAGATCTTTTGCCATCCTTAAATGTATTTTTTTTGGTTTGCAATGGAACAAAACAAAAAACAGCTATGAAAAACCTGAATTCTTGCTTATTCTACAAAGATACTCTGAAATGGCCTGAACAATATTATTGATACCCTTTGAAAGTTATAAGAAATAATTGTATTATAGTGATGCTTCAAGCAGACTGTTCTCCTTTAGTATAAGGGATGTTTTCAGTCTTATAATTGCTCATTCAGCCAGTTTAAATGGGGAAAAGTCCTCACTCTGCTGCTTTGTGTCACTGTGTGAATCACATTAAACATGGAAAAGAACAGGAAAGGCAGACAGTTGAGGAGGTTATAATGAGGATAATAGCCAAGCATGGTCAACATAAAGTCTACAGGATTAAAAGATCATCTCCAAAGAGCTCGATGTTGGTGTGACCACTCTGCCACTATGATCAAGTTTAAGGAACATGGGACTGTAGCCAACATCCCTGGACATGGCTGCAAGAGGAAAATTGACCTGAGACTGAAGAGAAAGATTGTTCCAAGTAGCATAGAGAGAACCAAAGAAAACATCAAAACAGAACCAAGCTGACCTGAATGAAGACCCAGAAAGACCCCACTTCTAAGAGAGAAACAAAAATCCCGACTGAAGTTTGTCAAAATGTATGTTGACAAGCCACAGTTCTTCTGGAAAAATGTCTTTTGGAAGAAAAATAAAGCTTTTAAACAAAGCAACACTATCCCTACTGTGAAAAATGAAGGCGGATCAGTGATGTTTTGGTGCTGCATTGCTGCCTCTGGCACAAGTCAGAAGACTATCAAGGCATTTTGGAGTGAAATGAACAGCCTGGTGTTAAAAAGCTGTGTCTAAGCTGCAGGTCATGGGTCGTACAGCAGGAGAATGACCTGAAATATAGCTCAAAAAGCTCCCAAGAATGGATAAGAAGAAAACACTGGACTGTTCTGAAGAGGACTGCTTTGAGTCCTGATCTGAATCCCATAAAACATCTAGGGAAAGAGGGGAAACTTGCAGTTAGGAGAAGGAACCCATCAAACCTGAGAGAACTGGAACAGTTTGCTCAAGAACAGTGGACCAAATTACCAGTGGAAAAGAGCAGAAATCACATTTAGAGCTTCTTGACTGCAGTTGTGGTCAGCAAGGCTGCGCTATGAAGTATTAGGTTAAGGGTCCTGATACATTTGTCCATGCCATTTTAATTTTATTATGTAAAATAATGCTAAGGCATAAATGGAAAGCAAATGTATTTCAGTTCAATGTATTAAAGTGAAATGTATTTCAGAAAAAATTGTGAGCTTTTTTGAAAAACTCTGAGGGTACCAATATTTTCAGTTACATATGTATACTGTGTGTACGTATAGTAGTCATAAAATTAATGTTTGCACACTCCCAGTACTTAACTGTTCCAGTGGTGCCGTATCTGTCACTTTTGTGAAGACATGTACTTTTGAAAAAGCTGACTCCTTGTTAAATTATCTGTGATCTCTGTATAGCTGATTTTATTGATAGCCTTTGTGCAAGGTCATTTACAATTTTAGATATTAAATTTTTCAATGATTCACCTGTTTATATAGAAGGGAAATGCTACAGTATGAAATAAGGGTAAGTGCCTTGATCAAGTGTATTGCAGCACAACAGGAGTTCGAACCATCAATCTTCATATGAAAATAAAATGGCTTTAACCTGGACACTACCAGTAGCGAATTGTTTCAAATTCGGTCCTGTAAGCTTCAAACTTTCACAGCTTTTTTATTTTGTTAAACTGATACACGACACAACTTCGCTGCTAGTGTCTGTCAGATGGGCTATTAGTTAACTGTAACCAGCACTAAACGACTGAGGCAGGCAGATGGGTAGTTAGTAGGACTGTCTGACTGAATGCCCGACAAATGAAGGATGAAAGATGGATGAAATCCAATTTACAGATGATGGTTCAGCCCGTTGAACTAACTCTCATTTCACTAAAACAGTTAATATATGTTGACCTATAAAGAAAAAAATCCAGCCCGTAAGCAACAAATGTCGATGATTGCCAAACTAAGTGAGGTAAAAATTCGTGGTAAACTTGCAATATGAAGGAGAGAAAAGACAGAAAGGTACCTAATTTCACCACTAACTGTTTCACTTTTGCTTACCTTTTTTTCTGTAGCTGCGTTTCTGCTAGCCGGATTAGCAAGACAGGCTACTTGGAAAGCGAGCAGCGTTAAATGCAAAAAAAATAAGCCAGCCACAGCGCCGATTTTCGCACCAAGATGGGCGTCGCACGCATCTAAGTATGTGAACGGCAGCTAGCAGCGAGCGGCCGTTTCGCTCCGGCGTTCTGCATTCGGGTTATAGAATTCAGCGCAAGATCAGCTTCAGCTAACGGGCTAATCGTGCTTTGGCGTCTTCCGATGCCATGACGACGGCGGACTGACGTCACGGGCGGAAGGCGGCGCCCGGAAGTGTCGCGCAAACATCGCGAGCAGCGAAGCCGCCTGCGTGCTAAGCAACCGCTCGGTCCGAAACAGAAGGAAGCCGGACAGTGGGGGAAGCCCGCGGGCTGAGAGATGTCCGCTGTCCGCTGGAAGGGCCGGCAGGGCCGAACGCAGTGCTTTTAAGGTGAGCGCTTTCTCGGGGAAACACAGCCGTACGAGCACCTTTGGCGCTTGGGGCTCATTTAAGCGACGGCGGCTTCAGGTAGGCAGGCAGGTATTCGTCTGTGCAACTTCGTTCCCGCAGAAGAATCAACGTAGAAACTTCTCTGCAGAGGAAGAAATCAGACTTCCTGCACTCCTCGGAGCTGAAACGGGAATTTTGCTTTTCTGCGAAGGTAGTTCTTCCGAAGTTTAACGGAAACGGAGAAACTCATGAATAAGGATGTCGAAACCACGTTATACCACTACATACGCACACTGGAGCCGCATCTGTTTAGTAAAACCCTGTGGATCCTTATAATATCCGCATATTTAAACAGGTATTCCTTTGAATTGTGCTGGTAACTGGCTTTCTTGTGTTTAAACTTCTGCAGCATATTTGTAGTGTCATTTTATTTGTTTAGTTTCAAGTGTATTTGTCATATGTACAATAACAGGAACAGCATAGCAGTGTTACGACAACGACATGTGTTGCTTCCACACATCCTCAGCACATAAAAAAATAAAGTGTGTAAAAAAAAAAGATGACAAAATATTTCACTAAAAAAATTTATAAGTATACATAAAAAGTGAAATAAATACTCCAATATCTATAAGTAAGGTGTAAATAAAAATATAAATCTAAAAGTGGCTTGCTATCCAATAAAAATGTCTATCAAACAGATTATTCTCTCTAAAATAAATATTATAGTATAAGAGAAAGAAGCTTGTACAATCCACTAAAGTATCTGTCACACTATCCAAGGGGGTCAGTGGTTTATCAGTCTTATGGTAAAGGGGAAGTTTAGTTTGACTACATGAATAACAGTGTTGTGCACACATTTCCCCACTGTAACCAGGACTCAAGAGAGGTGTAGTCACGCTACAGTTCTGCTCATGTAAATGACTATCCGGTTCATTAAGTTAACACAATAAGTGCTTAGTGTACACTGTTACGCTGCATATTAATGCATTTCAACCACTTAGGAATTTGCGGCAGCATTAATACATATACTGTTTACATATCTGGGTCCTCAAGCTAAAATCATTAATTCATTATTGATTATTGATAACTGATAGTCCAGCGCATGGTGATCCGAAGTCGATCCCAGAAGCTCGGGGCATGTTGCAGCGTACAACCTGGTTGAGGCCCCAGTTCATCGGAGGTCGATCCCAGATTTATTTACTCATGTTTGTTTTGCGGGTAGAGTCCTCAGTTCATCAGAAACATGTTTTTGGACTGTGGGAGTTAACCCAAGCGGTCAGAGGATACATGTGAGTGTGGGTAGAACTTGCACAATTCCCGCAGGTTAAGTCTGATTGAAGCCCACACTCAGTCCAGGTGCTGTGAAGCAGCTGCGCTACCTGCTGTCCCATAGCGCTGCCCTGCGTTACAAACAGCTGCGTTGCAAAAATTTGGCAATAAAAATATTTTTCATGTAGTTTAGATTTATTTAAATTAAATTCTTAAAGTTTTTACCCTGGTTAGGGAATACATACTTCTTAGGCCACTTGGTGAAAGATACCACGATCACAAATATGTAGCAGTTTCCATCATGTTTGCCTAGAACATCAAGCCCCACTCTTATTTCTGGGCCCCCACCTGTTAACACTGGCATTGAAAGTGGGAAGTGGTTCACTGGCCCATGGTGTAGATTAGCAGGGTGTTGGACATACGCACGAAGAGGTCTTTTGTAACTCCTGTTGGAAACCAGCTCAGTAGAACCTTGCCCGCAGCCACTGGAAAGTCTTGGTGACAAATGCGGCCAAACTGTGCAGTCCCCACCTTTCCATCTACTGCCTGCAAAATGTGTGATGACCCTTAGGAAGCTTGCTGTTCTGTCTGCTGCTTGTGTCCAAACATCCCCAAACAGTCCAGACAATGGGGTCAGCCATCCCCATGGTGTTTGATGTTAACATGTGTTGTCTTAACAAGGATTTCCAGGTTGTTTTCTTTCATACATGTTTTGTTACCCACAGAGAATGTTTGTGTTATTGCTGCTTGAGTTTCCCTCTGAGTTGTGAGCTGCAAATTTTGCTGCCCGTTCTGCAATGTGAAAAGGACCAAGTGCACACTTTTTGAAAAAGAACTAATCAAATTCTTCCAGAACTGTGTACTGTTTCATAATTATTAGTTATTTTGTTGGTTGTGACTTTGTCTGATGGACAGAAGTTACTGATGGTTTTCTGGTAACAACAGTGCATCTAAGTTGAGAGGTCATGGGGCTTCATTACATCTGAAGCACATAATGGGTAGACATGGGTACATCTCAACTGCTGGGTTGCAGGAGATGGTGAGTTGCTGGTATACAAAAGTAAAATGTCAGCTGTGGGATTGTGGAACTTCCCCCAGGTCATTAGATGCTGGCAGCAAAATTGAACTCAACTGTAAGTGAACTGTCACATTTATTTTCATCTTTATTTTACAGGTTATTTGGATGCTTTCTGATCGTTCTGGCGAAAGCTAAAATGCAATGACACCCATTTCGGATCCACAATGTCTCGGCCAGCTAAGTCCCGGGCCGAGAAGGGTCGCACGTTCTCGGCCTCTATGCCTGCTCCCCTTCCAAGTCCAGCTAAAGCTGTCGAACCTGTTGACATCATACCAGGCCGCCTTTCTAAGTCTGACTGGCTCGCTATGGTGGAACAGGAGGAGGGTGAGGAAGTGGTGGCAGACATTTTGCATGACCTCATGCAGTGTGTGATGGAAAAATGCTATACAGTTTATCTGCAGAGGCAGGTAAGAATCTTGATGTTGTCTTATTTTCCAATCCCACATTTTATTTTCATTGTGTAGTTTGCATTCATGAATTTGAAGAACCATTTCCTATAGTTGATATTTAAAGCTTTGTCATTGCAATAAATTTATTACGGTTTTCATCTGAGTGTTTTTTTTCTGTCTTTGTTTTCAGTTATGGCTCATTTTATTATTGCTTTTTATTGCATGTATGGTAATTTAAGTACTTTAAATTATAAATTTTTATTGCAAGATAGTGAGGCTCTTCATAGGACTTTAGTAATGCAAAATATTTTGAAGGATTTGAAATCTTAAGAGAATGAGAGCTCTTGTTGATTTTACTACCCATGAAGCGCTGAGCAACTCTTTTTAACTGTCATCTTCCACCTTTTTTACAAAGCTGATACCCTTTGTAGTTTGCAATGCACAAGACACCCTGGTGCAGTTAGTGGGATGCCTATTCCCAGGGAAAGATGAAGGAGATGACCCTGACATCACTTCCCTCTTCGAAGAGGACAGCGAGCCCCAGCCTTGTACCACAGATTCCTGGGCACAGGGTTGTGTGCCTGTTGTACATGCCAAAATGCCACCACACACTCCCGAACAGGTGAACTAAGTCAGTTAAAAGGGTGTTACCGAGAATGTTTTCGCTATGCACGTGTAATGCACGTGTAGCACAAACAGCATTTTCACTTCTTTTTTTTCAATTTGCCCCCTTCTTAATGCTGAAAGGCTGCAAATTTATAGGCAAAATAGTTTAAATAATGTAATTTATAAATGTTACGTGAGCACCTTATTGAAGGAGGCTGTCAGGCCCTTGGATTTTACTCAGTTCAAATTTTAATGTCTAAAGTTGTTTTGCTCATAACTATTAATTTCAAATAATACTAAAATCAAAAAGGTAAGAGTGGCAACAGTGTTTATATATATATATATATTTTTTTTTTATTATAAATGAGAGATTACAGAGAGCGGTGTTACCTTTTTTAATTTATGGATGGCTTTAGATAACAGCCTGTTAACTGACCATTCAGTAAAATATGTTAGTGTAGAAGTCTGGTTGCTGTCACTTAACTTGCATGGTATTTAGGAGGGTTATGGGTCCTGATTTAAGTTTATTTAATCATGTTTTAAGTAAATAAATTTGCCATCTTTGATGTGTCACACTGTGAGAGTGAGTGTGTAGATAATCTGTTGATAAAGTTTTGGGATGTCTTACATAGGTTGCAATTGTAGCAAAGGACACTTTTGTACTCTGGAGGTTAATGTACCAAGAAGAACTGTGCTGTGATTCTTTTTAATGAGATACTTAAACTAGGACCTTAATTTTTTTTTCTCTCTTAATAATATCCATTGCTATAAATAGACAAGCTTTCAGCAAAGAATTGAAAGAATATATGCCTGAATGCATTTAAAGGCTTCAGTTTAGATACTTATAGCGGATGAAAAGAAAACAGATTTCATAGGAAATTTTCCATTTTAATCCAAACAATGTATCAAAATAAGATTTTTATTAAATGAAAATTATACTTACAATTATTTATAAAACTATTCAGACTCCTTAGAAGTTATGAACATTGCCTGCATTGCAAATTGTACTTACATGTGTTTATATTTTTCTATATTATTTATAGTCTTTCTGCAGACAAAAAACTTATTTTGGTTTTGATAATTTAGTGTTAGGGCACATGAATTCACAATACGATTACTAATTGGAAAAATGTGTATTTAGTAATAAAAGTAATACAATATGTAATGTGATAAGTATTATTTGTAATCCAGGTAATGTTATTAACTTTTAAAAGGTTTAAATATTTTTGCACTTTCTGTCTTTTTTATATGTCACAAACCAAACAGTGCTTTAAGTATTTATATAAATTTTTCAAAATTAGTTAAGTTTTATGTTTGAAAAAATTCAGAAATGTGAAATGAAATGTATAGAACTGTTTGTTCCATGAAAAAAGTAAATATCTTTATGATTAGTACCATATTAATCTTTTTTATCTGGTTATCGCCAAGGTCACTGAGCCCAAGGGCCTGCTGTCCCAGGAGGAGGCCAAGTTAGAAAGCTTGGAGCGCATATCTTACAAAAAGAAGATGGACTCAGGGGAACCTCTCAGAAGTCCAGGCATTCCGTCTGTAGTGATTTCACCAGCACCACGACTGAAAGGAGAGCAAAAGAAGGCAAAAGTCCCTCCACGCAGAGTGGCGCAACCAGTGCCCAAGGTGCCAGTTTCATTGCCACGGCTCCCAAGTTCGCCTAGCTGTTCAGTCAAACTAAAAGAGGAGGAACCTCTTTCCAAGTATCAGTATAGTAAAGCTAAACCTTTACCTAAATCCGCTGACTCCAGAGTAGTGAAACTGGACCCAGGCCACCACCGCAAGCAGATAGTGTGGCCAGGGTTTGAGGTCCTTGAGTCAAACATTTCACAGCAACTCCCACAGAAGGTAAAGAGCAGCCCGGTCCCAAGGCCTAAGCTGGAGAAACGGCATTCAAGCAGACTTGTCAATCGGGGAGCTCATGGACTTTCAGGTACTGCACGAACACCACGTCAGAGGAGCTCCTCAGAAGGAGGTCAGCTTCCTCTTTCCAGCCGTCCTAGAGGGCAGGAGGACAGCAAACTGCAGTCATGGATACCCCCCACATCCATGCTACTGCTAGACTCTATGGAGCTGTCCCCAGGAGTGGTGCTGAGAGACCCTCTCGAGGCCACCAGCAGCTCTTACAGGAGACTTGACCAGCCTGATGAGAGGCAAAATCTGAAGCCCATCAGAAGCAGTGTGCCAACCCCTCTGCTGTCAGTAGACCGGATCATTTTTGGTCAGCCTTCGTGTATCCCCAGTCTAACTTTAGCTCAAGATAATCTGAAACCAAAAGATTAAAGCAGTGAACTAACTCATTAAACTCACGCTAATCTTACATTTTTACTTGTCAGTGATTTCTGTAGCCTTTATTTAATTATGTTATTGTTTTGCAAAAAGAAAAAAATAGATTTGTATTTTTCCAATGATAGGCATATGATGCTAAGCTATTTACACTTTTTTATACCTTTGTATGACTGGGCAGTTTTCACTGGTGCAACTCAGGGCAAATTCTTTTACCAATGGTACAACAGCAAGAGGTGGGATTTAAACCTGATTCTGGCTGGTCCAAGATGGTTACTTTAACTGATGTGCCACCCGCTGTACCAATTATTATTCTTTACCTTAGACCTTTATTGAAGACAAATATGAAACTTAGAGTAGCAGCTTACAGTGATTTTCCTACCCACTGATACAGCAGGATATTTTCAATGGTTCAAGATAAGTATTTTGTACAAGGTACTGCAGCAGGAGATGGGATTCTAAGCGGAGTCTTTGAACCTGTGAGCAGGGTGGGTATGTGATGCTGCATGTGACGCTGGTGCCTTCCAGCCCAGGGTCCTATGAGTTTGTGTAATGGGCTTGGCTCCCCATTCTGTCCAGAGTGCAATCTGCCTTGTGCCCTGTGCTCCTGGGGTTGGGCTCTGGACAGCCATCACTCTGCGGTAGCTATGCGGTTTCTTAAAATGGATGGGTGGATGAGAAAAATTTAAAGGTGGGGTATTTACAAATTTTGCAGCAAATGTTTTTAGCAGTTAAGTGACGACGGCTACACTAATCGACAGCAAAACTCTGTTAATTCATGCGTGACTAAGCACATAAAATTTTGTCACATTTTGTGATGGTAACCATTGGCGTTTTGTTCTTCATATATAATAACAGCATAATATAATAGCAACATAATAGCAACAGTTACGTGAATTATATGAAATTGCATGCAGACACAAGCGGCTTATTAGTAAGATGGAATAAACCCCCACCGATAATATTAACTCGGTAAATTTTGCTACTTGTTCACCCAGTCATGTCTGTTCCTCGGGAGATTTGGAGATCCAACCAAGAGACAACATATTTGAGCAAATTTCACACTGTGTATTATTGTGTCTAGGTGGTCACAGTGGGAGGAGATGGAATATACAGTGTGTATGAGAATAATCTGTGGTTATAAAATATGGGTATATTTAAGATAATATGCAGACAGCCACAGATAAATCCAAATGAATAAGAAAATATTAAAGGATTCAATTTATTCTTTAAAACTGTATTTGCCAAAGTTTCACAGAAACGTACTGTAGTAGTTATATGTCATAGATGCACAGAAATAATTAGCTTTCTTTATTATTGAACATTTCTCATTTGAAATCATAGAATGCTTTCTATCTTTTTAGAAGAATTGATCAAATGATGATATACTTATAAAGCAATAGCATGTTTAACTATAAAGATGGTCCAAAAATCATCAACCGTGTTGCAGCAACAAGATGGTTGATTTAATAAATGGCTTGAATCTTAAAATCTTTGTTTTCTTGTCATTCTTTTCATGGATCGAGGTCCTGTTTATGCAGACCGGTGCTTTTTGCTTGCTGCCTAAGTTAGTGCTTTAATTTATCATAATTTAATAGAAATAACCACAGATTAGGGGCATCCATTTTGCTGTGTTTGTGTTCGTTGGAATAATCTCATACCGGCAATCTTATTGTCCACAGGATGGCAGTGTAAGATCAAACAGCAGTTTTGGAAATTTTGGCCATGCCATGGACACTAGCGTAAATTGCTTAGCTGAAGTTTATATTTTACTGAACGTACAGCACAAGTAAATCCGCAAGAATGAACGAAGACCTATATTTTATAATAATGATGTCCTTGCATACTTTGGTGATTGTTCTACTTTTTTGCTTACAATAATTGAGGTTGTCTATATTTAGTGTCAGAGAACATATAACATTGTATGGTCTCTTAGTCAAAATTCAAAAAGTACATTAAATAAACAAAAAACCATAGACATAAAGGTCAGATGAGGCTCAGGTTTTTCTTCTAGCTGAGCTGTCAGCCCCAGCACTGGAAGCACCACCTTAGCCGAACATGTGTATTCCCGTCAGTGGGGGTCAGGGGTGCACGGGGCACTGGAAACCCAGGCGGGCTGTGAGTGGAACAGCCTTGCAATAGCAGGCGACAAAAGCGTTTTTCCAGCTGTAAATCCTGAAATGTAATCTACTTCCAAATATGAAGCTGTTTGTTACCAAGAAAAGAAGGAGAATTTATAATCATATGTGTAGTTCTTTGTCTCAAGGCGTCAGTTGCGGTCAGAATCCTACTTTCCAGTGCCAACGGTGTCACGGTATCCAGAGATTATGTGTCAGGAATCTTAGAGCTGCGATCCAGTTCTAAACAATTCACAAGAAAGCTCGTCTGTCTGGAAGTGGGAGCGTGTTGACAGTGCGGCCATGTGGGTTTTGGCAAGGCACTCGGTTTATTTATAGCGACACCTTTTGTTGCTGCGTGCAGTGTGAAGTATTATTATGCGCTCCTTCTTTCCTCAGTCCTGTTTGGAACCGCAGCCAGGAATGTATTCGGCTTAGGAGGCGTCCCCTACAATCTGTCTCTATCCCCCATCTCCTCTCTTCGCTATCTGATAAGCTAATGATTATCTACTCGACATCTTTCCCAAAAATGCTGCATTTTTCTTTGTGTTTGAGATTTTTTATTTATATCTGTGGAGCGATTATTTAGGTATGCCGACGCAGGCGTTTCTTTGTCACTCAGTATGTTAGCTGGAGAAGTTGGCTGCTTTAGAAAATCATTCAAGCTGTAACTCATTATTATAACAAAGTCTTGTGCTCTTTTGCTGCACTTCACCAATTTTTTTGTAGTTAAAAAGACTCAGCGATGAGTTCTTGTAGACCAACAGAGACTTTTAGAAAACAAGTAACAAATGTAGATGTTATACTATAATGCTATTTATCCCTTGTGAATGAAGTGCACCAGATGGATAACTGTGTATTTGTACCGTGTTTCCTGCAGCGTTTGTGGAGTTATAACAAAGCATTTTGTAAACTTTTATTTTAGCTCTTGCTTATTAATATGTTTATTACAATTTGCATGGCAGTGCAGCCGGTAATGCTGTCACCTCACAGCACCTGAGCTGTGTGTGTTGGTTTGAATCAGGTTCAGTCTGTGTGGGGTTTGCATGTTGTCCCTGTGTCTGCATGGATTTCCACTATATGCTCTGGTTTCCTCCTACAGTCCACGTGTTTCTAGTTGACTGGTGACTCTAACTTGCTACCCTGTGCTGGTTTGACAACCTGTACAAGGTCTACCTTTCCCCATGTAGCCCCCAATGATTCCAGAATAGATAGTAGACCGCCATGACCTTGACTGGGATAAGCGGTCAACGAAGGTGAGTGAGACACTTTTTCATACAAAAAGTCTTCCACATGGACTGCAAGGCTGTTTTTGTACACATTATTCAGGAAAATAATCCGAGCATCACATATGAAGTCCAAAAATGTTGCAAATCAAAAATGTGTACAGTACTTCATATGCTGTTGTGTACACTTTTTGCACAGCTCATTTAAATAAATGCACGTTTCCTCCAACTTTTGAGTTTAATTTATGCTTGGAAATTGGGTTACAAAGGTGAAATTTCGTAAGTTGGAGGTCTCATTGCCATTACAGTCTGAACTCTGAAAATTCCTCCACACTCACTTCAAAAATCAGATTCTGCAAAGGATATTGAATAATTTCACTTGCATAGACAAAAACTCTAGGAATGCCTTTTGAAGTATTTATTTATCTTTAGTGTTTGATGTCTGTGTTCTTCCAGCTGTAAAAAGCATTGCAAGTTACAAGTTATGAGTTACTTTGCATAAAGGGAAACTAGTACAGTAAGTTTTAGTTTTGAGACTGTCTTAAGTAATTCTTCTACCCCATGACATTCTTTTATGCTGGAAGAAGTAGACTTTTGCCAGTTGCTGTTGTGCCTTCATTTAGAAGATGCATTATTTTAGTGAATGAACAACTTGGATTTAATAAAAATGCTAGATGTATTTTCATATATCCAAAGCCTTAAATTTAGTTATGGACCAAAAACAACAGCACTTTTTTAGGCATCTCTAAACAATGATAAGTGCTCCATTCAGAAATGAAATAACAGCTTCTCCGGTCATACAGGTCATACCCTTGTCTCCATTCCCTGGTCCCAATTCGCTACTTAAGATGGACCAAATACTGAAAAAACCTGATACTGAAATTACAGAACTTGTTCCATGATTTCTTAATTCCAGTTCCTTCCAAGTTAGATCCAAGTTCACCCAAAAGAAATCCCCAAATGATACCGTACGTCACAACAAAACAGGGTAACATTAAAATAGAATGAATAGCAATAACATTATACGCTCAACCCTTCGTGTTCATTTATTTTTTGATATCATTTTACTTTTTCACTGTTCATTTTGCTGCACCAAATGTCTGGCCTTAAACTTAATATTACAAATGGGATAAATGAAAATCCAAACCAGTTAACAATAAGTAATGTTAACAATTGTGGTGTAGGTATGTGAAAAACTTATTATTATTATTATTATTATTATTATTATTATTATTATTATTATTATTATTATTATTATTATTATTATTATACTAATAATAATAGGAAAGACTAGGTTATAACTACAGTAGGAGTGCTTTGTCAATAAAAATCATGCAGCTGTATACATTTTAAGCTCTACATTAATAAACAGAAACAAACACAGGCTTAGTTTCAATGGAAATAGGTGTCAACTAAAGTAATAAATAACAGTGCGATAGAACGTTGAACCATAGTCCCATACATTGCAGTTAAGCCAAATTAGCAGATGAAAACTCCAGAGCTAACAGAGAAGTGAAATGAATGCAAGAAACTAACAAAAACGCAGTGAGATGAGCAACAGAATTCGGTGAATGAGCAATGCTAGCTGCTAAATACATGCACAGAGAAGCGATGTCAGTCTGGAGGTTCAACAGTCCATTCTCACTGTCAAGGTTTAATGCAGCAATGCATATTTTATAAATTTGCAATTTCTTCAGTGGTCCCGTGACCAAGTTTACTTTAGCATAATGTATGATTTACTCATATGTAACCCCATTATTCTTTCAAAGACAAAGAAAATGCAAGAACTGCCGTGGAGGACGATGTGCTTATATAATGAAATTGTTGTAGGTGTGAATTACAGTTTTTTTCCAAGAGTAACTCATTAGGACTTTGGTAAAACACAAGTAGAGAAGGAAGATGGTGATTATCATTTCAGATTAAAAAAAAGGGAACAGATGGAGGATAGGGACACACAGTCCAACCCTCACCAGTGCAGTACTTTCTTGGCTGCAATCCCAAATGAATCCAAAAGAAAAGCTCAGCCACTTCCCAACGCCTTAATACGGCCGCCGTGTACCTTTGTTGCTATGTTATGAGCCATATAGCAATATTTGCAAAAACAAATTGACCACATTTAAACATTTAAACACTTTTAATTTTCACATGGAGGCTACAGTCCTGGATCCATTTAATAGTTTCAGGGTAGATTATTATTAATTTTGGTCTTGGTGGACTTGTTTGTAAACCTTTTCATTTTGATCTCTTTTGGATGGCAATTAGAAGATTCACATTTTTTTAAATGATCGTCCAATATATTTTCTGCGACATCTTATAAAGTGGCTACTTGGTGCAGTTATTGGGGTGGCAAAGAATTAGGCAGGAAATAATGTAAAATCTATGAAATATTAACGACTACTTGGCGGTCGATCTGTGTCTATGAAAGGACACTGGGTTGTTTTAAAAGAAAAGAATTTCCAGGTTTGACAAAGAAGTGTCAAAATATCATATTTTCTGACTTTGATCGAGGAATATTTTTCATTTCAGTTTTTTGACCAAATGAATTTACATTTCGTCACATAGCTCAGTTTTCTCCAAAGAAACTTACATTGTTAAGCTGCTTCTGATGAGTTCCTCCTTTACACCGCTGGGTTATTTTTACTGTAGCAGTGAAGTACCTTATGCAAATATGCTACAGCAGAAAGTGGGATTGAAACCCGTAACCTCTGAATAGAGGTGCACATCTCTAACCACTACAAAAGAAAAAAGTTCAGCCTTGTGAACTCTTAATTCAGTGGCGAGGGGTCAAAAGCTCTGAAAGCTGCGGGGATTTCCCTCAGCTATTATTAACAACAATAAAGACAATGAAGACAGAAAATCCTTCTCTATCTTTGATATACACCAAATTCGGATATAATATGTGATTTCTCCACAAGGAAAATTAGAAGTTGTTCAACACCTCACATTTTAGCCCCCATTTGATACTTGGCTGGAATGCAAACTTACCATAAAAAATGTATAATATCTACAGAGGAAACGGTATTTTTATAGACTTCCATTATTGTGATTGCTGCAGGAGTTCATAGGCTACTACATAGCAGTGGAAAATAAACAGAAGATAAATCTAATTTAGACAACCTTAATGTATGCCAGAATTATTTCTGTGACATTTTAATAGCACTCGAGCTGGAGCTGGAGCTCATCTGCTTTTTATTTCCTGTCAAAACATAATTTGAAGTTCGTATGTTGTTACAGGTTAAATAGGACTTTATTTGTCCTTTTAAATGCTTACATTGATATGAAATTAAAAATGCAGCAATTCATTATCTTTATCGTGAAGTCACAATAAAGTAAAAGAAATTGCAATAAGGACAAATTGATTCTACCTGTAGTTCAGAGATAATCTCAAAGTCAGAGGATCAAACATCATTTTCACATGTAGATTAGTGACTCATCTAAAGGTAAAAATAATACAAAAGTGGTGTTAGAGTAAAAATGCAATGCAGAAAAAAGGAGGAAAAGTAGTAAACCAGCAACGTTAGTAGTTAGGTAGAGGAAAAGAGGACTATGCTCGTCCTTATCCAATATTTTAAAGCCAGAAAAAATCTGTAGTAGCTTCACGTTACAGGCACACCAGTTGCTTCACACCAGTCTTTAGCTTGCAGTTGTCATGGTTACAGAAAGCTCATTTCATCACTGTGTGGCCAGATCAGAGACAACCCCAAATCTGGCATTTGTCATCTTTTGAGACCAGAGAACCAACAGATGTGAGGGAGCAGCAGCACAAAAGGGGCCAGTGGGAGTGTAGGGTCACATGCTTGCTTCTGTTGGTCAAAAACCTGGTGAGCCACTGTTGTGTTGCTGAGCTGGAATGGTCCCATTGCCATTGTAGGATGGTCAACAAGTCTATAATCTAAGTTAGATCAGAAGAGAGACTCGGACCACGAGTGGACATTTTGGACATGGGCAGGGTCTCCGTTTGCTACAGAAGAACCAATGACAGGCCCGAGCTGCTGCTGTCGTGTTATCTTTGGAGGCAAAGCTGTCATCAGTGGTGACTTCCAGATTCCAGTGTGTCTGGGAAGGCACAGCGTGGCCCCATACAGGGAAACACGGAGATGTGTAAGTAGAGGGAATGTAGAGGAACTCGGCCCTGGGAACGCTAACCGTGAGTTAATGTTAAGCTAAGCTCCATCAACAAACAATTGGGTGAAAAGACAAAAACACAGGTACACACTTTCTGCAACTGTATTAGACGCTCTGGTTCAGATGAACATCAGCAAATGCCAACAACTAAAAAACTCTGAAAAAAGGAAGTATCTTTTTAAGAAGAATGAAGGGGGAACCCAACAAATGGAATAAAAACAAAAACAAATTCTCGTTCTCCATAAAATTGAATTACTAGGAATAGAATCCTGGTACACAACAGTGCTTCTTCCATGAGACAAGCACTTGGACCGAAACAAGCTGATGGCATACAGTTCTTGCAATTCCTGTAATAACTTATTTTATTCATAAATACACAAAAATGCAATAAATCAGCAAGGCAGTTTTCAAGCTTTATTTGTGTTCCTATTTGTGTTCCTTTGTAGCTTAATCTACCGTTTATGTATTTTATAGCTTCAGTTTATAGTTTTAATTTGGTCCATTTGTTTAAATTCTAAAAAAAGCTTCTGCTGCTTCTTGACCTTCACTGTAACACATCAGGAGGTGAAAAAGTTATGCATGAGATGTTTTTAACATCACGTGACAGTGAAGCTCGACAGTTGGAATACTGTATGTGAGAGCCACCTGAAAAGAAAGATGCTGGATGTGTGGGATTTGGAGGGTCAGCTGAAGAGCAAGCTGACCTAAAGGAATGTTTCCTCCCTTAAAACATGTTTGTTCTTTATTTTGCCCATCCATTTCCTCAGCGTGTGCCTTATTCTCTCATTGTACGTCTCAGGAAAGAAGGCCATAATTATTTTGCAGTTGCTAGCTATCGTGATATTTTTCACATATTTCAAATTCAAATTCAAATTAATTTTGAATTATTCATTTTTTGTATGGAAACAACTGGAATTTAAGTTATGTATTTAGACTTTTTGCCAATACTTAAGGAACAAGATAATTTCACTGGTTTCTTACACAAGATAATCTAAACTAATTTAGCTCTAACCTAAAAAACCAAAGTAATTTTTGCCATTTCTGTGGCTGAGACATTGCAAGTTATGGACGTCACTGGCCGAAAAAGTAATGGATTCAAAGAAGCAGAAATAGCGTAAATGCCGATTCTCCCGAAGTGAGGCAGATAACAAAATCTTGCAGTTTTCCTCTGACCACAAGCAATGTGTAAGTACTTTGGAGATGATCTATATCTTCTTGAAATCATTAGATAAAGGGGTTATTGTACTAAGAAATACACTACTTTTGGCAACATCTTAAGATGCTGTATGCAAACTTTACTCATGGCATTATCAACTTTGTACACAGACGATTGGAGTTCGAAAGCGCTGTCACATCATTACTGACTCCTGGGTGACCATTGACATGGATTTCAAGGCAAGGAGGAAGGCAAGTGGTTTGCTATTGCCTTCTTTTGGCATATTTTTTCCTTAGAGGAGAACCTGCAAACTCCACACACAGCCCTGAGCTGCACTTGAACCTCACATCAGGGAAGCAGGCCAGGAGTTATAAGGCATCATCTTACCCCACTGCACTACTGCATCCAAACCAGTTATTAAGGTTATCATTTAATTTACTTCCATTGCATGTTAATCTGAAGAAGGTGCACATGAGCGCTGGTAGAATCTCTTCACAGGATGTAACCGCTGTCATTTTTGGAGCTTCTCTGAAAACAACTTTTTAAAAAAAATTCAGATCAGCTATATTTGTAGCTACCAAATGTTGTTCAACTTTTGGGGCCGTGCAGTGAGAGTGCGATTACCCAAGCCGCAGAAAGCCAAAGCCATGTTTCATCTGTTCAGAATTAGGTCTGGCTAGGAGGCATCGCGCTGGTTAGTGGCCTCTGCTCATTTGGTAGTGATGATATATGGCTGGCTGTAAAGCAGTGGCTGCATAATGAAGGCCTCGCACTGTCTCTCTCTACCTCTCTGCTCTGCCCGAATAGAACACAGTGCTTTGTTTTCTGACCTCACTTCCGAAGAGAACGCAGTCCACTTTTGCGCTTGACGACGCAAATTGTCCGGCTGACAAATCCATAAAGCTCGGACGTTCCTAGTTTCGGTGATAGGTGGGCTGAAGCAAAGCATCACACATATTGCTCTTAAGGGCCTCCGCATTCTCAGGCTCATTCCATAAGAGCGTACACCAGAATTCGTTCCAGCGCTTTCCCCCAGCTTAACTGGTGCAATAACTTAATCGCTACAATTAAGCTGTAAGCGGCAGTTAAGTTAATAAATTATCTGGTTTCTTCAAATGACCGAGCTGAAATTACGCTTTTGCTAAATATGCCGCAAAAAGAGCCTCAGCGATTGGTTTTATTCAAAAAAATGATTAACGTTGCTAAGGGACAAATGAGTGATGGGTAAACATCTTCATACACATGGAACCCATTGAATGAGATCTGGGACCGAAACCATAACCCTACCCTAGTGTCTAACCTTATCCCTAAGTACACCGTTGCAGTGTGATCGTGTATTAAATATACTAATAAATAAAAAGATCGGGTAGAAGTGTAGCAAGTGTGTAAATGTCATTAATATTCAACATGCCTCTTCAGTGCAGCTACCCAACCATGGAAGATATTTCAATTAAAAATGTATACAAGGGTCCACACAGTAGAAGGAAATAAGATGGGCTAGTTCCCAAATAACCTCCCAGCAGCTCTACTGAGATGTGGGGAGTTATTTGGGAACAATTGCTGTATCAGATCTGTTACTATAATGCATGTACACGCATGACAGTTTTCCTCGGGTTTGGACAGCTCTTTAGGCGGGAAGCCATTGTACAGATGCTGGAGGTCTCTGCCATTCATCTTATTCTGTGGACTTGTCAAGTTAGAAAAACTCTGAAAATTGCTCCTGTGCAAAATCTTTATGTCATACTGCAAATTTAAAGGTAGAAATGCTGCGATATAAATTTATGATTGTAAAAATCCATATCCAAAAGACTTTTCATTCAGGTTCTCCACTTTAGTTACTGTCTATGCAGTGCACACTAAATAAAATATTTCACAGACATTTACTGGCATCCAGAATTATCAGTCTCAGTGTCTGTTTGTTTTTTATGTACAGCTTTATTTTTCAGGGTACAGACTTGAATTAGGTTTTTGCATAGTCAAACATACATACACTCACACAAATCGGAAGGTAACAAAGTGTGGTGATTTATTCGTTTATTTACTTTGCATGTAACCGTGGCCGGCGTGCACCTTGCTTTCTGCTGAATCAGCATATTTCACCACAGTAGCCAGTAGCTGTTGCTTATAGAAATGATGTGCTGTGCTGAACACAACACATACGTCAGACTATTTTTTAACATCTTTACACGATGGTAAGAGGGCGAGGTGAAGGGGGAGAGGAAGATGCTAGCGAGTGCTTAGGTTAAAGAGCAGAGCTTCTGAGAGGGAGAGGGGTGTGTTAGAGGGATACTTCAGAGATGAAAAAACACCTTCATCATTAAAATCATCCCCACAATGCTGAGTGGCAGCAGGAACCTAGTAGCTGTAATACATGCATAAATAAAAAAATTGTACTATCTGTGCAAAGTGAAAATGTAAAGATCAATAAAAAATTATTGCTTGGCACACATGGTGCTGGACACATTAGTGATGTAAGGGTAAAATAAATTGGTGAACATATGTTTTATTTAGATCCTCTTGGTTGACAGCATTAACAATAATTATATAGTAAAAATAATTATTGAAAGGATATGCAATATGGTGATACGATTCTATAATACGCTATTTACTTTTAACTTTCAAACTGCGACACTTTTCAACGTTGGGTAGCATTAAATATTTCAGCTTGTATTTTGGTTTGCATCTGCCTTTTTCATAATGTACACAGAAATAGGGTGAAATTTGGTGTTGGATGCTGTGGCTTTTGGAAGGAAAGATCAATTTTTGTTATTCATTAAGAATATACTAGCTTTTGTTGGCCTTTGGCTCCGCTTATGTATAAGTGGCTCCACTCCCAGTGTTTCCCATCCACATTGTAAATTTCCATCTGACTAGAGTAAGTAGTTCTGTCTCCACCCCAAAAAAATGTAGACTTTTCCAACTGTGCAGCTGTTCGCCATAGATGAAAGGTTGACTAGGGAAGCAAAAAAAATTATATACAGTACCTACGCTGATATCAAATTTAAAGATTTGCTGTATGTCATGTTGTGCTTAAACTATGATGTAATATTAGGTTATCCATTAGATCAGACTGAAGTATTTATTAAGTGTTCCCTTATGATGTGAAAGATGTTTTCGACTGATAAAAACAAATGTCTCAAATGTCTGTGTAAAAAAGAACCCAAATCCAGCTTCACATAAACTGAGAAGCCATCTCTCAAGACTTTTGCAATTTCTGACCCACTCATGTCACTTGGCATTAGTAAAAAAAAAAAAGGGCCACACTTGAGAGATTGTATAACAAATTGCAGTAGAGCTCTTATAAACTTACGCTGTCTAAATATTACAAGGAATGGCAAATTCTCATAGTTTTTTTTTTTTTTACCAAAAATGCAAATCAGACATCAAACGTTAACAATCTACTTCTATTATCAGGAACTAAACCAGAGGCTGAGCCATTTCCGCTTTCAAGTGAGGAGGTCTTGCGTTAATAAGGCCAGAGCCCTTCTTGATTCCAGAGCTTTCTTAATTGAATCAAGGCAATGTCGCAACAAGATAGCTTATTTAGAGTATCATTTGTTTTTATTTTGATGTTTAAAAAAGCTATAAAGCTAAGTAAATTGTATTTTGTATAGCCTATTAACAAAATACATAAATTTATAGTGTACTGCATTTCTAAGACAGATATTACATAACGTGTAGACTAATTTTTAAATAAAACAAAACCATTAAAAGCAGTTTAAGATAAATATTTTACAGAGTTTGCAAGTATCAAGGTCTCCAGTGTGCTCTCTCCACCACTTAAGTTCTCAGGCTTGTAAGATGTGTACATATTGTTGCTGTGCCTGAGGTCATCCGTCCAGTGGCTGGTTGTCTCTTTCTTCTTCTTCCAAATTTTCCAAGCATTCTAGTCTTTTTAAGAGAGTCCAGTCTTCTGTGTTCAAACTATGATTACTTGTTGCAATGCATTTCTTGTTGTGCTCATTCCTCTCTCATGATATGTTTAGGGTACATGTTAAAAAGGTCTGGAGAAAGACTCCAGCTGTGTTTTACACTTTACCATATGAAAACCAGTTTCAGTTTCCCCATGTTCTGTTTCAGCTGTGGACTCTCATCCAGTCCACAAGTCTTGATCAGGATTGTCAGGTGCTGCAATATACCAATTTTCGGTACACATTCTACATTTTAACATTTTAACAACAGCTGATATAACCAAAAGTTTTGCAGTTGTCAGTGACACACATGTACAGTTCCTTCTAATATTCTCTGGCCTTTTCGATCATACATCTTACATCTCATTTTTGGTTATAGAATTTTTTGCTTAATGTTATCAGAATGTAGAACAACTTTTTTTTTTACTATAACCTTAGCCAAATAGACAAAAGTTAATCAATACAGATTCTGTTTTCATTTGAATTCAGCGCTGTCATGCAATCCAGGGTGCACTTTATTCTCCCCAGCTTTCAAAGACAAGACCTTATCCACTGCCACTTTCTATACAAGCATTTCATGTACACAATCTTAAGGGACTAACTAAAACCTTCAAGAAAAATTTGCAATATTAGCCATGCAAGACTGTTGCCTCACAATAAAAGATCAATGTTTCCTGGTCTCCCTAGGCTATCAATTTTACTGTCAAAATGACACAATAATAAATTCTTATTTCAAATGAAGCTCATCCAGGGAAAGAAAATCAGGCTATTTGCCTTTCTTAAGTTGACGTAGACTCCATGTTTCACAGCAAGTGTAATTTAGTTTCTTCTTCTTCTTCTTCTTCTTCTTCTATTATTTGAAGCTTGACACTTAACCATTATGTTCAGTACCTTTCCAGTCCAGGTTAGACCTTCTGCCAGTACTGTTTTCTAGGAAACAGCATACAGGCCAAACAGGCAGCCAGCCAAGCTCATATATAAATAAAACAGGCATTCCTATACTCTGAAGTACTGCTGCCTCCATATGAGATATAAAGTTCACTTGGCAAGCAGATATGATCCAAAATTTAAAACCCAAAATACTGGAATGTTCAATTTGTTCTCATTCCAGGAACTGAGTACAACTCAAAAGAGACACATGGTCTGCATATGGACAGAACCATATAGGTTTCGGGTAGATGGAAAGATATGTCTGAAGGATGTCTGGGAAATGGAATATAGACTAAAGAATATAACAGTATGGAAAACAGAATATGGTGTGTGGATTATTATTTTTACTGTTTCATGCTGCAAGATGCCTTAAACCTGTTTTGTTTCTCAAATGTAGATTTTTGTTCAAAGTGTTATGTCCACTACTGTGTCCATTTTGTTTTTGCTATATTTGTTTTCCCACCTATGATTTGAATTGGATAAGACACCTGTGTATCACTGTGGACCCTAGAGGTGGCACAGGATTGGCTGGAGAACAAAGGGGTGGGATTCTACTGGAAGATAAAAGTACTTTCTGGGTGGCGCTACAGAGGATTCTTCAGCCTTGAGAAGACTTTTGCTCTTTGCCCTACTTTTCTTTTTAGTTCATTTGCAAATAGCTGCTGCCTTCAAAACCCTTAGACAGCCTTGGGGTCATAACAGATTCCTGACAGAAACAAAGTAAAACATGCACAAATTCAGTAACTCAATAGACATTCTGAATGATATACACTACATGGCCAAATGTATGAGTGCAGCTCACTTTGTGCACGGGGACACAGTCATGCAGGAAAGGAACTTCCCCAAACTGTGGTCACAAAGCTGGAAGCACACAATTGTCTAGAATGTGTTTGTATTCTGCATGGGTGCGCCTGAAATAGCTCAGCTCAGTCATTAGAAGCGGGGGTCTGTATTGGATTAATTAATTAATCTTATTAAATTAGTTTTATTATGAGGTTATAGAATGATCAGACTGAACAAGTTAATATAAAGCAAGTTTTTTTTGTATATTCTCAGCACTTAAACTGAATTTTAGCCATCTTTCTTTTGATCTTTTTTTTTAAATACATATAGTTCTTGCATGAATAAAATCTAAGGAAATGTGCTGTGGACATTTTAATAAAGGAAAGGAAAAGGTATTCAACATCTATCTAAAAAAGTTACAGGAAGTTCAGCGTCTATATTTGCACAAATCGACACTGGGTTTTTTTAATGCAAATTGAGTTGAGCTAGAATACACTGTGCAAGAACACTAGGGTCCGTTACACTTCACGGTGAATATAGGTTCAGAAATTATTCCCCAGGTTTCGAAAAGCAAATTTTGTACAGCTTTGTGTATTACCACAACATACTGGAGCTTTGCTTGTCACGAATGTGAGATGAGGCTGGTTCAGTTGCTGTCAGTCCTGGGAAACCTGCTTTTGCAGAGCCTGGCATCTCTTCTGCCCCATTTTCTGCCCCATCGGACCTCAACAGAGCACATCGCTACACAACTGTGGACTGAGCGAAAGTAAGATGTAGTCAGTCTTTCCAAACAATAAAATAATGTAAAAAGGAAAAATATTCGACATTTTTGTACTTGCTATAATGTATGTCTGAATGATATTCGTTATTCCTTGGGAATACAAATACAAATATTGGATTGGAAATTCAATTGAACTCGAATGGAAATATTGGAAGTGTAACAGTAAGTGCAGTCCGTAAAGCATCAGTTCAATCGTCATTCAGATTATACATATAAGAATTTTCCAGAATATTGACTTATTCCAACATTTATGTTTATGCCCAGATTTGCCAAGTTGTAACTTATTTTTAATGGCCAAAAAATATCTTATGTGTATATACTATACACATATGCTGTGTGTGTGTGTGTGTGTGTGTGTGTGTGTGTGTGTGTGTGTGTGTTTTGGCTTTTTCAGTCCATCAAACACATGGCTATTATTTTCCAACACTTTTGTTGAAATATTTTTCCATCTGTTCCTCAACCTATCCTTTGTAGGTTTACAGCCATGGCCAATTTCCAATCACTTTGAGATGTATGCGAGGAGTAGGCATTTAATATTAAAAGGCTGCTAATATCTATGACTGACTATAATTTTTGTCTTTTGAGTTCGGTCCCTTTGCATAAAACATACTGAATTCCAAATGTGTTTGTAGAAGGCTTTAAAATAAGTTGATTTTTCTAAGCATGCTTTATTGCTGTAACAAATGGATACAAATATTTGCTAATTGTGCACAATGGATGTAGCATGCAATAAATGGAAGGAAATTCTTTAATGCATATCAGATTTTTAGACTTTTGACTGAAAAACTGAAAAATGAAAGGGGGTAATAATGCAAATTGTGACCTAATGAGATTTTTTGAAGTCCGTGAGGACTGCGAGTGTTATTGTTGAATGATTATTAGAAGCCCTGAGCTAAAATTAATATTTAAAATAACATTTTCAACTGGATTTATGATGGCAATAACCGGTTTCTTTGTGAGCAAGTTAACAATATGGTAGTTCTTCATAAACACATATGTTTTAGTTATTTGCTCAAATTCTGTGCATGTAACCACGTTCAATGACAATGTGAAGATATCGTCGTACTTTCTAGTTGTGGCAATGATTAAAGATGATCATTTATTTTAGCAAATTTTATTTAACTGTTAGCAACATTTACAAGTAAAATCATTACAGACAAATTATAAATTCATGAACCGACATAAGAATGAAGGAAACAAGGTGACAGAACAACAATGCTAGAACTCAAATCAATAAAAGCAGAAAACTGAAAACATGATGAAAAAACAACTACATTTCTAAATAAAATAAAAACTGTGAAGATGCAAAATCCATACATTTTAATTACAAAAACAGAAAAAATAAGTCATAACAGGGGGGCTTAAAAAGAGTATTAGCAAATGACAGATTTAGATAAACAAAACTGTAATAAATGATACACACCAATGATTTTACAGTGGATGCAACCACAGTATGAGATGGTAGGTTATAAAATATCTGTTCTTTAACCCTAACCCTGTGAATTGCAATACATTTCAGGGCAGAAGCCTCAGATACTCCCCAATGAGGCTGAGGCGCACAGTGGCTAAGGTAAACCTTGAGGCAACAGCACAGACTAGAGCTAATAGACTGTGGGTGAGTGCATTGTAAACATTTTTTTACCCAGTAATATTCATATACTTCCGTCTCAATGCTAACGTGGAACAGATGGAAGATGAGATTAAGTTAAACAGAAGGATAGTGACTTCAGGTTGAAGAAATTCACAAGAGGTAGAAGAGTGTTAAGTTGATATCAAAGGAAATGACTGGTAGTCATGGGCCGAATTAGCTAGTATTGGTTTGAAGCCAGAGGCAATACCAAATAATTCGCTACAGAGAGAAGAATGTTTTTTGGTGGACTATTGTCTACTTTCATGAGACTTTGTGTTTAAATGAGAGCATGCAATCCTTTGGAGGAATTTACCAGAGTGGAGCAGAGGCAAGGCAGTTTGAGGCTCTTCCAGGACAGAAAAAGGTGCGGTGGGTCAGACAAAAGGAAGTTCTAGGCTGTGTCCTTGGAGGTAATGTTGGACAGGTTAACGCTTTCCGCTGCTTGCTCTGCTTTCCTGTGGGCCTCCCCTTCCATGTGGAAGCCCACCATGAGCTGATACACCAACACCCCAACAATTGTCCCCAGGAAGGGGGCAAAAATAGGCACAAGAAACCAGTAAGAGTTAGACCTGTGAGGGAAGGGAAACAAATAGGCAGGTTCACAGCATGTTCATTAACCTGACAAACCTGAGCTGCCTTGCAGGGTCTCTTAGTTGCTGACACAAAAATAAAAAAGAACCAATCTGCTGTATGCAAAGCAGGCAAATTGTTCACGCTCACCTCAGAAATATGCATTCAGTCAATGGATTTTCAACTCATTTAGCTTATTGGAATCAAGAGCAGAATCCAGATTGTGTGAGTGTCATCTTTAAGACAGAACAAAATCTATTATTTCATTAAGTTGGGCGATTACTAGACATTTGTAAGTCTACTTTAGTGCTCAAATGGGCTGAATCTGGGTGAAGCTGCAGACACTCGGTGCTCCAAAATTTACACCAAATGAATGCTGCGGCCTTGGATCCCTGAGTAAACAGACTTTTCATCTAAATAAATATTAACTAAAATTAAATTCACTTTGAAGCCCTGCTATACAAATATTCAGTGGTTTACATTTTTTGAACAGAAAAAGAGTTCGTTTTTCATTATGATGTTTTTAGATTTTCTTGCATTGTCATCTTGTTTCAGATATACCTTTTTGCAGTATAGCACTTCATATTAGTGATGTAAGCTTTAGTTACATTTATTTGTTTAGATGACACTTTTCTAACAAGCAATTTACATTGTTAAGCTGCTTAGTGTGAATTATCAGTTCACACAGCTGAGCATTTTTACTGTGTTGGTTCAGGGTAACTGCCTTTCTTAGGGATACTACAGCAGCAACTTCGAGAGCAACATGTGAGCTCTAACCACTATGTCACCTGCCACCCCGTAGGTACTTTACTTAAAATGAGAGCATCATGGATTACTGTCTTATCTCACTGAGAATCCCACAGCCCTGCCAAGATCCTCAAAGACATGCAATAGCTGAGGCTGGACTTACGTGAAGACTTCACTGCCCCAGCCAGATATTGCAGTGAAGAGGCGAGGACCCAGGTCTCTGGCAGGGTTGACGGCATAACCAGAGTTGAAGCCCATGGACAACCCGATGACCAACACAGCAAAGCCCACCGTGAAGGCCTCTAGGCCTCTTGGGATTGGATTGTTGTAGGGATCCACTATGGCGAGGATGCAGACTATGAGAGCAGCAGTTCCTATCATCTGTGTGATAAGAATAACACTTCAAGCATCACCCAGGATAAAAGTTCAGTCTTTCCGGTATGTTCAACAGGTACTCAACACCACGTCCATCTACAGTACATGTTCATGTTTGGGAGAAAACTATTAGGTTAAACATGAAAATATGCACTGTCTTAACTTTACAACAGCTATATGTGTTTATGGATGGATGGACTGGTTATGGTAATGCACACATTTGTGACTAACCTGATCAAAAAAGCCATTGACAATGCTCAGATGTTTGGAAGGGTATGTGGCGAAGATTGACGCTGTGGCATTTTCTCCAGAAACCCGAAACGCCCCTTGGCTGTATTCTCTCAAAGCGTCTGAGTAAAAGAAAATGCAACATTTACAGTGTTTTTCTTAAAATCATAACTTTTTTAAAAAATCCCAAGAATCAGGTTTTTGTTATCTTTTTGCCAAAAAACAAATCATTCCAAGCTGTGTAGCTATAAGACGTTTTGTGTCAACCCACTTACCATAGTACATCCCAAAAATGATGCCCGAGCCCAGGAAGGCGCCCAAAGTCTGAGACAAGAAAAAGACTGGAAATTTCTTCCAAGGTTCACGACCAAGTATGCATAAGGCTAGGGTCACAGTGGGGTTGAGATGACCACCTGTGGAAGAGTTACAGGATGGCATACAAATAAAGAATTTCCCACCAAATGACTTAGTATGATGCTATTTCTGCAACATCTCACTTTTATCCCTAAAATTATGTTGAAATGTGTCAAAATGGTGAGGATGTGTGAAGGAATTCTGAGCAAGAAAACAGAAATATCAAGTAAATTTACCACCAATTTCTGCACAAATGCTAATTCTGAAATTAGTACCAAAGTGTATTGTAAATCCCCTTGACAAGAGCACAGGAAAGTTGGATGGTGTTTTCCGCCTGTTGTGTTGCTCAAATCCAGCATCAATCAAAGGACTAAAAAGTGGATTAACACAGCCACCCACCTGAAACCTGTCCACACACCAGGATCCCGAGCATGGCTGCAAAGCCGAAAGCGAAGTTCACGGTGAGGAACATTCCGTGGGTGCCGCCGCTGAGCACCAGCTGGGCTACAGATCCGCAGCCAAACATCTGCCCACAGAATTGTTGTGCATGAAACACTGCTGTTCCCACTGCGGCCGGACCCGAGTTCCCCGATCTGATTCTTTTATTGTTGAGTGAAATGTTCTTCTTGCTCAAGACAGTAAACCATCAATCATCAAAGCACCGATCAGCAAAAAAAGAGCCCTGCTCTTATTTTAAACACTTTTCTGTCAGCCAGGCATTAGAATCGGCAACAAAAATAAACTGAAATAAAACCCCTAAAAGAGTTATGAATCAGTTGCTGTTCAGTTTTTTTCAAACATTGCTAAAAATGCTATAAACATTAAACAAAAAAAAAAAAAAAAAAAAAACAGACAAAGTGTTATGTGTGGGAAACTGTAAAGATTCTCAAATCATTTTCATGAAGCAGTGAAATTCCATGCATGTATAATTAGAGGTTTTTGGGGTAGAAAGTTTAAGAAATTTGTAAACCACAGACACACTGTGGCAAGACAGTAATTTGGATAGAATTTTCATTAAAAATAATAATCTGGACTCCGGTCCTGTAAAACTAAGGCATGGTAAAAATGAAAACCTACGATGTTTTCCAACAGTTCCCACCAAAAGGTAGTGCAAACTGAATACATTCCTAAAACCCAAATGCAAAGAATGTGGAACAGTTCTGTGGGGGTAATGGGTGGGAATCTGTGCATTAAGACAGTAATATATAATAAACTAATTTTCTCTACTTGCTGAAGAAGGTAGGCAGGCGGTTAAAACTGCCACCTTGCAGTTGAAGGACCCCAATTTTACCACCTCCTGTTGTAGTACTCTTGAGCGATGTACTATGCTGCTCATAATTCATTACCAAACTGTATAAATGGATAAATCATTGTATATAGCTTAACACTTGGGAGAAAAGCAGTAATGATTTATTCCCACCATATTGTTATACTATACTGTTAAAGTATTTAATGTGAGCCACTTTCTTAGTTTATAGTAAAGACACAACTCTTGCCTACAAAAATTCAGGTCAGTCAGGCACATTTGTTCAGATTAACATCCTGCCTTATGGTGTGCGCAGCAGCCGTACACTTGACAAATGTTTAGTGACACTAAGTATAGTTCATCAAGTTTTCAAAACTATGGTTTACGTTCCTGAGGGAAACATGAGGTTATAGTTGGTACGTGTGTTTAGTTTCACTTTTAGAGGATAATGTACAACTTAATCAAAGAAAAATGTATAGAAATGCAGGAAAATATGATATTAGCATATTAATGCACAACATTGTCATGGTTTCATTACTTATGACATATACTGTACTTTAGCTGGCCATATACATAATTTTTCTTCTATTTTTAAGGATATTTTCATGCCTGCTTTGATTTTTCAGGCATCTAGTTGTATACAAACTGAATGTTGTTATTATATTTGCATTTGTTTAGACTGTTTCACATATTTTGTTCATCTTAATCTGTGAACACCTCCTCTGGAGACAGAGGGTAGTCATGTGAAACATAACAACCCTAAAGGTAGTCATAGTGATGGTTGTTAACTTGGATTTAATATGGTTTTTAACATTTTAATCACCTTGATGCCAGCCTTGGTTCATTCTGATTCTATCTCACTGATGCCAACAATTGCTTAAAATTGTTCAGTACAAAGTGCATGGAATAGTGGCACAGTTTGCCAGGCACATGACAGCCACAACAAAGTTAGGTGTCATATTCTTCTGTCATCTGTCGATATTTTTAACAGATTCTTTTTTACCTTTCAACATGCGTCTTACAATTTACACAATTTCTAATGAACCGATAGTATTTGATACCAATAGTAGGAATTCTAAATATTACTAATATTCTATTATTAAGGATTACTAAATTCACCATTTCTAACGAACCAGGTATTTGAATATTGAGTCGGCATCTCAGGTCACCAAACACACTGCTCTAGTGATGTCTTTTTCCTGTTGTACACTGCAGACCTGCGGATAACAGCACTGCTTTAAACTAGCTGGACTAAAGTTTTTAAAAAATGTTTATATTTCGGCCCATCTGGAGTTGTAGCCTACATCCACAAATGCAGCAAGCATGTACAAGCTATTGAACAGAGAGCGTGGCATCATGGTATCAAATTTATCAGAGTATTTTGTTATCTTTTCCCGGAGCAGCAGGTAACGTGCAAGACATGTGCTGGATCCACAAAATAGTGCCTCATATGGGTACTTGGGCACCCCTTCTAACACTTAGTTTAAACGCTTGTGTGTTAACACAACTATGTGAACATGCAAGTAAACCTGCAGTGTTTCACTCCTGACTCTGTCCCTGCCTATGTGAGAACCAAGCTTACATTTATAGTCATATATTTCACAGACATTTTTCTTTAGAGCAACATCAGAGGAGCTCGGAGGAAACTTTCTGCTTTGCTCCAGGGATGAAATACATGAGAAAAGGTAACAAAATGCTACGATATTCCATGATGCTCCTCTCTCTGTTCAAAAGCTTCTACATGCTTGCTGCATTTGTAGATATATATATATATATATACATTTTGTGGATTTATATAAACACTTTTAAAAAACTTGAGTTCAGTTGTTTTAAAGCAGAGCTATAATCTGCAAGTCTATAGTGTGTCCAGCAGAAAAAAAGATATCCTTGGAGCAACGTGTTTGGTATGATACCGCATACACATATGGGTTTAATACTAAAGAATGATTTAATCTATTCTTTAGCTCAACACTGATGATACTACAGCATCTCTGTCTAGCAAAGCTTACGATCATCACAGAAACGCCCCAGTGCTGAATCGTCCTATGCTGTTCCCAATAAAAACACATAAGAATGTGGCTAAGGACTGACAGAGAGCACAGAAGCTCAAATCTAAAATTATTGTTAATTGCAGGTGGCAGATTGTGGCGGAAGGCCGAAAAAGTCTAATCTCCCAAGTGCCTTGTCGCGGAGCAGAAGTTACAAAACACCTCTTGGAAGGGCTGAAAAAGCAGAAAGCCAGACTCGGTGGACACCAGAGAAGCAAATGATTTGACCCCAGCACAGGAGAAAGAATAGAAACTCATAATAATGCAAAACTGAAACCAAAAGCGGTTGCAGATATGCCGAAAGCAGTGAAATGTAATTTTTTTGTGTAAGAATGTGTAAGCAAGCTGCTTGAGTTTGGTTTGTCTGCCTGTGTCTTCACGCGCTGCATGGCTGTTATGTGTTTGCAATTTCCTGCACACTGCCAACAGCAAATTTATAGAAATTCTCAGCCACTGATATAACCGTTTCCTGTATTGAAAAGCTGAAATGCCAAATATTACTTTTTATACAGCTTTTTAATTTTAGTTTGATATCTGCCCATGCCTTAGAGATGCTGCTACTGAAAGAGCTTCAGATGAGAGCAACCTGATAAGGGCGATACCTCAGAACATGGTAAAAGTGTGGGAAAATGAACACACAGCAAGAAGACTTCCCTCCCATCACCACCCCATCATTTTGCAGAACTACACTATTTATATTCTGTTAGTCTGAGGTACTTTATGATTAAAAAAGCTATTTTTTCTCCTGCTAACCACAAGGTTTCAGTGGAAGGGCAATGATATCAATGCACAGTTGCGTGGTGATGGAAACGGGAGTAACTTTCTGCAATGTTTGGAAAGTCTGGAAAAGAGGACCAGCTTACACTGACTCCTTTACTGTTTGTTCTCTCTCAGCCTTGCAGGGTTGCAGATTACTCACAAAATCAAAAAATGCAAAGCTAGCAAAACAAACAAAATGGCAGTAGTTGAAAAAATGCAGCATGCTTTTGGCTTTATTGTGAAGTTTTGAGTGGTGTTGTCTCGTGTCACAAAGGTATGGCAGAGCAAAGCACAGGTAGAAGAAGAAGTAGAAGTTGGTTAAGACATTGCTGCTGGTTTGAATCTTACTATGGTATTTTTCCTGAGGAAGGGACTCACCCTGAACTGCAACATTAAAAATACTCAATAGTTTTAGACAAAGCCAATAATGACCATAGAAGTTCATTTTCCAAAAGCATCAGGCTTCTTCATGACCTGCCATCATGTTTTCTGTGATGAAGAGGGAGACTTACCACCAGGATTAGGGTCCCCAGGCATTCAGCCAGAGCCTGGCGCATGAGCAAGTGACGGACCTGCACGATGCTGGCCAGCTTCTCCAGGTAGATCTTCTGCTTCCCCATGGTGCCACTGTAAGAGATGTTCTAACAGTCTGCTAATCTCCAGCGGCTCTCCTTCAGTGAGGGTGGAAGCGTAAACTGTGGGTTCTTAAAGACAGAGTCGCCTCCCTCACTGAAACCAGCCTTCTTAGACCTTCCGACCCCTCCTTCCCCATTGCTGCCAATATCCCCTGGGTCGGCCTGTTCTCCTGGATCTATTCCAGCTTCCATAACCCCCCTTACCTACCCACACATACCAGTGCACAGATACACTTTCAATCATTCCTCCTCTCATCCACTGTACTTCGTTTTTTGGACTTTATGGAAGTTATCATACTTTTTATGTTTTTCAAGCAAAATTCTCCACACAGTCCGAAAGATACATAAAGCTGCTTTGTTAGTGCAATTCTGCTGAGGAAATAAATTTTTTACTACAGTACTTTTTCTTTTGGACCACCAACAGCTCAAAGCTAGGCAAAAGTACTCCCCGGCAAAATTTGATCTGAATAATAATATGCAAGGGGATTTTTAATAGTTTAATTTCATAATAATGCACATTCCTCACTTGAACTCAAATATACACATATCTTTGTAATATGACAAAGTATTAATGATGTGGTACAACCCATATTCTTGACAACATTCAATGCAATATTGACCACACCCACATTCCCAAACAAGTGATCGCACTTGGTCAAGTTTTTTGACCAAGATAAAGACTTTAAAATGAGACCAGGAGAAGAATTTGGTTGAAAATTTGTACCGTAGAGTTTGAATTTTAAGTCTGAGAGAATTTTGTGTTGCTTGAGAGAAATGTTTGGAGTTTGAATATTAAGACTTAGAAATTAGATTTTGTGTTGGTTGCTGTTTTTGAATTTATGCTAGTTGATGGGTTTTGCAGCTTTAGAGGGGAAAGGCCATGACAAAAAAAGAGTTTTTACGAAAAAAAAATTGTGGTTTGTTTGGTTTGTGAAAATAGAAGCAATGAATAAAATCATGCATTTTCCACTGCTCATCCATGTTTGGGCACTCCCTATATTCCACAAGCACTGTGTGCAAAAAAATAAAAATGTTTTAATATTCAGCAAAAAAGAAAATTTTCATCAGAAAACCTGTGATGCACGGAACCATATAAAGCATACGGTTTAGTGTAATTGATTGTTTTAAAGACGATGCTTTCTGCAAAGGCATGGTGTTGCCTAGCAAAGTATTCTATGGTCCTGGCCCCAGTAGACGCTCTTTAAAATCCAGTGGGTAATAGTGACAGGAAGCAGCTCCTGGCTGGTGTACCTAGGAGCCTGGACATGAATTCTGGGGTCAAAGCATGCCAGACTCCAAAATACCTCCAGATCATGGCTAAATGCGTAACAGTAGGGCATTTTAGAGCTTTTTTAAGTGGTTAGGTGTTCTTAGGACAAATATCAGAAGAAAATTTGCAAAAAACATATATTTAAAGTTTACTGCAACAAGCTTTTGTGTGAATATGAATATTTTAGGAATGGATATTTTGACTGTACTGTGATGGACTAGCGTCCTGGGGTATAGTCTGCTAGTCCTGCACCGACTGACTCCAGGATGGGCTGCAGACTGCCCCAAACCTGACTAGGACAGATGGTTGTAGATAGTGGCTATTGACTTTTTTCATGTTAAATAAGAGGAACTAACAGATATAATTTGTCAATGCTAAAAACCTTTAAGTAATTCTATTCTGATGATGATGTAGAATATATATTTAAAGCACAATTTTAATATATGCAAGCCGAGTGATGGAACAAAAAACTGGCAAAAACATCACAAGGGAAGACTGAGATGTAACTAATAATTTGATGTTTTTATTTGCATGCATCTGTTGACCGATACAATGGTCTTTGAGGCTCTGCCATATGAACTGCTATCACTATTGTTTTGCGTGAGTGACGGAACAAACTTTAGCATAAATTGTAAGATACTGTGAATGTCAACGCACTAAACACCCTTACACCACACTGTAGGATTTTCAGTGATGAAAAAAAAATTAATTCAGGCTGTAATGTAAAATGATGCACATATTGTTTTTGCACCATCAAGACTGCATTAAGGGATATTTTTTAAAATTAACTGTGTTATCAACCTTTCCTTTTTTACCAACTTCTCATGCATCTCAACCAGCATGTGCGTTTGACAAGGGACTCCAGATTAAGACTGAATAGGATTGTAGATTTTATTACTATTTTCAGACATAGGAGTCGATAATAAGGTCTTCGGGGCATAAGGTTTTCCAGTAAGCAATAGGGTTCTTGAGTCTTGCAATTTCCTTCTGTTATTTTGTACACTCTGCTGGTTTGTGGGATATCCACATTTATCCGAATGGCATTTCTCCTAGTATAAAAATAAGATGTTTGTTGCCCGGGGTAATGAGGAAATACAAAGCATTGCTACGCTTTTTGCTACACATCAGTAAGGAATCCTAAGGTCATGAGAGACTTTGATATCCTTCAAACCCAAGACATCAGTACAGTGGTTGCGGACCCAGATATTTAACAGATATTTAAGCTTATACTTGTGGGATCCAATCTAATGCAAAGTCCTCCTGATCACAGTTTTGAACCTGAATTATTCCAGTTAAAACCCCAGTTGTATATATGGGTAAATTTATGAACTACACGTGAAAACCGTAGTGCCTAATGATTCTGAGAGAGGCTTCAAACTGCCGTGACCATGACTGGGATGAAGTGATTTACTGATACTGAAAGGATGGATGGGTTAACCTAGGAGAAATTATCAAGCTATAGATTCATCAGGATATCTAAACAGAGGAATAAGTAAACAACAAGTTTACACCCCAAATTGCTGAAATTGGTGTTCCAGTCATTGAAATATCTGCTGTAATAATACCTCCCCCCCCAGAAAAAACCACCAAAGAAAAGGACATGGCTAGGTAGGAGGCTATGTTGGGGAGAGGTGAAAGACAGGGCTGCTTCATGACAAAAAGGCATAGCAAAGTGGGGTTTGATATGCAGAAATGTCCCAAACTAAAATCAAACAAACGGAAACGGAGGTCCTGAGCCAAGCTGAGGAACACGCCAGCAAGTCTGCATTCATTTGCTGTTAGGCTGTGCGCTACACCAAGCAAGAGAAAGGACATCAACATCTGACAAAAGTAAACTGAAGGCATCACCCACACTTGTATTAAAACTTTAAAAAAGTAAGTAAATTCTACAAATTCATAGTGCCGCAATACCACAGTCCACACATTTACAGCAACATGGGATATTATTCACACTTTCTTCTAGCATCTCTGTATTTTTTTATTGGTTTATGGCAAACATTAGGGACCAAAACAGAATCATGAACACAATGTGAACATCTTTATCTTTTTTCAAGCTTCACACATTAATAAAGTCTTGTGATTCAGAGGCACAAGCTGGGTAAAACACTGTAGATGGTGTGTTTGTAACCCTTTCCACAGTCCACTCATTATATCTGTTGAGCTCAGTGCTCGAAAAGAGGTTTACCCAACGATGAAAAGGCAAGAAGGGGCTTCCACTGACCTATTAAGATGTTCTTTATTAAAAGTTCAAAGGGGGCTAAACAGAAGCTAAGCAGGCCAATGGTGGGGAAGATGCTGAATGAATACATAGAGAAATGTTGATTTTCTTACTGCTTTTATTTCTCCTATTAAGCCGAGTTGTCATCATGTCACAGTTTTTTATCTTTATTTTTATCAAAAACAGACCTCTCGGATGTAATTCCTTAAGATAGCTTCTCTGAAGATTTCAGATGATGCATAATGTCCAAGAAAAATTCATTTTTTTCTAATAATTTAAACACAGCTATTTTACATTAAATTTTGCATATAGTACTTTGTCTGACACTGACCAGCAAGGTTATTTTCTAGTCATGATGAGGTTGCATGAGTTTCCAAAAAAAAAAAAAAAAAACAATTCAGAAACACATTCCTACTATGTTTCCATTTGCTTGCTGATCCAGAATGTTCCTTCAGAACAGAATGTTTTGTCCAGAAAACCTAATTTGATTCTGTCACTGAATCAAACCAAAAAAAAAGCATACCTGTAAACGTGCTCTTTTCTCCCTTACAGTTTGTGCTGGAATAAATATGGAATGAGAGGGCCACATTATTGCTTGGGAGTGACTAATACAGTATATTAGTTTATGAGTGCCAGTACAGTCTGGGTTTATTTTTTACTTTTCAGCTGTGCACCAGATGACTGTAAAGTTTGTACCAGGAAAGAATGCAGGGCAGTATGGAAGATTTTCCACCTTTACTGTTAAATAAAACATATTTAAGGCAAAACAAGGGCAAATGCTATTGTTTCCACAACAAGGACAAAGAAGTGTTATGAATGCATATGACTTTGCATAATTCACTCTTACTATACATGTCTATCGGAGAGCAAAACTTTGCATAGGTGCTGGAGTTACAGGGTATTTTCCATTATGATCTATAGGTTATTTTCCATTATGATCTATAGGTTATTTTCCATTATGATCTATAGGTATGGATGAACAATGTACATGCAATTTTTTTATTTCTGAAAATTCTGTGGTTCCTGATGTGCACTACGGCTTCAGACCGGTACTGTGGGTGTTCACCGGATAATATATTAAATGTTAGTGGAAAATATATTTAAAAATCAAGAATTTGAAATATGTGTTACTTAATATTTAACTGCAGAAATTCTAAATTTTGAGATTTATGACCAGCATACTAGATAGCTTTGACAGTAGTCTTCTCGTGATGTTTTATATGGTTATTATATTAGATTGGAACATGCTATCGAGTCCTGTCTGACTCCTGGGTGACAACTGGTGCGGTTTTCAACACAAGGAGGAACAGAAGTGGTTTGCCATTGCCTTCTTTTAGCATATTTTTCCCTTATGGGGGTGCAAACACAGAGGAGAATCTGCAAACTCCACTCACACCTCTGAGCTGAACTTGAACCCCACATCAGGCAAGCGGCCCAGGAGCTGTGAGGCACCAGCTTACCCTGCTGCACCTCCACATCCCCCAGTTTTTATACAGTAGATGCCAAAGGATACAGCATAATGTACTACTGAGTGCAAGACTGAAAAACTAAGTGTGGATGCCTCTGTTCTGCTGGAGCAGCCCCAAAAATGAACACATATATGCTAAGTATATCTATAAGCCTCATACAACAGACACTGATGCAAAATAATCACTGGAAGAATACAATTCAGGGTAGAAATTCAATGCAAATGTTGGTACAAAACATTACTTCATTTTGCAGCTTTTTATCAAAAGTAACGTCAAATTTTAACCCAGTTTTTATACCGCTGAATATTTGACTTGGTTAGTGCTTCAGTCTTTCACTAGAGAATACTATGCTTCTGTTAGTAAGAACCACAAATCTCAAGTTAAAGCCTAATCGTAGTCGATGAAACGTAGCTGCTACTCATATAAGTACAATAAGTATAGTATACAAGTGTATAAGTATAGTAAACTTGTTTATTGCACGGTTTTGGTTATATGCAGGTGTGGAAGAGTCATTTTGTAGACCCTGAAACCACTGTAAATGCAGCATAGTAGGAGCCCTAATGGAGCATAAAGGAGGAATCCAGAGAAAGCACAAGTTAGCTTGTACAGCTAACATGCATACAGAGCAGGAGGAACTCCATGCCCTCCCAGAGATACACTTACCTGCAACACCTGACAATTGAGTGCACATGTTAGATAAAAGGAGAGGTCCGTACAGGTTTAACTGAAAAAAAAATCCTCCAACCGTGCCTAGAATAAAAGGATAAAGAAGAAAGAGCAAAAATGATAAGGGCGATGTATTCTCCTAAATCTTTAACAAATGCACTGCTGTGTCAGCAGTTTACATTTTTCCATGAAAATATTTCATATTTTTTATATTTTCCATTAAGTTACTCTTCAGTATAAACTTATATGTACATAGTATAGTCATAAATAAACTAAAATAAAATAAAATATGAAGTGTAGTGTATAAACTATACTTTCTTGTAAACCGCTTTACAAGACGTTTAAAAAAATTTAAGCGCGAAAGAAATAATCTATAAGTATCTGATCAGTAATTCTGGCTTTAGTGCGAGTTTTGTAGCACACAATGACATGTAAGGATCCTTTGCTGAGCAGAGGATGTAGACATCTGCACACATCTGCCATTTCCACAGTTTGGCCCATTATTTGAAGCTGACATCTCTCTTACCAGGACTCCAGCAAGCAGCTGCACCGCACTGCACCGTTACACTCGAGAAACTGGCAGACTGCATGGTGTCAGAGCAACGCACCCCAGAGACAGGAAGATGTGCTTTGAGGAAAAAACAAAAGCCAAGAAAAAGTTAATAAAAGCAATCGGCTGTTTAAACAAAATACCTTCTGACCGCGTTCCTTTTGGTCTGGTGATGCAGAGCAGATGCTTTGAAATTGTGGACTTGGACTTTTTTCTCAAAAGTGCTTGGTGATGTTCATCATGCTCATAATCATAATAAAAAAAATTGCTTTAAAATATAGGTTTTGCAGTGTCCATAAATCTTGTTGGATCCTCAACAGGATCTTTTGTCTTAGGGCCCGACATTATGCCCTAATCTGTCTCAGCGACCGGATTCAAGGATGTGGGGAAGGATGCAAAACTCTTGATAGGTCAGCAAAGCAGTGGACCACTGACTTCTGCTGCTGCTGCTACAGCTCTAACTCTTTAGGTCTCTTCACTCAGATGTGCAGGTGGAGTTGGTGGCCCCCGGTTTGAGCAACCTTGCTCAGCACAGCCATTACTGCCCCCCTTTCTGAACGAGGCCTCTGTCCAACAAAGCAGATCTTGTATAGGTTTCCACAGGGGTAGAAGTGGAAAGGTCTCAGGAAGAAATGTTGCTTGCTTTATGTCATCCAACCTGCTACTGCAATCTGTCCGATTGTTCCTGGATTTCTTGTTTTGGGAATGTCAACTTCCTATGGTTGGAGTGGCTCTTGAATGGCTGACCAAAGCTGTCTCCTTTGTGGTAAGACGTGAGGAAGAGGAAGACCTTGGTGTAACACATGATGTAGGACTGAGGCATTCTGTTCTACACAGATCTTCCATATAAACCTGCTTCTAGGCCAACTTGGAATGCCAGATCTGGTTTCATAGCGCCTTGCTCGAAAATTTCCCAGCTGGCTTCTGTCTCTGCTGCAGATGTAGGACAAGGACAGGGTGCTTACTGGTGTTTGCATCCTTTAGATTCTCTCTCCTCACTATCATTAAACTTGCATGGACCAAGCAGGGCTGTTGGCAATAACTGCTTTACAGCCAGTTTTACTTTTTTCACCTGTCAGAATTCTGATGGGCAGCTGTGGGTGTTTAAAGATAAGGCAGAAGCAGAATACATTTTTGAAGACATTCTGACGATTGTAGGACTTTCCTTGTGTCTGGGACAAATTGCTGAGCATTACAACTGCATTGCGCACTGACATAAAGCTGTGAAATGCGAAAATAAGTTTGCTATTATGGTCTGATGTTTTCAGGTGTTGATAACATTGTCTTGTCATTGTAGTGGCAGGGTGGAAAAATTGCATTCGAGAGTTGCAAAGTGGTGGGGAAATATTGCTTCAGAAACCTACTTAAGGATGAAAATGTTTACAACTGAGTTTTTGGCAGGCCGGAGCTTAGGCTACGCCCACATTTCCCAAAGCAATGCTTGGGGGAATACTCTTCTTAAGGCAATGGGTGCCAAAGAAGCCCAGACTCTTTAAGCAGCCTGGGAAAAAGTTTTGGTGAACTAGACTATGGGATTTGAGATGGAGCTGGAAAGCTTTTTCAGTTCGGAGGATTTCTGTGACTGCAGCCTTGTTTTGGGGTCGTTGGAACATGGTCAGAAAATTTGTAGCAAAACCCAACGTAATGTCACTCATCTGCCTCATAGCTGGTCACTCCCTGAACCAGACATGCCCTTCCTGCTTGGTTTGTTTTTCTCTTACGCTCCTATTAATCATAGGCATTTGGATTTATTGCTATTAATAGAAGACTATGTTGGGGTTTGTCACAAACATCAATTATATAAATGGAAATCTGAGTATTGTAAGAGGAGGATTTGTTATTGCTTGTGGAAAAAAAATATCTCCTATCAATGAAATGCTCCAGTGAGACGCTGGCCTTTTCTGTCACCCTGGTTCTAAACCCGGCTCAGGACAATCGCATTATTACTGAGAGTGACAATTTCAGGGGCAAGTAAAACAGTGACACAAGGAAGAAAGTCAACGTCCTTCTCAAAACCGCATTCGTCTTGGTGAAAGATACATTTTTCCAAATGACTTCCATGCACGCTGTTTTGGAAAAACGCCAAAGTGCTCTTGGAGTGGTGCTTAAGGCTCAGATGCACTCTCAGCCAGCCTATGTAGAGACGATTTTAGAGTTGTACCGAGTTATCTGACACGCGTGTAGACACCCGTAGACACACAAGATGTGGCGGATCGTCCTTGTGGAGGCTGCTGGTACTCTGCCAGCTCACACATTAGGAGTTCAAGGACGGCGTGTGACGCCGCAAGTGAGGAGCTGCCTTGCTCCCCAGGCTCTCCGCAGACATTTAATCCCAGGTAGGGAGTGAAGCAATGCAAACATGAGGGAACAATGTACACCGGTGTATTAGGCCCAGCATCATTCATTAGCTTCCGTGCTGCCCAGAAGGATTAAATGGGTTAGCTGAGCATTAAAACACGACTCGCTGCTACACCGTACTTACAGGCGAGAATGAGGCATAGATCTGTGGAACCACTGTCAGGTGGCAAGGAAAGACTGGAGGAGTCCTAAGGCAATGGCATGTTTTGGGACAGAAGCAACTTTTAATAAATAAGCAGAAGCGGCTGCGTACACCGTCCCCTGTTCCACCGTGTTGTATTGATCCTTAGCATTTTCTGGCATTATTACAGAAGTCGCAGGTGGGTCGGTTAAAATCTAGACAGTAACGTCTAACACAGCCGTTACATAATGCAAGTCTATTACTTTGGGGCAGAACGGGTGCTGTGAATGTTTACGAGACCACAGGCAGTTCTCTGCATTATTTGAGAAATTTTACTGTGGCGTAAACAAAAAAGTGTGCAAAAGAGTGAAAAGAGCGTAAAAGGATTTAATTCTGAGCCTACTGACCGGGGATCGTATAATCTGGATATTTCCGAGTGCTGGGATTCTGTGAAATGTTCACAGTGGACAGGAATCTCGCTTCTGAGCAACAAATCGCTTAAAAAACAGCCGGGTGGAATATTTTTCTGGCACCTTGTAGTCTGTGGCCCTGCATTTTTGGTTGACACAGCTTCCAGTTTATCTGCTTTGATGATCCGTAGAGAAATTATGGTTACTTCTTTTGCCCGATTTTTCTTTGTGACGTGAGAAAACTTGCAGCAAATCCTTTGAAAAGGGTTTAAGAACCTGGCTCTTGTTTTGACTCTGGGGTGCATGGGAACCGTGATCTGAAACTGACCTCACCAGCGTTTGGGTTACGGGTTCTCAAAGTCCCATAAATAAATACGACTGAAACTGGTTTTCTGTTTACTTCCAGCTATCTTCCGTGGCTCTTTTCTCGGCAGCGTCACGCCCGCACGCACGATAATTCCTTTTGTTTCTGCGCACAGTTGTTCCTCAAGCAATTTGAACAAAGCACCTGGATTAAGGCAGTATCCTGACTGCTATACGAATGCACCGTCATCCGAGTCTGCCTTCAAAATGCCACTTTTACTTCTCGCACATCACGTTTAGGTCATGTGTATTAAACCTGCCATAAGATCACAGACACAAAGTGACACTGCGCCGTAAGAAAATGCAGCTCCTACTGCGCTATGCCACATTTCAGCTGGGATCACGACTCCATTGTTAGGGGAAAGACTATTTCGGACTCAAAGATCTCAAAATGGAAGTGAAATGAATAAGGGACACATATTTTTCGAGCAAAAAAGGGAGACTGTGATCCTGTGCCTTCCGGAGAGGCGCTGTGATACAGCTCACAATGACATGTTTACAAGCTTCGAAGCAGGAAGAAAGTGTAACCCAGGGCAAGTATGGCACAAAGTCAGTCAATGCAGGGGATACAAAGAAAGCTGCAGCACAGACTGTTTTGCGATAAAAAAAGGGAAGGGGAAAGTCTGAAGAAGGTACAAAGGACTAAATGTAGATACAGCAGTGACATTTTCCCCTCCTGGAAACCATTATAATAGCGAGAGCTGAAAAATCTGGTGCCGCGTGTCTGAGGTCAGACTGCAGCGCATACTTTAGGTGATGAAATAAAAAAGTAAAAATCCGCTTACAATAATAAGACAGTGCTGAAATGAGTCCCAGTATTTTCAACAGGGTTAACTAACCAAAGTGGTGAAAATCATGACAGCAGACGTCTGCCCTGAATCCAAAGGGAGAGGATAAGTCATGATCTGGGTGTGAAACAGCAGAAGATATGATGCAGCACCATGACAGCTGATCATCAACTGCAGAAACCATATTTCAGGGTGCAGTTAGTCTACCTGGCAGGTAACACAGAAGACCCAAAGATTAAAGCCAAAGACCAACAAACAATATATTTGCAAAGATTCTTCAGAGACGCTCATTTTTAATAAATAAGTACAGTATTTGGGACACATATTGCAAAAATCGTGAATATAAGAATAGGCAAATCAAACAAAAAATGACTATTTATTAAATTAAGCTCCGTACCTGTGGCTGACAGCAGAAGAAGGACCTGGACCTTCAACAGCAGAGCAAATGAAAGCTGAAGGAAGTGCAGTCGTAGAAATTGAGCGCTGGGACATTACAGTTTTATTATTAATGGGGTGTTTATAGTGTTCCGCATCTATTGCATGTTCTGCTCAATTTTGCAGACATTAGACGTAAACCGCAGAGACCAGGTGAGACCGCACAAGAAAGTGATCACTAGAAAGAATAATGGAAAAGATAAGAGAAATCTCACTTTCTAACTTTCCATGATACCTTTCTATCAAACCCAAACATCTAAGGGCACCATGTTTACTAAGGTCTCCCTTAAACTTCAGATAAAAAACAATTTTTTATCCCCCACACTTTTTCTGACAGATTGTGGAACGGACACAGACGCGACCACAATCCACAAAATCATTAAGTATCCATGCGTACGTGTTGGCTGTTCTTTCCAGATTTTCTAGTAATTTCACTTATTAATAAGCATTAATAAGAATTAATGATTTTTTTAAATCAGTGTGGCAGAATCTATGTCACTATTTCACAAAGGGATCGGTGTATATAAATAAAACATACTAAAAAGTACAGATTAACCCGGGAACCCAGGGAACTAACAAGTGTAATGAACAATTATAATAAAAATTTACGGCCGGACAAAGATGAACTCGTGAAATTTAAATAGTCGAATTAAGCCACGGTCACAATTTCTCCTTTTCTGGTTACTGAACCTAATATATTTATGTTGTGGTTATTTAATTATTAATTTATAATAAATTTACAGGTGTACGATTTATTTACTGATGTACAGTATAACTAGGCTCCTGAAAAGTCTAAATGGAATGGAATTTAAAAATGAGCCATATTATTGGGGAACCGGAGAACGAGCAGAGTTCCTGACAAATTTCAATTACTCTTATTCCCATTCAAAGTATGAAAAATTTGTTATCATAGTAAGAGTGCTGACAGGCTCGAGTAAATGATTGAGAGCATAAGAGAGAGGAAAGAAAAAAACATTCTGGTCTTTTAGTGTTGACTGGCAGCGATCGAAAAGACTGTTTTTGCCCTGGGAGGTCATTCACCTGAGTTACCTGCCTTTCAGGACAGCAGACCTGTATGCAAATGAGAAAAAAATAGTAACAACAATCCCTTGAACTCAGGTGAGAAAATCTGCAGGTGTTCAGCACTGATGATGCATTAATGGCTCAGATTAACATACAGATTAGTTTTACACCGGGGCTCCTGCAAATCCAGCAGTGCGGCAAACTGGTTGTTGAACAAGTGAGAAATTGTAGCTCCAAAGTTGTGCAGTTGTCTGTTATCCAAACTGCATGCTATTTTTAGTGTAATTGGCTCATTCTTCACTGAGCTCTACTATTGATCTTATAAAATGCCTACTATTCAAGCTTATTACTAGGACTATGAAAGAGAAATGCCCGATCAGCACAGTATGCAACTTTGTGGTTAGAAGTGGCCTATTTGAAAATGCTAAAAATTTTCTATTTGGCTTATATGACTGTTTTTTGGGGAAGGACATTTTGTAACCCTTTCACCCCCCGATGGTGAGCCAGACCCAAGAATACCTGGACCGAGGCCGTTTATGAAGCTCATTCTGCACATCAGAGGCGCAACTGTTTGGCCTTCATTGTTTAAACCAGTGGCTGTGGTGTAACGAGCCAGGGCCACTAGGGGGCGACCAAACATCATGGGGGGCGGGGTTCAAAGCCCCGAGTTTCTGCCTTTGTGAACCTGCTTTCCCGCCAGCAACACAACTGCTTTGTTGCTCTTTGTTGTCCTTTCGGGGAAGTCATTCAGGGACACCTTTGGCGTTGGTTTTCAGTGCATCCATACACCAGACACCACAGTGGCAACGTGGAGAAATATTTTTTAAAAATAGCCTTTTGTTTCCATTTTTCAACGGCCAGCTCCGAAATGGCAATAGTCAGTCTCAGAACTTCAAGTGCACAACCACATGCATAATGAGAAAAGGTTTGTGTTCATGTGTAGCAAGGTACTGTATTTCATTTAAACCTGCATTGATTTTATGTTGCACAAGATGAACCATGCAACTATTCTGCTTGCATTCAAAGATTTTAGGGTCTTTGTATTAACTGAACCTTGGCACTGCAGTATAATGATAGGGTGATAAGCAAAGGAAATGAGTAAATAGATGATGGTGGGGCAGACGGTAACACTGTTGTCTCACAGGGCCTGGATTGCACGATTGACATGTGCTTGACATGACTGAAGATGAGTTTGATTCTCACTCCTCTATAACGGTCCAAAGACATGTGTTTCGGGTGCAGCGATGACTCGTAAACTGCCCATTGTGTTTGTGTCTGTACAGTATGTGTATGTAATATTGGTGCATAGTTGAATGGTTGTAGGGGGGTTAAGCGTACTGAATCTGGCCATCGTAAAGAACATCATATGGGCCAAAAGTATGTGGACCCTCTTCTAATGACTGAGCTGTTTCCGTCACACTCATACAACATACAAACACATCTGAGACAATTTTATGCTTTCAGCTTTGTGGGGAAGCTCCTTTCCTGCTCCAGCATGACTGTGCCCCCCCTCCCCATACACAGAGTGTGTCACCATAAACACGTGGTCTGCCCACATTGATGTGGAAGAACTTGAGTGGCTGCACAGAGTCCTGACCTCAACCCCACCAAACACCTTTGGGATGAACTGGAACACCAGCTGCCAGCCAGGCCTTCTTGACTGACCTTACTGATGCTCTTGTGGCTGAATGGGCACAAATTCCCACAGCCGCACCCCAAAATGTGATGGAAAGCCTTTGCTGTTATAGCAGCAAAGGAGGGAAACCCCATATGAATGCCCATGGGTTTGGAATGGGAGGTTCAACAAGCATATGTGGGTATGATGCTCGGGTGTCCACATACCTTTGGCCATGCAGTGTAGGTATCAACTACATACTACATTGTAACTGGGGGGTGGGGGAGTGTCCGGTCATCTTTTAACAAGAACACAACCCTAACTACTCGAATTGGATTCAGACTGAACACTCTTCAGTTGATAAATTAAGCGGAAGCATCTCATTCATTCAGTTATTTTCTGAGCGGAAATTTAGAGAGACAGGTCAGTATTGATTTTACCGGAAGACATCCTGGGCTGTTTGGAGACTCTCCAAGGAGCCTCATGGAGTAAGGAGTGGTTTACAAATGGTTGCGGTGAACTTGCCCATCTGAATTTTTCAATCCAGAAAACATGGCGCACATGCCTCCAAGTTACATTTATTAATTTAGCTGATGCCTCCCCCAAAGTAACACGCAACATCAGCTCATCTACACGCCTGGATAATTTCAAGCAGAGCAGCTTGGAACAAGTATGTTGCTCAAGGGTACGGCAGCAGGAGGTGGGATTGAAAGCTGGGGCCTCTGAGTGCAAAGGCAGCTGCGCTAACCACTACGCCACCTGCTGCCGCCTACTCACTTGCGATTGTTGGACAAATGGTGACATTTGTGGCAGCGGTAAAAGCGACCGGAGCAGCGCAGGAGGTCTGCGGCGGCGAACACCTCGTCGGTTACGGTGACGTTGACTGACTGGCAGTGCACAGCGAGGGAAACGTAAAAGGATTTTGTCTTCCGTCGAGTCTGCGGTGCTGCGAACGCCGCCTTTCGTAATGAAATAATGCACCTCAGCATTCATCAAACCCCCTGTCATTCCCTGTTCGCAAAGGTGCGCTTAGCTGTGTAGGGAAAGACCAAAGACTTCCAGTTGCCTGTCACAATGCAAATTGCACAAACGTTCTTGAGCTCAAATCCAACCCGTGTCTCAAGCAGGAAAAGGCCTTGTTATATCACTCAGAGGCTTTTTCTTGCACCGCCTGCGAAGGGAGCGGCGAACAGATGCATGCTCCCGAGGAACTTGTTACGCTTTTGCCTCCCTGTTCATTTGCAGCTGCTTGCTGTCTCTTCGGCGAATTCAGAAGTATCTGCTCCAAGGCAATCTGGTCAAGGCACGGAGGGCAGAGACCACTGGAAGCCAAGGTCATGGTCTGCTGACCAGCAGGACAGTGCAAATATTTATGAAATGAACAGTTTTTCCAGCAGGCTGCCATGGCTTCAGCGATGGATGGGAAAAAAAAAAAAAAGAAATAATAAGGAATGGAAAAAAAAAAGTGGAATAAATTAACCATCCCTGAAGACAAAAAAAAAGGCATTCCTTTCAAGTTGTTTTTGTCCACATTATAGCGTTCGCTAAATTACAGTGGTTTTTCCGATTTGCAGCCTTACTGAATTGAATTTGTTGGCTGAGGAAGCTCGTATAGGAAGGTTATTTGAGATGTGAGTTGGAAGCAGACATTATGTGCTGGTAATAATATACACTTTTTTAACATTGTAGTACTAGATTATTGGGAGCTAAATAAACTTTAGCAGCTTAATAGGCCAAAATCTCTCATTGTAGAACCGATAGTGTTTAATATTGACTGGGCCTAATATAGCAAAAACTCGCAGGCATATTAAAAGAAATCTGGCGCAGTGTTGCAGAACTGAATAACCTGAAAGACAATAACACGATGGACTTTTTTTCCTTTTTTGAACATATGTGTTTATGTTCAAAATACAAAATACCTCTGGGCAGGTTCTCTGGAAAATGCGCTGAAGTGCACCATCTAAATGCTATAAAAGGTGCATGGTGTTGCCTCGCAGTCCTGGGCTCCAGGTTCAGATGCGGGCTGGAATTTGACGCCGTTTGCATCTTCTCTTTGTTTCTTCTCACGGTCAGAAGACGCGTTTCAGGTGAATTGGTCACCTGCCCGGTTTGTGCTACTACAGACCAGTGGAGTACCCTGCTTTGCTCCCATATGGTTTATCATCCAAAGCGCCAGAGCGCTGCAACTGTGCTTTGGATGAGTTGTTATTCATAACAAATGCATGGATGTATTTATAACAGTTATATTAAAATTATTAAAAGTATATGAAATAATAGAAGATTTAGTACGCTCGTCTCAGTCAGCTGTGTAACAATGCAAGACAAAATGTCTGCGGTGGTGCCGATTTGTCCCATTCTATTAGTTTTAGCACAGCGACGCTCATTTCAATGACCAGTTTTATTTAAGCGTACAATATGCAAGCGTTTGTTCACCACATTGCTGAGTAGAACCCTATGCGGTTTACCTTGCCAAGCACTGCCTGATGCTATATTTAGTTCAGTACTGGCAGACTGTCAGACGTATGATGGCAATCGACCTCTGTCACAAAACATAGCATTACTACAATTCAGGATATCTGTGCTATGAAATTACAGTCATGTTGCCTGGCAAGTGAGCAACACGCACATTGTGAAGCACAAATTCACTTGCTCGCTCACATCAGATCTCTTAGTTCATTCACCTGCTGATTTCATCAACATCCCTCCATCCATTTTTACCCTGAGCAAGGCCACAGCAGCGTCTGTCCTGGAAGCAATGGGCGCATGGCTGTTAAACTACACCTGGATGGGACACCAGTCCATCACAGGGTGATTTTATTCAGCATTTAGTTCTGCAATATTTTTAAAAATAAGTCAATTCATTTTCACCTCATTCCATTAATATCTGCTGAGATGTATATTTGCTCTCGCCTGGCGTCTTGTTGGCTCACTTTAAAATATTCATTGCAAAACGCACCCAGTTGCAGTTACATTTAGGCCTCCGGGCAAGCAAGGTGCATTGGGATGGGCAGCAAGACTGAGCAAAGTCAGGTAGGTGGTACCGATCATGCCTGTGTGTTACCCATAGGGGGGTCCCTGCTTTCCACATGGACCACATAATGACCACTTCACATTCCACACAGATTTCCTGTACAGAATGTCTATACACTACATATCTAGCATGCTTTCTGCCTCAGCACTTCACCTCTCTTCACCACAGCACCTCTCTAAAACAATTTTTATAGCTCTTTCTGACATCTTTCAGCTTTAACTCTCCGTGTCTTTATGCCACCTATTTCTCTGGTCTTCGCCGTCACTGTTACGTTTTACATTTTCTTTGAAGGCTCTTCAGTTTATTGATGTAGGAATCTCATTCACCATAGCATATTTCAGTGACTTGTGTACTATGTGGGTATAAATGCTCTCACCAGAACGCTTTAATGCCCTTTATCAGCCTTGACTAAATGTTTGGGTCTTGACTAAGCCGTTAAGCCGTTTCACCTGAAGACTCGCCATCTCAGGTTGTAATAATTAAAAAGGAAGCTGACTTACAGCCCGGACAAGAAGGGAATCCCTTTTGAAAATAAATCGCTCCAAAAGTCAGGTGAGAGAAATGCTTTCGGCTTTATTCTTTGCTTAAAAAAATCCAATATAACTTAATTGTGCATATTTTTGCCAAGCTCAAGCTTATTTCTTTTCCTTCTACCTCAGCTTAAAACAGACACCGATTTCTATCGGTGCCTTCACCCCCCAGGATTGGCAACTCCGGTGAACGCCAGTGGCCAGACTATGGGTCACCTGGCCGAAGTCAGTACACTTGTTTCCAGTCAACAAAGTATTTAATCACATAATAAGCAGGTTTTGAGGAGAACAGAAGAACAATCGCTCACCTGTGGATTCTTAATCTTCTGGTTGGTTGGTCCTAATAGCCTCTTGTTTTAAATTCCTGTCTACCCAGACTCTCTGAGGTTCAGCATCCTCCAACTGCTACAGCAAACATGTTTGCAAGTCTGTTTTTTTTTTTGTTCACAATTCTTTACATCATCATAATACAGAACCTCCACTTTGGAAATAAACACTGCACTTGCGCCCTACCCAACCCGCTCCTCTGCGCGTTCACAACGGTAGCCTTTAAAAAGCCTTTAAAAAGTATTCATAAAGCTCCGGATGTTTCCAGGTGGCGCAATGCTCATCCAGCATTAGCCCGCTTCTTTAAGCAAAATGTTCATTTTCCTAGAAATATGCTATTTTTGTCTCGTCTGAGCCACACAAGTAATTGTGCAATTGCATTACTGTACATGGAGGTTGAGGAAAACACTGGCAAGAAAAGGAACCACGCCAGTAAAAAAATTTAAAAAAAAAAAAAAAATTGATCTTCACTGGTTCTAATGTTAATGTCACGGATTCCCAAACGGATGCAAGCGAGCACCAGTCAAAACACTGCAAAGGCATCCTTTCCAGGTTCACGGACATGTTGCTCATTACCAGGAATAAGAGAAAAATCTTGCCTTAACTTGGTGTGCGGTCAGCTGGTTAATCCAGAGTGAGATTCACCCTCTATCCCTTCTATCTACTGCTAGTCCCGCTGTGCTGATCAATGCATCTGAAGGACTGACTTCTCTCTCCTGTCTTGCAAACTCAATGCTTTGTGCCCAACTTTAAACTCCCATTTATTCAACCTCTTCACCTAAGTCATCAGTTACAATGCAAATTGGGAACACAGCAGAATTAAATAACTATTTAAAAATAAAGAAAAAAAATGCAATAACAGTTCTACTGGTTACTCCCCATTAAGAATGAAATAAGTTTTAAATTAATTTTCCCAAGACGTACCATTACAATGTTGGACCTTCTGGAATGTACTACCATATAGGCAGTCTTTACTAAAAGTAAATTTCTTGCTTCAGCTATAACTATCAAACATTAACAACTTCATAAGGAGTCCTGGCCTCATTTTAATAATTTTCTTTGCTTTCAAGCGTGCACAAATCTAAAACCAGGTCATTCAGTGTCAGAAATAAAGATGGAATATTATTATAAGATTAAAGATGAAATTTTATGTAGAAATAAAGTGGAATAATATGCTGTTACTGAATAAATTGTTTTTAATTGGCTTGTCACCAGATTACTCAGATTGTGAATACGGGTCTTTTCGGATTTTTCTCCCTTTTTTCCATAACACTCGAGTTCTGCAGGCACAAAAATAGGATTATAAAAAAGAACCAAGTAAAAAACATGCTCCCTCTTCAAATACAGTTTCTAATCCCAAAATACATTCATTTATTCAGCCTGGCGTTAATGTTTTGAGGAAACTGACTTTGCAGCCAGGCTTTTACTCTGAGGTATATTTTCGGGTTAAAGGAGCTTACAGTCAGTCTGAGTTGACTGATTTCAGATACATTGCCAGAGGAAACAATTCCCTCAACATTTTTCTAAAGGCTGCTGATAGAAAATTTTCCGAGCTCTCGGCAGCCCGGCGCATGCAGAATGAGTCTGTCCCAGGGAAGGCCGGTTGTCAACCTGTGAGCGGTGCATTTGTGCCTTAAAATTTGTTTGCTCGCGTTCTCCTTTCGTGACACTGAATGGTAGCAATTTGCTCACTGTAGTTAGAACAAGAAAATGAGTGAAACAAACGACAAACGTCTTCTGAACAGAAAGGAAGACTGAAGTCTGAGCGAACCTGCAATTCCTCAAGGCAGCCATTTCTGAATAGGCCTCTGATCATTTATTACATAAGAACAAAAATAACTTCTAAAGAAAATGTTTTTCCTCCTTTACCGCGGTATAATTAACTCAACGTTGCTTATTTAAATAATTATAATACTTTGATATTACACTGTATCAATTCCTTAAAATTTGCATTGCATGCCCCACACAGCTAGCAGCAGGTGCTGCAGAGATCCGGTGCTATGAACTCCAGAGGGTTTATGAAATTGTATTAAATGATTAATGTGATCCAGTGTGCTGTCTGGCGCATGACAGATGAGAGACGAGCAGAATGTTCTCGTCCCTGTAGAGATAACCATGCATCACACCGTCCTTTTCTCTCAGCTGCTTCTTGGTGAAGACTTGGCTCCAATTGAACTGTTGTGCCACGGCCGCAGGAACCCGGAACAATTACCCGCTCGGAAGACATCCCAATCCCCGCCTACCTAATTCGTCCGAAATATCTCCCACGCTCCATCCACGGAGCTCAGGGACGTGCGTCGCTGACCTTTCTCTTTGTGAGCTCCGTAACGAATGAGCATTATTAAGAATCAAAATGTCGAACTAAGCTGCGAGCTTAAAAACTGCTTTCTTGGAGCCTTAATATCTCACCAAATGTGCCATCGGGCATCATCTTTGGATGAGCCATTAATGACTGAATAATAATAATAATAATAATAATAATAATAATAATAATAATAATAATAATAATAATAATAATAATAATAATAATAACCAAACATTAGTTACACTGCATTCTGCAGTCAAAAGTAGCAGCGCTACACTCATCTTTTGTGTCGTGATAAATGAGTATAGTTTTTATTTTAGCTTTTTCATACACTTCCTACATTTACTTATGGAAACCTAAATAGCACGTTTTAAATGACTGATTTTTACCGTAAAAAAGTACTTCATTCTGAGTTAGAAATTAGATGAACAACTTCAGCAGCATCTTCCTAACAAGTTTATTTTTAGCCAACATCTTTATTCATTGCACAAGCCTATATTCACTGGAAAGGATTATGAACTCATTAGTGTAACCGACCACCAAAGTAGCTTCCGGCTCCGCTTATTTTCCTTAACCGTTTTACATCTCGCTGTTTCACGGAAATGTAAAATAAGCAGTTGTATATGCAAGAAAGTCAATTTGTTCTTTTTCACGACGCAAACTGTTTCCACTCTCTTGTCACAGACGGAGAAAAAAAAAAAAACTATGCAAATTTTGTTGTCCCTGTATAGCGCATGTCTTCGAGGCAAAACCTTGGCTTTTTACGGGCTGCATTTTTAAACGTTTCACCTTGCGCTAGCGTTGCACATACATTTGAGTGCATAAGCACACTAGATAAAGCAAGGAATTTAATAAGCTCTGCGATGTCTGAGTTGCATAATTCAAGACATTAGTCTCCTTTACACCTCGGCAAATGAAAATGAGGGGGAAAAAATGATGACTTTAAAGCCGTAGATGTACTTTTTCATCTTTTTTTGTGGATTAACATTTTCACCTGTTATGTACGCTAATACTCGGAGGAAGACTGTCATGTCACTAAAGAGGGAAAACAGTTTAGAATGCATGTTAATGCAGAGAAACTTGGAAAAACTTCAAAGATCGCAGCGCAATTTTGGCAGAATAAAAAGAAGTAGACACTTCCCTTTCTACGCCGTTGCTGAACTAGGACTTTCTGCACATATTTTAGGAATAGGGACTCATTACGAGGTTGTGCACCAATAGAATAGAACATGTGCAATACAGAGATAAACTGTTCATTTGAAATTGGAAACTGCCATAAGGGATTTAAAAAAACAACAATACTGGGCTTCAAAGGCTGTTTTAAAAATAAAAATAAGGTTTACGGATGGGACCTCTTTTCAGTCTGGGGTTGTGTAGAATTGCAGAATGAAGATATGTATTTATTACAACCGGACACCCAGTACTATGAAGGCAATTACATTTTCACAACAGTCCTGCGGGGAAATCAATTATATTTAAAGTTCCTTTGTCTCAGAATGAATGTTTGTCATTTAGTCTGAACCATTTATTTTAATTCACGCAACTTCATTAGACAAAGAGTTACAGACTTCATAAACAGATTTTCATAGACATACTGTCCTGTACAACTGTAACGTGGATAAATTCACAGTGGCTGAGCAAGGTTGTGCCTTCTGAACAAAACGTTTTTATATGATTCTGTTTTTGGCACATAAATTCATTTCGAGTGTGCTTGCTCGAATCTGCCGAGAAACTTGTAATGGCATGCATAGCCCCCCCCCCCAATTCAAAACAATTACGTTACATTAAGGAGAAAATCTGGCAAGAGAGCAGAAAGATAAAAGAAAGAACAAACTTATTGAAGGTAAACAACTTCATGGCTTGAGCAATCGAAAGCAAAGCAGTGCAGACCCTGGGGAATGGTTACATAAAAAGAACGGATAGAACAGCTCTTCATGAAACATAGTTAACAGTGAGACTCCATTTTTGAGAAACGGCCGTGGACAACGGACTCATGAACACGATCAGTACATTTTCATCATATTGTTATCTGTTGCCTATTATATTTACTTAAATCTGCTTATACATCAGTTTATAATCTAGCTATTATCTTTCCTTACACCTCTTACAGTAAAAGCAATAAAAATTGATATGGTGACCAACTGGTGTGCTTGTTTGGCAGCCAGTGTACGTGTGTTTCAGTGGTTGTGATAGTCCAGCTCTGAATAGCAGTCCGACACAAACTGTCCATAGGAAAATTTTTCCAGATTTATTTATTTATTTATTTATTTATTTAAAAACATTAAAAAAATTTAAAAAGGGTGCTTTTAGCAATATATTTTCTTTTCGGTTTATCGAAGAGGCTCCTCTGCATTGACAGCCTGCTAGGAATACCAACTGTAGTCATTGTGGCACTATGGCTGGGTCTGAATTATGAGGCAGCTCGCTTCAAATTTCATTCCCCTAAAGGGGAAGAGCATGAATGAAAGGTCACAGTACAAATCAATGGTCTATACCTCTTGGTCTCCTACAGAAAATCAAATTAAGTATAAAACAGTCGTAGGCTAACACCAAACACATTAACTGAGTCTGTGGTGGAAAAAAATACCCCATTACTATCTACTCAGCAATACATTTTCACCTTTTAGTGTTTATGTGTGCATAGTTAATAACATTTTAAAATGGGAAAATGGTAAGAATATCTTTGCCCTTTAATGGGCTGAAATTGAAGAGGATGATAAGATGAAGATGAAAATGCCCTTCTCGAATGCTGCTTGCCCATTGTGAAATTCAGAAGGCCAGACAGGAAGGTATAAGCTTAGGTGGTTAGTGCAGAGGATGCACTGGCATTAAAGACCTGCGGTGTTCTTCTGTTGTGGCTGGAGTTGCAGATCAGACACATAAATATTCCTATTAGTGGGATTTAAGATGTGGTCTGGGGGTTGTGGCTGTACAGCAGGGTAAGCTGGTGCTATACAGCTTTTGGGCTGCTTGCTTGATGGGGGGTTCAAATCCAGCTCAGGGGTATGAGTAGAGCTCGAAGGTTCTTCTCTAAGGAAAAAATATGTTGGAAGAAGACAATGGTAAACTCTGTCTGTTCCTCCTTGTCTTGAAAACCATGCTTGTGATCACCCAGGAGCCAATAAAGACTTTCTAGTTTTAAAGGTGTGGTCTAACATCTAGTGTCTGCAAAAGCTCAGTTTAAAGTTCAATAGTGCACTGTGATGGCCAGGGATTTAATTATCTATAGCAGGTGATTCTAATTTCATAAAATTCTGATTCACGCCACATCATATTGCTGGTCATAGCAGTAAGTACGTATGCTAAAAACACCAACAGTGCCTGAGCTTAGCTGAAATCCTGGCATTCTGCTTAATTGAGCCAAAAATATTTCCGAGTTGAGAGCTCTAAATTTGTCGAATTATGGGGATGACGGAGATGAGCGGACTAGCGGTGGTGTATCGGCACTTATTACCGGTGGTCAGTGTGGAAGTAACCTCAGGACACTGTAATTTCGGTGAGATCTCAGAAGTGGAGATACTAAGCTCTCAACATTGTCCTGACATCTCTTGCAGGATTCGCATCAAACCACCAATAATCCCAGACAATTGATCTGCTCCTCTCATATTTCAGCTCGCAGCCGCACTTCCAGAGTGCCATTAGAGGTACTGTAGTGGTTTCAGCCTTGCACTCAAAGGACCAAGGTGTAAATGCCACCTCCTGCTGTAGTACCTTTGAGATGGAACTTTCCCTCAGTTGGCCCAGGAAAAAGAGTCCAGCTGTATAAATGAGGAAATCTAACATTTTGTAATAATGTAAGCTGCTATGGGGGAAAGTCATGACTAATATATAAATGTAGATGTACTGCTCTGGCTGTGGAGCCTGCTTTTTGTTTCCTGTTCCACAGCTTTGATTGTCAGCGTGTTATTTTTCCAAATGTTTTTCCAAGGCTTCTGTATATGATTGGAATCAGAATCATTTATTGGCCAAGTATGCTCAGACATACAGGGAATTTGTCTTTGGCTTCCAGTGGCTCTCAGTGTACATAAGACAGTGCAACATGCACACATACAGCATTGAACAGAATAACCAGCAAGTCAGCTGTTCATGAACATAACAGCATGGGGAAAGAAACTGTATGTAATAAACCAATACCTTCAAGAGTAAGAGCTTCAAGAGAAAGGCACAACATGCTGCATTCATATCACACAAAGAGTCACAAAGAAATGATTCTAACTCTGTTTATTTCTTTATTTTTCTCTAATGTGGGTTTCCTGTCTCTTGGATATGAATTATAAGTATACTATGTGCACTGGGCCTAATTATAGAAGCAGCTCAGCTCTGGGTCATCTTTTAGGCCACACTGTGCTCATGGGTCCGGTTCCTTTCCCTGTTACTAGCAGACAGTTTGAGCATGAAGGGGTGTATTTTGCTCTGTCCAGTGTGGGCCTTGCACTATAAACAAAAATGGTAATTATAGCAAAAATATATTAAAACAGCCCATCTTACTCCTGCTTCCAAGTAGCAGTTTGAAATTTTGATTGTTAAATATTTGTTAGCTAATAAATCTGCTCAGGTAAATGATATTATACTGAGTTACAAGTCAGATTTTTTTTTTTTTTTTTTTTTTGGCCTGGTAATTCTATTTGGTGCCATTCCATTAACGGAAGGCACTCTGGACAGATATATTTATATAAATCCAGTTCTGTACGTCATGGAGGTAAGTGTACTCTTTAATAATGAGTAACCCTTAAAAATTGTGTTAATGTTGCATTGTTTGAAGCCTTAATTACAAAGCTTAGGCAGAATTATTTTGCTTATCTACTGTATGTATTATATTGGGCCATATGTATTCCTCCTTCCTTGCTGAGTTTAGCAACCTTCTAGCCGATTTACCCATCACCCATGACAGTAATTTTGATTGGTGATTTTAATATTCATATAGATGAGGCAGCTCATACTCTTGGCAAAAGTTTTATGCCCGAATTTTAGTTGATTTTAACCAAATTGTTTACGGTTCCTTGCACTCCCATTATCGTCCTGTGGTGCCCCTAGGGGTAGGGGAGAGAATTGCATATAAACAGCTTGCATTTGTTTGAATATTTAGGAATGTGTTCAACTGTTAAGTTCATCTGTTAACTGTAAGCTGTCTATGTTGGTAGTGGAGTTGGCATGTGTTCGAAATTTACCAGCCTTTTTGCTGACTATGGCTTTCAGGCTAAAACACTAAGCTTTCCATGTATCCTACCTGGCTGTAACATCCTGCTGCTGCCTGGTGGAAATCGACATTGCATTATGAAATCTGCGCTAGTGTCTTAATTTTCTCCACCAAATCCCACAGCCATTCTTGCCACTATGCACTCGTGAGTGTGAATGTGCATAATTTAAGTACAATTCCTGTAAACAGGACCATTTCTTGCTAACTTTTGGAACTACTGCTAACAAAAGCAAAATTTTATATTTGGATGATAATAGCACAGAAAAATGTATTGCTATTGTATTGCATGTAAGGAAATCTAATTATGATGTTCAGATATGGTGTTCCGTTCAGATGTTTGTCATTGAGAACCCTAATGTGTGCTAGGAAAATATCCCCCCCCCCCCCCCCATCAAAGTGCCACAGGAATCCCTCCCTGAACTCATGTTGTTTGCACCAAATTCAGCTCCTTTTATCAGAGTGATGCAAAAGGAACCTGGATAGATCTGACCATGTAACCCTTTTCCTCTCCTCAGTGGTCCAGTTTTGATGCTTCTATGCGCACTGCAGAGATGCTTTCAGCATCACCTGATGTATTCTTTGGCTGCTGTAACCCATTTGAGACAAAGTCCAACAGCAGGTGCCTCCTTAGATGACATCAGACACCTGAGTGTTGAATTCAGATCTGATTTCCCTGGTGGTGGTCCATGTGTTTGCATGATTCTTGCCGTTCTCCTTTGACCCCTCAGATCCACAAGCTGTTTTCATCCACAGGATTACCAGTCACTTGTACTTTTTTGCTTTTCGCCCTATTCTTCATAAACCCTTTGGCAGGTTGTGTGTGAAAATCACAGGATGACAGCCAATTGGAAGCTGCAACAACCATCACGCCTAGCGCTATCATGCTGTACTGAAAGTCACTAAGGTCACTTGTTTTGCCCATGCTAACACTTAGTTGAACACTACTGATGCTGGAAGTGATGGTTTACTTGTCTGACACCACACACTGCAGTCATGCAACATATAACTCACTGGAATGTACAATTCATGTGAAGGTGGGAGTGTGCATAATGAACTGGCAACTCAATGGACATCAGGTAAGGTTTCGATTGTAATTCCAGGGTAAAACTTATAAGATCCTGTGACTCTACCTGGCACTGAAGTTATTAGAACTATAAGAAACTCTCCTGATTCTAACAAATCTGTGCGTATTTGAACATTAGAAACTCACAGCGGTGCCCAAATAAATAGCACATGTATTATATAGCCTGGTCCGACTTTCTTAAAAAATATTAAAAAACACATTTTAAAGCTACGTCTGACTATTACTCAATGTTAACTGAGGAAAATGGCTGTAATCGTTGTTTTCTGTTTATAACTGTCACTAATGTGACATGTAAAAATTTTGACAGGCATCATAACTCTATTTTTATTACTAATAATGAATTTACATCATCTTTAAATAATAAATTAGAGACCATCAAGGTATCAGTCGCACTGATTCCTCCAGTCACAGTAAATGTATGTGCGTCTGCCTCTAGTTCCGCTGCATCCAATAATATGAGATGTCCGCAGCGTTTAAGCCGTTCCATTTTAATTACTATAGAGGATTCTGCTGGGCTAATTTGCTGTATGAAATCCTGGGAGCCACCGCTAATGCAGAGCATTTGTTCTCTCATAATGAGACAAGCTGTGACACCGGCACTTCATGCTAACTAGAACTGATGACTGCACGCCATGATGAATAAGACTGTAATACCTGCACCTGGACGTTAGGTTATTACCATCTAGCAACGTCACGAACAGCTGTATAGCCTCACTTGTTTTCACTGTAACTACTGGTGCACTTTTTCTACCTAGAACGGGTGGGCACCCATTGGAAATTGGACCCCAGGGATTTAGTCTGTGTCCTTCCCTTCTAGTAAAGTTTTTTTTTTTTTTTTTTAAATTGTTATTTTCCTCTCCTCAGTTGCCAGCTGGTTTACTTTAAAGCTTTTCTAGGTATTTTAGCTTTTATAGCTTTTTGTAGTTTGCTTTTTGTGTATAAGCTTACTTTGTATTTGTTATATCTGGTTTTCCCACGTCTCTTTGATCATTTTTTTTTTTTTTTGTGCTCACTGTGGGATAAGAATATTCCATGCAAATAAACTGAACTGAACTGAACTAAACACAAGAAAGAGAGAAGCTGGTTCAGTCTCTAATTAGAACTATTAAAGCAAATACATTTTGCTTAGTAAAAACACAAATCACAAGTTCAATGTTAACTGAAAGATAAACAAAGACAATGTGGCTTCTTATTAGATTCAAAATTTACCTTTACAAATTTGTCTTTAACCAGGTTCTGAAACAGATACATGTTCAGCACTCTAAAATTCACAGAATCATGGTTTGAAAACAGTTTTGCGTTTGAGTGCTAGATATCGATTTTTCTTTATTTGAGCACTTTCACTTCACATCCATTGCCGCTATCTTGGCAGATTTTAACTGGAGAGGTCACTGAATTTCTCAGTGGCATTATCGGTCCAGTCTCTTAACAAAATGTTCAGCAGTGACTTAGAGAGGTGGGAAGTAAAGTCTTGTGTTTTCTCTTCTGCTTGTACCATACCAGGGTGGAATTCTAGAGAAACTGTACTTTTAGTGTTTATTGGCACACTTTTCCCTTTCATTTGAGTACATTTGCAAAGAAAAAACTGTGCTTTTGCTCCCTTGCAGTTCTGTCACTCTCTTGGTTCATTTGAAGTTTTCACATTATATGTTTAACTTTCTCTCCTGAAGACTAAAAAAGTCAGTATTACTCCAAACCACGACATCCTTTGTGGACCACCTTGGCCATTAATTTTCAGTCACAGCCACATTTAAGGTACCCACTAAAACAGTCCTTACTGTCATCTGACTTTTATCAACATTTCTGGCCGCAGTTGCCTCCAAGGCACAGACCACTCAATGTTGATTCTTTCTCTCACTGACTGACAGCATCGTTTTTTCATGTCCAGGTGAAATGAACTGTGATAAAAAAAAGTGGAGCTTATTGCAATGGACGTCTGTTTTCTTCAATGCTCCTCTTTTGTTCACTTAAGTATCTCAACTACCAAACCTTATTTTGAATGTGTGTTACTAAAAATTTATAGAGGCATTTTTTGGTGTGAAGTATATTGTTTTACTTATAAACACTGCTGAAGATCTGGAAGTCCCCATCCAGTTGTAGAACTTCTTTAATGTTCTAAAATATTTCACAATTTATTTTATTAAGTTACTCTGATCTGCCACAGCATTAAAACTGCCTTCCTAATATTGTGTAGGTCCCCTCATGCTGCCATAACAACTCTGACCCATCAAGGCATGGACTCCACAAGACCTCTGAAGGTGTCTTGTAGTATTTGGCACCAAGACATTAGCAGCAGATCTGTTAAGTCCAATAAGTTGCTAGTTGGAGCCTCCATGGATCAGACTTGTTTTTCCAGCAAATCCCACAAATGCTTGATCGTATTGAGATATGGGCAATTTGGAGGCCAAGATAACACCTTGAACTCTTTGTCATGTTCCTCAAACCATTTCTGAACAATTTTTGTAGTGTGGCAGGGCCACTGCCATCAGGGAATACCGTTGCCATAAAGGGGTGTACGTGGTCTCCAACAATGTCTAGGTAGGTGGTATGTGTCAAGTAACATCCTCATGAATGTCATGACCCAAGGTTACCCAGTCAAACATTGCCCAGAGCACCACTCTAGCTTCTTCCCACAGAGCATCCTGCTGCCATCTCTTTCCCAGGTAAAAAAAAAAAAAAAAAACTCACATGCACCTGGCCGTCCACATGATCTGAAGAAAATGTGATTTGTCAGATCAGGCCACCTTCTTCCATTGCTCCATGGGCCAGTTCTGACGTTCAAATCAGTGTATATGATAATATATTAATTGTACCTGCGTAGTAAAACTGAGAAAGTGATGGTCACAAACTGCAGTAAACCTTTTCTTATTGGTGGAATTCATGTTACTTGGGTGTTTCTCTGTTTCTCTTTGCTAAAAAGGAATCACCTAGGGTTGCTTTATTGCAAATTTTCTTCAGTGATAAGATTATAACAAATCTGACAGTATTAATTCTGTGAATTTTCTTGCTATTAATCACAATTTAGTATTTAAAGCAAGATTTGAATGGTGTAAACACATCTTCCTAATTTTATTAGGAAGGGCCAATGAGTTTTTCAACAATTCTGTTCCTCCTTTTGGCAAATTACTGCAACACACTGGAAACAACACTTTTTACAATATGGATTATCAAGCCTAAAGGGAATACAACAAACATCACCCTAACCCTAAATCCTATGCAGTCTTTTAGTGTTACTGAACTTTAAACACAGAATCACTTGAGACTCCAAATTGTTCCATTATGTGAAATACACTGCATTACAGAAATGAAAATAATGATGCTTCAAAGTTTTTAAAGACAATAGAAACAATGAAATTTAATATCACAGTGGGCAATATTTTTCAACTGAACAACTCAAAATGGATTTCGAACAGAACAACAGAAGGTCAACAGGGAGCAAAGTAAAGGCTTTTTTTTATTTTTAATGAGCGGTTTTTATTCCTTATTGTCTATTCTATGTCATATAATGTACATCTCAGTTACTGCATGGTATAAGAACACGTGGGTTTCATTCCCACTCAGTCTCGGTAGTTTGCCTGTTCTCCTTGCGTTCACATGGGTTTCCTTTAGGTGCTCTGGTGTCCTCCCACAGTCTAAGATATGTGTTTCAGGTGAATCGTCCATGTGTGTTTCGTTCTGCTGGTATACAGATAAATGAATAATGCTAGCTGTTACAGTGTGATGTTTCTAGAAACACAAGTCACCTTGGGTGAAGGTGTCAGCTGAATATTGCACAGTCATCACTGAAAGCTGCCTTGGAGAAAAGCAGAACGAATAAACTCCACAAATTTCCAAGACACGTCTTTCACAGAGTGGTTGCAAACAAAGAAATCAAAGTTATGCAATACATTGCAGGATCTATTCATTTAATATTGTTTAAAATGTAATAGTAATTCTGTGTTATTTACTTACTATTATTTACTTTAGATGACCAAAAGTTTAAAAGCAGCAAAGTCTTTCTAATGAAAGTAGTAACACATTTTTAGTACTGAAAATCACAGGGAGATGACATAATGCTGCCTCAGAGAATTATCTTGAACTGTATAATCTCCCTTAAGTTAGCGGTTATTGTAAAAAACATGAGAAGTTTGAAAGGGGAAGGTCTAACCGCTACACCAACATGACAGTGGTTTTATATCATAAGAGACCAACAAATTGGGACAATTCTTCAACACAGGAAACTGGTCACATAAGACTCCTACAAATACTAATATGCCACAATATGTCACCTAGTATGGGTACAGCATATCCAGAACTACTGTGGTCTTCCCAGGACAAAATAAAATGGCCTTAAGTTGGTCTAGGATTTATGAAATAATTGTCCTGAACTGAACAAATCATTTCAGGACTGCAGGTGAATTTTCTAAAAACCCTGTTTCCACATAGTGTTTACTGTAGCAGATGCAGCCTGTATGGAAGTGCATAGGCTCTATATTACCCTTCTGGGATCCAGAATCATGATAAAACCTGCCAGTTTTAATCCAAAGCAATGCAAATGTACTGAGTTTAATTTAATGCTTATGTATTTAGTATACAAACCCACCACTGCAGCTTACCTTGGACAAAAATGTCACAAGCAACAGCAATGGCAATAGTTATAACAACAATAAAAAACTGTAGCTCAGATATCCATGAGACAAACTATATAACTGTACAACATTTCTGCACCAGTCCAAAAAATTGTTTCTCAAAATTTAGTTACCAACTATTGCTTAAATAACAAATAAGTGCAAAAAGTGCATTTACGCTCTATGCTCTGCACCACTTTCAAATTATCTGTCCAAAAAAATACTCTGGGGAAAATTCCTCCTGAAACTTGGATGCTGTCACAGCAATATCCAAAAGAGAGTCCCAGAAACACTGCATGTGTGTCAAAGATAGCATGTGATGAAGCACTCACCTGGGTGCTTTGCAGAATGATGTCACCGAAAGGCTAAAACTTTGAAATCCCAACAGCCCATATTGTAACAACTTCTTTCACCGCACTGTAGGCTGTCCTGAAGACCTGCTCTGATGTGGGAAGCTCAGAAAGGTCTAGGGCATGATTAGATATCAACAACATTTAAAGCAGCGCTTACTTTCATTGTGTGTCAGCTTCATTCCTTCTCTTCCACAGTTCAAAACTTCCCAGTTCACTCGCCTATCACCTGTTTCCCGGTCATTCTCTTTCTTGCAACTGTTTGCTTTTCTGATGGTTGTTCCATTTTTCAGAAGATTCCTTGCTCTTCATTGTCCTCCGTCTGTCCACAATTCTCATCTACTGTACTATCCTAGTCACTTTGCTCCTGACTTCCATCTCCTTCTGTTGTTCTCAGATGCTTTGCTTGGAGTCAGCAGGTTGTGATCCTTCATGACCTTCCTCATTAAGCACCTCCACCTCGTGTTGGTATCCAGTATCCCAGAGGCTCAACCAAAGGGGATTTTTGATAAAACAGACAAGAAACCTGACAATGTTGATGAGGGGGGCGTTTCTGTGAAGGATCCTCAAGTTTGGGTTATGTTTTTAATGCTGTATATTCACCAGTTTTACCTCAATTAAAGGATAAAATATGTATAAGACAAAAAATGATGTATTTTACCTCTTGGGCTTTTTGAGCTCTAAAATGATCATGCTTGTAAATTAATTCCTGCTTTGCACAGTGATTATATGAAGCAAACTTTCATCATAGCTGTCGTTCGGTAAGGACAGCCCCAAATCCCACAAGTGAAATGATGTACTTTTGCCGTCGGAGGTGAAGCCGATCAAGGCAGCTCAAATGCTGAGATGGTATCTCGTGCTTCAGTCAGTGCCTGGCAAAACCTTGATAAAGTTTCGCTTGAATCCTCCTGTTATTTGCATTTCGCTGCAGTTACGAAGCGTGATTTTTCTTTATTTTTTCCTCTTTTGTTTCCATTATGTGATCTGGTTTTAAAGCCGCACTCGATAATGGATGACGGGCCTATAAAACATTTTTCTTAAAAAAAAAATCAAGATGGCACACTTGTAAAAGTTATGACAAATGATGCAGTTCAGCTGCAGAACGGAAATCCGTTGTTGCAGTTTTCCAAAATTATAGTCCTTATTGCTGGCTGCCCAATGCCAGGTGTATTCAAAAACGGCCTTCTGTCTTTTTTCACAAACATTTTGTTTTTCGATTGCTATTTATGGGACCGCTTGAAAGTCATTTGAAAGGGAATGGCATTTTGCAATTCCAATTCGCATGATGGATCCAGAGGCGTTTGGAATATAAATCTGTTCAGTATTTCTTGTAATAAATGTCACATTTGATAGCAGGTTTCTAAAATACAACATGACAATGAATTCCAGCCAAACCCTCAATGTATTCTACTTCAATTTGATGTACATGTGTTGTAGCTTCGAATGTTAACCTGAAGTGGGAAAGCATGCCTCAGTGATGGTTTTCATGAAAATGTCCACTTGAATTCTACCTATTGTTATTTTTGTACTTTTCTCCATAATGCTGAAAAGTTAATTTCGTAAAGCATTCTGAGGTTGTATGAGGAAAAACAAGGAACATGACCCTTCATCCTGTGCATTTTTTGCATGACAAACTGTGTTTCTGGGTAAGGCTGCCAATCAGTTTTCCTCCTGTTGGGATAGATTTTGTGTACCGACTCACCGGCTGTTTTCCTGACTTGGTTCAACCTCACTGACTCTGTCCAAGAAAACATTGAGAAGCCACAGCAAAAAAAAAGTGAATTTCAAAGATTTCCTTTTGTGATTCTTCTTTGTTCTAGCAGCTGAAATTATGTAGAGAAGAATCCAATTTTTTGAGACAACCAGAGGATTGGAAAATCATCCCTGGTTTCAGTTTCTCTGAATCATCTGAGATGTCCTTGCGAAGGGAAGCTCTGCCAGTTTGACTGCTCACAGACTGCCACTGAATTTCTAGCAACTCTGAAAAGCTCAAACGCATTTAGAGGAGCTGAATCTGTGTCTGTTCTATTCATATTCAGGTTTCTGTTTTTTACAGACTTTATTGTTTATTGTGAAACTTTTATGTTACTTATGATGGCTCTGGAACAAAGATGCACTTAGGGATGTAATGCTTAGGCAGGTGTTAAATGTTAATTGGTGGGCAGGTTCTCTGTGGGGGGCACACTGAATGGGTGCCCCCCCATACACATATACTACGTGTAATTTAGAATCCACAGTTCAGCTGAAACATGTCTTTGGACTGTGGGAGAAATCTCACTATAAATGTGAGTACATACAAACTCCACAATAACCCCACCCTGTTCTCACTGTTTTTATCTCCTTTAACTTTACTAATTTATTACTTTTAAAAAGCAATATTTTGTTCTTGTGACCTTTACTGGAAAGTCCTTTGGTAAAAACAGTATACGGACGGCCCATCCGATGAATAAGATTCTTCTGCTGGATAAGATTAGCATTTCACCTATAGGGTATTTATCCAAATTCAGGACAATTTTTAAGACGATGGATCTCTTGTACAACAGTACTGAACCACACCTTTGAGACACCGCAGCTTTCTGTCCTTGCATTTTATACAGTGTGCAGACGTATTTATAACATGTTGCTTGGCTCTTAAGTACATTACTGTGACCCAGTGTTGCTAATAAAAAAGTAAACACATTATAAGAGAACCGGATGTAATGGATACAAGCCATAAACACACTGGACTGGGGAAAATGAGAGTAGACCTTTTAATATACATTAATAGCCCCAAATCTGCTGATAGCCATGAAAGACAACTTGTACACATAAAAATAATGGGTCCCACACCCAAACCTTAACAAAGTTACCTGCATATTCAAGCAATGAAACTCTTGTCATGGCCACGATGCACCAAAATCTTGATTAACTTATTTGATTCATGGGAGCTCCCGTATTATTTTTACAACCACCTTTGGCATAGTGCAAACTGAAAACACTTTTTAAACTGGCATAAAATCATGCCGTTCCCAAAATAAATTTTTGGTTTGTCACGAAAAAGACAAACTAGGACAGGAAAAGCAATAAGCTTTTTTGTGAAAAGCAAGAAAGTACCACTGATTGGCGATCCTACAAATAAAAAGAGCTTTGTGTGCAGAATGTCATGTCAGTAGGCACCAACGGACCATCATCTCAGACGGTTTACAGCAGTGGAAGATTGTGCCGGTGTTGTCAGAGAAGAACAAGAAAGTGCATCTCTAGTGGGCACAGGAGCATCAAAACTGGACCTTTGACACTAGAAAAAAGTTGACTGGTTGGACAAATCCAGGTTCATTTTGCATCATGGTGATGGAAGGATCAGAATTGGCACAAACAGCATTAGTTCATCTGACCATCCCATTTGGTGTCAACAGAACAAGCTGGCGGCGGCAGTGTGATGGTGTGGGGAACATTTTCCTGACACACGTTAGGGTTAGCAATACATACTGAAGAATTTCTGAATGGCACAGTGTATCTAAACATTACTGCCAGTCAAGTTCCCTTCATGGTTCCACTTTATGAACACTTGGGTAAACACTTCCAGCACGATAATGCACCATATTACAAGGCGCGTATCGCCATTGAGAACCACCTTCCAATTTTCAGCATCTATGCAACGCGGTCATCTCCACATAGTGTAACATTCCACCATGATACATACAGCACCTTGTAGAATCCAGGCCCGGATGAATTCATGCTGTCCTGAAGGCCATAGGAGGTGCAACACACTACTGCATTAGATACCTAATAACTGTCAACTCTGTGCATGGTATACAACTATATGTGGATTCACTTTCACAAATGTCAGAAATGCATGATTTAAATGCCATGGTCTGAATTTAAAAGTGTGACACTTTCCAGCACACCGGATCGTTGTTATTATAATATGATACGCACTCCCTCCTGTCTGCATCTAATACCCAAAGATACACAGTAACTGGCATGAAATTAGAAGTCAGTTCAATCAGTTAACAGCTGCAGCACTTTGCTGCCAAAAGTTTAGAGGGCATTTTTCAAATATTCAAATTTAAAATCTTGTTAATAATGTAATCAGCAGTAAATTTACTATAGATAGTATGAAAGACTTTTTAAGTTCACATTCTGTGTGCACCTACTTCATTTATGACATTTATGAAAGCCATATGTATGTCACTATTGTATAAATTCAGCTTGACATCCATTCCTTTCACAAATACACCTGTGCTCAGATACAAGGTGTTTGTCAGAAGCGTGTGTACGTGTAAGAATCTGGAGAAAGGCTATGTCAGGAAGTGCAACTGCTAAAATCATTGCAGTGCAAACATTGAGTAACTTTCAATGAAACATTTTAAAAACCTTTTTGAAACTTTTAATTTTATTAAACCAAAATAGTCTAAGACAAATGGAATCCTCTCCTCCTGTAGATTAACATAGTTGTGTAACTCAGCATGTGCAGTGGTATTCAGTTTCATGCATAAATATTACTTCTGATCCTTAATATTTCATTCAGTAGCATTTCAAATTCACTATTTCTTGGTGCTGTTAAACTATAAAGTAGCAGTGTAAGAAGTGTGGTTCATCTTGCTTGCTGCCTGCCAACAGCAGCATCGATAAGTCCCAGAAGGAGCACTGTGGTCAAATTCTCCCTTTATGGATCATCGTCCCTGATGCCTTCACTAAAAGGTCTCATGCTTATAGAGACTGGCTTGGAAGTAACTGCAAACCAGAAACAGACCAGATACAAGCTTAACCCTTTTTATTAGTATTCTTCACAATCATTCCCTTGCTTGGTAGGGGCATTCGGTCAGACATACTCACCATTTGATTTGCTGGGGGTTGGAGGATTTCAGGTGTCTTCCTTAAGGGTACAACACAAGGGCTGCTCCATGGATTTGAACAAACAATATACATTTTGCCAGTCTACTGAAGAGCCCAGCTACAGGGATGGACCGCAGGAGTGAGCTACCTGGAGGGAGTGTGGCTCTGCATGTTGACTAGAGGCCTTCCTTTATTACTTCAAAGCAAACAAACTCATTTGTAATGGAAGTTTATCACAGTCCTTACCTTTTTTTGCAGTCCCTTCTGCTTAAAAAAGCAATAAAAATGCTGGTAAAATGTACAGTTCTTTTACCTATTTGATGGGGCCTTCTGTCTGCATACATTTTTCATAATCTGGAAGTACTCTTTAATATTTTATAATTGCTGGCACAAATTTGAGTGTGGAACATGTACAAATCCTCAGTGAAACAATGTCTGAAATGAATGTTATGTGATCTTTGAGAGAAAGTAAGAACATAAACAGCAGACAGACAGACATAGATAGATAGATAGATAGATGATAGATAGATAGATAGATAGATAGATAGATAGATAGATAGATAGATAGATAGAAGCAGAACTCATTACTAGCGGGAACCTCATCATCTTCAAAATGAATAGTGAGTGACACTAAGGGAAATTTGCTTGTTGAAGTCTTTCAATAAAATGATATAACATGAAACATCAAAGATAAATCAGTATAACATGAAACATCAAAGATAAATTTGTTTGACTCTGATTCTTGGTACGCAAACATGGCTTCTCAAAACGTGTCAATACCAAAGAGCGCAGATCCCTTTTTTAACAGATGGAGACAGACAGTTTACAATACTGAGATAAACAGTTCCAGAAATCATATTACCAAAAGTTGACAAGGTCATGAGGGCAAGTATGGAACACAATAGCTGTGTAAATCTATGCCAAAGATTAATATTGTCTCTGTCCTTAAAGTAACTTTTCATTGACTGAAAGACCCGACTGTACCTAACTAAAAGGTAAATAACATTCGTATCGGCAGCAGGAAGTGTAGTGGCCGACTGCTGTAGTAACCCTGATCGTGACTCTTAATCTGATCCGATACAGTAAATTAATCCAGCTGTTTAAATGGGTAGAGCATAAAGTTTACTATGTAGCTCTGTAAATCACCTTCGACAAAGGAGTTGGACGAATAACAAATAATAGTAACAATTGCGGATGTGACAGGGTGGAACATTGAATGTACAATAAACTGAATAAACTATCTCCTTTCATTGGCAATTTCTCAAAAAAATATTCATAACCTTAAAAAAATGTTATGGCTAATTATGTTGTGACAGTTTTAACAGCCCAGCTTAGGGACACTGCAGGTCTTTGTGAAGCAATAATCATTTGTCCAGTCTTGCTTGGGAATGAAACAAATAATTTATACCCTCCACACTCAAAGGGCAAGGTGGGCAAAAGTTGAGCAAGTGTAATTCAAAATCAATTTCCAGCGTTGCCTTATTTGTCAAGAATCGCACGGAACAGAGCAGGTGTGAGAAGGTATGTTAGTGCAGAACTGCACCAAAGACCTTTGGTTTGTCCTTCTGTTTGCAAGACACCCATTTAAATGTAGGCCCTAATAAGAGTTTTCACCCTTGGAGACGTGTCAGAGCCGCCATGCAGAGCTGTGTTATAAATAGTAGCACTGTACCTTATAGTCAGTTTTCATAAGCGTGACGCATTTCTCATGAGATTTTATACCCCCTGTAAACCATTAAAGTGGGTATTTGTAAGACATTTACACTTTTCTGTAGCGACATGATCAATGACAGACATGCAAAATATGACAAAACTAGTTAAAAGCAGCAGCAACAACAACAGCAACAACAACAACAACAACAACAACAACAACATAATAATAATAATAATAATAATAATAATAATAATAATAATAATAATAATAATAATAATAATAATAAACCAGTGCTGTAATAAAAACTTTAGTACCCTTACATTCGTAAAGAGTCTATTGCCAGATGTGTGTGCGTGTGAGTGAGTGAGTGTGTGACTGATGGCAAGTCCTCTCTTGATCCATAACCACTCTTAGTGAAGATGTAGCTCAGGGGGTTCAGGCCTATGCAGATCAGCAGTGGAGATGAAGGACCAAGGACACCACACCTTGGGAAATACCACACTGTATGGTCACCTGGGCAATTGTCTTTGACCTAATTTCTAATTTTGTCCTCCATTGACTTTTTGATGAAGCTTATTAACATTTTGTTGACCTTGTACAGCACTAGGCATCCCACTGTCTGTTCGTGTGGCAATGAGTCAGATACTTTCCCTGGCAAAGTTGGTCTGCCCAGTCTTGGAATCATGGTGGACAGCTCTGTCTAGCAGTAACTGTGCCTTTGAGCCTTTGGTGCTGTTTCAACCCCTTTCTTGGCAGAGTACCTACTTAGATGTCCATTCACTTTGGTGGCTATGAGGCCCGACTGGCACGTCTGTGTTGTGGATAGACAAGTTATTGTGCAGTAGCTGGAAGGTGCTTGTGACTTAGTGGAGTCTTTTATGACCAGTATTGCCCTCCCTTGGATTAGCCAGTCAAGGCGGGGGCCTGTTGTTAGCAACTGGTTCATTTGTACACCTAAGTGTATAGGTAGAGAGAGCTATTCGTTTCTTCAGCCAGGAGGTGTGAATCATGTCAGGTCCTGCTGCTGCCCAGTTTGTGACCCGCTGTTGGACATCTGCTGCTCCGATGATGACTGATTCGTGGTCTGGGAGATCATGGCACTACATTTTCAGATCTCTAACCCACAAAGCACTGGTTGACATTTTGTTTAGGCTCTTTGTGGGTCTCTTGAGACTGAGTATAAGCATGCAGGACTGTACCTCTACTGTACCATATATGAGAGTACTTTATAACACATCTCAAGAGCATGTAAAAACCATGGTCAGGGGTGTCGTAATCAATTTCAGACAGGAGGTTTTAATGTATTTCCTCTATAGAAAACTGTCAAAAGGAAACAGGAATGATAATGCCCGCATCATTGCTATGGTAACTGCCACAAAGAGCAGAGCTCTGAAGAATAAAGTGTGTTTCCTTAGCTGATTGTACTCTGAAATGTCTAATTATGGTTATTAGCCACACAAAATGCATTTTTAAAAGCCTGCCCTCCAGATGTTGTTCCTCCTTTCTTATCGTCCGTGGAGCCCAGCTGCCACATCGCATTGTTGGCGTGCGATTGATGTGTCCTCTACCTTGAAGTGACAAGAAATTGGGGGAAAGTGGCATTGTTGTCGAAGCAAAAGGCTCAAGTGCATCAGATTTAATCCAGTGTTTCACATCTTGCTCTTCTTATGTGACATTTATTTAGCTGATCAGTCAGGACCGAAAACATTTCATCTTTGATAAAGAAAAAATATTATACAATTGGTGTATTCATTGTATTATTACAGTTGAAAGAGGTCACGTCTCTACGTGATTTGTGATCGATCAGAAATCTGTTTTCCTGCCCTGGCTATAAAATATCCTGTTCCTCAAGTAGGAGAACTGTAAATATACACATAAATAAAGTGTAGTACAGGCAAATAAAACAAATTCTGAATGTACTTTTCTGCAGCTCTGTATTTCCTGACTTGTTGCTTTCTAAATTTCTAAGGACAGCACAGATTGTTATGGCCACATAATTAAGTACAGCCAACCAGCCAACCTGGAGGTTTCAAGCACTTCTACAGCAAGGTTCCCTTTTTTAGGCATTACATTTTAAGCTTATTTCCTTTGTTTCTTTTGACAATATCATATTATTCTTGTTATGTTCCTTTTAAAAATGAAACATAAAAATATACAACGTCACTGAGGCAGGGAAAAGATCTAACAGAGCCTTAAGCTGTACAAAAAAATGGGGAAATGCACAATACAGCACATTGGTGGGTGGAATGGGACTTTCCAGATGAGAAATCCACCGGAATTCTGGCAACGGGTGCTTTTCATAAAATTAATTTGGAAGTAGGTATAGGTGCTACTGAAGAGAAAATGGGCCAGTGACAAATAACTGGTGCCCACTAGCCAAACAAGTACCTGGAGATCTGGCCATCAGGACTGTACAGAGATGGAAGACCGAGCAGCAGTGAGGCTGTGTCTTGGCAACAGAACTACATGTCTGGGTAATGGAAATAGTCAAGCCCCACAACATGTGCGCTGTGAGGAATGAATGAACTTAAGGAGAAACATTCATTCATCAGAGAACAGCCTCAGCCGAGTTTAACTGCAGGACTCACAATGCCACCGACACATTGCTTAAAGCTTGAATAAAGAAATAAATACATTCTGCAGCTTCACACCTAAGGGTGTGCTACCTTTGCACAAGCAAATATTAACTTTAGCACCACTTATTTCCAGAAATTAGTCTTTTTTGTTTCCAGTAGGGAGTGCAGCGTATCTTTCACTGGCATGTCAGCTGTCAAGCAGTTGGCTTACATTTGAAATCTGGTGACGCACAGATGTTGAATGTGGAAGATGCTCCCTACGTTTGATCATAAACCCTATGGTACGCATATTCTGACAGCCAGTCAATGACTAGCTTTGGCTGGCTAACCAGTGGAAAATGAGTACGCAATCTCATAACCAAAGGCTGACATTTGGACTGACACATTTCATATGACTGTACAATCCTAATGACCGCAAGCATCCGTCTGGAACAGAATTGACCAGTTCGGCATCATTCAGCCTTTGTCTGACAAACCTGAGAAATTACAGTGGATAAAATAGCAATGCAAGACACCCTTTTTTAGTCTTTTATAAGAAGCTGAAAAAATGTAACGGAATTTTTTTTTGTTCATTTAAACTGAGTGGATTTGAAAAAGATATTACAGTATGCATGGCCTTTTTCATGCATGAGAATCATCGTGGCCTTTTAAAAAGATGTGCGCACTGAGCCAGCCTGAACTCCCGTGCAGAAATCTCTGCAGTCCTTGTGGAGGACTTGGTATTTTTAAACTGACTAATTGCATGGCATACAGGTTTCTTTAGGCAAACCTTTAGATGCCAGCATTTATCCGTGGTGTAGCAACGGTGCCTACTTGTTCTGCTTTTCCTGAAGCATCTTAGTGGGGTCTCTGAAGCAGAAGCTGAGATTTTGGACTTCATTGGTGATTTGGACTGGAGAACTCTGAGCTGCTGGTTGGGAAGGTTCAAGCCAGCATGAGGGTTACCCAGTTAATGTGTGTGTGTGTGTGTGTGTGTGTGTGTGTGTGTGTGTGTGTGTGTGTGTGGATCCATAGCTGCTCACTTGCTTGTGTTATTGTGAGTCGCTCATGAAGGGTGTCTTTTATTCTGCAACTTATCCTCTTTCTATAATTTACTCACCTAAGTGTCACCTGTGGGCTTTGTGACCAATTTAGATTTACTTACATACAGTCAATGTACTCTTCCTTATAAACATTTACATTGCAGCACAGGGTTAGTAGTAGTACTGCGCTGCTTCAATGAGATGCCTTTGGGTTGTTAGTGAAACATGCATTTTTTTGTTCTAACTGTTATAACATCCCAATATAAATTTTAGGAGGCTTTCAGATAAAGCTGTAATCGTGCGTAAATGCATTGTATACCACAGAAAAAAAAAATGATCTTGCTAGAAACTTCTAGATGCATTAATCCTTCAAAATGCAGATTTAAGAAACTGATATGCTTCAGCTTTTTTGGTTTTGTCTCAGAGTGCTGCTGAATGAAACTGAACAAATATATTCTATTTGTGAGCCCATTAAAATGGCAACATCAACAGGATTATATGTTATTATTCAAGATGAACTAAAATGAAACATGAAGCTGGATTAGTTATTGTTAACCTCGAACGACTGTACGGACTCCACAAGGAACTCTAGCTAAACATAAACTGCGACTGAAGTTGCAAGCAGTATATTTATCATCCCAGATGTATAGAATAGCCTATTATATGTGTATCATATCAAAGTAACAAGATGTAAGCATAATGTTCAGCCTGAGCCATGAAATAATAAATGTAATTCACCTCCTGTCTAAGTGTGAAAACAATTACAAGAGCAGCCTGAGTGAATCATTTTCGCTGAATTGTTTCTTTGTGATTCATCAGCTTATTTTAAACATTTTGGCTGATTGAGAATTTCAGAATTGTTCCACTCGAAAAACTGCACTCTCACAAATACGCCTTGTTTACTCCTGTGCTTGCAGCTTTGTGTTGCATTACACCGACCTCTGACCCTCTGAAAGTGTAGAAACTTTAAAATAAAAATTGAAATTATATAACTATCCATTTGTTATCAGTAACCAGTTATTATGCCAACCTGTGAAACACTGGTGGAAGGGAAAACACACACACACATACAAACACACACACACACACGCAAAGGACTGTTTGCCTGAAACTCATGTCTTTGGACTACGGGAGGAAACCAGAGCACCATTAGGAACCCCACATGACTAACAATTCACTTGAGCCTTCAGGCCATGAAGCATTCACCTGTCTCACCGAGGGCATTTTTTTTTAGAAAAATCTCAGATGCATCAGATTTAGAAATCATTTAAGCTCTTTGACTTTTCATAAACTACCATCCAGCATCAGCATCACCTCCATGGAATGTGTGCCCTGCATTGCACACAAGCCTTTAGCAAAACATTGTAACATGTTTATATTCTTGTCTGACTGAATGCTGCTAAGCCTTTTCAAACCCCTTGTTCAGTTTTCATTGAGCTTGAGCACTTTTTGTGACCATAACACATTTGCTAATACCATGCTGTGGCACCCTGATTGTTCGGTGGAAGGTTATTCTTTGTAAAGATCACAGTTTACTTCTGGGCTAAGCAGTAACTGTGCCTGCGTGACAAACATTTAACAGAAAGGTGGTTCAAAAAGGAGGATTTTCAATTAGCATTCTCTTTACAGAGATGCTGAACATGACCTTTGGTGGAGGGGTGGAAAAAAAACATTTATCTAAACTAAATCAAGGTATTCTTATTTAACATGGACGCAAGAAATAGGCCCTTTGTGTCGCTGTTACCCAAGTAAACATTTTAACTTTCATGCTTACACATTCGTTTTTTCCAATGTTCTGCTTAAAACTGTCAGCCATCAGGCATATTTGCAAATTGTGCAGCCACCCTTGGCAGTCGTGCTGAAATGTGAGTGAAAATTATAGTATAAGAGGCTATCAGTACTGAGAACAAGGCCTTCTCTATAGTGTACTTTGAGAAAGCTACTATGGAAAATCTAAATGTTAAAATGCTACACAAATTAAAGAGTAACAATATCCAGCAGAGTACAATCCATGCAAGAAACTTCATAGTAAGATGTGCCTTACAGGCAAATTGAGGAGCTCAGGATGACTGTAGGCAGAAATAATAGATTTCACAGCGTGATTCTGCAGTGATGGCGAGGGAGGTGAGTTCCATCCCAGTGACTTTGTGACTGGTCCTCCTCTGGTCTTCTCCCTCTGTGAGATCTGAGAGATGGCTACAATGGTTGCTGCTGAACTTGAGCTTAGACACCTGCAGACTGGGCCTCTGCACCAGCACGTTCACATCCCAACGCCAGTCCATCACAGCTGTCAGCATCACGTTGAATTCCAAAGGCCTCCTCAGCCCACCTGCTGCCTCTGAAATCTCCTCACCTTCAAGTGTCCAATTCCTCTTTTAACTCTTTCAAAACTAATAATTTTAGACTTCATTTTGGGAACTGATTATTTGGTGCTTCATTGCAATGTGTTCGGTTATTCTTCAAACAGAAAGGCATGGCAAAAAAATCCATTAATTTACTTCAGTGGATGCATTTTGTGGGGGGAAAAAAAACTTCAGATGGCCTCCTTGCTCATTTTTCTTAACAATTCAGCACACTGCAGAGACGAATACATGTAACTTGAGACTTTTTGGAGAAATTCACTAGCGTAACAAAGCTGGCCAACCTACATCCCTGGAGACTCGGTACAACAATCGCTTTGAACAATGGAAAAACACTAAGTGACAATGGATTATGAAAAAAAAAAAACCATCTTATCTAACCACAGGGGAGAAAGGGATTTCAACAGCAGCACAAATTTGCTTTGAAACATAACCAAACGTCACCTTAAATGCAAAATATTTTACAAAATGTGGTATCAGGGCAGCTGCATTTATTTTTATATTTATTTAGTCGGAACATTGCTTTTACCCTCTTGCAAAGTCATATTTTTTGTGTAGTACTGCGCTGCTTCAATGAGATGCCTTTGGGTTGTTAGTGAAACATGCATTTTGTTTGCCATGGTTATTCGTATTAAACTTATAGGCAATACCCCTAAAACGTGCACATATCTGATAATAATTTTTGGTGATTAACAAAAGATCTTGTAGGGATGCTTGTTCAGCAAACTAGATACATATACATTTGATCTAAATTCTTCCTATATACATTTTCACAAATCTTTTCTCCATTCTCAAATGACAAGCTTGTCCTCCATTTCCTTAATGTATTCATATTCTGCATCCATTTAGGACTTAATGATGTGTCAAAACTAATGAGTCCAGCAAAAAGTTAATGTATCAGCTTCACTTTTTGACCTTTCCACAAACATTTATGTATTTATATACTTTGCTGAAGATTGATTTTTCGTATTGGAAGGGGTCTGGAGCAAAAGCTTACCAGTGGTGAAATTCATTTGAGTTTAAGCTTCTAAACGTAAAAGTTAGAAAAAAAAAAAAAAGTGTGACAAATTTTGAGACCGTTGGGAATATTTTGATACTGTTTTTGGCTTCCTGTTGCTAAGGAATGACCATAGGATGATTTTGAAATAAATTATGGCAAGATATTCATGCCCCCAAGTCACATCACAGTTACAATTACTGACTATGAAAATTGGTTCAGGAAAAGATTAGGAGTATCTGGAAGGGAAAGTTGAACCTGTTTTTTCTGGAAATGATGTAACTCATCAGCCATCTATTAGAGCAATAATAGCTTAATAGTCACCCATGTTGTTTGTGCAAGATAGGATTCAGAAGCGATAGGACTGAGACTGTCACCAGCAGAGTTCAGGGGATTAGCAGAAAAGGGGAGACCTTTTTAATATTTTTTAATATTTCAAAATGTACTTGGAGGATATCAGAGATTGCACTTATTGATCAGAAGAGGCACCTGGTGCCAACCCCTTTGTTATGCTGAGAGGACTCTGCTCAAATAGACCATGTAACCTTTCATATACAAATAATAATTGTTTATTCCCTTGACCTCCAGTTGGTCTGGCTCATATTCGTGTGTGCAAATACATCTGCAGATACTTATGGACACACCATCAGTGATGTTCCCTGGAATCATTGGGTGTTTTGGCTCTTTCAACATCATACACCCTCATCCAGGTGACCCAGTTGGGGTTGATCAGATCCCAGCTTGTGTTCCATTAGCACACTAGCTACTTAGACCCCAACTTTGTCCTCTCTTGAGCCATAGCCATCGAGAGGCTCTCTCCACCACTTTGGTGGTCTTGCAGATGGGTATTCTTCTCCCACCTCCTTCTATGCCCAGATAACTGAGGGCCTTCATCAGGGAGTGGGCTGCAAAGTCCTTGCAGCCAACCTTCAGAGGGAGGCACCTGGCTCTCCACCCCACTTGCTGGCATTGCCTGACCAGTTCTGTGTATTTAGTGAGCTTCCTCTCAGAGGGCTCTTCCAGACGTTCTTCCCACAGGACGGCCAGCTTCACCATCACCACTTGCTTGGTGGTTTCAGACAAGACGACAATGTGTGGTCGTAAGGTAGTGACAGCGATGTGGCTGGGGAACTTCTGGTATTGTTTGAGGTTCACCAGCAACTGTCAATCCTATATGACATGATAGGATATAATATATGCAAAGCGACTTGATATAAGAACATTCTGTGGATCTCATGTCCCAGGATATCACCCCTAAATATCGATTAAGTCAGAAATATGCTATGATTGGTAGAAAAACCTTCAAGAATCAGTCTCTCTGACTTTGTGGTTAGGTTGACCCAGACATGGTGAGGTTAAAAATAATAAAAACATGTGTAAGTACAAAATGCGAGGTTGCTAAGCAACAAACAGCTCAATCATTTCTCTTCAACTAAATCACAGAGTTCGTCTATGACTTGGAGAGCAAATTACTTTTTTCTACTACAAATTCCTTACATCGGGTGCATCTAAAATAGAAAAGCATGTACTATTCTTTACATCGCGTCTTGAGAGTTTTAAATGCAAAAAATGACTATAAGAAATTAATTGTTAACCTTCATAGTATATGTGCTTAGGGAATCTTGTTATTTCTCCGTTTTTGCAGAAATTTGGGTTTGAATGAAGCAATAATGATTAAGCAACTTGTTTCAAGCATTGCTTTCCTGTACATGATATGCTTATAGTAAGCTGGTGACTCCACGTTGTCCTCAGTGTGTACTGTATAGATGCATAAGTGAATGAGTGTATAGGTGACCTGTGATACTGTATACTGGAGAAGCATATACTGTATAGGGTGGAATGTCACTTCCCATTATGAAAGTGACAAGAAGAGAGAGGGACAGATAAAAAAAAAGGAGTGAAAGAATACATGAGAAAAAGAAATTATTGTATAACCCCAGTGCACTGTGGCCAACATTAGCAAAATAATCTCCCAGAGCAGGAAGCAGTCACCATCACAGCAGTGGGTTTTCAACAATGGGTCACAAACATGAAGAACAGGCAGCAGGGCCTGGCATGATCCACACCGAGCTGTAAAGGACATACTTTGCTAATATCCTGTCTCATGTTCACTTTGTTTCCACTTGTTTGTCCAGTGTCTCTATTTTAATCTGATAATTAGTATAATCCAGCAAAATGAAGCCAAAAAGTTAGAAAAACTTGTGTAAAACATGAAAACGTGCATAGGATAGAACTGAAGGTTTTAGTGACTAAAGACCTGAAAGAGGCAAGTCACCAACCACAAGTCACTAGTCATCAGCCATTCTTATCACCTCTGAGCAGAGTAACATTTTGCTACAGTAAATTGCTTATTTTAAATTGGGCACTTCATTCTTTCATTGCACATTTTTTTTTGTTACACACTGTGCAGTGCTACACATCTTACAAGGTGTTTTACATTGTTTTACTGACATTTGGGATGGGCTGGGAAAACATTATTACTTTTTCAGATTAAAATAATAGGACACTGGATTTCATTATATGCAATTTCAGTTTACACAGTGCTTTTGGGAATGAATACAGTGCATACTGTACATCAGGGGTTACTCTGTGTGTGTGTGTGTGTGTATTTTACATATATTATAGAGTTATGGTAACACTGTGTGACAAAATAAAATCTGCATTATCAGAGTTAGTCTATTTCTGCTTCAACACAAAAGAGATTTTGTTTGCTTTTGCACTAGGGCACTATTTACAAAATGACTATAGAATAATCTTTTTATAATACATGTAAGGTAAATGTTGTCAGTTTGCTTTTACTTGCCTTCTGGTTACCACTCACAGGACCTCAATTTTTTCCCCAGTCATATGCACACAGGAAACACAAAATGTCAAATGTTATACTGTATTTTGTGAAAAAATTTGGTCTGTGTGTACATGTTGCACACTGTATAAAAATGATGTTGCTATTATTATTTTTAAAATAAATACTCCAATCAAATGTTAAATTGCTTATTATAGTATCAAAAACAACAATTAAGTTAATATTACTCATACTGCACATATTTGTGACAGCTGCAGTACCTTCAAAATCTAAACTTTTACCATGCATTTTTCTTTACATATACATACATTGTAACCTTGGCGAAAACAACATCTATTCTGCAAGCCATTTATTTGTGTAAAGCAAAGGTGATACATCTTCCTGTGGGGGGAAAAGTCTGCAAAAGATGAATGCCTGGCTTACATATCTATTTTTTTCAGGGTCTCCATCCAGCTGTGGTAACAGTGCAAGTGTTTTCCAGAGGACACTGCTACTTTCCCCTTCCCGAATACTTTTAACTGCCCAGCTCCAAAAGCAGCAACCAACTTAATGTATCACAATATACCAACAGTCATTACAGATTTTCAGGAAAACTGCCAGTCTGTCTTGGCCAGACATTGTTTCACATTTCTAAGCCTCTAAGTAAACAAGCCAAAACACCTGCCCATTCAACCTGTGAGTTGGCTTTTATACATGCTGTTACGACAGCCTATTATTTACCCTAATAATGAAAACTGGCTTTTCTGGATCATAAAACTAAATATTTATTGGTGTCAAGTGGACCCTTGACAGACATGTCAATCATATATCACAGTGCCTATTATACCAACCGTATGTGCTTCCCAATACACTTTTGCCGTGTATAGACACTAAATTAAAGGGTTAGGGTTTCATTTTGTCATTGTGGGATGCCAAGACCATCTTTTTAACAGAGTTGGGGGTTAAAGGCTACTAGGTGACATCTGCTCTTCTCAATGACCTTGGCAGACAGCTGATATGCTGCAAGTTATTCTGCAAGGCTTCAGTCTCCTGCAAGAGGCACCGTGTAATGGGTGAAGCCACTCATTTTCACCATCCTCATTCTGAACCCAAATTTTATTACAGCTGAAATAAAGAGGAAGTTAACGCTGAGGGTGCAGCCGTGATTGCCTTGGCATCAGCATTTTACGTCGTGCGGCCGCCCTCCCTTCTCTGTACTTGTCAGCATGATAGCATTGAATGTATAATGCAAAAGGAGGAAGTAAATGAATATGAGAGCGAATACCCTGATGCTCTACACACACTGACTGCTGAAACTTGAATAATGTACATCAGGCACACAGAGGCAGAAATGAAGGCTTATCAGAAGCGGTGCAAGTCGTAATTTTGAAAAGTAAACATGAAAATGTCGGCTGCAGTGGTTCTGCTACTAGATTTCGTTCACACAAAATAATTGAGCACTTTTTGCCAATCCACTGCACAGGGAAAATGTTAAAAAAAAAAAAAAAAAAAATCTAAAAATTCCCTGGTCAAATCATTACTAGGTGACGTCAGTGTTAATTTGTTTTTCCATGCTTACATCCAGAAATTTCTTTCAGCACCAGCAAAAACACAGAAATGACATATACTGTATAATTTTTGATGTCTTTAAAATGCATTTTCATTGAATGGTCAAATATGAACATCTGGAAAAAAAATTAAGAAAAAAAACTAATAACCCAGTCACATGTAGAGAGATGACGGAAGGCCAGACAAACTCTGCTCAAGGGTGCTGAAAAAATAGCAGGGCTTTATACTATATAAGTAGACCTCCAAAGGCCACACCAGAGGGAGGTTTATCTTGGCAGAAAATATGAAGCAAAAGTAAAACAGAAAATTATTATTATTATTATTATTATTATTATTATTATTATTATTATTAACAACAACAACAACAACAGCAACAACAACAACAACAACAACAACAACAACAACAACAACACCTACCTCCAAATTTGTCAAATATCCAAAGCATTCATACTTTTGTACAAAGGTAGCCTGGAATTTCTTTATCGATTTTCCTCTGTAGGTAACAACGTTTAAACACCTGACCTCTCCAGATATTACAAACTTGCTGTTTGCTGTGATCTTATGATAACTATTTTTACAATTGAAATTATGCCACATTTTGACAATATTTTTAACAGAACAGTATACAAGGCAGCATACTGCAACACTTCACCTGTTTCTCATTCCTTTCCCCGACAATCTTTGTGCAGGAAAAAGGAAAACAGATGGAATCCATTAAGAAACTGAAGGAAGCTTTTCATATTGCATAAATAGCCTCATAAATCACCTGACAGCAACTACATAACTGCAGGAACCACAAAATTACATTAAAATGGTACTTTCACTTCGATCAGAATACTCTCCTGTTTACATATGGATTAGTCTAGGAAATTACATCCGCACATTGTTTAAGACAAAAAAAAAAATCTGTCTTCCTTACATTTAGTCTCCAAAACAGATTTATGCCTTAGCTCATGAACAATAAACTTGAATTTTACTCATATAATGAAACTGCTTTGTTTCCCCTCAGAGCTCATTCCACATTTCTTAGCATGGAGTCACTTGATTTTACTACTGCAACTGAAACATGAAAACAATGCAAACGTGAACCTTTTAGGAAAATTAAAATTAATTTAGAAAAGGGATAGCACCCTTACAACCAGAGAACAACAAATTAAATTTGCACAAAACATGAACGCATTTCGGTTAAGTGGTTTCATCAGCGTGCATGTTCATAACCCAGAGTCACGTATACGGTATAGAACATGTGATGTAACTGTTAGACCATCGACTAACTGAAGCCAATAATTAAATGTTAAATAAAAATTAGCATAGCATAAATCACAGGGCACAAGGGCAGTATGTGGATGTCTGTATATGTATTGGATGAGCGGAACAGTGGATGACACCACCACCTCATACATGGAAACCTGGCTTTCAAACACCCTGAGCGCCACTATTGTTCACTGAGTCCTGTGCAAGAGATTGACACCGACAGAGATGTCAGCTTGAACGTCACCCAGATTATCATGGTTTGCCTCTATTGTTGAGGGAGCAGGACAGTTCAGGAGTAAATGCACTACTGGACCCAATGGCAGATGGACAAGATCTCCTAACAAGGTTGTAGTCCACAAGGAGAAACTGAGATCAAGCACAAGACAGAGCTACAGGGCTCACAGTTCAGACCCATATGTGGATACAATACCTGGTTAGAGTCAACAAACACATAGTTGCCATAACATCCCTATTTAAGCCCTTGTTGTCTAGTCTTGTTGAATAGTTGTTGAATAGTTAGCTAGTGATCTTAAAGCAAGAGTTGAACCTGTTTCCATGTCCTGGGCATTGGTATTATCTGGTATGCTATTCAATGGCATATTCATATTTCTATATCATCAGCAATTTTTGCAGCAAAGATTTTTTTCAGTAATATATACAATTTTTCAGAAATCAGAATTATGTATTTAAGTTAATCATGGGGTGATTCTAAATACTACCTGCCACTATTTAATGGAACACCAAGTGTTCCCAAACACAATTTACAACTGTCTTGACTTTGAGCTACCCACTGACAACAACTGCCATACTCTACAATATTTGTTTTTTTTCCTCTCCCCCCCCAATGTAATGCAGTGTACTTTTATTTTGGAAAAGCATAAATTAGAGTAACTTTAAAGCTTAATCTCTGTTCATCTGTTTTATATGCACAGCTTTGTTTTTCAAGCCACTGGTACTTCTCACCCTAAGTAAGGTTTTTGCACAGTGAAGTTCCTTAAACTTCATATGGCTGCTTAATATTGTGAAATATAAAATATGATCTTTGATAAGGCTTGCAGAAGTAGGGCATATGCAGATGATATAAATTGTGATATACATTTGATATTTTTTTCAACTTCCATTTGACCACAACTGGAATGTGTCACTTTTTGTGGTGTTTGCCTGTCCAACAGCACTAACAAAACTTATATACTAAATACAACCTGTCAGAAACTGGCCAGGCAGAGCCTGCCTACCCATCACAGGTGTACCAAGTTGTCTCATCAGCATGGATATAAAAGGCACAGGGTCGAACAGCACCGGCACAGGATCTTGACAGAGAAGCACCACGATTTACAACTGTACTGTGAACCCTGTGATCTTGTGTATTTCTAATAAACTATGGGGTTACTGTCAGGAACTGGCCAAGGTCCCCTCCCTCGGTCCCTGGAGATCCTGACAGAAGATCCTGTCACAAACATGGATCCAGCGGATCTCGAGAGCCTTTGGACAGCCATCACCACCCAAGGGAAGCTCCTCAGTTCTCATAAGCAGGTTTTACACTGGCTGCCCGAATCCATGGACGGAGTGCTCCGGATCCTTCTGTCTTGGATCCCAGTCGAAGAGGAGCAGCAAACACACTCCACTTCAATGAACCCGACCTTGGCGTGTCCCTCCCTCGCAGACCCTTGCTTAGCCACACCTTTCTGTTATGACGGTTCCCTGGAGAAATGTAAGAGCTTCCTCCTGCAGTACGAACTGATTTTTGAGAGCCAACCTCAAGTATACAACACAGACAACAGCCGGATAACTTACATCATTGTTCTCCTCATGGGCGCTGTGCTTTAATGGGCTATGTTGTGGGACAGCCACAAAATGGCAGAAATGTCCTACAATCAATTTAAAACCTGGTTTCAGTCCATGTTTCACCACCCTAAGGCAGGACATTCCACGAGCGACAGACTGCTTTGCCTGAAGCAGGACAACAAGACAATGGCAGAGTACATGCTGGAGTTCCGCGTCCTGGCGGCCAGAAGCAGATGGAACAAAACAGCCCTCCTGTCCATCTTCCGCAACCAGCTGAATGCCCATCTCCAAGTGGAACTCACATACAGAGGGGAGGACTGGTCTCTGGACAAAATTCGTCCATACCGCAATTGCCATTGATAACTTGTTCTAGGAAAGAACAAAGGGAATGCAACTCCTGACCCATGCGCACCCAGCCGCTCCTCCTGATGAATCGCTGGAACCGATGCAACTCGGCAGGGGTTGCCTCTCTCCTGCGGAGCAGCAGCGGAGGTTTCAGGAAAGGCTGTGCCTGTACTGCAGCCAGATCAACCACTTTTGCGCTGCTTGCCCATCCCTATTAGCTGCTGGAAGACCTACCAGCATGATGAGTGACCCCCTTAAATGCATCTCTCAGTTTCTCCTGTCAGTTAGGTTGTCTTGGGGAAAGCAGGTAATCAAAGCCCAAGCGCTAGTGGATTTGGGAGCAGCGGGTAACTTTATGGATATCTTGTGGGCAGACTCCACCGGCATGCTGATAGAGCAGTGCAATATGTCCCTCCATATTTGCTCCCTGGACGGGCAGCCTCTGGGCACAGGGCTAGTGGAAACCACGACACACTGTATTGGGGTACAGATGAGCCTGGTGCATAGACAGCAGATCTCTTTCTGCCTCATAAGCTCCAAGGAGAGTCCAGTTATCTTTGGCTACCCTTAGTTGGTGGCACATGACCCCGTGTTCTCCTGGAGTACTGGAGAGCTGGTGGCCTGGAGACCCCAATATCCATCCAGGTGTATGTGCCTCCTGGTCCAGGCCAGATTGGTACAGAGTCCGTGTGCAGACAAGTCCGTATCCATACCCCCTGAATACCAGGATCTGGCTGAGGTCTTTAGTAAGAGCAAGACGGCCTAATTACCTTCTCACCGAGACTGGGACTGTGCCATAGACTTTCTGCTTGGGGCATCCCCTCCCCGCGGTCATATCTATCCCCTTTCTTTAACGGAGCAGAAGGTCATGGAAACATATGTCTTGGAGGCTTTGGCTGCAGGCATTATCCGTCCATCCATGTCTCCAGCGGCAGCTGGATTCTTTTTTGTGAAGAAGAAAGATGGGGGTCTGCAGCCTTGCATTGACTACAGGGGGCTAAATGTAGTGACCTTTCCCTATCCACATCCTTTACCACTGATCACAGCTGCTCTGGAACAGGTTCACAGGACTACCATCTTCACCAAAGTGGACCTACGCAGTGCTTACAACCTGATCCATATCTGAGCCGGTGACAAGTGGAAAATGGCATTCAGTACTACCAGTGATCATTATGAGTACTTAGTTATGCCTTTTGGTCTGGCTAACGCTCCCTCGGTGTTCCAGGTGTTTATGAACCATGTCCTGGGGGAGTTTGTTAATCGTTCTATTTTGGTCTACCTGGACGATATACTTGTTTTTTCCTGTTCCCATAAGGAGCATGTGGGGCATGTGTGACAAGTCCTGGAACATTTCCTAAGCCACGGCCTGTAAAAGGGAGAGAAATTATATCAGAGGTATAATTCTTAGGTTTTTTCCTAAGATTGCAGGGGGTACAGCTAGGCCCGGGGAAGATGGAAGCGGTACTTGCCTGACCCAAACCTCAGACTGTGAAGGAACTGCAATGGTTTTTGGGGTCTGCCAACTTCTATAATAAGAAACTTCAGTATTATAGCAGTCCCTCTAATAGCCTTACTGCGCAGGAGCCCGAAGCGCCTGCAGTGGACCGATGTCGCGGTCTCGGTCTTTGGAGCCCTAAAGAGAAGTTTCACCACCGCCCCTGTACTTAGACACCTGGACATGAGCTGACAGTTTGTTGTTGAAGTGGACGCCTCCATGGTCAGGGTGGAGGCAGTGCTCTCACAACAACACAGCTCTCCTCCCTGGACACATCCTTGTGCCTTCTTCTCAAGGAAGCTGTCCCCAGCGGAAGAAAATTACAATGTGGGGAATCGCAAGTTGTTGGCAATCAAGCTAGCCTTGGAGGAATGGAGGCATTAGCTGGTGGAGGAAGCACTCCCCTTTGTGGTCTTCATGGACCACAAGAACCTCCAGTATCTATAGACAGCACAATGGCTGAACCCTCGCCAGGCCTGGTGGGCTCTGTTCTTCACATGATTCAGATTTACTGTTTCCTACAGACCTGTCTCCAGAAACAAAAAGGCTGATGCTCATTCTTGGATCTATGAGAAGGACTAGGACCCACCTGAACCAACAACAATCCTCCCAGTGTCATGCTTTGTTGCGCCTGTCCGGTGGACGTTCTGGAAGGATGTCCTGGACGCATAGCTGGACCCCAGGACAAACCGGCAGGGAAGGAATACATCTCGGTCACATTACGATCCACCTTGCTACACTGGGTGCGGACTGGAGCCGGTTTCTCCCTTGGGCTGAGTATGCACAAAACTCATTGGTGCATTTTTCAACTAACCTGACCCCCTTTCAGTGTGTTTTAGGGTACCAACCCCCACTGTTTCCCTGGAACCCAAACCCCAGTAACATCCCAGCTGTGGACAAATGGTACTGGAGGAGTGGGCAGGTCTGGAAGTTGGCACACATCCACCTTCAGAAGGCTGTACGGTCACAGAAGCTCCACGCGGGACAGGAAACGCAGGCATGTGTCATTTCAGGTGGGACAAAGGGTGTGACTGTCCACAAGAGACCTCAAACTAAAGTTGCCCTTAGTCCCTGATACATTGGCCTTTTCCGGATCTTCAAGCGGGTCTTACTGGTGTCCTACTGTCTTCAATTGCCTTCCCACTATAGGATATGCCCAACCTTGCATGTCTCCCTCCTGAAACCCTACTGCATTTCCTGGGTGCAATGCGACCAGTTGGTCGCCCCCCCCCCCCCCCTTCGTGGATGGTTCTCCTGCATACATGGTGCGTTTGATCCTTGCTGGGGGGTCGCCTGTTTTATCTGGAGGACTGGGAGGGTTACGCACCACAGGAGCAGTCTTGGGTGCCCGCTCGTAACATCCTGGACCCCTCGCTGACCACTGGCTTTCAAAGGTTGCACCTGGATCATCCGGCTCCACATCCCAGGGGTTGTCTTCCACCTGCGTGGGCTGTGGGAGCCGCCCGTAAGGGAGGGGGTACTGTCAGGAACTGGCCAGGCGGAGCCCACCTACCTGTCACATTTGCACTAAGTCATCACATCAGCATGAAGATAAAAGGCACAGGGTCAAATGGCATGATTTGCAACTGTTGTGATCCCTGCGAAACCTGTGTACTTCCAATAAACCTTGTTTACCTTACCAAACCCTAGCTCCTCGCATCGTATCCACACTTGAGTCCCCTCCCTTGTTCCCTGGAGATCCTGACACAACTACTTCAATGGTAAAACAGTTTGTTCATTATATAATGTGTTATTTTTTAGTGTTCCACTGCTACATCTTTTTGACCCAGGCAGCACCAGGAAACACAGCTAGTTGGTATCTAAAGTGTTCTTAACTAGGTTACCTATTCATGTGTGGAGAAATAAAGAATCTGAGCTCTAATGAAAGGAGAGCGAACTACAGTAGCGTTAAAGTCTTTCCTCAATCATTTAGTGTACACAAGTGAAACCAATATGGCATTAATAGTTTTCCACACAGCACATTTGCATAGTCATATTTAATATTCACCTGACAAAGACCTGTGGAGTCAAAGTACAGCAGAGTTGCTATCTGCTACCTCCTGCTTATAATTTTACTTAAGGTCACTCGCTTCCAACAGCTTCCAAGCTGTAAATTTTCTGTAACTCCTTCCAAAGGCAGCATGCTGAAATACTGCGAGAGATACCATCCAGGTCTGTCCCATACATCATAGCTGTGGCCTGGTCTGTGAAAAATACTGCAAAGCCCTCCAACAGCGAATCCTGTCCCTAGTTCAGGACCTCACATGTGCGTATTTATCATGTAGGCCACCTTTTGTCAAGGGAGATACATTGAGCGGTCCTGGTGATGCATTATTTCTGGGCAGTTTGCTGCTCACCCAGATCATCCATCAGTCAAACATTATCACAACCCTAATTTTCTCAAAGACAAAATCAAGTAATTATTAAAACACGGAAGCTGAAGGCTTGTTAATGAAACTGTTTCTCAGTGTCTTGGTCTTAACAGACCAAGGGAATATTAATCCCTTACCTACTAAACCCCTACCTACCATTAATCTATACTTTACTACTAACTAAGAACTGCAGTAGTCCACAGATATGCACAGGAAGCAAAACTTAAGTAAAAAATATTCTCAATTAGTTTGCTCAAGTGCACAATACAAGATCACTCCTTCAGCTGAAAATCTGTCAATCACATCTTGAATTTCATTCATTCATTCATTCATTCATTCATTCATTCATTCATTCATTCCACGCAACAGTACACTACCCACAATACATGAAATATTAATTGCACAACACCAGAATTGTTCAACAATGCTCAAGTGAATAAATTGGATTTCTTGCATGTTATGGCAAGCTTCATTAGATGTACCCAGCGGAATCGATGCTGCGCAAAACACCAATTTTTCACTTCCTCTCCTCTGCTGCCCCGTGTCATTTTCAATTAACAACACATCATGTATGTTGATAGCTCTGCTCCATCTACTGTTCCATTCACACATTTCAGCACCCCTACTGTTCTGCATTATAGCAAGGATTTATTTACCATTCTTCTCCCATACTAAGGATCCAAAATCAGGCTCAAACAGTGTCTCAGCCTAAAATGTCTCCTTTTTATTTTGCACAGACTTCCCTCATTTACCAAGAGGGAAGTTCCCAAAAATGTGCTTGTTTTCCAAACCTATATGTTTGCAATTCTTGCAAAAAATGGTCATTATCATTATTGAGCATAGCCTAGCCCAGCACCCAGTGACCATGGCGCAGGCTCCGAACCACAGCAACCATGACCAGGTCAAGGGATTAATGAAAATGAGGGAGTGACAGAATTTAAATGTAGAATATAAGAATTTTACATGGCCAAAATGAACTGAATCCACTATAATAATTTGATATGCAAATTAATGTTCAAGTTCATGTCTTTACATCATTGAATTTTATACATTAACAAATTTAAGCAGAATTTCTTTAAGGGATTTTTTACTGATAAGCAAGTTGGCAGCAGAAAAAACCAATGTACCAAAAGTAAAAGGTAAAAATGAGACAACAAAGGGCTGAGAGTGACCGACAGAAATTTAAGGGGAAAAAACACACACATCTATGCCAACTACTGCTCTGTATTCCTTTACAGCAGTTAAATAATTATATAAAGGGGGTGGCTCATTCTGGACTTTCCCTGACTGTGTGGAACACCTGCTTTCTTCTTGACCATTATGCTGGCAATGCTCAGGTCTGCAGGACCACCTCTGTTGCACAACACAGTGCTCACTCAGTGTTGGGCATTACAGAGAAAGCAGCAAAATTATGAAGGCTGTGCATACGTAACCTGAAGGTTAGTAGCTTGAGGCCAAGAAAAAGGCCAACTTTAGATCCTACAAAGGTAAAAAATCTGAAAGGGTCCAGTGAAACATCCAACTGCATAAACTCATTGAATTTTAAACTCTTGAAATTAGTAATAGTAGGGAAAAAATGCACAACAATGCAAGATTGCTATATAAACTTAGTATGACCTGCATTCTGACTTTGACTTTGTTCTTGTTTATAGGGTTAGGCACAAAATGATCAGGTATATGTGAGCCATATGTGCAAAAAATATTTTTAACAAATTGTTCAAATGTAGACTACCCTGCAAACTCTTGTCCTCAAGTAGCAGCCTCCTCTGTTCTCTCATTGCTCTCCACATTCTCCTCAACCCCCTGTTGTATTATAAACACACACACACACACACACACACACACACACACACACACACACACACACACACACACTTATTTAAAAAATTCTATGAAATTGTTTATGTTCTGTGCTGCACTTTAGTTCCATATATCAATGAATTACATTCTTTTCTGTAATATTTTAAGTTTTTTTACTGTAACATTCATATTTATTAGCGGCAAATTTATTGGCTAACAATTTTGGGAATAAATTAATGTTGAGTGTCTGAAATGACAGAAAGCAGACCAGCGTGCCAGTAATGAGAAATTTTTTATGATGCTGTTTAAACCATTCTTTATATTTGTGGAGTCAAACATCAGGGACAGCAGGAATTACAGTCTCAAAAGATTTTAAAGAATCCTTTATATATAAAAAAAAACTTGTCAGATAATGGAAAGTGAATAAAAATGTCAGAAAGGGTGAGTGTGTGAAATTGTATTAACATTTATGTAATATATGTGTGACCCGTATCTATTTAGCTTTCATAAGCTGTAGTCACCAGTGGGCATTTGCCTAAGTTATTAATAATGAAAGTTCAGAGCAAACAGTATTAGACTATAGAAAGCTCAGTATTCTCTATATAATGTTGAATAATTCGCTTAATGTGAATGAGTTCATATGGTGCCATAAACCTTCCCAGAACATCACAGGTAACCTTTTAAATGTACCTTGTTATAGTGAAAGGGCAGATAAATTGTGCTGTACTTCTTCCTACACTCACGTCAAAGCAGAACGCTGGTATAGATCGCATAAGCTTTTTAATCTCATGTAACACATCTGAAATGTAATATATACCAGAATTATTAACTACCCATTCATCACCCATTGTTAACTGGTGATCCTGAGCAGGGTTGCAGCAGTAGAGAACCCATGCCAGAAGCAGGTAGGCTATGAAGCTCTATGATGCTAGTCCAGGTTAGGGTGACCACAGATATCCGTTAACACACACTATGGATAATTAAGAGTTAGAAATGAACCGGAAATGCATGTCTTCAAGCTGTGAGAGAAAGCCAGAGCACCCCAAGGAAATACACAGAGACAATGGGGGAGCATATGGGCTCTATACAGGCTGAGTGGGATTCAAACTCACCCAACCCACCCACACACACTGTGAAGCAACACCACAACTCACTGAGCCACTGCACCAGCCTCTTACAACTTTATTATTATTATTATTATTATTATTATTATTATTATTATTATTATTATTATTATTATTATTGCTGCTGTTGCTGCTGCTGCTGCTGTTGTTGTTGTTGTTGACAAGGTAGCAACCTTGGCGTGACTATGCAATTCCATGCTTGAAGGAGAGTTGAAAAGCATAATCACTGCAGCAGTGCTGAACTCCAGGTACCACCAGAAGAACATTCTGAAGCACAAAGTGGTCAGCAAACATTGAATCTGTAACAAAGCGGAAGCAAATGATACGGTTGTGGCCAAATATACCAGTATGTTAGTATACATTTTCTTTAAATAATTTGTTCTTCGTTGAAGTTCGAAAAGCGTCATCCATACATGTATTCTGTTGGTTTGCAGTGGGACAAAACAGAAAAGCTATGAAAAGAACAGAATTCTTGCTTATTCTAAAAAATACATTCTAGAATTCTAAAATGGCCTGGGCAATATTATTAATACCTTTTACAAGGTATAAGAAATAATTGTATTATAGTGATACTTCAAACAGACTGTTCTCCTTTAGCATCAGAGATGTCTTCAGTCTTAATTACTCATTCAGCCAGTTTAAATGGAGAAAAGTCCTCACTCTGCTGCTTTGTGTCACTGTGTGAATCACACCAAACATGGAAAAGAGAAGGAAAAGCAGACAGTCAAGGAGGTTATAAAGAGGATAATAGCCAAGCATGGTCAATGTAAAGTCTACAAGATCATCTCCAAGGAGCTCGATGCTGATGTGACCACTGTGCCACTATGATGAAGTTTAAGGAACATGGGACTGCAGCCAACATCCCTGGACATGGCTGCAAGAGGAAAATTGACCTGAGACTGAAGAGAAAGATTGTTCAAGTAGCATAGAGAAAACCAAAGAAAACATCAAAATAGAACCAAGCTGACCTTCAAGCATTTTCAAATTGCACCATTTGTTGCTGTCTGAATGAAGACCCAGGAAGACCCCACTTCTCAGAGAGAAACACAAAAATCCTGACTGGAGTTTGCCAAAATGCATGTTGACAAGCCACAGTTCTTCTGGGAAAATGTCCTTTGGGGAGAGGAAACAAAATTAGAGCTTTTTGGTAAATCACACCAACTGTTGCTAGCTAACTAACAGCCCTTTATACCTACCTGCCTGCCTGCACAAATGAACCAATCTGTGGAAGAATAGCGCTTGTCATGAAAAACCCCACTAAGGGACAAACACCATCCAATTACTGCCCAATAACCTGTCTACTCACAACATGGAAGCTCCTGTCAGACAGTTGTATTAAAGTGCAAGAACACTGCCTGGAAACTCAGTGGTAACAGCACCAGAGGCTCAAAGCCCAGTTACTGTAGACAGAGCTGTTCATTAAGATTCCAAGATCAGGCAGACCGACTTGAGCATTGCCTGGATAGATTACAAAAAAGCACAAGATTCAATGCCTCTACACCACACACTATACAAGATCAATAATGGATTAAGAACCTTCATAAAGAACTCACTTGGCCACTGGAAGACAACATTAGAAACCATCTCAAAGACAATTTCCCAGGTGAGCATAAAGCATGGTATATACTTAGAAGATGCACCAAGAATATGCACCATCCTCAGTACTCTTCCACAGATGCCCAACCCCCCCCAGGCAGATCTTCACTAAGAGTGGTTAATGGCACAGGTTTAACAGTGTAGCTACCATCAGTGTGGTATATACCAAGGTGTGGTATGCATCATTTCTCCACTGCTGATCTGCATAGGCCTGAACCCTCTAAGAGTGGTTATGGATACAGGATCAAGAGTAGAGCTGCCATCAATAGGTGGGTGACATCAAGCTGTTCATCCGAAAGAGACAGTGACTCCCTGATCTCCCTGATCTACAGGATACAGTAAGGATGTTGGGATGTCATTTGGTCTACAGAAATGCAGCAGGATGGTAAGAAAAAAGAGAAAGACAGAACTACCACAAGGCCACATAACAGATGTGCAGGAGAGCTACAAGTACCTGGGAACCATGAGGAAGAAACCAGGAAGACAGCAATGTTCAAACACCTCCACAAAGTAACACAGGTCCCAAACAATCAACTGAATGAAAAGACCAAGATCAGAGCCAACAATGCGTTTGCTCTTCCAGTTATGAGACAACCAGTTGTCATGGTAAATGAGCCAAGAGAGGAAATGGAAGCCGAAGATTTCAAGACTTATAATGCATGGAGCCTTCCACCCAAAATCCAACACCCAGATGCTGCAAAGTGTTGCAGCAACTGTCCTGAATGAGAAACGAAACATCCTGGAGTAGATCCAAGCAACCTCTATATCTGCTGTATAAAGCAGAATGTCTGTCTGTTTGTTTGTTTATTTGTTTTTTGTTTGTTTGTTTGTTTGTTTGTCTGTTCTTCGTGCCGGGCTTTGTTTCTCAAGCCACAGACTTTGCACTTCCTCCATACAAAAATTTGGCGCACAGGTACTTCTCAAGAGACTCAAGAGAGATCTTCATTCCCACCCCACCTGTATACCAGTAAGCTGCAGAGTTGAAGTACCATTTCTCTGGTGTTACATTCAGACGGTAAAGCAGGACAACATGAAGTGCAGTAAATTGTATCACAGTGCAAAAAATAGCAATAAATACCAAAATACAGACAGCAAACTCAAGACAGTGGCATAAGTAGTTATTGTGCAGACTAGCAGCAATGTACAGTATTTACAAAGTACATTCCAGATTTATAAACTGCCATATAAACATGCATGCATACATGCATATAAACTCCACTTTTGTGGGGGCAGGAGGGTGTTGTTCAGTGCGTTTCTCCCCCCAAGTTAGGTTTTGTACGCACGCATGCATGCATTCGTGATGGAAGCCTCCGGGCATTTTCCAGCTTTTTTTTTTTTTTTTTTTTTTTTTTTTTAGATGAAGACAAACGGGCCACTTCGTGCACTAAAACACACACTCGAATTCAAACCCACCCAGATGCAGTGAGACAGCCATTCTACCTGCTACACCACCGTGCCACCCTTTTCCAGTGTTGATTATTCTGGTGGTAACAGTTCCAGGTGTGCCACACCTCTAGGCCTCATCTTGCAGTAGCCACAGACAAGCATCATTCTTACAAATTACAATCCTTTCACCTCAGTATCAGCTGCTGGGAGTGCTTCTGTAGAATCTATTACCTGCGCCGAGTCAGAGGTCCTGCATGAGGCTTTTAGACAGGATTTTCCACAACGCTTTCACCGACAGACTGCTGCCTGTGTTCATCCCCGAGTCTCATACAGCTTCCAGGTCACTTTACAGGGGGCAGGATGCAATCAAGAGAATCTTTGTCATCATCCCAGAGATTCACGTGACCTCAATAGACTACATTCTTGCCAGCTCGATCTGTTTCCACCACCTCTCCTCCCAACCTAGAACTCCTCCTGCCCTTAAATGCTATTTTGTCAGCAGTACGGCAGTACATGCGCTGATGCTGGCTCACACGCCATGAAAAAATGTCTGCTTTCTCGCACTTGGTCTCATTCCTTTGTGGTTTGGCTTCTGCTTCACAGCCCTGGCTTCGCCATCCACATCCCACCTCTTACTTTGTGTCACCTGTCATCTTCAGATTGGGAAATAACACTGAAAGATAAAAAGATTATTCTGATGCTCCTCGTTTCTGAATGCATGCATATGACAATATAATACAAGAAAACAACTTCTATTCAGTAACTTACATAATGGCACAGACACTTAAATTACAATTAAGGATGTTGTACTGCGGTAATTTCTTCTTCTTGAGGGTATAAAAACAGGAGTGCTCGCCAAAAGAAATCAGGTGTGTTTGAAGCAATGAATGGCGCCAATGGAATTACTTTAGAGCTTGTAGACAGCATTTCCAGAAAAGCATATATATCCCAGCTCCAAGCGTGATGCATTTAGAAGCCTTTAAATAAGATCATTTGAAAGGTAAAAGAATATTTTCCAGAATACAGTAAATGATTGAATCTAGGAAGACCGGCTGAAGGCCAATAAAGGGCGTACCTTCTAAGCCAGAAGTAATGGAGTTTAAATGTTTTTATCTGGTCCATATTCTCCTTCTCTTCTACACTGATGACTTATGTGAAGTTTTGATTATTAAAACACTGAAATTGCCTGAAACTGTACTGCTAAAGCAAAAACCGATATTTACAATAAAAGGAAATTCAGTTTATTAAAACCATAACCCCATACCAAATGTTTGAAAAGGGTTTGGCACGGTGGCATAGTGACTACAGCTGTCACCTAAACAGTGCCTGGGGTGGTCAAGCGTGAATCTGAATTTGACTCATGCTATGTCCAGTTGTTCAGTTGTGTCCAGTTTCCTTCCACAGTCCAAAAACATGTGTTTCAAGTTAACTGGTCACTCTAAATTGCCCACTGTGTGTGTGTGTGTGTGTGTGTGTGTGTGTGTGTGTGTGTACATGTGTGTGCGCTCCCTCCAGGAGCAGTTTGATAGCCTACCACCCTCTGCCTCCATGACTCCAGACTACCGTGACCTTGCTGAGAACTAGCAGCCAACAAAAATGGATGAATAGATGCATATTTAAACACTTGCAAGCCAAACACCTTATCCTTCCAACCTCTTTCCTACCTATTCTGCAATATCTGGTCATAGCAGAAAATTTTACTCATGTGATATTAAAACATGTGCTTCATGTTATGACCAGCATTAAGCATTAAACACTAATTGTGCAAAACAACGTGACTTTTGCTAGTTTCTATTCAAAACTCGCCTTACAGGCTCTGACCCACTTGTGTAAAAGATTAACAGCAGTGGATATGTGAATAATTTTACAGTGCTAAAAACAAATAGTTTCAGGCTGAAAATGATATTAGTTTAGGAATGGCGTATTGGAGTCGGCAGCGGGGGAGGGGGTGAATGTCAATGGAATAAAATGTAAATTTGGTCATGTTGGCTGTAAAAGGCCCAGGGATTATTGGGGGCTGCAAAGTTTGAACATGTTGTGGCAGAACTGCGGAAGTGAAGACCGAATATCTGACAGTTGGGCAGTTTTGCACAACCCCCCCCACCCACCCACCTGTGGTCAGACCAGGTCATGGGTGCGGTAATTGGCAATCAGCACCCCAGGAGCTGTCCAGAACCGTGGTCCTCTGTTGCCTCTTTCTCTCATCACAGCAGGGGACAGCAAAGGTGAGCATCGCGCCGCAGACTGAGCTTTTGCCGCTCGGCTCGGCTCGCAATTAACTTCCCCTTTATTTCTCTCCATCTCGGAGAAACGGCAAGCGGTGAGATTTCTAAATGAACTCCAGTTCGTCCTTTTCGAAGACTTTCCGGCCTCTTTATTCTTTAATTCATTTTATTTGCGACAGCCTCGGCGTGTTACGTTTATACTTTGGCTTTTTTTCAACTTGTGTTTCAAGTCCGGTCCGTTTAATCCCCTTTTTTTTCGGTGACCTTCAGCACCTTTGATACAAAATAAGGGAGGAGTTTGCACTTAGGGTTGAGTTATTTTTCCTTAGTTCAAGCACTTCCTCGCCGAAGTACGGCGTGCAGTTAAATTTCGCCAGCATTCATTCAAATAAACAATCGGCGTGTTATCCTGCGTGAGCAAAAAAGACGAATAGAGCAAGCGTTGAACTTCCTGCCTTCCTTCCATTAATAAAATGTGAAATATTTTCTTCCACCCCTTCCATCACGGCGGACACAAAGGATGGGGGGCTCGCGTGCTGAGAGAGCACTACTGTGTGTGCGGGGACAACGCACTGCAATGCGAAGAGGGATTTTAGCAAACAAAGAGCACTAATTTTGTTTAGCGGCCTGCCAGCAGCAAGAAAAGGCAAAAAAGAGCTGATAAAGAGGCGTCTGAAGAAAACCTCAGCATGCTTCTTCTGCAAAATTTCAATTTGTGTAGCAATTTTGAACGCCGTGCCGTCGAGTATAAACGCTTCAACATGTCAGATCTTCGTGGATCATTTCTAAAAGAACGCATCTTCCGTCCCCACATATGTAAAAATATCAGCATCACTGAAAAGCCTCGGTAAAATTTGAAAAGCATCCTTATTATTTACCATGTTTGCCATTGCTCATAAACCCCCGTGCCATTTTAACCTCCTATTTTAATTTTGGGAGAGCGGCGGGAAACGTACATTCCTTTGTGAATCAAATGAACATCCTCGGGACTTTGATTTTAATTGTCGACGATCCAACTATTTAAACGGCTACTAAACAGATCAGCTGATTTGGAAAAATTGGTCACAGTGTGCGCAAAAGAGGCACAACTAACACTATGATTAAACTAAGTTTGCTTCCCCGCTTATTTTTCTCCATCGCTCACCACGACAGAAGATTCGAGTTCCTGATCATCTGATGGCAATCAAAAGACCTCCATTTGAGCTGCTGTGCCTCTAATTCCTCCTTATTCTTAAACGCCTTCAGAAGGAGTCGCAAGGGGGTGGGAATTTTTGGAAACGACGCTGCAAGGCAACCCTGGTGGCATTTGACAACAAAGCGCTGTCAAAATCTCCTCAAGCCCTAGGAAGCCACAAACTTTTCTGCAAAGTAGTCTTTGGTAGCGCTTAAATAAGTTTATCTCTAAAGCCAAATATGCATGTCAGTAGCCAAAAACTGAAATTAAGCATGTATTTGCTTTTCTTCTTGTTAAATTGTGCGAATGATTTTCTTTCTCACCCCCCTAGGGACTCCTTTCATTTCAGATTGCCTGTTTTTACTACAGGAGGCCTTGTGGTGACCTTGTCACTAAGAGTCTAGGCCTTGGTTTTTCAACTTGGGGGTCAAGATGTCCACTGTATTGGGATTGCCTGGGAAATTATATTTGAGGGGTGTCTTAAGAAATATGGAGTAAAGTATGTGTCAGTGAATGAATTAGTGATGTACAGTAGTTGCAGGTTTGGTTTAAATAAGGATCCCCTGGGGGAAAAAAAGGGTTGGGAACCACTGGCAAAGGTATCCTTTCCAGTTTGCCATTTGAAATCGTGGTGAGGCTCTCACTTTGCATCCTTGAGCTGCGAATGTGATCTCGTCATTTGGTGAAATTGTAACAGTTCTAAGCTTTGGACAAATCGTCTAGTTTAGCAGCAGCAAAGTAGCAATAACACAAGTCAAACAGTTGTCTGGACATAAAAAAACTGACTCGCAAGACCTGAGGCTCCTTAGGTGGGATGATTAAATGAAAGCACCAGGCAGGCCTGTCTCCTTCTCCTTAGCCCTCTTCTCAAACCTCACTGCCGCAGGTCATACAGCCTCCTCTGCAGCCAGAGGTCAGTCCTGTTTGAAAAGGAGTCAAGGTGCAGTCTTTCCTCAATTCTTTGGAATGAACTCTACACATTTTCAACTTCTGATAAGGAATAACATCTTTCTCTTATTCATTCACACGGCTAAAGTCTGTCACCATAAACTGCTATTCTATATGTTGCCATACATCTTCAAAAGAGCATTTTAATGGGGGGGGGGGGGGTCACAAGCACATGAGAATGAGAACGCTCATCACTGGCATGATTTTATTTCTTGAAGCCATTTTCACGAAGTGGTCTCTTCACAAAACAAGCGCATTCTATTTTTGTCTTATATTTGATCACATGCGGCAGTAACACGCAGTGCCCCTCCATGCCTGCATCCATTTAAAAAAACTGCACTTGAAATCGATCAATAACTGGCGTGCGATGCAAAATTAGATGAGCCTGACACTGACTTTCTGACCTTATTTGACCACATTTTGAAAGAATTTGTCAATAACAGGCCAACGCTGACCTGAGAGCGGAATCTCAAAGGTGATCACTTTTTCACACTTTCGTCCGACTGCTTCGGTTCTCGACCGCCGCAATGGCGGTATTCAAAAGACTTACAAATAATTAATTCTACTGCCAACATCCTCTTGGGCTTTTGAGGAAAAGTGCGCGAGTCTCACTGAAACCATTAATGATTGAAGTCAAATATGTTTGGTATCCAGATGTATCGCAAACAAAAGCGAGTCTGCTGTTACAAAAGGTAGCCAAGGCAACAAGAAAACAGAAAATCTCAAGAGAGCACAGTTGCACTGAGGGGAAAAATAGACAAATCGGAAGCATGTCCTTGTCACGGAAGATATCGATAATGCCATTTTATTATTAAAGTTTTGTATGCAAATGACTCTCATCTCAGACCTGTGAACCACATTTAAAAGTTGCTGGGTTTGACACAGAAAGAGGAACGCAGTCACTCCACCTTGGAAATTTTATTTGTTGTTTATTACATATAAACCACTGAATAACTGGACTTGGAATTCTGGCCATTATTCACGGTGCTGACTGAATACATTGGAATGCTATTTATGTACAGGTACTTTTTAAAAGGCTTGGTTGCCGGAAATACTGGGTATAAATAACGCCCCCTGATGTATTTAGCCTTGGAAATGTTACCACAGCTCTGAACATAGGCACATTTGTCAAATCTGTAACAAAACTGGCAAGAAATTTCTTGCCAAATACTCATGGCATTGCTGAACACGTACTTATTTATAGGATTTACCTTCACTTTCGCAGCCTGTTGGATGTTTTCAGCTTTAAAGGTTCTGTTTTTGCCATCATTTTTGGATGTACACTGCACTATATTTTTCAAAGTTCTGCTTTTACCGCATTTGCAACGCCACTTCTAAGGAAGCTAAAATTGTCAACAAGCCTCTTTTTGGATTTTTATTCAAAATACAAACGTTTCCATCGTTCAACTACAAACAATTTTACTTGTTCCACTGAATGACTGGATAGAGATTGTCACATACAATCTGCAGCGCTACTTTAAGCGCGTTTTAGTATTTTTAAGCATTCATGTGCAATTTAACTACGAAAAGGGATTAGTAAGCAAAATGTTGCTTCCTATGGAAATGCACCGAACGAACAACGTGACGAAAGGTGGCCGTGGTAATCTTGAACTTCGAATTGCCAAGAAACACAGTTTTTTTGCCCAGCATAGGTTAACATATCCTGATGTATTGGCAATTTTATAACCGCACTGGTGAAACTAAACGTTCCCACCTAAGAAGCGGATCAACTTAATTTTCCGTCCAAGGCGGTACAACAATCCATGGATTAACTAAGGCTCCGTTCAATTCCATAAATTAGGATTAATAGAAAATTATGTTAAACAATAACACCGACACCTAGAGACCAGCAAACACCCCCCCCCTCCCCGGAACCCCCTTTTTTCTAATCCTGCTTGGAGAGCTCAATCGCTATTGCAGATGGATTGGTTTGCCTCAGCGGAGATTTATTTTGTTTAGAAGCGCAGAGATAAGTTGTGATTAATAAAACCGAGCTCGAGTTAGAACACGAGTAGAAATTTTCTTCTCAGGTTGCTCTTAGGAAGAAACACTTGATTTGTGCAAGCGTCACTTCCATCACTGGCACAAATGGTTGCTATATATAAAGTTTTACATTGTTTAATCTCTATACATATGAAGCATTTTAATGCACTGGCTGCCATAATAATATATTCTTTCATTTAGTTTCTTTTTTTTTTCAGTTGACTGCAAAAATCAATTTGCAGAGAGAAAATTTGCCCTGTCTGTACTCCTTGTTATCCTCCTTATTTCTTTTATACCAAACTATATAAGGACAACATCTCAGTCACCCATGCAGAGGACACATGTATTATGCATCGCTATAAAACAAAAATGAGATATTTTTGTTTATCATGTATTCATATGACACTTCTTGAGGATTTTGTACTGAAACCTTTATGAATCAGATCAAGTTAGGATTTAAATGTGCATAATTCTAGAGCTGTTCTCAGCTCCTGCCAGAGATTGGCCCTGTGCTATTCAAGTATCTGGCAGGATTTTTTTAGCCGAACCACTAAGGCTGTAGCAAGAATTACTGTTCTGAATGTAGGATGGTCACAGAGTCATACTCGGTAACAGAAAGTACACGGCACTTTGTTTTTTAAATAAGAAATATTTTGGTCTGTCTTATAACAGTGTGGGAGGCTAGGGTTTCCACGATTAAGTATTAGCATGGAATTCACACGTATTCCCCCCAAACTCAGTAGATGCCCACAGACGGTGGTCATGTTTTCATGTTTCATGTACATTCAGCTCTATCTCTGTTATGCACAGTGCATTTGAATGTTACAAATTATTACTTATCCATCAGTTTTGGGTACTATTTTGAAGCTGGAAAGTGCCGTTGAGTCATGTCTGGTGTGGTTTTCAAGCGAGGGAAAAACAGAAGTGGTTTGCCTTTGCCTGGCATATTTTTTTCCTTACAGGGTTGCAGACATAGAGGAGAACTTGCAAACACCGTACACTCCTGCGTTGGACTCGAACCCCACATCAGGCAAGCAGCCCAGGAGCTGTGAGACACCAGCTTACCCCACTGTGGCACTACAACCCCTTTGGTTACATTCAGGCTGGGCAAAAGACCTAAGTACGGTGTTAGGTGGCCTCGTACATGGTGCACATGGTGCTCAGTTGGACCTGAAATGAAAAATAATAATCATCCATAAAATTAATAAAATATGATGTCACTGATCTCTATTACCATGAATCCCCTTTTGGTGCACTTCCTAAAGTGAGAAGAGAAGCTATTTAAAGAGTTCCTTTAATGAGTGGTGTAGATGCCTACTGCCTGTGTAGTTCCTGATGTGCACATTAAGTATTGTGCCCTTTTGTAAAGGCTATATAGCATCTGCTCTCTTTTCCACACTTAATAAACACCTTCGGCACTCAACAAGCTGTTGCGATTTACCGCTGTTGCTAAAAAATGGAAGTAGCCAGTAGGAAGCATGTTCACTCCCTGGCAAAATACAAGATGCGGAAAACAGTATTTACGGTACAAAGCGCAGCTTTTTTGAAAAGGTGCAGCCTGACTAATGTTGAGAGCTGTGATCAGGCACCAGTTGTGCTACCCGGACAACCTCGGCGAATCTCACAACAGTGCCAGTGCAAACCAATGGTCTCCAGCGTACCAGGCCGGGACTGCTTGCTTTCATATTCATCTGCCGTCAGCGCCGCTACAAGCGTTTACTGACATTTTATTCCCTATACGCCTTTGCTCCGCCAGTCACGTATAAGAACCGCTTCTTTTATTTGAGACACAGCTGTGGTTAATTATTCTAATGGTTCTGTCCTCTTGGCTAAAGACTTTCCTTCCAGCAACTGGCATATTGTAGCCTCTTTAAGAAACATGCTTAGCGATTAGGCCTATTGACAGTGGCGTATGGTCTGTTGCAGTTGGGCAACTTGAAGCCGTGACAGTCATTTATGGCTGCTCGTATGATCGCAGCACTTCAGCTCACGCTGGTGTGGTTCAGACTGCTCTGCCATTGCTTTCGTGACACTACACGAATGCACTAAGGTGAGTTATTGCATATCGAGCGAGGAAGTTATGGGACACGAAACTGCCGTCACCAGCAGAAGGGTGTCATGTCTGTTTTTCGGACGGACTCAAGTGGACTGGCTTGTTTTCGTGAACACGCAATCCTTGAACGTAGTAACTGAGTGTCCCCTTTAGTGGGAGGTTTTTCATTGAGGCAAACGTAAGGAATTAAAAGAGTGTGTCTTAATCTCTTGTACTACAATATACACTGTTAAAAGGACCAGATTAGGTCCATGGCAAAAATTGGGATTTAATTTATAACATTTATAGAAAACAGTCTATATAAATGTAGCATATGTTTTTCAGATTTTTTTCACGAGGCATTTCCAAGTACCAACTCATTCTTCCTTCCCATTTTTGTCTTACTTAATTTTCAATAATCTGGGCATCAGCTGGTTACTTGTAGAGATCTGAAGTTAGGAGAGTTAATGTGTAAACCGCTAAACGTTTTATGGTGCCTTGCCATGCTGAAAACAGTTACTGCATGGCACTGGGGTAGCACAATAAAAAAAAAATATATATTTCCCAAGCATCACAGAGGACAAGTGCCACTTTTGATGCACTTCTACTGTCATGTTTTATTTAGCTCACCCTTCGATTTGAAATAAATAAATAAATAAATAAATAAATAATGCTCCCAAAAAAATGGCCAACGGAATATTTTACCAACTTTTCTGTGCTGAGGGGCAGAAGCTGCATCCGTGACTAAACATCTTCATAACTGGTCAGCAGATACACACAAATACTGTTTTCAGAATTTATTAGCTATTTGCATAGCTTAGATAAACCATTTAATCTACTTATATTGTAACAACTTAAATAATTATTAAACTTAGAAGTTGTTAAATGAGAATAACGGGAAACGATGCTTGTAAAACCCACTGTTCCTATATTCTCTGCATCAGCAATGTGAATGTGTGACCATAATTTGATACATTGCCTTACATTACAAAAAAACAGGTTTATACTGCAAGCCCGTAGGAGTACTACGTACATAGGTCACAGCTATGTACATGTATTTTGTGCAAATAATAAATAAATAAATAAATAAACAAACAAACAAGGTTCAGCATAACAATAAAACCCCTGCTGTTAATTGAAAGCCAAGGTTGAGATAAATCCACTGATTTCTAATAAACCACATCAAATAAAAGTCCACTGCTGCCTGTCGGTGCTCTTCAGGCCTCTGTGAGAATCAGCAGAAACCTACTGTGCCATTGTGTTTTATGTATTCTTTTCCTCTGTCCGTGAAAAACTAATTCTGTATCCAAAGAGTCCCCCAGCTTATCTATGTGCAGCCATAAATGTTTGCGGGTCTCTAACTTTATCTGACACATGCAACCTGGATGCATGGAAGTGTACAATTGTCTCCATGATTTCACATTTGAATCGAGTGACACGGGGATTTGTGTAGCGGCATCTTTGTCATGAGTTGTCACCTCTGTCGTAGAACAGCATTAACCGTATTCCTTTGTCATCACCCGAAATATGTTATGGAGTCAAAAAATAAAAAAAATAAAAGGAGCTTTTGCTGTCTTCTGGGACAAATGAACAAATTTGTGATGAGTTGAGCTCATGTTATAGTGAGGACCTGTCCATCAGGATTAGGGCTGCAAGGTGCAACACTCTGTGTCAGATAGCAGCACTAGTGGATTGTAAAATGACGGATGAAAAGTCATTTTTATCTACATTCCCCAGTATTAGATGTCACTGCTCAAAATTCTCAAAATAAAACAACCGGCTCCTCAGTACTCTCAGAACTGGAATGTGCTGAAGTTTTGACTGAAATTACAGCTGGATGGGTGGATCTTTTAAATGAATTCCTACAAAGGAACAAAAATGTAGTGAGTCAAGCTGCATGGTTGATACTGTGTGATGGGTGTTCACTGAGTTCCACTTCTTATCTCTGGTGTTTACAGCAAGTTTTCCCAATTTATACAGTAGATGCGCACATTTTAGCCTTCGCAATGTGAGGAACAACACACACTGAAATTATTCCAGTCAGCAAGCCAAATTTTTTGATAAGTTGAATCCTTATTTTTTTCCTTTAAGGGTGTATTTATTTTGTTCTGATAAAAATGGACACAGGATAAGAACAGCTACTTACAACGTGATGTTCTAATGGGTGACCATATTATTCCAGTTAAAATCTTTGCACAATTCATTCATTTCGGTGTTGTGAAATGCTAAGGCTCATTCGGTAGTATGCCAAGGATGCAAAAAGCAAAACACTGCATAAAAAGAAAGTGTAAACTGTTCTCAGTTTATGATGAGATTAAGGAACGATGGCCTGGTTTTAAATTGTCAGCTGTCGGTTCATATTGTACCCATGATAGCGAGATCTCCTGCAATGGCGCCATTGGTAAGGTTGCTGAGTTCATTGATAGACATTGGTCAGTGGTGCACTTGTGTAGGATGCAGAGGTGGTGCCTGGGGGAAACACAACAGCTGTGAGAAAATGTTTACTGGTTGTTTCCATGTTTGCACACAGTACCAGTTGTTTGTGATGCTGTCATGCTGAGTTAGGATATATTGTAGTATGCTATGGTACAAGAGACGAGACAGGAAACAGGGCAGGGTTTTTGGTGTGAGTTCTGTTCTGTGTAAAGCACATAAAGGGGAAGACATCCATTGAATTAACCTACCACGTTCATGTCTTTGTGCAATATAAGACTTGAGAGAACAATTAATACCATGTAGGATGAGACAGGAAGATACTGTAGTTGGTGGCTCTTTATAGGTGCTGTCATCGTGTCATAGCAGAGTCTCATACGACATTCACCAGCTTTTATGCTACAATTTCATACATACATACAGTGCAGGTACACATGTGCAGCATTTTAATAACATTTTGACAACATTTTTGATCTGCATCATACAAACGCTCGAATGTGTTGTAGTATGTAAGTTTTTATACAGCTCTCAGCAGATGCTATCACTATGATGTTGTACACATACTATACATTGTATGTTACAAGATGTTCATGTATGCATGTCTTACTTAGATATAAAATGCTCATTCATTTTTTCATTTTAATTTTCAAAAAAATCATAATTTTCTTCTATTTATTTTTTCAAGTTATATAGTTATATACACTATTGTCTATTTATTATTATTGACCATTGCAACTGTAAGTCTATTGTATGTCAAGTTACCCGTACTTCAGTGTAAATTGAGGACGGTCTGCATCTACAGCTGAGGATTCTAGGCATGTACATGTTGCACATTTTTACTCCTGTGGGACTGGAGAGCAGCTATTAGGTTCAACGGTATGAAACATTTGCTTTCTTGATCCTCATATTTAGAACAGTATCACATGTTTCTAAGCCAGAGGAGTGAACATAGCACAGGGTGGTATAGCAACTGGCTGAAGTCCAAACACATTACAAATTTACTGCATATAGAAGCCTTTAACCTTGCCACTACCTTTTCTACATGAGGGGGAGAGATTCTGTGCTATTCAGGAGAATGATAAGATGTTAAATCTTTTTTAGGGGCCTGTTCTCCTTCATTTCTTGATCACTGAATGTACTTTACCCCAGCTCCAAAGGACACAGCAGTTTACCGCTGAATAAATTTGGTGGCAGCAAATAGTTCCACAGCAAATAAGTTCAATGCAAAGAAATGTTTAAATGTTGACATGCACCTGCTATTGATGGTAAATTTATAGGTTTGTATAAATGCACTCGAAACTGTATTTCAACCACAAGTCAAGCTAGCCATGCAGGTGTGAGTAATAAATTAAATGCAAAGCATTAGCTAACATTCACCTTATAGACCTTGAGGGCTTACGTTATGATGAACTGTAAGGCGAAAATAAAATAAAAAAGAAACACTTGCACGATACTGTGAATAGCTCAGTAACAAAGAGAAATTGACCTAAAAAAAACCCATAGCTGCTACCCATCCCAAATCTTTCTACCATACATTTCAGAACAAAATAAAATAAAACAAAGATATGCCACAGCCTATAGTGTCATCATCTCTATATATTAGACATATCTTAATAATTAAAAAATTTTGAACCGTGCAAATTTTCAGAAAGTAAAGCTGTCTAGGGAAGTTAGATATTCTATCAATATCTGGGCAGTAAGTAAGCCTTATCCCGAAATTAATGAAGGGATGCATAATCACGACGGGCACATAATTCATTACTCGAATGCGTTAATAGAATTTATCGTTTATTCATTAATGTTTTAAACATCCCACATTAGCTGTCTTTATAAGCTAATAAAGTGCTGAAAAGTCAACTATCATGTATTTCCCCTGCATTATTCAGTTTCATTATTCTGTTTCTTAATGACAGACAAGCACTGAATGTACCGACACTGGCTTTAAATTTCTGTTATGCATTAGCGCTTTGGTCCGTGCATCCTTATAAAAATTTGCCACCTAATCACCCTAAGTTAATTTTTGCCATTTTATAGCAGCCCATGTGTGCTGGGTGTTCGAACACAAAATTATATGCTGTTAAATGTGCTGATAAAAGATAGCATTTAAACTTAGCTAATTTTACAGTCCAGAACTTAAATGTGTGCATGGTTCTCCTGCAGTTCCCTCTTAATCGTATTATTTAAATTATTTCCTTTAACATTTGTACGTTATAGATCCATTTGTGAGATTTCTGTTTGACTGAGAAATTCAAAAGGTAATTCAAGTTTTTAAATTTTGCATGAACAAAAACAAACAGAAAAAGAAAATGTTGTCCTGGATTATGAAGAATCTACCTGGCGGACTGAAGTTTGTTAGACTTCAGGTGACACAGTGATGAGCAGCACAGGTGCACCTCCAAGGACAGTACTTTCTCCGTTCCTGTTCAGCTTATACTCCTCTGACTTCAGATACAAATCTGGGAGTCTGGGTGTGTAGAGAAAGGTGATGAGGTGGAGCACGGATGTCTAATGGAGGACTTTGCTTTGTAGAGCAAATGAAACCACCTGCTGCTCAGTATGAACAAAACAAGGGAGCTCAGGGCTGATCTTTGGTGCGTTAAAGTGGCCTTGTGGCAGGTTACTATCAAAGGTGCAGATGTGGAGGTTGTCCAAACCTACAAGTTCTTGAAGGTCCACATAAACAACAAACTGGACTGATCACACAACACAGATGCTCTGCACGAGAAATGACAAAGCAGGGCTGAGCTTCCTTAGACGATTGGGATCCTTTAACGTGTGGAGCGACAACCTCTGCATGTTCTACCAGAGCATGGTCGCCAGTGTGATCTTTTATATCTTAGTGTGCTCTAGAGAGAGGGTTGAGGGACATCACTTCTGGTGAAAGGCGCACAATGAAACTCATCAAGAAAGCAAGTTCGGATCCCTAGTGCAATGGCAGAGGCCAGGAAGAGAAGGAAGTCAGAGTCTGCCATGGACACTAACTCACATCTCCTAAATGAAGTGATCACAGTGAGCTCTTTCAGCCACCGGGCTATTCAGCTAAGGTGCATTAAAAAGCACTTCTATGCCATCTGCCTCCAAAGTACCAGACAAGGACTGTCAGCAAATAGACTGTCTTCTGTCATTCATTATTGTCATTCAGTTTCGGCTTTTGTTATTTATTCATTGTTAAGTGTCTTGTGGGTTCCGCGAGTCCAGCTGCTGCAGGGATTAATAAAGTTTTATCTCATTCTTTCCTGTTCTATCTCAGGCTAATTTGTTGCGTAAAAGCTTCTCCGGTGCATCAGCAACGACCCGTAACCCAAAACCAGCTTTCAAGTCCCGCCGTATCCAAAAAGCAAGAAGTAGGCACAGCCAGAGGAGCGCTGGGGGAGCAAAAACCAAAAAAAGGTCCAAGAAGAAACCACCTCAGAGAAAGCAGTTCTCAGATCTGCTCCCATTAATCTCTGCGATAAAATGCTGATCTTGTAAGGAGCCCCCAGTTACCACTTGTTTCCCTGCTCTTTTTGGGCTTCATCTTGTCTGTAATACACTTAACTGACATCCTCTGCATGCGTGTACTAAAATCCCCTCCCAGAGGCCCTCACAAGACTGATTAATCTAGAAACAAGCGGGGCTTTCGGGACGGGATGCGGGAGGAAGCTTGTTTGGCCAAAGTGGAATGGGAGCAGTAATGGGATATGTATGCAGAGAGCAAGACGAATCAATTCGGTGTCTGCACATAAATGAGGTGGACCACAGTCTTCACGTTGGGTCTCTTGTTACGCTAACCAGGGCTCGGCTCCCCACCTTTGAGTGCGCCGCCGCTGAGAATTTATCTCCAAAATGCATTCTCTGAAATTACATCCTGTCTGCCAGCACGGGATCTTTCATAATTCCGGCTGTGGAAGAGGGACGCTTTGCACAGATTTGTGGTTTACTTTCCTCCACCCGATTGAGGTGAAGGGAATCTATGTAGAAAAAAAGAGGGTCGTACTCTGTCTCACTTACACTGCAAACATCCAAAACATACTTAAATTTAATATCAGAGCTATGGACCACTGCTTACTGGCCAGGAATGACAACCATATTTGTCTTTTTCGTTCATTTCGGTCTACAACCGGCCCTGCAACAGTTGCGCCCTCATTCTACCTTTCGTTTCCTTCGGTTTCCCCTGAGACTCGACAAAAGAGCGCCTCGGCTGCGCCTCTGCCCTGCAGCGGTTACAGATTTTTGAAAAATTTACTTTTGCGATCACGCGGTCACCCTCCGAGGATTAATTATAGGGAATTTAATCATCTTGAACTGCTTGGCCTTGTCTTATTTCGGCTCCTTTTGAGTCAAGTGCTGCTGCTAATCACCTTGGCGCTCATCTGCATCTGAAGCTGTAGGTAAAAATGTTTCCTGGCAAACGGTTCATCGCTTGATTGTTTTTACAAGAGGACAAGTACCTATCTTGACCGTATCTGCCGTGGACATCTTTATGTTCCTAGGATTTACAATTTCTCGGGATCCGAAGTAGGAAATCAGCATGGTGTCCATCATAAAAAAGGGCCATCAGAGGATGTACTTCCTGCACCAGCCGAGGAAGCTCATCCTGCCACGCGAGGATGTTGATCCAGGTCTACGCGGCAGTCACTGAGTCTGTTCTCAGCTTCTTCATCACGGTCTGGTTTGGATCAGCCACCAAGCAAGACAAGAACAGGCTGCACCATATAGTCAGGTCTGAGGAAAAGATCACTGGTGCCAGGTTGCCTTGTCTCCAGTACCTGTACTCCTCCCGAATAAGGAGACAGGTAGTGAAAATCTTGACAGACCTCTCTCACCCATGCCACAGCTTTTTTGGACTTCTCCCATCCGACAGGCACTACAGATCACTGAATATGAGGAGATACAGAAAGAGTTTCTTTCCTCGTGCTGTGCAACGTTCCCCTTATAATATTTAGTACTCCCTCATAACATTTATTTTTATTATGCACCCGCACTTTCTTGACCTAACCCTAACCCAAAGCCTACCTGAAAGCTACTGAGAACCAAAGGGAAAATCCCTGTGTGTGTAAATACTTGGCCAATAAATCTGATTCTGATTTTGATATCCATTACATTTTGACTGTCTTTTATTCAATTTGTAATCTCTACTAGAATCACAAGCAACTCAAGTTTGTTAAGTCTCTAAAAAGTTGAACTAAGGAGGTGTAAGCTATCTGCGTGTTTTCTGATTTTTTAAATGCTCGGTCCCCTACACCAAATGTGTGAAATGTCATCATGCTGCATCAGCATTCTGTGATGAAGAGGACCAGGGACGCATGCTGGTTATTTCCCACTGAGGCTGAAATGGAGACTGCTGTCTTCCCTCACAAAGACGTCTACAGCTGACGTGATGCCAACAAGATGGTGGAGAGAATTGGCTGGTGGTTGTGTTCATGTGCAGATGTTCTGTGCTGAGGAAAAAGGCAGAAGTAGTGCAGAACGTGTGCCCGTTTTGGCAACTTGGAGCTGGAAGTTTCATAATGTGTATTTTTCATACTTAAATCATAATACTTATGTTAAATTGAGCCAAATTAAAATGAACTGCAGGTAAGTTAAATTTCAAGGATTAAGAAGACCTTGTTTTTACAAACCAGTGAGAGTACAGCCTTTACTATAAGCATTTTCTCACCCAGGTTTGAGTTCAAGGAAAAGTGACAGCATGCCTTGAAATGCCATTTATATTATTCATCTGAAAGAATTCACAATATAAGCTTTCAAATCCGGTAAAATAGCAGAAAGGCTCAGCAAGACTCCATTGGTAACAGATTTTTTTTTTGTTTTTCTGGTTTTGCGCAGAGAGCTCCGTGTTACTTATTGCCATCACACATGCTCGAGCAGCCACACTGCAGTTTGTGGTGGTGCATTAATCTGAAACACGTGTCTTTGGACTGTGGGAGGAAACCAGAGCACCTGAGCAAAAACCTATGCCGACACGGGGAGATCATGCAAACTCCACACGGACGGAGTGCTAACGGCTGCGTCACCATGGCTCTTTGTTTGCGTAGAAACTGCAACAGCAAAATTTACCAAATAGTACAAGGATTGGTGCAAAAAGTTGTAAAAATTTACGCACCCCAAAAGAATTCTCCCACATCTGGTGCTGGATTCACTTTGAAATGTTTAATTTGCCACGATGCTATGCCTTATTTTCCACCTGCTGAACCTGCTGCTGCTTAAATAGTCTATAATGCAAGCTATTAATACCGTGGCCTGGAAATTTAAGAAAGATTTCTGAGTGCAAGTATATTTTTACCATATATTAAACTTGCGGTGACATTCCTGCATTTTAGTGCTGAAAGACTAAATTTAAAAGATTTAGACAAAAGCTACCAATTGTTGTTTTACTGCAAAACTGCAGCTTCAGTTTATCGCCAGATGTTATGCCAGTGGTCATATTCACTCACATTCTGGCAGAATTCGTGGTTGCTTCGGTAACAGAAAATGATTCATTTTTGGTGCACCAATGCATCCTCACATCAGAACACAGTCAACGGCATACTTGAATCACTGGTCCATCCAACACTTTCATAACTCTTGTAAAATATCCAGGTGCAAGTGGGGACCCCTGGGATGTTGAGTAAGTTACCCGGGATGATGAAAAAAGACTTTAAAGATCCTTGGATGTTGTTACAGAATTCTGTGAAGGCCTGGAAATGACTGATAACCCTTTTAATGTTCACTGATATCACCAAACCCTGTCACCAGGCAACATGAAAATTTAAACTTTTGACATTTCTATAGGGGCTATGTTTTTTTCATATTTAAAGATAAAAAATGAAATAAGCCCATAAGTGCATTTGTTTTAATCTGTATATATTAGTACGAGAGTACTCAAATTCACAGTACAAATCAAATGTGCAGAAATTTCCCACTTTGTGTTATATTACATCTGACATACTGCTAAGTTTGATAGCATTTAAATAGCTTGATAACTAAAATAAGAAAATGTGCAATTTGCTATGTAATTACAGTATAAGATTAATGTTGACATTTTAAATAATAATAAAAATGCCCCATATCCTTAATATAACATTTTTATTACTCTTAGAGTAATTTTACTACTATTATAGAATTACTAACTACATTATAATATATTATAATTATATATTATATATAGTGATGTCTGCATGGGATGAAGGCACAAGGCACATGGCACAATGAAGGCGTGAGTAAGGCAAAAAAAAAAAAAAAACAGTGTGAAATGTACGATGGTAGCATGCAATGGCAAAAAGGCATCCAGCGGACAGTACGGGTGCTGAACAAAAGCCTGAGGCAAACAGCTACAGAAAACAGGGATGTGAGGTGATCGGTAGTGCTGGTGATGAATAGCTGGTGGCAGGATGTGAAAAGCAGTGGTAAATGCTGGTGAGGAGAAGGAAGAAAAGGGGGTCTCTGGAGCATCAGACACATGAAGGAAGGAAATGTCATTGCCACCAGTCTATCTGAAACATGACTCTGGGCTATGAAAGTTAGCCAAACACTTTGAAAAAGCCCATGCAAACCCTGCACAGACTGAGCTGAATTTTAACATGCTTTTAAAACCAGAGCTGAGGAGCCATGAGGCCCAAGTGCTACCCATTGTGCTAACCTGCCACCCAGGTTGATGTCTGTCTTCTTTAAAAGATGCCGTGTCGTATCTTAAAAGAACAACTCCCACATTATACAGATTATTTTAAATATTGTGACAAATTTTCTTACTTTTTTCATTAATACTGTATGTGCACGATTAAGTTTCATTCAGGAAAAGTCAGATGCCATAGTCTTAACCGTATGTGTTACAAAATAGAGGAACTTGTGCTTCAGATGAAATAATGATGGATGGTCGTGCATTAATGATGAATGAGTCCTGAAAAATAACAATATTTCACCATAAACCCTGCTACTGCAGATTTTATTTTTTTTGAGCTTACAAAGAAAGAAACACACTGGTAATATCATACTGTTTATTGAGGGCATTCAGAATACACATACTGCAATACAACAGGGAAGCTCTCATCGTAGGTTCTGAAGAGTAAACTAGGAGAAATCCCATAAAACTTAATCTTAATGTAGGCACAGTCAGTACTGAGCCAATAAAATAGTCTGGCACACCACCAACCTATCAGGAATGTTAAAAACAACTGTAATCACTTACACATCATCATTTCTTTACACTTGGGCACATTAGAACTAAGCATAGGTGCATATACAGTGTATGGCCAAAAGTATATGGACCCCCCCTTCTAGTGACTGAGCTGAGCTATTTCAGCTGCTACCATGCAGTATACAGCATAGACAATTGTGTTTTTCCAACTTTGTGGCCACAGTTTGGGAAAGCTCCTTTCCTGCTCTAGCATGACTGAACCCCCCCGTGCACAAAGCAAGCTCCATAGACTCACGGTTTGCCCAGGTTGGTGTGGAAGAATTGGAGCGGCCTTGACCTCAACCCCACTGAACATCTTTGGAATGAACTGGAACACTAACTAAGGCGAGCCAGGCCTTCTCACCCGACCTTCTCACCTGACCTCACTGATGGTCTTGTGGCTGAACGGGTGCAAATTCCCACAGGAAAAAACCAAATCAGCAGGAATCAGAGGTAGTTAGGAACTTGTAGTTAGGAACAATGCTTTCCACAGAACATAAGGAAAAACAACAAACAAAAGAACACAATGCATGTGTTTGGCAATATAAGCAGTGAGGATGGTGAACAGTTCACCATGAGGTAACCAAAACAAGAATACAACCGACCATGGGCAATTGAGCGGCAACGGGGGGCTGTCGTAATGATGTTTCCCTCCAACGTGAAGGAATGAAGTCTGGTTTGAACAACATCGCTGAAGAGGAGTTCATGGAGAGCCTCATTTGGTGAAACTTGTAGAAAACTTTCACAGAAACATACCAGGGGGAAAAGCATCAGCTTCAGCAAAAAACACAGCCGGGAACATTCAATAGAGATGGAAGCCTGGGTGTTTCGCAATGTGTTTGTGGGAAATATAAATTGCTCATAGACTATAAATTACTTAACTCTTGGGCTCATGAGATACTGAACAATTTATAACCATGTTTTTGTTTATATCATTGTTTATTTATATGCCAGAGACTGAGCAGTTTCCTAAGGCTGAGACTTTATATTGTTATGAAATTATACAGCTAATATAGCTTCATTTAGCAAAGCAAGTCAGGTTAAAAACTGCATAGCAGATCTAAGTCTGCAGTATCTGGGTCCATTAATTTTCCAACATACCTCTTTGCACATGCAGCAAAACTGTGTTGTTCACAGCTACATGAGGGTTGTTGTATAACATATCTATCCATCCATCCATCATCACAAATTCCTGAGTAGGGTTACTGCTGTCCACAGCCTGGGCCAGAATGACTGGGCACCAGGCTGCATCCTAACCATTAGGTTTCATAGAGCTACATTTATGAAAGTAGAACAACAGTTCTTTGCACTATAAAACAAATCAAAGCAAAGTCAAATGACAGATGACTATTGTTTGACTCAGAAGTCGCAGATAAGGAGTTGTGACAACTTATTACTTAACACACTGCTGTGTATTATTTATGCACTGTAAACAGCGCACCACTGCCCTGACTACCCTGGTTTTTCTGTTGGTGATGCAGCAATGCTCAAGCATGCTGTTGTGTTGTTGTGAGGAATCTTTCACCGCCACTTCCCCCGTTGGAAGCAAGCGCTGAGTGGGATCTGAACTGTGCTAAGTCTCTTAATAAAATACTTGCAATTGAAATATTGTATAAATGCAGACTTTTGTTAACAAAAGCACAATTCAGAACACAAAAGCATAACAGGCGAGGCACTTTGAAGCAACCTGCTTTCACTGGGTATCATAATTCAGCGCAAATATCTTTCAGACAAAGTTTGACACGCACAAGGGAAATAATCGCAAATGTGCATCTGCTCATGTATGCTAATACCTCAGTTTGACAGAATAACAATATAGGAATAGTTTGAGCCTTATCTACTGGGTGGATCTTACCTGGTGATCTGGCATGGATCCAAGTCTTCCCTGCATTTCTTGTGTTCTGCAGGAATTGATGCTGTGGTTCTTCCTTCTTCATCTACACAGAGCCCCTTGGCTTTGTTGTAAATCCTCCCATCACTGCTATAGTGATGATGCAGGGCTCTCCCACCACACCGACTCTGCACAGTGAAGCCATAAAAAGATCCTCCTGATACCACCAAGATCCGTTCACACTTCATAAAATGCTTTACAGAGCTTCTAGTCTGGGCCAGGGTGAAGTTTTAAATGGACAATTGCAGTTTTGTCCAGGTTTGGTCTGGCCATCAAGACTCTACAGCTTGTCTGGTATGTTATGGTCCAACTTGTGCTTCACCCACTAAAGCACTCTCAAAGTATCTCCTCTCCTTGTCTCTCTCCAATGTAGCTCTTCCTACTAAGTTGTGTATGGCCGGAAAGATGGAAACGTGATCTGTACCAAGGTTCCGAACAAGGCCTGGTCATTCCCCACACCCTAGCTGATGCTTCACCTCTGGCATTTTGGCGGTTTCACGTACAAGATGTCCAAAAGTCTGTCCTTTCTTACACAAAGGTGTCTAAAAGCCTTTCAGGATTGGGGAAGGGTCTCAAAATGCATTTCTTTCTAACCCACTGTTTCTCGGGATCTCCTAGCTATACCATAAAGTTACACCTCATCCCCTTTCCTTTGCATTTCCCATCCATTCTACATCCAACCACTTTTGCGATGTGTGCTGGCATGGAGGTATTGCACAAACCAAGTGTGCTTCAGCAAATGTGTAGCTACATCTAAAACTCTTCATGTGTTTTTACAAGCACTTCCTGTGTACTTTGAGTAGGACATAGATTTGGAGAAAAGCTGGATGGATGAAGGTAGAGGTGAAGTGCAAGACAGACCTTCTTTTCCCTCTAATAGTGTCATCAATGCAGAGGGAAGGCTGCAGTTCCTTATCCACAACTTGTATGGGTGGGCACAGTCCATCAAGCTCCACCTTTCATCAGCTTGCAGAAAAAAACATTTTTGCTTGCTCAAACACAAAATCCATTTCACAGAGCCTCTGCCGCTGGCCAAAAAAAGAAAATACTTGAGCATATTCATATTTGTTTCCTAGACAATTTTGTCAAAGTTCCTTGCTGACATCAAAACAAATATCAGATAATTAATCTGCCGTGCCATTTGATCTCGGTGGAAAAATCTTCTTATCGTAGGAAATGTTGTATGTAGTAAGGTGGAAAAGATGCTTGAACACATCACTGAGCTTTAATTTAAGCTTTGCCAGTGACACTTCAACTCGTATTAATTACAACTTCAGATGCCAATTTTGGGGAGACCTGAATGGCCTCAGGTGGGGGTAAGGTATACATTTATCAACCCTTCTATGGTGGCAAGCCTCTAAGGCGCTTTCCATTATGTGGGCTCGCTACCTTTTATGATGCTGTGGATGACAGGGTAATGTGCTGCAGGTGGGAGGCTGAAACACCTCGAATGTGTTCTGAATTGTAGTGAGACACACAGCAGGCCTGCACCTCTTTGCTGACCATGTGAGAGTTGTGGGTACCGGACCCATTCTGTCCAAGTGGCCAAACGAGGGGAAGGGGGCTTTTTTCTTGTTTAATTCTGTCCTCACAGCCAATTTCCAGGACAGTAATGGCCTCTCCAAGAACCTTGGGTACTTTCAAGTCATTCCGTGAAAACCCACAAGATGTCATTTCTACTCATTTCCTTTGCATTTCTTTGTTCCCATTGTGTGTGGTGAACAAACATTTTAAGGAGGTTATGGTTACAGCACGGAAGATGCATTTCTGTGCAGTTTATTGTATGAAATGTTAATTCCGCTGTTGCCAATAATAGAAGTTCCTAAACAACTCCTCGCATTTTGAAGAAACCCTGATTTTTTTCATTTCAGAACCACAGGCTAAAATTTTCCATAGCTACAAGCATTCTGTCTAAATGTTATTAATTAATGTTACTAATGTTGTAATTAAACTGCAAAAATATAGAATAGCTATTTTGTGATGTGTTGTACTACTGGACCTGAAGGAAGCTGATCCAAAAAGAAGTTCATATTTGGTCTCAGTGACACAACAGACTGACCAGAGAAGAAGCAGAGGTGAGTTATTATTATTATTATTATTATTATTATTATTATTATTATTATTATTATTATTATTATTATTATTAGTAGTAGTAGTAGTAGTAGTAGTAGTAGTAGTAGTAGTATTATATAAGTTCTATTCCCCACCTTGGTTATTAAATAACCAGACACTGAAACTGAAATGTCTCTTAACCCATGAATACCAGGGTCCCACACCTTGACAAAACAGTAATTTATTTATGTGTTTGTTTGTGTTTGTTTGTGTTTGTTTGTTATTTTTACCTTTATTCAAGAACAATTTTCTATAACTTAATATTAATACCAAAAGTTTGAAAATAAAGTCCTTCTGAATATTTAAAAATTGTTTGCAGTTATTGTTTTTGTTTATAATGATGCGTTATTTAAACTTAAAGCTTAAGACAATACGGAAATGATAAGAATATTTTTATTGTACAATCCAGCTTGTGGAAGCTTGCGTGTGAAAAAAGGCAAAAGGCAAAAAGCAAAAATAGAAAACCAAATTTAAATATTAAAAAATACATGATGTGTAATGTAGCATTAATCCAACTTTCAGACCTCAAAACTTGTATTCCGGTGTAACACGAGGTTATATAAATAAATGCAGTGCCTCTGAAAAGTTTAAAACTTAGAGGGCAGTTCTACTGTCGTCAGTTTTGCTGCATCTTTGCCACATTTTCAAAGGAGTTCAGCTAAACTGGGACCTTCAGCAGTCTGAAATGCAGCTATGTGTAAAATTAAACATGACTGCAAGCATGAGTTTATCTGGGTACACAGCTAAACCTCAGCTGAACCGAAGGGATCAACCTGGGACAAAACAAAACCATGTGATAATGAGATATTTTATTATTTATACTTTTACTGCACTTCTAATTCTCCCAAATATTGTTAATATAGCCTACATATTATTAATAGCGATATATTCATTTTACATTACTCATATATACTGTTATTAGCATATATCTCTGCATGTGCGAGAATATTTGGCAAATAAATTTGACTCTGACTATGCTATGTTGTCATATTAATATACACCAATTTTAATACAAATTAATGCTGCGTGCTTTAAAGATTGTGAGGTTTTCCCCTTTTTGCCTAAATACTACACAGAATGTTAAAGTCTCTCCTTACAACTGCCTGTAACTGAATAAAATATCCCATTTTATAAAACAAACATGTACTCAGTGAAAGGTTTTTAAATATAAAATATTAACCGTACGTGAACTGTAAGTGTGTCTAAGTTGCAGTCATCTCTCTCCCAACCACATATACAGCAAGTTTAAGATAAACCTGGGATAGAGTGACTTCAAAGTAACTTTTTTCATTTCAGAATAAACTCCAGCTAAACTCGCGGCACTACAATAAATCTAAGATTTGGAGGTGATGGAGGTCCAGATTCGTTCCTAAACAGGTTCTGTAATATTATTAAGAAAGCAGATTTTTTTCTTTTTGGAGAATGAAATATGTCCAATAGTACACTTGCGGGACATGGCATGGTTAATGAGATTATTAGGACTTTGCTTATTATCAGTGTGAAGAATCCATTATTGCACTTTTCATCATTTTTCTCAAGTCTGCACACACAGCAGTGCAGCTTTCTGTTTGCCGGCTGCAATCCTGACTCTACAGCCGCGTCGTGGAGGTTTCCTAGCAACCATCTTCACTGCACGCCTCCCCAAGACTATAACCCTCTGGTCATGTTTCTTGGCTTCTGCTTATTGTCATTACCTCCAGCAGTCCTGATTTTTGGTTCATCAGCTCTGCCTCACAAAACAGCCTGCTCGCTTCAAATTTGACTTACAGTCCCCGCTGGGTCGAATTTGAGCTGGTACAACTACAGTGCACAATGCCAAATGTTTGGACCCCCATTAAAGACAGAACACCTTGCATCCAGCGGTCATCGCTGTCATTTTTAGCGGTCACCATTACCACCAGTAACTGCACAAGCACTCGGGGAGACAGGGCATTCCTTCAGAGATGACTCCAATTCCAATCTTGCAGATTGTAGCCCCAGTTAGCAGACCGGACGCTCTTAGTTAATTATGCCGAATCCAGCAAGCCTAAGACACCAGCTGAGAAAAAATCAGAATTAGAATCCTTCATAGTGAAGAGAATAATATAAGAAGCGTCATAGTCGCAGCACGCAGATTTTCCGAAAGTTCCCATAGTAACCTGTTTCCCCGTTCTGTGAGAATTACACTTTTTATTATGTGCCATCTGTTGGTCTCCTTCTAATACGTGAGATGTTTTGATGTTCTTAATATTGCTAGAGATTACATCTTTTATACAACCGAAACGCTGCATTATTTCTGCAAATAACTGCTCATTTTAAAGGATTCTACTGTATTCGTAATATTAATATCAGTGATAAATGCAGGAATGTCAGGGAATGCACAGGATTTGTTTGCAGCACTCAATATTTCAACAGACTGCAACTGATATGCCGGCACAGAATTACTGCAAATAATTTGGCTGCCCTTAAGACATCAAGGCAGGTGGTGCTGCAGCAGAGTTGAGGTGGCCCAGGTACAAATCCCTACTCCAGCACCTCTGAGGACATGAAAGTATTTGCCCCAAACTGCAACTGCAAAAAATGTAAAAAAAAAAAAAAAAAATCTAAACTATCGTAAGCTACTTTGCAAAAAAGCATCAGCTTAATGAACAGATGTAAACAACAAAACAGCAACTTTTAATGCTGTTTTTCATTTAAATCGCATCTTAGACTCATCAGTCTGTGGTAGAACTATGTATGTGTGGGTGGCTTACACTTCCCATTCATGTGAAATTTTGGCTATTGCATAGCCAAGAAATTTGCTAGAATTTATATTAGGATGCTAAATTATTGCACTGATCCCATTGAAAATGAAGTGATGCTAGAATTTTATACACTGCATGTGAAGTGAAGTATTTTTTTACAGTTTCATAGGTGTTTTTTATATTCCTGGTATTATAAGTACTGCTTTATTAGATTACTTTAAATATGCTGAGAATTTGAGAATACTGTGCAAATAAAAATAAAAACCAGCCAGATGTTGGAATGTTTTGAATGTTAAATCATGAATCAAAGGCACAACAGTCTTTAAAGTAAAATATTCATAATTATTCCAAACATGTGGCTGTTTATACTTAAAATGTCACTGAAGAACAGGCAAGGTTAATGGTTTTTCATGCACAAAGTCCACAACATGCGGTAATGTTGCAGTTCTACCACAGAACAGCATACATTCAAATAATATTTCTATTTTTTAATATAAATGTAAACATCCTGACTGTTTTGGTGGCTTTCGTATACAGCAGGCACCCTCTCACGAGCAAAAAAAAGGAGAAAATATATAGCGTTGATCACTGGGCTGAGTTGAAGCTATTTGCTTGCCAAGGTTGACACTGTATCTTGATCACCACACTAAGATGCCAATATTATTTAAAAAATGAGCCTCAAAAGGTTAGTCAGGTCATTTTGATGCGCAGAGCCAAAAAGGGCATAAACATAAATGCACCCACTACAGTATGGATTAAGGACTCCACATTTATTATAGATTATTTATTTGTGAGCAGATTATTTTATCCTGAGAATATTTTAATGATTGATGGTTTCGGTATCAAACAATACTATACATTGTTTTTAATAAGATCTGAATATATATATATATATATATATATATATATAAATGGACAGCATCTTGTGGGCTGCTTGCCTGCTGTAGGGTTCAGGTCCAGCTCAGGGTTGTGTGGAGTTTGCATGTACTCCTCTATATCTGTACCCCTCTAAGGAAAAAATATGCTAGAAGAAGGCAATGGCAAGCCATTTTCCTTCCTCCGTGCCTTGAAAACCATACCAGTGGTCACCTAGGAGTCAGTAATGACTTGATGGCACTTTCTGTTCCATGTGTACTGTATACATAAATGTATGTTCTTTCAAGCTTTGAAAAAGGAAGCATTGTGAGCTTCTCCAGCATCACCCTCTCCTCAAACTGATCCCCAGAAGAACGCATTCCCTTTTTCTACCGCCTTTTCATTCACATACTTAACTGGGCCCAAAAATGTGCAGCACGGTGCAGAAAAACTTGGTTGTTGACACCCATTGAGACACATTACTCCAGGCGCGTTCATCCATCTGCATCATAAAGACGGTAACTCCATTACAGAGCACACTTCAGTGACCTTATCAACGTTTTGATGGAAGCATGTAAAATACGGAAGGAAGCGCATGATAACAATGCACCATAGTGTGGACTGTGAGGAAAAGGCCATGGAAAAAATATCTCCAGACGTGAACTTTTGACCTACCTCATGAGAATAGTCACAGGTCCAGGGAGATGTCAAAGTCTGCGTTAACACTAAATTTTCATATATTCATATGAATTTATTTTTGACTTGTGAGTAAGTTCCAAAAAGGGATGATGGGTTTCTGAGAAAGCGCACTTTTGTTGGAACACCAAATTTGGCTTTTTTAGTGAACCCTCGTGTTGTTCCTCTTGCATTGTGAGGTTCTGATTGAGATGTGCTGGATGACGGAGTAATTGGCTCTGGGCTGAGAAACGTCCCAGCAGCAGCTGCTTTCCCGCTCCCTGTTGTCAAAGCATGTTATTATGTGTGTTCTCTCAATAGAGGCATTTTACTGAAAGACTCATGCATTTATTTTAAATGGTCATGGACTGCAGTGTTAATGTTTTGTTGATTTTGCAATGCAGAGATGGTTAAACATGAGTCATTGTTATTATTTTTTTCACTCAAAATTTGAAAAAATAGAACATCTCCTAGGAGAACCAATGCATGTGGCATTGCTTTTTGGAGGTTGGTGAGTGTTGCATGCTGAAGCTTAGCATTGTCCCTTGCTTGTTTTTAACTGATAAATAAATTTAGAGTATTTTACCCCGCATGGTTCATTCCTCTGCCCTGGAAATATTAATGATCCTATTTAATTTTTTTGCTAAAGGGTTGCTGTTAATTTCCTGCGAGTTATCACCACCGTCACAGTATAATTTAGAAGGTGGCTATGAATGTTAGTTAAACAGAATGAGCATTTAATACACAACCAAAGTCATAACATGATCTGAACAAAATAATGATGCAATTAAGTACTTCTTGGGCCCAAGAAAACTTAAAATTATACATATACATATACATATACATGGGAACCACTTTGGCCTTCACCTTCCACATTTGTTCCAGTTGTTCCTTCAGGCCTTGATACTTCTCAGCCTTCCCATGCTCCTTCCTCCTGATGTTGCTGTCAGCTGGGATTGCCACATCTATCACTACTGCTGTTTTCTGCTCCTTATCAACCACCACTATGTCTGGTTGATTTGCCAGCAGCCGCCTGTCTGTCTGGAACTTGAAGTCCCACAGGATCTTAGCTCTGTTGTTCTCAACCACTTTCGGTGGTGCCACCCATTGGGTCTTGGGGACCTCTAGCTCATACTTGGCACAGATGTTTCTGTATACTATCCCCGCCACTTGGTTATGCCTTTCAGTGTATGCTGTCCCAGCTTGTATTCTGCACCCAGCTACTATGTGTTGGACAGTCTCAGGGGCGTCTTTGCACAGCCTGCACCTTGGGTCCTGTCTAGTGTAGTAGACCTCAGCCTCTACAGATCTAGTGTTTAGGGCCTGTTCTTGTGCTGCCATGATCAGAGCCTCTGTGCTGTCCTTCAAGCCTGCTTTTTCTAACCACTGGTAGGATTTCTTGATGTCAGCCAGCTCCTCTATCTGCCGGTGATACATTCCATGGAGGGGCTTGGTCTTCCATGATGCCTTCTCTTCCTCCTCACCGTCCACTGTTTTCTGCTGCCTGAGGCACTCATTCATCAGTTCGTCCTTGGGGGCCATCTCCTTGTATGTATTCACGGATGTTCCTTGTTTCATTCTGGATAGTGGCTCTGACACTCACTAATCCTCGCCCTCCTTCTATCCATTGTTCGTAAAATCTTAGGCTGCTGGACTTTGGGTGGAATCCTCCATGCATCGTGAAGAGTTTTCGTGTCTTGACATCAGTGGGATCTATTTCCTCATGTGGTCAGTTCACTATTCCTGCTGGGTACCTGATGGTTGGTAGGGTATACATGTTTATGGCTTGGATCTTGTTCCTACCATTGAGCTGGCTTCTGAGTACCTGTCTGACCCTCTGGAGATATTTCGCTGTGGCTGATCTCCTTGTAGCCTCATCCTGATTCCCATTGGCCTGTAGGATACCAAGGTACTTGTAGCTGTCCTGTATGTCTGCTATTCTGGCCTCTGGTAACTCCACTCCCTCAGTTCTGATCACCTTCCCTTTCTTGGCCACCATGTGTCCGCATTTATCTAGTCTGAACGTCATCCCGATGTCCTCGCTGTAGATTCTGGTGAGGTGGATCAGTGAGTCAATGTCTCGCTCACTCTTGGCGTACAGCTTCATGTCATCCATATACAGGGGGTGGCTGATGGTTATTCCACTTCTGAACCTGTATCCGTAGCCACTCTTTGTGATGATGTGGCTGAGGGGATTCAGTCCTACGCAGAACAGCAGCAGGGACAGGGCATCACCTTGGTATATACTGCACTTTATGTACATTTACATATATAAATGTTAACCAGAAAACTGTTTATTTTGTTTACTGACACACTGACTGCTGTATACACAATTTTCATTGTGGTAAGGTTTAAACATCAGCAAAAGACAAATTTTCCCAAATCTGGGAGGCCTAACACACCAAAAAACCTATTTTTGTATAGGCCTCACCACTGGAAGTTGAACACACTGAAATGTGATATTTAAGTAATTTATTTTTGCATTTTTCTGTGTGTGAGCTGGCACATTAGAACTATTTCTGTGGCCTTTTGGGAGTCTGAAAAGTGCTAAAAAAGAATCACCATTGGAGAGTTGTAAATGAAATTCCTTTTATTGGAAGGGCTACTTTTGCAAGTGCATTTTTTGCTCTGGAAATGGACATTATTGCAAAATGATCAAAGTCAGAATGAAACCATTAGAGCAAAAAATAATTGCTTTCAATTTGTATGGGGATAAATTTCACACTGGCTGGTATATATTTGGGTGCACTAGTTGTGGCTTAGTAGCATCTGTTATTATATCACTTTTCTTGCCTGTACTGGCCATTGATCATTAAAAACTTCAAAATAAATCATTCTCATGCAGCCAAGATGTAGGTCAATGTAAATATTACACACTGATATATACTTTTTTTTTGCACAGAATTTACACATCATTTTGAGAATGGATTTAAATACATTGAATAATAAAAACTGACTACATTTTACTGCATTTTTCATGATAGATAGATAGATAGATAGATAGAGAGATAGATAGATAGATAGATAGATCAATCCAAGTTGGGTTTAAGGAAAAGTGTGGTACAGGTTACATTGCATGGCTGTAAAACGATAGGTTGTGTGTGGTTTGGTACTAGTATTTAAATTCCTGATGTCGTAGGTTTTAGAATTGAACTTGAAGCTGCATGCTTAGCCCCCTGCTGTACTCCCTGTTCATGCACGACTGCGTTGCCTCGCTCAGCTCCAACATCACAGTCAAATTTGCTGACGACACCACAGTCATCGGCCTGATCACTGACAACGATGAACAGGCCTATAGAGAGGAGGTGAGAACCCTGACCTCATGGTGTCAGGACAATGACCTCCATCTCAACGTCAGCAAAAGAAAGGAGCTGATCGTGGGCTTCAGGAGACAGCAGGGGAATGGCCATGCGCCCATCTCTAAAGCCAGTGCCCCAATGGAGAGAGTGAACAGCTTCAGGTTCCTTGGAGTCAACATCACAGAGGACCTGTCCTGGTCACGGCACACCAGGGTCTTCATCAAGGCGGCAACACAACGCCTCTTCTTCCTCCGTCGGCTGAGGAGGTTTGGCATGGACAACAGGATACTTGTCAACTTCTACAGATCTACGATCGAAAGTATCCTGACTGGCTGTTTCATGACCTGGTATGGCAACTGCAGTGCGTCAGACCATAAAGCTCTACAAAGAGTGGTCAAGACAGCACAGACCATCACCAGGTCTGATCTGCCAGCCCTGCAGGACCTCCACATCCAGCGCTGTAAGAAGAAGGCACTTAACATCCAGAGGGACAGCAGTCACCCGTGCTACAATCTATTCTCCTTGCTCCCTTCCGGAAGACGCTTTAGAAGCATTTGGACAAGGACAAATAGGTTCCGGAACAGTTTTTTCCCCCTCACTGTAAGACTGCTAAACCACTGACCCGTCCCTGTTTCACATGCATTTTTCTGGTACTTTTTGTTGTTGTAGGTTTGGTTGCTGTGTGCTGTTGGTTTGGCTACTGTGTCTTGCTGTGTCCGCCAATCCCCGATGTATACCCCCCCCCCCCCACATACCTATTCCTATTTATTAACCATTTGTTTACTCTCTTATTTATTATTATTTATTTGTTTTCCTCTCCCGACTATCCTGTACCCTACTTATTATACTTTACATATTTTATGTCCATACTGAGGATGCCTGGAAACAAAAACTTTTCATGGTGACAACACTGCTATGCTGTGTTGTTCATCCATGACAAATAAACCTTTGAACCTTTGAACCTTTGAAGCACAGTTTATGGAATTTTGAGGATTAAATAGATTCTGTTTCTTGACTTCTGTTAACTCAAGTGAACCATAGGAGCTTTCAGTCCTCCTTTTTATTAGAAGTGATTGGCTGTTTCTCCGTCTTAGGGAACTCAGTTCGAGTTTGTTGCAGCAAGCACAGGGGCTCTCATCCGGATGCTTCTCAATAATCTTCCTCTCAGTGGTACTAACAGGGAGCTCGTACGATGCGCGTCTCTCCCCTGCACTTGTATGTCAAGAATGCCGGTACCAAGAAGCAATGACCTGATCAAAAGTCTGTTTATTTCATGGTCCCATATATTTTATTATTTCCCCAGCTTCTGCTGAGTGTTAGACAAGGAGAAAATGTCCAGCGTTGTGCTAAGATACAGCCCCAAGGGCATCCAAGGAAACCGCTGCATATTGCATAGTTAGTCCTCATTTGTAAACACCAAAATTAGTGTCAGTGTCATTCCAAAACAGAGTAAAGCAACATTTTATGTGCCAACTGCATTTACTGTAGACGCATGCCTTTAGAAATGTGTGCACTGATTTATAGTTTAAACTCTTGAAACACAATAAACAGAATTCTAATAAACCAATTTGAGACAGAAATGGTGAGAATTTTAAATACCATTTAAAAATAGGAATGTGGTCCCTGTAGCATAGCCTTTGGAGAAAAAAGTACAAACGCTGTGGGTGGGCATGGAGTTAAGGATGAGAGCACTAGTCTAGACTTAGTGAAGAGAAAAGGCCAGTTTGAAGCAGCTGATGGCAAATGACAGTTATTATAACCCAAAATATAAATTTAATCCACTGCAGGAGGAAGTGCAAAATACAGCAGCATGATTGGGAATAAAATAGGCACTAAGCTATGTTTTGTGTTACAAACCCAAGGCTGTACAGAGGTATGGTGGCGTTTACCATAATCTGTACCATGTTATTTCCTAATGAATGGGAAGGACACCAACTGGGGTGCAGCAAACAAGTCCATGTTCAGCAGTGATGGGGCAGAAAGAGCAAAAAGTATAAAAAAGAAACCCAACCCACTAACAATATACAAACATTTAATATAAAGAGCCAATGTGTAGGGCAAAAAAGCAAAAGGCAAAGTCTTCACAAAGTTTCTTCTCAAGGTTTCATCTCGAGGCAGAGTCCATACTTTTCCTCACCAACGAAGTGCTTTTACAGTTGTAATATTCAGCAAAAAGTTCTGCCTCTCTGATTCTCTAGCCAAACCAAACAAGGTTAGCAGTGAACTGTTCATTCATAGTCAGGGTTGGAAAAATAAAGAAAAACGAAGAACTGACATCCCAAACATCAGACACCACTCATTAAATAAATAAATTAATAAATTTGTTAAAAGTTGTATGTATGCGACACCATGCAATGCAACTTTCGATTGAAATGTCTGTTATAAACTTTCACAAAGAAAAACACCACCCACATAAAAAAAAGCCCAAAGATTACAGATTTTACTACCGGGAAATCTTCATGTGATATACAGTATGTCTGCAGGAATGTACTTACCATATTCTGTACTCTAGTACTGCTGTGACAAAACTGTGTTATGTCACAGAGTGGCACGGTGCCCCAGCATGGAGCTGTGCTGCCTCACGGCACCTGGGCTGCTTGGGCATGGATTCGAATGCAGTTCAGTCCGTGGGGAGCTTACATGACCTCCCTGCATCTGTGTGGGCTTCTTTTCACAGTCCAAAGAGGTGTGTTACAGGATAATCGGTTACTCCGAAACTGACCACAACGGCATCCTGTTACGGGTGTATTTGCATAGTCTTGTGCCCAGTGGTTTCAGAATAAGCCCCAGACTGCCATGACCCTGACCAGGAGACAGCAGTTTAGGTTTCAAGGTTTTATTTGTCATGAGTGCACTAACAGCAGCATAGCAGTGTTGTGACCATGAAATGTGTTGAGTTTAGCGTAAGAGCCAATAAAATTACAAAGAAATAAAGTTGAAGAGGAGCCTGGAAGATGGCAGGCATCCACATCGGCACCATCTTGAAAGTGATGGGTAGATGGGTGTATTATGTAAACTCCAGCAATTGTTTAAATTTTCAAGCTATACATTATAATTCATGGTAATTCATGCAGCACGGTCCTGAGCTATACAATCTGTTCTCTTATGAGAAGCATACTCAACCCAAACAAAAGCATCACTTGGGTACAGCGGAGAGCGATGGCACTCCACTCCAGACTTTTGTTTCTACAGTGGGAGAAAGAGCTCCCCCCTATATAGGGCTTCTGGGGCCTTGTTCTCCGCATTCAGCCAGCCAGTGCGTTTTGAGAGGTACTTGGGTATGTCCTGTTTTCACAGGAATGGACTGCTAAGTAGGGTCTCTGTGCCTGCAGGCAGACTGGGGGACCTGGGCCTGATGTTAGCAGCCTTTACCACGGGCTGCAGCCTTTCAAGTACAGCCTGCCCCCAGGGCCCCTGTCAGTTTGTGTTTGACGCAGTTTTATTCTGTCCTAAGTTTATCATGGATGGTCTCTGACACATTTGGCCAATTTTGACTTTGTTACACAGATGTCCTCAGGGCCGCTCCTGTTCGGTGCATCAGGCACCCCAGTAGACACCAGATAAGTACCCAATTCATGTACACCGTTTCATATTTTAAAGCAGTATCTACAGAAATACCCAGTGTGTTTACGTAGCTGGAGGTTTAGTCATGCAGATCATGTTAAAAACCCTTCCAAAGGTTAGCAAAAGGCTGGAGCAACATTATTGTTGTACAACAAGCAGATGCTCTTATCCGCTGGGATACCTGTTGTCTCACGTGAAGAGAAACATCACTCGCACTGCTCGGTATTTATATGTTTCTGTGTTTGCATTTGTATTTATTTGTTTCTTGTTGGGTTTGAGTTGAACGCAAGTGCAGATTTATAAGCACTGCTGATTGTATTAAGCATTCAGCAAGAATGCTTAATGGGATATTATGTAAAGGACCAGTTGGACCGGCTTACTGATATATTTGCACAGTTTGTTGTTCAAAGCCTAAATAGCATCCTTATTTATGGGTGTCACTTTTGACTGCATGTGGCTATTAGCACATTAATGATTATACAGTCTTTGATATTTAATTTGATTATTTCATGACCTATTCTTCCCGAATTGAAAGAACAGACTTTGGTGTGTTTAAAAAAAAAAAAAAAAAAGTGTTTATTTCAGACCTCCCAGCGGTGCTGCTGTTTGAAAAGCTGCACTTTTGTGCTAACAGTCTGCCTGGCCTTGGCGTTACAGAAGGATGATTAAGAATGCATTAGTTGAAATGAATGCTTTAAACAAAAGTCTAATTGTAATTCTGAAAGTTGCAGCATGTGATCACAAAAAAAGTTTTGGCTGACCTACAAACTGAAGACGGTGTCCTTCGTAAAGACTAAGAAGCATTTTCTGTCAAGGGAAAACCGGGTTTAGGTTTTACACATCTTCGTGCTGCTGAAATGAAATTTCTAAGTGTGCTATAGAATCCTTCTTAGTTTATAATCTCAGTTAGTTTTTGTGTTGCATGCTGAAGCTGGCATTTTCTTTTTGTCGCTCACTCACTTTTTTTTTACCACTGCAGTGGACTGGTGTGAGGTCCAGCGTACATTCTCCTAGCTTTGCACTCGGTGATTCAAGCTGCTGCGACCCTGACCAGGACAAGCAGTCACAGATAATGGATGGATTAACTTTCCTAAACTGCTTGTCCTAACCAGGGTTGCAGCAGCTGAGAGCCTGAATGGGATGTTACGCACATAATGAAACGCGTTCACATTCTATGGACAGCTGAAAGCGAAAAATCCACCTGAAATGTGTCTTTGGACTGTGGAAGAAAATCAGCGCACCAGGAGGAAACTGATGAAGAATATGCAGCATCCACACAGGCTAAGCTGGGTTCAAAGCTACTATGAGGTAGAATCCCTACCTGCTGCATCACTCTGCCACCTTCTTTACAATTCAGTTGGCAAATTAGTTTGTTCAGTATTGTGCCTGGAGTGAAAACATAGCCACACAGCGCGGTTTTAGCACTAAGCCTTCGGGTGAAACAAATACGATTATTTTACCGACCCAGCAACTGTATAAGCAGTCTCCAGTTTACAGAATTTCAACCTAAGGGTAAAGCTGCCTTCAGGAAATAAAAGGCTTCCACTCATTCTTTTTTCCCCCTTGCTGGATTTCAAACCAGTTCCTAAAGCAACGCATGAAGGATTTCATTTGAAGTGGCCCAAGTCCACCATGCTATAACAAAGTGAGTCTCATTCGAGGTCATACACAATCCTGTGTTTTTCATCCAGTGTCAAGGTCATGACATTGTGTATCAACAATATAAGGCAATCCAGTATCCAGTATAAAATGATCTGGCGATCCAGTGATCCAACTAATGTGGTCCACAACAAGTATGTTATTATTTACAGTAGAAGACCATTTATGGACCCAGTCCAGGAATGTGTGACTCCATCAATGGTCAAAACAACGCAGCATTTTAATCTTTTTACTAAGTGAGCTTGTGGCTATTTGAGTGACCAGTGAAGACCATACAGTATCCAAACCAGCTGTGTCGATGCAGCTGCTTTTAATGCTAAAAGGATTTTTTGCTGGAGGCGATGCTGTCATGCACTACGATCGCAGTGGTTATGTGGCTTTTCTGAAAGGCTGTTGTCAAAAATTATTTCCATGTAACCAGGAAAAAAGGTGTGCAGCATACATACATCAAAACTACTAAATTTTTGTTATAATTAAGTGTACAGTTATATTTTTCAATGAGTAACAATAATGGCTCACTAGAAAATTTAGCTTTAAAAATGACTACACAGTCTTGTTTCGGTACTATGAGTATACAGAGTCTTACTTATTATTAGTAGAGAAGACAGAATTAGGAAGTGTTAAATTAGATCCTTATGGTTTCTTTGGCTTTTTAAATGTTACACTCCTTTCAGCCATCCGTACATTCAGTTGGGGGCGATCTCTTCTCCATGGCAACACATGTTTATTCTAGCACTGAGAGAAGTAAATCACCAATGAGAAATTATATCATCATAAGTCTACTAGCATTTAAAGACTAGCGTTAGCACTTTTGGGAGCTGAACAAAGTGGAAAGTCTGAGAGTCTTGCTGAGAAAATACAAAATCTTTCTTTTCTGGCCTCCAACTTCTGAATACGTTGAAAAATGTCCAACGTAGCAACAAGGGATGCTGCTCTGCTGATGCAAGCGCTTTGTGAGTTAAAACACAATTATGTCAATCTGACTCTGATACATTGAGCCCAGGTTTGCCTCAGGTCCTACCTATGTTTGGTCAATTGAGGCGACTGAGGCCATTACAGAGAGAGGTTCCAGATTGCTTCCACCTCTTCACCTTGCCTCTGGGGTTGCAAAGTTCAGTAAAGAGCATGCGATGACCAGACTTTCCTGAGGTGGCTGTGCCGAAGGGCTGTTGGCGACAGTAGAAATTACATCCCTGTTCTGCGGCTTTACTTTGTTCATCATAGCCAGTTCCACCAAAACTTCAAAAAAAATCTTCAGCTATAAAAAAGAAAATAGAATTTTGCCTTGATGACAAGTTCACAGACAAAAGTCTGTTAGGAATGCAATATGACAGCATTAAAGGGACAATGAACAGTGTTTTCTCTCAGGGTTTACCTCCTTAACCCAGTTTTGGGACACTGTAGGGAAGCAAAGTCATTGTTGGAAGTCCAGGTGGACACAGCATCCCTGAGAAACGTATGCATTTGTTTTTCATTACTCAGACTTTGGATTCTACCTGCAGGCTTCTTGAGCCCCATCCACTGGCTTTGGACCATAGGAACAATTTATTATTTTGCTTAGCTGTTGATATTGTTGTCCAATAAGGAAGTTTTATTTTTCTTTCTAACAACATATATTTCTCTTATTGATAAAACTAATACAACATTGCTCATGTCTGAAATGTATTGTTATGCACAGCAGCTAATATAAAAACTCCAGATTTGGTTGTAGTTTAGCTGCTGGGATTTTTCATTTATTTCTATTTATTTTCCTTTTATTTTCATTTTTTCATTCACTGTTAAAACTGAAACAAAGTCACTTGAGCACTCCTGATCGCTGGCATATTTAAAATGTTTCAATAAATGCCATTTTGTTTGATATTGGTAAATAAAATCAGAGGATATAGGGTTTCTGGTTTAATAATTCCAAAAAATAATTCCAAAAAATGAAGCTGTAGCAAAAGACAAGATTTTCAGAAGATTTTCATAACTTATACCACAATCTTCAAAAAAAAAAGCATAGCTTGCCAGATAGATATACTCTTTATTCTACTGCCTCACCTTAGATGAGTCTCAGTTAATATTGCAATACTGTAGCTGAACAAGAGCCAAACGGCATTATTAAAGGCTTGACCCACTCTCTGTATTAAAATGCAATATTTCAGATGCATGCTGGTGGAACTGTGCTCCTCACACTAAACTTGAGGCTTAAAGACATTTTTCAAAAAATTGTTATGCTGATTTGACTTTGAGAAAAGTGTGCAGAATGTTTTTTTGTGAAACTAGCCACCTGTAAAAAGAAAGCTGAAAAATAAAACAGACTCACGTTGGGTAAAACTCATTTTCCACACAGTATCTGGTTTTTATTTGTCAGGATCAAGGTGTTCTGGAGTTTATCCCAGGATCCTGCACCTTGAGCAGGATGTCAGTCCATCACAGGGTAGCTGCGCATACCCAGGCACTCACGTATTCACTTAATTTAGGGTGACCAATTCACCTGGAAGGCATGGCTTTGGACTGTGGGAGGAAATTGGAGGACCTGGACTCAGTCACCACACAAACTGAGCTGAATCTTTCAAACAGATGCACAAAGAGCTAAGGTTCTGTGAAGCAGCAGAGCAACCCCCTGTATCACCCTTTCTCTTTATCTCAACCAGAGCACAAAATTATACAAGCAGTGAGCAAAGTTTCAAAATTTCCACTTTCACTCATTAAACACTTGATAACACTGGCAGAAAAGCGGCTGCATTCATAAATCAAACAAAATAAACTCCCAAATCCTTGTCTTGCATCCGTTTTTCAGGCAGTACACTGCAAAACAATGCTGTTTCAAGCCAGTATGTTTCTAAGACACCAGAAGAAGCGATCTGTCCACCGAGGAACCCGGATGTCACCCGGCCACCATTCTGTTTTGCATGGCACCACCCGTGTTTGAGCGCAGTGTGTGTCATTTCAGAAGAGCGGAATTAAAAAGCTCCACTTTCCTGTCTGAGTGATGGAGAGGATCTCCCGTGCCATCTTGAAGGCTGCTTGATAAAGCATGAACTTTATTGTTTTCCCTCTCTGCTTGTTTTTAGCCCATGATGACTTTTAGTGATGAGACAAATGATGGAGTCACTTACACTGCCAGTTATGGCTGACAACTCGGTAATTGGTGTCACTGGGTTGTAGATGCTTGGGAGCTTCCCTCCCCACACTTCACTGTCAGTGGGATACAGACTGCTTACCGCTTTGTGGTTAATCTCACATAATTTTGCTGCTGCTGCACAATTTGCGCAGTGCTGTTCAGACTGTTTGCACTGCGCTTTATTACACAAAGCATTGTTCAGCAGTAACCATTTTTAAATGAACCCAACACAATTTCAGCTGGATTGCATCACATAATTTATAAAAAAATAATCCCAAGGTCAGCAGCAGTATGTGGTGCCACCGCCTCACAACGCCTGGGTTCAGATCTCGCTCGGCCTATGTGGAGTTTGCATGCTCTCCTTGTGTAACACCAATCGTTCCTCAGGGTGGGCCCCATGGGTTTCTTCAATGGCAAAGTCAAAAACACAGGAATCCAGGGCAAGCACAGAGTTTTAACGCTCGAGTGAAACATACTGAACTTATTTACAATATTTATAGTATGTACATTAAATCCATAATGCGTAGCACAAATACAAAAGCCGTACGCCTAGAAGCCTTCACTCCCCCACACAATGTTTCGCAGCTTCCCTTCTTCTGTCTTCATAGACTCTCATAAGTCTGAAGCTCCATCCCTAGTAGATTTTATCCCAGTTATGCCACAATTATGGCAGCCATGCTTCCACAGAACCTTTAAACACAGAATGCAGAATATAGGCATTCATTTAACCCAGAAAAATTCTTTCAGTGCACAGCAAAGTGACAGTGCCCATAATTTAAATAATATATTTCTATTATTGGTATTATTTGCATCTGTAATGTGTGACTTTGTGAGAAAGTATACGTAGACATAGCTGCCCTGAGATGGAGTGACATCCCATTCAAGATGTCCCCTTCCTAACCTGGTATTTAAATTCAAACTGATTCCAAAATAGGATTTGGACTTCTGCTTTTGGGGCAAGGATAAACAGTTAATGAATGAATGAGTTTTTTTTATACCTTTACTTAGACAGGTGAGAGACAGGTGTTGTAACTGTGATATACATGAACTTTTAAGCTGATCAACACGAGACCCATAACCCTGCTTTTACTATAGTACCCCAGATTTTGGTATTTACACTCAGTTGCTGCATTTTGCATGCTGTACAGTGTTAGATATTCGATGTTGCTTTGGACAAATGCATGAGCTTAGCCACAAATGAACAATGTTTACTTACTTGTTGCATATTTTTGTTTATCTTTGTTGCTATGGTTTCTAACTTGAAAAAGCCAGTGATGCTTCTACAATCCCTCTTCAGGCAAACCAGAACCAGGAAGCCTTTCCAGTGTATTTCCATATGCTGGAGAATTCATTCTCAAATCCTGCATAATTTGCGAGTCCACAGAGGGCACAGGGAAGACAGCAAAAGCTAAATATCACCTGATAAAGTTTTAGACCATTTATCAAATTGTTCTGAGAGACTTGTAAGGAACGGTTGTTTATAGAGATAGCTGAGCTCTCTTCTGAAGCCCACAGAAAAGAAAGACTGCTCACTGGAATCAAAGGAAGACAAAAAAATAATCCTTCTCCAGGCATTTTAATAATGAAACATTTATTACAGATAAGGATAGTGCGGGCCATCCAAGGACAAGGCATAAAAAGTGTGATAATTTAATAGATCTTAGGATAGAAATATCTATTATGTTTCATAACCTCACTGGAGTAAATAGCAAGACACCGTGATTCACAATGTTAACAATTAATATATATTAAACTCATAATGTGTTAATGCTTTAATATTCTTTGTTATAAAACTGAACACCAAAAAGTGAAACATAAATTGCATTTAAATACATACACCGCACCGCATGCTTTAATTTTCAGCTGTAGCTTTTATTGCAAAGATCATGACTGTCACAATGCAGGGAACACAACTACATAACTGGGCAGAACTGCCCAAAATGAACAGAGGTGCATTTTAGTGCCAAGTCAGCATAAAGCAAATGCAGTGGGTAAGTGTGAGGGCAGCGGTGGCAAAGTGCAAAAACATCTAGACAAATACAGTATGACAGCAAGAAGTCGGACAGCGCATTGTTCAAGATGGGATGTATGACAGCGCAGCTATGCATCTGGAGATGAATGATATTTTCCACCAGAAAACACCTTTGCTAAATATACAGTATGCAGAGTCACAACATGGAAAAGGCCACACACATTTATCTCTAGGCAAAACTATTAAATTAGTCAATGTTTCTCCGTTGATGATCACTTTTCAGCGAAATCCCTTTTGAAGGCTGTGACAGGGTAAAAAATGTAAGCTGCACTGCGTGAACTGCAATCACTAACTCAAAAAGTTTCAACGTCTGTCTTTTCAACTGCAGACACACACTCTGAAATACTGCAAACGGGAAAAATATTGTCTTATTTTTCAGAATCATGAACCATAATAGTACAGTCCCAGCATTCCTTTACCCATTGTTACTGATATTTCAGAAACATTTCGAAGTACAGTTCTTTATTAGAAAGCCTTAAATGAGTTTCCCCCAAATATTCCCAAAAGCATTTACTTAATTTACAAAAAATCCTTCCTGAAATTCTCTTTAAATTCTACTGGAATCATGTAGTCTCAACTGTTAAATTGAGTGTAAAAATATACCTATTTAATCTTGTAACTTTTAATAATGGCTGTATGGGTTTTATAATCCCTGTGGTTTCCCCATTAAAAATGGGTGTCGTCTTTTATAAAAGAGTAAAAATCTCGGCACCTAAACCCTGGCATGGTGCATCGATCTCCTGGAAACAGCTGAGAATCCAGCAGTCTTTCCTGCCAGCGATCTCCTGATGTTGTTCTGTTTCACTTTCAGGTGAGGTTTTCCTTGCTCATGCTTTATAATTCCACTCACTGCAAAACATACACCCACTTTGAAGGTGCATTGACCGTTTTTGCTCATCCAAGTATGCAGAAGCATTTGTGCTGCTACTGGCCAAACTTTATTGAAGAATCCACTCTACAGAAGAGTTGAAGCTGTTATAGCTTTGATTTTGCTACCAGAATTTTTGTTCAAGTTAGCTATTATGAAAGAAAATGTACATTTTCAAGATCATGGGGAGTATAGCAAGTTTCCATGGATATGTTATTGTCCCACATACCATTTACAAAATGATATCTTACAGAACTCAGACTTAATCATATACCCTTAGGAGGAGGTTTACAATACATTTATGCATAGGAATATACACTATATGGACAAAAGTATTGGGACACCTGACCATTATACCAACAGGGACTTTAATGACATTGCATTCAAATACATAGACTTTAATATAGAGTTGGTCCCCTCTTTGCAGCTATAACAGCTTCCCCTCTTGTTGGAAGGCTTTCCACAAGATTTTGGAGTGTTTCTGTGGGAATTTGTGCCCATTCATTCCGTAGAGCATTTATGAGGTCAGGTACTGATGGACGAGAAGGCCTGGCTTGCAATCTCCGTTCCAGTTCATCCCAAAGGTGTTTTATGGGGTTGAGGTGAGGGCTCTGTGCAGGCCAGTCAAGTTCTTCCACACCGAACTCATCCAGCCATGTCTTTATGGACCTTGCTTTGTGCACTGAGGCACAGTCATGCTGGAATAGAAAAGGGCCTTCCCCAAACTGCTTCCACAAAGTTGGAAGCATAGCATTGTTCAAAATGTCTTGGTATGCTGAAGCATTAAGATTGCCCTTCAATGGAAGTAAGGGGCCTAGCCCAAACCCTGAAAAACAGCCCCACACCATTATCCCTCCTCCACCAAACTTCACAGTTGGTACAATGCAGTCCAGCAGGTAACATTCTCCCAGCATCCGCCAAACCCAGACTTGCCCATCTGACTGCCAAACAGAGACATGTGATTCATCACTCCATAGAACACATTTCCACTGCTCCACAGTCCAGCAGCAGTGTGCTTTACACTACTCCATCCAACGCTTGGCATTGGACTTGGTGATGTGAGGCTCGCATGCAGCTGCTCGGCCATGGAAACCCATTTTTTGTGCTTACATTAATGCCAATGGAAGTTTGGAACTTTTCAGCTGTGGAATCAGCAGAGCGTCGGCAACTTTTACACACCATGCACTTTAGCAGTTGTTGACCCCGCTCAATGACTTTATGTGGTCTTCCACTTCATGGCTGAGTTGCTGTTGTTCCTAAATGCTTCCACTTTCCAATAATACCACTTACAGTTGACTGTGGAATATGCAGCAGGGATGAAATTTCACGGACCATCTTATTGCAAAGGTGGTATCTTATTACAGTACCACGCTTAAAGTCACTGAGCTCTTCAGAACAACCCATTTTGTTTCACAAATGTCTGTAAATGGACACGGCATGCCTAGGTGCTTGATTTTATACACCTGCGGCAATGGGTCTGATTGAAACACCTGAACTCAATAACTAAGAGGTGTGTCCCAACACTTTTGTCCATATAGTGTAAGTTATAGTCTTAGAGTTTATTGAAAAAATAAGAAATAAATTAAAGAAGGAAATTTGGCCCAGTGGGTCTGGTCAGTACATAGTATTTTGTCTGTATAAGCGGGATCCATGTTCTGGATGTTTTGAAGACACAGTTTACAAACTATTTTTAATTTAACAATTTAATTTAAACTCTTTTTCCATTTTGTAACATATTTTGACTAGGGAGGAAAAGTGACTTGCATTTCTGCAGCCCTCAGACAAGATGGGAGTGAGGTATGGATTTTATTCTACTTGTTTTCACAAGGTTGACTACATCAGCAGATAAAAACAAGTACATTGTTATACCCTGGCTCCCTAGCTAAAACCTTATATAAAAATGGCACTGACCCTTTTCTGCTAGCTGCTTGTTATTAATAAATATTTACAAAAGTAAAAGCTACAAAATGGGTTTGAGCTTTGAAAGACTGCTTACACCATTTACAAAGTTTCCAGGCCGCTCACACAAGCAACAAGTAAGAAGAATATGACCTAAGCTAAACAGTTTGCTAAACAGTTTAACCAACCAACTAACTAACTAAATAACACACACACACACACACACACACACACACACAGAGAGAGAGAGAGGAAACCTTGCTTGTTCAGATGTCCTCATTACTTACATGCTTCTATTAACTGTTAGATAGGCTCCACCAGAGCTCCAGGTGTTGAGAGGAGAGTGACAGATAGACAGATAAAGAGAGCGAGCGAGCGAGCGAGTGGGGGGGCACAAAATGCTAAAGACCTGAGGACTGTGGCATTACAGCCTCATTTTCTTGCTTGGTTTCCTGTAATTCTGCTCACTGTGCATCATCTGCTGCACAACAAGGTTTTCACAGCACACATTCTATAAGTTGAATGACATGAAGTTTGTTTGCATAAGTATATGTGTTCATAAACTGTACAAATTTGTTTTTGATTCATCTGGTGTGTCCATTTTTAAGGGAGCGTTATCCACAGTTGTAGGACAGAGACAAGAGGTTTTACAAACAAAATAACATCAAAAACACAACAAACCCAAAACTTTACTAAACAAATATTACTAAACATATTTTTCACATCTACTCTCCCCAGTCCTTAGACCAGCTGCCTTAAATTTGTCTTAAGTGGAAGCAGCTTGTCACCATCAGGACTACTGAAACAGTGCAGGTCAATAGGGAACTGGCAATGACCCAGCAGCTCAGAGTAGAAAATGTTTGTTTTCCAAAAGCAAATTAAATGATTCAGGTTGTTCTACAGATTACAATTTTGCATTTTTACCCGAACAGAATTTATGTACAATTCATTTAATCTGTACCAAGAGAAACTCTTCTTTATTGTGAGGGTATCAGGTATACATCAAATAAACACAGAAAAGTAAATGTAAAAACATTTTAAAAATATTCAAACCACTTGAATTTATCAATTTTAAACAATTTAAAAATTAACGTTGAATACAATGCTCCAATCGCTATTTTTAATGTCAACTCGTTTGGTCAAACATGGCATTTTCAAAGTCAAAATATGTCATTTACAGATATTTTTAAAGAAAATGAAAAACTGAAATGTGATGCTTGCATAAGTATTCAAACTCCATGCATATATTTGGTAGAGACACTTTTTGCTGTAATAACAGCTTTGAGTCTTTTGACGTAAGTATGTACCAGTGTTCAGGAGTTTTTTTTTTTTTTTTATTCATTTTGGCAAATCTGCAGCAGGTTATTCAGGTTGGTTGGATGATGCTTGTGGACCTCGATTTTCAAATAGCGCCACAGATTCTTAATGGGATTGCGGTCAGGACTTTGACTAGCCTGCTGCAAGACCTTCACCTTTTTGTTTCTCAACCACTTCAGTGCGGCTCTGGACAAGTGCTTGGGATAATTGTCCTGCTGAAAGGTGAACTTTCTCACTCCAGTCTTGCTCTGGATCATTGTTTCTTTGATTTGGATCAACTTTCTCCCAAGCTTCAGTTTCTTAGCAGACTGAAGCAGCTTCTCTTAATTCTGACTTTGACAATCTATTAAGAGCATATGCATTACAATGGTGATGTACAACAGAGGACACACATATATGTACTATATATACATATATACACATACAGTATATGTATACATATACATGTACACAGTGATCAGCCACAACATTAAAACCACAACTTCAAGAACTGACTATTCATTTACAGTCAAATATACAGCCAAATATAACCCCCCCTCCCTTTGCCAGGTGCCATTGTATTGAAATAATCGGTGGTATTCACGTCATCTGTCGGTGGTTTTAATGTTGTGGCTATATAATTATTAGCACTTTGGGTATATATAATAACATATATACAGCATGTATGATGAACATGCAGTTAAGGAGGTACAATGAAGGAGTGGTCTGGCTTCATGCTAACCCTCTGAGGATGGGTGTGTGTATTAATGTAGAGTCTCAGCAGAATCATAAAATGTAGAAATACTTCCATCTATCAGAACATTGAGATCATTGAACGAGTTCTTCTGACCAGGGTACATTTTTTTTATTGCTTCATAAAAAGGGGTGTGGGGGGTGATGAAAGAAGCCATATTTGAAAAAAAAAGAGACACACAGTATGCATATACTCACATAGAATCAGACCATTTTGTATCTTGAGGGTTAAACTTGCTGAAATTTAAATGTATATAACCATATAACAGAAAAACCGTATAATAGGAAAGAGGAAATGAAAAATGTCCCTAGAAAACTGAAAAATTCTCAATATGCTAAGTTAATTAACTAATACAAACACACATTCTCAGTCGCACATTAATAAATGTTTAATAAGTTTGTTACATCTGAAAAATGTCTAGTGCTTTAAAAAATGCATGTAAAGGATTTGAAAGATTACCTTTTGCACAAATTTGCTGGAGCTATAAATAATCTTTAATTTTAGTCATTTGATTGTTAGTTACATTTGAATGTGCAAAGCCATCTGTTATTGTGTTAAAGAACAAATCTGTCACATTGCCGTTTTTATAGATCCACTGTTTATATTAGATTTAGCATTACTAGGCGTAGATCCACTATTATTTTATTTTACAGTACGCATTACTTTTTAAGTATTTGTTATCAGTGTTTTCAGGGCAATTTTAAATGCCTGGAATGTGTATGTTGGCTGAGAAATGTATATGCGTTTATTTATTCACGTTTAAATTGCATATTTACATCAAATGCATTAGCAACTGCGTGCTGTGGATTAGAATCAGCGTCGATTGCATTTTTAAAGGGACAATGCATCAGAATCAACCTCAGTTTCTGTTTTTCCTTACTGCTTATATCATATAACAGTTGAACATCTCAAGGACAAATTGTGTAAAGTTGCAAGTGGGGAAAAAAATTTATCCCGAACTGAGCCAGTTAATTTTCAATAATAACAAAGGAAACACCATTTATTGCATCTTAAGGTGAAGCAGGGGCATAACAAGTTGTCCGGTACTTGGAGGGAACCAAAAGATGTTCACAGTTGCAGAAATCTGACAGGTGACAATATGCATAAATATTGGGAGATGCAAATTAGGCCTTCTTGACCAATGGCGGTGCACTAAAGTTATCATCATCCAGCTACTACACACTGTATATAGTAGCATCTGATAAATGAATAGTTATTAGGAAATAATGAAATGCTCTGTTTTTTTGACAGTGATTTAGATAGTGGATTGTAAATTGCATGCCTGCCCAAGAAAGAGCAGAAGAGACTATTAAATTCTGTCAGCTATCTCCGTCCATCACCAAGACACTGATTGCCTTAAAGTCAACTGTTGGGCATGAGAGAAATTTGTCATTTTAATGAACATTTAGAATTAGCATTAATGCTACAGATGCTCATTAAAGGGTTTTGTCAAATTAATAATTTAAAAATATCAGTAAAATGACAAGAGAGGCTTCATTTTCATAAATGAGTCATTTTTGCTCTCATTTCATTTTGGGACATACACGCATATACAATATACAAATATACAAATATATTTTGCAAGACTAAAAACAAAAGAATTCAAGTTTTTGTGCATGGCAGGTAGCCAAAAAAGTACAATTAAAAGTAAACTGCAGCACCATTCTCATCTTTCATGTGTATTAAATCATAAATTTAATATATATTTATTTGTATTTTATTAAATGCAACAGACTAATAAAGGATTACTCTTTATAATTAATTTTAGAAAATTAGTTAAAATATACACTTTACTGTATTTTCCTTTTTTGTTCATACAGATGATGACTGTAAGACAAGTTGACTTCTCTGCCCCTTTACTACAGAAATTTCCCCTTGAGGTGTTGAAGAACTCATTATTCCTATCCCATGAGTCCCTCCCAGCCTCCTTATCTTAGCAAGCACCCTGCCATTTTACTTGCAGGTACACTTTTCATAAACATGCCAGTTGTCACTAAGTACATGAACACACAAAATAATATGTGCATTTATATATGTGGAGAATCTTGTAGGGCAAATTGCACAACTTCCTGTTTGAAAAAGTTATTTTGTGCAGGCAAACCCTGGGCTGGTTTTCACATAGGCTGTGTCACACTTGTCACTGTTTCTTCTTGTCTCTCTCATACTGTATATGTCCAGCCAAAACACCAAATATTTTTGAGTGAAACTAAGATTTGTGTTTTTCACAAGTCAGTGACTTTTAATGTTGATGTTTTTTCTGCAATAAAAGCTAACAAAAAAAATCATACACGTACGCATATATTTGTGTATATAGTGATAGTTATCTTCAGAGGTCACATTAGTTGGTTGTTACTGTGCCCCATCATTTGAAATAGCAAAGTTTAAGTCAAATTTTACTGTAAAATGGTAAAAAATTGTTTTTTTGGACAGAAAATTAAAACAAAAGGATGAATATACACACATACATACTTTACAGTACCTTTCTTGTAAAACGTGTGCAAACACACACACACACACACACACACACACACACACACACACAGACTACTACTACTACAGAGTATTTATTCATATTTCTACAGCTTTAATTTAGGTAATAATAGTTCTCAAGCTTTGTTTTTAACTTTTCTTTTCATTTTCCTACCATAGATGAGGTAAATGTTGACTTTTAGTTTAAAATCATTATTAACCATTATACATCATTGTAAATTATAAACTTGATAAAAATCCACTTTATTCACCAAAAACACTGATAAAATATAGACAAACAACCTTTTTTGGGGTTTGTTGTTACAAACTGCCAAGGTGGATTTCACAAATACTAACATTTCACTCAACTAAGTTGCAGGAATAAAAGGATGTGGCAGTTTTTACCCAAAGACTTCAGCCTTTTTCAAATGTTGGACTGAGCCATCTACGATGGACTCAAGCTGAAAAATCCTCACGAAAATGAAAAGTGTGACAACCAGCTCTGGTCTTCTCTACTTGTAAGAAGATAAGATAAAACTAAGAAATTCTTATGCCAACAACGTGCCCAGTGCCACAATATAAAGAAAGAGATAGTCTATAAATAAATTAAATTATATAAAATTATTTTGTATAACTATGTACAGGAAAAAATTATATAAGTAGGTAGAAAAAAAATCACAATCAGGATTTATTGAAAATAATGCATTCCCATTCTTCTTTAAATTGTTAGTATAAATATCTTTAATGCAAACCTAGAGCAAAAATTTTATTTTTCCTCTTCAACTACTGATGTATTAATTTTGCTTTCTGACACAATTCCAGTTACATTAAAGAAACATGAAATTGATAATTAATTTAGTAACTAAATGTTCACACTCTCTACCAAATATGAACAGTAAACATCAATGTCAGCAAGTAATGAAAGTTAAAAAAAATAGGTTCAGCTGTTCCATTTGTGAATAATGTACTGAATAAATGTATAAAGGTTCCCGGGAGGCATCTTAATGCTCAGAAAATGTAGCAGCCATAACTACCTGTTAAAGTAGAAAAATATTCATGCATATTTTTAATTTGCAGCTTAGTAACATACCTGAGGCTGTAATTCAAACTGGCTATACTAATCTTTTGTTGCTCTTGTTGGTTTTGACATATTTTTCCACATTGCAATAAACTATGAAAGTAAAAGTCAATATAATTAGAAATTATATTGACAGCTATAACATCACAGTCAGGTAATAAGATGGCAGGTAACTTTTAAATAAAATCATTAAATCTGATTGTTTCTAGAATGTGTGGTGAGATAGAGACAAAATACATTTTGAGTTACATATCAAACTTTTGCTGAAACACTACATGGAGACCAGCACAAAAAGGTGAAATTATGACTGCCTCCGGTTGGTCAGCATTTTAAAGCTTTCTTCTTGCTCCTGATCGTCTAAAGTTGATCCGTGTTTTAAAGCTCACTCCTTAGTAAGTTGATGATGACTATTTTATATTTTGCTATTAAATAAATAAAAACCTTATACAGGTATGCAACACACTTTTTTGAATTACGTAATACAAACAAAAACCTGTGAAAACAATTATGACATCACTCTTGAGTTATTAAGAGTTTTGTTGACCGCAGAGTGAATCCTTTACAGTTGAGTCCACTTAAGTGGATCCCAGATAAGTGGAAAATCCTCTTAAGTGGATATTGTTACCAAGGTCCCGTTTTGGTCCTCTTAATGTCAAACAAACACAAGTTCTGAAATATTAAGCATGTACATGTCAGTGTAAATACTTGTTAAGCATATAATTTGCTTTAATGGATCACATTTTGCAGTCCTAGAGCCCATATTCACAACATTAGTTAAGTTTAAAAAACCTAGTTTGTTTATTTGGTGATTTTAAATCAGTTAAACAGGTGCACCAAAGTTTATGTGTCCTGTCACTTTTCAGCCAGCAGGTGCAACCTGTCTGCCGCCAAACTATTGACAGACACACAGAGTGTTGCACATCATCGACAGGCCACATCATTAGCTGTCGCTGGTCCCACTCAAGGTTGCTTGTTTGTGACTTCCTTGTCAGCCCACATCTGTACCCCAGTGTCCACAGCAGCTGTTAGCGGTGCTGTGCCTCACTCTGTGTGAATTTCTGCTAATTGACAGTATTTTTTCTTTACAAACTATAAGATATGGCAGCGAATCCTGAGGACTTTGTCAACGGCCCAGAATGAGGTGCTTGAACTTGGACATGAAAATAATATGGTAAGGTGGATTATTTTGCAAAGAAATAAATCTAAACTTTGTTTGAGGACTAGTACATGTACGTGAACAATACAGTACTGTACATGCTGTAAAAAAATATTTTACACCTTTACATAACTGTGTGTACATGGCGGGTAAAGTCTAGCAAGTAAAACACAACTGCGGATAAGCGAATGCTCCTCATAACTGGACACCAAAGGCTAAAGCGGGATCTACTGTATTCTGTCCCCTTACCTACTGTATTTGTTCTTTGTAATTATGTAACAATGGGCTGTTGCTAACCAGAAGCTGTGCTGGGTTATATGTCTGCCTAATGTGCCAGCATTTCTGACGTAGGGGCAAGTCAGTGAAAGCTCAGTGAACAATTCAACCAACATTATTTAACTCTTCACCCTTGGGAGAACACCTCCCCTCACCCTGACTGTGAGATCACTTTGTGGATGAACATAATGCTAAAATTCTTCATGGCTTGATTGTTTTGTAATGTTTCATTTCTGTTTTTTTGTCCATGGGTCACAGCCAAAATTTATCGCCAGGGGAGTAAGCTCTACTCTACCTGATAGTCTCAACTGTCTATATCAGAGACCCGCAAAAGGTAGTTTTAGCTGCCTGCTGCACTGCCAAGCTCTGGTATGAGCTGCAGTCATATAGACAATGCTCAGAACATCTTTTTGTTACAATAAGATTTACAAAGAATCAGTAAAAAGAAAGTAATTGTATTTTGATGGAAGGATGCAGCATCAGGGCAAAAGCATTCTGTGATGGTCGTGCTTATATAATTTATGTACAGTAAATCTTGAGGGTGGGTGACATTTCATGCTTAAGAAATCACTTTGTTCAAACAGAGGATTACAGGTTTAGGCTGCATTGCTTTATCTCCACCTGCAGTGCTGCTCATGTACTTCACATACAGGACAGATACTTCTGATGCTGTGTAGCACTTCAGTAGGTAAAGAAGCTATCGATCTGTTGTGTAAGATTTTAAAACATGAATTTTTAACTAAGCTCCACATATAGTGGTTAAGTGTGCAAACTTTTAACCTGAAGGTTGTTGGTTTAGTCTCAGAGGGTAGTTATCGCCATCCGACTTTATCTGTAAAGAAGTAAAGTTATGACCAGAAACAATAAAAGCATTAAGCCAATAAAATGATAGCTGGTGTTGGACATAAACTAACTCTTTATGTAGGTTTGCTGACGTATGACCTTTAGCAGTGATTCGTCCCTCGACCGTAAGCAGGGCCACCGCCCTCTCCACCCACAGTTTGTACGACCTGGACAAGCGGCAGTCATGCTGGCCTCACGCTGTTTGATTTGGGCGCGACGTGGTAAATCCACGGTGTGATGGATCTGCAAAGTCATGGAGCCACGACTAAGCGAAGGGCACAAATGGGGTGTCAATGGAAACAGTGCAGCCCCAGGGGTCTGTGGACCACAAACAGGTGTAATGGCTGAAACAGATCTCTCTGTACACCAGCAGCAGCTGCGTGTGTATGTGGAAAGGGGGTTGAATCCTACCTGCTTTTAAACCCTTACATACAAAAGCTGCATGCAGTGGACTCCCCGTTGTAGGCTTTACTTGCAGCAAAAGATGTTTGTTTGTTTGTTTGGGGAAAAACGTCATTTGCTGAATGTGTTCATGGGATCCTTGTGTCTGTCATCCCAGCAGCTGCGACCACGACTCACTACGACCTCTTCAGGACCGTGAAAGCAAACCAGTTCCTTACAGTTTTTAATCCCATGGAGTAACGGTACTGCGTATTCGCAATCCCTCTATAAGCAGTCCGTTTTGCGGTGACAGCATGACTTTCTCTGACCGACGTCGCCTCCCTTTATGACAATGCGTTTGTGAAAGAGTAAGGATTGGAGGCCGGCGGGGCGTTTTGAAAGAACAACCGCAAGTTTGACACCGCGCCTTTTGTATGTTTTGCTTCGACTCCTGCTACTTTGGCACCGCCGACTTTTCTGTTTTTTCCTTGGGTTGCGCCGCATCTCACGGCGCCTCGACTGCGCCTCCACCCAAAGACGAACTGGTTTTACGGAGTGAAGGAAGATCTTCCCGGTCGGCAGCCGAGGCGAACCCGGAGCGCCGCCGATCTCCCCGCCCACCGAGCGCGCCGTGTGTGGCGACGAGCGCCGCCGATCCCGCGGCTGAGCGCGACGCCGCTCCCGAGTAGTAAGTTGGAGCTGGGAGCGCAGGAGGAGGAGAAGGAGGGGGAGGGAGGCAGCTTCGCCCCTGAGCTTCTCTCAAGAAAGTGCAAAGACGCCGTGCCCTGTCGTCAGACGCGAGCAGCTTCGCCCGCAACGCCGCGCATTTGACAGCGTAGATCGTGGATAACGGGGCCGAAGCGGAGGACGGCAGAGCCGCGATGGGACCGTTTGCGGGGCGCCGCTTCTTCTTTCTCTGGATCCTTTCATTTCTTCACCTCTGCGCGACGGTCGTGACATCCCGAGGTAGGAAACCACTCTGCAGCTCACATCCAGCTTTGCCATTATTTAGTTTAACCCCGTCAAAGGGATTTTTTTTTGCCCCCTCCTCACATACATTCGGATACGATGCCGCCTGAGAATAAATCGTCTCTGTCGCTGCCGTGTCGTTTGCCTTTCAGTTTGGAGGGAAAGTTAGTTTAGCAAAAGACCGCTGTGCAAAATCTGCACTGTGTCAATATAAAACTATATAAAACGCCTTCGTTGTCCATCCCACTCTTATAGAGCTCACAGATTCACCAAGAGGAAGCAGTTTGTTTTATTTGTTTGATTTTGCCTTTTCATTGCCTTTTTGTCCTGTTTTCCATGGTGTTACAGACGTAATTTGCTATTTCCAGCTAGGAGTTCACTCAGTGCAACAGGCATGAAGACAAAAGCGCAGATTTCCCCAAAAAATAATAATAATAAAACACACACACACACACACACACTGCTGAGACACAGAAGGTTTTTGTGTTTTTTGCTGTGGTTTGATTTGGATCTGTATTTTACGTTCTACCTACAATTCTTTACATGCTACCCCTCTCTGTGTTTGTGTATGCAGCTTTGTGCATCGAAATGTGAAATAAGTGCGATACCTGCCGATATTTTGTCTGCCACTGTAATGCTGCGCTTCAGTGTAGGGAAAGCTGTGTAGTCAGCCATGTGGTGGGGAATATAATGAAGGAAGGGAATTGCAATTTCTCCAGTTGTCCTTATCAGGTCGGCCGTGCTGCCGAAATATAGTCTGGGCGTCTTGTGAAAAGGATATGTGATCACTTGGTGAAGTAATTCATGAATACTTTACCGTGCTTTCTCGGGATGTACTGTGTTGGCTAGAAATATGGCATGATGGTTATAAAGAGAGCGGAAGGTTGTTATTCATATGCCAAGAGAAACCCTGGTATCGTACTCTTCGGCTGGGTACTTGGCAAGAAATGGTCCGGTAAATGGATAAAAAGGTATGTTGTGGACTGCTCTGGATACAAGTGTCGGGCAAATAAGTCAATAATAACATCTGTGCATTTGCAGTGCTTTTACCTGAACATCATTGTTGTTCAGCGTGGAGAAAATTTCAGTTCAGGTTTCTTTTTGCTGACTGGAGCAAACAGGTTGATCTGCCAACCTTTTGATGTTTTGATAAACAAAGTTTCAGGGGCAAAAAAAGATATATTTATTTTAAGTGTTTGAGGATTTAAGTAAAGACCTGACTATTTTGACCCTGTTATTGAAGCTGAAGATGTTTTGTTCAGGAAATACACTTTATAGATTACATTGCAGCATCATTTTGGAAAGAGAAAAAATTTTACCCATTAGGCAATATCATTCAGGCCTGTATAACCAGTCAGTGTGAGAAAATGGTTAATGTTTTAACGTCTCAATTAGAACACCATAGAGAGAGAATAAGAATGTTCTACTGGTTATGGCTAACAAAAGCAAAGCCATTTTTATGTCATGCCTGCTTCCACAGTTTGTCTCAAAAGTATGTCATATGGTTATCAGCAATACAACGCATCTCTGTGATAAAATTCAGATAAAATGCAATTACTTGTCCATTGCCGGAGTCCCATTCGCTTTCTCAAGGCCATTTTATTTTTTTCCTCATCATTTTCTTTATCTGTGCTTGTGTGGTTTCTGAAAAGACCATTTAAGCTGATAGCAATCTTCGGGAAAAAAAAAAAAAAAAAAGCAGGACTGTGAAAATTGGAGTGAAGATGGTAAGGGACGCCAGAGGAATTTCATCTTAGTTAATCCAACCTTAGAACTAATGTTTGTTTGCTTAGAGCAATAATTTAGCTAAAGCGAAATTGGTATGCAAACTGTGTTCATCTGTGTTGTCAGTCATCTCATTTGCTCTTTTGTTGTGAAGTTACAAAATCGCTTAACAGAAACTAAAATAAATGGAAAAATTATTCATTCAGTGGTCTAGCTGAAAGGCTTGGGACAAATTGAAAAGTTTGAGGAAGGCACCTATAAAGAAGTATACAGTACTAAAATAATAAGCACAATTACTTCATTAAAGAGTGCATACAATTATGACCGCTCTATCATATCACTGCTTGGAAAATAAATGTATTATGTAGAAACATAAAATAAATGGCAATAATGATACTATATTTCATGGTCCATTTAACACCCTAATATCATATCAACTTGACTAATTGCGTTTGAAATGCACAAATCTCTGTGTTTTTCCCTTTTTATGTGGTGAATGATAACTCAGATGTTCCTGCTTACAGTATTTGTGCTTATTCTTCAAAATCGTACCTAACATGATGTTGCATTTGTTGCAACTGGCAACTGTATAATAGGTTCTTTTTATGTCCATGCAAAGGTTTTCATCAGATACTGAAGAGCGAGGTGTCTGGTGTCCTTTTCAAACCTTTAACAATATAGTGTAAACTTTACAGGTGTTCATTAAGTTTTCATTACTGTGAGAAACCAACATTTAAAATAAATAGACTCTAGTGACTAATTCTGAAATTTTGTATATTGGTCTCCACAGTGATGGATGGTTTTTGCTTTGTTCCTACAATCACAGCAAAGTAATAGTGGACATGCAGTTGTACCCTAATCGTTGCTAATGCTTGGCCTTTGAACCTAGGGCCTATTGTAGCACTTTGGAGAAAAGCAGTTTGTTCAAATTGCTCCAGTAGATGTGTCCAGCTGGGTAAATAGGTGGACTATTTATTGATGTTAGGAATAAGTTTCCAAGTTAAAAAATGCTGTTTCTGAAGGAGTCCTTTTTTGTTAAAATTAAAGCACTGCTTTCTTGGAATATATCTCTTTTTTTTCTTTTTTTTTTTTTTGGTTGCTGAACGGTATTCATTCTTGCACAGGCATTTATTCTCAGTACTTGTGGGCAGTGAATATGGAACAAGTAATACAAAATTACACAATAAGGATGTACCCTGTGGATAAAAACTTTGCCTGTTCAAAATGGAAGATTTATTACTGTAAGGTTTTAGCACTGTAATGGCTTATTGGTTTGACAACTACTCGAGATGCTGCAGTTGCTGTTCCCAAAAAAATCCATGTATGTCCATGATTATGGAGTCCGGGCCAGCTGGAGGCTAGGAAGACATATTGTGGTAGGGATTATGACATTTTAAAGTAGGCAGTTGCTGAAACTTCTGCAGAATTAAAAAAAGCTGCCACAGTACTTGTCCTTGTTCAGCTAAACGCATATGTTGGCATTTTGACAGCATAACCTGTTATCTAGCCTAGCACAATGACTTTACCTGGAGTAGAAATGGACCTGTCTCTCTAAGAAGAAAGTATCCACATCGTTTTAGGCTCAGTTTCCCCCTAGGAGTTTGAATATTGCTTTCCAGGAAGCAAAGGTGGTTCCTCACAAAGTCGTCGTCTTCTTCTTCTTTCGGCTGCTCCCGTTAGGGGTCGCTATAGCGGATCAATTGTTTCCACTTCTTCCTGTCCTCTGCATCTTTCACCGTCAAGGTTCCTCACAAAGTAAAAAAAAAAAAAAAAAATCTTTAAAGTTAAAATCTTTAAATTACTTTCCAACATATAACTGCTAATCAGGTGCGATGTTTTACACCTTTCTTTGTGTTTGCTATTTTAAAAATCAGTATAAGTGAAAAAAGAATATAATGTTATGATTTGTCTATAATATTGGCAAATATTTTTGTTTTGGTTGGTTCAGTTGCCGTAGCGAGTGGTACGGAGGCCACACGGGCCCCTGGTTGCAGGTTTGACTCTGTTGCAGACTTTCCGTTCCATTTAAATGAGTTTTGCATGTGAGTGAGTTTGCTTCCAAGTCCCAAGAGATGCTGCTTAGGTGAAATGGACCTTGATAGTAACCTCCTGTGAAAGATGTGCCATGCCTTGTGCCCCATGTTTCCCAAGATTGACTTTGGTACAACAAGGCTCGGTACCAGGAAAATGGGGAGGCGAATTTTGTTTGAGTGCTTTGTCCTTCTGTGTCTAGAATTTCTTACAGTTTATACTGATAACATTAGCATCCAAACCTAAAAATGCAGATTGTCTTTGTTGCACAAGTTCTATTTTCTCCTCCCAGTCAATTGACATTATATTAGCAGTTAAATGATCCAGGCATCATATTTAGATGAACTTCATGATGTTCTTCAAAAAAACTGTGTCAGCATGTTTTATCTAATGCTGGGCAAGCCCTGGCATTGGTATGAAAAAGGATAATAGTCAGTAAATTCCAAGTTGTGGCCCATTGATCTCTGGAGCAGAAACAGTGATGATTGTACACATAAACCTTTGATTTTATTAAATGTGTCTCAATAGCCCTAGACTATGCGCTTTAACTTTTAACTCATTATTATGGTACCCACAATAGAAGATGGATTATGAGAATCTTAAGAGGGGTAGGAAAAGAAATTCATTATTTAGCGATAATATTATTCTATCACACTCTTTTGCAGTGCAGTTGTTAGCCTGCATTTTTGCAGTACACTATATGAGTCCAGCTGTAAGATATATTGAGCAATGAAAAATTGTCACTGTCTTGGGTAGTTCGCTTCTATGTCATAAAACAGCTGTTATATAGGCAACATTGATTAATGCTTGAGAATAAATTTTGTAAGGTAGCCTTTATAAACATCGCAGTAAAGCTTTTTCTTCCCCAACTTTTGTCATCTGTAATATTTTTGTTCCTAGAAATGACATTGCTTGCATTTTATTATCTGCTCAGTAAGACACTCCTGACTCCTTGGTTGTCAATATCTGTATATTGTGGGTTATGTATTTTGTTTTAGATGTAAAAATCAATAGCTGTTTTCTATATCTGTGTTATGTGTGGAGAAAAATAACGTTGCTTCCTCAAATGGAGTGAATGAAACAGCAATTTTTTTCTCCAGAGAGATTTGCAAGAATCACATCAATGTAGTATAAAAGTAAGTCAGCCTTATTTGTAATTTTTGCATGAATGATGGGAACTTTCAAAAGCATGTAGGAGAGGGCCCAATGGATAATTACATTGTGCAAAAAAGGACAGGACAGAAATTCTGGTGACAAAGTAAGAATAACATCCTTATATAAGTGTAATGAGGGGTATGATATCAAAAAAATGGGCCAGAATAGAATTGGTTTTGGGTTATAAGGTTAAGACACATTATTTCAGGAGGTCAGTGTGCTCTGTATCCTGTCATTGCCTTTGTTACATCACTGGACTGAGGTTTCAGGACCCTGTTTGACTTCCTCAAAGGATGACCTTGCTAAATGCTTTTCCTTTTACACTACAGATAGCCATCCTACAACAGGCCTGGTGTCAACAGACATGTCAACGATAACAATAGGACAATACAAAATTAGCTGATAAATCATGAGTTCGGGTCTCCAAAGCGCCAAGGGAAAGTACAAAGTTAAAGGCTCTACAAGTGGAACAGCTTTCACTGACGTCGGACTGGCTTCCATGTTTTGTTTCCACTTTACGTAGCATTGTTCACACATTGCTCTTGACAGAAGGGACCACATTTATTTTGTTTTGTTTTATTTTACTTTATTTCTTCTGTAGTTGTGGAATCCACAGCTCATTTCCTACACACGGTAAGGCAATGAGGTGATTTCCACAGAAGTGGAAATGATGCCATTTGTCCTCTGGGGATCATTTATCCACAAATAATATGGAACTGCAAAGAATTGCTCTTTGGGTGACATGAACTGCACTGTGGGGGGGTGGCTTGACTTGTCTTTGCGTTCATTAGATGTGTAATGGGAACTTAAAGTCGTATTCATGTGATCCTTCAAGACTTGTGGACTCATGCCAGCATTCACTCTGGTGCGAGTCCTAAGTTTTAATCACTCCCGATTATTTCTAGTTAACCAAGTAGTTGGAATACATGTATGCAGTAAATGGCAACCATCGCAAACATGCTTGTGCACAGCGTGCAGTACATACAGACTGCATTACAGGCAATGAAAATTTGAGCAAATGGCTCCATTTTGGGCAAGCAGTTATGCTTCTCACAGGTATTTATTACGTCACATAAATCTTGAATTGAGTGAAACTGTCCTGGACTGATAAACGAACATCAGGCCTATTCAGATGCACAACACAAAACACATACCCCCCTCACCCTCCCCTTTTCCTGTCAATAGTGCCAAAAGATTCAGAATTAAGCCTTTTTGGTTCATGATTCACAGTGCATTATCTCTGACCATGGGTTGACAGGTTAGGATAAGACACTTTTTCCATTGCCCCCCCCCCCCCCCCCCACACACACACACACTCAGTTGTCCAGGCATAGTGGGATTAGTGGTGAAACTGGAGTGTACTTACAAAAACATATTAACCTTTTTTTTTTTTTTTTTTTTTAGAACTTGTACCTGTGCAGCTAGACAACATTTATAATACGTGACTGTCACACAGATGTGCAACTAATTTCTTTAAGAGACACTTTATCTTCTGTGTTACTGCCATAGTAACAGGCAGCAGTAAAACTAATAAGAATGAGAAATGTTATTTATCCTGAGTGCAGGACAGAGGACAAAAGCGCCATGCTGTGACCATCCACTTGCATCATTTTTTTTAATCCTGCCATCATCCTTTTCTTCACTGTTTACAGTCAGCTTCTGTTTTAATAAGAGACGTTTGTCTATGTTTTCACATTTCATTTGAATTGATGCTCCATGCAATCTTTCCATTACACCTGATCTCCATGAAGATAAGACTGAATACATGCCTATGGGAGAGAGGGGTGGGAGGCGGACATTTTGTCATTTGATTTCTCCTAACTCTCCACTGGCAGCATTTTAAGCATATGAGGGCTTTCAGCCGTCTCTACAGAGCCAACGCGCGCTTAGTTCATTTGGCTTCTTTTGTGCAATGATCAGTGGCTGTCGAGCACTGCACTGCATGAGACCCGCAGTAACAAAAACTAACAATGCACTGCTGACTCAACTGCCCAGCTAAGAGCATTTCAGAACTTTACTCTTCACTGAAAATTAATAAATACATGTTGAAACCACAAGTGGTCATTTTAAAAATAAACTGAATTGTAGAAAAACTTCAGATTAAAAAAAAAACAGCTACATACATTTGCTTCATTGTTAACATTTACTTGCATTTCTTCTGACACGGCAGCTTGACAGAAGAAGCTACTTGTATACATTTTAAAATAACTGTACAGTTCTATTTAATTTCTTATTATGCACATATATTTATGTATAATGAGCTACATAAAATGTATATTATGTATATCTTATTAGATACTCATAATATTATTTCTTATTATAAACACATGGAATGATTATGATACAGTTTGTATTAAAAAAAAAAAGATATTACCTTTTCAGTTAAAATTTTCTAAGATACCTCATTTTTGATGACTTTCAGCATTTGTTAGCTTGGAACTACAGCTTTTTTCAGATCAGAAAGGAAAGGTCATTGTCTTCAGGCCCATAATTAAGCTGACAGAAGAATGTGCTTGGAATCTCCTTGAGATGCCTGTCTATAATTTGTTTACTCAGCATTACTTTTAATTGGCTGTTTCAATTAACTAAATGTTAAAAATGTGAAGAAACGGGACTCCAGAACAAGACTATAACGTCACGGAAAAGATATCTTGTTTCTTAGCTCATATGTTAATGTGCTATTTCACCCATTTATACAGCTGAATATTTTACTGCAGCAATTTAGGTTAAGTACTTTTCTCAAGGGTGTTACAGCAAAGTCTTTCCAGACCCTATGACTCCATTGCTTTTAGCTAAGACCTAAAAGGTCCAAGATTAAATGAATTTATTAACAGGTGTCGCATGAATCGTCCAGGGTGATGGTGGTGTTTCTGGGGAGAGAAATTTCTTGGATGGTGAAGTTGCAGACATAAATATGCAGTGCAAGTGTAAAATGTTTTGGTCCAGAGTGCTTGGCTACTTATAATATTTACAGGTCTAAACAGAAGGAAATACAACTTGAAAACAATGTACTGTGGCCATACAACTGCTAGACCAGCACAGCTCGCTTGCATTTGGTTCTACTAAAGATGAATCTTTATGTTCATAACTGTTAACAATATGTCATGATGCTACCTGAATACACAACACATGAATGCAGAATACATGTTGAAATTCTTTTGCCATATGGGTTACAATGAAAGGATATCAAAACAAATTTATATATAAGCTGTTGTGACCTCAAAGTATCTAGGGCTACAGGGGTGTAACTAACTGTTTGGGATGCTGGTGGTTAACATGGGGACAGAAATAAAGACAAACAACAGAGGATTTGATGCAAAAGTGATTTACTATGTTCAAGTGAAATGTGTGATACAAAATATATTTATACATGGATATAAAGGATACAAAAAACACATGGGGGAAGCAACGTAAGCAGTGTCAAAGGAAGGAATTAAATCAAAACCAAATGAAGTAGCCAGTGTGCTGCAAGCCATGCTGACTAATCCAAATAAGCACAAAGTGAAAGAAATAGATCTTCAGCATCTGCCAACAATCTGAGCAAATAAACAAAACAAAATACAGAGATGACGCTCACTCCTTACCTTGTGGGTTTAGACAAAAAAAAAAAAAAACAAACCTGTGTGTGCAAGAGGATGTCATGTGACATTTGTACCTGTGCACTCCCCACCCCTCCCTGAAGTCGCACTTAACCAGAAGTTCATATAAACATCACAGGTGATTAGACAGGAACAGGAAATATTAATGCAGAACCATAAAAAGTATAAACAGTTAAACTAAACCAAAATATTAGAAGCTAGAACAAGTGGAAGGAGCTCCAGAGTCAAAATGCCAACCGGTTTAATTTCCTACCACCATCATTTTCATTGGTTACAAGGTTGATGATGATGTCATCAATAATTGTGATTGGCGGGCAAAGAACCAATATCTGTCAGATATCTGTGCACATTTAAAGAAGCCAGCAAAGACAGCCAAAAACACATTAGGATGTAACATAAGCTGTTCACACCACAACTGTCAACACATATTGAACTCTCCTGTAGTAATGGTGTGTTTCCAAGGGAAGTGTGACCAATTCCCAGAAGACAACATACAGCCAGTTCAGAAACATTGCCTTTCTTTGGCAATGGCAACCCAGAAAGTAATACCAGAACAGGAAGTTTGGAAAACACATAGAACCAACATTCAAAGAGATGTGACAAAAAATACCAAAGGTAGGTCCATCATATATACATGGTTGCAGAAACAGCAAGTGAATTTTAGCCAAGGATTGAATAATGGTATCTGTTAGCTGGAGCAATATGGCTTAATATTGTTTTTGTGTGTGATGTCAATGTATAGAATGTAAGTTACTACACTATTACTACCACATACTAGTCTGTCACATTTCTGTGCCCCTCTTGAGGGACCTCTTGGTTTGGTAAATGGGGAAAGTAACCCGCAATTCAGCTTTTCTCTCCTGTCTTATTGCTGACTGTGAATTGGAATGCTGGAAGGGGCAGATACCATTGGGTGGTTCTTGCATTTTTGTTTTTTGCAGAACGCACCCAGCTGAGTGCTGTGTGGTTTGTGTGTAGAATGAATGACAAAACAGGTATCTTAAGTTGTCCAGTGGCCACTTAGCTGTAGGCCCTATTTTTTTTTTTTTTGAGTTTGGTTGAATAGCAGGTTTCTCTTAGCAGAATATTTCAGTTTAGGTTTAAAACTGCATTCTCATCCCTCCTCTTCACCCCTCAGCCCACAGTTCAACACCAGATACATCCACTGAAACCACAAATTGCTTGTCAAATCTGGCCTCTTCCAACCTAGGTATGTACATGCCTAAGCAGTTTTTAACAGGTTGAAAGCAAGCTCACAGATGTCAGTCCACATCAATGGATTGCTAGCAGTGAAATGAGCTATAAAACAATGGTGCCAACCAATAAATCTAAGGAATGATTAGACAAGCTTCTTGGTTCTTGACTGAAGGCTGTTTTTACTTTCTTCTACCTTACGTGCATAAGGATATATAATGATGGGATGGGACTTTTTCTATCAAGCTTCTTCCTTTACTCAAGCACAATTCTAGAAGTTTAGGGTGAGGCACGCGTCAACAATCAGTCTCAAATCTATTTTTTAGATGAACCAGGTGTCCATGAGATTCCTTACTGAGGTGCTGTTCTCAATTTTGGCTCCACTGTGGTGAACTCCCTCTCTCCTTTAGAATGCTGAATTACTACATCATCTGTTGCAATTCCCTTTGTATTTCCTATCAGTTCTATATGCAGCTGCTTGTCTAAAGTGCACTGGCAAAAATTTTTGCTGTAAAACAAGCTTGATTGTGCTTCAGGAATGGAATTGAATGTCCATAAACCTTTTGTGCACTTTGAGTTGTACACCCCTTTGGAGAAAAGCATCTCCTAAATAAAATGAATGGCATTTGTTCTTAAGAACCTGGTTTTGCCTTCATCAAACTGTTAGCCTAACTAAGTTTCTGATTTTTTTGAAAATCTTATCATGCCCAGTGGGGAAACTAGTGTTTGGTTGGTAAAATGACATTGACTTGCAACTAGCAGCCAGGGACAGACTGGAACGTGAAACTTTGGGTAAAGTTTAAAGTTGTGGTAATATTGTGTGAATTCCTGGCATAATGTTTAGGTGGGGGTGAAGGGATGAAATCTAATTGGAAGCATGGGTTTAGGAGGAGTGCCAGGGGATGTCCAGCTTTGATCATCTGTGGTTGACCTCACTGGTCTTGCGTCGCCTCCCTGGGGCAGCTCTGATGCCTACACCACCTTGTTTTCTCGTTTTTTTCATGCCTGTTTTGGCCGAGCTCCAGCGTTTCCTCTTGCGCATCCTGAAGGCATCTCTCTCAGTCCATCGTCCGCTACCACTTGCTCTCAGCCATTTTTTGATCCAGTGTCCGGGTTCTCCACAGGCGGCCCCCCATGGATCCTGCTGTGGCCCCATTCTGAGTTTGTTATTTTTCATCTGTGCCTCCCAAGATGCATCTGTGTTTATTTCCCTCACACCACAGCACCAGGGGGGGTCAATGTGATTCTTGCTTTTTGATGCTTTGTTTGCAAGTCAAGAAAGCTGAAAAGGGGGAAAAGGAGAATTTATGGATATGTGACCTCTCAAGGCCTATTTTTCCCCTAAGGAAATAACAAAAATCTAAAATCACTGTAGTATGCAACAAAATGTCCTGGACACAGTTAACTTAAATGGATGCTCACAGGGCTCTTCAGTGCTTTTTCATCATCAATCAGGTCACAATGAGATTAAATTGTCTTGTCGTGTAAATTGGAAGTGTTCCTTTTCTTATTATTAAGGACGCTAGAAGTAGTAAGATTGCATAAAACTGTAAAACAGTTAATGTGCAAAGGACACAGTACATCTGTGGGAAGATTATACAACAAAAAATTCTTTGGTGGTTTTTATTCAAAGAACAAAACGTTCAAACTGTATTTCTTATTTTAGATTAAAAAAGGTGGAAATTGACTTTGGAAGGAATGTAGGAGGATCTGTAACTTGGAGGGGTGAGAAAGTTGTCAGGTAGCAGCCAACAAAAACTATTTAAAAGAAGTAAAGTCTCCTTTGTGCTTTGACAAGTGTTTTGTAGCACTGAGATAAGGAAACCATTTCACAGCAATTGTGCCAGTCTCTTTTAAGTCTTTAAGAATACTTCCTCTGCATACTGTTGTGAGAACTCTAATATGCTTAAATAACAATCATGAAAGTACACTCAGGTTGAATTTGTAAAAAATTTATAAGAAGAACAACAACATCAGTGTGCTGGTCAAATTCTAACTTGACACAAAGGCTGCTGATCCAAATTGTGGGAAGGGTCCTCATTGTAATATGCTTCTGTAAGGTGGTTCACCTGTCTTTCTTCAGTAAATAATCGCTCTGAATCCAAATCTGATTTATCCCTGAAAATGTGTCACCTGAATTGTGGGTACTGAATGAAAATTTCCCTTTGTTTTAAATGGGGGTGAAAAATAGCATTAAAAATCACCAGTTATCTAATTAGAAAACACTTGATGTTATCATTAATTTGCATTTTTGATGCATGGTATAGTATGTACAGTAGGCTACATTTTGTGTGTTAATGCCACCACCGGTGCCAGGTTTGCATGCAGCACCTGTGTTACACATGGGAGATTAGGGTTTGGGGCAGTAGTTCAGTGTTATGAATGCTGAATAACAGGAAGACATGTGTCAAGGTGGAAAAGTAGCCCCTCAAGTCTGTGTCTTTGACACAACCGGAATTTAAATAAATTGGTTTATTTAAAAAAAAAAAAAAAAAAAAAATGAATTGCATAGCAAATGTATGGACATAACATAAGTGTATTCAGACAGTGAAGTGAAACAGCTGATAAGACAACATGTGTATCTTGCTTCATATAATTTCATAATAGTATACAATGTAGTTTATTACAAAATATGTACATTATTTTATTACAGTACACTGTATAATATTTTTTAGATTTATTATATATAAAAATATATTTTAGATTTTTATTTGCGTTTCCTTTTTTTTTTTTTTTTTTTTTTTTTTTTAATTTTAAATTATTACGGGTACCCTATGGGTGAAAAGTCATTATGGCAAAAGTTTCCATTTGGGTATCAATGTTTTGGCATTAATTTTCAAGAACTGCTATAAAGAGTACAGACATTTTACATTTTGGACGTAAGATCAACCAAATTATTAGCTTAGAAACTGCACTAATTAGACAGTTATTCCACTGTAGTTGTTATATTCATTTGACATCTTTGTTCAGCGTCTTTGGGGGGGAATGGTGTTGCTCAGTTTTCATTTTCAAATAATTTTCTAGTCTTAAATTGGGTAAAGTACAAGGGAGTAGAAGTTCTTCCATGGAGAATGCTGAGCCACTTGCACCAGATTGCAGTTAACAGCAGTTTGTCCTTTACACATGCTTACTGTTGTGCAAAAGTGTTGCTATTCTAGCAAGGCACTAAAAGCACCATTGATGCATTTAGCTTAACATTCTCAAACCATTAAGAGTGAATCAGCAAGTTAACCAAACGGCAATTAAATTCAGCAACTCCGGAGGCTCAATTAAGACAGATTGCTTAAAAAAGAAAAAAAAAAGAAACTCCACCTTGGCAAAGTAGTTTAGCATGAACGTGTTCTGTAATGAAATGAAAAATGAATGAGGGGATTAGAACCAACAGCGTAAAGACATATTGGAGGAGGGGAAAGAAAAAAAAAAAAACACTGCTCTTGTGCCATGTTTTGATTGATGACATTCAGTAACAGGAGCCAGGAGAGCCTGTCAGATATGATTGATGTACGAGATGTCGACCAAGCTTGCTGTGTTTGCTATTACAGTCCTAGGTGTCCTGTATGCAATATTTAAGCTGATCATCATTACATGCGTGATCACACTTTAGGATATAGACTTGTTCAAATTTTGGCATGGCTGTTGGTGTTTCACCTTTATGCAGCATATACATTTCTCCACCTGCAAGAATGGGTGAAGTTATGCTACTTTGGATAGATAAATATGTGGTTGGTCACACTGAGCTCATCCTGCTGCATATTTGACTCTTACTACTGTATGCCAAGGGGCAGAACATACAGTAGCTACATTACATTATAAGAGTGAATATTGATCTTTGAGGTCTGATGCTGTAACTATGACTCATTCTCACCAGCTGTTCTCATTTTGCCTCTAGGATGCGTTTGATTCCAGGTTTTTGGTGGTACGGCATCTTTTAAGAGAACATTTAACTGAAAATAAATTACTCAACGTTACTATAGCAGTAGTAAGTAGTACCAACCACCTTCAGGTTACAAATCCAGGATCTTAATTTCTGCATTGCTAGCTACACCGGGATTGCTAGCTATAGCCTAATTCCTGCTTTTATACATGAACAGTTCCTTCCTGATATATTTTCATTGGCATATTCTTGGTTTACATGTAAGTTTCACCCAGTTACTGCCCATTTGTGTCAACACACATATATATTTTTTGTTTTGATATAAATGCCTTGCTTGTTGCACACAGGAAGAGAATAGCAAAAAACTGATGCAATTTGCCAACACAAATATGTCAATAAAACTGCAAGCATGAAAAATAAAATTTTTATGATCCATTCTGAATATGTATAATTCAAAGACCGTATGAAATATTTCTACCGCAGAATTAAGTAGGTTAACAGAAACCAGTAAATCAAAGCAAATTAAGTCATTTATATAATGTAAATGTTTTTTGATAAAGACTCAGTGAACTACATTATTGTTCTAAATTAAATTAAATGCGTATAAATCTAGCATTACCACAATTTGTCTAAGCTACAAACAGTTGAAAATATGCAAAGCATCATTTTACTTTTATTATATTTCTGCTTAATTGTGTTTTAATGCCTAAAAACAGTACAGTATTAAGCAGAACTTGACTGCTATATTTAAACAAGTTAGATTGGAGCATTTTTTTATTCCATACAGTTTTTGCGCTAATATACACTTGTGTTTTGGTTGTGGATCTGGTTAAATAGGCTGCCACTTTCAAAGGTGGGTGGATCCATCCTTTTCAGAGCGTAATGTTTTCAGCAAGGGCTCTGGAGAAGCTACGATGAATCATTGTGAGGTTGTAAACGGATGTAAGTCCACTGCCAGATTTTCTCATCCTATTATCCAGCCCATTACAGAGAAGTGTGGGAAAGACCTGATGTCACATTTGATTTATTCTTCTTCTTCCAGTAATGCAAAGCGAAGGCTGAAACAGTTTTTTTAGGCAAGTGGCCCAGAAATTGCATACAAAATAAGACATCAGCATTGTACTGGGATTTCAGATTTGTAAATTGTCTGAAGTGTTCCAAAGCCAACAGATTGTCCCTCTCCAATGGTCAAACAAGGATCTGATAGAAATGTGAGATGGCTTACCTGTTCTTAAAAAAAAAAAAAAATAAATAAATAAATAAATTTAAAAAATAGGTATTTCAAGTTCATCTAAAAGTATTATCTAGATGTACATGCTGGCGACACAAATTTTCGATTTGTAGCTAAAGTGCACACATTCAAATCCTTTGACCTACTCTAGCACCCTTCATCCAGGAAATTACCTAAAATTGCTCCTGTAAAAAATCCACAATTGTGTAAACAGGCAACTAATTGTAAGTAGCTCAGTATACAATTGTAAAAATTGCGATGTTGCTTTTTCGAACTGAGCTTTTCTTTTTCCTCTGTGTTTTGTTTAGTTTGCTCTTGCTTTTTTCCAAGCCTCTCAAAAGGAAATCGGTGACAGCAGTGCTGGGGAAGTCAAAAGGTCAGCACGGTCCAGTAAGGGACAGAACCGACTGCTTATTAATTAAAGCTGTCCTTTGCAGCACCGTACTTGGTTTGACTCAGAAGTCAGTACTGTAGTGTTGTCCCTTAAAACCTGTGAAGTTAAGTACAGTGTGTAAGAGGTTTCCTTCCAGAATGCCAGTTTATTTCCTTAATAATTGTTGTTGAGTGCTTTCTGTAGACTTACAGAATACAGGTATGCACAACTTGGCGGCGGCGATATGTTCCGAGAAATGCTTTGTTTGGCGATTTCATTGTTGTGCAAACATCATAAAGTGTACATGCGCCGCATCACGTCTGTTTTGACTTTTTTTATTATTGTATATGGCATAGCCTATTGCTCCTAGGCTACAAACCTGTGCAGCATGTTACAGCAGGTGCAATAAACATGAGATATATGAGGCTGCTGCTGGTGTAACACAGCATGTTTTGCAGTATTTTTTTTTTTTATAAGTAGAAAGAGTACACTCTAAAGTAATGATAAAAAGTACAGTATAGCAAATGCATAAACCAGTAACATAGTTGCTTATTATTATTATTATTATTATTATTATTATTATTATTATTATTATTAATTATTATTATCAAGTATTATGTACTGTATATAATCTTATAGGACCACCGTCCTATATGTGGTCTGTTGTTGAGGCACGTTGTCATGCAGCACATACCTGTAGTAGCTTGAATAAGGGGACATTGTTTAGTTTTATACATTTCTTAATTTCTGGTTTAAATTAGCATTTTGTAATCATTTAAGCCTTAAAGCATTAAGTTTAATCTCTCTATGTCTCATAAAAAAGTTAAAATTTGTGTTATCAGTTAAAGGTTGGGTTATTGCTAGTAAAACTAGTAAAATAGGTGGCAGAAAGCTCCAAAGAATTCTGATTATAAATGATTCACTTATGTGCGGTGAGTCCGACTCGGTTTGGCCTCCTGGTCCAACAACACATCGGCTAGCTTGCAGAGACCAGATGAGCTGTGAAAATGGCACAGCAATGTGATGGCTTAACTTTATATCCCTTAAATCGGCAATGTGGATCATTTTTGATATCTAAAATGATGTAATTTTGGTTCGTGTACTGTGCTAGAAACATTGTGTAATTATGAAACCTGTTAGACACTTTGACATAGGTTAAGCTAGTTTTCTTTAAAAAAAAAAATAATAATGTTTAGCCTAAAACTACTTATGATCCTGCTGCAAATGTAGGTCAAACAACTGTTGACGGTTTTATTCAAAAGTTAGACACAGATTTTTTTTATTCATATATTTAATTTTATATGTTCAAAAGATAAATATTTAATAGAGCAAATACAGTGAATTCTTAAATGTACTTATTCTTCCCCATCTGTTTTTGATAAAATGTAGAAATTCTATTGGTAAGACCAAAAGAATCTTTTATTGCCCCCCCCCCCCACAGCATTGCTATGTCATGTTTTTGTGTGTCTCTTTACCCTCTCACTTCCTGAGGAGAGGACCTGAAAAAAAAATCATTAAACTGGTTAATCTTCATATTTACTGAGACTTTAAACGAAAGGTGCACCTTTTGATCCTGTACAGTGGAAAATTTCCAACATACTGTAAAAATGTGTATTGTTTTTGTTTCTTTTTTATAAAACGGATTAATAATTCAGAAGCCTGGAATTTTTTGCCCCTTTTCAGAGTCTTTTTTCTCCCCACATCTGTCTGTCTGTGTGATCCTCAGATGCAGTAGACAGTACAGATGTGTATGTACTTAATCCCACATACAATAGGTGGCTACAGACAATGCAACCCTTTTCTCCAGTTGAGGGCAAGAATTCTGTACAGCAAAGTAAGCATGAAGAAAACATTCATCAGTATATAAAAAATACAATGACAAATGCATGTAACTATGTACGTACATAAATGTAAGTATGTTTAACAGAAGATGTAAGAACATCCTATTATATTGACAGCCTCAGCCAATACCAACCATTAATATAGGACTGAAACAGCAGCACTGATAGCATTACCAATTCATTTATGCAACCATTTTCTACAAACCAGCTTCCAGCCTGCAATGTTTTACTGATTTATAAGGTAGGGCAAAGTTTACAGAAGCATTTCAAGGCAGGTACTTTGCCTAAGGGTGTTAGAGCAGGAGTTTGGATATAAAGCAGCATGTTTGTAGGAGAAAAACTGTGAATATGTAACTAACTCGGTTATTTTGCTCTTTGTGACACAGTTGATTCCTTCAGAGAGCAGGACTAATTTAATGTGCGTGTAAACTGTATGATTTACAGAAACAGTAATAGTGAGGGAAGTGATGTGGGGAGGTCTGGGAAGCAGGTTCTGTGGCATGAATGTGTTGCCCGTGTTGTACTTTTGGGGATTGCACATCGTCCCACTGCTGCTAGAGGGGTTAAATAGCGGGTGATGAGGACACCGAGCCTCCTCCCTTTGTGATGCTGAATGTGCACACGTGCACTTTCAGTATTATAAAGGTTTAATCCCGTGCTCAAATGAACATCTAGAATCAAAAGTTTGTAACGCTGCACAGAATCTCATTGTCGTGCATATTTTTGTATGTTGGTTTTAATTATTTATTATTTTTTTTAAATTTAATTTTAAGTAACACATCTTTAGCAGCTGACCCTCTCCCTCCAGCCCATAAGAAAAATGTTAATTTGAGCCCCTCTCAGCGGGGGTTTGCCTAATGAACTGATTTCATGGAAGGAATTAATGCTAGGCAAGGGATATGTGTATTATACAGTAAATCCATCTCGGTTTATCTTGGATCCCTAAAGTGACTCCCAGTATTGCTTTTGGAGTTGTTAAATGGAACTCAGAACCCCCCCCCCCCCCCTAACTGTAGACACAGAATACCTGGCTGGCTTACTAACCTGCCAGTTGTTGCAATGATGGAAGAATACAGTCGCTAGATATCTGACACAGGGTTTGCTAAAGCAACTGGGGTCTGCCAGAAATCACATTGGGTTTCACCCGAAGCAAAGCTGGGAGAAGTTGATAATAAGTAAAATTCCCCTGTAAAACTTTATTTTCCTCTGTGATTCAAATTAATATTTGTTCCCAGTGCAGGACATTCCCCCTAATACATGCTTTTGTTTATACGGTTCTGTTACAGATAAGTACAATCATTATGAATGCATAACAGTTTTTCGATCCAAATAAATGCAAATCTGTAAAGCATTTTTTTCCCTATACACCAAGTGAAAAGACCAGTTCAAGCAAAATGTAATCAGGCCATAAATGTATTTAAAAAAATCACTCATATTTATTTAAAAGATTGTTTTTTCTCCAGCTCATTCAATTAAATGAGCTCCCTAAATATATACATTATTAAATGTATTGTGCATATTAAAAAGGAACAGAAAGCTATGAATTGTGGGAATAAATTTGTAAATTACTAAGTAAACTACTAAATAACTTATGCAGAATATTTAGCGTATTTTTCTGTTTTACTTTTTATATTAGTTTAATGCTGAGAACGCAAGAGCAGTCATGACGTGTATACTGCATAGAATAGTAGCTGCGCACTTTTAAGTGGAAGCCTACGCAAATTTCTGTTTCACCAAATTCCTTAGTACACTGTACTCCTGATAATTAAACTATTATGACAAATATTTAGGATTTTTAAAAAAAAAGATATAGAATGCTTTTGTTACAGTACAGAGTGTCTGCTGTTTGTCAGGATCAGCTGGTGCTGTTTCAACACGGGCACCACTAGTGTAAAATTCCTAACGGAGTAAAACATTTTTCAGGCAGTGCCTTGCTGGGTAGAGATCCAATAGAACACAAGTCTCGACTAAAAGACATAGGTTTGAATTCCACCTCACACTGTTACAAAGTAGAACCATGTTAACAAGGTACCCCCCCTGAATTGCTCCAGTAAAAATTGTTCACCTGTATAAATCTAGAATTGTAAGTTCCTTTGGAGAAAATTGTGAGCTAAATAATCAAATATTAACTGTTCATCGAAAGCCAATTTTTATTGCCTTTGGACAGGACATCAGTATGCAGTATTACAGAAATGGACGCTTTGTTTTGTTTTTATTTTTTGAAGACTCTCAGGTCATACGGCATTGTGTGTATTTAGTCGTCTGGCTTTTAAGTGCTGAGCAAAGCAGCCGCCAGGATAAAGTAGCACTAATGCTGCTAATACCACTGTCATCCCAAATCCTCATAAGCTTTCCTCAATAAGGGATGATTTATACATTAAGAGTTAGACTGCTTTTCTGCTGATGCACCCAGCAGGGTGTCCCGTATCATGTAAGAACACTTCGGATCTCTCTTAGTCAAGACAAAAAGAAATGCATATATGCTGACTGTACAATATAGCTGTACAATAAGGGCGCGGTGTGTATTTCCAAAGAGCTATTTGTCCATCATTCTCTGGCCAGACTACTTTAACCAGCGTAGGCTACATTTAGGTGATTTTTAACTTTGGATGTTTCATTGTCTCTCACAAGTTGTGAAGAAAAATATGTTTTGTTTGTGTGGTTATCGATGTTGCGCCCCTTGAACGTGCTGCCTTCTTCAAGGTCACATCCCTTCATTACCATAAATGCCCACGCACACAGTTTTGTACCCGTGCTTACGGCAAAACTTTTTCTTTGGAACAACACCCACCACATTGTCCTCCGTGAACTCTTTGTCTTGTTTAAAAAAAAAAAAAAAAAAAAAAAACAAGCCTAACCACCTCCCTCCACACACATCTGAGGCCTAGTTGTGCGTTAAATTTATTTATTTTTTTGTACAAGTGCAGTTTAAACCATCTGCTGCAGCTTAAAATGACAAAAACAATTATTAAAAGCAAAAATACAAACATTAACGTATTTCATACATGAAACCGTTCACACTCAGAATGGTGTATTAAACGGGTGTAAAATGGTTCCTTTGGTTAAATGGAAACAAAATTACTTATTGTTAAGATTTCTGCTTTATGTTAGTCTAATTTTAAATATTTTGTGATGCATTTCCATATTTTCTCTCTTTAGCAATAAGTGTACTGTATTTAAATATAGTAAATATAAACTTTAAAAGTCATAAAAATATTCAGTTGTACAGTATAGTAGTACAGTGGTGCCTCATAACTCATGGACTTGGAAGTGGGTTTACATTTAGCTCAGTGTGTGTAGATTTTGAATGTTCATTCTGTGTTCACACGACATTCCTCTGGGTGCTCTGGTTACTTCCCACAATTCAAAGACATGTATTTCAGATGACTTTGTGACTAGTGACTTTGCATTGCCCTTAGTCTGTGAATGTGTGACTGAATAGTATGTGTATGTGAGCGAGGCTGCCCTGCAGGGTACCAGCATTCTGCCCAGGATGTACGATCTTCTTTATGTCCTAAGCTTCTGTATAGGCTGTGCACCTTTATATTTCTGGCTTAGACAAGCTTATTGGCAGTGGGTGAATGGATGAATGTTGACTGGTAGAATATATGCTGTTGGTTGTTTTTACATTCATAAAATTGTGCCAAGCTGGAGCACTACTGAAGCAGTGAGTGAAGCCATCCAATGTGTCAGATATTCTGAGCTGCACAATCTTGCGTTTTCTGTCTACTGCAGTTGTTTTTGATGTTAGTCTTTCAGCTGTAAATGGAAGCAAGTTCTTCATTGCTTTGAAACCCAGAAATCGATTGTCTGTGCATCAAAAGGTCTGAAAACAGCCCTGCACTGTGCAATATTTCAAATATTCATATTCATTCACAGGCAAAATGCAGCATATTGTACAATTCTGGCAACTGTGAAAACAAATAAACTGGCAGACAGCCAGACATTTTATTCTCAGATTTTACTTTTTTTTGCCTGCTTATCTTTGTCTGTGTTCTGTGGCCTACATTTGCAATATGTCTACAGTAAGCTGCTCCACCCAAAAAAACAACTTTTATAATTATTATCATTAAATTATTAAAGTACTGTATAACCTGTAGTGAATTTGGTAAAAAAAAAAAAAAAAAAAAAAAGTGTGCAATACTGAAGAACTTGACATGGTAGCCAGTTCAGCTAATTTTCCAAGCTATTAAAACAAGATGCCACAAAGAGAAGGCATCACAAAAACTACATAAGTTACGGAAATGGCTCTGTATTAACTTTGCAAAAAAGTTAGACAGTTGTTATAAATGTGGTGGGCCGTGCTCCGTCCTCTTGTTACGGGTCGAAACAAATATGAACTACTAGCAATAAACGGTTTTTGCGATTGGATGAACAGTTTGCAAGTGGAATGATAAAATTCACACTGCAACCATAAAAAAATAATCAGCATTACTGATTTTGCTACTGGGGGTAAAACGTGTTATATAATAAATTGAGTATGGTGATTCCAAATCAAAACACCGAATTTGCCTAGCATGACCAGGTCTTAAGTTATACATGCATGCATAATAATTGTTAGGACTCCTTTGGCTATTGACTGACAGTTTCCTATACTTCGTGTTGCATGGCTCCACAATTACCACTACTAACATCTGTACACCTGCTAGCCCCGAGCATCAATATATTCCTGGAGGCATGCCTGCAGCAGCGTCCAGACATGTTTGGGCATGTCAGTCAGCTGATGTCAGGAGTAACTGTATAAGGTGCAAGGGACTGAGGGCATGCCTAGAGGTTGCTAAGGTTTTGTTGGTTAGTGTTTCTGTTTTAAACTTAAAACTTTATCCTGGCAAATAGTGGTAAACATACTCTGTTCGATCAGTGCAAAAACGTGACAAGAACTGTGACAATTGCTTACAAGTATTATTTTGGATGTCAAATTGGAGATCAGGCTAAAAGTTGGGCACCTCATGTCTGCTGCACAATGTGTTATTCTGGGCTTATGCAGTAGTTGAATGACAATCCTTTTGTTGTGCCTATGGTGTGGTGTGAACAAAAAAATCAACACCCAGACTGTTATGTCTTTATGACTAAAATAGCTGGATTTTCAAAGAAAAATAAGTTAAATTGTTTGTCCTGACTGTGAGTCTGCACTTAAGCCAGTGACAGTTCTGGCAAAGATCTGGAAGATGATGTCGCTGCTGATCAGTTGTATGATCCAGAATTTGAACAGGGTGAGCCGCACTTGCTAAGCCAACCTGATTTAGATGATCTGGTGAGAGATCTGTCTTTGTCAAAAGAGAAATCTGAACTGGAATGGAATTTGCTACAGAAAGGTACTACAACTTCACACTTTCGTGATCGCCGCAGAAAGTTCAAAGTATGTTAAAGAGAAGTTTGGAGTAATGAAAACTGATGCTAAGCTGAAAGCAGGAAATTTTATTGGGCCCGAAATCTGCAAAATGATGTTTGATACTGTATTCAGAGCAAAACTCAACCCACTTAAACTTGCTGCTTAGGATGCATTTGTGCTAGTAGTGGAAACATTTCTTGGGAACCAGCGAGCTAAAAACCATTCTGAACTTATAAACAACATGCTGACAGGATACCAAAAACACAGCTGCCGGATGTCACTGAAAACGCATTTCTTACATACATTTCTGGATTTTTTTCCGCCAAATTTGGGTGATGGAAGTGATGAACATGGAGAGAGATTCCATCAAGATATTTCTATTATGGAAAAAAGATATCAAGGCCACTTCAACCCTAACATGATGGGTAACTACTGCTGGTTTCTGCAACAGGCAATTACAACTACTTGCAAGTGCATAAAGCATTTTTGTACACCCATTATGTTGAGCTTAAGGTGAATCTTTTGAAACAAATATTTTCATTTCAGTACATTTTATTCTGTTTCTGTTTTATTCTGTGTTATTGAGTAATTGTGTATACCAGAGTTGTGTACTGGGGTTTACCTGTATTTTGAATTTCTTTTCTCTTCTCCATCTTTCGAATAGATTATGATTTCGGGCTCAAATGTAGATTCAGTGTGACTCTTGCTATAAGCCTGAGTAGCATCTTGCTCACTTATTTTTCCACCGCAGCCAGTTTTGAGAAGATATCAGAAAAGCAGCAAAATATGGTAAAACAAAGCTACTGTATATGGACTCTTCTTCGCTGTCTTGATACAAATTTCTGTTTAGAATGAGTCCTAATGTTGGACCTAACATTTGGATCTGTTTAAACCACTAGTTCATGGGCACATATGTTAAACAAGCTGGTGATACTTTCTCATTTTTATACTTTTCTTTTGAATTATCCGTGTTAAACTAAATAAAATATGAACTTGGCTTGAAAGGACCTACCTACCCTTAAATATAACCTTCTGATGAGACTTTTTTTTTCTTTTTAACCAAAACCTTGTTCTTGAGGCAAAATTCATTAAACTCATTGACAAAGTGAAGGAAAGTTTAGGCGTCTGTAGTCATGGTAAATCATTCAGACTAAATTAAAACCCAGCCAGAAAATTACGTTACCCATAATATTCATGTCTCTTCTCTTCCTACACTGTACAGTATGTAATCTCAGGTCTTTTTTTTTTTTTTTTTTTTTTTTTCCCCAGGAATGTCATGGCAACAAAAGCTTCATGTCTTTGCTTGGATTACTTTGGCTTTGTAAAATAGAAGACTAAAACACCGTCTTGCAACTTGGATCATTCTTGCTCTTCTCTAACATAACAAAATTATTCCTCCTATTTTTGGAGAACAGTTTTGTTGAGAGATCCTTTAATCCTTTCAGCTCCAGAACTGAAAATGTTCATAAGCAGTACACAAACAAAAATGCGAAAAAGTACTCAATCTGTTGCCATTCTAGTAATTGCTGTAAAAACTGATACCAATGTTTCAAAAGTCAAAAGTCAAGCTATTATTTTTCTGTTATTGACTTTAAACGTTTTTCTTCAGTACCTCCTCATTTTAACTGAATAAATAAAAAAAAAAAACTACAATAGAGGCATTTTAGTTTTAAATTATTCTTTTTGTTCAGAACCTTTTTCCAAACAATTTTTTCAGCAACAAATGCAGCTGCCCACTAATATCAATAACTGCACTTATTGTTAAAAGGGAAAACTTTATGCTGGTGAGTTTGTGTCACTGAGAGAAGCAAAGGGACAGCAGGCACCTGTTTCTATGTCATTAACCTGATTTGCCATGAATACAGATCCACTGCCTACCTAGAAACCCCAGGAGTATTCAGATTAACACAGGTAGGCTACTTCTGTGCAAATGTGAATCAAATGAATAGAATTCAATACAAGTGATACTTTCCAGGGGGCGGAACTCGATGCTGGTTTGCGCCCATAGTCCAAAGACATGTGGTGCACATTGACTGTTGTTTTGTAACTGATGTCAGGTGTATGTTGTGTCTGTATGTCCTTGGCGAAGCTCATTAGGTATTCAGGGACTCAAAAATATTTGTAATAATACTCAGTGGAGCAATGTACAAAAATCCAGATGGTGAAGACATGCTTATGTGCTTGGTTTGCCTATATGCGATGTCATGGGTTTGTCTAATGTATGGGCAGTGCATGAATCAATGTACATACCATAATTATTCCATTATATTGGTCAAATTCAGTTTATTTTCAGACACCGTTTTTCTCATCAGGGTGCCACAGAGTGCTGCATAAAGCTCCATGGGATGCTGCAGCAGAGAAGTGAGTGATCCAGTACAGTTTTCCATTAAGGCAACAGATATAGTTAGCTGTCTAGATAAAGCAGATACAAACTGAGTTGAGGGAAGCAAAGAAGCGTCAGTGGCAAAGAAGGTTGTGGTGACGTGTGGATGTGTCCAGGTAGGCAAAGAGATTAAAATCATGGTAATGCTATTTTTACACAAAGTATTTAAATCATTCTTTAAATTTAATGTACTATAGCTTAGTTGATGCAAATGAAATTTAGTTTTTTTCCTCGTTTCAACATTTGCCCGGTATTTCATCCTGATCTACGGCATCCCTTGTAGTTTTCTTAGTGTTAAACTGCTCTGTTATGCGCTGTATAGCAAGCCTTTGCCTCAGAATACTGTACATGTACAGAAACAAGAGAAGAGAATGCTGTATTTGGCATTGTTTAACCCCATATTTTAATGAAATGATTCACATTTTTCTTCTGCAGTTTCTTTTGATTCATCATCATTAACCATTTTGTCCCGGTCAGGGTCATGGCAGGCTGGAACCTATCCCAGAATCACTGGGCGCTAGGGTATGAAATTACACCTTGGATGGAAGGTCAGCCCATCACAGAGTGGAGACACACACTCTATCAGGAATGTAGAGTGACCAATTAATCAGAAATGCATGTCTTTGGACTGTAGGAGGAAACCCACACAGACAAGGCAAGAGCACACCAACTCTGGGATTCAAACCCACACCCAAACAGCCAAGGTCCTGTGTGGCAGCAGTGCTGTGCCAACATCCCACCTTGTAATTTCTGACAAAAAAGTAATGCTGACAGTTACATAACTCCAAAAAATATTCAAGATGGTTTTGTCTTTCAGCCTCATTTACTATTCAGCAAAACTCACGCAGCCCTCTCAGCTGAGCGGTCCTCTTGAGTGGCTCTTGAAATGACGATCACAGTGCCAGACTGCTTTGGATGGGAACAGTATCACATTGTCATAAATTAATATTTCTGAATTTTTACTGGAATACTCTTTGTGGAAATGGAGGACATCTGCTTACTGTTGGAATCACATCGTGCTCCTTAAGTTCACGTGTTGGGTTCAGCTCCTG